>CM064355.1:8618567-9820234 GCA_032595735.1 Pelochelys cantorii | reverse complement strand
CCAAGGACCATGAGAGCAAGGGATCTAGGGTTGAGTAAAATGGTACATGTGTTATTGTCCGCTATGGCAGCAGAGATAAAATGCGAAGTTAAGCCCAGCCTGAGGCAAGTGAATGGAGCTGCAATGAACAAGAAGTTACTGAAGCTGGAGGTGATGTTCGAAAATGTAGCTATTGTTGAAATTGCTGTGAGATCCTTCACTGGGTCTGATTTGTTAGAAAAATCTTCCCATTTTGCATCTCCCGATATGTGGGCATGAATAGTGGTAATAGCTAAGCTCCTCTCCAGCACTTTTTCATTGGTAAATCTCAAAGCACTTAGAAAGGCAGGTCAGTATTATTAGCCCTGTTTTACAGATGGAAAAACTGAGGCCCAGACAGATGAAGGTCTCAGTTAAGCGTGGTACTTAGGATGGTGCCGAATGTTAAGCCTGTAAATCATGATTTACTTTCTGTGCTGAAGTGAATAAGGGCTGAAGAGACCATCTCGGGTCAGTGCCAGAAATAAAACTCATGTCTCTTGACTCCTACCCCATTGCCTTAGCCACTGAGCTAGGCTGCCTCCCAAATTAAGTGACAACCGTTCTCAATATGCACTCGCAAATCAGATAGTGTAGTGCTTAAATGCATCAGTTGTCCCGACATTTTGTTACGGTTATACAATCGTACCTAGGGTTTCCAGATAGTTTCTGAAAAAATACAAAAAAAAAAAAAGGACCCTGAGAGTTAAGAACATAAGAATGGCTGTACTGGGTCAGACCAAAGGTCCATCTAGCTCAGTATCCTGTCTGCCGACAGTGGCCAGCACCAGGTGCCCCAGAGAGGGTGGACCGAAGAAGACAATGATCAAGCGATTTGTCTCCTGCCATCCCTCTCCAGCCTCTGACAAACAGAGGCCAAGGACACCATTTTATCCCCTGGCTAATAGCCTTTTATGGATCTAACCTCCATGAAATTATCTAGCTTCTCTTTAAACTCTATTATAGTCCTGGCCTTCACAGCCTCCTCTGGCAAGGAGTTCCACAGGTTGACTACACGCTGTGTGAAGAAGAACTTTATTTTATTAGTTTTAAACCTGCTACCCATTAATTTCATTTGGTGTCCTCTAGTTCTTCTATTTAGGGAACTAATAAATAACTTCTCTTTATCGGCCCTCTCCACACCACTCATGATTTTATATACCTCTATCATATCCCCCCTCAGTCTCCTCTTTTCTAAACTGAAAAGTCCCAGTCTCTTTAGCCTCTCCTCATATGGGACCCGTTCCAAACCCCTAATCATTTTAGTTGCCCTTTTCTGAACCCTTTCCAAGGCCAAAATATCTTTTTTGAGGTGAGGAGACCACATCTGTATACAGTATTCAAGATGTGGGCATACCATAGTTTTATACAGGGGCAGTAAGATATTCTGGGTCTTATTTTCTATCCCTTTCTTAATAATTCCTAGCATCCTATTTGCCTTTTTGACTGCCGCTGCACACTGCGTGGAAGTTTTCAGAGAACTGTCCACAATAACTCCAAGATCTCTTTCCTGATTTATCGTAGCCAAATTAGCCCCAATCATACTGTACGTATAGTTGGGGTTATTTTTCCCGATGTGCATTACTTTACACTTATCCACATTAAATTTCATTTGCCATTTTGTTGCCCAATCACTCAGTTTGGTGAGATCTTCTCGGAGTCCCTCACAGTCTGCTTCTGTCTTGACTATCCTAAACAGTTTGGTAACATCTGCAAACTTTACCACCTCACTGCTTACCCCTTTCTCCAGATCATTTATGAATAAGTTGAACAGGATTGGTCCTAGGACCGACCCTTGGGGGACACCACTAGTTACCCCTCTCCATTCTGAAAATTTACCATTTATTCCTACCCTTTGTTTCCTGTTTTTTAACCAGTTCTCAATCCAAGAAAGGACCTTTCCTCTTATCCCATGGCCATGTAATTTACACAAGAGCCTTTGGTGAGGGACCTTGTCAAAGGCTTTCTGAAAATCTAAGTATACTATATCTACTGGATCCCCCTTGTCCGCATGTTTGTTAACCCCTTCAAAGAACTCTAATAGATTAGTAAGACAGGATTTCCCTTTACAGAAACCATGTTGATTTTTGTCCAACAAATTATGTTCTTCTACACGCTTCACAATTTTATTCTTTACTATTGTTTCGACTAATTTGCCCGGTACTGAAGTTAGACTTACTGGTCTGTAATTGCCCGGATCGCCTCTAGAGCCCTTTTTAAATATTGGTGTCACGTTGGCTACCTTCCAGTCATTAGGTACGGAAGCCGATTTAAGGGATAGGTTACAAACCTCAGATAATAGTTCAGCAATTTCCCATTTGAGTTCTTTTAGAACCCTTGGATGAATGCCATCCGGTCCAGGAGATTTGTTAACATTAAGTTTTTCTATTTGTTCCAAAACCTCCTCTAATGACACTTCAATCCGGGACAGTTCCTCAGATTCATCACCCACAAAGGACGGTGCAGATTTGGGCATCTCCCCAACGTCCTCAGCCGTGAAGACTGAAGCAAAGAAATCATTTCGTTTCTCCGCAATGGCTTTATCATCCTTGATTGCGCCTTTTATAGTTCGATCGTCTAGGGGACCCACAGGTTTTTTAGCAGGCTTCCTGCTTCTAATGCACTTAAAAAACATTTTGTTATTTCTTTTTGAGTTTTTGGCTAGCTGTTCCTCAAAATCTTTTTTTGCTTTTCTTATTACATTTTTACACTTGATTTGACAGTGTTTATGTTCCTTTCTATTTATCTCACTAGGATTGGACTTCCACTTCTTAAAAGATGCCTTTTTGTCCCTCACTGCTTCTTTTACATGGTGGTTAAGCCACGGTGACACATTTTTAGGTCTCTTGCTATGTTTTTTAATTTGGGGTATACATTTAAGTTGGGCCTCTATTATGGTGTCTTTAAAAAGTTTCCATGCAGCTTGCAGGGATTTGGCTCTAGTCACTGTGCCTTTTAATTTCTGTTTAACTAGCCTCCTCATTTTTGTGTAATTCCCCTTTTTGAAATTAAATGCCAGGGTGCTGGACTGCTGAGGTGTTCTACCCACCACAGGAATGTTGAATGTTGTTATATTATGGTCACTATTCCCAAGCGGTCCTGTAACGGTTATTTCCTGGACCTGATCCTGCACTCCACTCAGGACTAAATCGAGAATTGCCTCTCCCCTTGTGGGTTCCTGCACCAGCTGCTCCAAGAAGCAGTCATTTAAGCCATTGAGAAATTTTATCTCTGCTTCTCTTCCTGAGGTGACATGTACCCAGTCAATATGGGGATAATTAAAATCCCCCATTATTATAGAGTTCTTTATTCTGGTAGCCTCTCTAATCTCCCTCAGCATTTCAATGTCAGTATCGCTGTCCTGGTCAGGTGGTCCGTAATATATCCCTACTGCTAATTTCTTCTTATTGGAGCATGGAATTACTATCCATAGCGATTCTATTGAACATGTTGATTCACTTAATATTTTTATTTCATTTGATTCTACATTATCTTTCACATACAGTGCCACTCCACCACCCACCCGGCCTGCTCTATCCTTTCGATATATTTTATATCCCGGTATGATTGTGTCCCACAGATTTTCCTCATTCCACCAGGTTTCAGTGATGCCTATTATGTCAATCTCCTCATTTAATACTAGGTACTCTAGTTCACCCATCTTATTAGTCAGACTCCTAGCATTTGTGTAGAAGCACTTTAAAAATTTGCCACTGCTTATTTGTCTGCCCTTTCCTGGTGCATTGGATTCCTTTGTATGCGGTTGTTTGTCTGCTCTGGCCCATGGTTTGCCCTCTCCCCTCCTCTCTTTCTGACTACAGCTTAGAGAATCTCTATCAATGGATTCTCCTCTAAGAGAAGTCTCCCTCCGATTTACGTGCATCTCCGCACCAATCGGCTTTCCCCCATCTCTTAGTTTAAAAACTGCTCTACAGCCTTTTTAATGTTTAGTGCCAGCAGTCTGGTTCCACCCTGGTTTAGGTGGAGCCCATCCTTCCTGTATAGGCTCCCCCTCTCCCAAAAGTTTTTTTTTGTTAAGCAAAAAAAAAACAAAAAACAACCCACAAAAAAAAAAAACCGTGGCCCCTTTAAAAAATGTGTGGTGAGGCTTTTTGGCCCTAACAGGCTGCCGGCCGCCCACCATCTTGCCTCCCTGTGTGGGGTGGACAGCTCCCCAGTAAGTACTAGGGTTGCCAGGCTGCCTCCATATTGAGCCGGACAGCCCGGGATTTTTGCCACCTGGCCGGGAAAAAATCAGAAAGTACCAGACATTTTAGGTGTCCATTTTTTTACCAGACAGGAAGCAAACATACCAGACTGTCCGGTTCAATACCGGACACCTGGCAACCCTAATCGTACCTACTATTATTTGCACCTTTGGAATCAGATCCCTTCCAAATTCCAGCTCTCATTCTGTATTTTTAAACAGTTAACCAGACTTTATAGTTCACATGTAATATTTGCTGGAGATGGGCTCACTCGGAAATCCAGACTCCACCCCAGAGTGGGATGCTTGAAATCCAGCTCCAAAACTTGACCTTCAGCCCATCTTGTATTTCTGTAGCAGGTTTCAGTATGCTGCCACGTTATTCCTCCTAGTTGCGACGGACGGCAACATAGGCTAGAAAAACGGTAGAGAAGATGGCCTTGAGCGGGACGCTGTGCTGTCTGGACGCTTGAAGCCTGTTGCTCTTTGAGCAGCTTCTTTCTTCTCTGCACTTGCTGTACAGCCACTGTCAGCAGAGAGTTGTTTCCCCCCCTCGCGGGTGAAGGATTCATCCTCCTTGCTGCTCCTTCCTATAAATAAATTTGTCTGATTTATGGATGGGCTTTGTTGCAGCTGCGTTGTTACCTCGCCTTGCTTTCCAGCGTGGCTCTACAGTGTGACATCCCCATCAAGCCAGAGAATTACACTGTGCTGTCCTTTCACTCTGTGTGCCAAAGCTAGACAGACAGACCCTGGCAGTGCAGCATGTGAGGTAGGCAAAGGCATCCCTCATGCAGACCCTTGGATGCTCAGAGCGTGGTTAATGAGGAGGAACCGGTGTTTTGTTTGAACATAATCCTCCCACGCTCCCCACTGTTCTTTTGGAAAAGTTTCTATGAGATCTTGGACTTCTGCCTGGACAGAGACATGAGACTAAGTAATAAAGATGCAGTTTTACATGCAAGGATCTTCAAGCGCTCAAAGTGGGTTTAAAACAAACAAACAAACCTGTGGAACTCCTTGCCCAGGGGGTGTTGTGAAAGCCAGCACTATAACAGGGTTCAAAAAAAGAACTAGATAAGTGCATGGTGGATAGGTCCATTAATACTAATTTAGCCAGGATGAGTAGGAATGTTTGTCAGAAGCTGGGAATGGGTGATGATTCCCTGTTCTGTTCATTCTCTCTGGGACACTTGGCATTGGCCACTGTCGGCAGACAGGACACTGGGCTAGATGGACCTTTGGTCTGACCCAGTCTGGCTGTTCTTATGCTTTTATAAATTAAGTCTCAGAAACCCCTCCCTTCTATTAAAGAGGTCTTTTGTACATGTAGAGAAACTGAGGTCTGCAGGGGCTAAGACTCTGATTTTTCAGAATTAACGGGCTCCCCGAATTCTTAATTAAAGTCACCGAGAGCTGCAGATGAAAACACTTTGAAAAAACGGGCCATAAAGCTAGCGTTTCCAAAGGATGTAGCAGCCACATTGAGGGGCCAGATTCTGGGAGCTGCTGCATGCAGAGCACTTTTGAAAATCTGTTCTCGTGTGGTTTGCCGAAGGCCTAAGAGTGACTCCACAACAGAGCGGTGACTAGAATCCAGGAGCCCTGACTCCCGCTCCGAAGCACTAGACCAAGGTCTCCTGGTTTACCTTGTCCCGTAGCTACCCTGTATTTATTCTCCCCTTCTCTTCCTTTTCCAAGGAAACTTTCCAAAGTACTGAACTATTACGTGGGCAATGCAGAGGACTCCAGCAAGACGGAATTGCTGTTCGCTGCCCTGAAAGCCTTGAAGTATCTGTTCCGATTCATCGTCCAGTCACGGATCCTGTACCTGAGGTGAGGCCCTCCAGGCCGGGGTGTCTCAAACGTGGCCGGTGTAGTTGCATGCGGCCGCTAGGGGCTTTTTTTTGCACCCACTGGGCTGTGATTGGTGGAGGGGGCGGGGCAAAGCAACAGCCTCTCCCCTTTCCTGGTGCTGCTTAGCGTACCACCTTGGTATTGGCTGGTAGGGCTGTCAGCATGAGTTGATTGGGCCATGCCCCCTCTGGAGAAACCGTAGTGGAGGAGCAGGCAGGCCGGGCGTTCCCTACCTTCCCATGGGCAATGCTTTAAGTTTAGGCCCTGGGGTGACGGGGCAGCAGGCCCTGGCCCACGGGGATTTGATCTCCAACTCTGAGCTCTGGCTGCACAGTGGTGTGGCCCCAAGTCCTGGCCATGTGGCTTTTTGCTCCATCTCCCAGTCCCAGGGCTTCAAGCGCCAACCCCCTGCTACCTCCCCCGGCCATCTACCCACCCGCCCGCCCCATCTGGGACTTGATTGGTTCCTGGGCTTGCCAGGACTGAGTTGGTCTATCATGGAATAGTATTTGTGTGTGGGTTAATGTCACTTTTCACAACAGCTTTACAAGGTCGCAGTAAATACATTGCAATGACTTGGACGTGCATATGTAGGATTTTAGGAAAAAGTGTGAGAGCTGTCCCCAGGAAAAATTGGTGGCCAAACTCTGAGGCTACCAAATAATGTATCCTGGAAATGTGCAAACAATCCGCAGCTGATACAAACTGGCCTCGTTCCAGTCAAAGGAGCCTGCTTCTGATGTAGTCCGAGCTGAGAACTGTTCTGTTGTATCCCCAAGCCAGACAGCCCCTAATTATTGAGAAAAGACTTCGACATCTGTCTCTTATCCATGACTGTACAGAGGTCTGTGTGGGTGCAGAGAGATATCGATCAGTACAAGGGTAAACAACTTAGAACCCTTTCCTTGGGGGTGAAATTCTTTCTAATCAACTCTGATCTTACATAAGCTGCAAACACCAATGCAAACAAGGAGCCTAAATGTGATGATTTATTTTTAAAAATGCTTTCCTTGTTTCAGAGCTTCCTCATTTTAAGGGACTTTTTGGGTATTTCTGCCAGGTTCTGGGATGGCCCAAACTGATTTTAACAAACTGAAGGGAGAATTCTAAATAATCTTTAGTGGTGATAAAGAAATCCCCTTCTATATTAAACCAGTGAAAGGAAATGTTGGCTAATTTTGGAGGATGCCTGGTTTGGCTGCCATTGAGGTCTTTGCAGCAGACGTTGAAACACCAATCAATACCTTGAGATCACTTTGTACAGTGCCTAGCACAGAGGGATCCTGCCCCATCTCTAGAGCTCCTAGCCCTGAAGCTAACACTAGTAGTAATTCCAGCCCCGTGTTTGTCACGGCGGTCGTGTAAGCCGTGGAGACTGTGACTTTCAGCGACCTCCGTGACTTCTGCAGGGGCCAACATGGCTGACCCCAGGGTCGCCCAAGTTGCTGGTTCAAGGGCCAGCTGTTTAGGCCACCCTGGGGACAGCCATACTAACCAGTGGGGAGGCCTCTGCAGCCAGCCACTCCGGTGGCCCTGCTGCTGGAGTGGTCCCCGGGCCAGCTGCTCAGGCCGCCCTGGACAGCTAGCTCTGGGGATAGCCTGAGCAGCTGGTGCAGCTGGCCCCCAGGGATGATCCCAGTGGCGGTCCCCAGACACCTAGTACAGTCATAGCCGGTAGCAGCCCCTCCTCCCCCCAGCAGCAGCCCCTCTTGAAGCCTCCCTCCCTTTAACATTTAGTCAGTGGTATTTATCCTATAAATTATGGATCAGTCACGGCCCGTGAATTTCTGTGTATTGTCCATGACCCGTCCATGACTTGTACTAAAAATACCCATGATTAAATTGGCGCCTTCATTGTCATTAATAGTGTATGTCTCAGTTCTAGGTAATGCTGGTTCACCGCTGGCTTAACAGTTTCTGGCTGCCAGCCATCTGCTCTCTGGGGCAAAGACCTTTGTGTGTCTCCCTCCTGATGGGTGTTTTCAGCTGCACCATTCCCTGCTTGTACTGTCACATCCCTCGCAAGCCAGACTGCCTAAAAGGGCCAGCGTCTGCACTTTGCTTCCTCTGAGCAGAGTAATGGCCCATGGGTACATGTCACCACACAGCTCTTTCTTCACAAACACCTTTATTCCTAAAGTAGAAGCATTGATCAGAAAACAGAGAGATCACCCCAACTCCAGCCTCAGGCCTGGTAGGCGTCAGTCCTCCAAATACTCACAAATACATTTTCCCTGTGGTTATAGTCATTCTTCTGTTCTACCCCTGTGCTGGTTATGCCTCAGTTGGAGTGTTGTGTTCAGTTCTGGGCACCGCATTTCAAGAAAGATGTGGAGAAATTGGAGAAGGTCCAGAGAAGAGCAACAAGAATGATTAAAGGTCTAGAGAACATGAGCTATGAAGGAAGACTGAAAGAACTGGGCTTGTTTAGTTTAGAAAGGAGAAGACTGAGAGGGGACATGATAGCAGTTTTCAGGTATCTAAAAGGGTGTCATGAGGAGGAAGGAAAAAATTTGTTCTCCTTGGCCTCTGAGGATAGGACAAGAAGCAATGGGTTTAAACTGTAGCAAGGGAGGTTTAGGTTGGACATTAGGAAAATGTTTGTCACTGTCAGGATGGTTAAACATTGGAATAAATTGCCTAGGGAGTTTGTGGGATCTCCATATCTAGAGATATTGAAGAGTAGGTTAGATAAATGTCTATCAGGGATGGTCTAGACAGTCCTGGGTCCTGCCATGAGGGCAGGGGACTGGACTCCATGACCTCTCAAGGTCCCTTCCAGTTCTAGTGTTCTGTGATTCTGTAAGTTCATAACTGTCTCAGATCTGACCCCAGCTGGACAGGTCAGCAGTTCCTTTATATAGCTTAGATCTTTCCCATCTCTGGGAACAGGTAATCAGCAGACAAATGATGTAGCTTCAGGAGGCAGGGGGTTTGCCTAACCAGAAGTGAGCAAGTGCATTAAACTCTCCCTAAGTGTTGCTTGGGAAATCCACTTAAAACTTATTGTCCCAAAAGTCCACTTTTTGTCTGGCACCTTTTCAATATAGTCCACAGTCTCGCACCACATCTCCCCCCCCCCCCCGCCCCCAGAGAGATTGTATATAATCGTAGTCCACAATAATCTATAAACTTTGCATTTAGTATAATGGACTTCAAAAATACTTAAGTTAATAAGGTTATGCAGGAAATTCCCGTAACTCGGACAGTATCTGCCAAGTTGCAATGTGTCTTTCATTGCCCCAAATCGTTCTACGTGTGATTCTCCATCACCATTCAATCTGTTTTCTCCAGTTAGTCCTGCAGAGCGAACATAAAATGAGCTGGATTCCCCTCTGGCTTGAGCATCATCAATAGGATTTGCAAACTCTGCATAAACATCAGAGTCGGTGATTCTTGAAGCCAGAAAGGACCCAGCTTAACTCCAATTCTAGGCTGAGTTTGTCTTTTGTGGCTAGAAAAACAAATCTTTTGGCTGTTAAATTTAACAGATTTAATTTTGAAATCATTGATACAGGTTGAACCTCTCTAGTCCTCTCCCTTGGGACCTGACTGGTGCGGAACAAGAGAATTTGCCGAACCACAGGAGGTCAATATTGTCTAGCAGCACTTGCACTGCACTTACTGGGCTTTTAAAAGATATTTAGGGGTAAATTAGAGCTAAACAACACCACAGATCACTGAGAGAGAGGACTGGTGTCTGTAAACAAACTTCATGGGACCATGGGAAGCTTGGCCACAGCCACGATAAGTAGACGTCCAGCTCACTGAAATCGTGCCAGACCACAGATGTTGCCGGACCAGAGAGGTTTAACCTGTACCATAAATCTAGAATCCGCACTGCAGTTTTGACTGCCATTTTCCTTAGTAAAAGAGCACGTTAAGAGGTAGCTCTGGAGGATAAAATGTATTTAAGACATTGTGGCTGTATTCCTCTTTGCTGTGGCTTGAATTTGGTGTGCCTTAGGGATGTTAAATATCAGTTAATTGAATAGTCGATTAACCTCATGTATTCCTATTGGTTACTGGACTATTCTATAGTCCCTGGGGGTGGGGTTGGCAGCCAGTGCTCTCCGTCCCCGTCTCCTCGAGAAGACCCCTGCCACCCCACGCTGTTGCCTCTGTATCAGAGACAGCATTGTGGGGTGCCAGGCAGGAGCTGGTCCACAAGGGGAGCTAGTTTAAAAATCCAGCTCCCCTTGTGGACTGGCTGCCTGTCGCCCTGTGCTGCTGCCTCTGATACAGAGGCAGCAGCATGGGGTAGCAGCAGCTCCTGTCCGGGTGTGGGCGGGGTCTGAGCCGGGCTACCTTCCCGCCTAGCTCCTAATACCCCCTCTGCGGCTCTGCATTTAAAATGTAGGCCCCAGACCCAGCATGAGCCAGGACTGAGCTGGGCTGGGCTAAAAAAGGGCGGGGGGGAATGCATGTAGTCGATAGAATTAACTGATAAGCTTCTGCTAATCGGTTAATCGACTACACTATTCCATCCCTGGTGTGCATATGTGACATTCCTGCTCTTTTTTAATTAGGTTTTATGGGCAGGGTGAAGACGGGGATGAGTTTAACAATGCAATCCGAAAGTTGTTTTTCTCCTTCAACATTCTCATGGACCGACCACTACAGGAGGCTGTCAAGATTAAGGTTGGTCTAAAGCCTGTTTTGAATGGTGGTGGACATTTACAGGCCCCAACATGTAGCTGGCATTAATCTGAACTGTTTACGCTTTGCACGACTGCAACGTATGCTAAAATCCTGGCATTGAAATGCAGCCGCCTCAGGGTTCAAGGCTGGCACCCAGCCAGCCTGTAACCATTTTGTCAGGAGCGTGGCCAGCGACACTGGGGCTTGCGAATGATTCAGGCAGCAGGTGATACTTTCCTACTCTGTATTTGTTACTTGGATTTCCGTAACGAAATACCAGCAAGCCTTTGCCTGTGTTTGAACTTGTTTCCTTTTCGTGTTTGTCTTGTGTGAGTTTTACATGGGGCCTTCTGAATGAGTGCGGAACAGCAAAGCCGTGCAATAAAACCTGCTTGCTGCTTTCATTTTTGTAATGCCTCTGGCCAAATGCGTTCATTGCTTTCCGCTGGAAGGATTGAGTCTAGTTTAAAGAGCCTTCACATTTGGGTAGCTGATTGGGGTGACTGGTTAGGAAGAACACTGGGGGGGGGACTGGCCATGTGACCTCCCCCATGTGATTCCTCCCTGCGCCACCAAGGGAAGGGTGGGACAACACCCCCTCCGCCCCAGACCCTGTCCCCGCTCTCCCCCCCCACCCAGCCTCTTCTCCTCCTTCCCCTGAGCAGTGCGGCCCAGGGGGCTAGCAGGCTGGGGCCCCTTGCACTCATTGGCAGCAGCGGGGGCAGGGAAATGGAGCAATGGGGCTCCACTCCCCCAGCTGCTGGCTGCGTCCCTCTGCTTCCCACCAGTGAATGTGTGTGTGGGGGGGAGGGGGGGAATCCTGCCCCTCCCCCGAGTGATGCAGTTAGCAGCTCATGGAGCAGAGCCATGTTGCTCCGCTTCTCCCCCTTGGCTGCTGGTGAGTGCAGGGGGCCCGACCCCTGCTTCAGGCGCCAGGCCCCCGTTAGTCCGCCAGGCCTCCCAGAGGCCCTGCCCCCTTGCCCCTCCCGCCTGCAGCGTTGGGGGGGTGGCCCCTTGCAGCCCCTCACGCATCGCCTCCCTCTACAGCTCGGGTGTGGTGAGGAGCTGGTCCTTCTGCAGCCTGTAACCTTTTGGGAGCAGATGGGGAGATGGGAAAGGGGGTCACGTCCCTGGGGCCTGATGATTTTAAGGGGATCCTGAGCTTGGCTGCTGTTACCATGGCCATGGCTAGAGCTCCGGGCCCTTGAAATGGCCGCCGGAGCACCACACGGAGCGTTCTGAGCAGCTCTTGTCGAGGTGGAGGCCTCACGTCGCCCGCTCTTCATGGCTCTGAGGGCTGGGGAGGGAGGCTGCGCTGCAGTCTGGGTTGCATTGAGGGCTGGCTGCTCCGGCCCTGCCCCTTCTGGGGGCGCAGAGCCAGCCTCCCCCCCACATACCCTGCCCGGGACCCGTGGAGGTTGTCGGCTCCCCTGGCTAGGGCATGCCTTATACAGCCCTTCCCACGCACGTGGCTGGCTCACTCATGCAGCTCCTCCTCGCGCTGGTCTCGACATGCTGCTCTGAAGAAAGCTGCAGCCAAACCCAGGGCCTGTGATTCTTATGGGGGTAAGAGGGAAGATGGGGTAGAGTCCAAACTCCTCCTGACCATATAAGGGCTGGCTACAGTCCAGTCCAAAGCATTTAAACAAGAGCAAAAATCCCACACCATTGTTGTTTTAAGCTTGTGGCTCAGCTAATGCTGCAAGGAGAACGGCTTTATTTTTCACCAGTTGAAATATTGTGAAAAAGGTTTCACACCTCTCTGCCTGCCTCCACAAGGCCTTCTGATTGTTTTACCGGTTTAATGAGTACGTGGGCTTCCTCGTCCCCCGTTCAGCAGTGTGTTCACAACCAGTCTCAAAAATAAGGCGTTTGCTTAGCGGTCCTTGGTGCAGCTCCCTTTCCGCTCTGACCTGCAGAGATGCAGATGCTGAGGCTTCCGGTAGCTCACAAACCAGCACGCCACGGAGGCCTGCATCTTTGCTCTTGACCGAACCAGATCCTGCCTCGTGATGAGAGCATCTTCCGGTGATGTTGAGCAGCAAGCGCTCAGGCTTGTACCCTTGTATGGCGAATGGATTAATCTCACCCAGCCTCCTTTTTCTCCTGCAGGGTGCAGCTTTAAAATACTTACCAAGCATCATCAATGACCTCAAATTGGTATTTGATCCGGTTGAACTCAGGTGATTGTGTTAAGTGTGTTTGTTTTCTAAATCTCCTTACTGTGCATCTTTTGGGGGAGTGTTGGAAATTGTCCTACAGCATGCCGCTGCAGTAATTAATTGTGACAAGCTACATGAATTTATTTGAGCATTTTCCTCTGAAACATTTAGAGGAAGCCACATCATGGTCTTAGCACTGCAGTCCAAAGGAATTAGTGTTTCAACTGAATTTTCCTGAGTTCCTTCAGATTGGAAATTCAAGGATGCAAAGCCCTTGGATGATTAGATCTCGGGCTGCCATGACCCCATGCCTTACAAAAGCCAAAGTGGCGGGATACATACAATTTATTCATGCCCAGAACTGAAAATGTGAATAGCTTTCCCTGTCTTCAGTCGGGAGTCTTATTTCAGATGGAAATAACTGGCAAATAATAGTCTCAGGAGGGTAGCCATGTTAGTCTGTAACTTTAAAAACAAGAAGTTACAGGTGTCCTGTGGCACCTTTGAGATGAACAAAAAATATATAGTATCATATATAGTATTATGAGCTTTTGTGGCGAAAGCCCACTTCTTCACATGAGCTTGAGCAGAGAAAAATAATAGCGAGAGGGTGCCAAATATATGTGGAATGTAATTCGCTCTGGGAGTAAAATGAGTGATTTAATAGATAGCAGGTTTTAAACAAATAAAAGGAAGTATTTCTTCATGTGAGACACAGTTAACCTGTGGAACTCCTTGCCAGAGGATTTTGTGAAGGCCAGGACTTTAACAGGGTTCAAAAAAGAACTAGATAAATTCATGGAAGATAGGCTCATCAGTGGCTATTAGCCAGGATGGGCAGGGATGGTGTCCCTAACCTCTGTTTGTCAGAGGCTGGGAATGGGCAAAAGGGGAGGGATCACTTGATGATTCCCTGTTCTGTTCCCTCTCTCTGGAGCACCTGGCATTGGCCATTGTCAGCAGGCAGGATACTGGGCTAGATGGACCTGACCCAGTCTGGTCATTCTTATGTTCTCCCTTGAAATGGGAGGTATTTGGGAGGCTATGCTCTTGGTGATGGAAATGGTCACATGCCCATGACTCATTGGGCTGGCATTAAGGCACGTCAGTTTCATAACTAAAGGCACACCAGGGAACAATTAGCCAGAATCCTGTCTGACCATCCGCCCTAACCTGTTGGATCAAGCACCCATTGTGCAGCGGGGTGAACGGGAAGTGGCCTTTCAGTGTGAGACTTCAATGCCAAACCTTCTGGATTGGAGTCAAGCACATAACCCCCCAGCTGCTGCTGCCACTCGTTGTCATCTCGCAGCCTGGCAAAATTCTGTTTGCTCAGGGCGATTTCATTTCATTTTTATTTCTGAGCAGGGTAAGGAAGGGCGAATAGATTCCAGGCCTGGGCTGGTGAATTTTCATGGCAACTTGTCACATGAGGTTAATTAGCTGTCAGGTTGATCACCCTGCTGATTCTGGTCACCGTTCAGTTTCTTGAAAGTTCTTTAATGAGCTTCCTGAAGCCCATATGACGTGGAGCTTCATACTGGTTTACCTTGAGGCTGTTCTCAGCACAATGTCACGGCTGCTCGAGCTGGGGCCGTGCAAAGTATTATGTGGAATGATGCCAAAAGCAGCCTCTGGGTGAAAATACAGACCATCTTTTCCTCTTGTGCTTTGCA
This sequence comes from Pelochelys cantorii, assembly GCA_032595735.1. NCBI lineage: Eukaryota > Metazoa > Chordata > Testudines > Trionychidae > Pelochelys > Pelochelys cantorii. Next base: position 9,805,673 of record CM064355.1, on the reverse strand, counting down.
TTCTAGTGTCCTCTTCAGCAAATTTATCCAGAGCATACCTGACAACCAGTTAGTTCGGCAGAAACTCAACTGCATGACCAAGATAGTGGACAGTGATCTGTTCAAACAGTCCGGTGAGTCGCCCCTTGAGATCTCCAGTGACTGCAAGAAATGCACCTTCTCAAACAAATACTTGCCTGTAAAGTTCACGTTTCTCTCTTAAATTTCTCCCTCAAATCCTTCCTTGAAATTCTCCTTTGCTGTGATGCCTGCAAAAAAACCTGACAGCAATGAGGTGACTGGTGTGCTTTGGGCACTACCTGTATGCCGACCAATGTTGTCTCATTGGGAATGGGGTGGGGGGAGTACAAAGAAACAATCTGTCTGTATCTGCTGTCTCTTGTCTTGTACTTAGATCAGGGGTGGGCAATAACTTTTTTTACGAGGGGCCACTTCAGAAATTTTTGAAGTGGCCCTGGGCCACACCGGATGGGGCAAGGCCAGGATACTTCCTTATCCACAGACCATGATTGGTCTGGTGGTGGGGGAGCGTGTTAAGTCTTCTCTCCCTCCCCCCCACTCCAAAAAAAGGTTCCCTCTAGGTGCCCATGCCTCTGGCAGCAGGAGGAAACTTTGCGCATTCCCCCTTCTGCCCCCAGGCCAATCGGGGCTTGGGGGGTGGGGGGAGCATGCAAAGACTCTTCCCACCCTGCCAGGAACATGTGGCGCTTCTAAGTGCCGCATGCTTCTGGCAAGGCAGAGGAAACTTTGTGTGCTTCCCCTGACCCCCAGACCTTGATTGGCCTGTGGGTGGGGGAGCAGCAGGGCTTCTGCGGGCCAGTTCAACCCACTTGGCGAGCTGGATTCAGCCCGTGGAGGCCCTTTTGCCCAACCCTGACTCAGACTGTAAGTTGTTTTGGGGGCAGGGATCAACTTTATGTTCGGTTTGTGCAGCCCTTGGCACATGGGGATTCTGGTCTGTGGCTGAAGTTTTTAAGCCAGCGATGGGCAACCAAGATTAGTGAGTGGGCCACATGAGTAGCCCTCCTTCATCTCAGTGGGCCGCATGATTGCCAGGGGTGGGCAGCCCATGGTACACTCACCTGCGGCCCACACACCATGTCTGCCCCCTTCCCCCATGCCTTGTGCACTGGAGCCCTGCACTTCCTACTCCTCCCCCTCCATCTCAGCACTTACAGAGCTCCATGATTCCGCTGATTTGCCCTCCATCCCTGCTTCTCTCCTGCTCCTCCCCTTCCCTCTAACAGCTTGCACAGCCACGAACAGCTGTTTCCCTAAGTCTAGCAAAGAGCGGCAGCTAGAAGGTGGTGAGATCGCTTACATTGGGCACATTGAGTCAATTCCTAAGAGCATCACTCCGTGCTCCTGTGTGTCAAAGAGTACTGTGTTTCTCCAGGACTGCAGAACACAGATGCAAATACAGGCTGAATCTCTCTACTCTGTCACTCTCTGCTCCAGTAACATCTGTGGTCCGGCATGATTGGTCCTGTTCTGGTTGGGATTGGCCCTGCTTTGACAGGGGATTGGACTCAATGACCTCCTGAGGTCTCTTCCAGCCCTAGGATTCTATGATTTTTAGTTAGCTGGAAGTCCACTTATCATGGGTGAGACCAAGTTTCCCGCAGTCCCATAAAGTTTATGTACAGCCACCAGTCCTGGCTCTCAGTGTTTTGTGCTGTTGTTATTTAGCTCTAATTTATCCCTTACTGTCTTCTAAGAGCCCAGCAAGCAGCGGAAGTGTTGGTAATGCTTCTAGAGAATACTGGCTTCCCATCATTTGGCAGATTCTCTGGTTCAGCACCGGTCAGGTCCCAAGGGTGCCAGACTAGGGAGGTTCGACCTGTACCAGGGTTCCTAGAATGGCAAAAATATGTCTACACATTCCCAGAAAGGCAGCAATTAAGTAACAAGCAGCTCTGAAAATGGGGCTCCTTATTACGGATGCAAATATGGATTTAGGTGGCTGATTTTAGACACCCAGGTTTGAATATTGTGGCCTTCACCTCTCTCTCTATGGCTACGCCTACACTGGCCAGTCTTGCACAAGAACATATGCAAATGAGGCACGGTGATGAATATCGCTGCACCTCATTTGCATACTTAATGAACCGACTACACTGCTCCTTCTTGCTCAAAAAACCCCTCTTGCGCAGGAGCTGTTCTGCTGCTTATTTTCAGGCACAACAGCTCTTGCGCAAGAGGGTGTTTTTATGCAAGAAGGAGCAGTGTAGACTGCTCCTTCTTGCGCAAAAGCCCCTTGTACAAAATGGCGGCTCATTAAGTATGCATATGAGGTGCGGCAATATTCATCGCTGCGCCTCATTTGCATATGTTCTTGTGTAAGACTGGCCAGTGTAGATGTAGCCTTTCAGTTTCCAAATCTGCAAAATGAGGACAGTAATGTTGACTCTTCTTTGCAAAGCACTTTGAGAGCTACAGATGAAAAGCCCCAGGCATGTGCTAGGTGTTACTAGCATATGTATGATTGCAGCCAGTAGAGATTTTAATTTATCCCAAAGGAGACTCTGCGTCTGTAATTAATGCTACTGACTTCTATTCACGCCAGGTTTGATCCGTGCTGTATAGCTTCCAGGTTAGCTGGTGACTGCTGTCTGTACAGTCGCCATTTGTTATGAACATCATATCTGTTTGAGGCGCTTATCTGGTTCCTATTCCGAGAGTAAAGAGGAGCACCTCACAATCTTGAACGTGTTGATCCTCACAACATCCATGTGAATTAGAGAAGTGCTATTATCCCCATTTTGCAGATGGGGAACTGAGGCAGAGGGAGAGGCAAAAATGTCAAAAATGCCTAAATCCCATTTTCTAAAGTGACTTAGGAGCAGATAGATATCTAGACATTCTGCCTGCTTTGGTGCTTTTGAAAATCCCACTAAGTTCCTATTCGCGTCTGTAGTTGCCTGTACGAGTGCTAGATACTATTATTAAATACCTATGAGAAATTGGGCCCTAAATCACTTTGGAAAAGAAGATGTAGTCTCCTAAATGCCAGCGTCACTTTGGAAGTTTTCCCCACAGACCCTTTTTAAGGTCATACAGGAAGTCAACCTGGGGTTGGGGGGTGGGGGGAATGAGAAGGGTTCCAGTCCTATGTTAGTGCCCTGAAGAGAAATCTCTCTGGTGCAATCTCTCTTAACTAGCAAAGAGCAGCAGCAAGAAGGTGGTGAAATAATGGATCTCTTACGTTGGGCACATTGGCTATGTCTACACTGGCGGCTCCTTGGGCCAGAAATATGCAAATGAGGCTAAGCATAGAATATTGCCAAGCCTCATTTGCATACCTAATGAGCCGCCATTTTTGCAGAAGAGGCTCTTGTGCCAGAAGGAGCTGTCTACACTGCCCCTTCTTGCGCAAGAAAAACCTCTTGCGCAATGCCGTTATTCCTGAAAATAATCAGCGTAGCGGCATTGCACAAGAGGGGTTTCCTTGCGCAAGAAGGGGCAGTGTAGACGCTCCTTCTGGCGCAAGAGCCTCTTCTGCAAAAATGGTGGCTCATTAGGTATGCAAATGAGGCTTGGCGATATTCTACGCTTAGCCTCATTTGCATATTTCTGGCGCAAGGAGCCGCCAGTGTAGACAGAGCCATTGAGTCCCCACTAAGGACTATGCTGTCGTCTGCCTATTAGCTCCACTTTGACGTGATTTTAATTGTGACTGAGTCAGCCTGAGGAGCAAAGTTTACTTGTTGCGGTCACTTACAAGAAGATCATTCTTAGGCCATCGTGAGGCATTGTTCGGTGTCTTCCTTTCTCAGAATGCAGGGACGCGCTCCTGCCTCTCGTAATAGATCAGCTAAGTGGCCAGCTGGATGACAACTCAAGCAAGCCTGACCACGAGGCCTGTGCTCAGCTCCTTAGCAATATTCTAGAAGTGCTCGACCGGAAGGATGTGGTGAGTGTTGTCCTCGCTGGGGAGGTCGCCTTGGGGGAGGTCAGAGGAGGAACAAAGCCCTCTTAAGTGCACCTCGCCAAACCAATTATTGCAGAGTTAACGAGGCCGGAAGTTTGCGGAACCGTTTCTTTAGGGGGCTCGAGACGTTTGCGTCTAATTAAAGATAAATCGGACCTATCGAAAGTGGAGCTGAGACGTTCTAGGACAGGCCAGGATCAGATCATCCCCAGAGAGGTGATCTGCTGATGCAGCGCTTGTCGGGGATATAAAAGAAGGGAGCACAAGTTAGAGCTGCCTTTGTGCGGCTCTAACTTGCTCTGGGAGCCGATCCAGGTCCAGCACAAGGAAGATGAACCTGCAGTGAATCCCTGTGCTGGGCCCTGCGCTGGTGGAGAGATTTATTCCTCCCCTTCTCCGAGTCTAAAACTACTGTCTATTTAAGTGAGTTTTTGTTGGGCAAAGTCTCCTTGTCCAGTGGTCCTCTGACAATCATGGTCAGCCTAGACCTTCCCGACAACAAATCTCTCTGCAGAATAGGCCATGCTGAGCTTAATCTAAAGCCCATGCTTGTTTCGTCTTTTCAGGGGCCCACTGCCGTTCACATCCAGCTGATCATGGAGCGCCTGCTGAGGCGGATAAACCGGACAGTGATTGGGATGAGCAGACAGTCTCCGCATATTGTGAGACTCTTTGCTTGCTTCTGTTCTTGGCTTTCAACCCATCACTCTGATGCTTTGGCAGGCTGGAGCCTTCCATTACCGTGTTTCCTGCCACTGGGTGGTGTCTATGGGGAGTGATGGGAGGGTCCCCCCAGCCCTATTAAAATTGGGTCTTGGTGGTAGAAGTGAGATACAGAACCTTCTTTTGCTAAGGCACCATTTTTAATCAAGTCTGGGTAATAGGGCCTGCAAGTCTGTCTGGGTCTCCGTACATTTCCTAAAAGTCTGGCAGTCACATTGTAGAAGCACAAATTAATTTGGTTCCCACATGCTGAAGTACCCGCACCCCAGTAGCTGTCCTTCACGAGTCTGGCGGGAAAAAGGTTGGTGGGAAAACAGGAGGTTTGCACTGCTGTGGCTAGCACTCCGAGCCGTCCCTTGGATGTGGAGAATTGGGGTGACCACCCCGGGCCCTGTGTTTTGGGGGGCCCCACAGAGAGCTGAGGGAAGTGAGTGAGCAGGATAAGGAGGTGAATGGGGGGAAGGGGGGAGTGGCAGGCAGGCAAGCAGGAGGGGTTAGAGGTGGGTGCTAAACACCCACTGGTATCCCCCTACCAGAACCTCCCTTCCACCCTAGTGCCTGCCTCATGTCAGACGTTTTGCAGCATCTGGAGGCACTGGGGCAGGGAAGGAAGAGGAGCGAGGGTCTCTCAGAGGAGGGGGGAAGCTAGACAGGAAGACGCATTGGGAGGGGTAAATAGAAGGAAGGTGGGGTTTGGGGGGAAGGAGTGGAGTGGGGGGCCGGGCCTGGGTGGAGTTGGGAGGGAGCAGCCCCACCCCACACATTAGAAACTCAGTGCCTATGTCCGAGGCCCCGCCCCTTCCTTGAGATAGTCTTGCCTGCACTATACTCGGTCTGTGGTGGAAAGAGGACTGTCAGTCTAGCACGAAAATCACTTCACAGGAAGAGGTTTGATATTGGCAAATGGTTTCCATCGAATGTATTTATCGATGAAGCCTTTGAGGGTGCAGTTTAACATTGACATAGGAGACTTCTGCTTTTCAAACTTAAATTTTGGTGTTTCAGCAGAACTCCCCCTAGTGATCAGCCATGAAGGGAAAACATTCCTGTCTGAGGAAGAGCCTTTAGTGTCATTTGCCAGACTGCCAGGGTCTCCGTAGCTCAGCGTGTAAAAGCTGCTACTTGCATTTATAGGAACCAGCGTGATTTCATTTCAGTTTCTTACTGTGAACGTTTTTTTGTGAATTCCAGTTCTTGAAGGGATAAAGTCTGTCCCACCTCCTTTCATCAGGCTTAAATCCTATGAGGGGATATTTCCAGATGAATTTGTAGGTATTAGCCCATTGCTATCCAAGAAGTGCTGCAGATGTTATTGATCTTGGGAGTGAAAAACAATCACATAACGAGACATTAGTACGTGCATTGTCAGACCCCGGGTTAGCAAAATACTGAAATGGGTGCCTGACTTAGAGGACATATGTGGTCCTTTTGAAATCAAGACTATTCATGTGACTAAAATTAGACGTGTGCTTCAGAACTGTGCTGAACTGGGGCTTTAGTGCAGAAAGATAATTCACCAACTGCTTTTTTGGTCTTCCATTCCAGGGTAGTTTTGTAGCCTGCATGACAGCCATCCTGAGACAGATGGACGATTTCCACTATAACCACTACATCAGCACTTTCAAAACCAGACAGGATATAATCGTAAGTCAGCTTCGCCTGGGATGCAGCCCAGTCCATGTAGCATCACACTGATATTAGGGGTTTCTATTAGGGATGTCATAGTGTGACTGTTTAAATGAGCATGACCTTATGGTTACTGTAATGGTTACATGCGGGCTGCCACCTGTATCAGAGCCCCCAATGCGGGGTAGCAGCCAGCTCGCTGGGAGTGGGGTCGGGACCCAGTATATGCCAGCTCTCGGGGAGCCAACTACCACCCCAGACACTGCTGATACAGAGGCAGCAGCGTGGGGCGGCAGCCAACTCCCCAGGAGCAGGATGGCAGGTGGGAGCCAGTGCACACCAGGAGGCGGCTTAAGCCAGCTTCCGGCGCACACTGGCTCCCAGGGAGTTGGCTGCTGCTTCACACTGCGGGCTCTGAAATATAATGCTTATCCCCCAGAGGCCGCAGCACAGCTAGCTTCTCGGGAGCTTTATGCTGCAGAGCCCGCAGTGTATAACTATGAAACTGCTACGATTTTTTGAAGGTTACATGGTTACCTTAGCTGCATTTTACCATCCCTAGTTTCTGTCCAGCTCCTATGTTCCGTTCAGGCTCTTGCACCCATCCTTGTGGAGTATGCGTACATTCACTTCATGCCAGCTGGGTACAGCCCCACTGGCTGTTTGCTGACACAACAAAGCATTGGGCTAATTTGTCATGTAGAGTGAAAACAAATCTTTAATGCCTCTCCAAGCCTGTGTCAGTGAAAAGCTGTAAGAAAAAAGCGTGAAAGAGGGTGAGAGGAAAAGCAGAGTTCATTTTCCTCGTTCTTTCTCATCTGGCTCTGTCCTTGTCGTTTTGTCTTTGCTCTTTTTTTTTCATCCTCTTGTTCTTTCCTTTAAGGTTCAGTTGAGAGCTTGGACTCCCCTTCCATTGGTCTGGGCTGAGGAGAAAGCCAACAAGCTTGGGGCAGTATTTATTTTAATTTCCAAAAACATGCATGTGTGGTTTTAAGAAGAGCCACAGGGCATCCCTGCAGTAAAACCTGAAACCATGCCCGGTCTGATTGAGTAGGGTCCTGTTTCAAACCCAGATCAGGTTTCTGAAAAGCTGTGTTGTTGTTGCAAACCTTTGGGAGCAGGGATCAACTCTTTGTAATGCATTTGTACAGTACCTAGCACAGAGGGATCTATGATTAGACATCCCCAAGGATACTCCTCTTTGGGATAAGGCAGGTAGAACCACGGTGGCTGACCAAGGTCAGCTGACTTGGGCTCTTGGAGTTTGAGGTGCAAGCAGCGTCAGAGAAAATGGACACGAAATTACAGGTGCTTAAGGAGTCTCATGCTACCCTAAAGCCCATTCAACCAGAGCTAAGGTGTCAACAGCTGCCTTCCTGGTGCATGTGCCGATCCAGGACATCTGCAAAAGCCACCATGTGGTCCTCGGTCCACACGTTTAAGTGTGACTACACCATCGCTCTGGAGGCTAGAGACGACGCTGAGTTTTTAAGAGCTCTGTTGTGGTCAAAATCCTACCTGCCTCCAGAGATGTTACTTAGTCACCTAATGGAATGGATGTGAGCAGTCACTCACAGAAGAAAAGAGAGTTACCTTCTTGAAACTCGTGTTCTTCGAGTTGTTACCTTTGAGTTGTGTTACTTTCAAGTTGTGTGGCTATTCCATGCCCCGTCTTCCTCCCCCACAGCATGCTCAGAACCCAGGTGGGTGAGAACGAGAGACTATTGCACAAGCATCAGTGGTGTGACATGGGTCTCATTAGTTGTCCCAGCTCCTGATAGCTTGTCTCTGCCCATGGCTTTGCAGAACAGCAGAGAGAGCAGGAATACAGGCTTAGCAGAATGTGCAGTTGTGCGTTTCCATATTAGCTAGTTCAGAGCTTACTGTAAAACGTGCAACCTGCTGTGAACAGCCGGATGCTGCCTTTGCTTCTCTGGCTGGTTATAGTTGTGGGCAATTTGTTAAGCAACACAGCCATCTGCAGGACACAGATATTTCGGCAATTTCACTGCCTAGACTGAAAAAGCCACTCAAGTGAATAGTAGGTAACGTTCCAAATCTTAACTCTCTGACTTAATAACTCACCTGATTAGTCCTGTGGCACTTTAGAGACTAACCAAAATATATAGAATCATGAGCTTTCATGGGTAAAATCCACTTCATCTGATGAGTTGGAGTGGAAATAACAGGAACCAAGAATTTTATAGAACAGCAGCAGATGTACCTGTCAACTGTAGGAACCATGTTAATGAGGCTAATTAAGTGGGCTGGATGTGTCCATTACATCACTTTTGATGTGAAAATACAGATGTTAAAGGGAGGAGAAATTGGCTTTGTAACGCACAAACCAGTTAATGGCTTTCTTCAAGCCCAGGGACATACAGTATGCATTACAAAGATAGCTTTCCTGTGCACAAACCCAACTCCTCATCCTACAACTAAGTAGAAAGACCTCCTCTAGATCAGCTCTTACAGTGTGTTGGCTTTCACTTGACCAGTGTAGCTCTTGGTAAAGACTGTTCTACAGTAGACATTTGCTAATATCATAGCTAGTCTAGATAAGACCAAAGGTTACGTCTACACAGCAGCATTATTTGAAATAACATAATGCGTGTCTACGCAACAAGCCATTATTTTGAAATAATCGTGAGCTAAAGGATTTGTTACTCCAACTCCTGTCACCCTCATTTCAGGACGAGTAAGGGAAGTGGGAGGAAGAGTGGTCTTCCTTTGCCTTCCTGCTGTGCAGACAGTGCCAAAAGCTGAATTAAGCTATTTTGACGTTTGTCTTGTGTAGACCTATCCTAAGTGACTGGGGAATGACAACTTCCTGTATAATACAGAATAATGCAGCAGCCTTACGTGATGCTGTTATTCATACATTTGAAGGAAAGGACAGGTTGTATCTCTATAAACCGGAACTCTGGTCCAGGAGGACCATGGATGTTCCAGGATCAGAGTGTCCTGGTGCACGCTGGGGGATGGGAGGGCTGGGAGCACAGTACTATGTGGACGGGGGTGGGGACCCTCATGCAGCCCAGCTGGGCTGTGGGAACAGGGTGTGGGGGAGCCGGGAAACCCAGCATGCTACAGGGGGGCCAGGAAGCCTGGGGGGGGGGGGAGCACGGTGAGGGAGGCAGCAGAGGGGCAGAAATGACCCCCCCCGCCAGTCTGGAAAAATTCCTCATCCGGGACCAATTAGGTCCCAAAGGTGCCAGACCAGGGAGAGCCAACCTATATTAGTCCAAAATACTTTGAAAACCTGTTCTTCTTTTTAAGGTTCCCTACACATCTAGACATTGGCAGCAAACAATAAGAATAGCTGTAATTGACTTTATTAAACAGATGGAGGGAGGGGTATTTTTCCTCCTGTAATTTGATGGATGAGATTTCAGATGTAATTGAGTTACAATTGAGCTGTGATCAATGGACTCTGCAGTCACACATGCTGGCCTCCCGCCCTGTCTTTCCATCTGATTCCAGACCGATCTGCTTCAAGCTTGCATGTTGCTTATTTTTGTACAGGACTTCCTGATGGAAACCTTCATCATGTTTAAGGATCTGATAGGAAAGAATGTCTATGCGAGCGACTGGATGGTGATGAACATGATGCAGAGCAGGTAAACAGCCTCTTCCAGATGCTGCTGCTGGTTGAAGGCTTACGTGGCTTCTTCAGAACCTATTGGCTGTGGGACTAAGGGGGTTTTGCCTTTGAGCTGCTGCAAGTAACTTGAGATATGCAGGTTGATCTTCCTTTAAAGGGTCATATTGCTTTAAATTAGCTTTGACTAAAGTCCTATTGGCTGCAGTGTTCCCTTTAATTTTTTCCATCCATGGGCAGAATGCGTTTTGTTATGTGCACCAAGGCCTGTTCAGCTGTGCACCACCAATAGAAACACATGCTGCCACTTGTGGGCGCTCTGCTAATTCACTGGGTGACATTCGAATCTTTCCCGGGCAGCTGCCTAAGCGCTCAGTTTACAGGGAACACGGATTGGCTGAACTTCTTTTTTGGTGATTTATGAACCTGCAAACTCTCTCTTCCTCTGCCAAAGGGAGCGTTTGCAAAACTGAAAGCTTTTCCCTCAGGGATTGTAGTTCCTTGCCAGAGATGTCCGCTTCAACCTGAGTAGCCTCTTTATGTCAAATCTGGGGTGGAGATCACCCCGTCCCTTGGGAAACTTGAAATCTAAAGTATCAGAGGAGTAGCTGTGTTAGTCTGAATCTGCATAAACAACGAGAAGTCCTGTGGCACCTTATAGACGAACAGATTTGTTGGAGCATAAGCTTTCATGAGCAAAGACCCACTTCATCAGACATTCATCTGACGAAGTGGGTCTTTGCCCACGAAAGCTTATGCTCCAATAAATCTGTTCGTCTATAAGGTGCCACAGGACTTCTCGTTGTTTATTGAAATCAAAACGGGACAAAAGAGGATGATTGTGAATGTAGGGTACTAGCTCAGTACCAGGGAAACCCAGTTTATTTCCTTCCTGTGCCATAGACTTCTTGTGTGATCTTGGGCAAGTCACTTAGCCCCTCTGTTCTTCAGTTCCCTGTCTGTACAAAAGGGATAATAGCACTTCCCTGCCTTACAGGGGTGGCGAGTGAGCAATTCAGGTACCATAATGGGAAGAGTCAGACGCATCTATGGGTGTCTCTCGACTACAGGGTTTTTTCGAAAAAAGTGGCCTTTTTTTCAAAAAAAAACCTTCCCCCGCATCTAGACTGCCACCACGTTCTTTCGAAATTAAATCGAAAGAAAGTGGCACTTTTTTTGACCGTGGTAAACCTCATTTTACGAGGAAGAACGCCTTTTTTCAAAAGTGCTCTTTTGAAAAAAAAAACATTCTTGAATGCAAACAGGGCTTTTTCGAATGAGAGCATCCAGACTGCCTGGGTGCTCTCTTTTGAAAAAGCGGCTCCCTTTTTCGAAAGAGGCTTGTAGTCTAGATATAGCCTGAGACACACAAAACACTAGTAAATGTGCCGTGTGAAATGGCACAGCATTGGTATGGGACCTTGATGACCTAATAGGTCATTTCATTTCAAATTTCCCTAAATCAGACATACTTCTGTTGAGAAACAAAGAAATAACCTTCCCCCAAATCCTCTGCACTCAGTGGAAAGTAAAACGGAAGGATTATGTTGGAAGAACTGAATGTCTGAGGTTGCCCATTTATGTCCAGTCTGAGATTAGAAAAAGGAGATGCACATCTAGGCATGTTTCTGCTTCCACAAATGCCTCCTTCCCTGTATTTACTTTTCCAGGGTTTTCCTCCGAGCCGTGAACCAATTTACATCTGTGCTCAACCGATTCTTTCTGGATCAAGCAAATTTCGAACTCCAGGTGAGGATAAATTCAGTTCCAGATTGTCCTGACCGCTTTGGGACTGCGGGAGTCTGGAGGGGCGACAGGTGCCTTCAGCTCCGACTGATGCCAGTTTTGTGACTGAAATGGGTGGTGTTACTGGTCGGACAAGTATCACGAATGGGAAATTTCTAACCCAAGATGCTGCTTTTAACACAGGCTTGTGCTCGGCTAGTGACCTGTGGAGCATGTTCTGTGCTCATCTGCATTCCATAAACCAGTGATGTGCTAAAGCAGGAGCATGAAAGTTTCTCTCTCCACCCCTTACTTTTCTGTTAAGTTGTCTATAAAAGTTGCTGGCACTTTAGAGAGATTTGATGGCAACATTCTCCTTCGGGGAGGCATGGTCTTGTGGTTAATGTTCTGGATTGGGACACAGGTGATTAATTCAATTTCCCATTCCACCACAGACTCCTTGGGCAAATCCGTTTACACCATATGCTACCTCAACTCCGCATCAGTGATATAGGGCTAATACACCCCTGTTATCACAGACACACTGTGGTTAAATACAAAAATGTTTGTAAGGAACTCTGTCTGCATTAGTGGGCACATTATTATCTGTGCTGTGCCAGTGCCCATGAGTCCCTGTGAGAGTCTAGCACCCTGGTGTGCTAGGCGCTATACAAACAAAGAACACGGTGTTTAAAAGCTAAGTATTTTATAAGGGACAACAGGTGGAAATGGACAGACAGAGGCGCACAAGGAGACCATAGTGGTCATGATAGGCCACTGGCACACAAGCTGGGCATGATGGCAAAGGGGAGAGTTTTAAGGTAGAATTTGAGGGATCTAGGTTCATAAATAGTCTTCTGGGTGAGCATTTTAAATGGATCAGGCCAAAAGGAACAAAGTATGACGGTGCAGGTGGTGTGGCACTTACTCATCTTCTACACCTGTTGACCTCCTGTTGGAATTGTGATGGGGTAAAGGATTCCTCGTTTTGCCCCATTCATTGTAATTGTGCCTCCTCGTTGATACCTGACAGAGGATCTGCAGCAGTGGTGACTGAGTAGCCCTGTTGTGCTGTGTGTTTCTGCTCCTTTGTGTTTTTCCTTTCTTTAATGAGGTTCTTTCCCCTCACAGCTCTGGAACAATTACTTCCACTTGGCAGTAGCTTTCCTCACTCACGAATCTCTCCAGCTGGAGACCTTCTCACAGGCCAAACGCAACAAAATTGTCAAGAAGTAAGTTTGTCTTTCAATGTGGTCGGGTCTTCTGAGGGTGAGAAACTAAACCCTAGCTTTATATTGTGCTCCTCTAACGAGGCGCTCCTCTAACGAGGCACACCTCTTACAGCCCAAGGGCATGTCTCGACTGCAGTCACCATGTGTAACTACAACCCGTGTGGCCATACCTGAGGTATTTTTAATCTGGTTAGCTCAGGTACCAGCGCAGTGAAGCTGTGGCAATGTGGGCTTGGATGCAGGCCGGCTACTTGTACATCCTGTGCTGAAGCCTGTGATTGCAGTGTAGACATGCTGGGTGTGTCTAGACTACACCTCTCTGTCGACAGAGAGGTGTAGATTAGGCACAACAAAATTGCTAATGAAGCCAGGATTTAAATATCCCACGCCTCATTAGCATAAACATGGCTGCTGCTTTTTTTTTTTTTAAAGAAAGAGAATCTAGACGTGGATCTGTTGAAAATAAAGCCATTTTCGACATCCTGTAAACCTCATTTTTTGAGGAATACAGGATCTGTTGAAAAAGGCTTTATTTTTGACAGATCTGCATCGAGACTGCTGTTTTTCGAAAAAACTCCGTTTCGAAAAAAAGCGGTGGCCATGTTTATGCTAATGAGGTACGGGCTATTTAAATCCCGGCTTTATTAGCAATTTCGATGTGCTTGATTTGTATCCCTCTGTCGACAGAGGGATGCGGTCTAGACATAGCCACTGTGAGGCCCTGGCTCCATGCTGGTTGGTGGAGCAGTAGCAAGGGAAGGAGGTGCTAGGACATTCCTTCTTTGGCCACCGCCCCACAAACCTGCCAGTGGCCAGGGACCCACCACCTGCACAGGAGAGACGGGGCTGCCACATCCACAATCCCACCTGAGAGGGGATCCCAGGCTAGAGTCCCAGTGCCTAAATGGGAGCAGTGGGAAGGCACATCCCAGTGTTTCCTCTGCTGGCTGCAGCCCCACACACCTGCCTTCTGCTTATTGGCCACCTTCAGATAATAGCACCGATTTGTTGGTGTTATCTGCTTAAATGAAGCACACGAGATCTTTTATAAGGGAAAAGGCAATACGCCACATTTATTGAGAATACAACAGTTGCATATGCTTTTCAGTCACACACAAACACCATGCGTACACACACACAATCCCGCCAGACGATGTTATAGTTACTAGTCCAGATTCTGTATCAGTCTAGTGGCCAGCTAGATTGAACAGAGAGGGAGAGCAGGGCCTTTGTCAGTCGATCGATCCGATGCTCTTCGGGAGTTGGTGGCAAGACAAACCCAAAGTTCCATAGCAAAGCACCCTGCTTTTATAATCCTTCTCTCTGTTGAAATCAATGGATTCCGCTCTGTCAGCCTGTGACCGAAACGTTATCTTTTTGATGTCAGTGTCCCAAAACATTTTCCAAGGCTCATCCTGTAATCAATCGTCTTTCCGGGGGTGCCCGCTTGCTTCAAGGCTCGTCAATCTGCCAATATCCAATCATCTTATGAGTAGGGGTACACATCGATGGTTATAGATGGCCTCTCTGCCGCCAGGTCGTCTCGTCTTCACCCACGCTCGCTCACCCTCCTTCTTTGGCCATCTGGTTCTGAGCAATATAACTCTTGCACCTTATCTCGACACATTCATTCCCTTCTCACGCACCTAAGCAATGTTACAAGGACTCTCAAGGCTATGTGGTACATCAACATCTGCATTGTAAATCAAGCAATTAGGGCCTCGGCCTTCAACATTAGGAGAATTCCTCTAATCTCATTAACATAGACACAATATGAGGTCCTGTCTCTTTACTTACTAACCTTTAAATATATATACTAATATGTTACCTTACATTGCTACATTATTAAACCTAAAAATATAAATATAAAAAGTCAAGGCTTTCAGTCCCAACATTGGGAAGGGAGAGGTTGCTCACTAGGGGAAACCATTGCAATCCGCTTTTCTAGCGCCACCTTAAAACGAGCTGATGTTTCTTGGCTCTACTTCTGCCATGGGGGGGCTGTTCCAGAACCTCACTCCCGATGGTTAGAAACCTTCTTTTAATGTCCAGCCTAAACTTACGATCATCATCTCCCGGTGCGTTCTTGGAACAGCGCAGTCCTTCTACCTATCTCCTGTGGGTCCCTTATCCCGCCATCCTAATGCGGGAGCCAGCTCCATCCCTGGGATGGCCTTCAATAGCTCTTCTCCTTCCGTGGAGTTACCTCCCGAAGATCTCTGGTGTCCGGTCACTGCTTGGCTGCTGCCTGGTGAGGAACTTGCCCTCCGCAGACTCTTTACTCTCAATGCCCAAGAAGTGGGGCTACGTTTTTAAAAAGGGGATCTAGTAGATTTTGTGGCTGGGCTGTAAAATTTTCCTGGCAACTTCACAAGGATAATTTCAGTACATGCCTTTTGTTCACCTTCCTCTCTCATTTCATATTTTTCCCTTCCTAGGTATGGGGACATGAGGAAAGAGATTGGCTTCAAAATCAGGGATATGTGGTATAATCTGGGTGAGTTCCCTATCTGTACAGTTCACGATGGTGTGTGGGATCTACTTCTGAAACTGGATTTAAGATCTTCTCTGAGATGGGACTCAGCTGGCTTGCAGCCTTGTGCCTGGGAGGTCTTGCATGCTGCCAGAAGATGTGGACTTTGTTGATTAGCTCCACCTTTCTGGGCCCATGTGACCGTGAAGCCAGGTAGCACGTAGGCTTTGTGAAGGAATGTCTAAGCTAGTCACACTTTGTTCCCAAAGTACAAGAGCGACACAGACAGTGGCAACTGCTGGGGAGGGACACAGGCACCGGCCACATGACTAGCCCCCCATGTGACTCCTCCCTGCGCCACCCAAGGGTGGAGTTTCGGGGGGGGAGCAGTAGTCGTGTGCACGGGTACACGGCCATTCCCCTGTCGATAAGGGAGTGAGGGGAACGTACTTGGATTCCATGCAGGCCTCTCACTACTGGCTGGTAAAGGGATGCAGGAGAGGTAGAGGTGTAAATCACGGAATCCAGTATTTTCCCCTCGCTCCCTTATTGTCCGGGGAATGGGAAGAAAAGCAAGCTGCGTTCTGGTGCTCACAGCTGCTGTCCCCCCTGTCCCCCCCACACACACTCTCGAAATGTCACCCTTGGGGCCACCCCTAGCTTGCAAATCTTAGCCTCAATTTCCTTGCCCCTCTGAGAGCCCTTTAGTTTTGGGTCAGTCTCTTAGAGGGTGTCCAGGAACTTCCTTCCTTGCCCTCTTCTGCGCTCTCTCAATGGAGAGAGTGTCCCATTTTAACAGGAGGTTTGAATCACGTTGTCCTTCTTGTGTGAGGTTTTTCCTTCTCCCCTCCTCTGAGCCGCCACCTCTTCCAGCCCCAGTTAGCAGTTCATTCACTTTTGGCTGGTAGCACCCTCGGGATGTAATAGTATAGTCAATTAACTGATAAGCAAAAGCTTATTGGTTAATTCTATAGACTACATGCATCCCCCTCCCCACCACTAAATTTGTTAGCAGGCTGGCCAGCAGCCTGGCTCATTTCTGGCTCGTGCTGGGTCTGGGACCTACCCCTGCTGCGGCTCTGCATTTAATGTGTATTAGGAGTCAGGTGGGCAGGTAGCCCGGCTCAGTTCCGGCTTGTGCTGGGTCTGGGAGTTCAGCCCCCACCCCCTCAGACAGGGTCTGCTGCCGCCCCGTGCTGCTGCCAACCTGTGCTGCTGCTGCCTCTGTGCCAGAGGCAGCAGTGTGGAGTGACAGGCAGCCAGTCCGTGAGGGGAGCTGGTTTTTAAACTGGCTCCCCTTGTGGACCAGCTTCCGCCTGGCACCCCACACTGCTGCCTCTGATACAGAGGCAGCTGCATGGAGTGGCAGGGGTCTCCTCCGGAGTGGGGCCAGAGCGCACTGGCCCTGCCCCAGGGACTACAGACTAGTTGAGTAACCAATAGGAATTCATGAGGTTAATTGACTATTCAATGTACTGATATTTAACATCCCTGTAGAACCCATCCTGCTGCTAGGGCAAGATTATTCAATTGTCAATGGTATATAAGGATGGTCCTGCTCAGAGGCAGAACCTAGGTGCCGATCCCCATTCCCGTAGCACCAGGGGCTGGTGCACAGATGGTCAGACTTCCAAAACCATACAGAAGGCTGACACCGTCCAATGGGCAGCGTTAATTCACTCAGACACTGTCTTCTCATTACCTTGATAAGATGGATGTGCTCCCAGATACAGGCACCCTGCCCCAAGCAGCCGCATTCCGCTGAGCAGACGCTGTGTCTAATCTTCTCTCCGTTACAGGCCCCCATAAGATCAAGTTCATCCCATCGATGGTGGGCCCGATCCTGGAGGTGACCCTGACACCTGAGCCTGAGTTGCGGAAAGCTTCCATCCCCATCTTCTTTGACATGATGCAGTGCGAGTTCAACTTCAGCGGGAACCGAAACTTCCATATGGTGAGGGCTTGTGGGCTCGTCAGCTCCGCTGCTTCATGCCATGGGGTGGGCAAGTGGGAAAAAAGCAAATCAGAGTGTTTCCTTCCCCCCCCCCCTTTTTTTTTAAGGCACGCCTACAGAGCAGAAAGCAATGTCGAAAATCTATTGCGAGGCAGTTTTTTGGGGTGAATGTAGCAGGAGACTGCAAGTCTTGTTACTTGGGTTATTACCGTCTGTTGCCGTGGGCACATCCCTTAATGGCTCAGTGCCTTCAGTTTCCCCATCTGTAAAAACAGGTGAATACCCATTGCACAATTGCAAAGGGTGTTGAGATCCTTGGATCAAAATGTGCATTTATAAACTAATATTTACTGTGCATCTTTATAATGCTATGTTAGTACAAATAAATAATAACATCTAGCAGTCCTAGACCAGGACCCTATTATGTTAGGTGCTATTCAAGCAATAAAACCCAAATATGGTCCTCTCTGCCAGAGGCTTACCTAGCAATAATTCTCTGAGGGTAACTTCTTAGCTGCAAATATTACATTGTCACAAAGAGGTTGGCTGAAAGTCCAGGGTTGCACTGCTAGTGCTGGTCATATAAAGCAATTAACATCCTTAAAAGCCCCTCAAAAAAACTCCCATCACCTCTGTGAGCATCAGTACCCATCCCCCACCCTTGGCTGTGGAACGGAGAGGGGACGTGAGCGGTGTGAGGTTACACACTGTCAGGAGCAGAGTGGGCACTCGAAGGCTGGTCTCCAACACCCAACTCTGGGCTAATTCCACTGGACTTTTCTGCTATTGCTAACCTGAAAACGCTGGCAGGGAAGGGAGAAAAAGAGGTTCCTGGTTTGGTGCCTGCTTATCCCTTCAGCTCCAGCAACTGCCACTCAGAACTTTTCTTCCCACTTCCCTCCGGGGATGCCAGTCATTAGCATCTCAGCCCTTGGGCCGGCGACACGCTAGAGACATTGTGGTCAGTCTTCTCCCCAGAGACGTCAGAAATCATCCATCCAGGAGGCAGCCTCCTTGGCATTCTGCCTGTCAGACACATGAGACGGTTGTCACCATGTGTCCCTTAGCGCTGTGCATACACGAACCTGTCCCTGCTTTGATCTCCATTCAAATACTTCGGGGGCGGGGCGGGGGGGGGGATCTTACTTCTCACTGGGCTTTCAGCCTTTGGCATTGTCTGTCCCAAGATTTTCTCCGAGTAATGGAACGTGTGGGAATTGCTTCAGTGCTGTGGGCAGGGGTGCCGACGGCTTCTGCAGGCTCTGGGGGAAGGTGGGAGGGGAGCAGTTCTGTGCCCCAGAAGGGGCAGGGCCTCGGTGGGAGGGGCAGGGCGGGGCCGGAGCAGCTCTCCACATTGCTCAGAGCACGCCAAACAGCCGGCCCAACCTTTAGCGCTTCCTGGAACATGGCATTCTGGGGTGGCCATTTAAAGAACCCCGGGTTCCTGCCACTGCTGCAGTAGCACCCTTTGAATTGCTGGGCCCTGGGACGTGAATGTTTTTTCCTGGGATGCTGGTTCCAAAGAACACTAGTGTTAACGTGCGATAAAATGGGTTTATATGCTTGATCAGAGTCACTCTTGCTCACACAATCACCAGATCGATCTGATCCTCAAATCTGTGGCTGGCACGGAATTTCCCCCTCCGGCATGTTAGCAGGGGCGTTGGCCGGGGCTTTCTTCTTTCTCGGGAGAGAATAGGGCACTGTCCATTAGGATCAGGGAGCTATATGCCAGATGATCAATTTCCTGTGACTTCTGGTTTGAGCGGGGGAGCTGTCCAAATTTCCTGGCTCCTTCCCTGTCTTCACTGTCCGTTTCTGTCCATTAATTTTCCTTGGGTCAATTAATGGAAACATCCTCCAGTTTGGCCAGTGAGATCAGTACCCCCAACCTGGGGCAGTTCCTCCTGCACACACATGTGGGATTCATTCTAAGGGTTCAGGAATTGTTCCAGTTTGAGATTTTTTGTTGTTGTTGTTGCCTTTTTTAGCTTGAAAACGAGTTAATAACCAAACTAGACCAGGAAGTGGAAGGGGGCCGAGGGGACGAGCAATACAAGGCTTTGCTGGAGAAACTGTAAGTGTTTGAAAGACGCTCAGAAGTTCTTTGTCGTCTGGCAGCTCGGTTGGTTCTTTCTGTAAACCTGAGAACCCCTAATTCATTACTTCAGATGAGAGAGTAACATAGAAAAGCTGCAAACCACAATGGTCACTGTCAAGATGGACTGATGGCTTAAAATGATACTTCTGTTGCTGTTTGTATTACGGGAGCACCTAAGAGCTCCAACGGAGCAGAGCCCTGCAAATCCACAGGTATCCATGGTATATCTGCAGTATCTGCATCCACGGATGTCAGTGCAGATATCCGTGGCTCATTTTTGCAGATCCAAATTTTGTATCTGCCCAGGGCTCTATAAATGAGATCCAGGATCCCTTGTGCTAGTTGCTGTGAAAGCTCGTGGCTTTCTGATGAGCAGAGCGAAGAAGCAAAAAGCCTCTCTATGTCTGTAGGTCCCCATTAAAGCCTTTTAGCCCAGTAGCTTCGGGGATGATGAGGATGATAAAGTTCTGTTTAGCAGTAGAAACACCATCCAGAACTTTAATGGAATCTCTGTTCTCTTCTGTTTTTCTCTGTCTTTCCTCTCTCGATATGCCTGCAGCCTGCTGGAACACTGCCGGAAGCACAAGTACCTGTCCAGTTCGGGGGAAGTGTTTGCTTTGCTGGTCAGCAGCCTGCTAGAAAACCTCTTGGACTATAGGACCATCATGCATGATGGAAGCAAGGAGAACCGTATGAGCTGCACGGTCAATGTGCTGGTATGAAGGGGAGGGCTCTGGTGCCAATTTACTGACTTGCTTTTAATCTTATAATCATTGGCCAGACCTGATATTTACAAAGTGCAGGTACCAGGCTGCACCTGAGATTCATCCTGGAAAAATAATTCATTCCTGTATCTCCAGGAAGAAGCCAGAGAAGATTAAAAGTGGGAATCCCTAAGAGAAGATGAAATATCTTTGCAAAAGATGCATTTTAATCAAGCTTCTGAGAGAAATTCTACACCTTATAAACCCAGGAGGTTGGACTAGATCAGGGCTACTCAACTTTGGAAACTCTGGGGGCCACAATGATACTCATAGCACATGCCAAGGGCCGCAACTTAAGTGTGGTTGCATATATATGCAAATAGCTTCTTTCATACTGATGGGCAAGACTACATAACACACAGGCCCAATTTAAGTCAGTTCTGCTGATATTAATAGAATGCAATATTTGCCTGAATTCCACCCATAGGACAGCACTTTTAATGGGCAATGACAGTCCAGGAATTTAACTACTAAACGCTTGTCAACAGAAGACCATTATATTGATTACTTTTTTGTTTTGGCTCCCACCCACGGGTCGTGTGTTGTGTCCCGCGTAAACCCAAACCGCACTGTGGGCCACAAACAAATGGGCCGCGGGCTGTATGTGGCTCGTGGGCCACATGTTGAGTAGCTCTGGACTAGATCATGGTGGTCCCTTACGCCAGTGTTTCTTAAACTTTTTAAGACCGAGGAACACCAAACAATAATTTTTTTTATGAGGAACACCAAGGATTTTTTGTTGAGCAAAAAATAAAAAAGGAAAAAAGGGTTGGAGGGGGAGGGAGGAGTTATTGAGGGGGGGAAAAAAAAGGGTCAGGGGAAAGTTATTGACAGGGGGAGAAAAAGGTCGCCTGCCCCTTTAAGGGTGGCCATTTTGAATTCTGTTGTTCTCTGCGGCACAGCTCTAACTTCCTCGTGGCACACCGGTGTGCCACGGAACAGAGTTTAAGAAACACTGCCGTAGGCCACGTCTACACTAACACGCTTACAGCAGCCCAGCGGTACCGACGCATCTGTGCTGCTGTGAGAGTGCTTGCGTAGCCTTGTTATGCAGATGGAAGAGAACAACATAGTAAAGCCAGCTCAACAAACAGTGGGCATGGGCGGTGGGTGAATGTAGCGCTGCAGGAGGCAGGCCCCCAGCCCCGCCCCTTCTGACAGAGACCCTGCTCCCCCATAGGAGCCTCACTGGTCCCAGAGCACAAGGAGGGTGGGTTGCCTGCAGCCCCAGCATCTGCAACCTCAGCATGGCTGAAGCCTGGCGGCAGCAACACTCCACCCCCAAAATGTCTATGCGAGGCATTCTGGGGGCGGGGCCAGGCTGGCTGTTTGGGAAGGCAAAGCCTTCCCCTGCCTATGGCACCTGCCACCCATGTTGGTGGGAGAGTGTCTCCCATTGCTGTAGCGCTGTGCACATGAGCTCTTACGCTGGCAAAACATACGTGGCTCAGGGTGGTGTCTTTTCAGCGCCCCCCCCCCCAACCCCTGAATGACAGAAGTTTTGCCCACGTAAGTGTAGAGGTGGCGTGTTTTCAGGAAGTGCTCGGGCTTGGCCTAATTCAGCTCCCATTGTTACTGCCGGCTTCAGCATAAGCAGAGCCAGGCCACCGCCAAGCATTTGAAAAATCTCACCCTCGCTTTCAGTGGCCTCCGTTGGATCTGCCTACTGCAGGGGAGGTTCTGGCAGGACTAGCCGAACCAATTGTGAGGAGAGTACAGCCCTTTAAGATTGTGCTGAGTAGGGAAGCCAGCCCCAATGGGGAGTGAAAAATAAGATGTGCATGCCGGGCTGATACCCTGAAGCAAAGTGAGGCTGAGTGTTGTAGGCTGGTTCATTGTACAGGGCACTTTCGAACAGCTGACCATTGTACAGGTGAGGCAGTTGTGGTTTGGCTGCTGATGAGGCAAAAGAGACCATTCAAATAGCCTCTGCGATGGCGTTTGGGGTCCCTCTACCAGAGCTCAGGTACTCAGAGACAATAGTGCTCATAGAAAATTATGGATTGCAGGTAGGGGGACGTTAACCAAAAATCCTCAAACTTTGAAACAAGATTCAGGATCGAATATAGGGCGCGTCACCTCCTTCCAACAGGATCCCCTGTTCTTACTAACGCTGTTTGCGGGGATGGAAATGTTCTTGTAGGCCACTTGATTACTCCATTTCTAGCTAAAGTTGGGCACAAAGCAAATAATCAGCTACGAGCCACTGCAAACTTTAGAAGGGTTTGTTGTCCAAATTGAGATACAGATGTCATGGCTAATCCTCGTTTGTATAATACAGCAATTCCTTTATGCCTTACTGCCAGAAGCTGAGATGAGGATGGTCAGGTCTAGTGGGTGGAGCCAGGAGTCAGAGCTGGAGTCAGGGGCAGAGCTGGAACAAGGCAGGAGCAGTGCCTAGACGAGTAGCCTTAGACTTGGGAAGGCTACATTCAACTCCTCTGCCACAGATTTTGTGTGTGATCTTGGCCAAGTCACTTAATCTCTTTGTGCCTCATCTAGGGATAATAGTATTTCCCTACCTCACTAGGATGTTCTGAGGACATTGAAAACTGTGATGTGCTTAGATACTGTGGTAATGGAGGCCCGATAAGTACTTAAGATTGATCATCCTAAGCAGGTAATATACCTATGTGTAAATTTAGTGATTTTTACAACAGCTTGATGACTGTGTGTGTTGTTTTCTTGGCAGAATTTTTATAAGGAGAAGAAACGAGAGGACATATACATCAGGTAAGTTTTCTACCTCCAGAATCACATGGACATGTTTTATTTTTGCTGCTTTGGGGTGCATCAGTACAGGAAGCCTTCACATCAAATCTCTGTTTGCGTCCCATTCTTTTAGGTATCTGTATAAACTCCGGGACCTACACACGGACTGTGAGAACTTCACAGAGGCGGCATACACTCTCCTCCTCCACGCAGAACTCCTTCAGGTGACTCACTCAAGGCCATTAGTGTTATTACAGGGTTTGGGGGGTTTAAGATGGACAAAGAAGACCCACAGAATAAACCGTTACTGTGTTGACTTTTAACTTGAAGAGGCTGCCAGGGAGCTTTGTAAGTTGCACATCAGATATCAACTGGGGAGAAAACAGGTAGGTGGTGAAAACAGCAGTAATGTGACTTGCACCTGTTTGGTATGCAGGCCTGCAAATCTCTGTTTGGATAGCATGGTCTAGTGGTTAGAGCACTGGACAGGGGGGTCAGGGAACTTGTGCTCTGTTACTGGCTCTAACAAAAGACAGAACTATGTAGCACTTTAAAGACTAACAAGATGGTTTATTAGGTGATGAGCTTTCGAGGGCCAGACCTACTTCCTCAGATCAATGTGTGGAAGAAAATCGGCACAACCATATATACCAAAGTGATACAATCAAAAAAATGAACACATGTGAAATTGACAAATCAAATTTTAGAACAGAGTGGGGGTGAGGAGGGAAGGTTAGTTTCTGTGAGGTAATGACATAGGGGTGATAATAGGGGAAGTTTCTGTGAGGTAATGACATTAGGGGTGATAATTATTATTATTATCACCCCTATGTCATTACCTCCCAGAAACTAACCTTCCCCCCTCACCCCCACTCTGTTCTAAAATTTGATTTGTCAATTTCACATGCATTCATTTTTTTGATTGTATAACTTTGGTATATATGGTTGTGCCGATTTTCTTACACATATTGATCTGAGGAAGTGGGTCTGGCCCACGAAAGCTCATCACCTAATAAATCATCTTGTTAGTCTTTAAAGTGCTACATAGTTCTGTCTTTTGTTTCAGCTACACCAGACTAACACGGCTGCATCTCTATCACTGTTACTAGCTCTGTCGCTGCTGTGTGATCTTACCAAGACATTTCACTTCTCTAAATGCCTGTTCCCCCTCTTGAAACTAGGAACAATGCTCATAAGACAGGAGAGGACCTGGCACCTGCTTATCTTGTCCATCTCCCTGCAGTGAGCGGGGCTAGGATTGCAACTGCATCCCTGACAAGTGTGTGTCTAATCTGTTCTTAAATACCTGCCTTGATGGGGATTCCACACCCTCCCTTGGGATCCTGCTCCAGTGTTTTTAACTACCCTTTGAATTACAATGTTTTCATAGAAATCATAGGACTGGACTTGGGAGGTCATCTAGGCCAGTCCCCTGCACTCAGGGATGACCATTATCTAACCCGGGCCAGGCAATAATTTTTAATGGGGGGCCCACTACAAATTTTGGTAAGTGGTCAAGGGCGGCACTTCTGTGGAGCGGGTGTAGGGCCTGGAACAGTGGGTGGGGTGTAGATGGGAGCTTGGGATAGAGTACTGGGGTGCAGGAGGGAGTGTGGAGTCTGAGAGAGTGTTTAGGTGAAGGAGGGGATTATTACCTGGGGCAGGTGCTTGGGGGGCAGGGTCCAGAGGGGTTATGGGTGCATCTGATAAGGTTCAACAAGGACAAGTGTAGAGTCCTGCACTTGGGATGAAAGAATCCCAAGCATTGTTACAGGCTGGGGACCAACTGGCTAAGTAGCAGTTCCGCAGAAAAGGACCTGGGGATTACAGTGGATGAGAAGCTGGATATGAGTCAACAGTGTGCCCTTGTAGCCAAGAAGGCTAATGGCATATGAAGGTGCATTAGGAGGAGCATTGCCAGCAGATCCAGAGAAGTGATTATTCCCCTTTATTTGGCTCTGGTGAGGCCACATCTGGAGTATTGTGTCCAGTTCTAGGCCCCCCACTATAGAAAGGATGTGGACGCATAGGAGAGGGTCCGGCAGAGGGCAACCAAAATGAGTAGGGGGCTGGAGCACATGACCTACCTATGAGGAGAGACTGAGGGATTTGGGTTTGTTTAGTCTGCAGAACAGAAGAGTGAGGGGGGATTTGATAGCAGCCTTCAGCTTCCTGAAGGGAGGTTCCAAAGAGGATGGAGAGAGGCTGTTCACAGTAGTGACGGATGGCAGAACAAGGAGCAATGGTCTCAAGTTACAGTGGGAGAGGTCTAGGTTGGATATTAGGAAAAACTATTTCCCTAGGAGGGTGGTGAAGCACTGGAATGGGTTACCTAGGGAGGTGGTGGAATCTCCATCCCTAGAGGTTTTTAAGTCTCGGCTTGACACAGCCCTGGCTGGGTTGATTTAGTTGGGATTGGTCCTGCCTTGGTCAGGGGGCTGGACTTGATGACCTCCTGAGGTCTCTTCCAGCTCTATGATTCTAAGAGGATTCTGGCCTGGGGAGGGTGTTGATAAGTGCCCGGTTGCACCTAGTTATACCAGTGCTGAGTTTCTTTCCAGGACTGTTGGAGATGGTCTGGCATAAAATAAAGTGTATTGGGCACCTAGGGGACTGCTTACTCATAGAGCTACCTGTTGATTTCTCTTGCTGCAGTGTCTCCAACGCAGCGTATACATGAATCATAGAATCCTAGGGCTGGCAGAGATCTCAGGAGGTCAAGTCCAGCCCCCTTCCCAAAACTGGACCAACCCCAATTAAATCCTCCCAGCCAGGGCTTTGTCAAGCCGGGATTTAAAAACCTTTAGGGATGGAGGTTCTACCACCTTCCTAGGGAACCCATTCCAGTGCTAAATGAGGCCTTGTCTACACACAGATGTGCCTGAATGATTGAATTAAACTGATGCAAACTTCAGTGTGGCTTGTCTTATTTTGGCTTAGGAGTGACGTTTTGCTGTTTAGCTTGAACTTGTGCCAAAAAGTCCTGTCTTGTCGTGAAATAAGAACATCCACACAGCCATGTAGACTTTGAGTAGTTTAAAATGATACTGTGAACTAAAATTAAAGGTGCAACACTGCGTGTAGGTAAGCAATTATGTCCAAATGTCGATTGATTGTGCAAATTGCACAGCTTTGCCGCTTATGCCTGGTCAACCCGCCCCTCCCCACGCAGTCTTGCGCTGGTTTAACTAAAAGTGTGATTTTTATACCAGGTTAGTTAAACTGGTGCAACTTTTCTGTGCAGGGATACTTAAGTTTATTTAAACCTGACTTAGAATCATAGAACCATAGAGCTGAAAGAGACCTCAGGAGGTCATCAAGTCCAGCCCCCTGCTCTAGACAGGACCAATCCCAACTAGATCAACCCAGCCAGGGCTTTGTCAAGCCGAGACTTAAATACCTCTAGGGATGGAGACTCCACTACTTCCCTAGGGAACCCATTCCAGTGTTTCACCACTCTCCTAGTGAAATAGTTTTTCCTAATATCCAACCTGGACTTCTCCCACCGCAACTTAAGACCATTGCTCCTTGTTCTGCCATCCATCACTACTGAGAACAGCCTTTTTCCATCCTCTTTGGAACCTCCCTTCAGGAAGTTGAAGGCTGCTATCAAATCCCCCCTCACTCTTCTCTTCTGCAGACTAAACCAGACCCAACTCCCTCAGCCTCTCCTCATAGGTCATATGCTTATGTCAGTTTAGTTCACATAAATAAATATATAGGTGCTTAACCAGTACCACCAGTTTCAACCCAATGTAAGAGGATCCATAAAGGAGTTTGCACCAGTTGAACTAAATTGGTTTATAAACTGATTTAAGTTAGACCAGTGCAACTTTTGTGTGTAAACAAGATTTTACACCTGTTTTCTGACCATTTATTCCTGCCGTCTAACTTGTACCTCCCCTTGCATTGCTGCTGAATTAGGCTGAGACACAGCCACATGAGATGAACCTGCTCAGATTTGGCTGAACACATCCCAGTTCTTTTCAACTGTATTTCTCTTTTCCCAGTGGTCCGATAAGCCCTGTGCTCCCTATCTGCTGCAGAGGGACAGCTACTACGTGTATTCACAACAGGAACTCAAGGAGAAACTCTACCAAGAAATTATCGCTTTCTTCGACAAGGGCAAAGTGAGTGTCCCTGCGGATCCCCAGACTGATCTGGAAAGAAAGGGAGAGATGATGGTGGACCAGGCCTGTGTATGAATCTGAACACTAGGCTTTTTTTCAAAGGATTCAATTGAATTTCAGTGAGAACTGGGTGCCTATGTCCCTTAGACTTCTCTGAAGATCCAGTGCATGATGCGGAGTACCCTCAACACCAGGGCTGGCAGAATAGGGAGAATCACTACGGATGTTTTTCCTGTGTGTCTCTTTCCCTTAGCAAACGTATGTGAGGACATTTTTAATGGTGAAATGTAATTGGCCCATTGTGCTGAGCTCCCGTTCACTGCATTCTTAAACAGGTGGCTCCCCGTTCCTTCCCCTGTGAAGAGCAGTTCCGTGGAGGTAGCCACTCTTTGGGGTGCGTGCTGAGAGGAGGATTTGGCCCTAAAAGGCTATTCTGAGAAGCAATACTTTTTTTGAAACATATGTACCAGTAATATTTATAAGAATGTGCCTCATTGGCAGTGTTCCCTCGAATTTTTTCCATTCATGTGCAGAATAAATTTTATGTGCACTGAGACATATGTGGATGTTCACCACCAGTAGAAAACACATGCTGTGGGCATTATGGGAGCTCTGCTGATCAGCTGAGCAGCATTTGAATCTCTCTTGGGTAGCCGCCCAAGTGTTCAGCTTACAGGAACACTGCTCATTGGTAAGAAGCTGGAAGACTTAGGCCTGGTGGACCACTAGACATGAGTCAGAAAACCTGGGCTTCTTCGTCACTTCCCCTCTCCGTACCTTAGTTTCCCCATCAAGGCTAGTGACGCTGACCCTTGTAAATCACTTTGGGTACGTCTACACTAGCCCCCTAGATCAATCTAGGGAGGCTAATGAGGACGACCGGAATTGCAAATCAAGCCCGGGATTTAAATATCCCGCGCTTGATTTGCATGTTCCCGGCCGGTCGCCATTTTAGAAATTGACTAGCCCGAAGTAACTGCCCGCGTCTACACGCGGCAGTGCAACAGGCTTCCAATTTAAAGCCCTAAATCGAATTAGGTGGTATTCCTCCTGCAATGAGGTTTACCACCTAATTTGAATTAGGGGCTTTAAATCAGAAGCCTGTTTCACTGCCGCGTATAGACGCGGGCAGTTACTTCAGGCTAGTCAATTTCTAAAATGGCGACCGGCCGGGAACATGCAAATCAAGCGCGGGATATTTAAATCCCGGGCTTGATTTGCAATTCGGTCACCCTCATTAGCCTCCCTAGATCGATCTAGGGGGTTAGTGTAGAC
The DNA here is from genome assembly GCA_032595735.1 of Pelochelys cantorii. Taxonomy (NCBI): domain Eukaryota; kingdom Metazoa; phylum Chordata; order Testudines; family Trionychidae; genus Pelochelys; species Pelochelys cantorii. The sequence goes on along the minus strand of CM064355.1, from coordinate 9,777,426 downwards.
GTACCCTTTGAGATCTTTGGGTGAAAAGTGCTATACAATGAATAATCTCTAGTGCAAAATGTGGTTCACACAAGCATGAAGCTCTCTGGAATGTCAGATGTTCTAATAAAGAATTACCTGAAGTCAGCTAAATTCTTATGTTCTTGTGGCAGTAAATACTTTTTATGATAAATGTGTTTTGGGTTTTTTTAACGGTTGTTGTTTTGTTTCTTTCCTGCAGATGTGGGAGAAAGCAATCCAGCTAAGCAAAGAGTTGGCTGACATGTATGAGAACAAAGTCTTTGATTATGAGGGGCTAAGTAATCTTTTGGTAAGGACCCTTTTACTGTTTTGGATGGCTGCATGTTTAAATAGATGTTGCTGAGTAGTTCAGGCCCAAAATACAGTTTATTTGTATTTTGACGGTGGAGTCACACAAATTGCAACCTTGATCTAGTGTGTGAGAACCAGGAAGGGACATGAACTATGACCAAAACTAGTCCCGATGTCAGTCCCTATGTCAGTGAAGTCCAAAAGGGAGCTAGCACAGAATACGTAAACATTAAATTGATATTTTTTGCATAAGTGATATTTCAAAGATGCATTACTAACAGCACTGGGTGAGAAAACGGCTTTGTAAATATGCTTGACAATGTCTCTGTGAACTCCGAAATGAACACATCAGAGATTTCTTTTTCTTTTTTTTTTCCCCTCAGAAAAAACGTGCCACATTTTATGAGAATATTATGAAGGCGATGAGACCTCAGCCTGAGTATTTTGCTGTTGGGTATTATGGGATGGGTTTCCCCTCATTCCTCCGGGTAAGAATCCTGCACATGCTAAGACATTACAGGGATGATTTCTATGGGGAACCCTAGAGGTGAGATTTTCACAGCTTTCTAGGGGATTTTGATGCCAAGTTCCTATGAATCTGAATGGCAATTGGATATCTAAATTGCATAAGTGGTATGAAAATCTCACCCAAAATGGAAAGTGCTTGAATTCTCAGTTACACACAGGTCCCCGTGGCTCGTAAAGCCACCCCTGAGCCCCCAAAAACAGCCCTCTCTTCCCGGCTCCCTATTCTGACCTGGGCGCGGCCATTAAAGATGGCGAATTAAAGATGGCGTCAGCTGGCCTCTAAATGCGTTTTCTTAAAGGGGTAGAGGTTGTTGTTTTTTGGGTTTTTTTTGCTCAACAACTTTGCCCTGGCTCTTGGGGCTGGATCCACTGATATCCTGTCTCTTTGCCCAGAATGGGTTGATTTAGAGGGACTCTTTCTCATGTTTATATGCTCTCTACAGTCTCTTATCAGCTTAGGCAAGTGATCTTCATTGTAAGTGTGTTTTCTTTCTGGTAAATAATTGACCCAATGTGCCTCCAGGCTGAATCACTCAGTCTAATCCTTCATGTTAGAAAGTTAGTAAGACTCTGTCCCACCCAGATGCACTGGAATGCAAAGACACTTCCTGTTCAAGGTTGCTTTAGTGCTGGATCCACGCTGGGTACCCTGGTAAAGCCAGGCAGCGTGAGTCAGCCAGTCGGTGTGCAGGGAAATGTTCCAGCCAGTGTATTCTAAGAAGGGGAGGAGAGTGGGTTTACATTTCACATGGTGAGGCTTTTTAAGCTATTTGCCCTAAGTGAATTGATTAATAGGTGAATGCAGCAGTCACCAAATCTGACCATCTAGTCTGACCACATGCATAATACAGGCCAGAGAACTGCACCCACTAATTGCTCCATCACACACTGTCTAGCGGACAAAGTGCTATCCAAAAATTCAGGTAGCCATGGATCCATTTCTGACTCCACTACAGATTTCCAGCGTACACGTAGTCAAGTCACATCATTTTACCCTGTGCCCCGGTTTTCCATTAGCAAAATGAGGATGATGCTTCAGAAGGTAGCTGACAGGATAAAGTCCCTTCATGTTTCTGAGACACTCGTACTCCAGCCATGAGTGCCAGATAAGAGCCTTAGCATGTGCACAGTGGGAACAAGCAATAGCAGAGATGAAGCGTGGAGAGGAAGTGGGCTGAGCCTTGAAGTCTGCAAGTACAAACCAGTTTACAAGTGCAAACCTGTCACAGCTGTGACCTTTTGCAGCTATGCTGGCAGTTCATGTCTTCACAAAATGGTCACAGAGTCGGCTTGATTGCTCTCATTTCACACACCAAACAGTAGCACGGACTGTTAACAGTGTTCCCTGTAAGCTGAGCATTTGGGTGGCCGCTCAGGGGAGATTCAAGTGCCGCCCAGCTGATTAGCAGAGCGCCCAGAGCCCAGTAGTGCACATTCACACATGCCTCGGTGCATGTGGAAAAATTTATTCTGCACATGGATGGAAAAAAACACTTTGGCACAAAATTTAAACTACCCAGATTGCACCCTGTATGTGTGATGTATCAGTCACGTATAATTCTCATTTCCTCCCGCTACCCACAGAATAAAATCTTTATCTACCGTGGCAAGGAGTATGAACGGAGAGAAGACTTCAACTTGAAATTGCTGACCCAGTTTCCAAATGCTGAGAAGATGACCAGCACTGCCCCTCCAGGAGAGGAGATCAAGTCTTCCCCTAAACAGTGTATCTTTTAGCTGTAGTTTGGTCTGACACATTCAAGCCCTCCTTCTTCTGCCTGAGGGAGCAGAATCTGTCACGCTGGTACTTTTTCCACACAGCATGTAATTCAACTGCGGAACTCATTGCCACAGTATATCTTTGAGGCTAAGAACTTCGCAGAATTCAAAGAGGGATCAGCCATCTATGTGTATCATGGGGCTATACAATAATTAGAATGCTAAACAAACAAATAAATAGGGATCTAAAACCTCCTGCTACTGAGTTTAAACTAATCTGTTAGGAGAACACTTCTGGGGGGGTCAGATTATCCCCCACCTGCCCACTGTGGGGGAACACCTTGACAAGTGGTGGTGGCCACCATTGGAGACAAAACACTGGGCTAAATGGACCATAGCTCTGATCCATTCTGACATAGAAGGGGTGAAAATGGGGTACAAAAAGGTGTTGTGTCTCATCTCTTCTGGACAGTGCTGTGTATTGGCAGTCATGAGGAGTCTTGTTATTTCTTCCCAGAAACTGATTCTTTTTAAAATTTAATTTTTTGTAATCATTGACAGTACTGATGAAAGGGGCCAGGTTAATTGATTGACTGATTGATTTTTTGATTATACGGGAATAACTCACTCAACAACAGCAGCTGATGAGACAGAGCAGAGAAACCAGCTCATGACTTCTCTTCACTTAACAATAAGGGTTATAAACAAATGCGCAAGGGGAGCGATAGAGTCTCTTGGTGTCTTCAAGACCCAGATGCCTTTCAGGACACACATTATTGGGCTCAGTTCGGTGAAAGTTTCTGGCCTTTGTCAGACAGGAGGTCAGACTAATGCTCCCGTCTGTCCTTAAAAATCCGTGAATTTCTCTACAGCAAAGACACCGCTCGGGGAGTGTCTCCCTGCGCACATCAACCCAGCCAAGTGTCCACTCAGAAAAATGCATTCAAGACCGAACTTGGTCTGGAAATTGCCTCCTTGGTTTCTGCTGTTTCAGCGGCTTCCTTTGCATCTGTTTGTGTTTGCACCTGCCTTTCAGTCAGGGGTGGCCCTAAACTACACAAAGTGGGAAGAACTCACAGCTGCACCCAAAGTTCAGGGCTGTTTGGATGCAGGGCTTTGGCTCGGCCCATTATGTGAAGGAGCAGCTGTGTCGTTTGGATCTGGTTCAGGTCCGTTTCTGGCTCTTACTGAACCCTTTTAAAAGGACAGGCCGAACTCGTGTTTCAAGCCCACGGTCGTCACAGAGGGGTTGATGATTCTGTGGGTAGATCCATGTCAAGCTTCTTGTTTCTTAGTTAAAGTCTGGTTTCTTTCTTACCCAAAGCCGAATCCTCACTCGCGCTCTCTGTAGTAAATTAACATCTTGCCCTTCTCTAGACTGTAGAATCACAGAATCCTAGAGCTGGAAGAGACCTCAGGAGGTCATCGAGTCCAACCCCCTGCCGAAAGCAGGACCAACCCCAACTAAATCAACCCAGCCAGAGCTTTGTCAATCCGGGATTAAAAACCTCTAGGGATGGAGATACCGCACCCTCCATAGGTAACCCATTCCAGTGCTTCCCCACACTCATAGTAAAATAGTTTTTCCTAATATCCAACCTAGACCTCCTCACTGTCACTTGAGACCATTGCTCCATAGGGCTGAATTATTCCAGCCCTATGATTCTATGATTCCTTGTTCTGCCATCTGTCACCATTGAGAAAAGCCTCTCTCCATCTTCTCTGGAACCTCCCTTCAGGGAGCTGAAGGCTGCTGTGAAATCCCCCCTCATTCTTCTCTTCTGCAGACTAAATAAGCCCAAATCCCTCAGCTTCTCCTCGTAGGTCAAGTGCTCCAGCCCCCTAATCATTTTGGTTGCCCTCTACTGGACCCTCTCCAATGCGTCCACATCCTTTCTATAGTGGAGGGCCTATACTGGACACAATACTCCAGATGTGGCCTCACCAGTGCCAAATAAAGGGGAATAATCACTTATGTAGGTCTGCTGGCAATGCTCCTCCAAATGCACCCTAATATGCCATTAGCCTTCTTGGCTACAGGGGCACCCAGTTGACTCATATCCAGCTTCTCATCCACTGTAAACCCTACGTCCTTTTCTGCTGAACCACTGCTTACCCAGTTGGTCCCCAGCCTGTAACAATGCTTGGGATTCTTCTGTCCCAAGTGCAGGACTCTGCACTTGTCCTTGTTGAACCTCATCAGATTTCTTTTGGCCCAGTCCTCCAATTTGTCTAGGTCACTCTGGACCCTGTCCCTGCCCTCCAACATATCTACCTCTCCCCCTAGCTTAGTGTCATCTGCAAACTTGCTGAGGGTGCAATCCATCCCCTCATTCAGGTCATTAATAAAGATGTTGAACAAAAACTATGCATCACTATTATTTATTTAATCTCTATCTTAACTCCCAGTGCAAGAACTGGGGTTGGCAACATCTCTTCATGGATTAAAAATCAGCCTACATTGGTTAGGTAGCTTTATCAAAGCTGAGAGCTTGGAGGTGGCTCCTAACTGTTCAGTGTACTACAAGGTTGTGAGGTCAGTTTGGTAGCCTCCAAACACAGTCAGTTTGGTACCCTCCAAACACAGTTCTGTGGAGTGGGAACTAGATGCCTGTTCTTGCAGCGTACGCCCACACCGCCGCTCAGAGCGAGCCTACCGGCCCTGTTAGACAGTCTCATGTTTGCAGGGCTCAAGTTATGATGCTAAAAATAACGGTGTGGGAGTTGCAGCTTGGGATGGTGAGGCCCAGGGGGACAGGTGGGCTTAAAAGTCTGAGTCATAATTATTAGCAATGATCACTGAAGTGCTGCCTCACACATCTGTCTACCCAGACTGGGAGGCTCACTCCCAGGCAAAATGTAGACACATTCTCTACCTTCAAAGCACATGTCTGTAACACTGGCTCAAGGGAAACTCCATTCGCTGGTAGTAGTAGTAGAAGATCCTTTGTGCTCTTTATGAGTCAGTGCTTCCAGGGTGACTGACATGCACACACAATGTTACACTGGGGTTAAGAACATAAGAACAGCCATACTAGGTCAGACCAAAGGTCCATCTAGCCCGGTATCCTGTCTTCCAACAGTGGCCAATACCAGGTGCCCCAGAGGGAATGAACAAAACAGGGAATCATCAAATGATCCATTCCCTACCGCCCATTCCCAGCTTCTGACAAACAGAGGCTAGGGACACCGTCCGTGTCAATCCTGGCTAATAGCCATTGATGGACCTATCCATGAATTCATCTAGCTCTCTTTTGAACCCTGTTAAAGTCTTGGCCTTCACAACATCCTCTGGCAAGGAGTTCCACAGGTTGACTGTGCATTATGTGAAGAAAAACTTCCTTTTGTTTATTTTAAACCTGCTACCTATTAATTTTGCTTGGTGACCCCTAGTTCTTTTAATATGGGTGCAAGTAAATAACTTCTTTATTTACTGTCTCCACACCAGACATGATTTTATAGACCTCTGTCATATCCCTGCTTAGTGGTCTCTTTTCCAAGCTGTAAAGTCCCAGTCTTATTAATCTCTCCTCATATGGCAGCCATTCCAAACCCCTCATCGTTTTTGTTGCCTTTTTTCCTGAACTTTTTCCCACCAATGCCAAGATACCCTTTTTGGGGATGAGGCAACCACATCTGCACCCAGTCTTCAAGATGTGGGCCTACCATAGATTTATAGAGAGGCAATAAGATATTCTCTGTCTTACTAAGATGTTTTCTGTCTGGGTTTTGCTAAGGAATCATGTGCATTCTTTCAATGTCATGACAAATGGTGCAGGGGGAAAGCGGATCGTGTCAGATTTCTGAACAGAAGAAAATGAGAAGGATAGTCCCTTCCTTTTATCCTCCCATCAGGGATCCTGGGGTTGTCCATCCTTAACAGGAACCGCTCAGATGTGCAGTGCTTTATAGTGAAGCCTGTGATGAACCTGCCACCCAACTATAAAGACAAGCCTGTTCCGGAGCAGGTTTTAAAGTAACTTCCTTTCCTTTCCTTGTTCTCTCTTAGGAAAGCCAAGGGGGTTACCAAGGGCACCATTCAGCCCACCTGAGCTGTGTTTTTCCTAGACATACACGTGGGAACCTTGAAAAGCCACATTTGCTACTTGCCAGTGATTACGATGTCAGAATGTTTCCCTTTTACAGCATAGGCATGTGGGGAGGAGATGACTCTTGTTTTAAACAAAGTTCCCTGCATTTCCCTGAGCTCAGCCAGCATGACTCCCTTCTGTGAACGCACTCTCCTCTGGTTCTGAACTAACCATGTTTAAACATGGTATAGCCTGGAGCTTTCAAGTTCTAGTTGTGCTGCTATTATTGTTATTAATATTATTGCTCGTATTACCATAGCGCCTAGAGGTTTCCTCTGAAATGGGGTCCCTGGTTTGCGGCACGGTGAGAGATGGTCCATGCCCTGAAGGGTTTGCATGTAAATAAACAAGACAGAGAAAGGGAGAGGGATAGAAGGGGAAACTGAGACAAGCTGAGGTAAAGTGACTTGACCAAGTTTACACAGCTGAATTGTAGTAGCAAGGCGAGGTCTTGGTCTCCTACAGGAACTCGGTGGTACTCAATGGTGTTCATCCTGCAGGATGAGTCGGGACTTCAAAGCACCAAGATTATTATATAGTTGTGATACAACATAGGTGTGGGGAGGTTCCTGCCCCCACAGGCCAGAAAATTGTGTTTACAAACATGTTAAGAGCCCATGTTTTAAATAGGGATGTAAGAGTTTAATCAGTTGACCAAAAAGCTGATGCTTACTGGTTCCTGTTACCATTGAAACTCTGCTAGGGAGCCAGTGGGGGCTGGGAGCCAGCAAAGGCCTGTTTAACCATGCAACCAGTGGTATTTCTATCGGTTAATATTTTTTTACATTTTTAAACCCGATAGGCACAGGACATCCTGATCTTCCACCCCCACCTTGGCAGCAGGGCCCACCTGGTGGGGAGAGCTGCTACCTAATCTCCCAGTACAGCAGTGGCATTGCAGGGCAGAGTAAAGGGTATTCATGACTTGATCTTCATCTCCCCTCAGCTTAAGAGATGGGCAGAACATGGTTTTCTGCAGCCTACAGAGGGGAAATAAATTGTTAGACCGTGTTTTTCAAAAGAGAGTGTCTACACTCTGTCGAAAAGCTTTTTCGACAGAACCGGTTGTAGTATAGATGCTCTTTTTCGACAGAGACTTTGTCCACGGTATCTGTCGACAAAGCCTCTGTTGAAAAAAGCCTGTAGTCTAGACGTACCCCAAAGCACCACAATTATTATATAGTTGAGGAACAACATAGGTGTGGAAAAGAACAAAAAGAGGAGGAGAAAACCCACTGTTGACTGTGTCCGTCCTTAGCTACTACAGAGCCAATGAGGTGCAGCAGTTCACATATTCCCGGCCATTCAGGAAAGGAGAAAAAGATCCAGAAAACGAATTTGCGGTGAGTCCTTCACTTTCTGTTCAAAATGCCTCGATTCTCTCAAGCAGTGGAGGAACTTCTCTTTCGTGAGTTGCCTTTTTCTTCATTGCAAAGGACCCTGTCACCTGGGGACCTTGCTGGGCTCCAAACAGCAATGTGAAAATCAACAGATCTAGACACGGCATCCCAGCAGTAGCCATGGGATTTTATTATTTAAATGTGGGAAGAACCAAGAGCGGGGCCTGAGATTCTGATCTGATCTGCAGCAGGGGTCCTGCCGCTTGGAATTCTCTTACCCAGTTGTCTAAGATGGGTCTTTCCAGCAGCATCCCTGTGGCGTGCAACTGTGAGATTGATGCCTGAGGGAGTCCAGCCCAAACTCAGAAAGCATTTCTAACAGCCACGGCTCTTCAGATTGACTCCAGCAATGGAAGTGGGAATTTCAATAGTTTATGGAGCCTGCGTGTTTGTATTAGGGATGTTAACTGTCGGTTATTTTACTCGTCAAGGATCGACTAGTCGATAGGCACTTGTACGTTTCAAAGGAGGAATGCAGAACTCTGCCTGGGGCCAGCGGGAAGTCCTGCTGACTCCAGGCTGCAGGCAGGCGTGCCTGCTTTGAAATGTATAAGAGTCCCCAGCAGGGGCTTTTGCGCTTTTCAAAGCGACAGCGCAGCATGGAGCCTGGGGTCAGCGGGGAACTGCACGCAGAAATGCCTTGCTGGAGCCCAGAATCAGCTGAGGAGTCCCCTGCTGACCCTGGGCTCCATGCACTGCAGTGCCACACAGTTGATCCCGGGCTCAGCTGTGCAGTGCTGCCCCTTTGAAGTACTCTCACTTCTCCCACTTTGCTGCCTTTATCTGATCGAGGCAGCAAGGGGAGGAAGGAATCCTTAACATCCCTAGTTTGTATCTGTCTTCATTGCTGCCAAGAAGAGCTCTTGCAGCGATGTAGTGTCTATGCACAGTGGAACCCGCTGCCTAAATGTGGTGTTTTCCCCTCCAGGGGCTGGTCCCCCTAGAGGATAACAACCTACTGTTGCTTACTTCATTAGCTTTAATGGGAGGAAGCTGCTGAGAGGCCTGGGTTCGGCCTCCGTTGCTGACCTGTCGTGATCACAGGGAAGTCATTAAATCAGCCTAGCGAGGTGAAGCAGTCTGGTTAGCAGTGCTGAGCACCTTGGCCTTGAGCCCTACAACATGTAGGAGTTGAATTGCCATGTTTTCCTTATAACTTTGCCTTTTCAATCCTCTCGGCAGACGATGTGGATTGAACGAACAACCTACACCACCGCCTATGTGTTCCCCGGCATCCTCAAGTGGTTTGAAGTCAAGCAGGTTATGACGGTGAGTCTTTTGAAGAGATGGATCCCAGTAAAGGGCTTTACGTTGCAGTATCTGGACAGCATTTGGGCTTTTGCTAGGCTGGAGCTGACCCGTGGCCCATCATGTCTGATCTGCTGACTCCAGCAATGGCCAATAACTCATGTTTCAGAGGACGGGGCCCCCCTCACTCCTTTCACTAATGCACCTGGTTATTTGAACAGTGCAGCCGGGAACCCCACAAAAAATAAGTCCCGGGTTAATTGTGCAACGCGCCCAGTTCCAAACCCAATGCACTCTGTAGATGCTTAAGTCCCATTGAACTTGTGGGGATTTAAGTGAGTGCCTTGAGTTAAGCACACGCTGAAGTGCTGTGCTGCATTTGGGTCCAGTCCCAGAGTTCTGTCGGTTAGTGGCACGAGAGAACTGACTTTCTTAAAGCTACGGTGAAAGGGGCCCCAAGACGAGAATGAAAACCAGCCCAGAACGTGATACACACGATTCATTCAATGTGCCTGTCACGTCAGTGCATGTTCTCACGCATTTGGTTCTCTGGCAGGTCGGCAGCTACGGAGGGCAGGGGAGAGGGTGCTGTTGTGCGGGGCCCCAGCTCTTTTGGGGTTCTGGGCGGACTTGAGACCACACCGGTTATCCTGATCATCCCCCCCTCCCTGACGTACCCTGGCACTGATCCCACAGGGTGGGGTGGGGAGCTGCCACCTAATCTCCCCCTCCAGCCATGGCATTGCAAGCCTGACCCTCATCACCCTGACTGGCAGGCGCATCAGAGCAGCAGGAAATGAGTCACTGAATGACTGATCTCTGCTCTCCTGCTTTGGGCAGGGGGCTGGACTCAATGACCTCCTGATGTCTCTGCCAGCCCAATGAGTCTATGATTCCCACCAGCTGCGGGGCCCACCTAGGAAGGTTCAGGGCTGGAAGGGCAGTGGTACTTGCACCAATTGCCCATTCTGGCAGCAGAATTGGAGCAGGAAGCCCCTCGGAATCCTTTGTTCTGCGTGGCTCCTCCCCAGGTTTTGGGTCGAGGCACAGCCTGGCACTCGGAGGTGCTAAAACTCCAGGGCAGGGTAGTGGGAGATTCCCAACCTCTCATTCCAAAAAGAGTCGGTGGGGGATTTCTCCATCTCCTCTTTGTTTCCGTGCAGGAGGAGATCAGCCCCTTGCAGAACGCCATCGAAACCATGGAGCTAACCAATGAGCGAATCAGCAACAGTGTCCAACAGCACGCCTGGGACCGGAGCCTGCCTGTGCACCCCCTCTCCATGCTGCTGAACGGCATTGTGGACCCCGCCGTCATGGGGGGCTACACCAACTATGAAAAGGTCAGCTGGCCCCATTTAGGGCTCAGCTCTCGTCCAAGGTGTTGACTTCAGAATGGAAGGATGGTCTTGTGGGTAAAGCAGTGAACTGGGCCTCTGGGTTCAATTCCTAGCCATTACACAGACCTAGTGACTCACGGCCAGATGTTTTAAGGTATTTAGGTGCCTAACGGGACTTCCAAAAGCACCTATGCACCTCGCAGCCATCAGTGGGTACGAAGTAGCATTTAAAAATCTGTCCCTCAGCGCCTAGTGGCCCATCTGTAAGATGATGCCGTAATACTTCCCTTCTCACTGGTTGGCCATTGTTCTGATCTGTTTAGTTTTTAAGAACAATGGTAAGATCAAAATAGAGGAAGGATGGTCCAGTGGTTAAGGTGCTAGACTGGGAACTGAGAGAAATGGGGTCAGTTCCCTGGCCTGCCACAAATTTGGGCAAATCCCATAACTGTGCCTCAGTTCTCCATCTGTATAATGGGAACAACACCACACCCCTACATTGCAAGGATGCTGTGCAGCTAAATACACAAAAGATAAAACATAAACAACAACAAATGAGTTTCTAAGGTGCTGCAGGACAACAAAAAATGTGGATGGAATCATGAGCTTTTGTGGGCACAACCCACTTCTTCAGGTAAATGAAGCAAGAGGTCCAGAAGTACAAATAAAAAGCAGAAAGAGAGGGAAGATGGGGGAGGGAAAGAGAAGGAAAAAAAATCTTGTCAATTAGCACGTGTGTGCTAAATGAGGCTAAACTGACACGATTTTTTTTTCTTCTCTTGCCCTCCCCATCCTCCCTCTCTTTCTGCTTGTTGTTTGTACTTCTGGACCTCTTGCTCCATTCATCTGAAGAAGTGGGTTGTGCCCACAAAAGCTCATGATACCATCTACATCTACATGTTTTGTTAGACTCTAAGCTGCTGCAAGACCATTTATTATTTTTTAAGTTTTTCAGTTACAGAATCACACGGTTCCCCCTCTGAGACTTTTACCCAAAAGATCATGAGGTGCTATGTTAATGGAGGCCAACAACGTGTGTGTGGTATAGATCTACTTTCAAAAAGTAGGTTTACTCGGCTGTGATTTGCAGGGCCGTGAAAAACTTCATGCCAAAATTCAGTCGGCCTAACCGTTGGTATAGACACAGCAAAGGTGGCAGAAAGATTTCTTTCATCAACTTAGCTACCACCCTCTGGAGAGCTGGGTCAGTTGTGTCAATGGGAAAACCTCTTCAGTTGACACAAAAAGTATTGACGCTGCAGCAATGTAGCCACAGCCGCGATGCTGTAGCACTTATAGAGTAGACCTAACCTGTGCTAGAGAAAAGTAAATTGATTTGTGTGTCAGTTTTAATAATGCAAAGTGATGCTAGGAAGACGGGGTGTTTTCTATAATCACTGTCTAGCTGTCTATATGTTTTGCCTTGATAGTGTTGATAGCAGAGAACAGTTGAATCAGAATGAAAACACAATCTGTCCCTTCACCATTTGTGCTTTTTTTGGCATATGTCTCCCTTCTTAATGAGGTTGCGCTGAAGACATTTATTCCCCCCACCTCTAATTACGCTGCAGAGTCCTGAATAACACCATTGCTGGCACAAAGTGGGATAGTTGTTTTCGTAGTTTCAGCGTGGGGGGCTAGAAACAGGTTTGATTTTTACGATGTGTCGGGGTCCAACTAAATGAAGTACAAACGTTAAAGGAACTTGGGTCACATTGAACCCCGGTGTGAATTCCCTTATTCCAGAGAGATTCCACACGCCCCCCCCAGGGATGAATTTGGTGAAGCATTTTCCCATTAATGAATTAAAGTTGGCGTGACGTTCATACTCATGAAAATAGGAAAGCATTTGAAACAAGGAAACATGAAGTATTTGTTACTACAGCTGGAAACACTCACAGCTGGTTCATGTTTTCCTACCTTGACTGAGGATCAGCTCAGAGAGAGAGTTTGGCTTTTGTGGGCGGCCTGAATCCTGAGCTTTCATTGTTTCGTTGTAGCTAGAAGCCAAAACGTCTTCATTGTACCATGGGCGGCCTTTCTTCTAATAATAATTAAACTCTTCTCAGAAAAATACTTTGGGCCCAGCCCTGCAGTTTTTTGACAGGCTACCCAGCTGTTGACCTCAGTGAGAGTTCAGGCCTTAAAGAACCATACTCCATCAGCCCACAAACACCCAGGACATAAAAACTCTGTTTTAAAAGCGGATGGAAAGCCAACAAATATTTTACCTAGAAAATGTTGTTAAAAATGACTTCTTCTATGAATCAAGATTGTGAGAGGCTTGAACTATAAAATGTCACAAAAAATGTAAATTGGTGAGGTTTTAGTCCTGTTATAAGGATCCAAATCAGGAAACAACAAAAGAACATGCTTAACTTTTAACATGTTCTTAGATCCCATTAGCTTCAGCGTATGGTTAAAGCTTGAGTTAGAGGTGTTTACTGTCAGCCATTTTTAGGATTTATGGGGCCCTACACAGTACAGGTTGGACCTCCCTGGTCCCACACCCTTGGGACCCGATTGGTCCTGGATGAGGGATTTTGCTGGACCAGGGGAGGTCATATTTGGCTCCCCTGCTATGGACTCCCTGCAGCCCTGGGCCAGCCTCCTGGCCTGACTCCCCCTTGCCGCCAGCTTTGCTGCCCTGCTGGTCCCCCCCACCTCCTTCCTTGCTATGCTGGACAACCCAGCTCCCTACGCGCCAGGCTCCTGGCCCCACCAGGCAGCCCCGCTACGGCACACCAAGCTCCTGGCCCCACCAGGCAGCCCTGCCATGGCATGCTGGGCTACCCAGATGCGGGGATACAGGCAGCTAGCTTTGGCGAGCCCAGCCACCAGCCTTCCACCAGGACAGTCTGGTCCTGGGACATCTGTGGTCCTGCCGGATGACGGATGTTGCCTGACCAGGGAGTCCTGGATTACAGAGGTTCAGCCTGAACTATTAGACTGGTGCCCCTATGCCTGATGGCAGCCAGGCGGGGGGGGATTTTTTAGGGATGCGGGACACCAGTGAAATATTTTTAAAGCATATTTTAAACTAAGGTTCTGTCGACTAACACAGTAAATTCAGAAAGTGACGGGATATACCTGGGTTGGCAAATGCCTCTTAAATGACTTCATTGCCTCTTGAATGGCTTTTTCCCAGGTTCAGTGACTGCTCATAGGCCTGGCAGGCTTTTTTATTTTTATGTTAGCTAGATCCTCCCCGGAGGAAGCAGAGCCACAGAACAGGGATAGGAAGAGGCAGGTGGGTGGACTTTATGACCCAGTAGTACCCCAAATTTTCAGGTGCCCTATGCAACTGGTATGCTGCCAAGGACGACCTGGTTTACTTTGTTACTGAGGTGAGGAGTCTGTAATTGTTCTGGAGTATTTTGCCTTTTGTGCAGTGGTAGATTCTGCGAATTGAGGTTATTCTGGACATTAATATGCCTGGGGGGAGGAAAGAGGGAAATTCAGACATTTTTGTGCTAATGTTTTACCTTTTTATTTTTCCCACTGAAATTTTGAAAATCAAAAATTCAACCAGATAGTTTGAACTAGATCAGATTTCAATGGAGAAAAAAATGTCAAAACACTTGAGGGGGAAAAAACTTTGGTTTTACCAAACTGTAAGAAAAATCTTAGCTCCTTTAAAAAAAAAAATGATAGCAACTGTAATATCGGACCCCACTAGTTGAGAGACCTGAGAATCTTACTGAAAGTATTTCAGTAAGGGCAAAGACCGTATCTTAAACTTGTTGGTCTGAAACAGATCGTTGGCGTTCTTTAGGATAAAAGCAGCTATCATGAAAATACAATATGTTTATGTCTTCTGGTTTCCTTTTTCCCTTCAGGCCTTTTTCACAGAGAAGTATATCCAAGAACATCCTGAAGAACAAGATAAAATTGAACTACTTCAGCAATTAATTGCTTTACAGGTACCATATTATATGTGTGTGAGATGGATGGTTGTTCCAAAATAAAAATATCATGCAAAGAAGAGAAGTGTTGTAAGAACACAGTTGCAATGCCGCCCAAGAGTCCCTTATTTTAAAAAGTACTGTGAGATTGTCTAGTGGTGCAAAACACTGCAGTTGCATGATGACCCAGGCTAATCTCCTGTCCACCCCGGTGGAAGTGTAGCCTTGGTTAGAACTATGTTGCTTGGCCCACAAACCCCTGTGTATCCAGTCCAGTCAACAGAGCATGGAATATAAATGATATAAAAATAAATTGAAATGGGTCAGAGCTGAATTTTAAAATTACAGGTTGAACCTCTCTGGTCTGGGACCCTGGCCCGGCAATGCCCGTGGTCCAGGCGGGCTGAAGGCCCTGAGCACAGTGCCTGGGTTTGGCAGCAGGGTCGGCAGCCATGAGGGGTGCCAAATCAGGAGGTTGGTGGCCCCTGGGGAGAAGAGGCCAGCAGCAGAAGGGCCAGAATGGACCGTCCCTGGTCCAGCAAACTCCCTCATTCAGGACTGGTCAGATTCTGAGGGTGTCAGACCAAAAAGGTCCAACCTGTAGATGAAAAATGATGAAGTATTCTACCTAGAAAATGTTCTTATTTCTTTTTCCTCTGAACAGGATTATAATGCTTTGGACTGTTGTTCTGGAATATGCAACACTCATTATACTAAAGAGTTGCTCATCACTTTTTCCCCTTTCTGTGATTGTCTCTCTTCTCTACCCCACTTTTTTCGTAATTCTGGCTGTTAAAAAAGTCACACACACTGACCTGCACAGTATGTAACAATGACAATCAATAACGATGTTGTAATGAAATCACCGCTGTAGATTATCAACCATAGATTAAGGCCCTGGTCATCTGAGGCAAGGTCTACACTGGGGGAGAAATCAATGTAAGATACGCAACTCCAGCTACAAGAATTGCGTCGCTGGAGTTGACGTACCTTACATCGATTTTCTGGGGCAGCATCTCCTAAGTGTATGGAGTCAATGGGGGCACCCTCAGTGTTCGATTTAGAAGGTCCTTACTAGACCTGCTAAATCAAACCCCGGAAGATCGATCTCCAGAGCATCAATTGTCCGGTAAGTATAGACAAGGCCTCAGTAATTGCTTGCCTTTTATTTGGAAAACTCCTGTCAGGAGCTACAGTGCGGTTTGATTTAAATTGGAAACTTGCAGCCCGTATATTTCCACATAATGGAGCCCAGTTAAAGCCGCTTTACAGTTCTGTTGCTTTGGAGCTGGAGGGTTCTCCCACACTTTCCATTCCCCCAGCTCTCTGCGTGCAATATAGCGTGAACATAAGGGGAGTGGAGGTGAAACTCCTTCCTGACCCCTGCAGCAGTCAGCTTGCACTCTGGAGCATGGGAGTTGATTCTTTACTTTTGTTTGTATTTTTTTCTTTTTCATATCATGCCGGGTTTCATCATATGTCGCTCCTTCTTTTAGATGCCTTTGCTGGCTGAAGGGATTAGGATTCACGGTGCGAAACTGACTGAGCAGCTGAAGCCTCTGCATGACAGGCTGACAACCTGCTTCAAGGAGCTGAAGACGAAAGTGGAGAAGCTCTACGGTGTGATAACTCTGGTAAACGTGGCTTGTTTGTTTAGTGCAGCATCTTAAAGAAACACCCCCCCCCACACACACACACACACACAAAACCACCTTTCTCTTGTGAATAGCATTTCCCAGCTCTTATTTAATACTGTCTGCAGCCTCCCTCCCTGACAGAGAGAAAGCAGAGCAGATCGGGCTCCGTGGTATTACCCTACATCATGTCCTCCACGCTGAGGCGGCTGTCTATCACCTCTGTGACTTCCTCTGTGGTATCTACATCCTCCACCTCGTCTGACAGCGCCTCCTCCAGGCCAGGATCTGATGGGTCAGTGACTGTCCCTTTGTGTATGGGGAGTGGGAATGTCTTTTGCTCTTGGAGGTTATTTTAATCTTGCCTGTGCAAGGGATGTGTCTCTGTAACTTCCTTTTGCTTTTAAAATGAAGTTTAATGTAACCAGCAAATAATAATCCTTAGTTCTTACAGCGCACTTTTCATCAGATCTCAAAGAGCTTTAGGATGGAGAAACTGAGGCAGGAGTGACTTTTATCCAAGGTCACCCAGCAGAAGAGTTGGTAATTGAACCCACGTCACTTGAGTCCCTGTCTAGCACCCCATCTACTATACTGCCAAACGATGTGGATAATATGTTATAGTGAAACCCGCAGCATTTCTGGTCTCCTAAGAGAATCACTGCACCCTAGCACAGTGGGTTTCAAGCTTATTTCGTCATGACCCAGATGACAGAAATTGTTGATGTCTGCAACCCAACAGAACTTGACTACAGCCTGGGCTCCGGAGTATGACGGAGGATGAGAGCTTCAGATTTGGTGGGGAGGGGTCAGGGTTGGAGCAGGAGGGGCCTTACCTTTAGTGGTTTCCTGTCAGTGGTGCAGAGGGGGTGCTAAGGCATCTTCCTGCCTCTCCTGGCATTGCAGACCCTGCTGCGCCCAGTAGGGATGGAATAGTGTAATCGATTAACTGATATACAAAAGCTTATAAGTTAATGCTATAGACTACATGCATTCCCCCTCCACCTGCCAGTCAATTTTTTAGCAGGCTGGCCAGCAGCCTGGCTCACGCCAGGTCCGGGAACTACCCCTGCTGCGGCTCTGCATTTAAAGTGTATTAGGAGCTAGGTGGGCAGGCAGCCCAGCTCAGTTCTGGCTCTCACTGGGTCCGGGAGCTCAGACCCCACCCCACTGCACCCCCGGACAGGGGCTGTTGCCACCTCACGGTGCTGCCTCTGTATCAGAGGTAGAAGCATGGAGCGACAGGCAGCCGGTCCGTGAGGGGAGCTGTTTTTTAAACTGGCTCCTTTGGTGGACCAGCTCCCTCCTGCCACCCTGCACTGCTGCCTCTGATACAGAGGCAGCTGCATGGAGTGGCAGGGGGCTCCTCAGGAGTGGGGCCAGAGCGCACTGGCTGCCAGCCCTGCTCCAGGGACTACAGAATAGTCGAGTAACCGATAAGAATTGATGAGGTTAATCAACTATTCAGTTAACTGATACTTAACATCCCTAGTGCCCAGAAGCAGCCAGCAGCAGGTTCTAGCTAATGGGAGTGCAGAGCTAGTGCTCAGGGCAGGGGCAGTGCACAAAGCCCTGTGTGCTCGTCAGCCAGGCCTGTTGCTGGCCACTTCTGGGGTGCAGTGCAGTCTGCGGTGCCAGGACAGGCAGGGAGCTGCCTTAGCCCCGCCCCACTGCTCACCTGATCTCCCTGCAGCAACGAGACCCGGCGCCCGACATCCCACCTCCCAGCACTGGGTCACGACCCTCGGTCTGAAGATGACTGCCCTGGAAGACAGAGAGAGAAATATCCTATGAGGTCATGTAGTTCAGTGGTTCCCAAATTGCGGCCTGCAGAGAGCTACATGGTTCAAATGGTGCCAGCTCGGAAATGGTACAGAATGGAATTGCAGTCCTTCCCTGACGTTACCGTAGTTACCACAGGGCCGAGGTGACTTGCCCACAGTCACTGGTGGCAAAAACTCTCAGATCAGCACCCCGTATTCATTGCACGACACTTCCTTCAATGCACAATACAGTGTCCTTGGCAGGCTATTTCAAAAGTGCCTGTCTAACTTACACGCACAAGTCCCTTTGAAAGCCTTGTGCTGCTATAACTCACTTTTGCACTTGTGCACACTACAGAGCCTCTGAGGGCCATCCCACTAGAGGACTAATGCTTCTTCCTTTGTTTCGGTTGCTTGGCGTGGGCTGCAGATCCATTCTCGAGCCTCTCTTGGAGAGAAGGATGTCATCAGCTTCCAAGGCTGAAGAGCTGCCTGCCAAAGAAGACCCCGATAACCGGATTAACAAATTCAAGCGGAAGGATTGGAGTGTTAGCAAGTCTCAGGTGATTGTGGAGAAGGAGCCAGAAGCCGAACTGACTTCCAAAATGGTAAAAATAATAGTCATAGTCATAACTTGCACAGTGTTGGTTTGGTTGTCATTAGGATCTTCACTAAACACTGGGAGGGGTTTGAATACCAAAGGCCCTGGTCATCTGAGGCAAGGTCTACACTGGGGGAGAAATCAATGTAAGATATGCAACTCCGCGACAAGAATTGCATCGCTGGAGTCAACGTACCTTACATTGATTTTCTGGGGCAGCATCTCCGAAGTGTATGGAATTGATGGGGGCACCCTCTGTGTTCGATTTAGAAGGTCCTTACTAGACCCACAAAATCAAACCCCGGAAGATCAATCTCCAGAGCATCGATTGTCCGGTAAGTATAGACAAGGCCTCAGTAATTGCGTGCCTTTTATTTGGAAAACTCCTGTCAGGAGTCACAGTGCGGTTTGATTTAAAGTGGAAACTTGCAGCCCAAGGCGTAGAAGTTCCAGCACCCTCGCCTCTCTCAGACACCCAGGACAGCTTCAAGCACTCAGCACCTTGCAGGATTAAGCCCTTGATATTCAAACAGGCAGCAGCTATCTAGCCACATCCTCAACAGATGTAAATCAGCAGCGCTCCATTGAAGTCAAACACTGGGTACAGTACAGTAGCTGAGGATCTGGCCTGAGATTTAGGAATTGAGAAGGGATGATCCATGGTCAGGACACTAGGGCTTTTGACAAAGTAAGCTGCTCCACTACAGATCTGTGACCTTGGGAAAGTCACTTAGGACCTCAATATTAAAGGTGTTTCGGTGCCTTACTCCTATTGATTTAGTGGAAATTAAGAGCCTTTAAATACCTTAATAATTTGGCACCTCATTCTGCCTCAGTTTCCCATCTTGGTAATAAAGGTAACAGGACTTCCTACTTCACAGGGATTGTTGTGAGGATAAATACATTAAAGACTATGAGGTGTGCAGATATTATGGTAATGGCGGGGGCGGGGGCGGGGGTGGGGGGGGAAGATAAATTCCAAAGGTAGGTAGGTAAATTTGACCATTGGAATGAACGCTGCCTGGCCTCAGAGCCTCTGGCTGTCCTGATCAGTCATGAAGTGTCATCTAGAAACTGACCAGAACATGGTGGGTTTTTAGCATCTGTGCCAAATTACAGTGATGTTTTAGCTGTTGGAAAGAGCAATGTTTAACCATAAGGGTACATCTAGACTACAGGCTTTTGTCGACAGAGGGTTTGTCGACAGTATCTGTCAACAAAGCGCATCTAGACTACAGCCAGTTCTGTCGGCAAAGGAAGCCACTTTTTTGACAGAGAGTCTAGACCAGGGGTTCCCAAACTTTTTGACATGGGGACCAGTAAATCAATTCACGAGCTTTTGGAGGACTGGTAACATTCATTTGCATATTTGCATATTCATTAATCAAATGATGAATATGCAAATAAGTTGTTTCTGGTCCTCCCAAAGCCCCCAGTGCCAGCTTTAGCAAAGATTTTGATACCATAACCCACAATATTCTTGCCAGCAAATAAAGGGAATGTGGATTGGATAAATGGACTGTAAAATGGATAGAAAGCTGGCTAAACCAGGGTTTCCCAAACTTTTTACTTTAGTTGGAACCCGTTTTTTTTCAGTACTGTTTTCTACAGCCCAAAAATATAAACGCATATAAAAAAAGAATGAAAAATGAATAAATTTTCACTGTTTCACCCGGCTGCATCCTCCGCCCAGCTCAGGCCAGAGTTTGGGGGACTTGGCACCGCGCAGGAACTCCAGGAGGCGGGAGCAGGAGCAAATTGGGGGTATGGTATCTGGCTACGAGGGAGGGTGCAAGGAGCGGACTTGGGTAGGAGTTGGACCTCCCTGGTCTGGCACCCTCTGGACCTGACTGGTCCCAGATGAGGGATTTTTGGACCAGGCGAGGTCATTTCAGGGCTCCTGATTTCCCCCCCCCCCCACTAGGCTTCTTTGCACCTCCCTCCCCTGCAACCCAACTGAGCTGCCCACCCCTGCTGGTTCCCTGCACCTCCCCCCAAACCATCCCCCACAATCCAAGGGAGTGCAGCACCAGTTCTCTGCAGCCCCTCACAGCCCAGCTGAGCTGCTGCCCTTCTGTTCCCTATGCCTTCCCCCATTCACCTCAGCCCAGTTGAGCCCCGCACTGGTTCCCTGCATGCCTCCCCCACAGCATAGCTGAGTCCCGTTTCCCTGCATCTCCCCCAAACCCTGCAGAACTGCTGAGCCCAGCTCTGATTTCCTGCCCCTCCCTCCCCTTGAGTCTAGCCCCGGTTCCCAGCACTTCTCTCCTCCTGCAGCCAAACTGAACTCAGAGCCCCGCACCTCCCCCCACAGCCCAGCCCAGCCCAGCCCCCTGCACCTCCCCACTCCCGCAGCCCAGCCCAGCCCAGCACCCCGCACCTCTTCACTCTCCCAGCCCAGCTGAGCTGCGTTTCCCTGCACCTCCCCCCATACTGCGCAGAAATGCTGCGCCCAGCACTGATTCCCTGTCCCTCCCTCCCCTTGAGTCCAGTGCCAGGTTCCCAGCACCTCCCTCCTCCTGCAGCCCAGGTGAGCCCAGCGCCCTGCACCTCCCCCCGCCAGCTCAACCTGGTGCCCCCCTAGCGTGGCGCCCGGGGCCTACTGTCTCCCTCCCCCCACTATGCCTCTGCTGGGAGCCTGGAACATCCATCTGCATCCTCAGCCCAGCCTGGCCCAGGGCTTGGGGGACCTGGCGCCGCACGGGCACTCCGGGAGCCTGGAACACCCTGGCAGCCATGCTGAGGCCCAGTATATTTTTTCCCGCGGACCGCTACCGGCCGTGGCCCATAGTTTGGGAAACGCTGGTCTAGGCACTCACTTTTGAAAAAAGCACAGTGTGGATGCAGTAGCACCTTTTTTCGACATAACTCTGTCAAAAAAAGGCGTTATTCCTCGTAGAATGAGGTTTACCGCCGTCGACAAAACTGCCACGTTCTGTCGACTTACTGTCGACAGAACTCGGCGGTAGTGTAGACGCAGGTATAGTTTTGTCAACAAAAGTCCACTTTTGTCGAGAAAACCCTGTAGTCTAGATGCACCCTTAGGAACAGGGTAGGGGCAGACTCTCTGAAAGGAGGTGTCCAAGCCCCCAGCACCACAGAAAGTCAAGTGGGTTAAATAAGATAATAGTCTTTCTATCAAGATGCTCCTCCAGCCCCCATCTGTGCAGTATTTGAGCATCTTATAACCATTATTGAATATTCCTCTCTAGTATCCCTGTGGGGCAACACAGATATCATTTCCCCCATTTCATAGAAGGCCAACTGAGGCAAAAAGGTTGAGGTTTTCAAAGAAGACTAAGGGAATTAGGCACCCAGCTCCAAATCTGGATGTCTAATGTCCTTAGGCTCCTTTAAAATCTTAGTCAGAGGCAAAGGGAGTTGACCAAGACCATATCAGGAGTTTGTGGCATGGCTGAAATTGGATCTAGTTCTCCCAAGTTCCAAACACCTTCAGCTAAATTCTCACTTCCTTTGCTGGAGAAAGAGAGATTGGTTCTGCAGAATGCAGACTCTTGTACTGAATAACTCAAACGGTCTCTTCTGGTCCTGGTACCTATTACCTAAACTATTTTTCTTTGGCTTCTCTCAGTAGCTGCCCTTTGCAAAAGTGTCCATAGAATGGCTAGGACAAATGCAACTGTTTTCCACCCTGGATTCCTTCCCTGCTATGAAAATCCTCTTCCTTCCTTAACGGATATAGTGAAATCTCTGTGAGCAATGCTACCTAATTAGTAAAATCCTCACTGTGAATTTGGCCAGCAGTGCTAGCATCATAGTGTCATAGAAGCTTCATGGGGTAGCTGAGTTAGTCTGTACAGGATAAAATTAAAAAACAACAAATAGTCTGGTAGCACTTTAAAGACTAACAAAACATGTAGATGGTATCATGAGCTTTCGTGGGCACAGCCCACTTCTTCAGATAACCGGAGTGTTGGATGTCCAGAACTAAAATAAATAGGGCGGGGGGGAGAAACAAGAAGAGGTAGTGGGTATAAAAATATCAAGGGGAAAGCTGAGCTGGAATGTAACAGGAAAAACAAATAGTCTATAAGCACCTATAGACTGGATAGTCAAAAGAGGCAGATAAGAACCATTAGTAGGCAATAGAGATGTTTTGGCTTGACAAAGCCCTTGCTGGGTTGATTTAGTTGGACGTGGTCCTGCCTTGGGCAGGGGGCTGGACTTGATGACCTCCTGAGGTTGCTTCCAGCTCTATGATTCTAAGACTACTAACAGCAGATACTATACAGACAAAGAATCATTGGCACCTTCATTGTTTGGTAGGTTGATAATGTCCCAGCCATTGGTATCTTTATTTAATCCATTAGCATGGGTATCTAACTTGTGAATGAATTGTAGTTCCAGTCCTTCCCTGTGTATTTGGCTTGTGGAATTGGTCTGTAACAAAGCAGCCACTTGAAGATCTGTTAATGAATGCCCTGGTAGATTGAAGTGTTCCCCTGCAGGTTTTTGTATGTTCCCTTTACGGATATCTGATTTGTGTCCATTGATTCTCTCCCGTAGGGACTGTCCAGTTTGTCCAGTATATACTTCAGTGGGGCATTGCTGGCATTTGATGGCATAGATTACATTCCTGGATGTGCAGTTAAATGAACCTCTGATTTGGTGGCTTATGTGGTTGGATCATTCACCTTTTGACACTGCATAGCCAGCTTGGTGCTTGGTCTCTTCTGTTTCCCCTGAATGCTCCTTACTGTCCTGTACGTGGCTTCTCTGGAACATGCTGATGCCTTCCTGACAGGTCGAGTTGTATCGACATGTGCAGCCACCTTGTCGACTTCAAAAGGTTTTGTTGACTCTGTTTTCCCTCAGAACGCATCCGGAAAAGTGCAGAGACCAAAGAGTCTTCAGTTAGGAGACGGAAAACTGACACTGCTTCAAAGCTCCTCGCTCCAGCAGTCAGCACCGCTCAGTCCGCCCCCAATCACACCGAAAACCCCAAGAACCCACAGTAAGTCCCATGACAGTGCAGCTTGCATTCCGGACTGCGTCCATGGCAATAGAATGTACCACGTTTTAGCGGAGAGAGCCCTACAGCTAATGTCCGCTTCATACCAGGGAAGGAAATTGGGTGGGAAAGTTGATTAAAAGAGACGGTGACTTTTACCATTCACTGTGCGGACTTTCTGTGTTACCAAAGGGGCTGAAGTAATCTTTGTTAATTGTATGTGACCTATTACATTGAAATTAAACTTCTTTCACAAATAGTTATTTTTAACCTACTGGGCCTGGCTTTTTTCATCCAGGCTTTTCAGTGAATGGCAGGAACTGATACTATTAGTTCAACTGCTCAGTAAAATGCCAGTGCAGTTATTCGGGGGGCATCTTCAAATCAGGCCCATTGTCTTTAGTATGATAGAGCATGTTTGATTTATCAGACTTGCAGATCTTGTTGCTATAAATTGAGAGTGGCCCCAATGAAGTCCAAGGGATTAGTGAGAGCCGAATTAAACCAGACACGTTTTTTAACAGGTCTCTGACTTCAGTCTGGCGCAAAACTTGCACTCTGTGCTAGAAATAAGTGAACTGCAAGTTCTAGCTGTCTGTGTCTTCCCCCTCCATCTTGTGGCAAAAAGTTTTGTAAGGAGACATCAATTGCTGCTGAAATCTCAGGAGGCAAATTAAAAATGTCCTGTCAAAGAAGGATTTTATCTTAGTAGATAAGGAGAGTGAGTCACTTATGGAGTGCATCCCTTATGTAAGCAAATATGGGATTTGGCCGGCTCAGATGGATAGCTTTGGGGGATGGGTGCGTGTAAGGGGGGGAGGTGTTGAAAGTTGTCCCTGTTTTTATTTTACTGCATTTCTTGCTTGGGTGCTCTCTGCCATGTTTTAAAAGGACAGTGTGTGCAAGGGAATATCTTTTGTTGAACCATGTTCTGTGGGTGAGAGAGATGAACTTTCGGCTCACACAGAGCTCTTGAAAGCTTCTCTCATCAGGTTGAGTCCAATAAAAGATATTACAGGTTGGACCTTCCTGGTCTGGCACCCTCGGGACCTGACTTGTCCCAAATGAGGGAATTTGCCAGATCAAGGAGGTCCCCTGCCACTGGCTTCCCAGGACATGGCCCCTCCCTCCTGCTGGCTCCGCTCCAGCCCTGCTGCTACAGGGCTTGGGGCTTGGCTCTGGCCTGCTTCTGCCAGTTGGCTGGCGCTCTCCAGGGACAGAGCTCCCATCTGCCGCGGTCCCGCTTCTGTCCTTCCCGGTTGGGGCTTCCTGGGTCTGGGCTGTGCGGCTCCCCCACTGCCGCACTGGGTCAGGGCTCCGTGGCTGCTCCACTGTGCCACGCCCAGCTGGGGCTTCCCCGGACGGGGCTGCCCAGTCCCAATCATGGGACTGTCCCACTGCTGGACTCCTGACCAGCTCGCGCTCCCGGGCAACAGGGCTCTCTGGTCCAACAAAATCCATGATCCTGCTGGACTACGGATGTTGCTGGACCAGAGGCCTGGATTTAGGAAGTTCAACCTTTACCTCCTCCTCCTTGTGTCTCTAATATCCTGGGACTGACATGACCAAAACTCCATGTTTTAAAGGGACAGAGGCTCACACTTGGACCTGATTCTCCTCTCTCTCTCACACCAATATAAATCAGGAAACAACTTTTAAAAACAACTAGCAGTCCTGTGGCACCTTAGAAACAAACAGAAATATGTATATAGTGCCATGAGCTTTCGTGGTCAAAACCCACTTCCTCAGATGAGATCATAGAATTCTAGAACACTAGAACTTGAAAGGGACCTCAAGAGGTCATCACGTCTAGTCTTCTCCCCTTATGGCAGGACCAGGTACCATTTAGATCATCCCTGATACGAGTCTATCTAACGTGCTCTTAAATATCTCCAGTGATGGAGACTTTACAACCTCCTGAGGCAATTTATTCCAGTGTTTAACCACCCTGACAGTTAGGAAGTTTTTCCTAATGTCCAACCTAAACCTCCCTTGCTGCAATTTAAGCCCATTGCTTCTTGTCCTATCCTCAGAGGCCAAAGAGAAGAGTTTTTCTCCTTCCTCCTTGTAACGCCCTTTTAGGTACTTGAAAACTTCAATCGTGTCCCCCTCTCAGTCTTCTCCTTTCCAAATTAAACAAGCCCAATTGTTTTAGCCTTCCCTCCTAGCTCATGTTTTCGAGATCTTTCATCATTTTATTGCTCTTCTCTGGACCTTCTCCAATTTCTCCACATCTTTCTTGAAATGTGGTGCCCAGAACTGGACACAGTACTCCAACTGAGGCCTAATCAGCGCAAAGTAGAGCGGAAGAATGACTTCTCGTGTCTTGCTCACAACACACCTGTTAATGCATCCCAGAATCATGTTCGCTCTTTTAGCAACAGCGTCACACTGTTGACTCATGTTTAGCTTCTGGTCCACTCTGACCCCTAGATCCCTTTCTGCAGGACTCCTTCCGAGACAGTCGCTTCCCATTCTGTATGTGTGAGACTGATTGTTCCTTCCTAAGTGGAGCACTTTGCCTTTGTCCTTACTAAACTTTGTCCTATTTACCTCAGATCATTTCTCTAGTTTGTCAAGATCATTTTGAATTATGACCCTATCCTCCAAAGCAGTTGCAGCCCTTCCCAGCTTGGTATCATCTGAAAACTTAATAAGCGTACTCTCTCTGCCAATATCTAAATCGTTGATGAAGATATTGAACAGAACCGGTCCCGAACAAAACAGACCCCCTGAGGAACCCCACTTGTTATGCCCTTCAAGCATGATTGTTAACCGTTAATAACTACTCTTTGAGAATGGTTATCCAGCCAGTTATGCACCCACCTTATAGCAGCCTCATCTGGGTGGTATTTCCCTAGCTTATTGATAAGAAGTCATGCGAGACTGTGTCAAATGCCTTACTAAAGTCTAGGTATACCACATCCACCACTTCTCCCTTATCTACAAGGCTTGATATCCTATCAAAGAAAGCTATCAGATTGGTTTGACATAATTTCTTTCTTACAAATCCATGCCAGCTGTTTCCTAACACCTTATTATCTTCCATTTGTTTCTAGATGGATTCCTCAGTTATGTGCTCCTTTATCTTCCCTGGCACAGAAGTTAAACTGATTGTTTTCTGGATTGTTCTTCTTTCCCTTTATATAGATGGGCGCTATATTTGCCCTTTTCCAGTCTTCTGGAATCTCTCCTGACTTCCATGACTTTTCAAAGATGAAAGCTAAAGGCTCAAATACCTCCTCTATCAGCTCCTTGAGTATTCTAGGATGCATTTCATCAGGCCCTGGTGACTTGAAGACATCTAACTTTTCCAAGTCATTTTTTACTTGTTCTTTTTTATTTTAACTGCTAAACCTATCCCATTTCCACTAACATTCTCTATGTTAGGCATCCCGTCACCATCAAACTTGGTGAAAACCAAAACAAAGAAGTCATTAAGAACCTTTGGCATTTCCCAGTTTCCTGATATTGTTTCTCCCTCCTCACTGAGCAATGGGTCTACCCTATCCTTGGTCTTCCTCTTGCTTTTAATATATTTATATAATGTCATCTTGTTACCCTTTATGTCTCTAGTTAAATGATCTTGAGGAAACCAGTGGCAATATCCTACTGTAAAATTGGCATAAAAAGAGAATTAGATTCTGATGTATTTTAGATGGTAGGAGATGGAGTATAGAAGTATCTTGTGTCTGTAAGTTAGAATAGAATTCATGAGAGAACTTAAACACCATTTTCAGAAATAAACTGCAAGAGCTAATGTACTGAGCTATAAGAAATCAGTGAAGGGAATCATAAACTTGGTTGAAGTAAAGAAGCCAGATCATTTTAATTGTAATTAGTAGGGGGACAGTTTCTCAGGAAATACTTCAGAAATTTGGATACTTACTTACCCCACCAGTAGGAGTTAAAATCAAAACTAATGCTGCAGTAAAAGCCTGAGCAGAAGGGAAACCCCTCTGAACATTTCAGGTGGGATAATGAATTCAAGTTTCTGTTCTCCTAGCCATGCTTTGTTCACATGGGTTAAAATTCACATTGCAAATGTAGAAATCTTCTGGATCTTTTGAAGTTTAGGGAATTGCGACTGGGATTTGACTTAGACGCATCTGTTAAGGTTTATCTGCTAACATGATAGGGGACTGGTGAGTAGATTAAAATAAAACAAAACGTAGGAATAATTTTCCTTTAAAAATCACGTGTGGTCAGTGTTGTTTCCCTCCCTCATCACACCCTCATTTCAGTCTCCTTTGCCTTCAATATCTTTTCATTGTTTCTAGGTTTTCCCTCATTGCAGGCTGATGGATTGGCAACTGCTAACTTCCAGAGCACCCCGCCCCCACCTCCGCCCAAGAGCAAACCCTATGAGAATAGCAACTCGCGGAACTCTGTGGAGGTAGGGAAATTGGAGCTGACACTTCTTTGGAAGCCGGCTCTTGAGAAAGCAGCACCAGTGGAATTTTCCCAGTTGCTTTGCTACTTGAAACTTGTCTGATCCATTTACTGGTTTGCTTCCTGAAACCACAAGAGAGCAAGAAGTTTTCCATTTAATGGGAAGACAGTCTAGCCGGACCCTTTCTTCTACTGAAAAGAACAGGCTTTTCCTGCCTTGGCAAAATACGTCTTATCAAATATTTGGTGTTTTCTTGTTATTGAAAACATGATGACCTGGGAATTTAATAACTAAAGTCAGGGTATAAATATCACAGTATTCTCCAGTACTGGGCAGCGGGGGGGAGGGGAGGACAGGAAGAACTGCTAGGTCAAGATTTTCAGAAGTGACTAGTGATTTCTGAGTGCTCAATTTTAAGACACTTTGGAGAAGCCTGATTTTTCCAAGGGCAGGTGCTTTTCATTTGCTGAAAACCAGGGCCCCTGGCATTAAAACTATTGGCCAAGGCAGTTTTCTGATCTTACTAAGGTCATCGTCTGACTGTGGCATCATAATATTGTCAGTGTGTACTGCTGTAATGCCTTTTATTGGAAAGCATCTGAAAGAGCTTTACAAGGTTGGCACATTAATGTCCAAGCTGTGTTTATAAGGATCCTTTCAACCTGCACTGAAATGCAGCCATTGTGACCTTGAACATCCCTCTCACAGAGGGTAGGCAACCCTGGCTCTCACCCCAGCCATCAGGGAGGGCCAGGCTGTGGCTGCACCATCCCGGGACCCTTCTCCTTCCCCCGCTCACTCCCCAATATACCACCCCAGGCCCCTTCTCTTCCCCAGGCCACATCAGCCCAGGCCCTTTCTCCTCCTCCCCGCCCATGCCAGCCCGGGTCCTTTCTCCCTCCCCGCCCACGCCAGCCCGGGTCCTTTCTCCCTCCCCGCCCACACCAGCCCGGGTCCCTTTGCCCTCCCCTGGCCATGCCAGCCTACACCCTTTTTCTCCCCCCCCCCACACACCTTCCTCCCCCACTGCAACCTAACCCTAACTCCCCCTCCTGGCCATGGCAGGCCCCACACTCTCCTCCCAGTCAGCGGCGGGGGGAAGGGGCCGCTCTGAGGCCTCGCAGGCCCTGCGCTCTCCCCCCACCTGCTGGGAGGGGAGGGGGGGGCTGCTCTGAGGCCTTGCAGGCCCCACACTCTCCCCACGCCTGCCGTGGGAGGGCCTCTCCGAGGCCTCACATGTCCCATGCAGCAGCCAAGCACTGGGGAAAGGGGAGGAGGGAGGAGGCAGGCAGGATGCAGAGTGACATGATGATGTCACTCTGTCGTCCTGCAGGAAAACCGTTTTTATAGAGAGAGAGTGATTTTAAAAACGCTTGGGGGTATTTAGACCATGTCTGTGATATGAGCTGGGGTGTGCTTCCCATGCTCATGTCCTGTCCCATATGCAGAACACAAAGCTGAGCCAGGCATCTGAAAATTTGGGGCACCGCTGGGTCTTAATGTCCATCCTCCCACCTCTTCCTAGCCCTGCTCTGTGGCTTTGCTCCCTCCAGAGAGGCTCTGGTTAGCTTGAAGGTAGCACAGCCTGGCAGGCCTTTGAACCTGTGACAGAGCCAGTCAAGGAGTAATGGAGCCACGTAAGAGGCATTGGCCAACCCCAAGTATTTCCTGTCCCTTTCTGAATTTACTGCATTCGCCCACAGGACCTTAGTTTAAAATTTGCTTTAAAAATGTCCTGAGTGTGTTGCTTCAGATTAAAAAATCATCCCCCAGACCCACTTGGCCGCCGCTGGGAGCCTGTCATTGTGCAGAAGCCTGGCGGAGGCGGGGCCGCCCACGTCAGGCTTCCATCCTGTGCCCAGCTGAAAAAATCAGAGAATACCAGACACTGCACTTGTCTGGTATTGTCTGATTTTTTTTTTTTTTTAAACCGGGCAGAGGGCTCAAATACCAGACTGTCCGGTAGGATAGCAGATACCTGGCAACCCTCGTAGTGGAGGCACAACTGAGCCAGGCAGAAAACGTCCCCGCTGGTTGCAGGGTGGGGGGAAGGGCTCGGCCATCACTGCCCAGGTTGCTGGAGTACCGTTGCTATTTATACTCGTGCTAGTTTGATGAGCGCCAGTGGGAGGCCACATGTGAGACTGCTTACGTTTTGCACAGATTCCCAATGATGGCATTTCTAGCAAGGCTGGGGCGCCCTCCAGCACCCTACGATGGGACCGTTTCATTCTGACTTAGAGGGCCACCTACACCAGCCCTCAAAACAGGCCCTGCTAGGGGGTCTCCCTGCAAATCCTGACCTCGTCCGATTGATGTAGCGTGAGAAATGAGGCTGTGTGGCTGCACAAGGTGGTCTGGCTGTGGGAAACGTGCTAGGGCCGTGGATGTGCTGGGAGTTATTGTGCAGGAGGATTCTTGAAGCAATCCCTTTCCCTGAGCCTTAGAAAACTACATTGTCACTGACCTCAGTCTGCAGCCAGGGCTGACTCCGGCCTGTGGAGAGGCTGTAAAAGTATTTCACCAGAGGGCTTTTGCACATGGCTTTTTAAGTTATAAAGCCCTCCCACCCCCCCACCCCATTCTTGTCTCTAAATGGTTTTGAAATCCAGGCTATTTAGGCTGAGCAAGAAGAGACCACATGGCCTCTTGCTCACCTAGCTTTCATTCAGGTCTCGCTTATTACGAACGTGCCCCTTAGCAGCTGCTTAGCTTAGCATTGGTTAAAATGGCTGAAGGGGAAAAGCCAAAACAGCCTAGAGTGCAAATCTGTGCAAAAACAAGGGCAGTTTTAAAATCCCCTTCCTCGTGCAGGAAGAGTAGGAATTTTGTATTGACACTCATGGTCTGATTCATTCATTCTTTGCACTAGGGCAGTGGGATATAAACGCTACCGTTCTCACTGGCTAGCATGTTACACCCACCTGGGCCTCACTGTAATTGTGTCAGTCATCACACACATTGCAGTTGGAAAATCATACCCTGGGTCAATGGAGAGCTCCCCTCAGGACAGGTGGTATTTCAAGGCTCCAGCACTGTGGGAAAGTAGTGTCCTCATTTTACAGATGGGAAGACTGTGGCACACAGACTTGTTGCAGCTCGGACAGCGAGACAAAGGCTGATTTCCAGTCTTGTGTGTAATAGTATAGTCGATTAACGGATTAACCAATAAGCAAAAGTTTATAGGTTAATGCTATAGATTATACGCATTTCCTTCCCTCCACCCTTGCCAGTAAATTTTTTGCAGGCTGCCCAGCAGCCCGGCTCAGTTCTGGCTCTCACCAGTCCAGAACCTACCCCTGCTGCAGCTCTGCATTTAAAGTGTAATAGGAGCCAGGTGGACAAGCAGCCTGGCTCAGTTCCAGCTTGCACCGGGTCCAGGAGCTAAGACCCCCCCTCCCCCTTAGGACAGGGGCTGCTGCCACCCCATGCTGCTGCCTCTTTATCAGAGGCAGCAGCACTGGGTGACAGACAGCTGGTCCAGAAGGGGAGCTGGTTTTTAAACTGGCTCCCCTCTTGGACCAGCTCCTGACTGGCACCCTGCACTGCTGCCTCTGATACAGTGGCTGCTGGCCCTGCCCCTGGGGACTATAGAATAGTCAACTAACCAATAAAAATTCATGAGGTTACTCGACTATTCAATTAACCGATATTTAACATCCATAGTTCCATCCTCTGGTGCGGAGGAGTTCTGTCTAGAGTGAAATTGGAGGGTTTGATCTTGAAATAAGTTGCAGGGATGGCATCTACATGTCTGTTGCCTGGGAGAGCAGAACGTCTCACACCTCTGATTGTGTGTTTTATCATCCCCAGATTGCCCCACCACTGCCCAACAGACGTGAAGTCAAACCTCCCCCTCCGCCTCCGAAAGCAAGAAAATCCAGCGTGATCTCCTCGGAGCAGGGATCGCAATAAGGGTTCCCTCTGCGTACTATCTCACACCTGGAGCAAAATGGGCTGCTGGCTCTTTCCAGCCCTAGAGACTGCTGATCCCATTCCTTTCCCTGGGAGTTTCTCCAGATCATTCCGGAATAAGCCACGTGAACGGTCTATCCTTTGCATTCCCACATCTCTGATTTTCCTGGCATGCATTAAGACACTAAGCCCTATGGGGACCCTTTTGAGTTTTAAAATGGAGGCAGCATTACCAGAAATCTGAGACTCCCCCACCCCAAAAGGCCTAGTCTGTGGGTAGTGGTTCCGCCTGTGAACCTGCGGCAGTGCAAACCCCTTGTGCAGAGGTGCCGCACTGGTGTAGACAGGTAAGCCACAGCGATGCACAACGCTAATACTGCCCCGGCATGTTGGCCTTGCAGGGTAATACCTACGTGGCTGCACCCGTGGGGGAGGGGAGGCAAAGGAGAGCTCTGACTGGCATGGAACGGAAGAGGCGACAGCTGGTCTCATCTGGGAAATGCGGCCCCTAGAGATGCCAGGTGCCGCCATGTGACACTGCGCCTCATTGAAGTGGCCTTAGGAGGTTTTGATTGTGTCCTGAGATCGGCTGGGAGCAAAAATGAACGTCACTGGCTGGGCCCTATTGTGTCTGCTGGGCGTCCCTCTGTGTTAAAGATGAGGGCAGGTTGCTCCCACTTGGGCCAGCAACTGGGGTAGCTCGCTCCCAGGGGAGAGCATGTGTTGACCCAAGCCCGCCGCACCACTTGCTGTTGGTTCCTGTTGGAACACAGCCATGCGGTTGGCGCTGCACTGTGTGTTGTCCGACCTGCCCAGCCAGTGTGCCCACGGGCCACCATGCGCTGCATCTTGTTTGAGGAACGGTGGTAACATCCTCTCTTCCACGGGACTCGCTGCTTTAGCATTGCCAGGCTGCCGCTACTATGGGCAGCTCAGCAAGAGGGGCAGAAGTTACGTCTGTATTGTGTGAGAAGACCCTGGCATGGCTGCAGCTAGCCCAGGTCAGTTGAGCCAGGTTCATAGGGCTTGGGCTATGGTGCTATAAGATTGCAGTGCAGACATTCAGGGTGGGACTGGAGCCTACAATGGGGGAGAGTCTCAAGGCCCAGGCTCCAGCCCAAGGCAAAATGTCTACACTGCTCTTGGTCACTCCCCAGCCCAAGCCCAAGCCAGCTGGCTTTAGCAAGCATGAAAATCAGGGCCCTTTTTTCAGGGGGAGGGATGCTTGTGTATACAAAACCAAGCCACGACTATCAGGACGCGTCTGGTCAACCTCGTTGACCTGGGCTCTCTGAGGCTTGGTGCCGTGGGTTTTTATCACAGTACAGATCTGACTCTCGTAAACCAAGCGGCATAGCCATTAGCCTGTCACATCCCAATGATTTGTCTTGGCCAGCAGCACACACTCTGTTATCACAACTCTTGTGCCTTTTGTCCCTGAGCTTCCATTGTGTTCGGCACACAAAACGCTTGCCCTGACTCAGGGGTTCTCAAACTTTGTGACACTGCGACCCCCCTCTAAATTGCTCGCAACCCCCCGGGGGGTTGGGACCCACAGTTTGAGAAACGTGGCCCTACCTTGTAACAATCACTAAACTCAAAGGAGTCAGACTGAGACCTGAGAGGGCCATGAAAGACTGGGCAGTGTCTGATTTCTTGGATGACTCTAGTTCCTTGTGAGTGACATGTGCTGAATTTGACAATTTTGCTGCTGTTCATCTTTCCTAAAGAATCTCCGGAGGTATCCAGAACAGAGAGGCAGTCAGCCTGGGAAGTCCAGGTCTGGATCCAAACTTGTGGAAAGATCAGAGGGGTCTTTGAGTTTGGGGATTTAGCTCAACCCATCAGAGAAAGGAGCCAGCTGATGTGTTCAGACTGGGTACATATCTAAACTTTTGTTTAGGGGTGTCCGGATCCTGAGTTTTGGTTTGGGCCCATTTCTAATCAGGAAAGGGTTATCTGAGATGTCAGACCAGATCTGAAGCTGGGGTAAATCAGGGTCGCCTTGTTTACTTCACTTGAGCTAAGCCATCTTGCACCAGATGAGGCCCATAGCCCAAGTCTGATCTTAGTTACACCAGTGTAACTCGCTGACTTCAGTTGAGACACTCCTGATTTAAAGAAAGGGAGAGCGAGCTTGAGTCCCATGACTTCGCAACAGGAAAATTGCAAGCAAAGCTGTGGGATATGGGGGTTTCTATCCTTGGTTCTTCTGAGAAATAATTATGCTCATTAACCCTAACTCTAATCATGATCCACAGACAGCTGGAGTCAATTGGCATCTTTCCAGTGGATTTAGTGGGCTTGGCTCAAGCCCTGAGTCATCTCACTTGTCCAACTTTATAGGTCATGACTGTAATTCTTGTTATCTTGTTTCATAAATCAGTGCCTCCAGCTCCCACTCATTTTCATCACTCTGAAGTCTGTCCATATTTTTTTGGTCATGTGGTCTTCTGAATAGCTGAGGTCAATTTTTAAAAATGAGTGCTTGCTCTTTTCGTAAATGAAAGAACTAGGGGGACCATATTCATAGAATCATAGAATCCTAGGGCTGGAAGAGACCTCAGGAGGTCATCAAGTCCAGCCCCCTGCCCAAGGCAGGACCAATCCCAACTAAATCAACCCAGCCAGGGCTGTGTCAAGCCGAGACTTAAAAACCTCTAGGGATGGAGATTCCACCACCTCCCTAGGTAACCCATTCCAGTGCTTCACCACCCTCTTAGTGAAATAGTTTTTCCTAATATCCAACCTAGATACCTCTCTCTCTCTCTCTCTCTCTCTCTCTAATTTGAGACCACTGTTCCTTGTTCTGCCATCCATCACTACTGTGAACAGCCTCTCTCCATCTTCTTTGGAACCTCTCTTCAGGAAGTCGAAAGCTGCTATCAAATCCCCCCTCACTCTTCTCTTCTGCAGACTAAATAAGCCCAAATCTTTCAGCCTCTCCTCGTAGGTCATGTGCTCCAGTCCCCTAATCATTTTGGTTGCCCCCCCCGCTGGACCCTCTCCACATCCTTTCTATAGTGGAGGGCCCAGAATATTCCCAATTCCCTTTATCAGTCTAGGTTTGGACATGAGGCTCATCACCAAAATAGCTTACGGGATGTCTACACTGTAATAAAAAGCCTGTGGCACCCAGATTCGACTTGATCACCTAGGGCTAAAAACAGCAGTGCAGATGTTTGGCCTTGGACTGGAACCTGAACTCTGAAGTCCTCTCCCTCACGGGGCCCAACCATCTACACTGCAATTGTATAGCCCCACAGCCCAAACTCTGCAAGCCCAAGTCGACTGATACAGCCACGCCCTGGGTCTGTATTGCAGTGTGAACATAACCTGTGTGACTGGATCAAAACCTGTTCAGATTGCTGAATCCTTAAGCCTAGCGACGGTTTTAGTTCAGCCCTGTCAAAGCAATGGATCCACAGGCAAAGTTTGGATACAGATCTGAACAGCCCCCAGATTTGCAAGGAGAGCAGAGATTTGGTTCAGGGCCAGTGTTCCCTGTAAACTGTGTGCTTGTGCAGCCGCTCAGAAGAAATTCAAATGCCACCCCGCTGATTGGCAGAGTGCTCCACAGGTAGTTTTTTTTTTTTTCTTCTGGGGGTGCACATTCACATGTGCCTCAGTGCACAAAAAATTTATTCTGCACATGGATGGAAAAGATTAGCGGGAACCCTGTTCAGGACCATCTCTGATTAGGTGGCCAGGTCCTTGGGTCATTTAAATAATGTAGATCCACTGAAAACACGGCTGAGGAGGTAGCCTGGAATGTTCATCATATTTTTAATGAAGCTCATTCCAGCATATTTTGTATTGCAATGGCAGGAGAAATTAGTTTCATTACCTCATTGAAAACCAAAAGGCCTTTAAGCCTAAGTAAAGTCCTGTCCCTTAATCTTCTTGTCGTATTTTTCATTCCGACTGGAACAAACCTGTCTTTTGTAATATGGTTCTTCAGTGTCTGTTTGACTCTGGCTAAAAATGGAAACCTGCAGAAGCTGCATTTTGCATGGCTCCACAAACAGATTGCATCCCTTAAAGGGTCAGATCAGATTCACATCACCAAAGAAGCTGGAGACATTTTGGAAGTCACACTGCAGTCACATCACATATGCCTGCTGCTGGGTTTGCTAGAGTGCACCCGCTACTGTCCTTTGGGCAGCTGCCTTCTCCAGGGAAGGCTTTGAAAACCTTTCCAAACATCTTGACTGTATTCCACCCCCCTCCCCAGGGCATCCTAGACGTCGTCAGTTCCACATTACATTTTTGGACATACACTTGAGTTGACTTGACAACCTCGAGGTTTTCTTATTTTGGACTCACCCTTTCCCTGCCGTGCCTGACCCACACAATCCTGAAGTCCTCACTCAAAACTCTTACTGACTTCAGTGGGATTTTTTTCTGACAAAGGACCGCAGGGTCTGGTACAAGTGAATAGTGTGTGTGCGTGCGTGCGTGCGCATGCATATTTCACCTAGTCTTAATTCGGTCACTTTTCCAGTCCTGTATTGATCAGTCAGTATCTGCTGCATGCTGTTTCCTTGCACTACAGGAACTGTTCCAGGCACAAAGTGGATAGAGTGGTACTTTTCCTCTCACTCTAGATATCCAGAGGAAAGCATGAATGTTTGCAAGAACTATAGCTAGTGGCTTTTCCCTCCGTGAGTAAGGGAGCAATGCAGGGACAGGCCAGCCCTGCCTGGCTCCTTGCTAGTTCTATTTCTCTGTGATTTGATCGACTCCATTAGCCTTTACTTGCTGGTATATTTTGTGTGCTTACCAACTGTACATCAAAGGAGAACTGGACCTGATCAGAAAGTCCAGAATTGAACAAATTTGAAATTTGGAAAGAACTTTGCAGCCTTAATTCTAACAAACCAAACTCAAAACCTCAGTCCAGAGACTCCTGAACTTTGGATCCAAATCTGTCCTTTGCAGCTTGGGCCCATCTCTTGCAGCATCCTGACATTTCTCCCTTCCACCTGTTTTTAAATGCCTGTTAATTTCCCATTTTTCAGACTCGTTACAGAGAGGATTGATGGACAAGGTACCTGGTCTGTAAGGGGGACAAACTTTTTCTGCCATCCAGCTGCCAGTCACCAGTTACTTTCCATTCTCTTGTGATGCATTTAGCGAGCTGGGAAGGTGAACGTAGTTTCTGACCCCTCCCCTAGCTGTTGACTCTGAACTCCAAGAAGCCTCAAGCTTTTTTTTTTTTTACGCTGTGACTGATACAAGCCACAGTTTGATTCTTGCCCTTCATTAGAGGTTGAGCTCTTTGAACAGGTTGCTTCCCAGCACCAACTTGCCTGACAGCTTCCTTACAGTTTGCCTTCATAGGCCGGCTGCACAATTCGAATGTCTCTTCTTGTTGGCTTGTTGTCTGGCCAAGTCTGAACTTCGTATAGCTGAAACCTCATTTCTGCAGGAGTGGGACAGGGCTGTGGTTTTGAGAGGCACTGTATTTCTTCCATCTTTAAACACTCACTTTTGGGGCAGGGGCTAAAAGTTGGGGGAGTTTTTATTTGCTATGGCTCCAGTCTGTGTCTCACTTGGGTTAGCCTTTCTTTTCTATTGTGTGTGGAAACCGTGCTCATGAGCAGAGAGTCTCAGGGGGTTGGCCGTGTTAGTCTGTATCTGCCAAAACAACGAGGAGTCCTGTGGCACCTTAGAGCTCCTCGTTGTTCATGAGTGGAGGTTTGTTTCCGTAAAGGCACGTTGTTGATTGGAGTGCAGTGCTTAAGGGTTTAAATCTTCAGCTAGTATAAATCAGATTTGTCTCTGAAAGGGCAAATTTTCAAGCATCAAAGTGATTTAGGAGCCTAGTTTCCATTTTCAAAAGAGAAATAGGCTCTTAAGTGCCGGATTTTTAAAGGCATTTGGGTATTTAAGTATTAAATCAATAGGCGCTAGGCACCCTGGCACCTCTTAAAATTCCACACGATACTGATCTGCATCATTAGGCTTCTAAATAGCTGGCCCTCAAAAAAACTATGTTTCATTGAAAGTAGATGGGACTTAGGCACCTAAATCCATTTTGAAAATGGGAGTTAGGATTTTCAATTCTTTGAACGCTATTGACATTTTTGTCCAGTATCTTCAAATGATGACAAAATCCAAGCCCCATGGGATATGATCAGTCCATGACAGAAATGAAAGCTGCTGATTATAAAGAAAAAAAAATCAAACCTGGGAACCCAAATTTCTTTGCTCTTCAAAACCAGTGAAGAGCTCTTCAAAAACAGCTCTTCAAGTCCCAGCCTTATAAAACATGATAGTGTTTTCCTAAAATCTGCTCTGGGTCAAACAAGAATAATTGTGGGGAAGTTCAATGGTCTGCATTATTCAGGAGATTGGACGAGAGGATCACAGTGGTCCCTTCCAGCCTTGGAATCTGTTAATCTATTCACTTTCTTTCCACTGAGAAATTTGGCCAACTCTTGCCTTTTGGGGGCTCTTAATGACAATTTGTATCACTAAGATAACATTTGATTTAAAATATGAGAGGGTCTTATCCAGGCCTGGTGGACAAATGGGCAGCTTTGCCTTTCGCTTCTTGGATTGGGAAAGAAGGTTGTCTTGTGTGAAAACTGCTCTGGGCTGGGCAGTGGTAGAAGAGGCAGCCAGCCCAATCCAGGAGCTGTTGAAAATTTG
This sequence comes from Pelochelys cantorii, assembly GCA_032595735.1. Lineage (NCBI taxonomy): Eukaryota > Metazoa > Chordata > Testudines > Trionychidae > Pelochelys > Pelochelys cantorii. The sequence continues at coordinate 9,738,951 of CM064355.1, read as the reverse complement.
CATCTAATAAACTTTCCTGCTTGTGTCAACCCCAACCAAACAGTGCTAGTGGTAGTGATAATGTAGGATTCATTACCCCAGATTTACTCTCCTTATTTATTTTTATAATTGTAAATGGAAATATTAAAATACTGATATGTCTGTAATTTAACTGTCGGGTTTTTGTGAAAACATTCCTGAAGCCTGCTGGTTCCCTTTTTCAATCCCAGCTGTTTGTTAAAAGCTGCTCTATCATATCTTCTCTGTTTTCATTTCCAGCAACTGCTCTAGACCAGACCGTGTAATTGCCAGGCAAGAACCTCCCTCTAAGATTCCAGGGGAATCTGAAAACACCTGACTAATATGGCTGAATTAAGCTCATGACCTTGCAAGGGAGTGATGTTCAGAAGCACACACCCAGTGTTGGCCCAACTTAGGCCAGGACTACAGTACACTTGAATGTAGCTGCGTTGCTGGGGGGCATGAAAAACCCTCCTCCTGAGCAACGGAGTTATAGTAACTACTTCAGCCGACATAGCTACCATCTCTCAAAGAGATGGAGTAACTAAATTGAGGGGTGAACACTCTCTTTTGTTGACTTAGGCTATTGCTTGCACCTGATCGATAAAAGTTTTGTTGTTCATGGGTGCTTATCACCCTCCCCGTGCACGGACATTATGAACAATAAAATTGTGTGACTGATACTTTGTGGGCAGGAGCGCTCTGCTGCCAGCAAAGCAAAACCCTCTCCTAGGAGGGGAAGTATTTTGTCAGCAAATGTGCCAACCCGAAGCATTCACGCACTAGGGATGTTAAATGTCAATTACTCAGCTAATCAAGTAGTCGATTGAGTTTCCATCGACTACTCGATAAAAGGGGGGAGGTGCTTGCTATGCCAGGTACACCTCTGCCTTTTAAATGTAGTAAGAGTCCCCTGTTTTCATTTCCAGCAACTGCTCCAGACCAGACTGTGTAATTGCCCAGCAAGAACCTCCCTCTAAGAGTCCCTGCTCATGCCATTTACCCTGCTGTGCCTCTGCCTCCCATGCCTGCCCCATAGAGATGGTGCTGGGGGAAACCGGCTTTTAAGCCAGCTCCCCCCCCTCAGCACCATCCTCCCTTACCCCCCTTCCCCTCCCCAGCTGCCTCTGACACAGAGGCAGCAAGGGGGGGGGAGGAGCAACGAGTTGAGTAGTGACTCAACTACCTGATAAGCCTAGGCTTATCGGGTAGTCGACTAGTCGCTTACTTCCCTATCATGCACACCGACTTTTAGGGACGGGGCTGTGTCAACACAGCTTTGTCGGTAAAAGCTGCATAGTGTAGACCCCTGGCCTCGAACACCTTCAAAGTGCTTCAGAGGTTCATCTGCCCTGTTTGTAGTGTAAACTTGCACTCAGCTTCTATTAAATCCCACTAGCTTCTACTGTCTATGTAAACTCTCATACTATGGCCTAGTCTACACTACACTACACTACACAATTTCAGCTATGCAAATAGCATAGCTGAAGTTGATGTACATATTGTGGTGTAGTAAGGTCAGCAGGGCCTGCTCTGCTGTCGACTCCAGCTGCTCACTATCATCCAGGTGGAGTACCAGAGTCGAAGAGAGATCGCTTGGAGATCAATCTGTCATGTCTGAACAGACAGGATACATTGACTGCCAGTGTATCGATTGCTGCAGTGTCGATGCACCATGTAGCAAAGACAAACCTTAAAGAACATAATATCCTAATGAGAATAGAGTTGGGCCAGCATGCTTCTGAAAATCCCACCCTACAACATAATGCCACACAATGTCAACATATACAGCCAATATTGGCCTGATCTAGCTCCCTGTATGTGTTAATTGATGACATTGGTATTATGTCCCTTTAATACCATGAGATGGGGATATGTTCCTCTTTAATCCTAGGGAAAACTTATTTGTGCATTATAACATAGCCTCCTTACTAATCTGACCATTTTGATTCTATGGGAGGTTCTTAAGTTTTTTTTAAAACTACTATGGACTGCAAGTAGCTTCATATCCCACTGCAGCTAAATCACCAGTACATACAGCTTTTAAACTGGTTCTGAAGAAGGCGTCAGAGCCAAGCTTTGGAAAAGGGATTCTGCACCTGTCTAAATTTGCATAATAATTACTGATACTGTAAAGCAAGGTGTACAAATGTATGTGTTTAGAAAACACTATATTCACTGTTGTAAAGTTTGTAAATTATTTTTTAAATAAATGTACTTTGAATAAACCAGCAGAAAATACCCTAAATGTCATCCATGTGTGGACTGCTGAAATTATGATGTAACAGTAGATCAGTTTACGCATCCAGAGGCCCTGACCAAGATGAGAGACTCGTTTAGCTAGACCCTGTTTGTATACATGAAAAATCATACAACAGGTCAGTGGCAGAGTGGTAAACAGAATCCCATTCCATTGTCCCTCAGTGACCATTTATTTTACCCAAGAACTAATATTCTACCCAAAAAGATTTTTCAGCATCTCAATAAATTTTTTTTATTAGAACATTTATGTACAGGACATAGAGATCTAAACAGGGATCAGACCTTAGTGCTAAATCATTGCTTTGAAACATTACAGCAATGCGTCCTGTGTTTCATTTGCCTTCATGAATTCAAATCTTCTTTCGCCCTGCTTCTCCTTCAATCAGACTTGCCTGTAACACAATGTATGGTTGGATTTAAAAAAAACAGAAAAATGAGTTTGTTTGGAATTTTAAGGCCAGGTGAAATACTATTCTGCATGCCTTCTCTCAGGAAGAGGGCTAGGGCTGCAGAAATCTGAATGAAGTTGATCTCTTTGCCACCTGCCCAGGTAGCAGATACTCCAGTACACCACCACTTAACATTGATAACAATTCCTTCCCAATCCCACATCAAGTAGTTAGCCTATCGCTGAAAAGCAGCCGTTCCTTGAGTGCAACACAGCAACTGTTGAACAATGAATAGCAACTATGATTTAGGACACGGAATGAAGAAATGTAGTGACTGGAAATATCAATATTTTAAGTGTCCCTATACAAATTCAGCCTTTGCCCAGAATACCAGAGCTAAACACTTACACTCTGCTCTGGCATATCTCAGTATGGTCACACCTGCAGTATACCACTTCCCGCAGTACCCAGTCTGCATTTCGAGTACTGATCGATCTTGCCACATCTATTGTTCTTGTAGCCTGGGATGCTAGTGATATAGTCTATCCCCCAACCTGCAATAGGTAAGTGCTTTGTATGGCTCCCACCACCGTGGTATGCAAGTACCTCCCCGCTCCTCTGTGAGGTAGTAAAATGTGAAACACTAAAGCCCAAACTTTTAAACCTATATTGGTGCTTAGTGGGTTTCTTAAAGGAGTCTAAATGTATAATCCCCATTGAAAATCCCAGTAGGTGCCTATCTGCTGCCATAGGGTCAGATGGAGTTTAGGCCCCAAAGTGGCTTGAAGTCTGTGGCATGGAGTTGAATCCCATTCTGAATCTCACACTAACCCCTGGCCTCGCCTTCTATCTTACTGAGAACTCCTGACACACATTACAGGAGAAGTAGGCACACAGCAGGTAACACCCAAGGCAAATATAGGACCTAGAGGATAGATTCTGATATCAGCACCTCTATATGTATTTCCTCTGGGAAACCATTGAGATTTGCCTTCCTGGACACATCCCTTCCCGTTCATTTCTGTCTCTCTCTTGTCGTTGGTTGTGTAACATCTCTGTGGCAATTAGAAGAATGGTTACATGGAAAAGTGGAAGAGGGAAAGGACTGAATGTATTTTCAGCATCGTTCCGCAGCTGGAAACAAGGAGGATCTGCTCCCTGCAGGCTGCAGCAAGTGTCCCAGAGTGTATGACATACCAGTGGGTCTCAACCCAAACGAGTTTCAGGGGCTCCACCAAGCAGGCTCAGTGTCAGACTCACTGGGGCCCAAGGCAGAAGGCTTGAGCCCCACTGCATGGGGCTGAAACCCAGAGTCTGAGGCCTGCCACTGGGGGCTAAAGCCAAAGCCTCTGCGCTGTGAAGTCCCAGGCACCTGCACTGCTTGCTAGCCCCTAGCACTGGAGCTGGCTTTTATAAGCAGAAAACCAGGTGAAATGTGGCCTTTGGGGGGGGCCCTCAGAAAGAAAAAGGTAGAGAACCCCTGAGATCTACTACAGGAGAAGCAGAGTTAATACCCAAGGCACAAATTCTTAAGCCTCTGCATTAAACGCTCCTTTCATCATGCCATATGTAAGATTGCAAATACATTTTAAAAGTAATTTTGGATCAGCAAACCTGAAAATCCAATTAGTGAGCCTTCAGCTGAGAGAGAGGAAGAAAAGGACTTCCTCCTAAATGGGTAAGAAGCCTACACATGATCCACTGCCTGCTCTTTCCATTTCCCCAGTAAAGGTTTTCACAGGCACAGGATCCTTGTGCAGATACTTTTAAAGCATTATTCTTCATTATGTGTCTGGTAGTAGAGCCTTCTAGGCCCAGGAACCTGTTTTGCTAGGTGCTCTACAAAATCCCTGCCCCAAAAGTTTAAAATTAAGTACATGCAGTTCCCCTCTGAAGTCAAAGCATACTTGTGTACACATTTGCAGTGTCAGAATTTGGCCCGTACGTTCTGTGAACCTCCGAGTGCTGCAACTTTCCAGGGCCACTGTAGCCTAGGTTTGCTTTTGTTCAGTCAGGGTACGTCTACACAGCACGCTTATTTCGAAATAGCATGTCTACACTACAGGGAAGCCTCAAAATTAGTCCAAGGCAGGCTCCCTTAATATGGACGCGCTACCTCGATTTAGAGCCCCGGGAGGCACTGGAGAGTCATTACTTTCAATGGCCCTGCAGAGGAGCAATTTTGCAATAGCAGCCGTGGAGCGTCCACACTACCGCTATTCCGAAATAGCTATTTCAAAAGAGGCGTTATTCCTCGTGGAATGAGGTTTACAGATTTCGAAATAAGCCGTCCGGTATTTCAAAATAATGTGGAAATAACAGAATGGCTGTGTAGACGCTCGCATTGTTATTTCCGAATAACGCTGCTGTGTAGACGCACCCTCGGTTGAGGGTGATAGTTAGTAGTGGGTAAATGTGGAAACCGCGATTTTCAAACAGGGCTAGTGGTTTTGATTACCGCCCTGCAAATCTGCAGATATTCGCTTTATATCCACAGGTACCCAGATTGGATGTGGATATCCATGGTTTGTTTTTGCAAATATGGATGTGGACATAGATACAAATGTAGAGCTCTAATTTTGATTGCCTCAGTATTTACGTGCCTTCCCTGAGCACTCTAAGAGGAGCAGCATGTGTAGGGCCTGATTCTTTAACTCTGCCAGCTGATCTGGGGATTAACAAGCTGCAAATGCTGCACAGAATTGGGATGAAAGTAACATTTAGCGGACATTGATTTTGAAAGCCCCATTTGGCACAGTGGACTTGCTAAGCACAGACACCCACCCCCCCTCACAAAAAAAAAGTGGTCCTTTGAGTTTCCGTAGCAACAAAGCTTTTACTTACCAGAGCTCCCTTCAGACCACCGAGCATGGAGCGCTGCTGTGGGCCGGTGCATTCAAAATGCTGCAGTTCCCCCATTTTTTCCATTTCACTTGTGATCTGAATTGGAAAAGGATACAAATGTCATGGAAAGAGACTCTTCCGCTAGCCTAGAGGATCACACTCCTATGCTAGCATGGACATGCTTTTCTACTCTCCCAGTCTCCCTCCCGCTGCAGAGAACCAGCGTGCTGTGGCTTATCTGATGAATCCGACTCAGCGATGGAGTTGGTAGACAGAGGTTTTTAGCTCTGGTTACTGGTTTGAATCCGGGTGAGTGGCCACCAGTTACCAGAGAGCAGTTGTTCTTTGAGCTACCTGAGCTGGAGTTGAGAGAGTGTTGCCATAACAAGATAGCTGACTGGAACCTTAGCTGACAATATAGCAGAGAGGTTATGGACTGGCTGAAACTAGACATTCAATTTCCCTCTCATTCCTAGAGGTTTTCTCTCCGAGTCAAACATGAGCTGCTCAGATTTTAAACTAAAACACGCCTTGGAGCTCAGGGGAAACGGCCGCAGCCCAGACAGTATCTCCTCTTCTGTTAGCAATGAGTCTCCGTCAAGTTGGCCTCTTTCACTAAAACAAAATTAGCCTTTCCAAAAAAAATTTTTAAATACATGAATGACCCATGTCAAGGGATGTCTGCACTGCAATTACTACCCACAGCTGGCCTGTGTGAGCTGGCTTGGGCTGCAGTGCTGCAAAACTGCAATGTGATCAGCTAGGCTTGGGTAGCTACCATTTCATAGCCCCACAGTCTTAAGCCGGCTGATGGGAATCCATGGGGGATTACTTGCGATGTAGATGTACCTTTAGATTCTAAGGCTGCTATTCTGCTTGCAGCCCCTACAGAACTAGAGAGGGTTTGTGGAGTAATGCACAATGAATAAAGTATTTTAGTATCAAGAACCTACCTCTTGGAATGATTCTACCAGGTTTTCAGCATCCCTCTTTCCTCCGGGCTGAAGGCCGTAAGACCAGTGTTGAGCCAAGCAAATCTCCACAGATAGGACAAACAAGAGCAGACTTACAAAGAACTTTTGGGTCTTCTCCATTCTACTGGAAAGCAAAATGCAAAAAAGTACAGGGAGCGAACCAGGAGGGTGAGTACTCTATAAAAAAACCAATGGTGGCTCTACTTAACGAGAATTCATTGGTCACATATTCCGCCCTCCTCCTAAGATTATTCAATAATCAGTTTATCATATTTGGGGGGGAAGGGCTCAATTCTGTTACTACAAGAATCATTAGTATTTCTGGAATGCATCATAAATTGACCCAATACAGCTGCCATTATTGCCATTATTACACATGCAATCCAGCCACATTTCAAGCGCATATTTAAAAAGTCTGGATGTGTTCAACTCCAGAATTTAGGTTTAGTCCAATATAAAGAGAAGGACTTTCTGCACAATTTGAACACTTCCCCAAGGTTTCAGTTTTGGTGCAAGTCCATCTCACCATGCAACTGATCCAGTCAGCTTCTCTTACAATACCTCAGTCCTTGAGAAATGCTCTGCAGTCTTTCCCAGTCAAGGAACTAGAGAGTGTGCAAAATGTAATGCTCAAGGACATTACCTGCTTGATGAGAGATGCTGCTGAATGAATAATTCCAACTCTGCTTCTTTGGAAAATATTGTGCATGTTGTGCCTGTCATCGTACTTTTTATATATGCATCTTCCCAACCATCCTATACCTGAAGTTTTCCCAGCAGGTGACAATTTAATTCTCTCTGCAATTTTGTTCTTAAATTTGCTGGAGTGTACCTGAAGCGAGGCACATACTCAGAGCACCCTAGCGTAGCTATTAAATTCAGCTGACTGTCATTAAGAAGCATAACGGTAACTCTCTTTATTTTAAGGAGCCATAACTTAGAGGTTCCCTAGGGAAAAGTCTCATTTTCTTTTCAATGGCTCATAATTACTGTAGTTAGAAAGTACATCCTGGGTAAGTTTGGAGCTGCTGAGATGCAAACAGTACTGTGTGCAACAGTTAAAATGTGCAAGGGATTCATTAAGCATCTCTGTGCATCTGACTTCAAGGGCCAAGGTCAGCTTCCATTTAGGCACCAGTAAGCATCAAGTCTGCAAAAGTGCTCAGTACATTGAGTGCCCATTGCACGCTGACAGGCTTTGAAAATGTGGCCAATATCTTTAAGTGCCTGCATATTCTTGGTTCTATAAAATTCAAAGTACAATTTAGAAGATTCCGTAGCCAATTGTATGACTTAGGTTGGGTGATGGGCCATCTTTTTGTTTTGTGTCTGTACAGTACTTAACACCATGCGGTACTAGTTGGGGCTTCTATGTACTACTGCAATAAAACAATGTTAATGCCTTTAAGCAATGACCCTTACTTTATGGTGTTAAAAGGCATTGCAGACTATAAATATGCCAATTGACATTTATAGTGAGAAGATAAACACAAACCTAGCTGCAAAAATCTGAATTTGTATCCCATGCACTCCATTTTGCATGTAGGTAGTGAAATATCCCCTCCATCTTGTTCAGTAGGTCATTCACAGTTGTCTAATACCCTTTCAGATTAATGGATTACAAATAATTTGATAAAGATTAAACTATTCTGAGGATTTAGTTACTTTAGGAAAGAGCAATTTTCTTTCCTAATGTAACATCTCAGCAGGAAAGATTTAACACACTACGCCTGCTGCTATAACTAATCAAGCTCTTAAAATGGTTTAGTGCTTAGAGAAAGTTACAGAACAGAACAGAACTCACAGTTTCTTTGCCTATTTCTTCTATTTCCTGACCCCTCCCCCCCCCAATTATGATGGCTAAAAGGAACTGAGTGGTCGTGAAAGTCTGTTCAGCATTTTTCAAAATCTGGTCATGAATGCTTTTAGTGCACAAAACTTAATTTGCCTTTCACTTACAAGTAAGGTTTTTTCCAGTTTATATTTTCCTTGATTCGTTTAAATAAGAATCATGTATGTTCTGGTAAAGCATTTTAAATGTCTTGTATTTTCACAATCTCACTCAATTAAAAAACTAGACTCCTTTTAAATGTTTTATTCTATTTATTGATGCAGCCGGTTTACATTCGACTAGGACCTGTATTTTCAGAACATGCCATTTGTGGCTATTCCTGCAGCCTTGTCATAGCAAGAGAGGTACCTTAAACTTATTTATAAGTGAACAATGCCTTATGCTGTTATTATTCAAGAGAATATCAGTGAAATAGTTTAAATATAATTTACATACATTGGATTATGAAAATAGATTTCTCCCATACAACATTTGACTGCCTGCTACAAAAATGATAAACAAAAATAATTCATTTAACTAGCCATACAATCCATTCTTCCTTCAATGCATGTACTTTACCCTCCTCTGAAGGAAAGTGGTACATTAGGAAATGTCCCTCTGATATTTATAAATACAAAATTTTGACGTAAAGATACAACTGTTTTTCGCCTAAGGACAGTGATGTCCAGTAAGCCAAAAGGCCTAAGAGCCTGATGAATCCCAATTCTGCTCCAAAAGGTCATGTGAGTCAAACAACTGGAAAATAATGTAGACTCTTACAGCTGCCCCTTTTTTCACCAGGCAATTTTTCAGACCTGACCTTTCCTAGGAAAATAAATGGTTTTGCTGTAACCTTTAAGACTAAATCACCTTCCTTTGTGCACAAGATCTGCACTTCTGCAGCTAAAAAGGCAAACCACAGATGCTGTTGTGCCAATTTAGATTATTATTACGCACTGACAAGCTTTGCAAGTTTAACATCACGCCACGTGTTCCTATCTACTAGTAATATTTGTGTGTCCTTCGACTAACAATGATTTTGACTTTGGGGTATTACAGTTGGTAAGTGAGGTAAGTATTTGTGATGCACCCAGTTTTTATTTGGTATAAAAGGTTTGTGCTTGTTTGTGTACAGAACAATTATGGAGACATATGAGAGGTTCTCAGCTGGTGTTACAGCAGAAACAGCTTCCTGAGTGAACGTCATTGCTAGGCAGAGATCCCACAAGGCTTTCTGTGCTGCAGAAATTGCATGGCTCCCTGTGCACTCACAGGTAAAGAGTAGTAATGGAAAGGGGTTTTGCACTAGGTAAGTGGCTCCCATAGCTGCTCTGAATAAGCCCAACATGGAGCAGTGGGCAAGGTCCATGCTATCTAGGCTTTCTTGAATTTAGCCTACAAAATGCTTACATAGCATGTGTGCAGGGGGCAACAGCTGCCATTCCATACACAGCAGTAGTGACTGGAATGGGACAGTCTGTTTACTTTTCTGGAAGAGTCAACTCTATCTTTCCCTTCCTGATTCAAACTTAATTTCCTGTTTAAAAACAAACCAAACAAAAAAAACCCACCTCCCCAAACACACACACTTATGCTTGGTGCTGAAAGGGACACACATAAGCTAGAGAGAATTTCACTTGTCAGCACTTTCCACTAATGTTGAAATGGCTAAATAAGTAGTTTGTGTCTTGGAACATGCTTATTTAAAGTTATAATTATAACAACGCTCTGCTGTGCATTTTTCTAGTGAAGATATAGCGGCAAAGATGCATCCAATGTATATTTCAGAAGTTGGCCGAGCCTCTGCATACTTGCATTCAAGCTACTTCAAGGCAATATTACGTGTGATAACTTAGTGAAATGGTGTTTTGTTTTCCCCCAAAAAAGAAAGTACCTGAAAAGATATTTTGGGAACCCTGTCCCAGACACATTTATCCTTTAATACACTGTGCATAAATAAAAAAAACTGTGGATAGGCTAATACTAATTGTAAACCTGACCATTTCTGCTACTGTATATGTTTAACATTTCATATATTTATATTGCAGCTATAAATGTAATAAATATAATTGCATATATTGTGCTTTTTAAATTAAAATCCTAAAAATGCATTCCAAATGAGGTGATGCTAAAACAATCCTATTTGAAAAACCAAACATTCCTGGTTCTAAAACCAGCGCACTTCCCCAACAACATTCATAAAAAAAGTGATCAGAGGTGTTTCCTTAGGCACTATGGATATAAATTGTCTAATAAATGGTATGTCTAGATTATAAAAGGAGTGGGTGGAGAAAGACAGTCACAATAAGTGTTTTCATTTCTTCCTCTTCAGCATGTATTATTCCAGTCAACTGTCCCAGACCCTATCTGACACTCTGAGACATGTGTAAAGGTGTCAGCATCTCTTCAAAGATAGCTCCTTTTACGTTAGAGCCTCTCAAGTTAGCTTCTTGTAGATCACAGCCTGATAAGTCACAATTCTAAGGGATATAAAAGAAAAGCCTTTCAGATTAAGCATACACAGAAATCATCCTATGAGAGTCTAAGCTAATAAAGTCTTCCCCACTTCTGCAGAATGCTAGTTAGAGCAAGCTAGAGACAGTTGGACACCCTACAATTCCTGGTAAACTCTTTCAGATTTAGATTTTGGTTGCTTACCAAAAGCAACTTCAGTCAATTTTATTTTTAGTGAAGGAATTGGCTAAGATACACTATAAACCCATATTTTAACTAGAATCCTTTAAGGCATTTGAAACACACTGAACAAAGCTGATGGAGAGGTAAGAATTGTTGTAATTCTAGCAGACAAAAAACTGGTAGTATTTACATAATACTGTTCCCCCACCAGTGCTTGTGAATGTGCCAAATAAGAGAAATAATTTTTCTACAATATAGACACTTAAGGCATCTTACAGCAAGACAGGCTTCCCCATGCTACCCTGCTTAATGCAGCACGATTCTCTCTCCAGTAAAGTCAATAGCAAAGCTCCAACTGTCTTCAGTGAATACATGATCTTGTGCTAAAAATTAAGTGTAATAAAAATCTCCATGCACATTCAAATCTGGGAAGAAAGGCCAAAAATCTCTTTTGGCAAACTGAAAAAAAAAAATGAAGGTTTTAAATCTTTCTTCCTCAGCCCCTGGAGCAAGTGTGAAGTAAGAGCAAAAGAACTGACCAACTGAGATATGGATGATTTGGGGCAGTAAGAGGACAAATCTAAAAGAAAACTGACAGCTGCTAAACTTAAAAATCAGGGCTTCTTCATTGCTCCCAGTTTAAAGTATCCTTGTGTTCCATTTAATAGATAATCCATCTGAAAGGAATTAACCTTGCTAAAACCTTCTATAAATGCTGATGTTTAGCTAAACTGACAATATAATTATTAGACAAGTTACTAGGTATGAAACAAAAACATTACTCACTTCTAAGTCAGTTCCTGCCAGAGTTGCTCCTCTGAGGTTACAGTTTTTTAGCTTTGCATTTTTCAAAGTTGCAACTCTTAGATTAATTCCTGTCATCTGACTTCCTTCCATGTCAACACCTTTCAGGTTAGCACCTAACAAAACACAAACAATAGGTCAACCAAAAACAAAGACCCATACTCAAGGGTGAAATTTACACAGCCAACCCTCTGCACAAAGCTAGGGTAATCAGAGGGCTTTGTGGACTTGTCCAAGCTCAAAACAAGCAACGGAAGAAAAAAAAAAAGATTAGAATTCAGGAGCTCCTGCCTTCCAGTGACATGCTCTCAATCCTCTGTACAAAGCCCCCTCACAGATACTGATTCCACAAATTAAGGATAAACCTCTGTCATGTATTACTTAACAAAAGTCACAGGACTGTTTGCACTTTTAGTCTGTAGGACTCCCAAAAACAAATGGATACCAAAGAGAGAGACTATTTTTGTTACCTTCCAGGTTAGCTTTAAGGCCTGAGGGATCCTCAAAATTACATCCTTTCAGTGATGCCCCTTCTGCATTGGAACAGAGCATCTTTACACCTTGGAGGTTTGCACACTGGCAAAGAAAGAGGTACATGCCATCAGTGATGTTCTACGTACAGCTCAGAGAACTCTGAGACCCCAAGGTAAAAACAATAGTTCAGATCATATAGTCTTCGAGTATGGCTACTCTACAGAGCTCACAGCAGTGCACCTGCACCAATGTAAGCTCTGCAGTGTAACTGCTGTCAGCCAATAGGAGAGAGATCTCCCATCGATTTAATTAATTCACCCCCAACGGGCAGCAGTAGCAACTCTTCCACTGATGTAACAGCGTCCACACCAGTGCTTAGGTTTGTGTAACTTATTCACACCCGAGTGACATAAGTTATACCAATATTAGTGGCAGTGTGAACATAGTTTTAAAATACGAGCCCTGTGCAGATATAAAATTTGTATCTGCATGCACAGCTGTAAAAATGTCAGTATGGATATCTGCAGATGCAGATACTTGCGATTGTCCACAAATTTGCAGGGTTCTGGATACAAAATGTGTATCTGCAAAAATGAGCTGTGGATACCTGTGGATATGAAGCAGACATCCATTGATTTGCAGGGTTCTAAAATAAGGCACTGAAACCCATTAAAGCAAGGATATGCTGCCATCAAAGGAGAAGAGTGAAATCTTGCAATACTGGTCCCCCACCAACCTCCTAGGATGGCAAGTAGCACAAAGCAGCTCTACAAGAGACCCAATGCAAGCTTAAGACCTAAAGCTTTACTTATTTACTGTAGACCAATACCTCTAAAGAAATTTATTTGGGGATGGAACGAGACCAAAACTTTTGGAAGAACTATAAGCTTTTCAGGCACTAAAAACCTAGCAAAATAGGCCAGAGCAAGTCTTTGAGTTGTGAAGTGACATGTACATTCAAGTACTTGCAGAGGTTTTAAAAATAAACGTGGCTGTTTTATATTTATTCCAATTATTGCTCTTCTGTGTAATACATAACAGCTCAGACTTTTAAAGACACAATTCTCACATCAAGCACTGATCCAGAGAGGTCAGCCCGTTCAAGATTTGCACAGCAAAGGTTGGCATGGGCAAGGTTGCAGCGGCTTAAGTTAGCCATCTTGAAGTTGATGTATCGAAGATCTAACCGAGAGAGATCTGCACCACTGAAATTTAGACCCTTAAAAAATACAGAAATTGAAAATGAGGCTTAGTCCAGGTGTCTAAGTACAAAACTGAGTCAGAAGCTTCAGAGTTCTAATCTCATCTCAACACCTTTCCCTTGGAGGCTGCCGACAATCTTTCTGACTCAATTCTCCCATTTCTAAGATGAAAATATTTAGATCAGAGAAATACTGGAGCATTGGACTGTGTAAGAAGCTTCACAAATAAAATAATTTGTTTTTATTTATAAAACACTGAATCCCTACACATTTACTATTATTGCAATCTGTTTAAAAGACTTGATAATTCTATTTCATCCCCATACATGTTAAGATAAAAAATGAAGGTAAGTGTCTAATGTTTTATTATACTTAAATCCAGATCCGAACAAATATGTTCTTAGCCAGATGAATTTACCTAAGGAATTTACAACATTATACAAGGCTAACTAGTGTCATTTGTCCCATAAATCAAAGAAAAATATACATAAGAATGCCACCTGCTCCATAGGAAACCTAATGAAATGTAAATATAAAACCTCATACGTTGTCCTCAGTAATGTTAGTTCATTTTGAATTTAAGTAGGAAACAGATTAATTCAATCAATGGCTGCTACATGAAACCTTCAATCTAAAATAATACAATAAAAAGCAAAACAAAAGGGTCTTTTTTCTCTCTGCATGCTTAGTTCTGGATTAGCTATATCATTGACTCAAGACCTCCTGTCTAACATTTAAAAGGAAAGAGAGGGCGAAAAAAAATCCTCCACAGACATGGCTTGGTCTCCATATCACTAATTGTCACTTGAGATATAAGACATTTTGCTACTGGACTCTCTAGTACTATAGTTTATATTATACCTGACAGCGCAGTTCAGACTTAGTTGGGGTTGCCAGCAGAAATCGGACAAATTCCTTCCGGGATATAGGAGAATGATCCTCTGCTGGCTGAGAATTCTGCAAGGAAGTTGCATCAGAAGTTTAATCCTAACATTTATAGAAGTGAGAGATAAAATTGCTTCTAAAAAAGTCAAATACAACAAAAGTTACCTTTATAGCTACTTCCAGATGTTCAATCAATGAATCAATGCCAAAAAATCTGGCTTCCTCCAAGACACCTAGCAGAAGAGAAAGTTACTTGGCTATTTAGTAAACACAATGCCAAGCTCCCTCCTTTGCTGGGATACAAGGATCTTTAAAACTTCCCTGTGCAGATCTGTACCTAGGAACTGCAAGCGTATAAATTCAATTCCTTCTCCCTAATTCATCATTTAACTCTCAGGAAGACAAAAACCACCTCTTGTTGAATTGAAACATAATCCCCTAGCTATACATAATAAAACTGTCAACATATACATTACATTACATTACATATGAGAAGGGTGGAGAAAAGGAGACCTTATCCATAGATAAAGGAAAAATAATCCACCTTAGTAATAGTATGCTTCCAACACAGTGTTTCTTTTACATAAGGGACAAAGAAGAACTAGTGTGCATATGGGTTAAAGAATCAAATCCAGAATTATCGCAATCGATTAGGGCATGCCAAGAATCCTGGCAAGCCTCAAGATGAATAGGTATGAAGATTCATTAAATTGTAAATCACAGAATTAAACTTAATCAATAACAAATACTCCAAAGTTTTAAAAATCATCTACAAACCCTCAGGTAAACATATACAAACTCTTATTGTTACCAATGAATGTACCTAGGGGCACAGTTTATCTTTTGACAATGAACGTATTGTAGGGATAATACGCACCTAGCAAATTAACGCCGTCGTTTACAATGAGCTGTCCATGACGCAAATAGTTTAGAATTGGTTCGAAGTATTCTGGACTGCGATCGATTAGGAATGCTCCCCTGTGATCCTGCTTATTTCCCCAGACATCTGTTTCCACATACACAAAGAAAAAATTAAATTTGATACAATGATAACTGTTTTTATATTCTGATTACAACCATAACAAAGTATCCTCACACTACAAAAATTAACAGATTGTGATGATTTACTTGAAGGGGGACACAGAAAAAAAAAAAAGAGGGGGCAACTGTGAACAGAAAACACAATATATATTAGTGCACAAGATACAGTAGTTGAATCAACATAAATCAGAGCAGAACTGGACTGTTTTAGTTTTACTGGAGCACAGACTGTATCTCTGTCTCTTGATATGAGGCATCTTGCAGAGGGACCCCGGGTTTTCGTCTTGTCAACATGGGAGCATCGATCCAGATCGGCAGAAGCCCAGCTTCACCCCTCCCACATCTAACTCACCTGGCCAGTATAGTTAGGGGGAGCAACTACTGGTAACAACAAGACGGTGTGTGCGTGTGTGTGTGTGTGAGAGAGTGCATGAATGTAATATATCATATATGATAAAGTACTGATTGATCTATGTATGTTCAATAAATGTGGCGTGTTGCCTTATCCCCCTGAAAAAGATCCCGGGTGCTTCTTTTAAGCACAACATCTTGAACTGTCAAAGTGAGATGCAACTAAAAGTTTATAAGTATTACCAGGGTTCGACAAATTAGGGCAATCTACTCACCCGTGGCGAGTAGATTTTAGCCCGGCACGGTGCCGTAACGCGGTCTGCACATGTGCAGCGTGCCAAACCGCGCGGCTGGCAAGTGGGGCTCGCCACCGCTTGTCAAGCCCTGAGTATTACCAATTATAATTTACATTTTCAAGATATCGTACAAACTTTAAGCACAATTGGTGAAAAGTAGAGTATTCCAAGTTCTGTTTTTGTACTCTAACATACACTCATAAGGAGCATGTGTCTTTTTTAAAATGAAAATTGACAGCATTTCTATTGTTTGTACTAACTTTAAGGAATAAGTCAATTTAAGCATACCAACCTTTACCTTTAAACATACGGGCCAGCATACTGTCAGGCTCTTTATTAACTAAAGTACTCCTGAAAAATAAAGAAAACTCAATTTATATTTAGTTTCCCCTAGCTCAAGAGGTACATTGCAATATATCAATAATTTCTTTTACCTACAGTTATGAAAGTGATGATAGTAAGAGATGCATCTCTAAATTACAATGCTGTACCAGACCTATTTTACATAAGAATCAGAAATTTATTCTGATAAGACATCTTAAAAGAAGAGAGCTTATTTGATTGACTAAAGTGTAGTAGAGAAAATTCCAAGTAGTACAATTTTCTGGCAGGTTTTTAATACTAAAAACTGTTTTAAATCAATAATAGCAAACACTAAGAAACCGCAGAGAAAGATTTTCCCCTAGAGTGATTTTTTTCCCAATGTTCTTTTATTTGTCCTCTGAAGACTCATCAAGTGAACATACAATCGGATAATGCAATTAACAGTATCAACTCACGAAAGTCTATAGCCCTTTGAAAACAAACGTAAATAGTTATATTCCCACCGTGTAGTTGTAAAGTAACGGCCTCCAACATTTAGTGTTAACCAATCCGTGTGCGACCCTGTTAGTTCTTCGTGAAGTTTTACATCTGTCTGAGGATCTACATTGACGAAATGTACAAAGTGATCTTTAGTCAAGTGTATTTCTGAATTATCCCACATTATGAGACACCTCTTCAGAACACTGTTTGCACGCTAGTGAAAAGAATTTCATATATATTTTACATTTACTTTAAATCTGTTTCTTCAAGCATCAAAACTAGGAAAGTTTGTGTCTAGTCGACTAACTGATAAGCAGGAACTTATCAATTAGCACTGTTGGCTGGTCGCTTCCCCCCAGATACCGCTCTGCATTGTAAAGCCCACGGAAGTCAACACGCGAAGGTGCTAGCACGGCCCCCGCTCTGCAGGTCTCTCTTCATTCAGCAGACCTCACACACACAGCTGCCACTCTGCACTGTAAAGCCCAGGGAAGCCTGCGCGCGAATGTGCTAGCATGGTTCCTGCTCCATGGTCACTTTTCATTCATCAGAGCTCAGACACACACCCCAGCTGTGTGCGTGGGGAGAGTGGGGGTTGTGGTCTGCTGAATGAAAAGAGACCCGCGGAGCAGGGGCTGTGCTAGTGCCTTGAAGTGCCGGCTTCTCCGGGCTTTACAATGAAGAGCCGCAGTTGGGGACGTTTTGCTAGGAAGTAGGTCTGGCCCACGAAAGCTCATCACCTAATAAACCATCTTGTTAGTCTTTAAAGTGCTGCATAGTTCTCTCTTTTGTTTCAGCAAGATCAGACTAACACAGTTACATCTCTATTGCTGTGAATCGGCACCAGCTAGAATGAGCACCGCAACTGCCTACCCATGTCCACTAATCGAACAGTTAACAGAAAAATCTATCAACTATTCGATTAGGGAAGTATTTGCATTTTAACATCCCTAGACAAAACATTAGTCAAAACCCCCCAAACTTACCAATGAATGGTTCCCCTTCACAAACAAACAAAACATCATCATCCCTGGAGAAAAAAAGAAAAAAAAGTGTACTTTTGTATAAAAAGTCATTAATCCATGGATACCTCTCTTTAAATTTGATGCTTAAATCAGAACTGTCATTCATGCTTAAATTTGACACTTTACGTATGGGTCTTAACAAAGATGCTAATTATCTCACCCATTACAAAGATAGCTTCCCTAATTATCACCCCTAACATCATTACCTCACAGACACTAACCTTCCCCCCTTACCTCCCCTCTGTTCTAAAATCTGATTTGTCAATTTTATATGTGTTCACTTTTTTTTTTTGATCGTATCACTTTGGTATACATGGTCATGCCAATTTTCTTCCACAAATTGATCTGAGGAAGTGAGTCTGGCCCATGAAAGCTCATCACCTAATAAACCATCTTGTTAGTCTTTAAAGTGCTGCATAGTCCTGTCTTTTGTTTCTCTCTCAACCAGTTAAGGTAATGGAAATTGATTATCATTTACTTAAGAGTCAAGTCTGATCTCCCATTTTTTATGAACGTAACACTTAATTTCAATGGAGATTTCCCCAAATTTCACCAGTGTAAACCAGGCAAGAATCAAGCCTTCTATTACTTAGCAAGTTTAGTTCAGTTCATTAGTTGCATCTCCTGTGAAATGTATAGTATACACATTTCTGTTTAACAATGATAGGTGTTAAATATCATTACATTCAACTTATACAAGCAGTTTAATTTTGCCTCTCAAAATTAAGAAACAAAAACCAAACAAGTTAGCTATGGTATCAAAGCATTTGTTTTGGCAAATAAATGCATAAGATGACCTGCAGACAGGAGAATGCTAAAGCGAAAAAGTGCTAGCTTTCTCTTGCTTCAAACAGGGTGTGATAGAATCCACACAGAATCATGCAGCATTCCATAACTGATAACCAGTGATGGGATTTGCTTTCCTCTCAAACTATGGGTCAGGACCCCAAATTGGGCTGGCTTAGAGTTGCTGTGTCTGGAGCTAAAGCCAACGTCCAGCCACTTCAAACACCTAGGTTACAGGCCCTCTGCCTAGGTTCAAGTCCCACGTCCCCTCTGCTCACCCTGGGAGCAGCCAGGCCGCCCCAGGAATGGAACTGGCTCCCATATTAGAGTGGTGAGGTGAGACAGTTTGGGATGGGGAGGCTTTGGCCCTCCAACGTGGAGCAATGGGGCTCAGGCTTCAATTCCTCCTTCTGGGGTCATGTAGTAATTTTTGTTGTCAGAAGGGGGTACTTGTGCAATGAAGCCTGAGAACCCCTGTTCTAAAGTATCAGATATTGACTACTGTTAGAGGCAGGTTATTAACTGAAGAACCAACAGGACAGTCAAATGGCTTCTCTAGCATTTTCCTCATTTCATATAACAGCCTATCAGTATCTATATCAATTAAGCTAGCTTTTATTTGGACAAACATTACCTAATCAAAGCAATATCATCAATGAGTCCACCCTTCCCATTGTACACACTGGTTGCTTTTATTCCAAGCTTACTACTAGCCACAGACAGCAAATCTGATAATGTCCCATAAACAGCCACCACCTATAAAGAGAAGACAGGTTATTTAGTACTGCAGATATACCATGTGGATAATTTTTCTGGACACACAATCTGCATTTTTTAAGAGAAAAACACGTTTCTTATCCACACCTAATATGAAAGGGGGGGGGAGGGGAAAACCATGCCACAATCTAATGGTCCTCTCTTTAAAACTGCTTCAGCTCATTAGTTTCTTTTGGCTGTATCTTTATAATAACTAAGAAATAATAACTTACGCATTAAATTTTAAAAAAAATTACTGATTGTACAGCACGTATAATAATCCTACTCTAGTTAGGACTTAAGCCTCTTATTTTAAATCCTGCTAATTCTCTGTGTACTGCTCATGAAATTATTGCAAAATTTCTTTCACACACAACACACACAGCAAGTCCCCAAGAATAAATAGCAAAGAGGAAGAAACAAAAGAAGGCTCCAAGGCACCAAAGTGTTTACGATTGGGAACATAAGAAGTGTCATGCCAGATGAGGTCAGTGATATATCAAGTCTATTCTGAAAGTAGCCAATACCAGATGTTCAACAAACTTTGTAGTGAACAATTTTGAACAACCTACACGTAAACATTCCCTAACCCCCAACTGTTAATGGTTGGCTCCTGGCCTGACTCTTGAGAATCTAACTTAATTGTAGATGTTTTCATTGTCCATATAAACATGCAAGCTTTTCTGAATCCTAAGCTCTTGATCTCAACATACCAAATGGCAGCAAGTTCTATAGATGAATTACACATTTTGTAGAAACAAAAATAATCTATGAACAGGTAATAATGTTACTAAGCTGTCAAAAATAGCACAATTCTTAAGCACGATAGTACTAGAATGTTCTATCATTCAACAAATTTCTATTTTTTGTACCATAACAGGAACTAGTTTGACATGCATCACAAAATGGAAATTTTTTAAATCACTGAGTATTGCCATATATCAACTTGTGATCCCAAAGACAGTAGATTGAACTGAACTAGGGATGTGAAAGGTTAACCACAATGGGTGATGCTTACCGGTTCTGGTTAACAGGTGGGACCCTACCCGCCATGAGCAGGCACGCTCCAACCTGGCCGCTACACCAGCGGTGACAGCCCTCTCCCCCACCCCTGTGCGGGCTGGGAGCCAGCAGCCCCTGCCTGAAG
The DNA here is from genome assembly GCA_032595735.1 of Pelochelys cantorii. Classification (NCBI taxonomy): domain Eukaryota; kingdom Metazoa; phylum Chordata; order Testudines; family Trionychidae; genus Pelochelys; species Pelochelys cantorii. The sequence goes on along the minus strand of CM064355.1, from coordinate 9,718,443 downwards.
CATGGGGGCCGCTCCAGCCCAGCTGTGGGGGGCAGCCTCTCCCCACTCCTCCATCTAATCAGTTAACGGATCAAACTTAACGTTTAACCAATTAATCGATTAAATGGGATTTTACATCTCTAATCACTACTATTATATACTAAAAAAACCTTAATAAACACCAAATAGTCCTGCAGCACCTTAGAGGCTAACAAAAAATGTAGATGGCTTGAGCTTTTGTGAGCACAACCCACTTCTTCAGATGGGCTATGTCTACACTGCAGGCTTCTTGCACAAGAAGCCTTTTGCACAAGAGTTTTTGCACAAAAACTTCTTGCACAAGAGCACGTCCACACCTCAAAGTGCATCACAAAAATGATGTGCTTTTGCGCAAGAGAGCGTCCACACTTCATGGACACTCTTGCGCAAGAAAGCTCTGATTGCCATTCACTTGCCTTTTTGCACAATAGCTGTAGCACAAAAGGGAGTTATGCCTCGTAGAAGGAGGTTTACCTACACCGGCAAAAGCCCTCTCTTCTGCCGTTTTACTGCTGATTTACTTGCGCAAAAGCGCATTTGAGGTGTGGACGCTCCGCAGGTTTTTGTGCAAAAACAGCCATTTTTGCACAAAAACTTGCAGTGTAGATGTAGCCATGGAGTAAAGGGGTCCAGGTTGCAAATAAACAGCAAAGAAAGAGAGCAAATGGTGGGGGAAAAAGAAGGGAAAAAATATGGAGAAAAAAATATTGTCAATTAGAGTGTGCATGCTAAATGAGGCTAATAGAGTGGGCTATAAGTATTCTAAGTTATTAGGATGGGGAAAGTAGCGGCCCATACAGGTCAGGTCTTTGTTTAAACCTCTATTCAAGGTGTCAAACTTGTAAATGAAACCCATGTTTTGTAGTTTCTCTCTCCAGGGGACTTTTGAAATTGCTTTGAAATAGTACAGACACTTGTGGATCCATTAGTGAGTGCCCGGGGAAGTTGAAATGTTCCCCAACAGGTTTATGTATGTTACCATTTCCAATATCTGCTTTGTGTCCATTAATCCTTTGTCGTAGACACTGTCTAGTATGGCCAATATACATGGCAGAGGAACAATCCTGGCACTTGATGGCATAGATCCCATTGGTGGATGTACAGTTGTATGAGCCTCTGATGTGGTGGCTGATGTGGTTAGGTCCTGCGATGATGTCGCTTGTATAGATGTGCGGACAGAGTTGGCACCAGAGTTGATCACAGAGGTGGGTTCCTGGGTGAATATGATGGTGAGCTACGTGGTTACTGGAAAGAATTTGTTTCAGCTTAGGGGGTTGTCTGTAGGTGAGGATTGGCATGCCCCCAAGGCCTGTGAGAGTGAGGGATCATTTTTCAGGATAGGTTGCAGATTGATAATACACTGTAGGGGTTTAAGTTGGAGGCTTTAGGTAATGACCAGTTGTGTTCTATTGCTTTTTTTATTGGGCCTATCTTGCAGAAGCTGATGCCTGGGTACTCGTCTGGCTCTGTCAATCTGTTTTTTACACTTCTCCGGGTGGGTATTTAAGTTTTAAGAATCCTTGATATAAATCCTAAAGGCGTTTGTCTCTGTCTGTGGGATTGGAGAAAATCTGGTTGTATCTTAGGGCCTGGCTGTAAACAAATTGTGACGGACCCTACCCCCGTGCTTTATGAAGTGGACTCATGGACATACATATACATAACTCAAAGGTGGTTTGAGCGAATTATTTAATGTAACCCATTGATCTTCACATCATGATCTGCTGGTTCTGTTTATCTTACTCTGTTGTATGTATCATTTGTGTGTAGAAAATTAGACACATGGAGCGGGGAATACTTGGTGAGTTTCAAATGTGTGAATGGGAGACATGGAGAGTGTTACCTGCAACTTCTAGATGAAGCCACTGTTAAATAATCTTTTGTCCTTAAGTCTGAGCAGTGGCTGGTAGGGAGTGGCCTCAACTCCTTAACAAAAGGAATAGGAAAGCAGAGGCCTGGGTCTTTTGGCTGAGCTGCACCTGAAGGAAGGAGCCTGAGACCCCAGGGTGGGGGAAGAGAACCCTGGTTTAGAGTGGCAGCTGGAAAAGAGATTTTAGGGTGAGTTTAAGTTTGCACTGAGGTTTCAGTGGAGAATTAGCCAAGCGGTTTTGTTTCTTTTGATTATTTGTAACCTACTTTGCTCTGCCTACTTTCTCTTATTACTACTTAAATTCTACTGCTTCAACTTAATAAAACCATTTTTATCTTCTATCAAACCCAGTGTAAGCGACTGTTACCTGGGGGGGGGGGGAACAACCAGTGTGCACATTCCCCCTTTCATTGCTGAAGGGGGCTTACCTAATTCTTTGGGGTTTGATCCCATCTGGGGAATGCTCTCTCTCAGGAGGCTGGGCCCTAAACTGCACTCTCCTTGGACCTGGAGTGGTTCAGTGTCTGTACTGCTTCTCGGTGGCGGCAGAGACCTCAGGTCAGGGCCTTGGCTGGGGGAGACCAGCAGAGCTGGCCCAGCTGGACTGGGCAGTGAGGAGCCCCAGAGAGTGGGAAGGAGAGTGGCAGTGGCCGTGTCAGCACCCCAGGAGGCAACCCTGAGGGGTCATCTGTGACCGCACCCTGTCACACAACTGACTGAGAAATGTGTGTTGAATGGAAGCTAGAGGCATGCAGGTAATAACAACAGTCGGTATAAGGCGATGAAAATGTGACTGTCCTTTAATGATGGGTTTCCCAGGTTTGTGGATCTTGGGTAGCAGATAGAAAACTTCTGGTTAGTGTTTGGGAGTGTGTTTGTGTACATCTGGTCCCTGAGTTGTATCAGGAAGTTTCATGAGCAGGTGGTTTAGTTCTTTTTGGTGTTTAGTGGAATCAGAGGAGAGAAGCCTGTAGAAGCTGGTGCTGGTGAGTTGTCTGGTAGCCTCCTGTTCATAATCTGTTCTGTGCATGATGACTACAGAATTCTCTCAGGTTGGGACACTTACAGCAGGACTATCTGACTCTCTCCTCAAACCCTATGCCACCAACACTCTCAGCTATCAGGGGCAGCAGAGCGGGGTGGCATGCGGGAGCCAGTCCACGAGAGGAGCCTCTGATAGAAAGGAAGCAGCACATGTTGGCAGCAGCCCCTGTTCGTGGGGAGTCCAAGCTCCCAGCAGAGAGAGGCTGCTTTGCATTAAAAAAAAATTAAATATTTTTTAAAAACCCACATTTTTTAATGTTTACAAAAATCCTGGATTTTTCTACAGCCCATGCTTACATTACACCAGAGAACGGTGTGAGTTGCAGTAGCAAGATTTACAATACCTGCCCACTACCCCAGCCAAATTAACACAGCCTGCAAGAACAACCACAACCTCCTCTCCCCCACCCCAAGGATTTACACTGTGATTCACAGGCAACAAGTCCCATCCCACAAACCTGTGACATCCACAAAGATACAGACAGAGACCTCAGCATTCACTTACCAACAGGGCACCAGGGGCATTCTTTCCCCATGCCCCCCCAGCCCTGCTCCCCCTGAGAGCTACACTGCCTTCCCTCCATGTCCTCACCCAAAGTACCCCTCAAACCCCACCCCTCACCACGCTCCTCCCCCACCTGAACTCCCCCCTCAACCAACCCTTCAAACCCCGCCCCCTACCTAAGCTCCTCCCCCACCTGAACCACCCCAACACCTACCCCTCAAACCCCACCCCCTACCTAAGCTCCTCCCCCACCTGAACTCCCCCCTCAACCAACCCTTCAAACCCCGCCCCTACCTAAGCTCCTCCCCCACGTGAACTCCCCCCCTCAACCAACCCTTCAAACCCCGCCCCTACCTAAGCTCCTCCCCCACCTGAACCACCCCCAACACCTACCCCTCAAACCCCACCCCCTACCTAAGCTCCTCCCCCACCTGAACTCCCCCTCAACCAACCCTTCAAACCCCGCCCCCTACCTAAGCTCCTCCCCCACCTGAACTCCCCCCTCAACCAACCCTTCAAACCCCGCCCCCTACCTAAGCTCCTCCCCCACCTGAACTCCCCCTCAACCAACCCTTCAAACCCCGCCCCTACCTAAGCTCCTCCCCCACCTGAACTCTCCCTCACATTCCCTCCCCGCTTCCAACGTCTCCTCTCCCTCGCGCTCCACCCTCATGCACCCCCCATATTAGCTCCCCTCCCCCACCTCTTCTCAGGGTCCCAATGCCCCCCCAAAGGTCCTCCCCCACCATGCAGGCTCCAGAGTCCCCCCGCCCACTTCTCCTCAGAGCCCCTTGCCCCCTCACCTTCCCATTCTTGGGGGTGCCATTGACGAACAGGGTGACCCGCCTCATGCTCCCCGCGCTCCTACGATGCCTCTAAACCCGGAAACCAGCAGCGGTGACTGACAAAGCCGGGACCCAACCAGAGCCGCACTTCCCCCTCCTCTTGCCCAATGGAATGCAGAGGTGGGAGGGACGTTCATCTGTGCAGGTGTGTGGAGGTTAGGCAGCGAGAATAGACAGGGGGACGGTCTGCCTCTGGGGGGGCGGGGTCTCGGTTGTGGCCAATCAGAACTCTGACAGTCAGGCAGCTTGAGAAGGGTAGGGCGTCACCCTTCACGGCCAAATAGCATGAGGCATATTTGCATAAAGGGGGGGTCGAATTACTCCCTCGACTTCTGATTGGCTCGTTTATGTCACGTTAGTGAAGGACCGGCCGTTTGATGGGCTCTATTTCAAAACTAATAACTATCCAATCGCGTCGAAGCTCTGTTCCCTGCGCGCTGCCGGGACTCGCTGCAGGGAAAAGAGTCCTGTGTCGCTCAGCTGCCGTCAGAGACTAAGCACCCAAGTCTGCCAGCGACAGCCTTCATCTTGCCCCCTCCATGAGGAGGATGGCACATGCGCAGATTGGTGGGGCTAGCAGGGGAGGCGCCTCAGCGCTGGGCGGAGGGATACGCACGTGCATGGAGGAGGCAGTGAGTTTGAACGTGAGAGGCGCGTCTAAACTAGTAGATTCCCCTCAGTCGGATCGTTCGGGATCCAGGAGCCGCTGTGGGTGAGGGGGCGGGAGGGGAGGAGAGGAGGAGGAGAGGAGAGGAGAGAGGGGTGGGAGAAGAGCACGTAGCGGGGGTGAGGGAGGCTAAAGGGGGGGGCAGGTAGCTGGGGTGGGGGAGGCTAGAGGGGGGGCAGGTAGATGGGGGTGGGGAGGCTAGAGGGGGGGCAGGTAGCTGGGGGGGAGGCTAAAGGGGGGGCAGGTAGCGGGGGTGGGGGAGGCTAGAGGGGAGGCAGGTAGCTGGGGTGGGGGAGGCTAAAGGGGGGGCAGGTAGCTGGGGTGGGGGAGGCTAAAGGGGGGGCAGGTAGCGGGGGTGGGGGAGGCTAGAGGGGGGGCAGGTAGCGGGGGTGGGGGAGGCTAGAGGGGGGGGCAGGTGTGATAGGAGTTGAGGAAATGCCCATGGACACAACTGGTTGTAGAATGGGCGGGGGAGGGAGGAAGTTGCTGGCTGGGTGGGTATTGCTTGATAGACCCTTAGGCGCTGGGGCTCTTCTCTGCTGCTTCTCTTGGAGCTGTGTCGGCCCCTGTTACAGGGCTTCTTTTGTCATGTGCTACATGCTCCTGTGATCCCCTTGAGAATATGTGGAATCTGCTTCCCTTTCTCTTTGTGGGGCCCCCCCCCAATTCAAGCCCCATCCCCTTGGATGGGGGCAAGAATGTGCAGCAGTGACTCTGCCTGCTTGCCCAACAAAATTTCCCCTGTCCTCTTTTCTACCCATCACCCTCACTCTCCATCTTGTTGCCCAATTGAATGACAGACTTTCTGTACCACCAAGTGCTCCCAGTCTAAGGTTACATGTTAGTGTGATAAAGAGAACAATGAAACAATTAAAAGTAGATATATGGATGGGAGGCCCAGGTTTTGTCAAACAATGCCACATGCACAGCATGGTATAACAGGCTTTTTTCCCGTCTGAAAACACCTGTTATTTTAAAGGATCAACTTACTCTTAATACTCTGTTCCATCTACCAACTGGTGTTGAGCTTTTCAAAGCAGGAAGGCCCACTTTGATATTGAATAAACCTGCAGCATCATGTTGTTACAATGTTCTTTTAATAACATTTAGTCACAGCATGACACAGCTGAATTAAGCATTGTGATGCTCAGATGCAAGACTTGTGCTTATACTGCATTGAATTTTGGGCATGAATTTCTGTTTAACTTTTCACTATCCTATTTACCCTACTTAGATAAAATCTTTTTATTTAAATGAACAAACTGATTTATCCTGTTGTGCTTTAGATGATCATTATCTCAGAAGCTGGAGATTTCTTTAATGAAAGTAAGTACTGGCTTGTGCATTTTTAAAAAAACAACAAATGGTCTGGTAGCACTTTATAGACTAACAAAACATGTAGATGGTATCATGAGATTTCGTGATCTGGTGATTTGGAAATCTCCACCGTAATGTTGAATTAGCTTAGATGGTTTTTGTGTTTAATATAGACATCAACATACATCACAATGTTATGCATACGAGATCTGATATTTACAGTAAACTTCATAGCTAACATTTCATGCTTCTCTCCATAGAATGGCAGCTGCATCGTCTAATGGCTTGATGTCTGCATGTTATGGCGATTGCTTTTACAAAAAAACATAATGACATGTTAATGACAGACGCATGATTACAAGAGAGCAACAAGACTGGTCATATTTTTTTTTAAAGCTCAGAATACAGCACTGACAATGCACAGAAAATCTAGACAAATTATAAATACTGTTGCTGATGTCAAAGAAAATTTGAAAGGACTTAATGAAGAAGAGAAGGCTTATTCTCTGCCCGTTCCAAAAGACAAGTTTGTCAAAATGGATGAATCGAAAAGCTCATTCCTTTCAGAAATTGAAAATTTAAATGACCTGAGACCTACACGTGTATTGAAACCTGGAGTGAAATGCAACAAATACATAAGGAGAAAATCATATCAGAACAGCAAGGATGATAGTAAACTGACAGTTAACAAAAACCTTTCTTTTGAACTAAAGGGAAACTTACTTCAACCTTCCTTGTCCTTTTTGACAGCACACAAACTGCAAAGTCCTTTTTCAAAAGGCAGCCCTACATTCTTGGGTGATGCAAGCTATGTGACACCTGATAAAGGTGAAGCAGATGTAAAACCAGATTGTGAAACATCAGAGAATGTAATGAAGACACCTGTTGATTTTGCAAGTGTAACTATAGCTGAATTTGGGATTACTCAAGAGTCTTTTACTGCTAAGCCATCTATTGGTAAGGGTTAGCAAAGTGACTCTTGGAATGAATGTTTCAAAATACTGTGGTTCATTTGTGAGTGAGAACATTCTCTTAAATATTTAATGGTGGTCGTGAATACCTCTCCAGAAGATTTCAGGGCATTTGGGACAATTTCTGATAACACAGATACAGGTTTTATAAGCAGTGATTTGGAAATAGTACAGGAGATGGAAATTGTGAAGAATTGTCCAACATTCTTTATAGCTGGTGTACAGAGTAATTTACTATTAAACATGTGTTTTCTTGGGGAGAGGGGAAATATTATGACTTCCTAGAGCTCTGTTAAGCCAACACGGGATCATGGGAATAGGATCAGATGGAAGGAATTTTGAAAAGGTAACGGCGCTTTCTTCCTCCTACATTCTTTTATAGCCAAATTTGGCTATTTCTGTCGATGGCATAGACTCTTCATAAGTAAAACTAAGTGTGCAATTTCACGATCAGTAGATAGACAGGGTTTCTTCCTGATATCCAAATGATAGTAAATTTACACCATGATAATTACACCATGATTGTTTCACAGCAACACTTTTTATATATATTCTAGTGATGTTTACATCATCATTTTCTACTGTTCCTGTTTAAGGGCACAAAAGAGAGCAAATGAGGATGTTAAAGAGGTTGCTAAACATGTTTTCAAACTGATCTAGGAACTGTCAGTATAGTTCTCCCATGGAAACAGTGTTAGACTTCAGTTTGGGAATGTGGGTTTTTGTTTTGGGTTTTCTGGTACAAGGACGCTGAGGGAGGGTAGCCTTGCATGGCACTATTCTCGCCCACTTACAGCCCCGAACCTGGGAATTCTAGCAGAACTTCTCATGAAAGTTTATGTTGGTCATACAGCATTAACTTTCTTTCTTCTGGTTCTTGTACCGTGGAGAAGTGTTGAGTGAAGGAACATTCATGCTTTCAAGGAAGGGGATACCCAAGAGTTGATTTGAGAGAGTTTTTTTTTCCTTTTGAACTTTTTTGTTTTTACTTTCTGTAAAGACCTTTTCTTGTTTTCCCTTTTTGTATAACAGTACTGTGCCTGATTTCTGGATACACACAAAAGAAGCAAAGAAACTGTTCTGTGCTTTCTGTGAGAGGGTGGGTGGGCGGACGCGCGCGCGTGCGCGTGCACACACACACGACCTTCTTTCCCCTCTGCCACAAAACTGTTGTGGAGTTTTCCTTCTCTAACAGTCTTTTGATTGTTCCTGTGAGTTATGTAATACACTATCAAGATTTCAAATGCTTGTAGTTTTATTTTTTCTTCTAATGAAAACAACTGTGCAAATATAAGACTTTATATAATGCCTACATTTTTTAAATAGAAGCAATTTCCCTGCTATTTTTAGATACTTGTTAGTGTTCTCCTGAAGTTTCATTGTGCTTTTCTTGCATTGTTTTTGTTTCAGGGAAATCCATGGCTTTAAAACTTAAGCGCAGATCTACAATTGGAGTACGGGGTTCCCCGGAAAATAATAGCCTTATTCAATATCTTGCCAAGCAAAAGATGAGGAGAACTGAAGACCCATTCAAAACGGTGGGAATTTTTTCAGAGTTGCGCAGTATGGTTAGCGGAGAAAAGTAGCTTCACGTATTTGTGGTATCTAGAATGAATGGAACAGTGTTCTCTATTTTACTTTTGTAGTCAAGCTTTTTTTAGTTGAGATTTTGAATGCTAAGAAAATTACACTTGGGGCATGTCTACGCTACCATCTTAGTCAACCTATGTTTTTAGGGCGACTTAGTCACTAAAATAATTACTGTGGTGGCTGATGTCCATACTACCCACCTATCCATTGTGTGTGTCCTCCCAATCAGTGCTTCCACAGATTGAAGAGGAACTGTAGGGTGGGAGGGCTGAGAGCCAGAGCTCTCAGCTTTCCACAGCTCCCTGCTGGAGCCCACCTATGCCCCATGCCTCATCTTCCAGCTGGGAGCAGAGGAGAAGCCATTTGGGGCTTCTGGCTCTGGTGTGAAAACTCTCACCATACCCAGAGTCCAGTCAGTTGCTCTGCTCCCAGTGGAGAGCCAAGGGTTGGGGACAGCTGGGCTTCCAACTAGGTAGGAGCTTCAATGGAGTCAGGGTATGGCAGCAGCAGCTATCCTGGGCAACTGGTTGGCTTGTGGGGGGCTGCCTGAGGAGCCAGGGGCCAGGCTTTCTTGTGAATTTCGTGGCTCCTGTAGAACTGAAATTGATAAGACAGCAAACAGCTGATATAAAGACTGCAATATCTGCACAGACACTGCATCGCCCATAGTACATCATCATTCCACTTCCATGAGAGGCTTATGTCAGGGTGGTAAGGCACTTACATTGGTGGGAACAAGGCTATAGTGTGTACACTGACGTAATTGGGTTGTCATAAAAAGCCTTATGTTAACCTAGCCATGTAGGGTAGTCCAGGCCTAACCTGAACTGAAGGAAAAAGAAGGTAATGAAGGAAGAAAACAAAAATAGAAATAACGAGGGCTCACCAAGCGGCGGCGAGCCCCACTTGCCAGCCGTGCAGTTTCGCGTGGTTCTGTGCATGCGCAGATTGCTCTGCACTGGCTCTTCCGGGTTGTAATCTACTCGCCACGGGTGAGTAGATTACGTTATTTGTCGAGCCCTGGAAATAACAATGGATTTACTTGTGAAACTTAACAATTTTTTCCTACTAAGAATTGTGGGGAGCTAAAGTTCAGGCCAATTTAGTAATACAGATTATTATATGTTGGAAAAGAGTTAGCTTCAGAGATTATGAAGGTAAAGCTACGCTTTAAAAAATATTAACCCCTCTTCATTTTCCCCCGTTCTCCCATGCTCCACCCCAGGTGTATGCTAGCTATTTCCATGTATATTTGTTGCTCAAATAATGTTAAGAAATCTCCTTTTAAAAAAAAATCTTAGAGGAAGACATGTTAGACGATGGCTACTTAAAAGTTTCCTTTAGAGCAGATTTGGGTTGTAAAATCCTGTCCAATTGGTCAACTGATTAAATGTAATTAAAGGGGGTGTGGGCAGGAGCTACTCTGGCTGGGCTGGAGCACCCCTACCCATGTCACACCTTGTCCAGGCCTGCTGTCAACAGGAGCTGCTCTGGCCAGGCTAGGAATGTGAACATGTACCCCTATGCATGGTTAACTGATAAGCCTGGGCTCATCGATTAACCCTCATGGGTAAAAGCAACTCCCAGCTTGTACTGCTGCTCCCCGCTTATACCAGCTCCCACAAAATTGCCCTCTTTCCCTTCCTCTGTGATGCTGCCTTCCCCCCCCCCCCCCCATTTCCCCTCAGCCCCCCACACCCTCCTCCCCCGGTGTGTAAATGTATAACCGCATTTTAACATCACTATGCTGAGCTGGATCACCCCTGCCTGCGGTGGGCTGGTGGGGAGCTGCTCTAGCCCCCACCAGTTAATGCAGTGGTGGGCAATAATTTTTAAAAGAAGACCACTTCAGAAATTTTGGAAGTGGTCCTGGGCCACCCTGGAAGGGGCAGGGCCAGGAGACTTCTTGTGCTCTCTGCCCCTCCCCCCAATTGGCCTGGGATGGGAGACCAAAGAAGTCTTTCCCCCTCCCTCCTCCACCCCAACCCCTGGAGAGAAACACCAGCTGTTTTTAAACGACTGGGTGTGGACAGGACACAAGCTCCCCAATGCTAGAGTGAGCCTCGAGCCTCAGGTGCAAGATGCAGGCAAGCTGGGGGCCTGCATCTGGCCCACGGGCCTTAGGTTCCTCACCCTTGTTGTAAGATAACACTTTGAGGTATAGACTGCTTGGGTTTTATGTATGTTCAGTTCATGCTTTATGATGTAAAAGTGCCTGCATGCATCACAAGGCTATGGCCATATTGATGACCTGGGTCCAGTGTTCATTTAACTGAACCTACCACTCTAACATGTCATTGAAGTCAAATTTTTAACTGTTCACTCTTATTTTTCCTCTTCCTCTGAGGTATGACTGATTGTTAGTGTCTTGATGGGGAGTTTAACATTAGGAGTTCTAGGATATGGGTTTTTTTAGAAAATGTCTGTGTTGTATGTAAAGGAAAAACTATGTAGCACTCTAAAGACTAAAAAGATGGTTTAATAGATGATGAGCTTTCGTGGGCCAGACCCACTTCCTCAGATCATATTCTGGAAGAGAATTGGCATGACCATATATACCAAAGGAATACAGTGAAAAAAGTGAACACATCATTAAACTGACACATCAGATTTAGTACAGAAGTTGGGGTGAGGGAGAGGTAGGGAGGGAATAGCTATTTGAGTCAATGAATGGCTAATTGGGGGTGATAAGTGGGGAAGCTATCTTTGTAATGGTTAAGGTAATTAGCATCTTTGTTAAGGCACATTCGTAAAGTGTCAAATTTAAGCAGTAAAGAAAGTTCTGAAGTTTCCCTCTGTAATCTGTGTTAAAGTCTCTTTGAAGTAAAATGCATGTAGTAAGGTTGTTAAGACTATGTCCTGGTAGGTTGAAATCAAAAGCAACTGGTTTTTCCTTGTGAAGATGTCTGATGTCTCCCTCACCCCACCTTCTGTACTAATTCTGATTTGTCAGTTTAATAATGTGTTCACTTTTTTTCATTGTATTCCTTTGGTATATATGGTCATGCCAGTTCTCTTCCAGAATATGATCTGAGGAAGTGGGTCTGGCCCACGAAAGCTCATCACCTATTAAACCATCTTGTTAGTCTTTAAAGTGCTACATAATTTTTCCTTTTGTTTTAGCAAGATCAGACTAACACGGCTACCTCTCTGTTACTATTCAGTGTTGTATGTAGTTATGTCTAAAATATAGAACAATGCTGTTACTCATACAGTTTAGTTTACATACATGGGACTGGCAGAGGCAAACGGCTTTGGAGGGACTAAGTATAAAAAAAGCAGTCAAATTGCATTGTTGTGAGTATTTGAGATTAATCCCTTTTTTTACATTCTTCATAATAGAACTTGGGGGCAGTAACCAAGTGAAACACACTGCCATTTTAAGATGCACTTATTTGTTGCTCTGATATATTTTTGCTTTTATGTTACAAATTTCAAAGAGAAATATGCTAAGTTTCAACTTTTTAATGAATTATTTTTTCATGTCCTAGCAGGCCAGCCCTTTTAAACATCAAAATGTTGGCTCGTTAAAGGATAAGATTTCTGCCTTTCAATCATCTTTTCAATCAGTGCAAGAGGACGAGGGGAGGGCTTGCCTTCCTGGACTCTCACAAGAAGCGAGAGAGTCCCAGGCAGCAGGCGATTGTAAGTAAACTCTATCTATAACCAAAAATTATCAATGTTGATGGTAATTTTAATTTTTGTGTGACTAGAAACTACAGTAGACTTCTGATAATCCGACAACTTTTGGACCTAGGTGGTGCCGGATTATCAGATTTGCCGGAGAATCGGGAGGTCCGGTACAGCTGCACGGCTTAACAGCTGGCCAGGACACAATCTCCGTACCCCTCCCCTCCCCTTTCCCCTTTGCTGAAGCAAAACACTCTTCTCCATACTGTATCACGATCCCCAACCTTATGCTCTGTCTGGTTACAGCCAGCACATGTGCTGAGCGGCAGGCTTTTTAATCAGCTGGTCAGGAGCGCTTGGCATTTTTGATGCCGGAGAGTATCGGGAGTGCTGAACAGTTGGATGCTGGACTATTGGAGTTTTACTGTATATGATTTTAGTATAATAACTTGGTTTAAGGTGTTTATTCATAACAAGCGTAAATATTATTTTTTGACATGCGTAGTTTATTTCTGGGTGAATCTTGAGTCCTGGTTTCAGAGAGTAAAAAAGTAAACTAACCAAAAGCCCCACTGTATTTGTCTATTGCCTTAGTAACTTTTTTTGATAGTTTTTACTTCCTAAAATTTTAGGTAGTACTATTCTGACTAGAACTGATTAGTATACATTTTGGACAAGCAGGCTTCTTCAGGCTTCTTATCTTTTACTTTTCATTGAATGTGTTTTGATTCACTTTTTATTGCCCCTCTTCCAGAATGAATTCATGGATCTAGATGGTAGAGATTGAAATCATAAGTTACCATTTACAAATTTTGGATTGGTCCTTACCTTTCTAATTCCATTGTATGAAGATTGGTGTCCAATACCACCTTTAAAAATGCAGTAGTACAGGTTGGACCTCCCTGGTCCGGCACCCTCTGGACCTGACCAGTCACAGATGAGGGATTTTGCCAGACTAGGGAAGGTCATTTCTGAGTCCCTGCCACCAGCTCTGCTGGCCTCCCAGCCGGCTCCGCACCCCCTGCTGGCGTGACTGCCCTGTCAACCCTGCTGGGCAGCCCCACTGCTGCAGGCAAGCCCACTGCCCTGTCGGCCCCACAGGGGTCCTTGCCACTGGCCCTGCACCAGGCCTCTCTGATCACGTAACATCCGTGCCGGATCATGGATGTTGCCAGATCAGAGAATCCTGGTTAAGAGCGTTTCAACCTGTATTTGGAAATTTTATCAAAGAAATGAAATGTATAATTAACTTAAGCAATGCTGAAGGAACACCAGATTATTGATAAATTGCCCTATTCTCTAAGGCCTGTAAACTATCCATTAGGAAAACGAAATTAACAAGTGTTGCACATGAAAAGTCAATATGGCTCAATAAGTAGAGAAAAGTTTCCAGAAAATACATTGCTATATTTCATTACTTTTCTCAACTGCTCTTTCTACTACTGTTTTCCATACCATCCACAGAATTAACTATTTATCGTTGGTGGTTGCTTTATTTAAAAATCCCAAGAAAATTAAAATAAGTAATACGGTGCTACTTGCAAGAATTCAAAGATACTTTTAATTTTCTTCGAATAGAGAGACGTCTAGCTTATTTATCTATACAGTGAAGGGATGTAAATGAGCTACGTGGAAAATCTAAGATTTGCTTATTTTTCTAATTTACAAATGCAGCTCCGAACAAACCACCTTTTACAAAACATCACGAACAGTGTCAGTTGAGCGAAGAGTTAATATCTGAATGCAAGAGGATTGCTTATAGGGAAAACTTGAAAGAAAAATTAACTAATGGTGATAAAACGGTAGCCAGTATCCACGTATGCAAGATTGTCTCTCCACCAAAGGAGGTGCCCATCGCAGAAACTACTACTGCTATTTCAAAGGTAGGCTTACTTGAAGAATGTATGCATATCTGTCTGTGGGGTTGAGGGAAACATGTGAAATTGCATCAGCAGATCCTTCTTGTAGACATTAGCAGTTCTTTGTGAGCAATAGAACTGCTGAAGCCGCATCTTTTGACATGCTGGTGCATTGACTGTAGAGTGAAATGTAGCCCCACCCCATTCATCCTCCGTTCAAGTGCTTGCTCATACATATTCCAATTAAGGTATGCACATGCTGCATTCATGATTTTCAGAAAGCTTTGCCCTACCTACTACCCTTCGGGTTGGCTGTGTAGCCCTTTGAATTGGTGCCGGTGCCAACCCCTATATGTGAGCCTGCTGACCTGACCACTCCTCAGTCCCTTCTTCAGTGGCGACTGTTAGAACTTTGGCTCTCTTGATTTGCATTCATCCCTAGCTAGATAGTTAATAAATAGCTGGCCAGTTAAGTCTTTAGTAGCAGGAGCAAAGGGGCCTTTCCTTTTCTCCCATGTCTCTCCAGGGACTTGGGCTGTGACTTGAAGCAGTGCTATTTGATACCTTTTCCTCTCCCTCCACTTCCCTCTTCTCTTCCCCCCCCCCCCCCCAGTCACTCCCACACACACCTGTTCGTCATCAGTGACTCTTCTCGTGAGTAACTTCTGATGCAGGAGGTTCACACACTTCTCAATCTGGCAGCGGTGGAAGAGGTTCCTCAGGAATTCAGAGGTTTCTGTACTCACTACTTCCTAATCTCCAAGGCGAAAGGGGGGCTTCAGTCCATGCTAGACCTAAGGGAGCTCAACAAACTTGTGATCAACCACACGTTTGGATGGTGTCCCTGAGCTCCATCATTCCTTCCCTGGATCTGGGAGATTGGTATGCCGTCCTTGATCTGAAGGATGTATATTTCTACATTGCTGTCATGCCTTTGCACAGGTGCTACCTCAATTTCCTGGTGGGCAACTGCCATTTCCAATTTACTACCCTACCCTTTGGACTCTCAACAACACCAAGAGTGTTTACCAAGTGTATGGCAGTGGTACTGGCTTTCCTATGGTGGCAGGGAATCCAAGTCTTTCTCTACCTCATTGCCTTCACCATAGATGCCCTATATCATCTTGATCTGTTGCTTAATCCCTTAAAATCAATTCTGTTACCTACTCAAAGGATCACATGTATCGATGCAGCGCTTGACGCTACCAGGGCGCAGGCCTTCCTCTCCGAGCATCACTTCACAACGATGACCCAGATGTTGTAGTTGCTTGCCAGCTTTCCAGTCACCACAGCCAGAACTTGCCTCAAGCTTCTGGGTCACATGGTGACGTGCCTGTACTTAGACGCCATCTGTAGTCTCCTTCTCCCCCCCCCCCCCCCGCCCAAAGTGAGTCCATCTGGGGAACCATGCAAGCTATATCTCTCTGAATTCTCTCATTTGCATGAATTTCAAATCCTCTTTTGAATTCTGATAATCTACTGGCCTTGCTGATACTTTGTGGCAATGATGCCAACTATAGAGACTAGTAATACTTGGAAGACCTGTGAGTTTATCGGTGTGAATGGTCTCGCCACTGATGCAGATGGCAACTTTTCCACGACGTCCTGTTTTGTGTAGTTCTCATCAATGTCCTTCCATGAATGTTCCATAAAGGATCCACCCAACATGCTGGAGGCCTTCATCTTGTTCTTTTTACATCTCGTGGATACCAATGATGTGTACATTCTGTCCATCTGTTGTGTCTGTCTTGCTATGTGGCCAGCCCATCTCCCTTTCCAATCATACATAACTTGGATGGTATCATTGACACCACTTGCAGCGCGCAGGATCAATAGTAACATGCTGCAACCTACTTATACCCACCATGCGTCTTTCTATTGCTCTTTGAGTGATTGGCAGCTTTAATTCTGTAAGCGTCGTGTTCTAGGTTTTGCAGCCATAGAGCATTACTGGAAGGATACTGGTATTAAAGAGATGGGCTTTTACTGGTGTTAAAGAGATGGGTGGTAGAAAGTTTGTGATCGACAAAAATGCTACACAGACTCCCAAAGGCAATCCAGGCCGACCTCCTCCTCCTCCTCCTCCTGTTCAACTCCGGGCCCAACTTATTGTTCATCTGCAGTGCTTGTCCAAGATATACATATTGATCTACCATCTCGACAGTCTGTCCATCCAACTGCATGATGTGTTCTGAGCAATATGTGTTTTTCATCCACTTAGTTTTTCCAGTGTGGATGGTCAGGCCAATGTCCTTTGCATTCTTACCGATATCATTTAAGGAGGGTTTGCAATTGTGGGTTTCAAAGCAATTAGGACAATGTCATCTGCGAAAAGGAGTATCTGAAGAACTTCGCCATCAATCAGAAATCCATGTTTTGTCTTTGATCTTCCCCAGGACATACACCTGCTTTACGCCTCGCTTAACTTCGATGATCAAGAGATCATCACAAAGCATGATTTCCATAGAGATTCGTAGTATGATAATGAAACTGTATTCCTACAGAAGGAATATTGCTTGACTTTTTTTAATAAGCATTATATGCTTAAAGAAAAAGGGGAAAGTCATAAGCAGCAGTAACAGTTTGCCAATAATTAACTTGCAGTGGTAGCTGAATAGTTCTTAACTTTCTATTCTATCTGTAGGTATCTATTTGATCCCGGACTGACAGCCTTCTAAGTGAACTGTAAAACCTTTCTAAATTGTCTGCTGCTTTCTCCATATATAAAAATAGGCCTCAAACTTGTATTAAATTTCCTGGAAAGGGGAGGCATATTTTGTGTGGTGTTTTTGTGGTTTTTGGCTAGGTTTTTTTACATTGGAAATATCAAATCTTGCTTGCCTTCCTTATGTGTGATTTGAGGTCTGGAACTGAGTATTTGTGGGGGAAGAGAATGTGTAGTCAGAAAATTTTAAAACTTGTTTGGTTCTTGATTTATTTGCTGTTTAACTAGAAACATTTGGCGAACAGACAACAAACTTTGTATGTAAAAGATTCAGCACCCGGTCCCTTCAATTTAGGATTGAGAGCAGTATTTCCTCTAAGCTGCAGGGTAGCATCACAGGTGATTGATCAGCCCTGCCCAGTCAGAGGCTCAGGGCTCCCTGCATGGAGCTGACTGACTGGGTGGGGCTGATTAATCACCTGTGAAGCAGTGCTGCCATGCAGTTTGGAGGGAACACTGAGAAACCCCAGTTTTTGTCGTTCAGAGGCTCCTCGTTGTCTTCCCTTGAAGATCAGAATTGATGTGACAGATTTGAAAAATAAGATTTGAAACCACTCCTTTAAAAAGACTATTTAGACATAGAAACACATTTCAGTGAGCATAAGCAAGATAAATCTTTACAGTTCACATCTAATTAGGGATATAAACATTAAAAGAAACCCACTAACCATGTAACTGATTGAATTTCAATTGGTTACATGGTTAAATGTTGTGGCGGCTACCTAGCGCTTAACTTGTAAGGTTAACCAATAAGCTAATGCTTATTGGTAAACCATTTAATCAGTTAAACACTAACATCCGTACTTCAAATAACTTTAGGTAATGAAGCTGTTCTGAGGATTTTGCTTTATAAAAAGTCCTGGATTTTTTTTATTTTGAAAACTGTTTTACTATGTTTCATTGCATGTCAGAATTCTGGTGAAAAGAGCTATTCTTTTTTTCTAGGAAATTCCCTGTTCACCACCAAATATTAATGAATCTGGAAGATTATCATTAGAGGTTATTCCACTAACAGGCATCCCGAAGACTCCGTGCAGTAAGAAGATTCATCACTACTTTTGTTAATACTCTGTTAAAATCTTAAAAACTAAATGTGTCTTGTGAAATGGAAACATAATTAAACAAGCAGTAATGCTCTCTTTCTGATCAAAAGTTCCAAATCCAACAGAAGTCAAAATACTTCTGTGCTGTTACCAATGCTGGCAAAACATATGCTGGCAAAACTAGTAATTAATTGCTGTTGCAGAAGAACCTCAAATCTGGTTCCCAGACGTTTTGCTGTAGGCTACAGTGTTTGGAAATACTACTTTTAAATGAGAATTGAATAGAAAGATAGGGGTTATGTTCCCCAACAGGAGTAATAGGAGATTATCAAGATGTTAGAAAAGAAAATAATCCAAAAATAGGAAACAATCTCATCTTGTAAATGGTTCTTTTGCTGCTAAGAAAGTGAGACTATAATTAAGGAACTTTTTTGATTAATGCCAATCTACTTGTATGCAAAAATCTTTCATTGACCACTTCCTGTAGCTGCATGTTAAACATCCAGAAAATAGGGAAGGATAACAGAAATGCTGATACAATCCTTATAGGGGAATAAATGCAGTACTATAGCAACCGTATTTTAAACTTGGGAAATAAACTACCATGTCTGATGTATCTCCTACACAATGCATCTCTAATGGAGGCCACACTACCACAAACATAGTTTCTGGGGAATTTACACATTTAAGCAGCTTTTGAGGCTAAGTTGTTGCAACACATGCACGCTGCTAATGTTGAATTTCTTAATTATTTCTGAGCCCCCTAAATCTTGATACTTCTTCATTTTGAAGACTTGAGTTCTGAGTGTATCAGTGAAGAAGTTGGAAGTAATAGTGAGTCCCGATCAAGCCGAAAGAAAGTTACTTTTGCAGAAGAACTGAGCGTGGAGATATTCGATGAAACCATGCCACCTATTACACCAAGGCAAAAAGGAAACTTCCCATCCAGTGAACAATCCCTCAATGGCTCCTCCTGCCTTCGATCTGCTCTGAAGAAAACACCAGTAAACCTGCTGATGGAAACTGTGAAGGTTGGTGCAAAGATCTCATTGTAAATATTTTTGAAATATTAAAGAAGCATTACTGTGTTTACTACTCCAGTAATTTTTTAAAATTGAACCAAGTTTTCCAAGAAATATATCTTAACTAATAGTATAACAAAAATTCATTGGAAGTTGTGTTAAGCTGCTATGTTAGTGCTGTGGATAGAAAGGGGTATGTCTGTGACCACTTTTTTTCATGTCAAAGGTTTATCTTAATTATTTTGACAGTTTTTCAAGAGAACTCAAACACGTACATTTACACACTCTAAAAACACGGTAATCTAATGCTCAGTTTATGCTGATTTCTAAGAAAATAACTTTTATTATCCTTTGTTAAAAATGAACAGGCAAATTTTGTAATGCCTAGATTGTTATAGTACAGTATTGATTAGACAGGAGTAACACTGTTAACCTTAATAGGAACACATAAACAATACTATTGGCGTGGAAGAAAATGAATCTCTTCTGTTCTCTAATCTCTCAAGAAGTTGTGAAGCTCGGCAAGCAGGTCAGAAATTTTTATACTTTCTAAACTGGCATAAACTTTATTTCCTTTTAATTAAAAGGGACACAGTTGAGTTGAATTTGATGCTGCTATTGGTCACTTTGTTGCAAAACATGAGGCAGTACAACAGCAGTACAATGGAGAAGAAAAATATGAAACTGTATATGCAGAGTGCTATCAAATTCTCAAAGTGAACAGTCTGAGGGGAGAAAAGAGGGGACAATATTTTTCTCTAACTTCTTGTTTTCAGCAATTTTTGCAGTTATACAGCAATAGGCACAAAAGGTACAAATATGATGTGCCCATTCAATATTGCGGGTTAAACTTTTCTAGTCTGGCACTCTTGTCCAGCATGATTTCAAATTTCCCATGGTCACATAAAGTTTTACAGCCACCAGTCCTGACTCTGTCCTGTGCTGTTACTTAGCTCTAATTTACCCCTAAATGTCTTCTAATAGCCCAATAAGGAGTGGAAGTTTTGGTAGTGCTGCTAGACAATATTGACCTCCTGTGGTCTAGCAAATTCTCTGGTTTGGTACTGGTCGGGTCCCAAGGGTGCCAAACTAGAGGTACGACCTCTACTAGTTTTTCAGCTGTAAGATACAAGAAAACTGCAGGTTTTCTATATGGCAATACACTTGGGATAGCACAGAAAAACTTTCAAAGTTAAAACGTTTTTGTGAAAAATAGGTCATGGTAAGATTATATGATGACTGTTTTGAAATAGCAAATCTCAGAGGGGCTTACAGCATCATGTGGACATTGAGTCAGTACATAAAGTGGAGACCTTTTTAAGGACAAGAATTATTACTTGGTTTGCTTAGTAGTAAACTTTCTACCCTCTGACTCAGTACTTAATACTCCAGGAATGCTAAAGTTCTGGAAGTGCCATTTTCGTATGTAAAACTGGTTATGACCACTCAGAGTTATAAAATTCCACAATCCTTTTATTTTCTTAAGGGCTCAGGTATTGTCCCTGTTTCCTCGTTAAATTACAACTGCATTATGAATTCCAGCTCTTTAAACTAATCCTGTAAATTTAGATATAATTTGAGTTTTCTTTGTCTTAAACTACAGTGTATGATCAATGCAGGCTAAGCAATGACCATTTTTATCCCACTGGTGACTGGGCTATGAGTATGTGATGGCTAGATCTCAGGAGTACAGCAGGAAAGGAATTCTCTCATAGGCAAAACTCCTTTCCTCCCTGCATCGTGCTTCAGTAATAATCTGCTAGTGGCTCATATTAAAAGCAAAACTACACCCCCTGTGTGTTGACTCGAATGCCTTGGATGACACATTAGGCCAGGAGATGGAACTGTATATGTGCTTAAGATGTGGAGATGGAAAAGCAAGAACACGGTCTCTATTTATCTCTTTGAACAACTGAGTTATATTCAGCCAAGGCCAAAATCTTCCCATAAGTCATTAGTTGGTAAAGCACTGTGGATGAAAGGCACTATAGATGCAAGATTGCTAGACTATTCACCTCCGTAAACATTCAACAATTTAGAAACATAAGCAGTTCTCCACATCACCTAGTCAGTGTATCTCAGTACTTTTCTGAATGACTGTCTTTGATAGGTTCAATCTCTTTAGCCATTTAAAATATGCTGATTGCGATGCAGGTGGATGGATAATTGTCCTCCCAGACTGAACTAACACTGCTAGCATGTAGGCTACTGTAGTAATATAAGGTGGTAACTACCTTTGATATTGTTCTAACATATTCACCATAGCCATAATTTAACACTAACTTTCAAACAATATTTGGACATCAGAATCTGGCCGTCCATCTTGACTATAAAGTAGCATTTTCAGAGGGAGCCTGATGAGTAACTATGAGATTCCTTTTTCTTTTAGTCAATGGTTTTAGATTTCCTCCTATCAAAAACCATAAAGCAATTTAGTTGGGGTTGATCCTGCTTTGGGCCAGGGGTTGGCTGACCTGTTGAGGTCTCAATGACCTCTTGAGATCTCTTCCAACTCTATGAATTCATCTTCAGTTCTAGTTTTACAAGAAACTCAGATATGCCTCCTTTTTCCTTAATTCCCAAATCGTTTCTGACAAATCCGGTTGACTTGATAAGGAATTCTGTACTTAAAATAATTGCCTGTTCAAGTTCTAAATAAGAGAGTTTTAAAGTAGAATATTTCCATTAATCATATTATAGTTTACTGTATTTAATCTTTTGTTACAGATAGCAGCAATAGAAAAACAATAGACAAAGCAGATGGGCACGGCTCTGGAAAGCCACTGAAGAGAAAGAGGGTTACTTTTGGAGAAGATTTAAGCCCAGAAGTATTTGATAAAATGTTGCCTGCAAATACACCGTTGCATAAAGGAGCGACACCAGTCAGTAACCCAGGAGCACAAAGTGATAGCTCTTCCCCAGTATTGAGTCCGATCAAAACCCCTTTCTCCCAGCCAAACTTTGACTGTGAAGATGATGATGATGTGAGTTTGCTTTAAATTACTATAGTAATTTCTGAGTGTCTACAGTCTTTTATCAATCCATTTTGTTCCATTTTTAAAAAAATTGTAAATGCTAAAATCTGGATTAATTTGACATCTTGGAATGGTTATTCTTTAAACATTAAGCTTTGTTTGCTTCATTTGCCTTAGGCATCCTGCATAGCTGCTCTGCCTGCAGATTTGCCATTGGGTCTGAATTCTATTACAGTATCCGAGGTATGTAAGATTTAGCCTTGTTGTGTTTCATCCTTTGGTCATCATGTTTCATGTCTCTTCATGTGACAATCAGTAAATTGCTTCATCTTGTAAAAAATTCTATTAGAGCATTTATATGCTCTTGTAAGGAAAGTTTTTTGAAAGTATTGAAAGAAGATATGTTTGTGTAATTTTTTTTTTAAATACAGGACTACGTTAAGCCCCTTCAAGTGTCTGTAGCAATCTCAGAGAAAACGAAAGGTAAAGTTGGATTACAATATGGCTTTTTAGTTTATATATTTGATACACAAATGTTTTGAGATATCTTAGTTGATGGGGGGGAAAAATTAGGGAAAGATGTCGAGCATATATTTCAATATCAAATGTAAGCATGTTTAATGCTGCTGGTTTGATAAAATTTGAAAATAAATTTGGAATAAATAAGGCACACTATTTAATCTTCACTGGCTTTGAGGTCAACTGAATCTCATTGTAGCCTCAATTTGTGTGTATGTGCCTGGTCTAAATTGAATTTACTGCTTGTTCTTCATGTTTTTCCAGTTGAGCACCTAGTGTGATCAGCATGTTAAAGATGCATGACAGTGTGATAGAGCAGGGATGTTACATATCGGTTAATTGAATAGTCAAGTAACCTCATGAAATTTTATCTGTTAGTTGACTATTCTATAGTCCCCTGGGGGTGGGGCCAGCAGCCACTGTATCAGAGGCAGCAGCACCAGGGAGCCGGTTTAAAAACCAGCTCCCCTCATGGACTGGCTGCTTGTTGCCCTGTACTGCTGCTTCTGAGAGAGGGGTGACAGCAGTTCCTGTCTAGGGGAGGGTCTGAGCTCCTGGACCCCCCGCGAGCCAGAACTGAACTGGGCTGCCTGCCCGCCTGGCTCTTAATACACTTGAAATGCAGAGCCGCAGCAGGGGTACGTCCTGGACCCGTCACAAGCCAGGACTGAGAAATTTACTGGCAGGGAGAGAGGGAGCGGGAAATGTGTGTAGTCTATAGCATTAACCTATAAGCTTTTGCTAATCGGTTAATCGAGTGTACTGTTACATCCCTGTGATGGAGCACAAAGTTTTTATCAGCAAGTATTTAGGATTTGGTTTCACATTCTGTCTGAAAGGTATTACTACTTTCACTGAACCTACACTTGGTTAGCCCTACAAATTTATGACTTATCATGCACCATTGAATGATTGGAAGGTTTGCCATTGATCTCAGTTGGGTCACAGGATCAATACTTTGGACCAAGTTAATTCCTGATTAAATTTGATTTTTTTAACAGTGAGAATTGGGCTTAGTAACTTGGATATATCCATTTTTATTGAGTCCGAACTCTGTACAAATGTAGGGATTTTTAGAATGTAAATAACGAAAGCTAAAAATAAATTAAAACTAAACCTAAACAAGGTATGTACATACCTCTTTTCTAAGTTACCACGTTAGGTTGGTGCTGTAATCGTACTCCCTCTTATTACTAAACTCCTCTGTTTTTCTTGTACTTGCTTATATTTTTAATTACAACTGTAAATTTTTCAGAGCAAAGGCTGTCTCATGTACGTTTTTTTTAAAGGGCTAAGAATACATTGTACAGAAAACAAATAAGCATAATTAAAAGGTGAGATGCATCTGATTTGCCAGGACAGATCTGCTGTTCTTACATAGTTTAATCGAGACTCTTATTTTCCAATGTATTTAACAGAAACTAATTCCTTTGATAACAAAAGAATAACTCGGTCCTCTATTAAAAGAAAGGTAAGCATCCTTAATATTTGTTTAGTAATTTTATGTCTAATGATTTATAATTTTTATTGAACTTCCAAATAACTCCTGAATTTTATCAACTGTTGTTTGTATTGTTAGTAACAAATGATTGAAATATTGGTACAGTAAACTTCCGATAATCCGGCACCTTTAGGACCCAGGGGGTGCCGGATTATCAGATATGCCGGACTATCGGAAGGGGGGGCTATGAGGGGTCTGGGGTGAGGGGGGATGCCCCCCCTTCCAATAGTCCGGCTCTGCCCCAGGTGTCCCCGATTGAGCCACTGCTGGTCAGTTTCAGCAGCAGCTGAATCAGGGACACCTGGGGCAGAGCAGCTGGGGTGCTGCCGGGTTGGTCCTGCAGCGCCGAGGGGCGGCGCTACAGGACCAACCCAGCAGCACCCCAGCTGCTCTGCCCCAGGTGTCCCCAAGTCAGCCGCTGGTCAGGTTCAGCAGTGGCTGAATTGGGATGCCTGGAGCAGAGCAGTTGGGGTGCTCCCGGGTTGGTCCCATAGCGCTGCCCGTCAGCGCTGCGGGACCAACCCGGCAGCACCCCAGCTGCTCTGCCCTCGGCTTCCCCGATTCAGCTGCTGGTCAGTTTCAGCAGCAGCTGAATTGGGGAAGCCGGGCGCAGAGCAGCTCCAATGGTCCAGCTGCCCGGAGCACTTCCGGATTCCCGATGGTGCCGGACCATCAGGAGTGCCGGAGCATTGGATGCCGGACCAATGGAGTTTTACTGTAAGACTGAGAAAGCAATGATTTTATTTTCTTATTTTAAAACATGGTTTATGTTTTAGACACATTATCTTTCATAATTATCTTGATTTTAAGATTTTATTCCTGTGTACTGTATGACTTTTTTTATTGCGGTAAGGTCTCCAGGATATGTGTGCGCATGTGTACATGGTAGGACTAATGTTACAAGTAGCCATTGCCCCTCATCCTCATGGCAAATGTGATCATGTTACTAGGTAGCAATATTAATCTATCTAGAAGATTAATCAAATAGCACTGACAAATGACACATGCCTGTTAACATTCCTTTGCTCTCAGGAACTTGAGGCTCAGTTTCTTGCATAGCGTTCTAATAAATTTGAATATGTCTCATTGGACTCGCTGTACAGGGCTGTGTAGCTGTAGTTACAGGTTGGGGCACTTGAACGAGGGAATAGGGCATTCCAGATGATCAATCCACCGTCCTTAAAATAAAGTGTGTGTGTGTGTGTGTGTGTGTGTGTGATGTGGTGTGTCGTGTGAGTCGTGTGTGAATAGTGTGTGTGTGTGTGTGTGTGTGTGTGTGTATTTATTTTAAAGGCAATATTTAACTGAGAGGCAAGTTAGGCTTTGTAAATCTTTCATCCCCACTGCAATAAATTAGCTATCCTGATTTCATTAATCAAGTGGCATAAACAAGATATATAATTCCGAGAATGTTATGGCTTCTGGTCCATATTTTTAAAAAGAATTGATGTTCTTCAACAGTGTATCAGCATTACAGAAGAGACTGGTCGTAGCACCTCGACAGGCATGATGGCCAACAATGCTCAAGATATTAAAAATACAAGAAAAAGCCAGGCTCAAAGAGGCAAGAATGTTAACAAACTTGCCCCCAAAAGGTTACCGGTAAGTAGTAGCACACTACAGTCATGTTAATACCTCACTTAATTGTTCCTATCCTAGATGTCTCCTAAGATTATTCTCTCACGGCTGCCTTCCATAATTACAAGATCTGCTCATAGGTTTTGGAGAGTGTTTTTATGCCATTGCCAACACACTTTTTTTAAATCTTGTAGGTGTCACACTCTCCTAATCCTTTTCTATACCACTAGTGTGAAGCTGGGCCCAAAAGCCCTTTCCACAAGACCTCTTATGAGAAGGGAGGAAAACCTCGTACAGCAGAATAGCACAGAATAGACCCTTTAAGCTTTCTCCTAAAAAATGTAACTTCCATATTCAACAGTAAATAACTGTGCTCCAGTTACACCCATTTCCTTAGTGTTACCTAAATATATGTTTTTCCCTCTAAATAAACTGTTAATTTATGTAGCTTTATTGAAAACTTAGAAGGGATAATACTGTCTTGTTTTTTAAAACTTTTTCAGAAGGTAAAACGTAGAGGAAAAAGAGGAAGGAAAAAGGTAGAAAAATCCTTGTACGGTGTGAGAGAGATAGCTTCCAAGAAACCACTTTTGAGCCCAATTCCTGAGATCCCAGAGGTCTTCTCTTCTGCACCGTGTTCTCCAAGCACACCTAAGAAACCTATTCTGATCTTCTCAGGTAATATAGTCTCTCTCCCTTTCACCCCCACTCATTTTTGTCCACAGTCAATGATAAAATGTAAAAGCTGTTAACTTTCTATCCTCCCTTTCACACATTAAAAAGTCTAATAAATCTGACCTTCATCCTCTTGTGAAGAGGAATCCTGAAGAAAAGGGGTCAGGGGAGGTACTTCAGTGATATGATCCAGGAAATTTACCAAACTGAGTAAAACTGAATTCTTACAGTGCAGCAATTTAAATTTCTACAAAGAAGAGTCTCTGAATAAATGATGTTATAGGGTAGGGCAGAAAAGCCTTGAGGTGATTGATTTTTAAACTCTTTCTTTACATGGGTTGGTTAGGTCCTCAACTTCAGGGTTTCGTTTAATTTACTATAACTTTTTTTTTAAATTAATGAATCAACACAGCTGCGGGGCCATAGAAGTATACTGTTTCTCCATTGGGTTAAACAAAGATATTGACCAAGTTATTCTAAGTTCCTTAGAGGAATTTGAAATCTGCATGTCATTTAATCACTGATTATGCGCAAAGGATGTCGAGCAAATTAGCTCACCTGCCAAATTATTTTTACTTTTTTTGAACTTTGAACAAACTCACAGAATTTAAAATAAATTTAATCTGAGTAAAACTAATATGCAAACAAATTGGACATCTTATATTTCCATATAATATAAGGAAATATTCTGTTTTAATATTTTATATACAGTGTAAGTTTATGTGCATGCACACAGCTATGGTTCTCTAAAGAATCACTCTGGGTTTTTAGGATCCCTAAAATTTTGGGATCCTGTAGCCCCCATGTCATGTGATCTCAAAATGTTAATCTGTGTAGATCTAGACATGTTTCTCCGATCTAAAACTGCAACCACTAGCTTCCAATTTGTCTCTGGTAATGAAGGCAAGTCTTTTATATATATATATATGCTTAGTTAGTTAACTGATATTTCTGCCTGTATCATGTGAGTACTAATATCAGGCCTCCTTTGAAAGTGTGCTACTTCCCTATGCCTTTTTGAAGGAGACTGGCTTCAGTCAAATTAATACTTTCCTGTAAAATTCTGACTTATCATAGAATCCTAGGGCTGGAAGAGACCTCAGGAGGTCATTGAGTCCAGACCCCTGCCCAAGGCAGGACCAACCCCAACTAAATCAACCCAGCCAGGGCTTTGTCAAGCTGAGACTTAAAAACCTCTAGGGATGGAGATTCCACCACCTCCCTAGGGAACCCATTCCAGTGCTTCACCACCCTCCTCGTGAAATAGTTTTTCCTAATATCCAATCTAGACCTCTCCCACTGTAACTTGAGACCATTGCTCCTTGTTCTGCCATCCGTCACTTCTGTGACATCCGTCACTTTCTCCAGCCTCTTTGGAACCTCCCTTCAGGAAGTTAAAGGCTGCTATCAAATCCCCCCTCACTAATTTCTTCTGCAGACTAAACAAACCCAAATCCGTTCGTCTCTCCTCATAGGTCATATGCTCCAGCACCCTAATCATTTTGATTGCCTTCTGCTGGGCCCTCTCCAGTGCATCCTTCCTATAGTTGGGGGCCCAGAACTGGACACAATACTCCAGATGTGGCCTCACCAGAGCTGAATAAAGGGGAATAATCACTTCTCTGGATCTGCTGGCAATGCTTCTCTTAATGCAACCTAATATTCCATTAGCCTTCTTGGCTACAAGGGCACACTGTTGACTCATATTCAGCTTCTCGTCCACTGTAATCCCCAAGTCCTTTTCTGCAGAAATGCTACTTAGCCATTCGATTCCCAGCCTGTAACAATGCTTGGGATTCGTCCATCCCAAGTGCAGGACTCTACACTTGTCCTTGTTGAACCTCATCAGATTTCTTTTGGCCCAATCCTCCAATTTGTCTAGTTCTCTCTGGACCCTGTCCCTGCCCTCCAGTGTATCTACCTCTCCCCCTAGCTTAGTGTAATCTGCAAACTTGCTGAGGGTGCAATCTGTCACCTCATCCAGGTCATTTAATAAAGATGTTGAACAAAACTGGTCCTAGAATCGATCCTTGGGGCACTCCGCTAGAAACCAACCTGACATCAAGCTGTTGATCACTACCCGCTGTGCCCGACCTTCTAGCCAGCTTTCTATCCATCTAACAGTCCATTTATCCAATCCATATTCCTTTAACTTGCTGGCAAGAGTATTGTGGGAGACCGTATCAAAAGCTTTGCTAAAGTCATGTATATCACATCCACTGACTTTCCCATATCCACAGAGCCAGTTACCTCATCATAGAAGCTAATAAGATTGGTCAGGCATGACTTGCCCTTCGTGAATCCATGCGGACCATTCCTGATCACTTTCTCCTCTTCCAAGTGTCTCAAAATCGATTCCTAGTGCCTCAAAATGGATTTGTAGGATAGTCTGACTAGAAAGATTGTATGTTTGGGTAGATGACCAGTGCATAATATCTTTGATAATAACTGTCAATATTAGCTACTTAAAACTAAAAGGGTGTAAAATACTGTAAAAAAAAATATACTTTGTAATAAACAAACTTTCTTTTTGAAAATTTACATTTTGCTTTCAGGCATTCTCAAGTATAACCAACCAAACTGGTGGTGTGTTAACTTTTTAAATTGTAAACTTTTGTATATCCTTTTAGATTATTCCAAATCCAGCAATGGCCACGTAGGATCTATGAAGGAAGTCACTGAGCAGAAAAACGTGGCTGGAAGACTCAAAAGGAAAGTGCCTATAACAAACAAATATCCGAATGCTAAAGAACTTCAGATTGTAGAAGCCAGTATTACCAGTGACATGGCATGTCAGTTATCAGACAGTGGCCCTTATCCTGCTTCAACCATTAATATTGGGGTACTTAATAGACATGAAAAAATTGAAACAGAAAATGAGCTGGGATCATCCTTACTGTCACTAAATCGGAAAGAAAGTTATATTTGTGTGAGTAATCAGACCAGTGAGGTAGACAGCAATAATAAGACCAGCTACCAGCAGTCTGAGCCCAGTTTTATAAGAGAGTGCACTTCACCTGTAATTATAAAATCAAATTCTGTTTTGCCACTACCAAACACTAATATACAAGAAATTAATAGCATTTCCACATTTGATACCTCTGACGAAAGCGAGAGAGATGTCATAATAGAAAATGAATGTGTACTAGAAAGTGACCATGCTTCAAATAATTCAGAGGTTCTTAAGGAGCTAGAGTTCTTAAATCTGCAGGACACTGGTGGAAGTGGAAATACTCTTACTGAATATCCTTTTACAGACTTCACAAGAGAACGAATACCTGACAGTGATGTCAGTGTTAACTTCAAAAGGCTTTCAAGAAAAGGCAGGAGAAGCACTGTCTGTATTTCTGATGTTGAGAGTTTCTGTTCTAAAGCACTTGGAAACAATCTCTCTGATATCTTTTCTAATGAGCAAGAACTCCAAGTAGAAAATGACTCTCAAATGTTTAGTGATCTGCATTATTCTATAGAACAGTCCTTTCTGACGATGAGGGAGGATGGTGAAAAAAAGGTAAGACGCAGTATGAGGCTGCATAAAAATGCAGAAAATGAGGGACTTGTGTGGATTAAAATACCTGTTGACATTCACAAGAACTCTTTGTCAGATTCTGCTTGCAAATCAAGGAGGACAGTGTATGCATCCATCTTTAAAGAATCTGAGAACATTCATCAAAGACCAGAAAATTGGATCCAATGCTCAGCTTTGGGGAAGGAAAACAAGGAGTCTGTTCCTGTTGCAGGGAGTCCTTGCAAAACACGGAGGAGGAAGAGCATGTGTGCCTCTACTCAAGAAAATATAACTCAGACACAGAAAAGGAGAAGGGCAAGCCTTGTGTACAGTGACAAAGACTACCAAAAGGAATCTGAAGTGGAAGTATCCTTTGAGAACCATCCTGATGCCTAGGCAAATTGGGCCATCCATTTTTAAAAAGAAAAAGGTCAGTATTTTAATGGTAGGTTTTCTTTGGCTTCAATTCAGTTGTCTGTGTTTCAAAGCATCATTTAGTAGTAGTGTATTACCTATTTCTCAGGTTACAAAGAAATTTACATAAACAATCATTTTACTTATTGATTTGCCAAGCAACTTGAATTATCCTTCGGCTTGTCAATTTCAAAGTGCTTGGCGAACCAACTGAGGAAAAGCAAGCTCAGCTTTGAGGGTACAGGCGTGTTAGTTGGCAATTATGGTGAAGTTTTAATCTTTTGATGCTAGGAATCAGCACTTGCTATTCCTAGCAGAAATGGCACTGGGTCACAAAGCAAAGTGTTGAAATATTTCTTATAAGAATACTGAAAGCTACAAGGATTAATTGAAGCAGTAGTAAAAGTTGTAACCAAAGTAATGAGAGTAAATACACTTCAGTTACTACACGTTGGACCTCCCAAAACCAGGACTCGCTTATCTAGCAACATCTGTGGTGCGGCAGCCCTGACAGCAGGGCCAGGGCTAGAGACACAACAGCCGTGGCAGCCCCAATAGTGGGGCCAGGGATGCGGTAGCCCCAATAGCAGAGCTGAGGCCAGGGCAGTCTGGGCTGCTGGGACCGCAGCAGCACAGCGGGAAGGTACGGCTGGGGCCGGCAGCAGGGAGGGAAGGTGGTGTGGAGAGCTGGTAGCAGGGGACCTCCTCTGGTCTGGCAAATCCCCTCATTTGGGACTGGTCACATCCCGAGGGTGCCAGACCAGAGGGTCCAGCCTGTAATTTGCGAAATGCCAGCAACCACGCGTGGCTCTCATCTATTGTGGGAAAAGAGAAACAACTTATGAACCAAAAAGAGCAACTTATATTGATAAACTATTGAGGGGAGCTGGGAAATAATTGATTCTTAATGATGTTGGTTCTTGACCGATCAGGATTCAAAACCGAATTCCATTCTATTTTGAAGGCTAGATAGCCTGTAAAAACTGAGCTTGTCTTTACTAGTTAAGCCAGTGGTTTTCAAACTACAAGTCACAACCTAGTACTGGGCTGCGGAATATCAGGCGCTGGGTCCTGTTGCTGCAGGGTGGTCAGGTGACCAGTGGGGGGTACTTAGTCAGGCTACCTGCCTATCCAGGCATCGCAGACTGCACTGCACCCCAGAAGCAGCCGGCAACAGGCCGGGCTCCTAGATGCGATGTGGGAGAGCGCATAGGGCTTCATACACTGCCCCTGCCCTGAGCACCTGGGAACCTGTTGCTGACTGCATCTTGGGGCAGCATGATCTGTGGTGCCAGCCTGAGCACCCCAGTTCCACTCCTGACTGGGAGCCACATAAGATAAGCCCCTCCTGCCGCAGGCCTGACTTCCCCCCTCCTACAGCTAAATCTCTCATCCTTAGCCCCACCCGGGAGTCCACATTCTGCCCAAATTATGTTGGGGTTGCAGGCATCAACAATTTTCTTCAACTGGGTCGTGAGAAAAAAGTTTGGAAACCACTGAGTTAAGTTATGATGGCTTCAAGAATGTCCTGGAACTGTGTAATTATGTGAAGAGTTGATCTATCCCATCTGCCGAATCTAACTTTAGAAGTTGCTGTTATAAATAATTGCTTTTGAAATCCATGTAATTCTTTTTCAGATTTCAAAAACAAGCTAACGAATAGAGATCTTCCTGCCAATAATAAAATGATAAAGGTGGCTCCTGCTGGTATGCAGACTTTGCAGAACACGGGAAGACTTTGCTTTACCATCTTGTACCAGCAGATCTGGAGCCCCCTCTGCTATGGACTTGTGTATTTTACATTCATGCGGATCATTAAGAAATCCCAGTTTCTGCAGGATTGATTCATCTTTACTGTATAGATCACTTTTAATGTTAAACTCCTTACAAAGGGTAGGAAGGTGTCCCTGCATAACTGCATTTTGAATCCTTTAAATCTTTACTTGTATTGGGTACATATATACACTGCTCAGTAGTTGACTTACTATCTTACTGTTGTCTTATTTCTAGTGTGAGCTAAGGAGGAATGGAAAATGTTGAATATGATCTATTGAACACAATCACAATTGTTTTCATATTTCCTACTATATTGCTTCAACTTTAAGCTGATACATGCTAGCTTTAAAACAGTTTCTTAACATTGAAAAATCATCTGTTGTAAACCCTGTTTGACCATTTAGAGCCAGAATAAAAGTTCTTATTTACTTTCTGTAAAGTTAGAAGATCACACTGAAATGCTATGTCTGTTTTATCCTATCTGCAGAGACCAATATCCAGTCTTTCAGAACACAAGGAACTACTCGGGGAAACTTTCCAAGAAACATCATCAAAAAAATTGTGTTGTACTGTTGATTTCAGGAACAGTTCTTCATCAGGTCTCGTCCTCTTTCTTGTACTGTTTCATCTTCCCTCTTTCAAGTCTTGATTAACAAAGCATTCGCACATTTATCTGCTCTTGCTGTCTTGCATTTTTTCTGATGTGAACTGTTTTCTAGAAGGTAGTAGAATATGCTCTAATATTAGCAAAATTGAATATTCTATCACAGTGAACATTTTAGACTTTGATTTAGAAGGTATGAGCTTATTCAGTTAAATTTTGTTGGATTAGCAATACTGTTGCTTTACCAACAGAGGGCAGTGTAGCATGAATTTTGCCCAGGGTTAGACCTGATAGACAAACTGGACTTGTCTGTGAAAACTGTCATGGATTAAAAAAATCTTTAAAAAATAGTTCCCAACCAGAATAATGAAATGTCAAAATGTTTAAAACAAACTGGTCGTAGCAGATAAATTTGGTTCTCTTATTTTATACTTTTTTCTTGCCTATTTCATACCTTGTAGAGTAGAGTTGGAAGAAATAGTTTATAGCTTAAAATAAAACTAAATTCATCTTCTGATCAATAGCTCATAAATAAGCTTGACTGTAGTAATTATGAGAGAGTTTACTATGTGAGAGCCCATACATAGTCTTTTCTTGCAAGATTGGGTGTTTCTATGGTCTTGACTAAAATTTTATTTTTTCCTGGAATATATTTTTCAGTAGATACTTAAGACAGTTTCTTTTATATTGTGTAAATCTTCCAATGCAGATCTTACTGGAATAGCGTGAAGCTGTTGCTGGGAACATCCTAATGTCTGTAAATACTTCTGGATACACTCTCCTTGTGTGAGATGCATATCGCTTTTTCTTACATAAGATACTGAAATATAAACAGGTTTTGTTTTCAGCATAATTACCCCAGGGATGGATGGTCATGGTTAAGGCAGTTGGGTAGACAGGACCAATGTATGTTGTATCCATATCCTTTAGATCAAGCACAGGGTTCAAGTCATCTTTGTTGTTGGAAACTGATCAGTTGCCCACAGTTAAATCTTTCTTTAACAAAGATTATAGGCATTATCCATTCCTGAGTATCATTTTACTTTGATTCAGCCTCTCAGTTGCTTTAGCATTTAAACATGAGTGGAGATCACTTGTCCTCCATTATAGAAGATATATTCAAATTATACACTTCTGCCTAAGAGAAAATAACGTACTTGAACATAATTGAGGACTAAGACTGGGACTTGCAGGGGTTAACTGAGCCTAGAGATTAGAACCTGAGGATACGTTAAAGGAATTTTTGGACTGCAAGAGAATATACTGAGTCGCTTAAGGTAAGATGGGCCACACTTACTGGGAATAAGGATCATGAGACCGTCCTGGTGTTGGAGGGTCATTGGATTTTGAAGGGAAACACAGATTCTGAGACGGGAATCTTCACCCGTGTAGTGCATGTGTGAGAGAGAGGGAGCGAAAGTAAAGTGTAAGGATTTTTCCATCTCAGAAATGCATGCATATAAAACACTGCTCCTTTGAGAAGGGGAGGTGTGTGTACGTAGACTCCTGGAGCCATGTGTGAGCCCCAGTGTGGTTACCAAGCTGCTGAGTAGGAACAGGAGCCAAGAATTCATCAACCTGCCTACATTTTTCACAAAGCTGAGCAATGAGAAAGGACTAAAGTGTGATGTGGAAGGAAATTTTACTTTCATGTTTTTAAAATGGTGTTAATCAAGTTCCTTTTAAAGGATTATATAAAATTTGCATCTCTAACTTAGAGGCAGCCTATAATTGTTGTTTCATTGCATGGGTTTTCTAAGATGAAAATTTAGGTAGCATGGTCCAGGGGGAAGTAAACAGGCTTTGGCATCAAGATAATCTGGTTTTGCCACTTATGGCCTTTTTGAGAGCAGGTTTTAAGTTGTCATGTTATGTCAAGTCAGCAAGTTCAGACAAATATCTAGTTGAACCTCTCTAGTCCAGCACCCTGCAGACCTAACCAGAGAATTTGCTGAACTACAGGAAGTCAATATTGTCTACCAGTGTCACCAACATTTCCACAACTTACTAGGCTTTTACAAGACTTTTAGGGAAGCTTGGCCACCCTCATGATAAGTGGACATCCCACTAACTAAAATCTTGATGGACCAGAGAGTACCAGATTAGAGAGGTTCAACCTGTACCATTATTCAGGACAACACAATCAGACTTTTATCATGTGAAAACCTTGGCTTTAACTTGACTAGTGAAGTACAGTTTTGTCTTGACTGGAATTGTAAAAGGTGTTAATTGTTCAGACTGGGCACCATCACAGTTTAAAACAGTCTTGACTTTGGCTCTGCTTGTAAGTTCTTGGGGGCAGTGATGGTTTTTGGTTTTGTTTTCTTAGTACAGTTCCTAGTACATTGGGATGCTAGTCTGAGTAAGGTCAGGTCTACACTAGAAAGTTAGCATAAATGTGTGTTAAGAGTATAAAAGCCATGCTGGCAACTTCCACCCCCACACTTTATACCAGCACCAGAGTCCTTTTGCCAGTATAGCAAATGGTCTGACCATCCTAGCAAAAGGGATTCTTTTGCATGTATAAACTACATGCAAAATAATTAGGTTCCAGTTCATTAGGTAAAGCAATTAGGTTCCAGTTCATTATTTTCCTCTTACAGCTCTTTCTGAGTAGACAGAAGGGTATATAGTTAATACATCTTGTATATGGCAAAGTGATTTTTATCATTGTTTAAATGCTAAAGCAACTGGGTGGCTGAATCAAAGCAAATGGTAGTCAGCAATGGATATACTATAGACTAGGCCTGAGGCTCCTTGGCACAGTATAAATAACTGTGCCTTTTGGCTAACCCATTTCCCCTATTTGCTTCATTTTTCCTATCTGTATAATGGGGATAATGCTTCCCTGCCTGATACAGGAGTGGGGAATCTTTTTGGTGTCAGAGGCCACTGACCCACAGGAAAATCAGTTGGAGGCCACGCAAGTGAGAAGCAAAAAAACCCCACCCCCACATTCCCCTCGCACAGGGCTAGCCCAGTAGATTTTTGTCTTCTCCTTCCCCTCCCCCCCACCCCAAACACACACAGTCTGGGGTAGAGCCAAAAATGTGGGACAGGGTGGCTGGGGAGTGAGGTCTGGGCAGGGAGGGTGCAGGAGTGGGTTGCGGGAGGGTGGTACAGTGTAGAAGCTGGCTGGGCAGGCTGGACGGAGGGAGGGTGCAGGAGCAGAGTGGGAGTGCTGGGTCTAGGCAGGAGGAGGGCTGGAGTGCCAGCTCCCCAATGCTAGGGGAGCCCCAAGTGTCGTAGGTTCCCCACCCCTGCCTCATAGGGATGTTGTGAAGATTACTTAATGTTCCAGTGAAGTTCTACAATACATTCCTAGAATGTAGCCATTAGATCACTCCGACCATAGTCATAGCTAGAGTGAAGTACGTATTGCTGAATAATATTCACGTTTCTCAGATTCCAATGTAATTGTGACATAGTGACTGATTTACAGGATAAATGTTTCCTGGAAATGTAATCATTATCTTGCCATTATATTGTAATTACCAGCTCATTAGTCAACTGTAACTATGTAAGGAAAGAGTGGTTACATAACACTTTACCCTATAATGTGAAGTGTTAAATTATAGTCAAATACTTGACAACTACCTGTAGGGGATGCAATAAACCATGGGAATTTGTTTTCTGCTGAGTTTGTGTTTTACCATCAGCATGGCATAAAGAAGAAAAACATTGAGCATGAATTCTTTAGAAAATGTGAGTATGCAGAATCAAAGAGAAGGGCTGGAATCTTACTATAAATGTTCTGCTAATGGCAGTGAAGTAGACAGTTTTATCTTTCCAGAAAACTACACAGCTCATAGAGTAAATGATCTAATTTACTGTTGATATGCAGTAAATCGCTATTCTTTTTAAATCTAGCAAAAATCATTCTAAATTTCTGTAATAAATACAAAATGAAGTAGAAATTAGTAACTTCGTTATTGCTCTAATTTACTGATAAATGGTGGTAACAAACATCCACTAGTTTTTACCTGTATTGTAATTTGAAGTTCATGGATTTTAGGGACAGAACATTTTCTACATTACTTTATTGTCATGGTTTCCCTTCTCGCTTCTAAATACCTGTTTATTTTAAAAATATGCCTTACTGATGAAATGCTATGTATAAAATGTTGTTGTACCTATTTGTGGAGCACTAATTGGCATTAGGCCATATTGTTTCCTACTCTGCTACTCCCCCTGTTGGCTTTAGCAGTCCAAGCTATTAAGCAGTCTACCCAGATCAGGGTTGACATCTATTCTGTGTCTGGAGGTAAACAAAGGACATTCTTTCAGCTTCATTAGAAAATATCAATTATATCTCCGAATACTACAACAGTACTGATAGCTTGCTAGTCATTTAAAAAGTAGTAGTTATTAAATAATGAAAAGGATATGTTTGTTTCATAAAAACACTAATAGTTGAGTCTTCAACTGGCACATTTTAAAAGTAGGTAAGTAGCACAAAGCAGGATGTTTCAGACTAGGAAAGGTGGGATCTGATTGTTACAGTTCCTGTGAGAAAAGTACAACTTTATCTTTGACGAGAAAGCTAATGTATTAGTTTTGTAATTAAGTCTTGTAAATTGTGCATAACAGCATTTAACTACTTTAACCAAGCTTTGGACAAGGAAGAAGAAAAAACACAGTGTGCATTGGGAATGGAGGCATGGAACATATTCCCTAACTCAAACCTGAAAAACCTGGTATTAGTCTTGGGTTATTGCCAATGACCCTTTGACTCCCATCTTCCTGCCCCCTGCACAGATTTGGAACTGGTCAGCCATTTTTGTTTTTGGAAGGGAGAGGAGACAGATATAATGAATGGCTTTTATTGTGCAATATTTCAAATCCTTTTGACTGTATTTGGATGGGATGGAAAATGTTCTACCCTGTGCCCTAGCCAAAACAAACAAAACATATTCCCTAAACCTGGATGTGTGTTTCACTCAAACTGGCAGTAGTCAGAGCTCTACTCTCACCAAGAATTTAGTTTGACAATTTTTAGCCCTTGTTCAGCTGAATGACACAGCCAAAGAAAATACTTGAAAAAATATTAATATATTTACAGCTTATAGGTGCCATTTATATTTTCAGTTCAGTGTTTACTTTAAGAAACTCCATTAGTTGGCCTATATTTTAGATTTTTTTAAATTAGTTTCTCTTATCAGAAGAGTGAGTCTGAAAGAAAATGTTTTATGTAACTCCCACATGGGTGATAAAAAGCTAAGATTCGAGGATTAAAAAGTTCAGGGGCTACCACGAAACTAAATATTCTGTAGACCCAACAAACTAGCAGTAAATGTCCTTGATGGAAGCCTCTATACACTAGCTTCCAGCTCAACTAACTTTGGTTTAAGTACCTTCTTTATTGTACATACAGCCTTATTGTTATTTTTTGGCATTGCCGATCAATTTAGTGAAGAGGTTGCACTGTGTAATCAACATAATTCAAGGAATGCAACATGTTTTATGACCTAAACAAACTGTAGTTATTAACTTTTAATGTATTGGCACCTATACCCAAAGGCCTCTGGGTGCCATAACGATGCAGATTTAACCATAAATTATCAAAATAGGCAGCATTCCCAACTGCCCAAAACCAAAATCTTATATCCCTGACATCCCACCCTCGAATTAAAAATCCCTTTGAACGAATAAAATATGAAACTCCATTGAAATGTTCTTGTTATTAATATGAAACATTTAAAGCTCTTTTTATGTTCTTTAATTATGATCTTGTAGACAAATATGCAGATGAGGCATCTCTTAAAATCTGGAATGGGAATTGTAAAAACAGATTGTAAGATCATTTAAAGAGAAGTATCATGATATAATGGACTGAGCATGAAACTGGGAGCCAGGAACTCGAGAGTTCTGTTCTCTGCCAATGATGTGCTGGGTAGCCTCAAGCAAAATCTTGAATTAGAGTGCCTCAGTTTCCCCTCTACTTTTTTATTAACTTATATGCCAACATCCATAGATTCTGAGTGCAAGGCATGGGTTTAATGCAGTCACGCTCTAAATCAATTTTGTCTTCAGTGTAACTCGTGTACCTTTTTCCCCTATTCTGCCCCCAATTTGTCATAAATAACCTACTTAGAGTCAAACAAATGCTTTGCTAAAAGATGTATCTTGTTCCACATACGGAAGGTCAGTTCCGCTGGGTTCTGGTAGTAAATAATACTTGCCTACCTCACCAAGGCTGTGTGGGAATTAATGTTTGTGCTGTTCTTTGATGTAAAGTGCTCTCAGCCTTGCAAAATTATTGTGAAATTTTAATTAGGCAGGTACAAAAACTACTTACTGCTAATGAAAAAAGTAATTTTACTCTCCCATCAAAAAGAAATTTACTTGCCCCTGGTGCTTTATACAAGGAGAACCTTTGCAAGGTTAATATAAATGCTAGAAAAGGAATAGCTTGTTTTAGAGAGCCAATGCTTAGTTGTTTCACAGGATGTGAATGGTGATTTGACCTTGCATTCTCCATGAGCTAGGGCTGGAGGCCATAGCTCAGTTTAGTGAGGTTTAAATGTGGGAAACATCCAAAAGGAGGGACAGGAAAAGAAGAAGCTTGTAAAGGTGTGAGACCCATCCAGGTTTTTTTCCTATTTTTCACTAAAGGAAGAATGGTTTTGGAAGTCTGGGTATTAACAGCAGCCTGGTCTGAAATAAGGGTGGGATTATTGAATAGTATTTGAGTCTTTAATGCCATTTGTCTTTCTACCTTAGAGGCAGTGGTATTGGTTCTCAGTAAATTATGCTTGATACCATTCTACTTCAATGCTCTGTACAAACATTGACTGAGCCTCATACCCCGTGCATGGGCTATTAATCCATTTTAAATTTGAGCAGAAGTGCAAACAAGTGGTTAAATGACTTGACCAAGGCTACAAAAATACTTAATGTCAAATCTTGGACAAAAAGCTCATGAGTTCATGGGTCCCACCCCTGTGCCCAGGCCCCTGAACTGCGTAGAAGTCATGTATGCTCCTATTCAGTTTCTCCTTTTTCCATCCCACAGGTGCCCTCCCACCACAAGGCGCTGCTTTTCTCTCCACAATAAAAAGAGGACTATCTTTCTTAATTAAGGACCCTCACTACACTGCAAATGCCCTCCCCCCGCCTTTCTACTTCTGCTTGTTCTCTCCTACCTAAACACTTTATCAACTGGACCTAAGATGTTAAGTGCCATGATGAGACTGCAGGCAGAATGAAATGTGTGGTTTCATACTGAGGCAGAGAATAGCTGAAGCCTTAAATTCTTTTCATTTTTATTAACAAGGAAAACCTCCAGGTCTGAGAACTCCTTTTTCATATTCCACTAAAGATCAGTGGAAGATAGGGTGTGTAGGGGGAGGAGGAGAACCATTTTTGTATAAATCCTAAAACTTCAGCGATGGTTTATTTCTGTATATTGTAGCCTGCCTTCCTTCTGCTTTCAGTACCTAATGCAGTGCACTAGTAAGACTATGCCAAAAGCTGTTTAAACAATATTAAGATGTTTTCTTCAAGCTTCTCCCTAGGAAGATACTCTCTTTCAAGAGGAATGTTTTCCCAAGAGCATTACATCATGAATTGATTCAGTTTTTGCAGTAAGAAATTGGACCAAATGCTGGAGAAGATCTCCTGGGGAAACATACTTATACTGTTAAGTATTCCCATCAGAAAACTTAGAAACTGCTTACATATTACTATTCTGTCTACATTTAGCCTTTCACCTTAACTGCAGCTGAATGGGTTTTTTCTAAGAAATTTGAACCCTTTTTGTCATTTCTCCCTCCCCCCATATCTTGTGAATTGAACTGTGGCAATAGATTCTAATACTTTTGACAGCAGTAGTGAATCAAAGTGTGTGTCTGAGAGGGAACTGTTAATGAGATTGCAAATATGAAAGCTTCCTTGGAAATGTTGAATTTGGCTTTTGCGTGAGCATTAAATGAGAAGAACGTTTTGGAGAAGACCAGAGGCTGAAAGGATTTGAGTGGATTTATGGGATGGCCGCCATATGAACAATGTCTGCACTAGAATGGTATTGGATTTCCTTATGTTTACAAAATGGTTCCACGTGAAAGATGGGATACTTGATAGTATATCTCTTTATCAGCAAAAATCACATTTTTGCCAACAAGAAATACGATCTCCCTACATTTCAGTAAAAACTTAAAAATGGGGTGGGGGGGACAATGGGCTCTGTGTAATATGAAAGTTTACTTTGTGTATAAAAGAGATTGTGAACTGTTAAAACTCTGCCTGGTAGTTTCATAAAACTGGGCATTGTGCTTGCAGCCAAGATAATTAAAAACCCAAAGGCCACTGAAAAAAGCAACCAACTTCAAGAGATTGAATTTGACTCTGTGGGTAAAATGGATCAGGAAGATTCCTCATTTCAGCCTGCACAGCTGCTGAAGTACAAGGTAGAAGCTATCCATCAACAGGCTAGCTTACAAGAATGTACTGTGGGATACAATACCATTTCTTAACAACTGCTGCCCAGATTGAACAGAACAGAGAGACAGAGCTGCACATGCTCTTGCTTGGAGAGGAGCCCTCCAGAGCATGGTGGAGAAATACTAACATGCGAGGTTAGGGAGAGCTGCTGCTCCTGCCAACTCTGGTTCCGTGGAGGAAGATCGTACGTTAGGCTGCACTGGGATATCTGGCACCTTTTCACCAGCTCTAAATTCACTTGAAAACGTGAATGCATTCTTTTCCCACAACTTCCTGTGATACACATTAGAGAAGCCTACAGCTTCACCTATATTTTCTAAGTGCTCTTTGTATTAATATTTTGCACTTATGTTGATGTAAAGAACAGAGGTTTTTTTAAATGCAGGCAGGCTTTTAGGGTTCATAAGAAGGGCTATTAAACTGGACCAGCTGTTGAAGCTTGACATTGAAACTGACAACTAGAAATTGGCACAGGGTCTTAGGCAGACATTTTCTATAATATTAAGCATACATTAATTACAGTGTGCATTTTTTACTAGTTTCTGATTATGGAATTGTCCCCCCAAAAAAAAGGAGCGTATGTAACAGACCACATAACTCCTGTAGGTAGAGGCTATAACCCATTATAGACAAAGGAAAGGCTCCTATTTTGTATCAGGCCTCATGTAAGTATTTAATTTTCAATAGTAAGGTCAAAGTGTTCTTGTAGGAGCAGCACTTTGGGCAGAGCCGTAACGGTATCTGGATGCCTGACTCCTATTGGACATCTTTGAGGTTCTGGGCCTAACACCCGTAACGTGAATCTGTGCTTGAACAGGCATGTGAAGGGACTGTGGAAGGTATCACATGGATCTCATTGTAAACTCTTTAGGGTCTTTTTCATCCACAAAACAAGGAGAGGCAGCATACTGTAGCAGTGCAAACTTCTTCCTGGCCATTGTTTTCCAATATTCCTCATACTTGAGACTTCCAGGATATCTTTGGGGTATAAGAACGGAATTGAATCTACATGGCTCATTCAGTTTCAGATGTAGTGGACAAGTTACACTAGTGGTTTTTATAACGGTGGTCCTGTGGCACCTTACAGACTAACCAAAATATATAGAATCATGAGCTTTTGTGGGCAACGTCCACTTCATCAGATGAATTGGAGTGGAAACAATAGAAACCAAGAGACATATAGAAACGGAGAGAGAGAGAGAACAGCAGAAGTATCACCTGTCAATAGTAGAACCCATGTTAATGAGGCTAATTAAATGGGCTGGATGTGTTCTAGCTTTTGATGTGGAAATGCAAATGTCAATGGCAGGAAAAATTGGTTTTTATGACGACTTTGAGAATCAAGCTGAATCCATGTATATTGTATATTCTGTATAGAGGCTACAGATGGAGTGTCCACTGTACATATCCATTGGAATTCCTTGTGCAGGATAACAGTGTTCCTTTAATACAAGACTTGGACATTGCCTGCAGTGTGAGGCAGTCCTTCAGAGTTGGTACGTATTAGATGACTTCCTGGCCACGCTGAAGTCTAAGGAACTTTTGCTGTTGACATCAATGTTTGAATTAGAATTTCAAACATAGTATTTTTAAATGATACATTTTAATTGGAAAAAGTCTCCTGTTTGGTAATCATTTTCTCTGTCTTTAGCAGTTATGTGGATCTCAAAATACTTCTGTTGAATAAATCACAACATTCGTAAATATTTTACAGAAACCGGTTATTTAATAGATTGTAGTTCACAAATGGTAAAAAGATGCAAAAGAAAAAAAGTACCTCCTTACTACTGAGCAAACTTTTAAAATTGGTGTTGCTCACAACTATAAACAGATTACACCAAATATTCTCCACTTGATTAAGATGGATGGTTGTTGTATTTAGAGCACTAATTAAAGTTCTGGTGGTGAGCAAGAAAATAACAAACAAATCTAATAACTTAAGGAGACTCTTAAATTGAAGAGCATTTTAAAAATATAAACCTTAATTTGGTTACTATCTCCTTCAATTACTAAAACTCAGACTGTCAATGATTATTAGACTATATTACTTTATATATTCATACACACACACATGTTGCATTTCATCCACAGTACATAGTGATGCAGGGTCTCTAGTTCTCTCTGCACCAACAATTTCATAAGTTTATTTTGTAATGGAGAAACTGAACCTCCCCCCCAAAAAAGTCTTACTATCTGTTCCAGTAAAGAACAGAGG
Source organism: Pelochelys cantorii (assembly GCA_032595735.1). Lineage (NCBI taxonomy): Eukaryota > Metazoa > Chordata > Testudines > Trionychidae > Pelochelys > Pelochelys cantorii. Next base: position 9,675,130 of record CM064355.1, on the reverse strand, counting down.
GAACTTCTTCTTTAATTAACTACATTTAACAAATGCTACAATAGCAAGTCACCTGTATGCAGACCCTGTAGCTGCTTTCTACCTCAGAAATATTTCTTCTTTTTTAGTTTTAATAACTTTTTTAAATCTGTCATGTTGAAAGGGGTTAAGGAAAGCACATCTGTAGGTCTGAGTAGAACGGTTCAAGTATTCAAAAGTGCAAAGTTCGGTTTAAAAGTCAGAAAATACTTACAGAATATAATCTGCAATATCGCAAAATAAGGTTGAAAAATTTAACAATACAGTGTTATGACAGCTTGATCTTTTCCATCTTCCATATATTGGAAAATATATTTTCTAAATAAGCTAAGGCTGGTCCTTTGATATAATCTAATACAATATAGTATAATTAGAATACAATAGTGGATGGAGAGTTCTGGGTTGGCTGGTTTAGTTCCACCCTGATTTGTGACCTTGGCCAAGCAAATTCTTTTCTCTGTGTCTAAGCAGTCCTCTCTGTAAAACCGGTTAATAATCTCTTATATGGGTGTTGCAAGGCTTAATTAACTGCTTGCACAACACTTTGAGAGCTGTAGCTGAAAGGAGCTGTGTAAATAAATGTATATGGGGTTTAACTTTTGAGATCGGGGTGGGGGGAGGGAGGGTAGGGGCTTTTTTTTTTAATTGCAAGATTGTCTCTGTGCACAAAGATGGAAGTGAAGAAGTTAACTTCCAACATTCAAGTGCATTAATGGTATGGCTGGTGAGGTGTAATTGACAAAAAGAGCCCAAATGATTTAAGGGTGGCACTGCTTTTAGGGGAGAGAGGTGGCTTGTTCAGCTTTGTAAAGTCCTTAAGATAATGTCTTTTATATCTATGATTGATTTATTTGATATTTATGCAGTTGGCAGTGGGACTTGAAATATAACATAAGCACTTCCTGAGATGTCAGTACTCCAATGTTAGTGGTCTGAACAAGGATGTAATTCATATCTGCAGGTGCTTACTCTGGTATCAAACACTTCAATAACATCATGCTTGTGGAATCCGGCATTCCCCAGTGTCCCATTTGTATCCTGATATGCCCACGTCTTTCCTATGTGTGTTTTTCTTTCTTAAGGAGCTCTCATTTCCTTCAATAGGATATGTTTTATTTCATCCTTTTTCCTGCATTTACTCATACTAATGTCACCGCATTCACTCGTAATAGCGAGGTTTGGAAATAACCCGTGTATCCCTGAAAACACAGTGTCTGAAATTTAATGCCTGGGATGCTTTGTTAAGGAAGAATGGATATTTAAGTGAAGGGAGGTAATAGCTGCTTTCTGGATTCTAATTATATCTAACAAGTGGGAAAGCATGTCCAGCAGGCTCACAGGCAACATGCATTTGTGTTCTTTTAAGCGGTGTTTGAAGAGCCCAGCGTGAAAGTGTTCTGGGGCTGGATGGCTTTTATGCAAAGGAGTGGAAATTGGACACCGTCGGGTGATGGAAAAGAGCAAGGAAAAAGTCCTACATGCTTTGTGGACTTGTTCTTGGGTTTTCTCATAGGGATTAGTATGACCGGAACACAGGACTGGAAGCCAGGAGGGTGGGTTCTAACACTTTCTTGGAGAGAAGTGGGATGTAGTGGTCCGAATAGGGGACTGAGAGCCAGGATCCCTGAGTTCTTTTCTTGGCTTTCCATTGATTAGCCATATAATCTGGAGGATGTCCCTTGTCCTTTTCATACCCTGATGTGGTCCTTTACCCTTCCCGGATTTTACTCTGACGTGGCTGAATTTACACTGTAAGCTCTCCAGAAAGGGACTGTCTGTATTTGATCCGTGAAGCACCTTTGCACATTTGTGGGCACTTATGCTAACACACGTGTGTAAAATTAGCAGTTTGTTCATTTTTGGCTCTTAGATGGAACTTTAAAAAAAAGTTTCCATTGCTTTAAAGACATCTATCAATCTTTGCGACCCTCCCATGAGAGGGGGAAAAATTATCCCATTTTACAGGTGGGAGAAACAGATAGGTTATGTGTTTGGCTACAAAGAGTGTGGTTGTATGCTCATAAGCTTTTTATGAGGTAAAGCACTTTGGATTTCATGCACTGTATTGTTCAGTGGGTGGGGCTCCTTGCCGTGTGCCATTAGCATGGTTCAGTCAGCCAGAGAAGTGTCCTTGCTTTAATAAGCCACTGTATTTTCCATTCCTCTTGGAAGGTCCCTCTCTTCAGAGGCCACTCTCCCAACAGCTGATGGGGACTGTATCTTTTCCCAATAAAGCAGATGAACAATACTGGACTCCCAGCTTGGTGCTCTTTTACTTGAAGGTTTCACACAAGCAGTAATCTGTATTGCAGCTCACCTGGAAAGTCAATGGTGCAGTGGTAACATAGCACAAGGAGGAAGAAGTTATAGAATATGGGGCCTACTCTGGAAACTGAGTGGCCCTTTTCGAAGATGTATGGACTGTACCAATACACCCTGCTTTATTGCTTAGCATGAAGCTACAGCAGCTTGTGGTAATTAATAGTGATTGGGTTTGTGACTGAAGTGACCTGTACTTATTAACTTTCACATGATCTAGTACTCATATTCCAGTAGAAGCTCAAGGCCTAAATTAGGATTGGGGCTCAAGTCCTCAAGGCTTGGTACAAGCACAAGAAAAGAGAGTCCTTGCCCCTCAAGCATCCCATTCCTGTACATTTTAACCACTGAAAAGACTGACACAACTGGAGGTAGAAGAATGGTCCTTTCTTCTACAAGCACACAAGTTCATCCCACTTGAACTCAATGGAATTCCTTTAGGTGTCAGCCATAGGAGGCCTTGGACATACCACTGAGTTTTTGTTTTCATACTGCAGAGGGCAGTGGTGCAGTAATGTGCCCATTTTACAGATGGTTTAGGAAAGGCAGTTGGAGAAGTGAACCTTGGGTGGCCTAATCTGTCAAGGTTGGTGAGACATCCAGAAAACCTCAGCAGGAAGGTGCAGAAGTGTGAAGTATTAATGTGATTTCATTTTCACAGTTTATAAACAGCAAGGATGCAATTTCCTGTTTTCAGTCAGGGAAACTGCCTGTGGAGGCAGCTGCAAGTTGCACTAGCCTATGGCAACTAGCCAGTTTGAAAAACAATTAGGTCTAAGCCTTTTTCCCCCCTTTCCCTACCCTCCCACAAAACCTTGCCTGCCATGGATAAAATTTAAGTTTGGCAAATTGTTATTGGCACTTGTTATCCTGAACAAAATATTAATCTCTTCCCTCTCCTGGCATCCACACTTTGTTTTCGAAATGGTTCCTTTTCTGGGTCAACTTGGCAAATAGATACCAGGCCATGCTACCAGCAGCGAGGGACAGGAAATCCATGACATTAGCCCTATTGTACAATGGACCTTTCCAGCAGAAGAATCCAGCTCATTTCCTCTCTGGAGCAGGTGGAACAACTTTGGCTGAGTCACAATTTAAACTGTTTTCATTCCTCTTTCTTTTGAAACCTCTTCTCACTGTTTGTTACTTTGAATTGCCAGAAATTTAGTCAATCTCTCCAGAGAAGTAAATATGATTTGTATCTAGTGCTTCAACTACAAACACTCTTTAATTGTTTGGAAGGAGAATTTTGTCTTTCTCCATCTGCAAAAATCTATAGCTACTTTGTCTGAATGGGCTAATTTTAGATTAAAGGAAACAAGCAAACAAAAAAGAACAAAAGTAAAGTCTCTTTGAGACTACAGACTGTTTTCTCTGTAATAGGCAGTCTGAACACCACATCTCAAAATGGCTCCAGATCTCTGTAGACAGCAGCTTAAGAGTGCTACTACCCAAGGAGAAAAAATAGGTATAACAGTTACCTAGCAAAATCCATCCCACAGAGCAGATGGTATGAATCAAACAGCATTACCCGTTTACAAATATTTGTGTTAACAGCTGACTGATGGATCCAAAAGAGACTCCATTAAGACCCTAACCACCAGTTGAGGGAAATCCAGCTGTAAGTGTTAACTTTGTGGGTAACCCATTTAGAATGGGGTTCTACTATCTACTTTCTCTCTCCTCTTCCCCAAACTGCTTTAAGGCATTCAGGACTGGATCCAACTTGTACCATCCATCCCTGCTTCTCTAGGAGAGAGACTACAGAGCAAAAAGAAAATGAAAACATTGTGTCTGAACAACAAACATCTGAGTCTCCTGAGGCTGCGGCCCAGACTCAGGTGTGCTAAGTTTCAACTTTTAAATTACCCGATTACTCGTTCTCTCCCCAGGGTTGATTCAAGCAAATCTAAGCTCTGTCCCTAGATCTAAGGCAGAAAGGCCAGTTTGTTTATTTCTTCCGGCTCCTGCCCTGTGTCCTATTGGAGCAATGAATTTCACAGCAAGGAAGGTGAAAGAAATAAGGATAGTGCTTAGAACAGCTCTCTGTGTGTATGGAGGTAAGGGACATAGAGATGGAGATTTCCTGATTAGCAGGAGAAACCTGCAGCATGTCAGTCTGGGCAGTATGGCTCAGTATGGTAAAGCAGGGGCTGACTTAACTCTGTAGGAGGGACAACAACATAATTTCTACTCCAAGCTGTGATGATCCAGTGACTGGTGGCAAATGTACCACTAGCATTTCAGCCTGTGCTTAGTAGGATGGGATTCCATAGACCAGGTGGCACAGGGTTTGATAGCATGGCCGTACCTAGCCTTCCTCTGACCTTGTGAAATACCATGCACTCAATGCTTCAGTTCCTGGGAGTGCTCTTACGTACAGCTATTTGCTCGAGTGCTCACTACTGTCACCTTTGACTCTCTTAAAGGGATTCCGGCCACCTTAAAGGGATCTCTTTCGACTACATGTCTGCCAGAGTAGATAGAAGCCTAAGGCCCCAACCAGCTGAGTTGGCCTCAGGCCAGATCTATACTAGACCCAGAAGGTTGGCTTAAGGTACTCAACTCCAGCTATGTAAATAATATAGCTGGAGTCGATAGTGCCAAGCTTGGCTTATGGTATATCTTCACAGCAGGAGGTTGACCGGAGTAAATGCACCCATCAGCTTCCCTTGTTCCTCATGAATCGAGGAGTACTGGTGCTGATTGAGAGTGCCCTTGGCATTCAATTTAGTGGGGCTTTACTAGACCCACTAAATCAAACACCAGAAGATTGAGCTCCAGTGGGGCAAGTTGAGACATAACTTAACAGTCCCTTGCAAAATTTAGTGTATGGGCTGGTTAGGGCAAGGCAGCTCAGCCTTAGAAACCAGTTGCTTGCTCCTCCCTGCCAGCCGGTAACAAGAGTAAATCCCTCTTTGGTCTTCTGTGCAAACAAATCTCTCGTATAAAGCAGTTTAATTTATGCTCTGCTGGGAAAATTTACCCTTCTGGGAAATGGTGGTGTAGCTAGTACTAAACCACTTTGTCTACCTGTTCTTTAGAGAATGATTATTTGCCCCCCTTTCTAATCTCTCCTTAATGGCTTGCCTGTTTGTTACACCAACAATTAACTCCCTGAGATCTTGGTCTCCCCAGGAATCCCAGGGGAAAAGGCTTGAGTCCCTCACAGAGTCTGGATTCAGGCTTCTCCAGAATTTGGATCTGGGGGTTCAGTTTAGTCCATGGTGTGGATAGGGGACGAGAGGCAAACTGCAGATCCAGCCTTTGGGAATGTTTGGAAATGGTCCCAAATGTAGAGCAATAGCTGAGTCCTGAGTCTGGTTCTGAAATTTTGGGGTATTTGGTTCCAGTGTTTTGCTGTGTGCCGCCTTGTTTCCCATCAACAGGGAAGAAAGAAGGAATCAAGTTTGCCCTGTGGCTAGGGCACCAGCCTACTACTTGGATAGATTCAGGTTCAATTCCCTGCTCTGCTATAGATTTCCTATGTGACCTTGGGCAGGTTACTTTGGCCTAGGTCCTCAAAGAGGTTTAGACACCTAAATCCCTTTGAGCAGCTGGACCTACCCTCTCTGTGCCTCTGATCCCTATCTGTGAAGTGCAGAGAACAGTGCTCCCCTGTGGGGATGTTGTCAGCACAAATACACAACTGGCATATAATGAGGTGTATATAGTTAAGCAGAGGCATAAGACTTTGCAGGATTAGACTCTTAGGGCAGGTTTACCCTTACAGCGCTGTAACTTTCTGGCTCAGGGGTCTGAAAAACATCCCTCTTCTTCCCCCCTCCCCCTCCCCCCCCACACACACAGGAGCAGCAAGTTACAGCACTGCTGGGTGAACCAGGCTTGTTGGAGATGGCTTACATAGGGCCATGACCATGCTCTCCTCCTGTTAAGTGAAGACAAAGCCAGTCATTTTGGTTTACAGACATAACGTCAAGCACGTGCAGAAGTCTTTGTGGAGCAAGGCCTCAGCTACAAGGCAAGGGACTGGCTCAAGTGTTTGTACAATGCCTAGCACAACAGGGCCTTGAGCCTCTACTGTAATACACAGGCTAACACATAAATAACACAATTTCTCCCACCTTTTAATACCTGTATTTGCACATCAGAACCACTGAGGACCTAGCTAGCCCACTTAATTAGCCTCATTAACACGAGTTCTACAAATGACAGGTATTTCTTCTGCTGTTCTATAGATCTCTAAGGGTGCATCTACACAGCACCCTTACCTCGAAATAAGCTACACCGCTTAATAAACTAAGCAATTTGCTTCAATGTTATTTTGAAATAAGGTGCTATTCTGAAACATCCCTTCACCCTTATGCAATGTCAGAATAGCAAGCCTGTTATATTTTGATATAATGGGCTTGCTCTTAAGATGCGGAATATGTAATTTGGATACCGGAGGTATCCCGAAATAGCTCCACTGTGTAGATTTAGCCTTAGTTTCTGTTTCCGCTCCAATTCATCTGAGGAAGTTAGTTTTGCCCATGAAAGCTTATGATTCTATCTATTTTGGGTAGTCTAATAAGCCATGTCTACACTAGGAAACTCTTTCAAAATTACTAAATTTGACTTCATAATTCCAATTTTTACAAAATCAAACTAGTGTGTCCTCACTATGGGGAGGTCTCAATTAGTCCAAGATGGGCTCCATTAATGGGGATACACTACCTCGACTTAGAGCCCCAGGAAGCACTGTGGAGTAATTTGAAATGGCACTGGAGTGTCAACCTTACCACTATTTAGAAATAACTTTTGAAATTAGCGTTATTCCCTGAGAAAAGTGGGAGTACAGATTTCAAAATAAGTGGCTCGTTATTTCAAAATAACAGGCTTGGTAGTGGGGAAACTCTACTTATTTATTTCACCTATGGGGGGGGGGGTATTTCGAAATAAAGCCTTGGTGTACACCAGGACTAAGGTGCCACAAGATCACTTGTTGTTTTTACACATAAATGGGGCCAAGATATCTGCCTGTGCACATCCAATTGACTGAAATTGCCAAGGTAGGAATAATCTTTGAGTGGGAGGTGGCAGAAGGTGGGAGGGTATGTTATTAAAAGCAAAAGAGAACCCGGGGAACCTGGCTTGGCTCCATTCTCCATGAAGAAGCTTTGAATACGATAAGGGAAAAGCAGTGGGAGTAATTATCCAAAATGGGTGGCATAAATCCGAACAGGAAGTAATGCATCAGTTTTAAAGCTACTCATTTCAAACTGTGCGTTAGATTTATTTGACCTGCATTTGGGAGCAAATATTAATGAAAGGGCGAAGGCAGCTTATGGCTCTTTCAGTTCTTTCATTTCCCACTAGATATCTCCGGTGTAGGAACTAATTATGAATGCTCCTGATTTAATTTGGAAAAAAAATTGGATGAATGTTTTATTTTTAATTTTGTTTTCAGGTCCTGTGTTATTGTGCAGTGTCTGAAGTTAACTCTGGGTCTTTCTCTTCAGGAACTACTCCAACCTGGAGTTCAACGAAGCCACTTAGAACCCATGAAATTAAGGGATAGGATTATTTTTTAATAACGATCTGTCCAAGCATTCTGAGAATGGAAACAGTTTCCTAGCTCCTAGGCTGCTACAGGTTACAAACCCGTATCCATCTCTGATAGGAATACAGGCTTGGTAGGCCCTAGAATTTCCTCTGTTTATTCTGTGCCACGTTAGCATGATGTATTTGAACTTGGACTCCATCTCCATGTGCTGTGCATGGCCTTCACAAGAATCCAGATCTTCGGAAATTCTAAGAGCCTGATTCTGCAGGGGGTGGAATCTTTGCTTCGCTTATTGCCCCACTGACATTAAAAGGGCTCAACGCAGATGTAAGGGCTCATTCACATGGCTCCATTTGCAAGCCAGAGGCCTTACTTATCCTAGAAGAGCAGGATTCCAGTAGAGACCATCTCTCTCTTTCTGATGAGAGCCACAGAAAAGCCCACAGTGGGAAGAGCATTGGCTAGCGAGCATTATGCTGTTTGTTACGGGAGAGTCGCTGACTGTCAGCACTTATTTTAAAGCAAGCTGCATTACATTGCTTTTCTTTTTTTAGCCAGGACCCCAACTCGATGGCACTCCAACCAATGCCTAGTAAATATTCCCTTCCCTTCCCCACCCCACCCCCTCCCCTCCACTCCATCCACGTGGCTGCTCTAACACCATCTGTCAGCGCTCTGGAGAGCGTATGCATCCCAGTTTACTGCCCGTGAGGGAGGCTTAAGGTAGGTAACATTTAAGCAGGGGTGGGAAATCTTTTTTGGGTTGGGGGCCACTGACCCACAGTAAAATCAGTCGGGGGGGGGGAATAACCCCACAAATCCTCCCTGACGTGCCCCCCAACAGAAACAGAAAGACACCCCCCCACACACATCCTCTGTCACGCACCAGAGCCTATGGGGGCTCAGGCTAGTAGACTGTGTGTTCCAGTCTGTGCTGGGGCAGAGGGGGGCGGGGGCACCAGCGCGGGCACCCCAATACTGGGGGGAGCCCTGAGCCTCGGGGGGCAGGATCCAGGCAAGGCGGGGGCTGCATCTGGCCCCCCAGGGCCTTAGGTTCCCTACCCCTGATTTAAGGACTGCTGAGTTCAACTACATTTCACAGAGCACTGACTTTTTGCAGGAATCCTGCAGTCGTGCCACCCCAAGCTGTGATCCTGTCTGATCTTGCAAGGTAACATGGGACTGGAGGGTCACAAGTCCAGTCCCGGCTAACACAGACCATCCTCTCCTACGATCTGTTTCATAAACATATCCTGCTGAAGCTTAAAACCAGTTAGTTTGCTTGCTCCTACTCCTCCCCTTGGGAGACTGTTAGAACCTCACACCTAAAATGGTTAGAGAATGTCCAATGCCCAACGAAATGTACCCATGGCTTGTGTGGCAGGCAGCTGGCTAAGCTAGAGCCCTGCCACTACAGCCTGGCTGAAAAGGCCAATCACAGCCAGCTGAGCAAGCCCAGGCCTGAAAGGCTAATGGAAGCAGAGGTGGGCCTAATTAGCCAGAGGGTTGTATGAGGCAACCAGAGGGGAACTGAAAGGGGAAGGAGCCAGGGTATGGCTGAGTATGCCCCAGGCAGAGGGAGAGGCTAGCTGAGTTTGCTGTGAACCAAAGCTCTGTAACTAGAAGGTGGTGGGAAACTGACAATAAAAGGCCCGGGATGACTGCCCCAGAAAGGGTCTCTGGCTGCTTGGTGGACCAGAAGGGGTCCCAGGGTGAGGGGCCTGAGCAAGGACCTTGCCACACTTGTTTAGCTCCAGGACAACATTGGTACAAGAATAAATGGGGATAACGCCTCTGCCTCCATGGTGTTTAGTTGCCATTGTAAATAGCATCATGGAGTGTAAGGCTACAGAGGACCGCCAGCTCATCTAGTCTAAGCTCCTGGGTATTACAGGCCATCAGCCCCAGTGGAGAGGTGTTAGACTCCCCCCCTTAGCCTGTGTCTTACTATGCGAAACAAGTCAAGTTCCTTCAGCTTCCATCAGAAGTGCTCTCCATTTGCTTGAGCATCTCAGTAACTCTGGCTGGATCCGTGGGAGTGTTGGAGATGACAAAGGTGACCTGAACCATTGCAGGGAATCGGGCTGATTCACTAGATGGTGTTCTTTCTCCAGAATCCATATTAGGCTTCCCTAATCACCATTTTTTCAGTGAAAAGGGTTTTTTGGATGGGGGCAGGGAGCTTTACAAATGATTGAACTGTGGTGTTTTGCTTTGAATGTCATTGAAATAAAACCTCTTGGTGTTGCTCCCTTTTCCAAAAGGCATGGGGGACAGGACAAAAGAGAGAAGATGGTGTGACGGTAGTAGGGATTGTATTGACTCTTGGTTTTGTTGTGTTGTATGTGATTCTACTGTGCTGTTCTGTAGTTTCTCTGTGTGTGTGCCTCAGTTTCCCTGGGCACTGCAATGCTATTGAGATGGGGAAGGCTGGGCATGGCTCCCTGGCAGGCTGGTGGGTGCCCAGCCCCTCCTGGGGCTGGCAGGGTTTGAGCCCACCACCCCCAGAGACTGAAGCTTTATCCGTGAGGCCACTGAAGGACCTGCCCCCGTCCCTCTACCAACAGCTGCCACCTTATCCTGCCCACTTTCAGTATGACACCTGCTCCAGCCCTGGCAAGCTGGTGGTGGGCACCCAGCAGGCCAGTGCTCTGGGGTCTAGTCTCACATCCTGAGGACCAGGTGACAGCAGATAACACCTTGGACCCAGAAATCTGAACAAAGGAGGGGGCTGGCCCCAGAGTTCCGCATTCCTCCTTTGAAATGTACAAGGGCCTACCTTCAGGGTCCCCCTCATCCTTCCTTTGTTCCATGGGTGCCATCTCTATCCCTCAGGAAGCTGGTGGTGGCTGTCCTCAGGGCAGGCGGGGTTCCAACCCTCCACCACTGGCTCCGGAGGCAGGTACTGTATCCACTGCAGGAGCCTCCCAATGCACGCTTGCTGGGCATGTGAGTTAGTTTCTCGGCTGGCTTAGGGAGAAGGGAGCCTAGCTGGCTTGGGAGGCTGGGCCCTGGCTCTGGGCCCCCTTACGCCCAAGATGAATTGTACTGAATGCTCCTGGTTCCTGTAACAGCAAGTCTGTGCTACTCTGTGTCCAGGCCAACAAATAAACCTTCTGTTCTACTTGCTGGCTGTCTCTCGCGTCTGGCTGCGGGTGGGGGGTGCAGGGCCTAGTGACTCCCCCACTCTCTATGACAAATGGAAACCAACCCTGCCTGTCCTAGCCCTCCCCTGCCAAAAATGACTATAAAACGGGGGGGGGGGGGGAAATTACTGAAAAATGCGGAAAATACCACAGAAAAAATTTGCAAGGAACAAAAAATTCCTCCTTTCCCCACCCCATTTGCTTTTCAACTTGTCACAGACAATACCTTTTTTTTTTTTCCTGCCAACCCTAGTCAATGCTGAGGGCCATTCTGTTACCAGGGCTGGGGGACAACTTTGAAATTAAAAGTAAAATGGAAATCTTAGCTGTGCTCTGGGCACTTTTTGCAAGAGTAACTTGAGTGTCCTGGCTAAATTCCAGCTCAAGTAATTACAATATCTGAATATGGTATCCCCCCACAACACACACACACCCAGCTGTTTGAAATGCACGTGGTATCGTTCTATTTTCTGATTAGACTAGTACTCAAAGGCCCTAGGCAGGCTTGGGGATCCTTTCTGCCAGGTGCCATACAAGCAAAGTAAGTGTATGCGGGCTCTGATCCCAAAAGCATCCTATTGTAAGGGCCCATAGCTCTGGAATTAGGGGCGCTGGGGGGTGCTGCTGCACCCCCTAGTTTGAAGCAGTTTCCATCATACACAGGGTTTCCAGTTTGGTTCAGTGGCTCCCAGCGCCCCCACTATAAGTTCCCGCACCACTGGAAGGGTCTGATCCTGCAAATACCTTGGTGTTGGAACCAGTTTTGGGAGCGTGGCCTAATCTGAAACAAGATGCACACAGAGTGTGGGTCAAGCGATAGGAGGGAAGGTAGGACAGGACCTCCTGCTTTTGTAGTGCGGTTGCAGGCTATTAAACTGCTGCTGTGTTCCTCGATAGTTGCAGACGAGGTTTATTACTTCCACACTTGGTGGGGGCTGGGCTTGTGAGGTATAGGGTACATCTATACTGTAACCACTGGTGTAGACATACCCATAAAAGCAGGGGTACCCAAAATTGACTTCAGCAGCCCTTAAGGTTGACGGAACAGGCTTGGTAGCATAGACACATCGTTTAGAAAATCAACCTCCTGCAGCTACATTCAATCTAAACTCCTAGCGTGGGCCAGGCCTGTGTAACGAGGGGAGACTTTTAAGCTCCCTGATTCAGCAGAGCAGAATCTTTCAGAAGTGCGCTCAGCCAACGGACCTAACGGACTGGTCTGCACTGTAGCCCCTGCTTGCTCTGATGCTCGGGCAAGTGAAATTCAGCTAAGAGCAAATCGAGCACTCGGAGACATGCCCCCATGTCTTCTGAACCACTGTTTTCTCTTGCTGAGTTACTGCAACGGGCAATGACTATTTAGTGCCTTTGTGGCTGATTGAAATATCGTGTATTGGCCTTTCCGGTGGGGGTGGGGAGTGAGGCCCTATGCTGGGGGCTTATGAAGTCATTTTGGTTTGAATAGTCACCTATACATTTTTTGCATAGATTTTTAAAGAACTATAACTGAACTTTCAGTGTTTTTAAATGAAAACAGAACTTTTGGTTGCAGGAGGCATATGTTTTGTAGTCCACGGAGGGCAATTATTAATTTCCCAGTGGACACCTTTTCCAGCAGTGATTGGCAGGGGGTTGTTGTTATTATTTATTGCCATGACTTGTATAAAAAGCATTGCTAGATGTCTGCATCTCAATACACCTGCTGTGTCAGTGATTACCCTATTAATGGTGTATCTACCTCAGGAGAGTGTGGCTAAGCTTAGGAGGGGAATGGAGAAGACAACAGCACAGCTGTCATGTTTGGTACGTCCCAGGGTTGTGGTAGACGAAGTGTGATCTAATGGCTGAAGCTTAGGGCCGGCAATGAGAGTGCCAGGGTTTTACTTCAGGCAAGTTGTGTTAACTTCTATGTGGCCAGGTTTCCCCATCTGCAAAATGGGACTCACAATCTGACCTGCAATGAGCTCTGGCTGTGGCAGAGCCAGTTGTAAGCCCTGCTACTCAATGCATTCCTACAAGTACACTGTGTGTCACACCTTGTTGGAGTGATTCCTGAATGCAGGTAGGAATTGGATTCTAATTCATTTGTGTTGGCAAAGGGTTCTTAGATCTTTGGGTGCTAGGGATTGCAAAGTGATGTTGCTTATTAATACTCTGTGTTGTCTTAACACAGCTCTGGATGGAAGGCTCATTGCTGCGCCAAGCAAGCAATGACATATCCTACCTAGCTCATAGAGCTGGAAGGGACCTTGAAAGGTCATTGAGTCTAGTCCCCTGCATTCATAGCAGGACCACCCCTGACAGATATGCCCCAGATCCCTCAAGGGCCCCCTGACAGACTGAACTTACAACCCTGGGTTTAGTAGGCCCATGCTCAAACCACTGAGCTATCCCTCCCCTATTGTAGCCCCTCTAGGCTTTAGTGCTTCAGCTGTTTCAGTTAGCCGGTATTCAGCCCAAGATAGCTCCTAAGCCAGGGGTGGACTATAATTTTTGCAGGGGGGCCACTTCACAAATTTTGATAGGCAGTCGTGGGCTGGCTCCACCCCCGGAAGGGGTGGGGCCTCAGGTGGAAAGGAGCTGCATGCACCTGGAGGGGGGAGGAGTCGTTGTGCACTCCCCTGCCCCCAGGCCAATCGGGGCAGGGTGGGGGAGCCCACAAAGTCTCTTGCCCCCCCACTCTCACCTGCCAGGGGCACATGGCGCCTAGAGAGAACCTCCAGCCGTTATGAACAGCTGGCGGTTCCTGCTAGGTGCTGCACAGCCCTGGCAGGGGGAGGAGACTTTGCACGCTCTCCCATCCCCTGGCCAGTCAGGACGTGGGAGCGGGGAAGTGCACAAAGTCATTCGAAGCTGAAAACGGCTAGTGGCTCCCTCTAGGTGCCTCCCGTCTCTGGAGGAGGGAGGGAGCCACCAGCTGCTTTGAACAGCGAACAACTCTGTGCACTCCCCCGCCCCCAGGTCTCGATGGGTCTGGGGGCGGGGGAGCGGCAGGGCAGGCTGCAGGCCGGATCAAACAGCTTGGTGAGCCGGATCTGGCTTGCGGGCTGTATCTTGCCCATCCCCATCGTAAGCAGTGCTACTCAGACCTCAGTGGATCAGGAGCCAAACTGGCAATCAGCATCACCCAAAAAAGCCAGTCATGTGAATACATTGGCTCCTTTGCTATTGTACTATTAAGCCATAAGAGCAGCCATACTGGGTTAGACCCAAGTTCCATCTCTATCCTGTCATCCGATAGAGGCCAATGCCAGGTGTCCCACAGGGGAAAGAACAGAACAAGGAATTATCAGTTGATCCATATTTAGCCAATGTGATGGGGGGAAATATTTAGTGTTTATATATAAAATCTACTATGTATTTGTGAGAGTTTGCCTGACTGTGTTTGTTCAAGAGCTCCTCCTAAATGGGAAGAGCGAGGACCACCAAATTTGGCATGCAGCTTCCTCTTATCGGAACTTAAAGCCAAGTCAGGGATTGGTTGTGCCAGAACAATGGGACGTGCCTGGAATGTGATCGTTTCCCACAGTTATACTCCAGAATGACCACAGGGGGGCAGCAAGCAAGCGTGTCCCCAACTGCACTGACAGCCCTGAGAGCTGTGGAGCGGCCACTACCCGGGCATCATAGTCCTTGCTCTCCTCCCACCGGGTGGCCCTGGGGAGAGGTCCTCACTGCTCCCAAAGCCCCAGAGCAACCACTGACTAAGCAGCCCAGCCCCCACTGCCCCAGCCTGGCTCAGGGCAGCTGGGCAGCACAGCCCCACTGCCCCAGGGAGCAGCAGGTAGCCAGGCCACAGAGCCTTGGGGAGCAGCTGGTTACTGCTCCCACTCACTGCTGCACCCCCATCCCTTCTGGGAGCCCCCAAACTTCCCAGTCCCTGCCCTGAGCCCCTTCTCACCCCCAACTCTGACTCCTGCAACCCCCCACCCCTCCAGCCCCCTGCCCTGAAGGACCCAAGCAACATAAAACATCAGAACATCCACTTTCATCTAGCCCAGTGTCCTGTCTTCTGACCGCGGCCCATGCCAGATGCCCCGGAGGGAGTGAACCGAACAGGGATCCAGTGATCCCTCCCCGGTCACCCGTTCCCAGCCCCTGACAAACAGAGGGTAGGGGCACCATCCCTGCCCATCCCACAACACCAGGTAAACCTTCTAGTGCATGTGCATGTGTAGAGAGATGTAAATTATTCTCCCAGCAAATAAGTTAATAACTTAGAGTGAGTTGATAACTTAATTGGTTAATAACACAGTAAAAGCATCCTGCTTGGTTAATAATTAAATCATACAGTGTTGTAATATCATTTGCTTTAAAGAGCTGCAGGAGACCCATTAAAGAGCCACTTGTGGCCATTTTGCAGCCTGAGTATCCCTGTCCTAGTGAAAAGCTGAAATGAGGCCGCGAGAAATTAAGGGCAGTCTTTTCAAAAGCACATGGCCCTGGCCTGACTCAGCTCTGAAGTGCCCATTAAGCCCTGTACAGGGGCTCAGGCTGCAGTCAGGAGAGAGCTCTTACCAAGCCCTCAGTCTGCTGGGGACAGCGGGGGGCGCCCCTCCCTGCCAGCCTTAGCACTGAGCTCTCATGGCTGGTGTGGAGAAGCCCAGCCCCAGCAAGGAGCCACCCAGGTAAGCCACGCCCCATCCCCTTGCCTCACTTTCAGCCCAAACCCCAGCCCTGAGCCCCCTCCTGCACCCCAAAGTCCGTATGCCCAACCTAGAGCCTATACCCCAGCCCTGAGCCCCTATCCAAACCTGCACCCCCCTGCACCACAATACCCAGCCCTAAGCCCCTTCCCCGTCCTAGAGTCCCCCTTCTGCATTCCAAATGCCTCATCCCAGAGCCTGCACCCCCAGTCCAGACCAGGGTTCCCTCTAAGTTGTGGGGCAGCACAGCTTCACAGGTGATTAATCAGCCGCACCCAGTCAGAGGCTCAAGGATCCCTGCACGGAGCTGACTGACTGGGTAGGGCTGACTAACCGCCTGCGGCCCAGCGTAGAGGGAACACGGCTCCTCATCCCCAGCCCCACCCTAGAGCCTGCCCCCCCCTTCCAGAGCCCTCACCCTCCTGCACCACAACCTTCTGCCCTAGCCCTGATCCCCCTCCCACACTCAGAACCCCCTGGCCTCCCTCCCGCCAGATGGATTTTGTTATGTGCACCTGTCTGAAGGTGACGGGTCGCACCTCCCCCCCCACATCGGAGCACATGTTCATTCCACTCGGGGTGGGGAGAAATGGGAGGGAACGCTGGCTCAACTCCTATTGAAATTCCCAGGGATGCTCCTGCTTGCTGTGATGGGAGCAGAGTTAGGCCAAGGCTGAGACTTTGTGGAGAACTCGTCTGGAATGGCTGACCCTCCCTTGTGCATGGCTCAGCTCCATCCCCTGCAAAAGGATTGGAACGCATTGCAGTTCTCACCTGGCTTTGTTACAAGCCCCAATCTTAGCCTTTGGGCTCCTTGGTGTTGGATGAGGGGGTGCTGGCCTTCCTTCTGCAGCTGAAATGTGTGTTTGTATGTGAACCTGATCCTTGACAAGTTGACCCAAGAGTTTTGCTTGAGGGTTTTGGGGTCTGACGCCAAAGTTCAAACAAAACCAAGGGCTTATGAAACACCAATGAGGACACCCACCTTACGGCATAAGAGCTGTGAGATTGAATCCCTGTAATATCATGAAGCACTTTGAGAGATTCATTTAAAAGGCACGCTATCCTAAATTGTGTGGTCATTTGCCCATGCTACACAATCCACATCTAGATCCATATTTGGATACGCATCTTCTAACTGAAAAGCTCATTAAAGTCAATGGCTCACGTCCATCGTTGTGGGGGGAGAGGGTTGGATCGGGGCTTGCTGTAAAATTGTAATGCAGCAGCTGATGTTTCACCATGTGAACGTGGGAGGTTTTGGATCTGGGGGTTTGGTTTTGCCTGTTATAGCCATCAGTGGGGAGCTAGAAAGTTCAGATCTGCATTTGAACTCCAGGACACTGGAGGTTCACGGGAATGGTGCTGCCTGGCTATGGAGCCATTTGAATTTGGTCCATTTCTATTCACTATGGAAGAGATTTCTAAGGGTTAGGTGCCAGTTCCCATTGATTTTCAGTGGGAGAGGCACATTAACTCCAGGAATCCCAGGCTGAAAAGTAGCCTTATGCAGCTTGACCGGAGCACTGGTAAGGATTCCATTTTCAACTACAGAGATGTTGGAATTACTAAGGGAGACTCTGACTTACACTCTGGGCACAAAGACCCTTCTTAATTTTCATCTTTACTCCTAGTCAGAAAGATATATACTCTCCAAATAATAGCAGTTTCCTTATGGTGAAGTTATAGTGGCTTTGTGATACAATAAACAGCACCCTGTCATAAGTCTTGTGTAAAAAATGGCCTGACATTTCTTTAAACGTAAAAAGAAACACTACTGCAGGAATGACCTTTGTGCAAGGTCACAGATGTTTTGCATGGTGGGGGAAGCTATGGTCGCATACTTATGCGCCACGATATATTGCTTGCTTTTCACAAAGTGTTTTCCTGAGAAATTACAGTACGTTAAAAAATGTAGGGTGAGCACCATTCAGTCCTTTAATGCCAGGTTTTTTTTAAATGATGCAAAACAGAAAAAATATTGCTGGCTGGGTTCACCCCCTTCCCTGCACCCTCCCTCTTCATCCTCCCCATCTTTAAATGTCCATCATCTTTCAATCCATTGCAGATTGGGTACAAATTCGAAGAACAGCAACAGAGCAAGTCCTCAAAACGTTTGGAACTCTGCTTTGCTTTGGATAAGTGCCCCAAAGTTTGGATCCTGACCAGAACATCTGCAAAACTGAGCTGGAAATCTTGTCCTGGTAGTTTTCCGATGAAATTTCGGGTGTTTTCCAGCATGTGTGCAGTTAACTCATGGAATTCATCGCCGCAAGATGTTGTTAAAGCTAAGAGCGGAGTAGGTTTAAGAACTGAATTAGCCATTTATGGGCCAGATCCTGTGCTGATGTAAGCTGGCTCAGCTCAGTTAAGGGAGCTATTTCGGTTGTAGTTTATGGAGTATTCCAATTGAGGATTTGTCCCCTACCTGTATTATAAGAATATCAACAATGAAAATATACTAGGGATAGCTCCATTCATGTTTCATGACACAGACTAGGCACTAACTGGGGTGGAGAAAAAAAGTCCCCCATGGATTTGTTGGTACAAAATGGTCCATTCTCTAAAGATACCTGTATGTTAGTGTCTGAGCTGCAGAATGATGTAAACTCTGGAAGAATTTCAGAAAACCCTCCAGATGTACAAAATCAAGTGCCTCAAACTCTTTGGCTACCTCAGAATCAGCCAAGAACCATTGGCCCAACCTTTCCTGTCAGAGAAAGCCACTAAGTACATGCCATCGGGTGACAGAAGAATGGATTTAATCTTGATAAACAACCAGTAGTCCTGTGGCAACTTAGAGACTAACAAGAATATGTAGAATCATGAGCTTTCATGGGTAAATTCTACTTCATTAGATGAGCTGCAATGGAAGTAACAGAAACCAAGAGACATATAACAGTAAAAGAAGTCCCTATGAATTGTAGGACCCGTGTTATGAGGCTAATGAAATGGGCTGGTTGTGTCCTATTCATAGCTTTTGATGTCAAAATGCCAATGTTAAAGACAGGGGAAATAAACTGGTTAATACATTACAAAGCCAATGTCTTTATTCAAGCCCAGGGTAACAGTGTCAAATTCCAGTTCTGCAGTCTCTCTCTGTAATTGGTTAGTGACATTCTTTTGTAGAAGGATGGCTACTTTTAAATCCATGATTGCGTGACCAGACAGGTTAAAATGTTCCCCTGCAGGTTTGTGTGTGTTACCATTTCTGATGTCTGATTTGTGTCCGTTTATCCTTTGTCATACTGTCTGGTTTGGCCAATGTACATGGCAGAGGGGCATTGCTGGCACTTGATGGCACAGATCACATTAGAGAATGTGCAGTTGGATGAGCTCTGGGTCTTGATAGTATGTTTACTTATTTGTGTTATACCATCTATAAACTCCATGGAGATTAGGGCATGATTGAGGTAGGCCTGGTATGTACTTATAGTAACTACGAGTCCCTTTCCCAAAGAGTAGAGGTGGGTAAATATTTTCAGCCAAAACTTTTTTTTGAAGGGGGAGGGGTACAAAAATGCACATTTGAGTCAATCAAAACATTTCCCAAATTTCAGCTGAATTTTTCAGAGGACCCCACTCACCCCAAAAATCTGATTTTTTTAAAAAATCAACTTTTTGATCTTTTTAAATTCACAAATTTTGTTTTAGAAATTTCCCACAAGTTTGATTTTAAAAACCAAAGGTTAAAAATAGCTCGAATGAAATGCTTTGTTTGAACAGAAATTAATTTTTTTTTCTTTTTACTTTTTCAGTTTACCAAAAATTTCAGGAAAGAAAAAAACAAACGTCTTTTGGGTTAAACCAAAACGCTGATGATTTGTTTGCAGAACGGCCATCGGACTAAAGAGTCAGCTATTCGCACAGCTCTGCCAAAGAGTTCACTCTCTAAATGGACACAACATGGGTTAGGAGGGAAAACCGAGGTACAGAGTGGTGATGGGGTTTGTAAAAGGTCAGAGAGCAGGTCACTGGTTTAGTCAGGCATGGAACCCGGGTCTCCTGACTACAAGACCAGTGCTCTATTCATTGGTTCATACTTCTCCTGATCCTGGCCAAGACTCAAAAGAACAAAGGTAAATAAGGGCCGGCTTCTGATACCTTGTATTATTGCCGAGTGGGGTCTTACTTTGTTAGTCTCATTGAAGTCAATGGGGCTTTTGGGCATCAGGTATAACTCCGTGTGAGAAAGCATGTTCCGATGTGACCCATTCTGACGTGTGGGTCAGTCCAAAAATGGACAAGCGGTAATAATCCTTTTCTGAACCAGTCCCACTGCACATTGTTCAGAGACATTCTGGTTCTGCTTTGCAGTCTAACAATGTCGATGTTTTAGCTACCAGGTGGGACCCGTAAAACGCACATCCCCAAACTAATGTGTGATAATTTAATGATGCATTGGCCTCCCTAGAAAAGGAGAGTAGAAAATGATCATCTCCATGGCCTGGGGACTTGATGTAATGGGAAATGTTTTCCCTACTCCTTAAATATTGTCGATTGGATGTTAATTTACTTAATCAGTATTAGGTTTAGAGGGAAATAAACAGCATCGGAGACTAATCCTCCTAGGAAGTCTATAGGATTTGTGCATGTGTAGTACCTCGCTAATGTGGAATAAAGTTTGGCTGGTCCTGTTGACTGAAGCTCTTTTTGAAATGGATATTGTACTTGCTAATTCTCTAGATAACACAGCACGAGAGGGGAGAACACAGCATAGTAATATTCAAGCTATTGTGAGCCGCTGTGGGTACAAATACAAGAGGAGTCTTGCAAACACCCTGTAGCTGATGATGTCGGCTAGGATTTTGGGAGTCAGACACCTAGATGCCTGGGGCTCCTTTTACGAAGCCCAGACACCTTCACCAGACTGAGCCATGAATGGGATGAGGCCCTCACTTTCAAAAGTGGCTCCAATTTCGGGCGGATCAGTCCTTGGGTACCCAAACTCAGGGCTGATCTACATGAACAGTTAGCTTGCGGTGAGCTTGGATGGGATTCTTGCTGTGGCTTAACTGTCCGTTGATGTGCGTTAACAGTTTGCTTGAGCACTTATTGCCTGCAAGAAGATTTACAATGCGTTGCTGGGGTCTTTAACTGAAATATCTTTTGTTTGTCTTCATTTGACTCATTGCTCTGGGGTGGGGCTGGGGATGAAAGGTTTCAGTATGCAGGCTGCCCCAGGGAGAGGACAACCCCAGCCCTCTTGCAGTGCAGCAGCTTGGGGCCAGGCGAGAAGCAAGTCTCCATGGCCACTGCAGCTGGGGGACAGACAGACACACATCACACATAAGAGCGGCCCTACTGGGTCAAACCAAAGGTCTATCTAGCCCAGTACCTGTCTTCTGACAGTGGCCAGGTGCCCTAGAGGGAGTGAATGGAACAGGAAATCATCAGGTGATCCTTCCCCTGTCACTCATTCCCCGCTTCTGACAAATAGAGGCTATAGGCACCATTCCTATCTGCAAGAGAGCAGCAAGCCCCAGGCTATTGCAGAAGAGGGGCAGGCACAGGCATGAGGGCAGACTCAAACCCACACCTGCTGTAGTCCAAGCCCACATCCAAACCCAAACTTTGGTGCTATAAAGGAAGTCGACAAATACAGACAAACACACAGACAGACCAGCTCTCTGAAATATATAGTAGAGAGCTGTCCCTTTCTCCACCTCAGCCCCCTGCTAGCCCAGTGGGGTTATAGTTAGTGCAGTCCCCATCTCTGCCCTCTTGCTGCCCCCCTGTGGTCTTTCTGCAGTATAACAGTTCCTCCTACCAGACCCCTCCCTTTGGAGAAGCCCAGACTGTTTCCATTTTCTGAGAAACAGTCAAATTCCAGGCACATCCCATTGCCCTGGTGCAACCCACCCCTGACCTTGCTTTAAGTTAGGATAAGAAGAAGCTGCATCCCAAATTGGGTGGCTCTAACTCTTTTAAATATGTAGTAGATCAGTAAGGAGCATTCCAACCACAAGTCTAGCTTCAACTCCCAGCCATGGAATCGTGCCCATGGTGTCCAATATGCTAGCCACATGTGGCTCTTTGGCTGGTTGAAGTGTGGCTAGTTGGCTCACAAAATTATTTACATTTTCAGAATAATGTAGCTAGTTCGCTATCGCAAGAGTCTTGATAGTCGCTACTGCTTTGGAACCAGCTGGACACCACAGTGTTAGACCTTTTTCTGCTAGACTGAAGAGTCTTCCATTATCAAATATTTGTTTCCCTGCATAGATACCGCAATCAAGTAGCTCTTTAACTTTCTCTGTGTTAAGCTACATAGATTGAGACCCTTGAGTGTGTTGCTATGAGGTAGGTTGTCCTATTGTTCTTATGACTCCCCTCTTCCCTCATTGTTTGTGCGTAAGTCCACTGCCAGCTTCCATCCCTCACACATGAACTCTGCACTAGTGAAAATCCAGCTCTGTTGCGGTAGGGTCCTAAATTAGAGCTGTTAGTGGCTGAACTGCAGCACCCATTGGCTTTGGGCAGCCATCCAAAAGTAGGGGCTGTGCTAGAAAATTGCCTCCCCCCAGTAACTTGCTCAAGATGGTGATTTTCAATTTCTACACAGCGCTCTCCATCTGGAGATCTGCAAGGGCATGGCCATGCTGCAGATGCAAGTTCCAGCTTGGGGAGCCAGGCATATGCCAGCTTTGACTGAGCTAGCCTACTAAAAATAGCAGAGTAGCCATGAGGAAGTGCCTGGGGACATATCTAGGATCTTGGATAAGACTGCAAGCTAGCTCCTGCTCCTGCCACATGGTCGTAGCCACGCTGCTTTTTGGAGTGCTGGCTCCATCAAAGGTAGCATCAACTCAAGCTGAAGATGACGCTGCCTAGATGCCCTCCAACTGACTTACAAAGCAAGTGCCATTTTACAGATGGAAAAGATGAAGCCCAGAAAGATGAAGTGACTCAGAAGCCTTCATACCTTGTTCCCTGCTGTAGCTATTAGGCGGCAGTGCTCCCTCTCGTGCGTTGGTGACTTGAAAAGGGCCTGCCAGACACCAAAGAGATTCTCCCCCCAGAACTTGGCATTGCATAAATTACCCTAAACACTTTCATCCCTGAGCAAACTCTAACAAGGAGAGTCAAAACCAGAAAGTGACTTGAATTGCCACTGACGGTGACACAAACAGATTTGTTGCTGAGTTTTTAATCCTTGGTGACTTAATGCCATTGTAAACTGCTCCATTAGAGGTTGCACTCTTGACAGCAGTGTTTTGATGCCTGCAGTTGCAAAGCAAACCCTTTGTTTACCATTTGGCAGTAGAATATAACCCCCCCCCCATTTTATCTTTTAAATTAGATCAGAAAATCATGTTTCTTTAATTAAGCTCCTCTTTGACTGGCGTTTTCAGTCAACAAGAAAAATCCTCTTTATCTTTAAAACAAACAGCAGGCAGCTAATAATGTGGCAGGAAAGTAGCTGGGAGGTAATCCTCTTGAAAAGCTACAGAATTTATCCCAAAGGAGACTATGAATCTGTGTTGCTCTGACTTTGGCACGTTCAGCTATTATCCACGAGATGGCAACAGATAGCCATGTACAGAGGGGTCCATTCTCATTGCAACCCTCCATGATCAGTTTAGGTGCTTTTACTCATCTTGGTTACTTTATTCAAAGGTACAGTGTCTGGTGACTTTTGCTGCCTTGAACTCTATGGCAAAACGTCTGAGATCTGTTCAAAGTGCTTCCTTTGTTTAAATTGACAATGTCAGGGTGTTTTCTTTTATCTGAACAACCTCTTTGTAAGTTTGAAGCTAGAATCCATTTCTTTATGGGTATTTCCTCTCCCCTCTACCCCTACTTTCCATCATGCATGTAGAATTGTTTGTTGCATGGTCTAGTGGTCTAGGGACTGTGGTCTAGTGCATAGGTTCCCGAACTGGGCGGCATGAAGAAATTCCAGGGGGTGCACAAGGCAACCCAGCCCCCCCTGCCCCGTCAATCTCACCCCCCAAGAAAGAGACTGGTCCATCTGGTACAAAAATTCAGAAAATACCATGTGAAATGTGCAGCATTTTTCCTGGCTCGGGTGTCCGCCAGAACACGCAGAGCTCAGGCTGGCTGGGCCAGGGGGAGGATGGAGCATCCTGGGCAGACTTCAAAATGGCCACCTTAAAATGGGCAATGCCTACTCTGCTCTTAAAAGGGCAACTTTTTTTTTTCTCAACAAGTTTTGCTGCTATTTTTGGGGGGTGGCATGAGAGTTTCTCAAAAATCAAAAAGGGGGTGTGAAGCCGAAAAGTTTGGGAACCACTGGCTGGCGTCAGAGCATTTGGTTTGCATTCCTCCTTCTGCCAGTGATTTGCTGTCTGAATTTGGACAAGTCACTAAAGAAATCCATGCCTCAGTTTCCCACCCGTAGAATGGGGAATGATTCTGGCCTGCCTTTGTGAAATGCTTGGAGATCTGTGGCTGACAGGTGCTCTGTAAGTGGTATTATTTAGTAGGGTTTGATTTTGTTTTTAAAGCACATATGTCTGTTTGGATGATAAATGCTAAAGTGCTGTAGATTTGGGAATTCAAAGCACAGCCAGTTTGCCCCTGCAAGCACACCTTTGCTCAGGCATGTATAGCTTCCAAGATGGCTCTTGTGGCAGACCAGCAGGGTGCTTCATTTTTTTGTCTTCAGAGGGACTAAAGCACAGTCCATCAGAGAGCAAAAGCTGCCTATGAGGTGGTGCTCCAGTGCAGGTTTGAGACCATCCTCTCTCCATCAGTGCTCTCCAGAAGTGCAGGGTGGGAGCCACCAATGCCGCCGAATGCTGTGATTATTTGCAACTGAGCCTATATTGTGGTTTTCATTACTTAGACTGAGCCATATGCTGTCACTTTAAAAAGAGTCGACATGGGGAGGAAGGAAAATAGTCTTGAATAATTAGACTGGAGAGCACCAAAGGGATGTGGCAGATGAATCTTCCACTGAAAGAAGGGTGGAATATTTAAATGGAACATGCACAGCTGGTGATCTCGCTCTTCACCATGAGGCCAAAACCTGCTCACCTGATTCAAAGGAGAAGACACATTGATTCCTAGACAATAAAGCATCTGACCAGGATTTTGCCCTGTATACCAGATAGTTACTAGCTGTGGACTTGAATATGAGCTATATATGCAACCCTTAGGGTACGTCTACACTAGCTCGTTAGTTCGAGCTAGGTAGGGTAATTAGGGCAAGCGGAGTTGCAAATGAAGCTCGGGATTTAAATATCCCGGGCTTCATTTGCATGTTCCCGGGCGCCGCCATTTTTAAATCCCCCTTAGTCCGAACTCCGTGCCCGCAGCTACACGCGGCACGGAGTAGGTAGTTCGAATTAAAGATACTAATTCGAACTACTGTTACTCCTCATTCCACGATGAGTAATGGTAGTTCAAATTAGGATTTTTAATTCGAACTGCCTACTCCGTGCCGCATGTAACCGCGGGCATGGAGTTCGGACTAAGGGGGATTTAAAAATGGCGGCACCCGGGAACATGCAAATGAAGCCCGGGATATTTAAATCCCAGGCTTCATTTGCAACTCCGCTTACCCTAATTACCCTACCTAGCTCGAACTAACGAGCTAGTGTAGACGTACCCTTACAGTGGAGTTAATCCAAACTGTGGCACGGGGAGTTCAGAGGGAGTTCCGGGGGGGGGGCACGAGGCAACCCAGCCACACACACCCCTGTCAATCCCACCCCAAGTTTTGCTGCTATTTTTTTGGGAGGGGGGGCGTGAAGGTTTCTCAAAAATCAAAAAGGGGGAGTGATGCCGAAAAGTTTGGGAACCACTGGTTTAGGGTATAAAGTCCTTTTCCAGCACCACTTTGAATCCAGCCAAGACCATGGGCCAAGATTTTTCAAAAGATACTGTTGAATTTTGGGTGCTTCAAATGTCTTATCTCCAGAAGGAGCTGAGTACTGATTGGCTGAAAATCAAGCTGTTTTAGGGTCTCTCAAGCTGGATACCCAGTGTCATAGAATACTAGAACTGGAAGGGGCCTTGAGAGGTCATCAAGTCCAGTTCCCTGCCCTCACAGCAGGACCAAGCACCATCTAGATCATCCTTGATAGATGCCTATCTAACCTGCTCCTAAATATCTCCAGGTCTGGAGATTCCACAAGCACCATAGGCACCCTGCCAGTTAGGAAGTTTTCCTAATGTTCAACCTAAACCTCCCTTACTGCAATTTAAGCCCATTGCTTCTGGTTCTATCATCAGAGGTCAAGGAGAACAATTTTTTTACATATCCCCACTCAGTCTTTACTTTTTCAAACTAAACAAACCCAGTTCTTTCAGTCTTCCCTCGTAGGTCATGTCCTCTAGATCTTTAATCATTTTTTGTTGCTCTTCTCTGGCCCCTCTCCAATTTCTCCACATCTTTCTTGAAATGTGGTGCCCAGAAATGGACACAATATTCCCACTGAGGCCTTATCAGTGCAGAGTATGTCAGAAGAATTGCTTCTTGTATCTTGCTCATAACACTCCTGTTAATGCATCCCAGAATCAAGTTTGGGTTTTTTTGCAACATTGTCACACTGATGACTCTTAGCTTGTGGTTTACTATGACACCCTGGAAAAGTAGCATTGTTACCTACTTTTTAGCATCTCATCCACAGTGTGAAAAAGTATCACTGGCAGATGGCAGGTCATTGGTACAGGTTAAACGTGTCAATGGGGCTCAGCCTAGTTCTTAGAGATGCACATCTACATCAGAAAATTGCCACTATGGTGGCACTTACTAGAGACTCAGGACTGAATGGGCCGGGTTGTCATCCCTAAATGAGGTGTTTCTAGAAGATGTTTCAGGTATTGATGCTTTCACCTTTGCTATTCATGCTGTGCACTTCTCCAATGTCCAAAGAGAAGTTTCCTTTCTCCATGACACTCAACTGATCACTCACCAGCCTTAAATATAGGACTGCTCTTTACAATACAGTGGTTGCAAATACACTGCAGTTACTGTGTTGGAATGCATTTTGATGCATTCAATTATGACACAGCTACTATGTCACCCAGTGCAAATTAAGTGGAAATACAATGTAGCTAAGGAACCCATGTTCAAGTTGTACATGCATTAACAATGAAAGCAAAGGGGAGTAATAACAAGTAGTTTTGTAATACAATTAACCTGCCAGTTACATGAATGAGTGGCAATTACCTATCAAAAAGCATGACAACAGTGTAATTGCACAGAATTTGTGGTGTAGTTACAAGTATATCAAGTATAACCCAAATACACTTTGTGAAACCAACAAAATAAGATTATCTCTTTTGGAACCATTTAGCTTTCATTATTAATTAATAATAATAAAAATAATAATAATAATAATAATAAACATTGGCATTGAGTGCATTGGGGGTAAAAAGTAGAGCTAAAACAATCATTAGCAACAAATAGATTTTCATTTAAATTAGATCCCTGGATTCTCAGATATATTTGTTAGTTGAACTTATTGATTTTTTTTAAAAATGAATAACCCTTTGGTTTTCAGGCACTTCACAAATTTGTTATAGGAATTTGCAGTTTGCAGTCGGTAAGTTATAGTACTGATGTGGTATTGTTTCTGTTTCCTGGTTGAGTGGTTGATTTAAAATGCCCAGAACAGTGCAAATGGCCCACCTATGAAACCAACAAAATAAGAACGAGTTGAAGACCAGCTTTGAAATTCCTGCTTAAGGTGCAGGTTGCCCTGTGAGCAGAGCCAGGATGAAGCTGAATTCCATGTAAGGTTCAGCATTGTGCATGAAATGTTTATAGTAAATTATTATTGAACATTAACTAGCTAATAGCCTGCCCCATGACTTGTGGAAGTGTAAGGTGTTTTTTTCAACGCAGAATCATTCTGATCAGTTTCTTATAAGAATAATTAACAATGAAGTTTGTTTCAATAGGTAAATATTTGTGTGGTGTTAGGTGAAACTCAACAGAGTTTTATCACAAAATAACTGAAAATCAATTAATTCTTTCGGTAGGGCCTGATCCTGGGCATCTTCTACTGCAAACCCAGAGAAGTTGCTCTGTGTTTTGCAGGATCGGACCCATGGTCTGATTTTTTTCAGCTCTCTCTCTCACTGTATCCTTTTCTGTTTCCCTTCTCCTCCAGCTGCTGACATCACTGACACCTACAGCAAGTCAGTGTAAAGGAGCCTAGGTCTCCTAGGTGTGCTAGGTGTTAGTGATATTTTCAATGGCTGCAGGCGAGACCCTGGGACCTGAATGCAGGGCTTGGCAGAGAGAGAGCATTTTCAGGTCACCTTTTAATAATGAATTAAAAGCACAAAGCAAGTGAGCCAAGGTGAGAAAAGCAAAGCCCGTTCTGCGAGGTGAGCCCTGGGTACTGCTTCGTGCGCACGCAACAGTCTTCACTTGGCCCCCTGCTCTGCCGCACATATGGTCTGCTAGCAGAAGCTCACACATCACAATGTGACATGCTGCACACTGGGAAAATATTTGGTTGCAAATACGAGCAAAGCATCCTGGTGTTCCATGGATAACACGCAGTAGGATGTGGAGGGAACTGGTTTCTCAGAGACCCGGCACCGACTTTCTGCCGTCTCCCACTTTTGTTTCTAATTAGACTGTAAGCTCTTTGGGGGCAGGGACAGTCTCTCATGTGTTTATACAATGGGGCCGCAATGTGTCATGTTGTAACCTGCTGCTGTTACTAACAATTGCACTGAGAATGTAACCAAATGTGGCCCAAATCCTAGCAAAATGAGAAGATGGGCCATGTATCACAAGCCCAAGATGAGCAGTCTGAATTCCTGGGTTCTTTTCCCTTGTCTGACGCCAACTCATACGATCTCAGGCAAGGCACTTCTCTTCTCTATACAGCAGTTTTCCTCGCTGTACGATGGTGAAATGTGAGACATAAGACCTAAATTTTGTTGCTGATGACTCCAGCTCTGAATGTTTATGCTGCCATCGGTAATCTCCATTTGAGATCTCATTCTGTGTTTCACTGTTATCACCTAAACCTCTTAGTTTTTTCCAAAAACGGGGGAACTAGGTATCTGCATTCAAATCTGGATTTTGCCATTTGAGCCTGTCTCTTTACAGAATGGATGCAGTATTTGATTTTTGGCTTGGCAGGGGCTGAGTGGCCTTTGGTGGGAGAGCTTGTGGATTTGGTGAGTCTAGTATCGCTCAATAGTGACTCCTCTGGCTGATACAGCTACTCTATAGGAACAATGAATAGTCCTGTGGCACCTTAGGCCATGTCTAAATTAGGAAACGATTTGAAAATTACTAAGTTCGACTTAACTCCCGATTTCACAAATTCAAACTAGCGTGTCCACACTATGGGGAAGCCTCGAAATTAGTCCAAGGCAGGCTCCATTAATGTGGACACGCTACCCCGGACTTAGAACCCCAGGAAGCACTGGGGAGTAATTAGTCTGAATTACTCTGGGAAGTAGTTATTTTGAAATAGTGGCACCAGCGCATCCACACTACCGTTATTTTGAAATAACTATTTTGGAATTAGTGTTACTGCTGATGAAAAGCAGGAGTACAGGTTTTCGAATTCTGCAGCCTGTTATTTTGAAATAACAGGCTTGGTAGTGTGGACACTCGGCTTATAAATTCGACTTTGGGGAAGTTATTTAGAAATAAAATCTAGAGACTGGGGCTTAGAGACTAACTAAAATATATATATTTTATAGTATCATGAGTAAAACCCACTTCTTCAGATGAGCTTGAATGGAGCTCATTTGAAGAAGTGGGTTTTGCCCACAAAAGATCATGATACTGTGTATATTTTGGTTAGTCTCTAAGTTGCCACAGGACTACTTGTTGTTTTTAAAGTTACAGGCTAACATAGCTACCCTCTGAGACTATTCGATAGGGATTTCCATTCAAGTCTCTTCTGGCGGTAGAGCGTGGGGTCATGACTTGGGATCCAAGGAGCATGAAAAACGACAGGAATTAGGCGTTCTGTGCCTACGCAGAGCACGCTGAAGGATAGAAGATAAACTCAGCCAGTTGGGGCCCTGGATTTATCACCCACATGCTGTATTGTCTATATGCACAGAAGGGGATCTGTTAGCATTGCCATTTACCTATGTGGCGCCAAGAAGTGTGATGCTGTGGAACATATGGGCTGCAATATCACTGCAGAATAGCCTGTGAGCAAGATGCCATGGCTCTGAATTTTCTTGCTTTTTGTCAGTTTTGAATGGATGCTGTTAACTGAATTTAAGTCAGACGTTTAGATCTTTGAGGCTTAAAGAAAAACATGACTTGCAGAGCCTGGTTTTTGAAGGGTTTTCCCCCCCCCCATGCTATTTCTATGAGAAGAATATAACTGAAGGGCGGTGAATCCAGGCAGCACAGACCAGTCCAATGAGTAGTCCTGTCGCACCTTAAAGACTAACAAATTGTATATGGATTTAGCATATAGTCTCATGAGCTCTCGTGGGCAAAACCCACTTCCTCAGATGAGCCAAGACTCGTTCTAGTCCAAGGGAGACGGAAAAGAAAACTGACTCGAAAGGGATATTGGCACAGTGAAAATGGGCTCTCTTCCTTCCCCAAGCTGAATGAACTGCAAAGGGTCAATAAATTGCCCAGGTCAATAAATGGGAGGTGCTGAGCAACCTTAATAATGCAGTTAACATCAGTGGGAGTTAATGGGACTCAGTACATTGCAGGATTTGGTCCGCAGTATGTAAAAACTGTAATGAACTCTGTGTGTTTAGATTTTATTTATCATAGAATCATAAAATCATAGAATCCTAGGCTTGGAACAGCCCTCAGGTGATCATCGAGTCCAGCCCTCTGCTAAAAGCAGGACCTGTTGCAAGTAAATCATCCCAGCCAGGGCTTTGTCAAGCCGAGATTTAAAACATCTAGGGATGGAGATTCCACCACCTCCCTATTAATTTAGGGCCTGATCCAAACTCAGTAGAATAATTTAAGTTTCCTATTTACTTCACTGTATCTTAGATCAGGCCTTATAAGTGTCAGTAGTAAGCAGTGCCTTTTTTGTGATGGTATGCACCGGTATGGCGTACTGTCACCCTTGGGAGCACTCACCGCTTTCCCCCGGCACAGCCCCCAACCGGCCCTGGGAGCACTCGCGCCATGCTGGATGGAAGCCCGCACTCATTATGTGGCAATTAAAGGGGCCACGACCGCATTTCAGCCCTGACCTCCCTGGTTACTCCTCAGCGCTCTTTTTTTTGCTCAACAAATTTGTACAAAAAAAGCACTGATAGTAAGTAATTTTGTTTTGAAGAGTGTTTCATTGCTAATATCTAGAAGTATCTCATTTTACACCACTGAAATCAATGGGAGCTTTGCAATACCCCTAAATTACCATGTAACCCCAATACTCTTTGGTTACTCCACCTGACCAGAGGTAAATCCATGCCGCATCTGAACTATACTCTCCTGTCACTTATTCAGAGGATTTGTCTTCATGTTTTTTACATTATTGCAACCGACAAGCCTAAGACACTGTCTAATGTTAATTCTGTTCATTGCTGCCAATTATAATCAGAGCTAGTCAAAATAAACAAATTAAACAAATAAACATGTCAAAACATCTCAGTTGTAGAGAAATTAAGCCAATTCTGAACTCTGTCAGTGCTGCAGTAGAACCTATATGCTACGTACTGTAAAATGTTCCATCGTATCTTTCACCTTTCGTTGGGGAAAGCAAGGAAAAGGCGTGTCAATTTAGAACTACAATCCAGCTCTGCTCTGGTAACAGAAACCAAATCAAACCCAAATGTCCCCTACCCACCCTGCGCTTTCTCCCAGCCTAATGATAATCTGCTGTATGTTTTAAATGCCTTTTTTTAAAAGTAGTTGATTCTTTGTTGTCATGGTGCCAGGACACTAAATCACTGTAAGATTTGGAAAAGATGCAGGTGAAAATATACCAAATGTGGATATACACTTCAATATAAAACACAGTGCCCAACCCAAAACATTAAAATACGATGTTATTAAATTAGAAGGCACTATAGGTCTAAAAGAGGAATATATTAAAACATGGTTTTGCTGCATGTAGGGGGTATCTTAGCTTGGATTATTAAGAATCGGTGGAGAGTGGGGCAGGGGAGCAATTTTTTTTAGTGGTATGTTAACCTTAAAAATATGTTCTAAAGTTAAAGGAAAAAGCTGTCGCTTTAGACAGGTGGTTCTCGTAAAGAGGTGATCTTTTAAAGTGCACTCTTACAATGTCAAAACCAATGTCTCAGCAGAGATAAAGCTATAATGCAGGTGATTGCTGGGTCTCTTCTCTTGTTTGTTGCGTATTTTGAAAGTCTGTGTTTCAAAACGTGGGTTCAAAAGCAGTTTCATCTTGGGGGAAAGGGCTTATTCCGTTGTATTTTCTTTATCTGAGACCCATGCTTCAGATAGTCACAAGTGGATCCCTGAAAATAGAATGAGCAGAAACTAAATATCTTATCATGCAAATGCTTAATATGACGACTGGAGCTTATCATCTGAGAAGACTCATTCTAGTAAGCGTTGGCAGGATTGGGCCCTAAACTCAATACGGATAGCTCCTCAGCTGGCATAGCCCAGTGTAATTCTATTGAGGATCAGGCTCAAACTCTTTAAAAAGTAAAAAGATGCCTTAAAAAAACAACAACAAAGCACCTTGACAGCCATGAGAATGTTACCAGCCTGGTAACCACATTTATTTGCTCATCTTAAAATGATGGTGGCAAAGCAGTAGAGTATTTTATGTTTCTATTCCACTGTACTCAAGATGAAGAGAATTTTGCAAGGCAACTGGACAAGCACGCGAACACTGCACAGAGTATACAGAGAACTCTTATTATTGAGCTTCTATTTCCTTTGTCGTTGTCTTTCCCCCCGCCATGTTTTTAATGTACATAGGGTCTGGGGAGAAAAGGAACAGTGTGCCTTTGAAATGTTGTTTGCTGAAGACAGTATATAGAATCTTGGTTATTAACAGCCTCTCACAAGACAGTTATTTTTGGAGTGGCCTCTGAGGAGGCAACCTCTTGGAATCGAACTCATTTATTCTGTGTTTCACTGTCCTGCCATTTCCTGCAGAGAGAGGGGAAAAGTGAAACCACATGTTTTGAGGAGTGAGCGTAGGAAACCCCACTGAAGACAAATGACTGCTCCTCTCCCCTGGCAATTAGTCAAACCCGGGCTGTGTGCCAGCCCAGGTGTTCCCGACTGTGTATAAATTTGCCAAAGAACAATGAAAATAGCAGCTGATTGTGCTGACAGATTCTTCTGGTAATTTCCTGTTGTTTGGCATCTTCAGGTTACTTTCCCACAATTATGGATCCTGATGAAGTCAGGGGCCTTCAAATCGACTTTCAGACTGGAAACGGAGGGACCGATTCTCTCCCTCACATGCACTATGCTCTCCTCCCCCTCCCCTCTTCCCCCGGTTTCCAGATGTTTTAATTTAATCCCCTTTGCAAAATACATATTTTAATGAGCCTGAATTTAAAAAAAAAACCCAAAAACTATTTGCACCTGCATCATATAGAGTTTCTTGGCAACTTCACCACAGCTTTTGCCAGTATTCATACTTGTTCTGCTCCTTAAACCTACCACTTGGAAGGCTTTCCTCTTGTACCTTCCATTATCTTTTAAATCAAGGCTGCTCTTGCAATTCTCCCTAATGGGACTCAGAGCCTGGAGCTGGCCACAGGAGGTGTGGAGGAGGTGGGGGAGTGGGGAGAGGAGTGAGTGAGTGTGGTTTGACAGACTCACATGCTGACAGCATGGTGTTGTTAAAAGAGAGGTTCCTTCAGATGCCAGGCATTGATTTGGGATATGGGGGAAGATGTCCGTCCCTAAAGACTTCCAAGTTTTATTATCTGGAGAAAGAGAGGGGGAGATTTTTCAGTTATATAAAAAGCTTTGAGTTATCCAATCTGTCAGGAAGTTATAAATACTCATTTGGGTTGCTTTTTTTTTTTTTTTGAGCAACTTTAAAACAGTTGGAACATCGCTGGCTGGGCACCAAAGGGCATTACCTTCCAAAGAAAAAGAGAACAGAAAGTGAGAGAGAGGGGTTCTCAGCATAGCCACAAAAAAGTTATACTAAAGTTTGGCAGGCTGCAACATTCCTCTGCTTTTATTCAGAGAATCCAGAACAAAACTGCGCAGTAACCAAAACAGAGAGCAGCAAAACAGGCTGCTCCCTAAGGCAATGAGGCACGACTCCTCCCCCACCGAGCCCCTTGACCTGCAAGGAGGACAAGGCCCAACCCCTTGACTCACATACTCATAAAGTGATAGATTGTAATTCCAGGAAAGTCCTCGACATCCCACAGTGTGTGTGTTCTGTCTGTTGCCTCTGATGCTTGTTTTAAAAATATTTTGCAAATTTTCTTTGAGAGTGATAATTTCTAAGTATAAAATGCAATGACAGCTGTTGTGGAAGCATAAACGTCTCCCTCTGATTAAGGGACTACTACTTCCTCAAGCGAGGCAGGTTTCCCATCGCTGTCTGGGGCAGGTAGAGTATATTTAGGACGGTCAAATATTTCCTGTGGATACTTTTGGGGTTGTTTTTGGACAGAAAAATTGGATTTTGAACTCTATGAAACATTGAGTTCAAGTATTTTTACTTTGTTGGAAAACTGAAAATCAAATATTTTTCAGGTTTGAGGTTTTAAGACAAAGTAAAAAGGCGCCATTTTAAAAAAAATCCGGTGGAATCATACTCCACGCACGTGTGTGTGCACACACAAACACACTTTCCCTGAAATTTCCCTTAAGGTGAGAGGGGGCATTTCCAGCCAGCCCCAAATATAATGTGTCCCTCTTGTGGGACCAGCTGGTGAAGTGTGACCTGTCCCTGTAACAGGGTTGTGACTCACCACCACAGCGCCTCCTGCTGGTCAGCCAGGGACTCAGCTCTTCAGCCTCAGAGTGCCTTCTGCTGGCCGGTGTCTTGCCCTCAGTTACTTGTCCCCTGCACTGCTTGAGACCCCATGTCCCTTCCAGCTCAGGGTGCCTTTTCCTCCTAGTACCCTACAGCAATGCCCCCTGCACTCTGGGGTTCCCCCTCCCAGAATACCCACCTTGCCTCAGTGACCCACTGCCATTTGTCATCTAGTCCCAGCCTCAAGGACAAACTACAGTCGGAAATGACCACTCATCACTGGCAAGGGGGTGGGCCTCCTTCTGCTGCCCTGGCTGCCTCCCTCAGCCCTAGGACTCTCAGGCCTTGAGAGCAAGGCCTCAGCCTGGGAATTTGCCTGGCCAGAGCTCCGCAGCTTTGCCTGCTTCTCCTCAGCCCTGCTCTGGCTTAGGAAGCCTCTGTAGCTTCCCTGGAAGACAGGTCCCTCCTGCTCCACAGCTGGAGGAAGAGTGTCCACCCTCCTAGCCTCTAGAAGCCCTTATCTGTACAGCTGGCTACCTGACACAGCTGTGATTTAAGCCGCCCGGTCACAGTCCTCTCCTAATGGATGGTCAACATAGAGAATAAAAGCCACCTACTAATGGCTAATAGTTACTCCTTCAGTATAAGTGGTCACATCTGGAGTATTGAGTCCAGTTCTGGGCCCACCTTACAGAAAGGATGCAGATGCATTGGAGAAGGTCCAGCCAAGGGCAACAAAAATGACGAGGGGGCTGGAGCACATGACCTATGAGGAGAGGCTGAAGGATCTGGGCTCATTTGGTCTGCAGAAGAGAAGAGTGAGGGGGCATTTGATAGCAGCCCTCAACTTCTTGAAGGGGGAAATGGAAAACAGGACGAGGTTCCAAAGAGGATGGAGAGAGGCTGTTCTCAGTGGTGACAGATGACAGAATGAGGAGCAATGGTCTCAAGTTGCAGTGGGGGAGGTCTAAGTTGGATATTAGGAAAAACTATTTCCCTAGGAGGGTGGTGAAGCACTGGGATGAGTTCCCCAGGGAGGTGGTGGAAACCTTAGAGGTTTTTAAGTCCCGGTTTGACAAAGACCTGGCTGGATTGATTTAGTTGGGATTGGTCCTGCTTTGGGCAGGGGGCTGGACTTGGTGACTCCTGAGGTCTCTTCCAGCTCTAATATTCTATGATTCTAAGTCTGTACTTTGGCATTGAAGGTTGAGATCCAGATCTTGCTGACAGTCCATAATGGGATTATCACAACTAAATGGGTGATAATTGGTGTTATGTATGGTAATCCGGCAATCCCTCATATGGTTTTTCCTAAGCAGGACAGAAAACAGGATGGGAAAATGTTGTGAATTCCACCACATTCCACCTGTCTTTTCACCAAAGGTTTGTTTCAGTGGAAATTTTCTTCCCAGCTCTAGTGTTGCCTTCTGTTCAGATGCCTAAAATTAGATTGAAAGTCCCCTCTCACTTATGCAAATCCAAGCTGCCTGCATCACAGTAATTATCTTCCTAAAGCAGCAGTGAGCTGTGCAGGTTTGTACAGCACTTTGAAGATGAAAAGCCCCTTATTAAGAGCACCAGAAAAGTGCCACCATGGCTAAACAACAAAGTAAAAGCAGTGGTTAGAGGCAAAAAGGCATTCTTTAAAAATTGGAAGTTAAATCCTACTGAGGAAAATAGGAGCATAAATTCTGCCAAGAGTAAAACTGTAATTAGGCAGGCCCAAAAAGCATTTGAAGAGCAACTAGTCAAAGGCTCAAAAACTAGCAGCATATTTTTAAAAAATTATATCTGAAACAGGAAGCCTGCCAACTTGTCAGTGGGGCCACTGGACAATCAAAGTGCTAAAGAAACACTTAAGAAAGGCCATTGTAGAGATGCTAAATAAATTCTTTGCATTGGTCTTCACTGCAAAGGATGTGAGGGTGATTCTTGTACCAAAGCCACTCTTTTTAGGTGACAAATCTGAGGAACTGTCCTAGATTTAGGTTTCAACAGAGGAGGTTTGGGAACAAATTGATAAATTAAATAGTCCATAAATCATCAGGGTCAGAAGAAGGTTCACCCAGGAGTTCTGTTCATTCCCTTTGAAGCATCTGGCATTGGCCAACATTAGAAGACAGCATCTTGGGCTAGATGGACCATTGGGTGACCCAAGATGGCCATTTTTATATTGGTTCCTGAACACAGCGGCTACGTCTACATTAGCACAATCTTGCGCAAAAGCGGCCACTTTTGCGCAAAAACTTGCTGCCTGTCTACACTGGCTGCGAGTTCTTGCGCAAGTACACTGATGTTCTCATGTATGAAATCAGTGCTTCTTGCACAAGAACTCTGACGCTCCCACTCAGGAAGAAGCCCTCTTGTGCAACTGTTCTTGCGCAAGAGGCCAGTGTAGACAGGCAGCCAAGAGATTTTGCGCAAGAGCCGTCCAAACAGAAAAAAGCCCTAGTGGCCGCTTGGATGTTCCATATACACAGGCAGCTCCGGACTTCCTGGTAACCCGAGCCCCCTTAAAGGCAGACGCAGCCTGCAGAGGCCACGAGGCAGAAGCACCTCTGCCACCCAGCTCTGCTGCGCAGCTCTGCTCCCTCCAACAGCCACCAGACCACCCAGGATGGCTGCTCCGGGGGGGGAACAACCACCCGCACCCCCAGCACAGGAGGCCCCAAGGGGCACAAAGAGGCACGCCCCTTCCTGGACCTGTGGGCCGACAAAGAGGCCCTCCACAACATCCGTGCCCGTCGGAGGAATGCGGACATTTTCTGCCACATGGCCCAGGCGCTCTCTGACCAGGGTCATCCAGCCCGGACCGTTGAGCAAGTCCGGGCTAAGGTCAAGGAGCTGCACCTGGGCTATGTCCGGGCCAGCGAGGGCCAGGGGGCAGGAGTCGACACCTGCCCCCATTACCAGTGGCTCCATGCCATCCTGGGAGAGGCACCACCCCAGGGACCATCGGTGCCAGTCGACACCAGCAGGCACCCCCCCGCCCCGTCACCAGGCCCAGTGAGGCGGGGGATGAGGAACAGCTGCCCAGTGGGTCGGAGGAAGAGGAGGACCAGGGGAGCAGTGTGACCTTCCAGCTCGAGGTCCTCTCAGGCAGCCCGGATGTCTCCCGTGCGTCATCGGAGGCCGGGGAAGGATCCACTGGTGAGTGTTGCACTTTGCACTCACAAGGGCAGGGGGGAGTCAGGCGCCCCGGGGGGAAGGGGGAGGGAGCGTCACTCAGGCAGCGTGAGCTGCACGCTGTGTAGCATTAGCAGCATGTAGCACGTGCAGCCTGGTGACCGAGTGGCACGTGGCCGCAACAGGCAGCTCCAGGGCATGCCTGGGACCGTGCTGCTCACACACTTCCGGACCAGGGGGGAAGGGTGGATGCCAGCTGGAACCAGCCAGGGCCCCAGGGGCTCAGGCCAGAGCCCGCACCTCCACAAGGGTGCAGCACACAGAGCGGCACACTGTCCCATGTCTGGCTGTGCGGCACAGCCAACTGCTCCTGGGAAAACTGCAGCGACACAGCCCTGTGAGCGTGGCGCCCACTGAGCCCCTCGCCTGCTCCCGGTGCCTTGGCTGGCCCCCCGAGGGAAGTCCCCACTGCGGCCACACATGTCCCTGGGCTACGTGTGTGAGGGCTAGTGGGAGGGGGAGGGGGAAAGTGCTCGGGCCGGCCCTAGGGCCACCTGAGTTTCGCTGCAAGGATGGTACACGCCCCAGTCACCCCTGGTTCCATCCAGGAGACATCCACGTGATGGGGATCTGACAGCCCAGACCACATCTGCCATATGTGCTCCCAGGCACTGTGTGGGGATTCATCTTGCTCCCTGTCAAACACCATTGATTAGCCCAAAGCCTTACAGCCTCCCCTGGCAGGGAGTTCCACAGGTTAACACAACACACGCACCCTCCCTCTGCCCCCCCAAGGGTCCAGGACACAAA
This sequence comes from Pelochelys cantorii, assembly GCA_032595735.1. Classification (NCBI taxonomy): domain Eukaryota; kingdom Metazoa; phylum Chordata; order Testudines; family Trionychidae; genus Pelochelys; species Pelochelys cantorii. Next base: position 9,636,738 of record CM064355.1, on the reverse strand, counting down.
CTGGTGGTTACAATACATGGAGGAGCACCCTTCTCTGGAGGCGGTCCGGTATGCAAACGTACAACATGGGGGGGAACGAGTGGGCCCAAGCCACAGTACAATAGTGTCACCTGGGCTCAGGGGCAGAGGGCATGGGGTGTGGGGATGGTGGCTGGGCTGCCTGACTGACCCATCCTTTCCTCTGTTCCCTGCAGCAGGACCAAGCAGGAGCGGGGGACCCTCCAGCCCTGCGGCAGCGGCAGCACCCCCAACCGCCCAGGCACCAAGCCGGTGGATCCGGCAGCAGGACCAACTTCTTCGGTGGCATGTCCAGGCTGTCGAACGCATTGAGGAGGCCATCACACCCCTGGTGGAGGCAGACCTAGAGTGGCACCAGCAGGCCTGGGGCCGCTTCCAGGCCCAGTGTGACCGCGCTGGAGATGCCATCACTGCCCTCACCGCACACATTGGGCACGTAGTGCATTATGGCATGGCATGCACCCGCCATCCCTCCCATACCAATGCCCGTGCCCCCTCCTCCTGCTGCCCCTCCTGCTCCCGCAATTCCCCCTTGCGATGCACCCCATCCTGCCACACCTCCCCGTGCTGCCTGCCCCGATGCGGCCTCAACCACACGTCATGGTCCACCCCCACAGAGGCAGTCGCAGGGGCCACCCCTCCCAGTAGTAGCTCCCCCCTCCCAGTTCAGAGCCTCCTCCCCCTCCCAATTCAGAGCCTCCTCCCCCTCCCAGCAGTAGCTCCCCCCTCCCAGTTCAGAGCCTCCTCCCCCCTCCCACCCCACATCCCCCCATTGTAAATAAAAAGTTCCAAACATTGTTTTCCAAAAAAAACTGTGTTGGTTGTTTGTTGGGAGGTAAGGGGAGGGGAGGGTTGGGGATGGGAGGGAGATATCAAGGGAGACAGAGGCGACCCTACTGTGGGGCCTGGGAGAACATCTCCGTCAGGGCCTCCCGGATGCGCACCCCCATCATGGCGTGCCTGGCGGATGTCAGCTGTGTGGGGCTGTTCAAAGGCCTGGCCCTCGCCTGCCATCCATGCCGAGAGGAAGGCCTCCCCCTTCCGCTCCATGATGTTGTGGAGCACACAGCACGCGGCCACTACCTCGGGGACATTCTGCTCACCCATCTCCAGACAGGTGAGCAAACAGCAAAACCAGGCTTTCAGACAGCCAAAGGCGCACTCCACCTGGTTACGGGCCCGGTTGAGGCGGTCGTTGAACCGTGCCCAGTTGTGGTCTGTCTGTCCTGTGTAGGGCCACATTAACCAGGGCAGCAGGGGGTAGGGCACCCCCCCCCCACAACACACGTAGGCATGGGCATGTCCCTGACAGTAAATTCCCGCTGGGGGAAGAAAGTGCCCTCCTCCAGCCTGCCAAACAGGCCGGAGTTTCGTAGAATGCGGGCGTCGTGTGCCCTGCCGGACCAGCCCGCATAAATGTCCAGGAAGCGGCCACAGTGGTCCACGAGGGCCTGGAGTACAATGGAGAAGTACCCCTTTCGGTTTATGAAATGGGCCGCTCAATGCTCTGGGGCATGGACGGGTATGTGGGTTGCATCCAGGGCTCCCCCACAGTTGGGGAACCCCAGGGCAGCGAAGCCAGCCACCGTAGCCTCCACATCCCGCAGGCAGATGACTCGCTGGAGTAGGACATCGTTGATGGCACGGATGACCTGCAGAAGGTGTGCACAGAAACACAGGGGAACGCATTACATAAGGCAGGGTGAGTGCATGCTCCCTTTGGGGGTTCCCCCCCGTGATGCCCTCTGTCCTCACACTCACACACACCAGGGCCCCCTCACTCCACAGGCCACCCCCCTCCCCCAGCAGGCCTGTGCAAGGGAGGGACGGCCCAAACCCCTGGGTGATGGGGCATTCCCCATCGCCCCAGCCTGGAGTCTTGCCTGCCCCTGGGCGTGGAGTGCAGCACCCTCCCCCCGCGCCCCCCCAGGACTTACCTGCATGACAACGGCACCGACAGTCGATCTACCCACCCTGAACTGGTGTGCCACCGAGTAGCTGTCCGGGGTGGCCAGCTTCCATATGGCAATGGCGACCTTCTTGTCCAAGGGGATGGGTGCCCGCAGCCGGGTGGTGCTTCTCTGGAGCACAGGGGCGAGCCAGGCACACAGCTCCAGGAATGTCCGCTTTCGCATCCGAAAGTTCCGGAGCCATTGCTGGTCATCCCACTGCCCCAGGACCAGCCGGTCCCACCAGTCGGTACTGGTGTCCAGTCTCCACAAGGGCCTCTCCACGGTGGGGTGAGGATGCCACAGGGACACCATGGCCTCCCTGGTGTGGGAGTCCAGAGCGAACTGCGCCTTGAGGTCCTGGATGACGAGTGCAGCAGCATGGAGTAGCAGCTGCAGGCACTCCAAAATGGCCGGAAGGGGCCAGAGCAGGCACCAGGCCACCCCTGGCTCCATGGCACAAGAAGAGAGCTGAGGTCAAAAAATCAGCTAATGGTACTAAGGCACAAGCTGTGGTGTCCAACAAGGCAGAGGGCAACCACAGCTAAAACTGCTAAGGCTGTCAGTCCCTGCAAGAGGTCCTAAAGCTCGCAGCAGGAGAGAAACGGCTGTCCGGGGAGATCGCTTTAAGCACGTGTCTCAAAGGAGCTCCAGCCCCTGCCCCCGGAAAGGGCTGGTGCCCTTTTGCCCTCTCCAAAATGGTTTTGGGCTCCTGCTTTTGCGCAAGAGCATCTCGCCAATGTAGATGCTGTCTTGCGCAAAAGCGCATTGTTCTTACGATGAGTTCCGGCCAATATAGACGCTCTCTTGCGCAACTACTTTAACGCCAGAACTCTTGCATTAAAGAGCAGTTGCACAAAATCATGCTAGTGTAGACGTAGCCAGATTGAATAAACGGGCTGTAAACAGGGGAAATACATTGGAAGATTGAGAAGGTGGAATAGACTCCTCCCCTAAAACCTAGGGCACCATTTCAGAAATGCGGTATCACCAGTGGGTGGCTCTACAGTCCTGGCCAGAGGCCGTACACGACCTTTTATGCACTGGGTTGGATTGAAAGCCAATTGACATGAATGGGAGTCTTTCCACCGAATCGCAATGAACTTTGAATTAGGTTGTATGTTCCCATGTCCCTTCCTGTTTACAGCTATGTCTAGACTACATCTCTCTGTTGAAAGAGGGATGCAAATTAGGCAAATCGAAAGTGCAAATGAAGCAGGGATTTAAATATCCTACACTTCATTTGCATAATCATGTCACCGCGATCTTTCGAAAAAGAGTATTTCAAGAGTGAAAGCACCATCTAGACGCGGTTCTTTTGAAAAAAAACACCCCTTTTTTGAAAGATCCCGTACTCCTCATTTTTTGAAAAAAGGGTTTTTTTTAAAAAGAGCCGCATCTAGATGGCACTTTCACTTTTGAAATACCCTTTTTCAAAAGACCTCTGTGATGCAATTATGCAAATGAAGCGTGGGATATTTAAATCCCTGCTTCATTTGCATTTTTGAGTTGCCAAATTTACATCCCTCTTTCGACAGAGGAATGTAGTCTAGACATAAGAGTCTCACCTCTCCTCTCCTGCAGGAACCTAGGCGGTTCAATTGTATTGGGGCTGCTTGACTTTGGGAAGTTTTGTGTGTGTGTGTGTGTGTGTGTGTGTGTGTGTGTGTGTGTGTGTGTGAGAGAGAGAGAGAGAGACATCAGGTGATAGATACTGTAGGAATACAATAGCTTTCTAATAAAACCCTGCTGCCTCCTAATCAATTGACAGACATGGCCTGGCCAGGCCTCCATAAATCAGGGCTTGTGTTCTAATTTCATACCATTAATGGCATGTTGGGGCTTTTATTCCTGTCTGGCTGAGGGCTGTCAGCATCATCCCAAGGTGAAGGGTCTGTCCGGATTCTCATTAGAGATGTTTATTTTTATAAAATTGCCTATTGGAAAAAAATACACCGAGGAGTTGAATTTAGCAAACCAAGCTTGGCCTCAGCCAGTATGATTTCCAATTTATGAAGGAGAAGTGGACAAGCATATAGGGCATGGGGCTGAGGTCACAAGAGCTTGTTATATTCTTGGCTTTGCCACCAACCTGCCATAGGGCCCTGGGCAAATCACTTAGCTCTGTGCCCCAATTTCCCTCGTTTGCCCTTGTCTCTCTTGGTTTGTTTAGACTGTAAATTCTTCAGGGCATGAACTCTCCCTACGTGTTTTGTACAGCACCTAGCACAATAGGGCCCAATCTCAGCTGGAATATCTTGGCACTACTGCAATACATAGTCATTTTCCACAGGCATGCGCTTTGTGCTCCTTTTATAATCAGCTTGGTTTAGTAGATAGGTAAGCTTGGAAAAATTAGATGTGTACTAAGAAGTGTCAGTCAATGTCAAAATCACGACACACCCAAACTGATGGAAAAATAGTTCCATTGATGATAGTTAAAATTTACAGATAAGAAAAATAAGAAAAGTGGTGCTTGAGAATGTACTAGAGTTTGATTTAAGCATATTTACTTTGTTTACTCTGTTTGAAATACTTACAAGTGTGTTGACTGGATGGTGACATATGTATAAACCATTACAATTCAAAAAAGCTTTTAACTTTTTCAGATCGGTGTCTAACTTCTCCAGAACTACTTGTGACCATGAAAATGTTTATCTATACTATGGGAAAAATGCTTAAAAATAAGCATTACTATTGTCCATCAAAATTGTATTAAAAAAAAAAGGATTCTGCCAAGCCTATAAAAATGATACTAGGCTAGGATCCACAAGATCTAAGTGTTTTTAATTCCTGGCGCTTACATGGAATCATTGTTACTGATCCCCACTCCCTGCCTCCCTGCCTCAGTTTCCCCATCTCTATAAGTAGAAAAATGAGGAACCATCATCATACCTAAAGTACTTTGAAATCTGGGTAGGGAAATGACTAAGTATCATTTTTCTTCTATAGATAAAGTGAATAAGCAAACTGTTAAGGGTGACTGGATTAAGATAAATCAATGATGCTTTGATTTAAAAAATTAAGTATCTGGCAAGTGCTAGTCCATAAAATAGCAGGCCACAAACTATGACCTTGGCTCTGGGCTGACATTCCCAAAGTTCAGTGTATATGTGTAATGAGTCATCCTCGCACCCGGTTGTCAAAAAGATTTGAACTGATACTTTCAGTGCCAAACCACTTGAGCGCAAGGAGTAATCATATTATCTGGCTGTTATTTCCATGTGAACCATAGGGGGAGGGGACGTAGATTTACAAGCATGTTACTTGCAGATGCTGAGATCTTCTTCCAGGCCTAAAATGTAGGGTTGAGATTTTCAGAGAATTTGAAGGCATTTGACGCCTCAATTTTGGTGTCAAAATCCTGCCTGGTAGCTTTGAAAAACCCCAACTTGGGTGTTTTTATAAAAAGTGCTACTCCGTATGTTGGAAGTTACTTAAACAAACAAAGCGTCCGATTGCAATGAATCAACCTGGTCTGACCAAAACTCGCATTCGTCTACAAATCTGACACTTGTGGCAGGGTCAGTCCCTCTCCGGGGCCCCAGACCCTGTTCAGTTCACTCTCTCATTGGTAATTTAGGGGCTGCAGCACAGAGCCCCCCTTCTCCTTGCTTGGATCTGGGCTTCTGCCCTTCAGCAAGAAGGGCTTTGGGGTAAGTGCCCCCCTCCCTCCCCTGATCAGTCTGGAGCTAGGAAAACAACCTTCCTTGGCCACTGGCTGAACAGTCAGGCTACCTGGGAAGGAAATCCAAATGCTCCCTGTCAGAGCTCCTCACCTTTCCTGTTGTCTGTGGCAATGCCCACATTTCCCTTATCAGCTTCTCTGATCCTCTCCTTTGCTCTTGTACTCTCATCCCCCCACTTGCTGTCCTACTCTCCTTCCCCTTCCCTGAGGGGGCAGGGAAGGCTTTCTAAAAAGGCCCAATGGTGGTCTGAAGTGAGATCAGCTGGCCCTAATTGATTTATATCAGCCCCATCTCCTCTGCTCTCACTGGGTGAGCTGTGTCTGGCTGCCCTGCAGTAACCCTTTCCTAATGAGCCAGGGCCATTTCTGCTTTTTAGAGCTGCCTCCCTCCCCTTCTAGTGTAGCCCTCTGGCCTGACCCTGTTGCACAGTTTCCCTGGGCTTGAACAAAGACATTAACTGGATGCCACATTATAAAGTTAGTCTCCCCTGCCTTTAACAACTGCATTTTTACATCAAAAGCTAAGAATGGGACACAACCAGCCCACTTACTTAGCCTCATTAGCACCAATCCTACAACTGACATGTACTTTTTTTTTTGGCTGTTATATATCTCTTGGTTTCTATTATTTCTACTCCTGCTCATCTGATGAAGTAGGGTTACCATATTTGAATTTTCTGTATCAGTATCTACCAACTCACGTTGTATTAATATAAAACACATTAGAATAATAGAATCATAGAGCTGGAAGAGACCTCAGGAGGTCATCAAGTCCAGCCTCCTGCCCAAAGCAGGACCAACCCCAACTAAATCAACCCAGCCAGGGCTTTGTCAAGCTGAGACTTAAAAACCTCTAGGGATGGAGATTCCACCACCTCCCTAGGGAACCCATTCCAGTGCTTCACCACCCTCCTCGTGAAATAGTTTTTCCTAAAATCCAACCTAGACCTCCCCCACTGTAACTTGAGACCATTGCTCCTTGTTCTGCCATCCGTCACTACTATGAACATCCTTTCTCCATCCTCTTTGGAACCTCCCTTCAGGAAGTTGAAGGCTGCTATGAAATCCCTCCTCACTCTTCTCTTCTGCAGACTAAACAAACCCAAATCCTTCAGCCTCTCCTCATAGGTCATGCACTCCAGCCCCCTAATCATTTTGGTCACCCTCCGCTGGACCCTCTCCTATGCGTTCACATCCTTTCTATAGTAGGGGGCCCAGAACTGGACACAATACTCCAGATGTGGCCTCACCAGAGCCAAATAAAGGGGAATAATCACTTGGCTAGATCTGCTGGCAATGCTCCTCCTAATGCACCCTAATATGCCATTAGCCTTCTTGGCTACAAGGGCACACTGTTGACTCATATCCAGCTTCTCATCCACTGTAACCCCCGGGTCCTTTTCTGCAGAACTGCTACTTAGCTGGTTGGTCCCCATCCTGTAACAATGCTTGGGATTCTTCCATCCCAAGTGCAGGATTCTACACTTGTCCTTGTTGAACCTCAACAGATTTCTTTTGGCCCAATCCTCTAATCTATCCAGATCACTCTGGACCCCATCCCTGCCCTCCAGCATATCTACCTCTCCCCCTAGCTTAGTGTCATCTGTGAACTTGCTGAGGGTGCAATCTGTCACCTCATCCAGGTCATTAATAAAGTTGTTGAACAAAACTGGTCCTAGAACAGATCTTTGGGGCACTCCTCTAGAAACTGACCACCAACCTGACATCAAGCTGTTGATCACTACCCATTGGGCCCAACAGTGTAGCCAGCTTTCTATCCATCTTACAGTCCATGTATCAAATCCATATTCCTTTAACTTGCTGGCAAGAATATTGTGGGAGACCATATCAAAAGCTTTGCTAAAGTCAGGGCATGGTTCCTGGTTGAACTTACAGTCCATGTATCAAATCCATATTCCTTTAACTTGCTGGCAAGAATATTGTGGGAGACCATATCAAAAGCTTTGCTAAAGTCAGGGCATATCACATCCACTGACATTCCCATATCCACATTAATACAACGTGAGTTCGTACTGCTATAGATACACTCTCTCTCAGGAGTGTCCTCTTTTTTGAAAGTTCAGATAAGGTAACCCTAGATGAAGTGGGTTTTACCCATGAAAGCTCATGATTCTATATATTATGGTTCGTCTCTAAGGTGCTGCAGGACCAGTCGTTGTTTTTAAAATCTTCCAGCTCACCTTTAATCTTCTGCAAAGATTTTCAGTGAAATTTTGAGCCAGTGAAAGGCTGCTAATAGAATCTTTATGTCCTATTGGCAGATGGGGCACTTCACAGGCAGGTAAATGGTCAAGTGAACACAGCCTAACACAAAGGGGTTCCTGGTCTCTGATTTATCCTATTATTATTTCTATTAGTGTAACAAGCAATGAAGGGGGAGGGGAGGGGAAGAACGTGTGAATTAAACACAAATTATGATTATTCATTTAGTTGGATGTGAATACTTGAATATGTTTTTTAAAAAATGCCTTTTATTTTATGAATGTGGTCAGGCCAGGGAAGGAAATCAGAAACACATCAACCGTATTGCTCATGCAACAAGTACAATGCCGCTGACAGGTCATATAAATTCTCTCCATACTGACCCAGCCAATGTGTCTCAACCTTGACCTTAAAGGACCACCTGTAGGAGCAAAAGAGGAGTCCATGTGGATGATGTGCATGAGCTGTTACTTATTATTTATATCTATTACCATGGTGCCTGGGAGCCCCAGTCAACCAACACCCCATGATGCGAGGTACTGTACAAAGACCACTGTAAGTCAATTTCTTGGTCTTTCACCTGAAATTGCCAAGGGGGCCCCTTTAGAACCAGCTGTGTGCCGTTTTTCTGTCAAATGGATTCCTGAGTTTGATTGGAACAATGGGTTTCTTCCAAGGCTAACTTCCCATTCTCATTTCAACTCAAAGGGTCAATAAATAAAAACAAAAATATATGGACACTTGGGATTAAAATGCGTACATGACTTGCCCCCTAATCATTTTGGTTTCCCTTCGCTGGACCATCGTCAATGCGTCCACATCCTTTCTATAGTGGGGGCCCCAGAATTGGATGTGATACTCCAGATGTGGCCTCAACAGTGCCAAATAAAGAGAATAATAACTTCCCAGTTGTCCACATCCATTTCTCTTTCTTTGAGGTCTCACTTGCACACATGCTTGAAACACAGTTTTTGGCATCCTTGGGTTTTTTTCCCGATGCCAGTTCACCGTAGATGAGGTCCTTTGGGATGCACCCATCAGTCATTCAGTACACATGCCGAGCCAGCAGAGGTGTCTGTTCAAGACGCTTCTACCTGCTGGCTATGCGGGCCCCATCAAGAACCTCAGTGTTGGTGACTGTCCCTCCAGGAGATTCCAAAGGTTTGACGAAGGCAACGCATATGAAAACTGTTGAGCTTCTTTTCCTGATGCAACTATAAAGTCCATGAACAAATGCATCATGAATGTGTTATCAGGACCCAGCCGAACTTTGTGTGTTCTGTCCGTTTGTTGTTTTGCTATACCCTCTGGCTCAGTGGTGGCTTTTCCAGTGCAGACATTGAGTTCCATTTCAAGTGAGAGGTTGGCCATGGTAGTGGACTCCAGGTAGGGGAATTCATTCCCCTCTTCAAAGTTGTTGATCTTGATGGTGGGTGCTTCCTCAACTCTTTGGCACATTGTGTTTGTCTTTTTCAGGCTTATGATAAGCCTGAAGTCTTGGCAAGCTTTGGGAAAAAAATGTCTGGGAGATTTTGGAAATGGGTGTGGGTTGTCACTGCTGGGTCGTCAGCAAGAGGAGAAATTGGATAAGGGCTGGCTCAGTCTTGGTTTAAGAGCTGAGTCTTGCAAGACTGAAAAGCTTTCTATCGGGTCTTGTGTGCAAGTAAATTCCCTCAATTGGCGAACCAAAAGCTTGTTTCAGTAGCACAGAGATGAAAATCCCAAACAGAGTTGGGGCAAGTACATAGCCTTGCAGAATCATAGAATCCTAGGGCTGGAAGAGACCTCAGACGGTCATTGAGTCCTGTCCCCTGCCCGAAGCAAGACCAACCCCAACTAAATCATTAACTCTGTTATGAATCTGGAAAGCCTCATGAGCCATCATGCTGGACTGTGCTATGTAAGTTTTCACAGGAGGATCAATTCAGGCCTAAGAGCTTGTGGGGGACATCCAATCTGTTCTAGAAGTGTTGTTAGCAGGGAGGAGGGAGGGATAGCTCAGTGGTTTGAGCACTGGCCTGCTAAACCCAGGATTGTGAGCTCAGTCCTTGAGGGGGATCATCTGGGGCAAATCTGTCAGGGATGGTACTTGGTCCTGCCATGAGGGGAGGGGGACTGGACTCAATGACTTCTCAAGGTCCCTTCCAGTCCTAGGAGATAGGTATAGTCTGTTTCTATTGAGAAGATCAAAAGCTTTTGTGAGATCAATAAAGGGGCTTAAGAAATCACTGTCCTATATTTGGAACAATGCCTCCTAAGTCACCAAATCTCTGTGCTACACTGGCTGCTAAACAAAGGGGATCCTCAAAGTTAGGGATGGAGAGCTAACTTTAAATGTCCTAAGTAATGAGTCTTTCAGTGCTTCCTTTGGAAGACAACTAGATAACCCAGCCGATCGGATTGTCATGAAGTTTTTCCTGATAGGGAAAATTTAGTTTGACTTTCTTCCTGTGACTCATAGTTATATCTCCTTGTCTCACCCTATATAACTTCTTCCTTTCCTTGATGTTTACTCCCTTCAAATATTTGCAGGGTATAATATTTCCTTTTACTCAGTCATCTCTTATCCAACCTATGCATGTTTAACTCTTTCAGTCCTTTTTGGTGAGTCTGTCATTCTGGCACCTAATTGTGTTAGCGGCTTGGTTTTGAATTTCCTCCTGCAGGGGGGAAAGGAAAGCCAAAGACCAAAGAAAAAGGCTTTACATAAAAACAGGGAGCACTGCGTCTCATCGGAACTAGATCGGAGTGAATAATTTATATGACAAACTTAAGACTCTTCCTCTGCTCACCACAAGCTGACTGCAATTTCATTCAGTAGTTGGATCGCAAATATTTGAAACTTGAGCGTGTGTGGGTATTTTTAGTTTAAAAGTAGATATAATAACTCATGAACTATGCCAGAGACAAAGACTTTGTTCTGCCTTATGGGTGGTGTCTCCGTGCACACTTATTGACTGAGCTTTAAATACCCATCACCTACACCCAGAAGGAGCCATCCCAGATGGATGACGAGGGACAGAGACGCAGACGCACGACACAGGCTGCCAAGGGACCAGCTCATGGGAAGCACTGGCTTCTTTTACCTGATGGACTATGCTTAATTTTTTCCCCTTCTCTTCTGTTGTTCTCTCAGATGGACTACCAGTAAGAAGATGACGCAAGATAGGATCACACCATGGGGTCCCTTCCATCTATGGACTTATGAACTATGCCAGAGACAAAAACTCTGTCTGTCTTTATGGATGGTGTCCCCAAGGACAAATATAGTTTACGTTGTTAAATACCCCTCACCTCTATCCGGGACAAGGTGGGTTACACCTATAGTCTTTTTAACCGTGTTTGCTTCCTTGCTTTCTCTGTAACCCCCCCTTGAGCCTTGGATTTGCTATACCTTAATTTTTAAATTTATCTTTGCTTTCAATTAGTTTCAAACATTTGCTTAATAAAACGTTTCAATCTCTTTAAGACAATTAGACATAGCATCCTCTTTTGCAACTTGATGCTGAGCCAAAAGGGCAGGGAGGGGAGGTTGGTTTTATTATTTTTACTATAGACAGTAGGAGCTGAAACCATGGACCACAATGGGCTAGGTGCTATAGTAACATAACAAAAATAGTCTCTGCCCTGAAGAACTTACAATTGATCATCTAAATGCAACATGGATTTGCATGCCTACAGAGAGGAGTAAATACCCATCCATGCACATCTTACATGCCACCTTTTGTTTAGGGTTCTGTCCAATGGGACAATCTAACCCTCAATGAGTAGTGTTATTTACTGCAGTGATAATGGAACTTAGGTCAATTCCTGGCCCCTCTGATGTCAATAGGAGTTTTGCACTGACTTCAGTCAGGTCCAGATTCCACCCTTTGTCTCAAGCACCTGATTTAGGGTCTTGATCCATCTGTCATTTCTCATGCTGCATAGTATTTGTCAACATAAGTAACTCTCTTGAAATCTGTGGGACTGTTGTAATGTTAGATGTTGCCTGAAGGCATAAGGGGGAAGAATCTGTCTCTAAGCTATTAGCAAAACAAGTTGACCAGCATAGCGGATATTTGAAGGTCCAACAAAATTTTTTTTCACACAATGCACTTTCAACCTATGGAACTCCCTGCCAGAGGATGTTGTGAAGGCCAAGACATTAACAAGGATCAAAAAAGAGCTAGATATTTTCATGGAGGATAGGTCCATCAATGAGTATTAGCCAGGATGGGCAGGAATGGTATCCTTAGCCTCTGTTTGTCAGAGCTGGGAATGGGTGACAGGAAAGCATTACCTCCGTGGGGAAGCTGTGTTAGCCAGTAACTTTAAAAATGAGTGGTCCTGTGGCACCTTAGAAACTAACCAAAATATATGGAATCACAAGCTTTTGCCACTCCACTTCATCTGATGAAGTGGGTTTTGCCCACAAAAGCTCATGATTCTTTGTATGCCAGTTAGTCGCTAAGGTGCACAGGACCACTCGTTTTTTATGGTTACCTGTTCTGTTCATTCCCTCTTGGGCACTTGGCAGTGGCCACCGCCAGAAGACAGGATGCAGGGCTAGATGGACCTTTGATCTATCCCAGTGTGAGTGTTCTTGTGCTGCACATGTTATCTGGCGATTCTTTATAATGGCCTCGAAAGATAGGGGCTTGTGGTGACCACTTATTGTAAGTTTGGCTGTTCTTTATCTGGATGACCTGAATAATTTCATTCATTAATCATTATTTGCCTCATATCCAGTGTCCATTTTTCTTACCTGTAATTATACCATTGCCTGTTTCCTGTATATAATTATGAAAGCACACGCCAACTTACTCAAGACATGAGGAGAAAGCAAACATAGGCGCTAACCGGGAGTCCTTATATATGAAGAGTGAGCGGTTTGGTTTAAATCGTGATTATTGTGGACATTAAAAACAAAACCAACAATTTGTGCAACTGAATGGCAAAAGGGAAGCACTTGTCGATTTGGATGGTTTAATGCAAACATAAATAGGCACTCTTACGTACTATAAAATTAACTATGTTGGCTGTAAGGGATTTTTGCTTCTATGGGGCAGGGGGAGTACAAGTCTTCTGTTGTCTGAACAGTACAATAAACCACATTCAAATCCATGCTTCCTATAGTCTCCATTTTATGAGACAAGTATTTATGACCATGAAAATACAATGGATGATCTCCTCTTCCTCTTTTTGAATGCGATTAGTTTTATAGTCCTGTGAAGAATGTTGGAGAGTCTTGAGAGGTATTGTGTCCTGACAGAAGTTGGGTTTATATGGACAAGAGAACACATGGAAGTTTCACATGACATCACATAACTCATAATGCCAGAAATGTAAATACCTTCTTGGCTTGTGAAATCATCTGCCGATCCATGCATTGGGGAGAATTGTCCATCCATGCACCCACAGAATCAAACCCAACTCCCATGCCTTCCCAGAGCACAGCCTCCTTTAATGATTTATCTCTTCTGAAAGAATTATGATCTCTTCTCTGACGGTGGATTGATTGAATTTGTATCTTCCCCCTTTGCTCCTGAACTTGTCTATTTAGAGTTATTTAAAACAGGGGAATTAGTGCGAACACAATGTTCCTACAAAGAAACACAGACAACACAATAACATGTTCAACTCAAAAAATGCCTAGATTCCAATTTTAAAACAAATGCTAGCTAGGCGCTGTAAAGAATATGGTGTGTTTGGTTTTGGGGTTTGGGTTTTTTTTTTTTTTTTGGTAAAAGCTATTATGGATCATATATTAAATAAGATATAGAAGGCCTTGGATAAAATTCATCCTTGCTCAGAGGACCAGCACAAGTCCTATGTATATTAAAAGTTCTCAAAATTATGCTTAAGTGGGCTGTAAGTGGCAATGTTCTCTCTCTTTTTTTCCATCCATGGGCAGAATAAATTTTTTATGTGCACTCAGACATGTGTGGATGTGCACCACCAGTAGAAACCCATGCTGCCGGCTGTGGGTGGCTGTGGGCGCTCTGCTAATCAGCTGCCCTGGTCTACACTAGGGCTTTATTTTGAAATAATCCCCCTTAGGTTGAATTAATAAGTGGAGCATCAACACTACCAAGCCTGTTGTTTCAAAATAATGGGCTGCTTACTTTGAAATTTGTACTCCTGGTTTTTATCAGGAATAATGCTAATTCTGAAATGGTTATTTTGAAATAATGGTAGTATGGATGCTCCAGTATTGCTATTTGAAATAACGACTCCCCAGAGTAATTCGACTGATTACTCCCCAGTGCTTCCTGGGACTCGAAGTCTGAGGTAACACATCCACATTAACAGAACTTATAGAATCACAGAATACTAGAACTGGAAAGGCCCTTGAGAAGTCCAGTCCCCTGCCCTCATGGCAGGACTGAATACCTTCTAGATCATCCCTGACAGATGTCTATCTAATCTGCTCTTAAATATCCACAGTGATGGAGACTCCACAACCTCCCTAGCTTGCCTTGAACTAATTTCGATGCTTCCCCGTAGTGAGTACACGCTATTTTGAATTTGTTAAAGTGGGAGTTAAGTCAAATTTAGTAATTTCGAAATAGTTTCCTAGTGTAGGGATGGCCTTGTAAAAGAGGAGTAACACCATAGACACCAATGGCGTTATTCTGGATTTACACCAAGGTAATTAAATCCCTAATGTGGCTCACAGCATCTGCGGGTATGAATATCCTTCTTTTACTTCTGATCACCACTGCACAAGAGCTCTGAAGTTAATGACTTTTGCAGCCAGTGCCTGCATTTCTTCAAGTCTGTTATCATGTGTCTCATGACAAATGAGCTTCCAGAGTGTTGAAGCTTCGAAGAATATTATTTTCTTTTTAACCTCCCATTCCTTTCTGGAAGGCTACTTTCTCCCTTTCGCTCTTGGACGTAAACCTAATATAAAGAAAATCCTTCTGGCTTTAGCGTGCTGGATTTCTGTATTTGAACAATAGGTTTTAGGACTGTTCTCTGGCTTCTTCTCTTCTTTGCCGTCTCTGTTTATTTATGTTTAGCTTCTGATTAAGAAACATAATGACTGCCTGGTGCCTTAAGTGTTCAGTTTGAAAAAAAAGTTTTGGTTCAGTTTGTTCTTATTTCATATGCACTTTGATTGACCTGGTTTCCTAAGAACCTACACAAAATAGTTACACCACCCTCCTCACCAAAGACAAACCCCACAAAGTGGTCTGGTACTACATAGGGTTATCCTCAGGAAGTGATGGGATGGGAGACCTAGCAGAGAAATCTAATTTGGGGGGCTAATCCTGCAAAGACCGAAGTACGCGAGTAATTTTATTCACGTGACTGAGCTTGTTGGCTGCAATGTGAGTATTCCCAAGAGTAAAGTTACTCCTATGTTTGTCTTTGTAGGATCCGGACCATGATCAGGAATTGGTCTTGGTGATCAAAAATAGTGTTGTGCTATTGAAGTTGCCATCGGAGCCTAAAAGAGACAGCATGACTATTTGTCTCCATTAAAGATCCTGTAGAAACTTTTGCTAGAGGCAGGTATGAGAACAGTTTAACAGGGCAAAATTTGATCTGGTTAAAACCTTCTCCTTGCCTAATTTCCCCCTGCTCTTTCCCTTGGATACTACACTCTAGAGCATCAAATAGTTTGGGCAGCTGCACAGCAGAGCTGTGTGCTGTTGAACAGCTGCTGTGTTTCACCCTGGTGGTGGCTGCATTTCCAGGGGAGATGTAGCAGTGCCTTCGGTAGAGGCAGCGTGGGTTCATAAATCATTCTGTGGTCCTTTGGGGAGAAGAAGTCCTATATCAATGTATGATTTTGAACCAAGATTTTCCAAAATGACAAACGGTTTCAGGTGCTTCAATTTAAGACCAAGTATTTTAGAACTGAGTGGTGGTTTGGGGAGGGGGGGCAAACTTCAGACATCTTGATTTTTGCAGGGCAAGTGAAAACTAAGTCCTTGGTAGGAGACTCAGTCCGAGCACTCTAAAGTCACTGGGCACTACTGAAATTCTTGGTCTTATGTCTACCCCTCTCCCTCTGCCCCCCCCCCCCCCCCCTGCTTTTTGAAGCCAGTCAAAGACTTGGAATTGTTGATCTCATAGAGACACTGAAGAAATGAAAACGGCTTTTGTGTTTCTTTGGAATAGTTAAAATTTGGCTGGCTCTTTTGGTAGGAAGTGCTGGATATTTGCCCTTTAAAAGTTATGAAAAACAGGTTTGCTCAGATAGGAGAGGTGGTGGCAGGGGTGGGGGGTGGAGAAGCAAAAGGGGGAGACAAATTTATTCTAACTTTATCTTTCTTTCATTCTACTGAGGTATGTTCTTCCCCATTTCATTTCACCCAGCTGGTTTCAATCATATCAAGAGACACTTATTTATTAAGTGTCTGTTTGGGACAGTGTCAAATCCTTCAGCTCCTATCCTATTCTCCGTTGTTAGCAGGCACGTCAGTAGCCCAGGTGAGTTTTGAATTGCTTCAGAAAGTAGGTAGGCGAGAAACTATTTATTACTGACTGCAGATCTCAAAAGAAGGACACTCCACTTAAAATGGGAAACAATTTTATCCAACTTTTTCCAAACAGGAGATTAGGAAATAAGTTTGTTTTTTTAATGTAAAATAACTGAGGGTTACTCTGCATTTTCTTTTAAAAGTTTGGCATCAGAATTCATACTGCTTTGTCCTCTCTCCTACTGGTCCTGTGCCGGTATTGGTACACAAGCTAGCTAGATTACAGCTACTGTGGGTAGGTCTACAATCACCCCTTGAGATGGGGCAAAGCATCAGAAACCAGGTGCTGGATCCAATAGCAAAACTCTACTGGACAGAGCCCTGCCTCCGGTTGTAGTTATTCTTGGGTCTGGAGTAGCCTAGTTAGCTCAAATAGAATTATTCTGGATTTACACCCACACAGTGGCGGCCCATCAATACAGGCGAACTAGGCAGTTGCCTAGGGCGCCAAGATAAACGGCCATTGAGGGCTTTGGAGGTGGGGGTGCCGATCGCACACTGATCGCACGTTTCGCCTAGGGCGCCAGTTGCCGGCAGCTCATCTAGGGCCGCTCCTGCACCCAGATGGCTAAAATCAGACTGGCCCACAGTTACCTCTAAACTCCAGGCTGCTAATTAGAGCTGGGCAAATAACTGGCTTTTTGGTTCTCTGGTGGTGTCAGATAAATACGTTAATCCAATAGGTTTGGGTTGACACTATCCTGGATTTTTTTCCTGCATTTTTGGTGAACCAGGAACTTTTTCATTTTGGGTCAATGAAGCATTTGATGTTTGACTCAAGAAGGACTATTTCAATATCAAGCACTTAAACTTTTTTTTAAAATAAAAGCAAGGAAAATGAAGAGCTAGATTCACAATCCTGGGCGTGCCTTTCTCAGATACAATAGCCCAGTTGTTTGGAGCATTCACCTGGGATGTGGGAGACTGAGTTTGAGTCTCTGTTCTGAAAGCAAAGAGTGAATCCAGAGTTTGCTTCTTTTATGCGGGGGGCCTTTCTCCCAATTTATTCTAGGGTGGGTGTCTCTATACTGCTGGAGAAGTTCCTCTGTGTATAAAATATTTGAATAGTCACTAGGACCAGAAAGAGAGAGACTGTATAGCCTAGTTTTAGGGTGCGCACACACCCTGGGACAAGCACACATGAGTTCCCGCCCAGGCTCCAATGACGATAAATCCATTTGCCAGAGATGTGTCTCACACTGGATTCAAAGGCTCCCTGCATTTTGGAATGTTTATAACCTGGCTCCAAATTTGCTGGCGTTAGTTTCAATTTGTAAAGTCATTACATAAAAAGAAGGAAATCCTACAGGAAGGGAAGTATAAAAGTCAAAAATCGTTCCAAAGCTAATCCATATGGAAATTATTTAAAAAATGGAAGGAAGCAAGTTTATTTTCAAGGAAAAAAAAAAGAAAAAAAATGTAAAACCCTGTATGTAACCATTAGATTTCATTTCTTAGAATTAATTCTCTTTTAATAACCAAAGGTGACAGTGGAGGCTAAAGAGGATAATGTCTAAAAACATCATAGGGCTACATGATGGACACAGTTCCACTGAAGTCCCTGGAACTCTGCCACTCAGACCTGCTGGTAGCCAGGATCTCTCTGATTAACTTCAGGAAGCCCTCAACCCTCTGCAAATTGATTCTTATCTTGACATTGTCTCTTTAACACTCCGGTGGGGCAAATTCTCAGCTGGTGTAAATTGCCATTGCTCCATTGAAGCCAATGTACCTACGACTATTTACATTAGCTGGCTCACTGCCCATAGCTTTTGTTGAGAGTTTCTAATAGTTTTATGCTGTGTCAAAAAGAAACGTGTGAGGTCTAGAAATGTACTAACTTATAAATGACCAAAGTAGATCGGCCTGTTCGAGGGCTTCATCGTTCACACACCTCTCTGCCATTTGACATTTAAGTTGCCCTGTGTCACTCTGTAGCATATCCTCTCCATATTAATACTAATTTATCATTAATTCATTTGAATGCATTTTTTTCCCAAGGAAAAGAGACAGAAAACATCTGCATTATTGAGTAATATTAGCTACAGTGTGAGTCTCAAGTGAGAGTAACTGACAAGCCTCATTTATTATAACTGCGTAGGCTTAATTGAGTTGACATAGAATTTGGACTTTGTGAAAGAGAAAGTAGTATTAAGATTTTTCTGACAGTTTTGTTTGGGTGTGTTTGGGTGGTGGGGGTGGGGGCAGGGGCGGAGGGGAGGGGGAGAGAGAAGTAAAGGAACATAGCATCCTACCAACAATGTTTTATGTATTTTTTAAGACCCAAGCCTATAAGAACTGTTTTAATAAAGATGCTTAAATGAGGTATTAGTTATTAAGCCATATGGTTTACATTACATCTCTCATCTTTTGTTTCCTGCTTATGCTGTCAAGCATTAATGTGATTGTTTTGATTCTTAATGTCTTAATGCATCACTCCTCTCAATGCATTAGGCTAATAACTTTAGTCTTCTTAAGGGCTGTTTCGCCATCCATTACTCTTCCTGTTTTGGCTGATCATGGACATTGAAATGAGTGACTCTTTAAAAAAATGTATCTATGTATTCCAGCTCTTAGGAAGACAGCCCATTGAAATCATACAGAGGAAGGAAAGGAAAGTTGATTTCCAGTATGTTGATAATGACATTTGCATATTGTGCCTTTCAGCTAGCAGTGGCCTAAGGCAATTTACAAAATGTGTGTGTGTGTGTGTGTGTGTGTGTGTGTGTGTGATACGTGTAGGTGTGACACAACTGTAAAATGTGTTGCAATGTGATCTGAAAGTGCTGTCCTCATTTGGCACTGGTTCTCAGGTTTTCTGCAAACCCCCACAACATGTCAAGAAAATCGCATCCTAAGTTTCCCCACCTTCTCATAAGTCTTGGCAAGTGTGTATATAGAAATACATGGTTCAGAGCATTTTATTAGAAGAGCCGCATGTCACAACCCTCCCCATCTCCGTTTCCTTTGGTGAGACGTAGCAGCAAGAACATAACAGGGCAAAGCCATTCCAAGCATCACATAGCCTGTTAGCTGCTGCAGTTACCTGACATATTCATAGACTTTAAGGCCGGAAGGGATGGTCATGATCCTCCAAGCTGATCTGCACACTGCAGACCACAGAACCTCACTCATCCACTCCTGCAGCGAGCCCCTAGCTGTGTTACTGAAGTGCTCAAATCTTGATTTAAAGATACATAGAATCCACCATTCACTGTAGTTCAAACTAGCAAGTAACCCGTGTCCCTACTGCAGAGGATGGCAAAAGACCCTGGGGTCTCTGCCAGTCTGACGGGGGAAAAATCCTTCCTGGTCCCAAATATGGTGATCAGTTAGATCAGGTATGGAGTGGGTTCAGAGCTGAACCGAAAATGATGTCTAAGGAGCCATGAAGGAAATATCTAAACTGTTTCTAGCAGCTATGATTTTCTACGTTTTTTCTAATGGTCTAGGGTGCGGTGAAGCACTGCCTTTGAGCTCCACCAGCAGCTGAGGATGGTTGAGAAGGACCTGGAAGGTTCAGGTCACGTGTGCGGCGCTCACTGCACCATTCACGTTGCATGACCCATGCGGACACTGCTTTGTTAAATTGCTGATGGATGGCATTGAGATGCACTGCCACCTAACAGGGAGCCCCCACAGGAATGCACATCTCAAAAAACTCCAGTTACTGCACAAGGTGAATAATCTTTCCATCCCCAGCATGGGGGCAGGACCCCGCAGCCAGACACCTGGGAAAATGTTCTCTGTTGTATTGCAGACCCTCTCCATCCAGTGTCCCATCGCTGGCCTTCAGAGAGATTTGCTTGAGATGGGTCGTCTTTGATTTAAAAGACAGAAGTCCCCGGGGGGGGGGCAGCTCCAAGCAGTATATGAAATAAGCTATTTTGAAATAGACGCGAAAAAAAGCTACGCAATTTGCATAGCACAAATTGCATATCTTATTTTGAGTTTCGGGTGCTCTGTAGGCGTATCCTTACATTCTAAATAAATGTGTCAGACAAATGGTGGATAGGTAGAAAAACAAAAAAACGACGAATAGTCTTTCAGCACCCGAGACTAACAAAAACATGTAGATGGTATCATGAGCTTTTGTGGGCACAACCCACTTCTTCAGATGAATGGAATTATTAAAGGTCCAGTTTCTAAATAAATAGGGGATGGGGGTGGGGAGAGAGAAGGAAAAAGAAGGGGAAAAAAAGAAAAAAGGGGAAAGAGATAGTCAATTAGAATGTCCATGCTACACGAAGCTGATAGAAAAGGTACTAATTGTTATTAAGTACCCATTGTTGGGTTTTTTACGTCATTAGGATGTGGAATGTAGCGGGCCATTCAGCCAATGTCTTTATTCATATCTCCGTGATAGGAATCAAACTTGGAAATGAAGTTAAGTTTTAAGGCTTCCCTGTGGAATTGGCTTGTGAAATTGGCCTGAAACAATACGGTGACTTTGAGATCCATTAATGAGTGCCCGGGCAAGTTGAAATGTTCCCCAACAGGTTTCTGTGTGTTGCCTTTTCGGATATCTGATTTGTGTCCATTCATTCTTTCCCATAGAGACTGTCCGGTTTGGCCAATATACATGGCAGAGAGGCACTGTTGGCATTTGATGGCAGAGATCACATTAGTGCAGAGGTATCCAACTTTGTTAAGTGCAAAATCACTTTTCCAATTTGTCAATCCAGGATCTACCTCAAACCTAAATACCCTTGTCCCACCTTCTTCCCTACCCCTTCTCCAAGGCCTCACCCTGCTCATTCTGTGGAGATAGGGGTACAGAGGTGGGGAGAAGGGAACACCCTGACATCAGTGCCTCCCCTCTTCTTCCTCCCCCACCCTGAACAGCAAGCAGAAGTCCCCCAGGGGCATCTCCCAGGCAGAGGCCAGGAGTAACATGGCAGTGGGGAGAGGGGAGTGGGAGGCGGAGGTGGGGGGGGGGAGAGGGGAAGGGCAGCTGAAGTGCTCTAGCTTGAAGCCAAACCAGTCAGGGTCACCTGTCACAAGCTCCAAGATCTACCAGTAGATCCGGATCTACTGGTTGGTGACCACTGCATTAGTGGATGTGCAAGTGGGTAGGTAAACAAGCACAGAGAGGAGTGTTTGTCTTTGGTCACCTAGCAGATCAGCATCAGAATAAAACCCAGCCCACAATCCTGCCCACTCGATCACATTCCTTCCCATTAAATTGCTCGTATGTTAGTTTTTAAAGTATTTTGGCAGTGACTGGCCTAAGTTGGGCACTGGAAAAGGTTATAGCGGGATCAGAATTTTTCTGCGTAGCTATTGCGGTGGGTGTGCTCTTTCCAATGAAATAGAATTGAAAAGTTTTACTTTGTTCCCTGTGTCTCAGAACTTGATTGAAGCTACTGCTCATCTGTTTAGGCTGCTGAAGTTGTCACTGTGGTCCTTAATCCAATGATGCCATTATTTGTCAGTGAACCTTTTCAGGCTGATGATGCAAGAATCCATCATTTGACTTTTCAGGAAGTCCTGAAAGTTGGCTCTTCAGTCTGCCGGAGAGACCACTTCCTCCCATCCAGAAAGGTAAGTACTTTGAACTTCTGAATACTTTTTCGGTGGTGTGGAAGAAAGTAAAAGAGAGCAGGGGTAGTATTTGGGTAAGATAAAAGAGCTTGAATTCTAAAAGAAGACGGGGAAAGAACGTACAGCTATATTTCCATGCCACCTACTCACACCATTCCTTCTAGAGCAAGTGGAGCATTTGCAAAATTAAAAATTAGAAAGTTAAAATATTATTTCATTTATATCTTTACTATCATCTATTTGCAATCTCAATATATGTGCAATTAACAACATGTGCAATGAATAAAATTAATACAAAAAATTAAGAATTTCATCTTTTTTTTTTTGTGCGTGGTGGGGAGGGGCGCGGTTCAGTAGCTTGCCCCAGGTTCAGAAAACCTTAGTTTCAGCTCTGGAGTTAGCGCACTAAAAATAGCAGGCTGCTTGTGGTGGTAAGGTTGCAGTTCAGCCTAGCCATCAGCGCTACCCAGAGGGAGTACCTAAGTACTCTCTACTGACAAAAATAGTCTAATAACCAACTTGGTGTCTCTTTTACTTGACGAATATCTGAGCAAATGGGCCTTTCCTTGAACTTATTCACTCTTTGCCACAATTTCTGGATTACTGTTTGAATGGAGCTTCCAGAGTATTCACCATCTGAGCTATTGTACTTAATGTTGATTAGTTGGATAAATCAGAGGAAGTTGTTAATGTTCTGTGGATGTACTTGTCACAAATATTCACTCGTGTAACTCCATGCAAAGGTAGCACAATCCCAAGAAAGTGACTTGCCCTTTTTAGGTTACAAATCTGAGGAACTGTTCCAGACTAAGGTGTCAACAGAAGAGGGTTAGGAACAAATGGATAAATTTCACACCCATGTGTAAATTTCAATATCTGCCTGTGTCTAGTAATGGTCCTTGTCCTTTTGTGGGGCATTATCGAGCATTACTGTGAGACATAAGCTTTCATTCCCACTTGGGATTTATTTAAAAACCCCTGACAAAGCATTGTTAGCAAGAGGTGTTTTGGCCTAGACACATTCCCATTTAGTTTAATTCTGCTTAACAATTTCACCTTGTATCTTGAAATGGAGACAATACTCTTTGCGTCTTGTTCTCAGCTTTTATAAAGCTGGTTAGTACCATGTTTCAGCCAGTGAAGCAGCAGGGAGAACAATACGTAAAATTTGTAAAGTGCTTAGGGATCCTTTGGGATGAAAAGTGTTATATAAATGTAAGATTATTGTTATCCTCTGGTCACCCCAATTTATACAGTTGAAATAGCAAATGGAGCAAGGTGGCAGGAAACTGAAAGGTGTGACAAGTTGTTCACAACATTAAAATGACCAGTGTCCACCAGGGAGTGTGATATATATTCAGCATGTCACTGAAACACTTACGAGATGGGATTGAGTTTGAGAGGGTGTCAATATGAAAGGCAAGCAAATGATTTAAGTATATAATGCATGGTATGCCCTATAGAATTGCCACGTCGACTGATTTAAGCCCTCAGTAGGCCTGCTATGGGAAGAGCCAGGATAGAAACTTTGAGAGAGGACCCAGCAAATAAGGTGGGGTCTGTCTTGTAGGGGAAATGTCCTTTCTGGGTTTTGTTTCCCACGCTAGAGGGGAGGCAGAAGCAGAAGAGGTTTACTTTATGTGGCAAATACAATTCTTTTATCTGAGGGCAATGCAGTGCATGCTTTCCCAGCCTTTGTGCCTCTCCTGCTATGAGCGCTGAGGATTGCAATCTGTCGAACACACAGCTTTGTTACTAGATGAGTCCAGGATAGGCAGGATGGCACAGAACCAAAGATTTTACCCCACAGGAACAAGGGCTGTTTTATTTTAATTCTGTAATAGATGGTTCTAGAAACTTAATATCCCACCTGGCTTGTAGGAAGGGTGTCCTTTTTAAAAAAAATACAGGAACTCACCCTGCAGGCTGGAAAACTCCTGTAGGACAAGAGGAAATTGAATTCTCCAATGTTTTCTCCCTTGGGCCTAACCTAATGGCTCTGGAATCAACGGGAGTCTTTCAATTGTCATCAGTGGACATTGGATCAGACCCCTTGTGTAGTCATACACTACACATGGATGTAAATGCAAAATGTTACTATTGTCCGAATGGCAGATTTCTGCACTGATGGAAATGACTGTGTGGATTTCCAGGCAATAGTGAATTGGGTCCTATCTGCAGTCACTAAAGCAAATGGGGAATGAAAAATTCCCCAGATGATCCACCAGGGGGTGCTCCATTTAAAACCAGATTCAGACAGCCCTGTGCTGCAAAGGGCAATAGAGCGGAGTTGAGACAGCCTGGCCCAGAGTACAAATGTAAGTGACAGGTTTCTGATTAGAGAGCAGGACTTGATCTTCTCTCCAGCCATCTTCACCATCTTCTTTTGACTCGCTCATAGTCACTCACAGAGGTATGGTCAGTGTGGAGAGAGAGAGAGACGCTTGTTTGTGGCTGTGACATTTTGGGACTCATAGGGTACATCTAGACTACAGGCTTTTGTCAACAGAAGTTTTGTCAACAGATACTGTCGACAAAGCTTCTGTCGACAAAGAGCGTCTAGACTACATCCAGTTCTGTCGACAAAGCAAGCCGCTTTGTCGACGTGACAGTGTAGACGCAAAGGACAGTGTAGATGCAATAACACCTTCTGTCGACAGAAGTCTGTCGACAAAAGGTGTTATTCCTCGTAGAATGAGGTTTACAGCTGTCGACAAAATGCTGAGTTCTGTCGATGTTATGTCGACAGAACTCAGGGGCAGTGTAGACTCAGGTATAGTTTTGTCGACAAAAGTCCACTTTTGTCGACAAAACCCTGTAGTCTAGACACACCCATACAGACCAGGAAGTGGTTCTGTCTGCCACCTGTCCAACTATCTCGGGATGCCTTAATACAGTGCTGGGATGGGCTCAGGTAGCCAACACCAGTAGACTGCCCACAAATACAGTATCTTACCCTGGCTTCCCCCAGGCTAGTTACTCCTAGTAGGGTGACACCGACAGCCCTACCAATCTCCCCCAATTCCTCTTTCCTGAGTTCTTTGCTACCAGTCCCCGCCACAAGAAGCTCAGATTTTCCTCTCTAATTTGTCACTCTGAAGGAATGAAACCAGCCCCTCCCCCACCAGTTATCACTTCCCTTTGACACACACACTCCACAAGTTTCCACAGCAGAGAGCTACCTGGGGTACCGTACCCAAAATGGGTTATTTAATAGGAAAATGACAGATCTAAAAATGAAATACTCAGGAAAAGCAAACACACACAAGTTACACAGTCAGTAAAGATAAGGGTGGAACCTCTTCACACTTCTGTATTAGGTACAATCCCTTTTCTAATACAAGTTACCTATTGCCTTTACACAGTTTCCCAGAGTAAGGAGAACTTGGTGCTTACTGCTTGTCTCCACTACACTGGGGATCAATGCTGGAGTGAAAACCGGCTGTCGATTTATCACGCCTGCTTAGATGTGATACATCGATCTCTGAGCTCTCTCCGATTGACCCCAGCACTTCACCAGCATGAGAAGAGTAGCGTAATGGGACATCCTTTTTTTTCTTGAGGTGGACAATGGATAGGCACCTATAAATATTTTCATGTAAACCAGGGCTACTAAACATGCAGCCTGTTCATTTGCAGCTCGCGGTGCCGTTTGGGTTTACGCAGGGCTCAACATGTGGTCCGTGGGTGGGAGCCAAAACAAAAATGTAGTCAATATAATGATCTTCTGTTATGCATTTTAGTAGTTAAATTCCTGGACTGTCATTGTTCATTAGAAGTGCTGTCATATGGATGGAAATCAGGTAAATATTGCATTTTATTAATATCAGCAGAATTGACTTAAATGGGGCCTATATGTTATGTAATCTTGCCTTAATCTTTGTATTCATGCCCGTCAGTGTGAAATAATCCATTTGCATATATATTTGCATGTACATGCAACCACACTTAAGTTGCGACCCTCAGCACGTGCTGTGAGTATCATTGTGGCCCCTGGGGCTTCCAAAGTTGAGTAGCCCTGATGTAAACAACTAGCTTGGGACATGCATCTCCCTTACAGCTCTCTGCCCTGCTGTGCAGTGGGCTGAAGTTTACGAGCATGGTTTTCAATATGTACAAATTACAGGTTGAACCTCTCTAGTCTGGCACTCTCGGGACCTGAGCGGTGAATTTGCCGAACCACAGAAGGTCAATATTGTCTAGCAGCATCACCAACATTTCCACTGCCTGCTGGGCTCTTACAAGACATTTAGGGGTAAATTAGAGCTAAATAACAGCACAGAACACTGAGAGTCAGGACAATTTTTGGGGATCATGGGAAACTTTGCCACAGCAATGGTAAGTGGACATCCCGCTAACTAAAATCATGCCGGACCACAGATGTTGCTAGACCGGAGAGTGCCAAACTAGAGAGATTCAACCACAATCTGTGGTCTTATCTCCTAATGATATGCACAATGGAAAGTAATGCACACTGGAAAAAATAATCCCAACTATACATACAATATGATGGGGACTAATTTAGCTACAGCTACTCAAGAGAGAGATCTTGGAGTCACTGTGGATTGTTCTCTGCAAACATCCACTCAGTGTGCAGCGGCAGGCAAAAAAGCAAAGAGAATGTTAGAAATCATTTAAAAAAGGGATAAGACCAAGAATATCTTATTGCCTGAATGCTGCATACAGACGTGGTCACCTCATCTCAAAGATATATTGGCATTGGAAAAGGTTCAGGAAAGGGCAACAAAAAAGACTAGGGGTTTGGACTGGGTCCCATATGAAGAGAGATTAAAAAGACCTGGACTTTTCATTTTAGAAAAGAGGAGACGAAGGAGGATATGATAGAGATCTATAACATCATGACTGGTGTGGAAAATGTGAATAAGGAAAAATGATTTACTTGTTCCCATAATAAAAGAACTAGGGGTAACCAAATGAAATTAATAGGTAGAAAGTTTAAAACAAACAAAAGGAAGTTTTTCTTCACACAGCGCATAGTCAACCTGTGGAACTCCTTGCCAGAGGATGTTTTGAAGACCAGGACTTTAACAGGGTTCAAAAAAGAGCTAGATACATTGATAGAGGTTAGGTCCATCAATAACTATTAGCCAGGATGGGTAGGAATGTTGTTCCTGTTTGTCAGAGCCTGGAAATGGATGACAGGAGAGGGATCATGTGATGATTCCCTGTTCTGTTCACTCCCTCAGGGGCATCTGGCACTGGCCACTGTTGACAGACAGAATACTGGGCTAGATGGACCTTTGGTCTGACCCAGCATGAATGTTCTTATGTTCTTATGACCCTCAGAGCAATGTTACAAACTTTCCTAAAATACCATGCTTGCTATCCTTTTGTTTATAATCACTTGATTTTAAATTGCTTGATTTTGGGGGGGTTCAAACTTTCTGTCCTCCCCTTGGGGTGCCTACCAAATCTCAGCTTTGGTTTTTAAATCAGAGCCTGCAAGCCACTGGGATGTGAGAGTTTGTGGAGTTCACTCAAGACAATAGCCTAAGTAATCTCCCACGCTGTATGGATGGGACCCTGCAGGGAAATGCTTCAAACTCAGATGTCTGAGGACTTAAACAATGAGGAATATGTGCCAGCTCTTTCCATTTGCTTATTAATAGGTTCTGTGTATCAAGCTCCAAGGGGATTGTCCTCTCTTTGTATTGCTAGCAGGGAAGCATTCAAGCATTCGCACGATGTAAATGGAGAGAAGCTGGAAAGACAGGAAAATGCTTCAGTGAAGACTGGAGCAAGCCCTCAAAAATGGAAGTTTGGGGTCCTGAATTTTCAGCTGCGCTGGTCTCTAGAATACATGGGGCCAGGGAGGGAAAAGAGCTCCGAAAATCCAGGCCTGAGTGGCATTTTGCTTTAAGCTCTTGCTATGGTTATATAAACTCCGCCATGAAGCCTCTAGGGGTTTCATGCCAATCCCAAGCCTGGATAAAGGAGGAGGGCTGGTCAGATGAGTGTCGAAGCGCTGATTGTAAAACAACAATATGAATGAAACCTGATGCCAGTACGACTAACTGATATAGAATAGGATGGATGCAGAAGGTCACCAACGAGGCATTATCTAGGAAGATACAACCAAAAGAGAACCTACTGCAGAAGGTTATACAGCAGAAGTTACAGCTATTCAGGCATATCTGCAGAATGAACGATGAGCAAAAGGTTAAGACCCTGGTATTCGGCATAATGGATGGTCCGAATAGGAGAGGCAGACCCCACAGAGAATGGGTAGATGATACAGTAGATAGGTGCAGTGTTAGTCTACAGAAACTAAGCCACTCCGCACTGGACAGGGAAAGATGGAAGGAAATAGTGAGGGAGGCATCAGACACCAACGGGCGTTGAGCCCATGGTTGTTGGTGATGATGATGATATGGTTATATACAACTCTGCCAACTCTGCTGGTAATTTTGAGATGGTTGAACTTGAAGGCAATGTTGACTATATCACTGGACAGGAAAGATAAGTTCTTTGGGGCGGGACTATCTTTCTGTCCCGTGTTTTGCACAGTGCCTACCACAATAGGGTGCTCAGCTGGGTCTGGGCTTCTAGGCACCATGGTACTACAAATAGACTGTGTTCATTGTCATTGTCATACAATTGCATCGGGCCCAATCCTGTATACCTCAGCTCACGCAGAGCCCCTGCCCCGCTCAGTTGTCCCATCGAACCCACTGAGATGAATTGCTTTGAAGAAGGACCTGCAGACTTGTGCTTCTGAAAGACAGGATCCGTTTCTGGCATCCTTGGTGAGCAAAGCACTGCTAGCACTGCCAAGGAAATTCAGACCCTTTGATCCTATTCACTTTAACGGGACTTGCGTGTTTAAAATTCTTTACACAGCTTTGAAGATATCAGCCTAGGGGCGGTTGTCTCCACACAAATTTGCACCAGTGTAGCAGCGCAATGCTACTGTAGTGTAGACACTACCAGTACGGAAGGGGTTTTTCTATCACTGTAATAAATCTACCACCTTGAGAGGCAGTAGCTAGGTTAACAGAAGAATCTGTCAACCTACTTGTGTCTACAGTGGGGGTCTGGACAACCTAACTATGTTTCCCATGGTAGGAAATTTTTTACAGCCCTGAATGATGTATCTAGGTCAACCAAAGTTTTAGTCCTGTGTGAACAATTGCTTTTTCCTATTCCAGCTTGTTTGGGTTTTTCTTAGGCCTGTTCCTAATGGAATTAAACGAAACCAGATGCAACACAAAATAAGGTGCAAAGTAATTCAAAAGTGCCCAAGTCTCATTTTCAAAAGAGACTTAGGAGCCTGAGGCTTTGTCTACACTACAAGGTTTTTGCGGCAGAGAGTATGCTAATGACAGACTCATTCGCATGAGTCGCGATGTCATTAGCATATTTTCTGCCGATGCTCTCCGGGAGAGGCATAAGGATCTTGCACAAATGGGGTTTTTTGTGTAAAACGGAAGCGGCTACACTGCTTCTTTTTGCGCAAAAACCCCTTGTGCAAAAAGCATCCGCAGAAAATATGCTCATGACATTGCGACTCATGCTAATGAGTCCATCATTAGCATACTCTCTGCCGCAAAAATCTTGTAGTGTAGACATAGCCTAAGGGATTGTCTGTATTTTAAATGCTACAGAGTCACAACTGCATCTCTGTAGCTCTTGAGTATAGATGCTGCCTACGCAGATAGGAGCGATTCTCCTTCCAGGACAGATTGTCCACCTTCCTGAGAGGCGGTAGTTAGGCCAATGGAGAAATTTTTAGTCCACGTACTGTAGGTCTAACAAAAGCAGTGTAGATATTTGTACTCAGGCTCTAAGACCCTCCTCCTTCACCAGATTTCAGAACCCAGGTTTCAGCTTGAGCTCGAACCTCTGCACTGGTATTTTCAGCCCCGTAGAAGCAGCCCTCCGAGTCCACGCCAGATGACTGAGACTCACTGCCAAAGGTCTTTTTGGCTACATAGACTCAGCTTAAGTCTCCTTTGGCAATGGGATTGAAGAGCTTTTGAAAATTTGATCTATGGCCTTTCGGACCAGTGGTTTGACATTCCAACCTTAAGTTAAACTGGTGGTGGTCTGCATACCACCAAGGACATAGGTTCCCTGTAAGTGCCCCTGAATGCTGAGTACATAGACTAACCTATAGGCAACGTTAATTGTAGCTGCAAAATCCTGAGTTGAGTTTGAGCCGAAACTGTTCCTTCCCCATATAAGTTGAAACGGCGAACAAACAGCCAGCTTCTCCATTCATCTGCACCGTGTAGCGTGTCATTTGTGCCAGGATGTGGAAAATGCCCCCATTCAGATTAAGTAATATTTGGCACTTCTCTTGTTCCCATATAAATGACAACATGAGGTGAAGGACACGGCGGAATCTGGCTGCAAATAGCTGATGAGAGGTTTTATGAATGGAGGGTCGGAAGGCTCGGTGAGCACAAAGGACTGGGAAGCTGTCTTGTCATTGTCTGCGTCTTTGCCTGGTTCTGTATACAGAACAGTTGCTCACATCTGCTTTTATTTGTTGTGAGCGCTAAGCAAATTCAGGCCAGCCCGAACCAGGTTTGTGGGTCTTGATATTCCTTTGGCAAAGTAGCTGCTTCCAACAAAGCAGAAAATCCAATGAATTAATTAATGGAGAATTGTCTATGATTTCCTTTTACCTTTTATTTCTAGCCCCCTCCTCCTGTACGTCTCCGCAATGGAGCTGCCTCTTGCCCCTTGTGCCAGAATGATTAATGGTGGGACCACAAGGAGGTCAATTAGCCGGGGTCGGCATGAAGCTGAAAGGTGGCGTGTGTTTCTTTATTGAACGTTGCATTCACACTCCAAACCGTGACCTGGACTACAGTGATTTATTACCAGGGCAGTGTTCTGATCACTTACCTTCAGTACCTTACCTTGGCTTCAGAAATCAGACTTTCACTATCAATTAAGCTCCAGCGAGGAGATCCAGTTGAAATCTGAAATATACCCCTGACTAGAACAGAGGAGGCCTGCCTGCTTTCAAAAAATAAAAAGCGGGGGAGGGGCTCATAAGCTTTCGAGTAACCAAGAAATTAAATTTATGATCCATCTTGGGGAAAGTAAAAGTTCAGGGGCTGACCCATTTGCAATGTGGAATCAGAGGATGTGAAACTGACACAGGTGTTGGGCGAGGCTTTGAGGTTAAAATCCCCAGTCCCGAGATCTGAATAGGGAGAAGGAAGATGGCAAAAATCACTGGAAATTTTTTGGAGGTAAAAAATTTACTTCATGCCTCTAAAATGTTTCTCAGTAAACAGTGCTTACTAGGCATTTTTCATCGAAGGATCCCAAAGTATGTACAAGTGTCATTTAAGCCACCTGATAGTCCAGTGATAAAGTATGGCTTGCATTTGCTTTTATAGGTCCGCAAGGGAGGTGAAGATTCTGGTCCTGAGAGGTGCCGAGCACCCAGAATTGAACTGGGAGCAGGCCCTTTGTGACTTACCCCAGGGAAACACAGATCCTATAGGGAAAATGTATTTTTTTAAATACTTTGCAATTAGCAAATTTTGAAACAGTTATTTGTGATCAAGGCCTCATTGGGCTAAGCACGGCACAAGTACATAGTTAAAGACCACCCCTGCCTCCAGTATTGTTCCAGTTTCAGGCGGGAATTTCCTAATGCCCCTAAGAAAGTAAGCCAAATTCTTTTAGGAATTGCCCACTTGTGTGGATAAAGGCTGGATATGTGTAGATAAAGGCTCTGCTGGAAGGGCAGAGATGTGGGGTAGGTGGCGAGCTCAGCTCCCCTTACTCTGCCTCAGGGGGCAAAAGATGGGACCAAAGCACAGGCTTAAAGGTCAGCTGGATCGGGACCATGGTTTGTAAAGATCACAAAAGCCTCGTTTTAAAAAATGCTGCTATTTTCCCAAATATTTCCCTGTTTCTTTGTTTCCTTCAGTAGGCATAGGAACTGGAGATGTACAGTCTCCATTAATTCATCAAATTCATCCCCTTGGATTGGTTCTCATAGAATATTCTGCAGTTCAACTACAGCCCATGGGAGGCGATTCCATATTTTAATAGCTCTCTCCGTTTGTAAGGCGCACAGTAGCTTCCTTGCCACACAGGGAAGGTGATAAACTTATGGCCAAGCATGGTCCGGATATTCATTGCAATGTGTTAGCTTTATTTGATTGTCAGGATCTGCATGGCTCGTATGTGAATGCTGGAGCTCTTTATTGAAAAGGGAATAGGAATTCTCGGTAGCTAGTGTCTTCTGGTATCCAGGCCTATTGCATGCTATATTTATGATTTACATCTGTTCTAATTTGCACTCTCTTCTCAGGCAAATGTTGCACTATGGCTGCGACATGGTGCAAAACAAGCGTGTTGCAGACATGCTGCATGGTTTCACACTGTGTTAACTCCATCTTCTCTGCTTCTTTGCTTTGCCTAAACCTCTTTGCGGCTGAAAATTAGATGTGGTAAAAATTAGGATTTGCCGTATTGGACAGGGCATTGACCCAGCAAGTCCATTGCCTCTGGCCACATTCAATACCAGATGCTCCACAGGAAGATGAAATACCCATAATGCACTTGGTCAACCACATAACCCTGTTCATTATTACAGGCGCCTGGAGCTGGGGAGGTGAACTTCTTTAAGCATTACAATAAAATAAATAGCACTGACACAGCAGTATAAATGTGCCTGGTATTCCACAGATGTAAAAAACAATGTCCCTGCATTTAATTAGCTTTGATCTGGTTTCGGGAGGTGGATGGGGAGGAGAGTTAGGAGAGGTGCAATGATAACTCTGCAAGATCCAGTCCCACATTCACAACTGCCTGGTGTGCATCAGTTTTGACCCTGAAGTGTAAGATCTGGTCACCCTTATTTTAGCTTGAAGAGCTAAATGACTAAATCCAATTAATGGCGTTCCATTCTATTTTTTCCTGCAATGAAGAGTTCCTGTTGATCTTAGGTATTTATGTGGTTTCTCTTAAACATATTATTTGAACAGCTTATAACATGTCTGTGAGGTAGGAAGGATGGTCCCCATTGTATAGATGGGAAACTAAGTCAGCGAGATTAAATGACTTGCCTATGGTCATATGGAAAAATCTGTGGCAAACCAGGGACTTGAGGCAAGGTTTCCAAAGTTCTAGGCTTGGGCTTTAACCACTGAGCCTTCATTTTCTTGAAGTAGTTGCTTTCTTTCTCTTCCAAATGTACCTCCTCTTAATTGTGAGGGGATCTTCTGTCACAGAACAGTGTAAAATAAGATCATGCTAGAGGTTTTAAATTACCCTTTGGATACTGAAATGTTGCTTAGGATTAGGTAGGTTTTCATTGGAATTTGTTGGGAGCCAGTTTGAAAACCAGTTTGGTTCATTTGCAGTCTGTTCAAACTCAGCAGAATAAAATTCTGCTGGCTTAGGGCAAGCTGTTTTTTGGCCACACAAGTAAAATAGCATTAATTTTATCTTCACAGAATCTATTGGAAGGCAGTCTCCTTCCTCTGCATAGCTTTTGGAACATCCTATATCGCATATATCTATATCTATATCTATATCTATATATCTATCTATTTTATCCCTGCTGTAGAATTCTATGGAAGAATTCTATGGAACAGCTACAAACAATTTTTTATACAATCTCCTTTTCTACTAGAAGCGGAAGGTTTTAGAGATGTTTCTGTAGAACGCTGTCACAGTTCATGGCAACTGCACCTGTATTCCCCTCGGTTGCCCAGCAAATGACCCCCACTTGTAGGTTTCTGGTCTGCTTTTTCTTGCCCCTGGACTGCAAGCTGCTGGATTTCCAGATGCAGTTGTTCCCTCTCCAATTGTTTCCTCTCTTGAGCTACTTCTAGGTCACTCCATGATCCAAATGAACATGGTTGCTGCCTTGATCAGCTTCTCTCCAATCTCCCATCAAGGAATTGTCTCCAAGATTTCCTACCACTTGCTGGGCCCTCTGACAGTGGGCTTGATATTCCTGGTCAATGTGGCCCATCGTTTTTCTTCTGGTCATCGGAATACAGCATGTGGACTACCTGCACCCTTGTCTGCGCCTCCGTGTCTGTGGCCTCACTCTACATAACTTGCCTCGCTGACCTTTCTTCAGCTGTTCGCAGTTCATTTCCCCTGTCTCGCTCTTTGCTATTCCTTTCCTGAAATGATTGAGATTTTTCGGTTCTTTTCCCTTCGAGAGGACTTACTATCACTGTTGTTGGCACTTACGGCAATTCACCATGTCATAGGTCCCATGCATTGCCACCATTCCTGATTGTATTCCTATGGAACCCTATTGATTTAGTGCCTATTAGTGACTTTCCCCATAAGAATCAGTAAAGGAAAGGCACAAAAATATCGTCTCTCTGTTCAATGACAATTTTTCATAGTTGACTTAATTCTATTTTGGATGTCTCGGAATCACATTTCCTTCTTCCTGTTCCTTTAGGGCTGGATCCTGCAAAATGCTAAGCAATCTTGCCCAA
Source organism: Pelochelys cantorii (assembly GCA_032595735.1). Lineage (NCBI taxonomy): Eukaryota > Metazoa > Chordata > Testudines > Trionychidae > Pelochelys > Pelochelys cantorii. The sequence goes on along the minus strand of CM064355.1, from coordinate 9,602,381 downwards.
TCCAATGAAATATGAAGGCACCTGAATTTATCCCACTGAAATTAGCAGGGAAAGATTTTTCAAAGGTACAAATGCTAGTTAAGTTCAGTGTATAAGATGAGCACTTAGGTGGCCACCCAGGAGAGATTCAAATGCTGCACAGCTCATTACCAGAGCACCCACAATACCCACAACTGCCAGCACGTGTTTCTATTAGTGGTGCACACCGACACATGCCTCAGTGCACGTAACAAAATTTATTCCACACAGGGATGGAAAAAAAAATAGAGGGAACATTGATTAGGTCCCCAGTTCCCTTTGGCTTCCCCTAACTGCCCATTGTACCTTGAAAAAAATCTTTCCTTAAATCAATAGGGGTTCACAGAAGTCATTCTCAAAACCTATAGAATTGAACAGAAAATGAGCTCTTCTGCTTGTTTGTTTTTAAATTATCTTATTGAGTTCTACTGCAGGGCTGTAATTCCTCATTGAATGCTACAGAATGGGACAAAAATTCTAGGGAAAGGAAATTTTCTATTAGCTCCCATTGGAACATAAATAGGTTTTTTTTAAGGTGTTTTATTTGCCCATTAAAAAAACCCCTACACTTCAACAGGTTTGCTTAAGTGCTTAAGGTAAGCATATGCCACACTATTCAGCTTGTTGCAAGATAGAGCCATTAATGGGTGACAACTGGATTTCCAGAAGTGATTGACTGCTTTGCATGGTTTTCTCATCCCAGGCTGCCTTCTCTGTATGTGTTAATCATACATAACAAGACATTTGCAGTGTGAATATATTTACTCTTACAAACAAATAGCATTATAGCATCTTTATACAGGTGATCACTTTCAGTACTGAATTATAATACGGAAAACTAAACACAGCCATATGCTAACATGCACATTGAGGTGGAAAGTTACTATGAAGTATAGTTAATAGTATTTTCCCCTCTTATGCAGTGGTCTCTTTTAAAAAACCCAGCATTATAGAGGAGCAGAAAGAACATCTCTCTATGAGCTTTGATCTGTATCTTTGAAGCAAAATCCATGAATAACCTGTTTGGTTTGGCAGTATTTTTACTTCTAGGCAAAACACATGCAGATAACCCGTTGTGATGGTATGACTCTCCCACAACGGTTTGTGTCAGAGATACAAGCTCAACTGGAGTTGCCTATGCTAGCTTGTTGTGTCCAATTGACCATGATTTGTTACAACATCTTGTGACAATTACGTACTCCTCCCCTTCCCATACAATGTGAAAACTGTGTTTAAGTGACAATGGAAATATAATTTCATGATTGCAATAGTTCTACACTTATTGACAGTACAGTATGATCTTAATATGTTGCGACAGAGCTTAGGACTTGGAGGGAGTATTGTCTAGTAGGTAGGGCACTGGATTGGGTGTCAGGAGACTTGTTCTTCCGCTGACAAGTTTTCACTTCCTTGGGCCTCTGTTTCTCCTTTTGCTATTTGTTCTGATTATAAGATCATCCAGGGTAGGAGCTGTCTCTTTTTATGTGCCTGCACATCATCTGGCCCTATGTACTTTTAATCTTCATGGGAGCCCCTCGGTGGAGCAATAATACAAACACTTAATAGTAATAATTCAAACAAGGGAAGCGCAAAGTGCTTTCAGTTTCCATAGTTGAATGGCACTCATCTTCTCTCCAGACTGAGCTTCTTGTTACTAATAGACCCTATTGACTGTCGTAGCTTAGAATGAGTTACTTTAAAACACTGGCCATGTTGCCGAATTCCCTGCAAGCAGTTAGAACCGGGTTGTACAAACCTCATTCATGTGACAATCTTCCTTGCAATAAGAAGTCAAGAGGGTTAATTTTGTGAATAGGGATTACTCATGTGAGGAAGGATTGTGGGATTGGAGCCAGGAACTGTATCTGCCACTGTACAAAAAAATCCAGTACAGGTTGAACCTCTCTAGTCCGGCACTGTCTGGCCCAGAAACATCTGTCGTCCAGCATGGGTTGAGTAACCCGGATGCCCACTTTCATGGGTGTGGCCAAGTTTCCTGAAGTCCCATAAAGTTTGGTTACAGCCACCAGTCCTGGCTCTGTGTTCTGTGCTGTTGTTTAGCTCTAATTTGCCCCAAATGTCTTCTAACAGCTCAGCAAGCAGTGGAAGTGCTGGTAATGTTGCTAGACAATATTGACCACCTGTGGTCCAGAAAATTCTCTCATTTGGAACTGGTCAGGTCCTGAGGGCGCCGGACTAGGGAGGTTCAACCTGTATAATGTAATGGTATGTGATACATTACCTATAGTTTTCTGGGCGGGGTTTGGGGCCATCTGATTGAATTTAATTGAAAATTGAATCCATGTCATAGAATTCTATAGGATAGTTTCCACCCCCATCTTTACTCAAAAGAACAGCTTATATAAATAATCTAATGCTATGTTTAAATACTATAGGTTTATACAGTAATTTCTATAGATCCGTATTGAGTCCATCATGTGTTAAATTCCATAAGACTTCCCTATAGTGTGTGAATGCCTATAATTTTCAGCAGCAGCAAAAAAAACCACATGAAAACAGGCATGGGCCATATAAAAGTGGTAGAATTTCAATATATTTCTGTACTGTGGGCCAGACCCTTAACTGCTGCAAATTGGCATGGCTCTATTGGGGCCAAACAAGCTATTTCGATTTATACCAGCTGAGATTCTGGTCCACAGGCCACGAATACATTTTAAGTATTTTAAGCCTTTTTAAGCATTTTAAGAAAATCTTCCTAAGACAGGAGGAGAGAGGTTGCCTTTGTCACTGCAAATGGGATTTTGTCAGTTTGTTGTTGTTGTTGCCTGTTTTCTAAACAGGCTCTGTGTGCAGGCATCATAGGTGTCTTAAGTCTTTGTCTGCATGTGCAGGAGAGTATATGCATGATAGCTGCTAGCCATCTCGGCACATATAAAGCAGACTTGTTTTAATGTTTCATCACTAATTGGTGTGATGATCAAGGGACAGGCAAGGGAACACTTTGACATCTGATCTCTTGAACTGATTACATGTGCTTTGCACTCCATGTTGTTTAGCACGATCAGGCTAATTTCCTTTGCCGAGTGCTGATTTCTGTTTGTGGAGAAATCTCACATTGAGGCTGGCAGGGAGAGATTTATTTATTTATTTTTTGGGGAAAGGATTCCAATATGCATTGGGCTTCTGTTATGGACTAGGCTCTCCCATAAAGGCGGTTCAAGTTCCGTTGCATGATTGGACTTGAGAGCAAGCACAGGAGAATGCTCCACTCTCATTCTCCGATCTCTTTGTTTCTTTTCTTTCCGTCTTTCTTTCCTTCCCACCCCTCTCCTCTTCTCGATCCCCCTCTCCTTTATTTTACCTTCCCCTTCCTGTAAGGTCTTTTCACTTCTGTGGCTGAAATCATAGCTTTTAGGGGGCTCCTTTTAATCTGGCCATAAACAAGAATTGCCAAGCCTGGTAGGGGAAAGAGCATTCTCTCCCTTTTTGTATTATTATTATTATTATTTGTTAAGGGAAGTGGGGAAGAAAATGGAGAGAGAATTTGACATTATTGTATAATTTAAAATTGCACAGCCTACAGCCCACAAAACAGAGCATGTAATTACACACTTACTAGAGGTAACAGCAGTGCTGATAATTATTCTTTACACAGGAGGATCTCGCTGATATCCCAGAGTCGGAAAGTGGGAACTACAATATCTTTAATACCATCCTTAGAGACCCTTATAAGCAGAGGAGAAGTATGAGGAGGCACACAGGGTCCAGAGCAATATCTTCATCGCGCCAGAATGTCAGGGGCTTTAGCACAGCAGAAATCAATAGTTTCAAGTACATTTTTTAAGGTACAATATTTTTTTATGACCCTACCCAGAGAAAGTACAGCCAAGCCAGAGCCCCGGCCGCGGGATGAAACACACATTTTGAACGGAAGCCATGTCTGTTTGGAAGAGCAGCAAGCTAGATTTTTTTTATGAGACAACTTCAGCGTTAACCGTCTCTGGGCTGGGATCCTGGAATTTCTTTGGCATTCCACATCCCTGAATTATGTGTCTTCTCTTCCTACTGCCCTTTCCCAGTTTTTCCATCTGCACCTTGTTTAGAATGTAAAATTGTTGCAGCTTCATACATTTTAAACCCAGATCATTGTGCTCATCTAGTCTGATCTAATAATGCAGGGCATAGAATTTCACCCAGTGATTGCTGACTTGAGGCCGATAATGGTGCAGCGAGGGTACATCTTTTTGGAAAGGCTCCCACCTTGATTTAAAGACTCCAAAGTGAAGGAGAATTTACCCTAGCCCTTGGTAATCCCGTCCAATACATAATTTAATATGGAATATTTTATAATTTGCTTCCCTTCTTTGCATTCTGTAGTACTTTGGTCTGCAAATAGTTCCACTGATTTTGCACATACTGTGAGTCAGGATGGCAGAATCTGCCCCCTATATGTGGGATACCTTTCAAGTTACCATGTAGCCAAAGAATAGAGAAAGCCAAAGTAGCAGGGTCTGATGTTTCTCCCACTGTTCTGGCTGCTTCTGGCGGCCAAGTTACGATTCACTGCTCTGAATTCTTCACGAGTAGGGGAGTTTTCAGTTTGCATGGCCGGCCTCTATGCCAGATGTGTGTTGCATGCTGGCATGAGGGACGGGAAGGCCCATTCTGGAAGTAGGAGGCCGTGGGGCACAGTATTCCTCCCATTCTCAACTGTCCTGCAGTCTCACGGGGCCCTTTGTCGTCAGGTATAAGTACAGCAGCATAAAGGCTGCTGTAATGGAGCCTATTGAGTCAGGGCTGGGGTGGGTGCACCGGGAGAATCAAGGAGGCCTATCTTTGCTCCCTGAAGGTCTCAACTCTTCTGCTTGAGCAGATAGTTGCATTGGAGAGAATCTGGGTCACATTTCCAAAGCATGTAGGAAATAAAAACGAATAATGCGTAGATGGGGGCTGAGGAGGAATCAAGGGACATAAAGTTAATTAAAAAAATGTGTAGTTAATATCCTTCATATCCACCTTAAAGTGACACCATGAGCTGCGGTGTTGGCTTTAATCCCATCTAAAATCATTTACACTTCTCCTTTCACTCAGGCCACATGCTCATACCACAAACATGGTTTGAATGCCAGTGAGTGTTTTTTCTTTTGGAAGGAATACGGTTATAAAAAGCATCCATCTCTATACTGGCGGAGCTGGAGTTAAGGCAACAATGTAGTCTACTGTGTAGTAGTCCTATTCATTTAAGCTCAGGGATGCAGAGTGGGCAGCAATGTTCCCTCTAATTTTTTCCATGCATGTGCGGAATAAAGTTTATGGGCACCAAGGCATGTGCAGGTGTGCACCACCCATAGCAAGACATGCAGCACGCCCATAGCCACCAGCTAATCAGCTGGGTGGCACCTGACTCTCTCCTGGGTGCCTGCTCAAGTGCTCATCTTATAGGGTGCACTGGTGGGCAGCGTGAGGATAACTTCTTCACATTTAAGGCATTAAGACTCAGGAGATGTGAGTTCAGTTCCCACCTCTGCCATAAGTTCCCTGGGTAACCTTGTGTCAGTTGTCAAACTTCTTTGTGCCTCATCTCCCCAGTGCACAGATCTGTGTAATTTCTGCAGGCCTCAGGGTAGGTTTTTTGGCGGGGGGAAAGGGAAAGTACCTCAAATCACAGCTCCATTGGTAAAAGAGTTTTACATTTGATTTTACTGTTGACATTTACTGCAACTAAACCATCTGTATTTGGAGCTACTGAGCATCTTAGCAAATCTTCTAAGGTAGGAAGCCTGGTTTTCTGGAGATGGAGACAATAGGTGCTTGCTTTTCAGCTACACCAAGACCCCTTTGGACTGCTCTGGCAGTGGGAAGGAAGCTTGGAGAGGGTAGGAATTCATCCCTTAATCCTGCCGAAGTATTGCAAAGGGGCTTGGCAGAACTGAGAATCAGACCTCTAATGTCTCTTTAAAAAGACTCTTCTTGAGGTTTGTTAATGGTGGAAGATCCAAAATGAATCTGAAGCTCAGAAGCAAGGCCAGATTTGATGATGGATGGGAGAGATCTGGGTTCAGTTCTTGGCTCTGTCATGGATTACCCAAGTGACCATGAGTAAGGTCAGTTAACCTCTCTGTGCCTCAATTCCCCACTGGCAAAACTAAATAATAATTCTCCTTCTTCCCAGCCTGTGTTGTTGTTGTGTTTAAAGTGTAAGCTCTTTGGGGCTGGAACTCTTTCTGACTTTGTAATTGTGCAATGCTGAACCGGGCCTGAGCTTGCTTCTGATTTTTAGACGCTGCTGTAATACAAATAATAGTGGATCAGCTCATTTTCCACTGAGATCCTGGAAGGACACCAGATAAATCTCCATGCCCATACTTATGAGACAGAAGGCAAAATACCCTCATCAGGAAATGAATAATAGAGCCTTGCAAAATCCAAGCTCTTGTATATACTTTTTAGATCAATGCAAGTGTATCATTCTCTGCAACTTTAAGGTTTGTTTAAAGAGGAAATTCAATTTTTGAGTCACCTCCAAAATTTGCCATTGTTTCATAACAAAGGCACGAACAGCCTGATGTACATTTAGAAGCAAATACTGATTGCTTTTATTTAGGGAGGGGCCTAGGATTCTGGCTTTGAATTTTACTGTCCGATCAAGGAGGCAGTGGGGTTTGAGTTCCTTTACTATTTATTTCTGAATCTCCCGAATCAGGCCTTGATGCTGCACCATCTCTCACCACTCACTGTCTTCAGTGAGTCCTTGACATTTGGAAGTCAGGTAAACAGTTCTGGTTTTGATCCTTCTTCCTGCTCGTTATTTCAAGTTCCCTAACCATCCTAGACTCTCTTTGAAACTTTCTGTAGATCCTTGCCTAGATCTTGTTTGCTTTTCTTACACTTCTGCTGAATGCTGTGTTGTTGTACATCTGTGGGACTGAAGATATTAGAGGGACAAAGTGGGTGGGGCCTTGTCAACACTTAATGGAAGATCAGTGTTGCAGGGATCAATTTAGCAGGTCTATCAAAGACTATTAAATCAACTGCTGATTGTGCTCTCATCTACTACAGTAAAGGAAGTCAATGAGAGTGTTTCTCCTGTTGAACCCCTCCCCCCCCATGGAGCTTGGCTTGTTTATCTTAACCAAAAGAAGGCTGAGGGGGGACATGATTGCACTCTTTAAATATATTAGAGGGATAAATACCAGGGAGGGAGAGGAATTATTTAAGCTTAATACCAGTGTGGACACAAGAACAAATGGATATAAGCTGGCTAGTAGGAAGTTTAGACTTGAGATTAGACGAAGGTTTCTAACCATTAGAGGAGTGAGGTTCTGGAATGGCTTTCCAAGGGAAGTAGTGGGGGCAAAAGATCTATCTGGCTTCAAGATTAAACTAGATGGGTTTATGAAGGGGATGGTTTGATGAGATAACATGATCTTGGTAACTAATTGACCATTCATTATCAGTGGTAAATAGGTCAATGGAGGGATGATAGGAGTTACTATAGAGAACTTTCTGGGTGTCTGGCTGGTGAGTCTTGCCCACATTCTCAGGGTTTAGCTGATATTTGGGGTCGGGAAGGAATTTTCCTCCAGGGTAGATTGGCAGAGGCCCTGGAGGTTTTTCGCCTTCCTCTGTAGCATGGGGTACAGATCACAGCTGGAGGATTCTCTGCATCTTGGGGTCTTCAAAGTTTTTGAAGGCTTCAATATCTGAGATATAGGTGAGAGGATTATTCTAGGAGGGAGTGGGTGAGGTTCTGTGGCCTGCACTGTGCAGGGGGTCAGACTAGATGATCATAATGGTCCCTTCTGACCTTAAAGTCTATGAGTCTATGAGATGCCAAAGTAACTTGATCTAGGGTACGTCTACTCCAGCTATGCTATTCAGGTAGCTGCAGTTGCGTACCTTAGTTTGACTTTGCCCCCTAGTGTAGACCTGGCCTGAGGTAATAACTTTTTATTGGACCAACTTCTGTTGGTGAAATATGTGAGCATTTACGTTCACACAGAGCTTTTCTTCAGGTCAATAATAAATATGCCAAACTAAAGTTAATATATGCATCTATCTGTTGTGACAGCCATCCTTTGCTTTACTTAGATGTATTATATCTTGGCATTTGGTGATTCACATGTTATGTTGCTAATTATTGTTTCACACTTAATAACATTTTAGTAACTAAATTGCTCCAGGGTAGAAAATTTGTTTATTACATTTTAGCCCAGAGCAAATTTTTGCATCCGAGGTCTGACCTCCATCCCCAAATATGAATTTATATTGGAAATGCTGATGGATCTCATCTGGAATCGGTGCAGAGCAACACAGCTGTGATAGAATAATGTAAAACATTGACTTTGTTACGCATCAGGATTGGGGGTATTTTTTCTCTCCCCTTCCTTTCTTTTGTGTAAATCTGTTTTCACCACAGGAGCACATGCTGTCTCTTCTGGCTACAACACTACTTACTAATTCATCGATTCATCTTTAATGAGGCCCCCTGCCAATGTTTAAATAGCATTCAGAACAAAGAAAAAGGCAACATTTCCAAAACAGCTGCTTCTCTCCGATCCTGACATATCAGCCTTTTGGAATATCAAGAAATATTTTTTTTTCTTCCCTTAAAGTTGGTAATTTATAATTTAGGTGCAGTTTTATAATTAATTGTTTGCAGGAAGGGGGGAATAGAGAAAGAGATGGGAATGAGAAGGAAAAAAAGAGAGTAAAGTTTCCCTCAGGCTGTTATGATACATGAAACCAACACGGGTTCTGTGGATTGCACTAGCACTGCAGACAGAACAGTGGGAGAATTTTCTTTTACAGCCAGAATTGTTTGTTGTAAGTTGCCAGTTAGTGCAAGGACATGACTGAGGAATTTTCTCTGCCTCCGTGACACGTAGGAAGAGACAGCCTCAGGATCCATTTGGTTAACAACCCCCTGACATATCAGGGTAGATTTCCATAGGCTGCTCTTAAGAAGAGCATGGAGTATCCATTGTTTTAGTGACTGTTGTGTTTGTTTGTAATTCAGGCATATCTAGAAGCCCCACCTGAGATCAGGGCCCTGTTGCACTAGCTATTTGAATCATAGGGTTGAAAAAGACCTCAGGAGGTCATCGAGTCCAACCCCCTGCTAAAAGCAGGACCAACCCCAACTCAATCATCCCAGACAGGGCTTTGTCAATCCAGGACTTAAAAACCTCTAAGGATGGAGATTCCACCCCCTCCCCGGGTAACACATCCCAGTGCTTCCCCACCCTCCTAGGGAAATTGTTTTTCCTAATATCCAACCTAGATGTAACTACTGTAACTTGAGACCATTGCTCCTTGTTCTGCCATCCGTCACCACTGAGAACAGCCTCTCTCCATCCTCTTTGGAACCTCCCTTCAGGAAGTTGAAGGCTGCTCTCAAATCCCCCCTCCCTCTTCTTTTCTGCGGACTAAATAAGCCCAAAGAACTCAGCCTCTCCTCGCAGGTCATGTGCTCCAGCCCCCTCATCATTTTGGTGGCCCTCCGCTGGACCCTCTCCAGTGCGTCCACATGTATGTACGCACATACAGTAAGAGGGGAAAGAATTTGGAGTTTGAAGGGCATGCCTACATTTCAGCCGGGAGCAAGTCTCTCTCTGGGACTCAAGCGATGCTCTGGATGTTGCGAACTCCAGCAGATACTTGGGCCAGTCATCTGATCCAAGCCTAGGCGACGGGTTGGGCTTGAGCTTGGATGGCCAGCCTGAGTCTCTGCCAGAGCCCACACTGGCTCCTTTTGCTGACCCATCTCAAGCGCCACTAGCATGTGCCTGCCTGCCTGGCTGGGAGTCTGGCTTGTGTTTGTCTACACTGCACGCTAAGCCCAGGTCTGTGGGAACCGAGCTTGTGGACTCGGGGTTCCCAATAGGGTTGCCAGGTGTCCGGTATTGACCCGGACCATCCGGTATTTTTGCCTCCTCTCTGGTAAAAAAAAATTCAGAAAATACCGGACACCTAAAATGTCTGGTACTTTCTGATTTTATTTCCCTGCCAGGAGGCAAAAATACCGGATACCTGGCAACCCTATGACACACTCAGCAACTGGGCCCAGCCCCACCTCAACAAGAGTGTAGAGACTTGTGGTCAATCCCCAGACTCAACCAAGATGGCAGCCCTCACACAATGACTGTAAGAAGCACAGGCCCGGCTAACCTGAGAGTGAGCCACATAGCTGTGGCCGCGACCAGCAGCCTCAGCAGAGAATACCCCTCTCTGTGCATGACACTGGAGTCCTGTCTCTTCACAACCGTGACAGACACCATACACGTGCGCGACTCTCCCCGTTGTCAAGCCAGTTTATTTTACTTGTACATACAGATGCTGTGGTGAATATTTTAATACCCTCCTGCCCTCAGAACGGCGAGCCACACGCTGCCAAAGGAGCTCTGCCGCAGAACAGAGGGAAGGCTTTGAAAGCGGAGAGGACGTCGTCCGTTTATGTAACTTAGAATCTCATTTAGATTCTCAAGGATTTTTACATTAAATAACAGCATGACTCCTGCGCCGCCTTCCTCCCCCCCACTCCCGTGCACCTGAAAACAACAACAAACACCACCAAATAAAATAAAGGAGGCTGGAGATGTTTCCAGGGAAAAAGATTCACAATTCTGTTTCCATGGAAGCGACAGCACATCCCAAGTGGCAGGAAGAACCGACAGAGCGCAGCTATGAAAGTTAAAGTGCCATCTTTCTCGTTCCGGCAAAGAGCAGAGCAGGGAATGGGGGTGGGGAGAAATGATTTTTTTTTTTTAAAGAACAAGGGGAAATTAAAAGGAAGGATGGTCTAGTGCACGGGCGATGAATATAAGAGGCAGGGGAAGGCGTTGCCTTCCCCAACTGCCAGGCGTGGCCCCGCCCACAATCTGCCCCCTGCTTTAGCACGGCTCCCAGGCTGCCTCTGGGCTTCACGCTGAGGTTGGGACCGTGCGCTGTGTGCCCTCCCCATGCTCCGGGGACGGGGAGGCTGGGGGACGGGTGAGACTCATGCGGGGAGCTTGAGACCTGCTCTTTTGCTAAAGGTGTTGAAGATTTTCTGACATAACATCTCAGCTGCTGGTGAAATCCAGCCTGTTGCACAGAGGCTGCCCCTGCAGTGGAAGGGGGTGGCTTGCAGGGGAAGTGGAAGAGCTGGAGACCTGCCCCTGTGTTGAGCGGGGGACTTAGCTCCTACAGAGGGTGAGACATCAGGTGGAAGAGGCAGGCCTCGGGTTGCCTCCCGCAGCCCCTAAATTCACCCATGGTCCATGGTCTAGTGGGTAAGGCTAATGATCTGGATTCCACTCTTGGCTCGGCCATAGACTTCCGGTGTCACTGGGAGCAAATCACTTAAAATCTCATTCTTGTTACTCTCAGGGGAAGCCTTTCCATTAACTTCAGTGGGCAGTGGATTGGGGGCTTAACCATTCTGTGTCTGTCTCTAGAGTGTCTCTTTTTGCCGGCCCTTGCCTCTTGTTGAGATTCTCAGCTCTTCAAGGCAGGAGATGTCCTACAATATGTGTACAGCTCCTAGAACAATGGAGCCATCATCTTGGTCGGGATCTTGATGTCCTACCACAATGCAGATAATAATCCAAAAATCACAAAACCCAGTGTATGTAAATTGGTTTAATTGCCTAGATTGTGTCACTTCCGGATGAAATTACATCTGGGGGGCTGAGCTGCTGTTCCAGCCAATCATTATTTTGCTGCCTAGGCAGTACCATAATCTTTGGTTGGTACCCAATAGGCATATAAATAGTGGCACACGCAGTGAATAGACTTCAGAATACCAGCCCGTGTCCTTTTAATGCTACGGGTCGAGAAACTGTCCACACTTTTTTTTTCTCCTCGTTCATTTGTCTCAGAACTTCTTAAAGTTGGGAAGGGTTATAAAATTGCATGTGTCTCTATCTAAGCCAAACATAAACTAATGGGGGCTATGCAGAAACTTTTCAAGTGGGCAGGTTATTTTATTACATTTTTTATTGCTTTTTTTTTCAGAATTAGATAATGTTTGAAAACTTGTAGGATTCGGTGCGTTGCTTGAAAGTCAATAGGCTAGTGTGAAAATGTTACCCTGCCTCTCACTATCTCATCCCCTTGGGACCGGTGCAAAATACCCATGGAACAAAATCTGTCACTTTGACAAGGAATTTCTGATACACCCACAGACTCAACTGAATGTCTTAGGTTTACTGAAGTAATTTTCTACCATTTTTACATTGCTGTGCAATGTACTCAATAGATTCTTGTAAGATACTTTAAATTAGGACCCTTTTGCATCTTATGTATATGAAGTTGATCCCGTAGTTGAGATATTTTTGGCCTGTGTTTGAAATGTGCTAATTTTCAAGCAAAGCAATTAGCCTGTGGAACTCATTGCTGCTAAGTATTCCTGAGACCAAGAGCTATGCTGGTTTTAAAAAAAGACATTTATATGGAGAATAAAAACATCCAGGGTCACATTAGGCAAAAATATGAAGAGAAATTCTTAAAGTTGGGAAGGGTTATAAAATTGCATGTGTCTCTATCTAAGCCAAACATAAACTAATGGGGGCTATGCAGAAACTTTTCAAGTGGGCAGGTTATTCCATAATGACCCATGTCGAGGTTTAGTATATATTAGTTTGCTCAAAAGTTACTGATTAGGGCTGGCCAGAAAATGACATTTGTTTTTTTGCTGGACATATTGGGGGAAAGCAAATCTTTTTGTTGAAGTTTTCTAGGAATCTTTTCAACTTTAGAAATCTTGAAACTCAAAAAAATTTTTTTTCTTTGTGTTCCATTGGGGGGAAAAAAATCAGAATTTTTGCTGTGGAAAACTGTTTTTTTTTTTTAAATGTTGACAAAGTTTTTGACCAGCTTGTCACTTTACAGAGCAGGTGGGTCCTGATCCAAAGCCAGTTGAAACAGATGGAAAGACCTTCCCGCCCCCGTTAATTTGCATGGTCTCTGCCTCTTTCTGACTTAAGACATAACATGGTGAATGAGCAATTGGGAAAGGGGGCAAAGGAAGGAAAAGGGTTACCACAGTAAGACCACATAGTAACATTGCTGTTTCTCGCTGAAGCAGCTAATACTGGCCACTGTCAGTGAGATACTGGAGAGATACTGGATGAGATACTGGATTGATTAGACCAGTGGTCTGGCACGTTTCCAAGTTTCCATTGTAAAAACTGAGAAAAATGAAACGAGTAATTCATTGCTCATTGAAAAATAAGATGGTTCTGTGTTATTTTAAACTCTTTATTTTGTCTTTATTAATATACAAAACTGAAAAATAGAATTCAAATTATACTGATGCTTATCCCTCTTAACTCTAACCCGCAACGCAATCAAATGTTGTAGATCACTCGTAACAACTTCCACCCCTCTCACCTTTCAGTTCTACCTGTTTTAACTTGCAAAGCAGCAAGCCAGTCAGAAAATCTTGCTGGTGTGAAAAACGTGGCATGTAAGGAGCACAAAAAGAAGCCAGAGCAAAATTTCATCCAATCACAGGCTCACAATACCCCTCCCCCAGCAATTTTGGCAAGTCTTCCTTTTGATTGCAGTTTGACTTGAAAATTTAACTCTCATCAGGCATACCCATACTAAGGCTATTTAATGGTTAGAACAAGAGAAGTAATGGACTCTCCATCTCTCAAATGAATGCCTTGGATCCATCAAGACGGGATGCTTTTTGCATGATATGCTTTAGCCATACAGAAGTCATTGGGCTCCGCATGGGGAAAGTGGGTGAAATTCTCTGGACGGTGCTGTGCAGAAGGGCAGACTAGATGATATCCTGCCTCCTTCTGGCCCCAAATCTATGAAAGCACCAAATTCTGTAAGTAGCCCGTGTACACCCATTGACATTAGTGGGGCTACTCAGCAGTCTGACTTGCAAGGAATGCAGTGTGCACCATCAGTCAAAAAAGCAAACCATGTTAGGAATCATTAAAAAGAGAGAGAGATTAAGCCAGAGAATATTTTATTGCCTCTGCATAAATCCATGGTACGCCTGCATCTTGAATACTGAGTTCAGATGTGGTCACCTCAGCTCAAGAAGATATATTGGCATTGGAAAAGATGCAGAAAAGGGCAACAAAAATGATTAGGTGTTTGGAACAGATACCATATGAAGAGAGATTAAAAAGACTGGGATTTTTCATCTTAGAAAAGAGGAGACTAAAGGGGGGTATGATAGAGATCTATACAATCGTAACAGGTATGGAGAAAGTGATTAAGGAAAAGTTATCTACTTGTTCTCATAACATAAAAACTAGGGATCACCACATGAAATTAATAGGTAGCAGGTTTAAAACAAACAAAAGACAATTTTTCTTCACACAGCACGCCATCAACCTGTGGAACTCCTTGCCAGAGGATGTTAATACAAGGACTTTAACAAGGTTCAAAAAAGAACTAGGTAAGTTCATGGAGGATAGATCCATCAGTACTTATTAGCCAGGATGGGTAGGAATGGTATCCCTAGCCTCTGTTTGTCAGAGGCTGGAAATGGGTGACAGAAAAGGGATTGTTTGATTCCCTGTTCTGTTCACTCCTTTTGGGGCATCTGGCATTGGCTATGGTCAGAAGACAGGATACTGGAGTAGCTGGACCTTTAGTCTGACCCAGTATGGCCTTTCTTATGTTCTTAACTCCCGGCAGGATCAAGGTCCGAAGCATTCCATAGTCTGTGTTCATGCCCGCAACTCATTACTTTTAACTAGGAGAGTCGCTGTGCTGTGGTCCCCTTTGAGAAAGTTATAATTCCTGCCATCCAGCCCTGATCAGGGTGCAAAGAATGAGCTGACCATATGCAACAGGCCGGTCAAACAGGCATAGGGGAGGGGAAAGAATTAAAATTTGCTGCTGGCAGTTCATCATGCTATATAAGCACTTTCTTTTTCCCTCAAGCATTACAGAGAGCACCAGTGTTTCCTTATGAATGCTGGAGGAGAACGTCCAACCGGGCTAATTTTTTTTATACATACTGTACAAGCATTCAGCTGTCTGCTTTGCAAAAGGAAAAGACATGTTATTACTTCTTAGAAGAAATGTTTTTAATTGCATGCTATTGATTCCCTCCCTCCCCCCCCCTGCTGGATCACATGTTCTGTTATTGATGGATATAGTTAAACACGGGACTGGCGTATGTGCACAGACTGGCACCGAAATAAGAAAATGGGTGAATTTGCTTATTTTGGTGCAAAATAGGTATAGATCAGCCCACGTGGAAATTATTTTTTTTTGCTGGATTTAGGGAAATATGCACAATTGATCTTTCTTTTTTTTTTATTCAGTAAACTTAGGCTGTATGCGTCTATTTCAATTTCTTTCTGTCCTCTTTCAATGGATTCAATGAAATATACACAATGTACACAATTATCACACACACATGCACACGCTGTCTCTATTACTACATTAACACTAGTGCCCAGGCTAGCACAATCATCAGTACCTATAAAATGACATCTGTATTTGGGGCTGCTGTAATTTACCTGTTAAATTCCCCCCTTCTCTTTCGATACTGGAGCCATTTTTAAAGCGATTTGGGAGGGGTGAGTTCATAGTCACAAATATTTAACTTTGCTTCTCATGGCAAAATAAAACATGCTGTGGAGTCCTCTGCTCCTCCCACCTCCACCCCCGCATGGCTTGGGGAAAGAGAGTAATTTTGTAAATGGTTGAGTATAAGGAGGTCAAGGCAGAACCGTAAAGAGCAACGCTTCCTTTATCACGACTCTTACGTGTTATGATGATATGCCGTTCAGAGCTGCTAAAAGACATATGCATGCACGTTGATAAAGGGCTGGGGAGTTCTAAAATTGTTTTCACGTTTCTATGCGAAGCAATTACTGATTTTTCTCTGCCTCATAACTTGAGAAATGGAGCAGGCATACAGGAAGTCTTACTTTTTATTTCTCTCAAGTAGACTTGTAAAGCATGCAGCTCTGGTATACAGTGCAACAAGAGTCAAATGAAAACTGTTTTTTTTTATTGCATTACTAGTAGCCCCTTAACTCAGGCAAATACCTTCATAGAAGGGAGGGGGAAGAGGGAGGAGTGGTGACTGATAGAATAGCAGGTTTCAATAAGCCTATGCTACATTCATTTGATACAAGTTTGCCTTCCTGGCACGCAACCGATTGTTCCAGTGTATGTTTGTTTCTCCATATGATCATTGTCCCATTCAGTCACGGTGAGAGCCGTGAGAAATGAAACTTGAAAATCAAATTTTCTGTTTTCAATTACCACTTGGGAAACCGTTTAATAAAATGACAGACACAGTGTGTGTGTGGGGAAGGGAGGTTATGTTATTGGATAAACGTCTGTTGGTGAGAGAGACAAGCTTTCAAGTGACAGTGCTCTTCCTCAAGTCTGCACTAAACACAAGCTTGAGCAGATAGTTTAGCACAAGGAATGTCACAAAGCAATTACAGAGAGAGTCTGCAGAACTGAAATTTATCTAGAGATTTGACAGAGTTGCCCTGGGCTTAAACACGGACATGAACTGGCTGGTGCAGTACAAAGCCAATCTCTCCTGCCATTAACATCTGTATTTCCACATTGAAAGTTGTGTAGAGGAGACATCCAGCCCACTTAATTAGCCTCATTAACACGGGGCCTACTATTGACAGGTACTTCTGCTGATCTATATATCTCTTGGTTTCTGTTATTTCCACTGCAAGTCACCTGAGGATGTGGGTTTTGCCCATGAAAGCTCATGATTTTATCTATTTTGGTTAGTCTCAGACCCTGGTCTACACTAGGACTTTATTTCAAAATAACCCCCCACCCTGCGCCAGTCAAATTTATAAGCAGAGCATCCACACTACCAAGCCCGTTATTTCAAAATAATGGGCCACAGAATTCGAAATCTGTACTCCTGCTTTTCATCAGGAGTAACGCTAATTTCGAAATAGTGCGGATGTGTCGGTGCCGCTATTTCAAAATAACTACGCCCCGGAGTAATTCAGAGTAATTGCTCCTCAATGCTTCCTGGGGCTCTCAGTCCGAGGTCGTGTGTCCATGTTAACAGCCTGCCTCAGACTAATTTTGAGGCTTCCCCATCGTGTGGACACGCTAGTTCAATTTTGTTAAATTGGGAGTCATTAAATCAAATTTCACTAATTTTGAAATAGTTTCCTAGTGTAGACATGGCTTAAGGTACCACAGGACCACTCGTTAGCATAAGTAGTTAGCACATATTCCAAGTGACCATTCAAGGCGAATTGGCCCAGTAACACTCCTAGGCTACGTCTACACTGGCAGCTTCTTGCGCAAGAACAGCTGTTGTGCAAAAACTTGCCGGGTGTCTACACTGCACGCGCATTCTTGCGCAAGTAAATTTACAGTCTAGTGTCGGAAAACAGGGCTTCTTCCAGAAGAGTTATTCCTCTCCCCACGAGGAATAAGCCCTCTTGCGCAAGAGCTCTTCCACAGGCAGTGTAGACAGGCAACATGAATTTCTTGCGCAAGAAACCCCTATGGCTAAAATGGCCATCCGAGCTTTCTTGCGCAAGCGAGCATCCACACTGCCATAGTCGCTCTTGCGCAAAAGCACATCTCTTGTGCAAAAGCACATGTCAGTGTAGACGCGCTCTTGTGGAAGAGTTTTTGCGCAAGAACTCTTCCGCAAAACAGTTCTTGCACAAGAAGTTGCCAGTGTAGACATAGCCCTATAGTCATGGGACAAAACAGCAGATTAGTATATTACAGGTGGTTGTCACCAGCCATAAATCCAGTGTCTTTATTAAAATGATGATCTTTTTGTGTCTAGCAAAGTTATGAATTTAAGCTCCCAGTCTTGTCTTTTGCAGCATCAAATAAAACACTGTTTTGAGCCCACTTGTTCTTTTATGGAGTGTAACTAATTCACTTTCAGCGGTTGGTTTTGTTCAGTGCTGGCGCTAAGCTTTCCACTCAGGGTGGAATAGAATGAGATTTGTTCCTGCATCCTTCGTGTCAGAGTTGATTGACTCCATGTTCATTAATGCAGGACAGACCGGTGATGGGGCAAGGAGGGGCTGGTCTTGGTCTTACTGCACTGGACTGGGAGATCTGTGTTCTGTTTCTGGCTCTGCCACCGATTGCTGGTGTGAGTTTGGGTGAGTCACTTAATCCCTCTGTGCCTCGGTTCCCCATCAGTAAAATATTACTCTCCTCTCAGCCTTTGTCTGGTGTGTTTACACAGTGAGCTCTTGCAAGTCAGGACCATTTCTTGCCATAGCATGTGCCTAGTACAGTAGGGTGCCAGTTTTAGGATCTGATTGCATAGTTGGATCCCTTCAGTTGAGTTTGACTCAGCCCCAGCTCTTGCATGCTTCATTCTTGGCTTTGTGGCCTCCAAGGCAGGGGAGGGGCCCTTTTTATGCTGATAAAGTGCTGAGTCTTCCATTGTGCATCGGGTCAGCCTGGACAGTGCTCACTGCAAGATCGGAGCTTTGCTTATCCCAGAAGCGAGATGCACTTTACCCCAAAGCAGAGGGTTTCAACCTTTCCAGTGTGCCCCATTCGGGAGTCTGCTTTGTCTTGTGGACCCCCAAGTTCCATCTCACTTAAAAATGGCTTGCTTACAAAATCAGACGTAAAACCACAAAAGCATCACAGCCCACACTAGGGGTATGTCTAAGCTACATCCCTCTTTCGAAAGAGGGATGTAAATTAGACAGATAGAAATTGCAAATGAAGCCAGGATTTGAATTTCCCATGCTTCATTTGCATAATGGCAGCTGAGCGGTCTTTTGAAAAAGGGCTTTTCAAAAGCAAAACTGCCATCTGGATGTGGTTCTTTCAACACCCCCCCCCCGAAAGATCCTGTGCTCCAAAAAATGAGGAGTATGGGATCTTTCAAAAAAGGTTTTTTTCCTAAAGAGCCATGTCTAGACAGTGGTTTTACTTTCAAAAAGCCCTTTTTCGAAAGACTGTGCAGCTGCCGTTATGCAAATGAAGTGCAGGAAATTCAAATCCCGGCTTCATTTGCAATTTCAATGCATCTAATTTACATCCCTCTTTCGAAAGAGGGATGTAGTTTAGACATATCCTTTATTGCTTTTAGTTTGTACTGACTTTGCTAGGCTTTTGACGTAGCCTGTTAGAAAACCAGACAAATATCTAGATGAGTTGATGTTCCCCTGGAAGACTTCCTGAGTACCCCCAGGGGTACACGTGTGGTGTTCTGTCCCATCTAGTGGCACTGAGACCACTTACAGAGAGAATAATAGCCAGTTGGCTTGTAGCACACATCCCGAGCTTTACATGTACCCTTGGTTGTGAACAACTACCCTAAACAAGCCCCTCTAGCCCTATAGAGTAAAGAGACATTAAAATACTATGGTGAGCAGTGTTCCTTGTATGCTGTGTTTTGTGCGGCCGCTCAGGAGAGATTCAGATGCTTCCCAGCTGATCAGCAGAGCACTCACAGCTAGGTTTTTGTTCTACTGGTGGTGCACATTCATACATGCCTTAGTGAACATACACAAATTTATTCCGCTTGTGGTTGGAAAAGATTAACGGGAACATTGATAGTGAGGCAAATGTGTTGACAAACTACTATTTCATTTCTCTTGCCTTGTGTATGCCAGTGATACTGGCTTAATTTTCATATGTGTTTAGATATTATCTCTTGTGCATCATTCCATTACTACAAAAGAGCATAATGTAGGAGTGGGTTTTTTGGAGGGGAGGGGAGTTAGTTGACACTACGTTTCTTTGGCATGGGGATATATTAGTTCCACACAGAGAGACTATGTTGGCAGGGAGAATTACAGCTGTTTGTAGCATTCCTACTGACCTAGCAATTATCTAGTGGTGGGCCCAGGCAACTGAAAAAGCCCAAGGCTGCAGAAACAAAAGAAGAAGGTGATTGTTGTTCCTGATAATTGATAGTGGAAAAATTATTTACACAGCAAAACAAACATTACTTGCAAACATAAATAAGATGCATCCTTTCCCCTGGAGAGCTTGCAGTTAAATGAGGCTTAGTTTGTAGAGAGCACTTTTTGTCCACACATCTCAAAGCACTTCACAAAGAAAGGTACGTAACATTATCCCCATTTTACAGATGAAAGGCTCAGAGAGATTAAGTCAACGGTCAGTGATAGAGCCGGAACCTAGACGTCATGACTCTCTCTAGTTGCCCTATGCTGTGGACAATGTAGTCTCTTTTTATTTAGAGGGTAGGCAAGATGGAGGGTGGCAGCTAAAGGAAGAAGGATAGAGAAGGAAGAGAGAAATCCTGAAAGAACTGGTTTCAAGAAAGGGTTTAGGGGAATTAAGGGGTGGAGAAAAGAGAGGTCTTTTTGGACTGGAAGAGGATGATGGCTCCAAGCAGCAGGAGGACAATGAACCCTGGTGTACAGCGGGACTTTATTTCAAAATAACCCCCTTTAGGTCGAATTTATAAGCGGAGTATCCATACCTCCAAGCCTGTTATTTCGAAATAATGGGTTGCTTAATTAAAAACCTGTACTCCTGCTTTTCATCAGGAATAATGCTAATTCCAAAATAGTTATTTCGAAATAGCGGTAGTGTGGCCCCTCCGGTATCGCTATTTCTAAATAACAACTCCCCAGAGTAATTCAAACTAATTACTCCCTAGTGCTTCCTGGGGCTCTAAGTCTGAGGTAGTTTGTCCACATTAACGGAGCCAGCCTCAGACTAATTTCAAAGCTTGCCCATAGTGAGGACATGCTATTTCGAATTTGTTAAATCGGGAATTAAGTCAAATGTAGTAATTTCAAAAATAAGTTTCTTAGTGTAAACACGGCCCAATAAAGGGTGCAAAGCTAAGAATGGCAGGAGGAAGGGAAGAGGACTGGGAAGATTATTGGGTGTGAGTGTAGTTGTAGGAAGAAATGAAAATAGAGCAGTCGATGAGGATAAGTTCATGCAGGGCCTTGGCTGAGACATTTCTGCAGTGTAATATGGTGGGAGCAAGGGAGGGACTTGGTTGAGTGGCAGGAGAGGAAGGTAATTTGTACAGGTCTGCTTTGGCTAGAATGGAACCGGCTGCTTTCTAAAGGAGAGAAATGATTTTAAGGCCAGCTATTGAAAAGTGCTCAGCACCCATAAATAGGAGCCAGCTTTTCAGAAGCTCAGATCCCTAAAGCTTTAGGTTAAGTCCCTAAAATGAAGGGGCAGATTTTTAAATGAACTTAATGAGTCAAAGGCTCCTTAATGGAAGCTGCTGGGGACTGAGCCCTTCGGGAAATATCAGCCATTCCATCTAAGTGCCTAACCAGGAGCTGGCCTTAAAATTCTGCTCCGTTTTGCTCTCTTCGGGTTCTTGGACTAATCTATCACCATGGCATCTGAACCTTTGGCCTGACCTCAGGCACCTCTCATAGGAGATTTCCCATAGCTTTTAAACCATTCTTGTTGGCCCTAGAACCTTTGTTTTTGGTTTGCTTACAAGGAAAAGCCTTGTGAACCTGCACTGGCAAAATATTGAGAGGCTGAGCTGAAGAACTGGAAACCACACAGATAAGTATGCCAAGGCCCTGAATCTTCTGAGAACAGCTGTGAGTATTAAGTCTTCATTCGTCCCTTTCAATCATCCCTAAAACTGTCTCCAAAGTGTAGTCCAGCGGTTAACCTAATATGGGTTTATTTGTATTTCCAGCCTTTCAATTCTGGGTAGAAAGTAGACGCGGCATTGTCTTTAGAAAGATGACAGTCAATACATGCGATGGAGGAAAAGTTGATCAAGTTACCTTTGCAAATTTTTAGTTGACATTTGTGTTGCGTTAGCTCCTAGGAGTCACATGACCACATTGAGCTAGGCGCTGTACAAACACAGAACAAAAAATGCTCCCTCTCCCCAAAGACTTACCATTTAAGTATAAGACAAGAGCTAGATCTAGACAGACGGGGAGTACAATTTTATCCAAATAGACAAGAAAGACACAGACTTGTGGAAGGGCTAAAACACACAAGCAGAGTGAACTATGTGATGGTGGCAAATGTCTAACGCCACGATTATTTTTTTAGTTAGTCTCCAAAGTTAGTTAGGGGTTTGGAAAACATTATCCTTTCATTTCTATGTTTGTAAATCACCTGACATGCCCCCATTACAACAAATAATGCTAATAATTCTGTCTCCGGGTATTTGTAGTATGCCCATCCAGATGACAACATGTCTTGATTTTCAAACTAATGTAGCTGAATAAAAATGTCACACTCCATCCAGGAGAATGTTTGATTTCATTCCAGGCAGAAAGTAACAAATTACCTTTATTGGCAACGTCACCAGAAACAGGCCTCGGTCGCTTTTCCATGTCACTTTCAAGTGCCTTGTTGATATTTTTATGGATTTTTATTATATAGCTTGTTATGCAGCTTAGAGGAACCACGCCATGTTCTGGTGGAGCAGCAGGCAGGGGGGATGAGATATAATAAGAATTGTTACACTCGTGGTTTTAATATCTTTTACTTCAAAGCACGGAGTTGATTTGATCTTTCATCATCTCAGCTGTTGTTTACCAGCTTCCTACAGATGCTGTTTGAACTAACAAACCCCACATTTCCTGGTTTGAGTGAGTAATTCCCTGGGCGCTTGCAATCCACTCACTTGGAGGCTTAGTAGTCCTGATTGAATGATGCCACTAACAAGAAGGGGATAAACCATTTAAACGTGCAGTGTCACCTTTCAATCAAATAATAACGGGCTAAATTAGCTTGGCTTAGCTTCTCAGCCCTACTCTTTGTTTACTGCTCAGAGGGGAAAGCGCCAGCAAGAACAGGGGCTGGATTTTAGGTCAGTTTGCTCCAAGTCTCAGATGTGTTTTCAATACGAGGACTTTCGCTCTGGCGTGGATTTGTGAAGAGCATTTTGTTGACTAGCAGAGGCTTTTAAATTGGCTGAACTCTAAAAATCACAGAGGAGGAAAGAGCTCTTAGGTCACCAATACGGAATAGAACAGAACACATTCTTTGGGGTGCGTGGCTGTAGAGTGGACGTGCTTTTTAGGTGAGGTTGCTAGCGTTAGTCACGTGGGGTTCGTTCTTTCTGTCTCTCTCCCGATTCCTCATTGGGGAGAAGGTAGAATATGTATTCGTTTTCAAAAATACATTTTGCAATAGAACTGAAAGGCCCCCACAGTGATCTGGGTCTCGTTGCTGTAGGTGCTGGACAGGCACATAATGAGAAACAAACCCTGCCCCAGGGAGATAACAGTGCAAACCGATAAAGGTGGGAAGGGGAAATAGAGGCGGAAAGTGAAGTAAGTCAGTGGTGGAGCTGGGGGAACAGAACTCACATCTCCATAATAAGGAAAAAGATATTGGAGTCATCGTGGATAGTTCTCTGAAGACATCCACGCAGTGTGCAGCAGCAGTCAAAAAAGCAAACAGGATATCAGGCATCATTAAAAAAGGGATAGAAAATAAGACAGAGAATATCTTATTGCCCTTATATAAATCCATGGTACACCCACATCTTGACTACTGCGTGCAGATGTGGTCTCCTCATCTCAAAAACGATATGCTGGCATTAGAAAAGGATCAGAGAAGGGCAACTAAAATGATTAGGGGTTTGGAATGGGTCTCATATGAGGAGAGATTAATGAGACTAGGACTTTCAGCTTGGAAAAGAGGATACTAAGGGGGGATATGATACAGGTCTATAACATCATGACTGGTATGGAAAATGTGAATAAGGAAAATTTATTTATTTGTTCCCATAATATAAGAACTAGGGACCACCTAATGAAATTAATGGACAGCAGGTTTAAAACAAATAAAAGGAAGTTCTTCTTCACACAGCACATAGTCAACCTGTGGAACTCCTTGCCTGAGGAGATTGTGAAGGCTAGGACCTTTTAAACAGGGTTTAAAAGAGAACTAGATACATTCATGGAGGTTAAGTCCATTAATGGCTATTAGCCAGGATGGGCAAGGAATGGTGTCTCTAGCCTCAGTTTGTCAGAGGGTGGAGATGGATGGTGGGAGAGAGATTGCTTGATTATTACCTGTTCGGTTCACTCCCTCTGGGGCACCTGGCATTGGCCACTTTCGGCAGATGGGATACTGGGCTGGATGGATGTTTGGTCTGACCCAGTATGGTCATTCTTATGTTGTTATGTTCAAGGCCCCGTCCCTATTCGGTAGACCACATTGGCTCTTTTTTCTTTTTGTAAGCATGTGATTTTGGGGGGCTGTTTATTAGTAAAGGTGGTTTGAAGGAGTGCACCTTGAACTTGGTTGGGAAAGCAGTGAAGTGTGGGGTAGGTCTTGCATCCTGCAGAAATGCAGCCTTGGACTTGGTCTCTCAAAAGCCAAGTCTTCTGCACAAACGCACTTTACCCTTCCGGCAGATAGTCTCACTGCACCAAAGGAGAATGCTGACCGGGACTCTCATCTTTGAACACGCGGCAGTCGTTTCGGTGTCCAGGTCCAGACCACGAAGTGCCTTGAAGATAAGGATCAGGAACTTGAATTTGATATGATCGTCTATGGGGAGGTGTCTGCCATAGTCCCCATTAACGACAGAGTGGACAGAATATACAGTTGGAATCTCAGTTGACAACCCCTTCCCCTCTCCCACTTGACCATGTATGTGGGAAATTATAGACTCTGAAACCACTTACTCGTGTCCAGATGGAGCGGCCCCTCCCCAGGTGCTAGGAGATTGCAATCAATACCTCGTACGCTCAGATTCTTGTCTCCTGTGCGATTTCACTGAACAAAAGTTTAATTGACCTGAAAAAGAAACTTGCTAGGTTTCAAAGGTATCGGTGTTCCTAGCAAAAATAAACATTCTTTAGGGTGACTTCCATGTTATTTCTGTGCTAAGTTTTGGGGTTTTTTTCTTCTTCAGTCACTTCTTACAAGCGAAAGGCAAAGCCACCATTATGCAATCTACTCGGTTCCCAATATTTTCTAATAAAACACCCTTTTTTAAAAAAGGCATTTTGGTAAGACGCACGTATGGGTGGAAATGATGGATGGTCTTGTTTCATAGAGGTCCAAGAATAATTTCTCCACAGTCCAGGATACTTGAATATTTAGTCTACATCAGAGACATGTGACTTTATCAACTAGAGTCATTTTGTTACTGAGCAGAGTCTGTGAATCACACGGGGATGTAGAATTTGTAAAATAAGGGCCTAATTCTCGTTTACACTTAAGGCTCCTTTGCGTAGCTAGTGGCATGAGGGTCTGAGACTTTATCAGATGTTTCCTGAACTCTACTCACCTGGAGTGCTTTATGGTTACATTAATTCAGTTAATGAGTTAAAGAACAGCTGAGGGAGAAATGAAGAGGCACCGGCAAGCGGGGAAGAAAGCAGCTTTGAGGAAGAGAAGAGGAGGGTACTCACACCTTTTGGTGATCAGATTGTATGAAGGGACGGAGAGGTGGTCCATGCTATAGAAGTGTGCAAGAGGTTTATAATAAATAGGAGAGAATGAACAAGTTTAAAATAAGCTACAGTCTGAGATAAAATTTTTACTTACTTGAACTGGTTATTGCAAAATACCTACAGATTGTGCATATCTTGGTCTTTTCTTCTTCTTTTTCTGCAGATGCAGAAAAAAAAGATGGTCCCTGTCTTGATCTTAGAATCATAGAATACTAGAACTGGAAGGGACCTCAAAAGATCATCAAGTCCAGTCCCCTGCCCTCACGGCAGGACCAAGCACAGTCTTGATTATCCCTGATAGATGCCTATCTAACCTGCTCTTGAATATCTCCAGTGATGGAGATTCCAGGACCCCACAGTGCTAAACCCAGATTGGCTTGTGGACAGGGACCACAAGGACAGGTTCCTACCACTTGAGATAAATTGTCTCCTTGGATGACGCACACAGCACACCCTGCTGGGTCTGTTTACAGGGACTGGCACCAGTTTCTACCCCCTTTTCACATTCCTCTTATCTGTTAATGTTTTCCAGGGAGGCATGGACGGTCTCACCTTTTCCTGGGTCCTCAGGTGGTCTCTTCCTCTTTCTTCCACCTCAGTCCACAGAAGGTCCTCACGCAGGTCTGCACCGCATCCAAGGCAGAAAGCCACAAGTCTAGGGGAATTGAGGATCTCCATTGCCACAGGATCTGAGAGCTTCACATCTGACTTAAGGGCTGCATCAGAACTAGAGAGTCATGGATTTCAGAACCTAGATAATGCCAAATCTGATCCAGGGTTTAGCAGACTGATCCCTTGTCTTTTGACATTTGCTATTACTTGATGCTATAGAGGCAATAAGAAACCTCATTTGTGCTGTAACCTGCCTGATGGGGAGCTTGCTTCTTTCCCGCAAAGAATATCCTCAAGAATGAGCCCAGTGGAGATTACCAAAGCATCTAAATGCCTAATTCCCATGGAAGTAAATTGGACATCAGTGCTTAACTTTATCTAAATGTCACCAGATGCCTCTGTGTGCTTTGGTGCCTAAATACCTTGGTCAACCTTTTTATTTTCTCCTCATAACACTAGAACTAGGGGTTACCAAATGAGGTGCAGCAGGTTTAAAACCAACCAAAGGAAGCATTTTTTTCACACAGCACGCAGTCAACCTGCGGAACTCCTTGCTAGAGGGTGTTGTGAAGGTCAAAACTAAACAGAGTTCAAAAAAGAAGTAGATAAATTCATGGAGGAAAGGTCCATCAATGGTCGTTAGCTAGGATGGGCGTGTGTGGAGGTGTCCCTCGTCTCAGTTTGGTAGAAGCTGGGTATAAGCAGTGGGGGATGGATCACTCAGTGATTACCTGTTCTGTTCATTCTGTCTGGGGCATCTGGCATTGGCCACTGTCAGCAGACAGGATACTGGGCTAGATGGACCTTTGGTCTGACCCAGTATGGCTGTTCTTATGTTCTGAATCTGGCCCTTTCCTAATAAATAATCATAGGGTAAAATTTTTAAAAACATTGAAGTGACTTAGGCTGCTAGGGAAATATAAGACCTTCATCACTACAGGATCTGAGCGCTTTACAGCTGGCTGAAGTGCTGCATGAGAACTAGAGAGCCATGGACTCAGAACACAGAAAAGACTCCTAAGTCACTTGAATGCACTGAAAATGTCACCCTTAATCTTTTACATTTCTTCTCCTATCAGAAGTCTTTCTAAGCATCAAATAGCCTGGCCTTCTCCGTATCGGGCTTGAGTATTACAGGTCTTGACGAGAGAGACTATTTGAACAGATGTGGGCCATTCCTTCCCTGTTTTAATAGAAATATCTAAATTCATGCAAGGCAAGCCTTTATGCTAGGTGGCGGCCCCTAAAAGAAACAGCACTAGATCATTTTTTAAACAGCCCATGGTTCCTAACATGCTTACGCTGATGATGTTTCTTTCCACTTTAAGAAACCTCGGAGGCCCGCAAACAGGAGCTCTATGTTTAATAGTTTGGCTATGAACAGCCTTGATTAATTTCCCCGGATTTATATCCTTGCCCTATCACAGTGCAATGAGAGTGAAAGGAGGTGTCGTGGAAGCTTGGAGAATAGTAAATACAGCTCTGGCTTTGCTGGGCAGAACTTGTTCAGTGCTTTACAAGAAACCTGCAGACAAACTCAATGGACAAAAGTTGGTTTAAAACAAAAATCTAAAAGTCCAAGTTTTCCAGTGAGGCTTATTTAAGACAATTAAATGTAAGCTGTCCTGGACATGCTCTTCACCGGGGTACAGTCAACTTGTGGATGATGTAAGAGGGAATTTGTCCTCACTTAATGTTCAGTCTGTGCATTGCTTTCTGTTAAGTTACTGGCAGCTCCTTAGATCTCAAGGCAGTGAGTCTTGATAGTGAAATGCACAACTGGGAGCTTGATTGATCGTATCTGTGCTATACTGCATAGGTCTGGAAAATAGCTCCCTTCACTTGTGGGTGGGTTTGGTGTGAAGCCTGGGAAGGGCTCTCTTGGGGCACGCTCTTATTTGGTTGCTCCAATGTTCTGGTTAGGAGTCTGGAGGGAGGATTTCCTCGATGTGTGTTTCCCCAATTTGGTTTGAAAGGGGTTCTATAACATGTGTGTGTATAGGAGTCAGTCCGGGTGGGTTTACTTGCAGGCCTCAGAGTTGGAAAAATACATCTGTGCTAATGAGCCTGGTTTCTCTTCAGTCCATATTTGCTGGACTTGGATTTGGGGTTGTTGTGTTTGTGCCCATTTGCACAGGTTCTTTCGCCAGGACTGTAACTGGGATTAGCCCAGGGTGGGTAATAATTTCTGAAGGGGGGCCACTTCAAAAATTTTCCAAGTGGTTGTGGGCTGCCCCAGAAGGGGCGGGGCTTCAGGCGGAAGGGGCAGGGTCTATAAATAAAACCAAGTGAAAGGGCTTGTGCCTTCCTCTGCAGCTCCCAGGCAACGTGGCTGGGAGCTGAGAGCCCTTTCAAATGCTTCGACTGAAAGGGCTCGTGTTTTGGCAGACACCGGGAAGGTGCGAGCCCTTTAAATAGATGCAATTGAAGGGGCTCGCACCTCCCGGACCCTCTAGCGCATTGCCTGGGAGCCACTGGGATTAGATAAAGTGGGTCCGTTAATATCTTTCAATATCTTTCTGTTGCTGGAAGAGACAAACTTTTGAGCTAACACAGAGCTCTTCATTGGGTCTGTGGAAGCTAAAAAGCTTGCCTCTTCCACCAACGTAAGTTGGGCCAGTGAAGAATTTGACTTCACCCACCTTGACTCTGATATCTTAACACCAGCCTGGCTAAAACAGCACTGCAAACAATATTAGGACTATATGTCCATTCTGGGGGAGGAGAATTACTATTCAAGCTGCTCATATTCACGGTTTGTTAATCTCCCCTTTCCCAGATAGTCTGATATCTTCTCAGACGTGTGAATCTGGTCCTTTTTAATGCAGTCCTGCCTGCAGTCTATTATTTTTAGATTCTAGTCCGCCTTTGTTTAATTTGAACATACCCAATATCACACAGTACAACTAAGTGAATTAACCTCTGTAAACCTGTTTCCGCTTGTCTGTAAAAAGGAGAAGATAATCCATCCTTACAGGGATGCAAATTTGAATGTTTTAATTCAGCAAAGCACTTAAGTGTGTGCTGGGGTTCTGTTGAAGTCAATGGAACTTCAAACATGTGCTTAAGTACTTTGCTGAACGGGGGGGCATGATGTTTGTAAAATCTTGGGACATCATGGGCCAATAGCCACTCTAGAACTGCAAGGTATTCCTGTTGCGATAGTAATTTTATGTTCAGATAAACCATGGTGAGGATGAAAGAAATTTGGGATACTGCAGCCCTGCACCTGAATTTTGCAAATGAGCCCTTTTTAAAAAATTTAAACCCAATTCGAGATCTGAATATCCCTAGCCTCTAGGGCATCTGAAATTCAGATTGAATTTTTTTTCAGTGGGCGCACTGCTATTTCAGTGTCAGTGGTTTATCGACTGTTCATAGAATCCTAACTGTCAGAGACCTCAGGAGGTCATCGAGTCCAACCGCCTGCTAAAAGCAGGACCAACCCCAACTAAATCCTCCCAGCCAGGGCTTTGTCAAGCCAGGACTTGAAAACCTCTATGGATGGAGATTCTACCCCCTCCGTAGGTAACCCATCCCAGTGCTTCACCACCCTCCTAGAGAAATAGATTTTTCCTAATAGCCAACCTAAACCTTCCCCACTGCAACTTGAGACCATTGCGCCTCATTCTGTCATCATTTACATAATATTTAAAGGCAATTTAGGAAAACTATTCAATGTCGATGGCTAGGAGCGTTCTTGAATGTAATGGAGCTCACTCGAACACTTCACTCAAACATTTTTATTCCTTGTTAAATAATAAATACTTGTGATTTCTTTTTTTAGAAGGAACACCTTACCCCAGAAGTTAAATCATTGTGTGGGAGTAGTATGCCTTCCATCTGTCTGCGTGTATGCTTGAGAACCTGATTCACAAATTCCCATCAGTGAGGGCCATATTGTAGATAAGATTCAGATTTTTTATCGCTCTATCAATTAAACTTGTCTTTCAATAGCTACTTGTTTTCCCCAGACCAAGATTTTGTTGTGTTAGCCCTTGTCTACACTCGGTCTTTATTTCTAAATAACCCCCCCCAAGGTGGAATTTATAAGCGGAGCATCCACACTACCAAGCCCATTATTTTGAAATAACGGGCCATTGAATTCGAAATCTGTACTCCTGCTTTTCAATGTTAATTCCAAAATAAAAAAACTTTAAAAACAACTAATAGTCTAGTAGCACTTTAAAGACTAACAAACCATGTAGATGGTATCATGAGCTTTCGTGGGCACAACCCACTTCTTCAGATGACCGAAGTGTTGGAAGTCCAAGCTCTTGGATATGGACTTCCAACACTGCGGTCATCTGAAGAAGTGGGTTCTGCCCTTGAAAGCTTGTGATACCATCTGCATATTTTGTTAGTCTTTAAAGTACTATCAGACTCTTTGTTGGTTTTTAAGTTTTTCCTGTTACAGACTAACTTGGCTACCCCTCTGAAGCTTTTAATTCCAAAATAGTTATTCCAAAATAATGGCAGTGGATGCACCAGTGCTGCTATTTTGAAATAACTACTCCCCAGAGTAATTCAAACTAATTACTCCACAGTGCTTCCTGAGGCTCTAAGTCCAAGGTAGTCTGCCTCGGACTAATTTCGCAGCTTCCCCATAGTGTGGACACACTAGTTCGAATTGTAAAATCCAGGAGTTAAGTCAAAGTTACTAATTTTGAAATAGTTTCCTAGTGTCAACACGGCCTTAGTGAATTAGTCCACCATTGTTTAAACACCAACGTCCCAGTTCAGGAAACTGTCCTTCAGCAATGTCTTAGGCACGAGCTTAAGACACAATCACTTAAATGCTTTGCTGCATCAGGGCCTGCATATTCACACCAGCATGCCCACTGGCGCTACAGTGCCATAGTGTAGACAAGGTCTGTGATATGCTTTCCAGTGTCTCCCACCATTTCGGGAGCTCAGGCCTGAACCAGACACTCACTGAATGGAAAATCAGCTTTAAACCGCCATGAGATTATCAGTCCCAACGAAAGAAATGGACGCTGAGGAGCACGAAAGTGTTAGCACCGAGTGGAAAAGAACTCCCTTGCTATTAATTGGGGAACTGTCTTTATTATGTATGAATGTGGTGGTTGCATCTACATGCCCCCGCCTTAGACCCCCTTGGGCTTGACACTGTACAAACACCGAACAAAGACCGTTCCTGCCCCAAAGTGCTGCCCATCTCCCTTTACTGGAGTGACTAAGAAATAAGAATTGTTGATGATGTGGGAGAGGTTTTTTTTTTCAAAGTCACAAAGAATGGGTGGGCTCTTAACTCTTATTGAAAGCCTATAGTCGTGAGATGTCTTAATTCCCATTCATGCCTTTGAAAAATCTCTCTTCATGACTTGAGCCTACCGCCACGATTCATAGCATTCTACTGCCACAAGAAGCTCAAATGCTGTCAAAGGCAATGGAGGAAGGGGACTGCTTGTTGGGCACATAGAGGAAGACCATAATGGATTCCAATGAAATGGAGGAGGAAACCAAAGAAGGAAAACTTGTTTATTGCCATCTTAGAGAGTCGATGACATGCTTATCACACAGCACAAAGCACGGCTGTCCAGACAATCATCTAAATGTCTTTGCTCGGTAAACAGCGGCCGCGGCAACATTCCAGACCTTGACCTCTGCCCTACCCAGCTCCAAAACAAGTGCTGTTAGGCATCACGTAACATTGTATATTAAAGATTGTTGAAGAAGGTCGTGGGGTCAATCTACTACAGGAGCTCGAGCAAGACTGCTGAATACAGCACACACTCTCTCTCTCTCTCTCTCTCTCTCTCTCTCTCTCTCAGACCTTGTGTCTTTGTAGGAGAGCAGTAGTACAGTTCTAGTCCTTCTAAGTCTGCGTTGGTACCATCTGGGTGTGTGCTATGCAAAAGGTAGGGCTGCTTGGACATACCATGTTGAACTTTGTAAAAAGCAGCAATCCCCAAGTAGGTAAAGGACTATCAAAATAGAGAGATGACAATAAATTGGGTGACAAAGAGCTCTCTGGCTGAAGGCCTGGTGCTGGATTCATTTCCATTATCATAGCACCTACAAGCCCTCGTCATGGACCACTGTGCTGGGTACAAACCCACAACAAAAAGACAGTCCCTGCCCCCAAAGAGCTTCCAATTGAAGTATAAGCCAAGAGACATCATAATTTTCAATCCTCAGTAACATTTTCCAAAGCTTACGAGCGGTACTGGAGTCTAAGGGCATGTCTACACTTTGAGCTGTGGGTGATTTCCAGCTAACAGAGACCTTAGTCCTGCTAGCACTAATTGAGCTAGCGAGAGAAAACCAGAATGTTGTCATGGTGGTGGGAGGGCTAGCTGCCCCGAATACATACCTAGTGTCTTTGACAGTGGTGCACTAATGACAGCTAGTCCCCTCTCACCAACCGCCCATGCCATCACGGCAATGCTCTTTTAAGCGTGTTAACAGCATGAGCTCACAAGTCTGTCTCCTCCAGCTGGGAATCACACCTGCAGCTCAGCGTATGGAGCGTTGTGAGACACGAGAAGTCATTTTTCTGCTCTGCTCTGCGCTGGTTAGGCCTTAGCTGGAGTATTGTGTCCAATTCTTCAGGCCATGTTTCATGAAAGATGTGCAGAAATTGGTGAAGGTCCAGAGAAGAGCAGCAGAAATGATTAACGGTCTAGAAAACATGAGCTATGAGGAAAGACTGAAAGAAATGGGTTTATTTAGTCTGGAAAAGGGAAGCTTGGCAGGGGACATAAAAGCTTTCAAGTGCATAAAAGGTTGTAACAAGGAGGGAGAAAAAATATTCTCCTTAACTTCTGAGGATAGGACAAGAAGCAAAGGGCTTAAATTGCAGCAAGGAGGTTTTAGGTTGGACATTAGGAAAAAAACTTCCTACCTGTCAGGGTGGTTAAGTACAGGTTGAACCTCTCTAGTCCGGCACTCTCTGGTCCGGCAACATCCATGGCCTGGCATGATAGTAGTTAGCCGGATGTCCACTTATCGTGGATGTGGCCAAGTTTTCCTCAGTCCCATAAAGTTTGTTTACAGCCACCAGTCCTGGCTCTCAGTGATCTGTGCTGTTATTTAGCTCTAATTTACCCCTAAATATCTTCTAAGAACCCAGTGAACAGTGGAAGGGCGGGTAATGCTGCTCGACAATATTGACTTCCTGTGGTTCGGCAAATTCTCTGGTTCAGCACCAGTCAGGTCCCAAGGGTGCCAGACTAAAGAGATTCAACATGTACTGGAATAAATTGCCTAGAGAGATTGTTGAATCTTCATCACTGGAGATTAAGAGCAGGTTAGGCACAGAGTGGCCAGGGAGGGTCTAGATATTACTTAATCCCACCATGAATGCAAGGGACTGGACTAGATGACCTCTCAAGACCCCTTCCAGTTTCATGGTTCTATACCCTAAGGCCCAGCAGTCAGGCACTCTTGAAATTTTTCTGTATAGATAAGCAATCTGGTGACAAGAAGGGCAGGGTAGAGTCTGTAAATATAAGGTTAAGTTCTCTGCTGGGTAAGCAGATATTCTTGTCCCTTCATTCGAATGGGCAGATACAGTTTCTGTCTGCGTCTCAGGAGAGCATCTCATCTTGAATCATCTCCCATTTGATTCCATTTACCAAGGGCCTGGTTTGCAGAGGTGTGGCGCACCCATCAGTGCTACCTTCTTCAGGTTGCAGCTGGGATGCTCAGAACCGCTGACTATCAGGCCCTGAACATACAAATTGAGTTCCCAGTTCAGGAAGGTGGTTAAGCCCATTCCTGGGATTGAACATTGGATCAGTCCCGTTGGCGTTTTGCTTGCATTTATTGAAGAGGGTAATAGATGGAGAACTTCCAGACTAGCATTCCGGGCTAAATCTTCAGCTGATGTGAACTGGCACATTAAAGCCAATTTACATTGTCTGAGGATGTGACCCTCTTAGTATTTACGCGAAAGGTGTTTGCATGCATGTGACTATGGAAATTACCGTGTACACGTTTAGCGCTCCAAGGCCAATCAAGTATCTGATCCTGAGAGGGTACATTCAAGGCTGTTGAAGGGAATAAAGGAGAGAAAATTGTGCAGTGTTAATTGATTTTTTTAAAAGAAGTTTTATAATGATGGGTCACATTCCAGAGGGCTATAAAGTGGCAAATCTACCACCCATTATTCAAAAAGGGCAAAAGATACAGCGAGCAATTATAGTTTAACACCAGTTGTGGGAACATATTAGAAATCATTTGATGGGATTTGGGGAGTGAACAGCTTGAAAAGTGTAATTTGATTAGAGATGGCCATCTTGGGTTTTGGAGGGAAGTTTTAACTAACTTGGAGTTCTTCAAAGTATTGCTGCTGTGGGAGGCAGTGCATCTGGCTTGGATAGCTTTGCACTCGGAGTAAACTTTCCAAGTGGCGATCTGGGAGGCAACCACAGAGCTCCTGTGAGTTTCATTGTGCTGTGCCACGGAGTCCATTTTAATTCTGTTTTTAGAGAAGGTGGAAAATGAGGCTTCTTGACCGCTTACGGGGGATGAAATGCAGACTTGGTCTGAGGGGTGCAGCGGGGTTGGCTGAATCTGACTTGTATGCCTTACAATGTGCATGCGCCGGTACCCATGTGCATGTGTTATTAAGGGGAAAGGAAGAATGACAATCACAGTTCAAGTCACAGGACTGGGACTCGGTAGATCTGAGTTTACTTCTGAGGACTGCCACAGACAACCCTTGTGACCATGGAGAATTCACTTTGGAAGCTAGATCCAGCAAATGGGTCTGCCAGGGAGCACCATTTCATCTTCTTGCAGCTCAGTGGATTTCAGTGGGGATCTGTCCGGGTACCTCAAATCATCCACCTGCATGGATTAAATTGCAAAATCAAGCCCTTAATCTCTCTCTACCTTTGGGGACATCTACTCGGTGATAAAAGTCCCACAGCTGGTCTGGGTCAGCTGAATCAGGCTCATGGGAAGGGAAACTGAGGTACAAAGAGGGTAGAGCAGAAGGGCAACAAGCAAGTCAGTGGCAGAGCTAATCCCACAGCAAAGGATGATCCCTGGGCTGAGGACTTTGTCTAAATTCACACGATAAAGAGTGTCAGAGTTTTCCCCATTTTACAGATCTAGAACTAAGGGTATGCCTACACTGTAGGGCTATACAATTGTAGGTTGATGTTTGGAACTGGGCTGGAGCCAGGGCTATGTGACCCTATGCGGGGGAGAGTCTCAGAGCTCTAGCCCACACCCAGATGTCTGCACTACAGTTGTAAGGCCCCCAAGCCCTGTGAGCTGACTAGCCCAGGCCAGCTACAGATCTTTTACTGCCATGTAGGCAGTTCCCTCTCTATAAAATGGGGGAAATTCGCACACCCGTTAGCTTAAAATATCTCAGAAAGGTAGCTGGGTTAGTCTGTAACTTTAAAAATAACAAGTAGTCCTGTGGCACTGTCAGGGCTGTTCCCCACTCTGGCATTCCGAGTGCAGAAGATGGGGGCCCACAACAGACTTTAAATACCTCACCTGTGTAGGCTCTGCTTGCAAAAATACTCCCCAGAGTCACAGATACAAGATAGGCTGCCACCATCAAGTGATTTAAAAACACCCTGAAAACCAGTAAGAAACACTTGAATTTCTTCCCCAGGGCTACCCCAAGTTCTTTTGCCACAAGAGAACTTGAAAAAAGAAACAAACAAATGAAAAAAACCACATAAAACAAACTGTGTCTCTGCTAGCTGACCTCTCAGGCTAGGCAGGCACACACACAGACCTCATGTTATCTTCCAGGACACATGAATCAAATCATCGCCTTAAAAAGGGTAATTTTATTAACAAAACAAAAAAGTATACTTGATAAAGGATACCTGGCTGCTAGGTGTTATAGAGCAACTAAGAAAAGAGCTGATTAAAACAGAGAAAAAATATCTCTGGGCACAGCTTAGGTATAGTAAATGGGGGGAGGGAGGCACATGGATTTCACACAGAGAAGTTTTACCAAACATCAAAATAAAAATAACCTGATCACAACTAAATATACATTTTCCCTCTACTCACAATCTGTACTGATCCATACCTCAAGGCCCCATTCAGTCCCATGCTAATATTTCTTGCTGATATGGTAATTCTGGTTGATTATTTCATTTTGTTCTCCAACTGCTAACTTAGAACTCCCACAGAAAGAGAGCAGGCAAGGTATATATTTAGAATTTAAATTTCAGTGCTGTATCCCATTGGTTCTTCTGGCTTCCTGCCAACACCCTTAGCTACCTGAGTTTAATCCTTTAGTCACCGAGTGCTGGCCAGCACTCTTCCTATCCATCACAGGCACCTTAGGGACTAACCAAAATATATAGACTTGCGAGCTTTTGTGGGTGATGAAGTGGGTTTTACCCATGAAAGATCATGATTCTATATATTTTGGTTAGTCTCTAAGGTGCCACAGGACTACCCTTTATCTTGTGAATGTAGACAGTTATCCTGTCAGCCCAGAGATTGTCCTTTGCTGTGGGATTAGCTCTGCCACTGACTTGCTTGTTGACCTTGGGCTCTACCTCTCTGTACCTCAGTTTCCCTTCCCACCTTTTGTGTGTCTTGTCTAGTAAGCAATTTGGGGGAGGGACAAGCTCTTACCAGGTGCCTATAGGATGCCCAACACAATGGGCCTGAGCCAAGCAGGGGCCTCGAGGCTACTCAGGTACCAACAATTAATGCTAATAAAGAAGAATGTTTCAATTAGGGATGTGAAAGGTTAACCAGCAAGCATCACGCTGTAAAGCTAACCAGTAAAGGATGGAGCAGGTCCCTGCCTGCCACAGGCAGGAGGCTGCTCCAGCCCCACAGGGCCCACCATGGACAGGGGCTGCTCCAGCCGAGACATTAACTTTGTAGCCTCTCTTTAAACATCTGTCCTTGAAAATGGTGGCCTGACAGTGCACATTAAATGTTACAGTCTGCAGTATGTGGATCTTACAAAAATGGAAGGTACAGTGGGTAAGGAGAAGGAAATGCCACCCCGTTTAGAAGGATTTAGCTCTCCTCAGGGTGCAGCAAATGGAAAATGTAGTGTTAATGCAGACAAATGGAAAATAATAAGTCTGGGGGCAATGCACCAAAACCGAGAGAACATGAGAAATGGGAGAGCCACAGAGCATACTGATCAGCAAAGGGATTTGGGGGTTATTGTAGAAAAATCCTCCAAGCCATCATCCCAGTGTGCCACTGCAATAGGAAAAAAAAATGCAAACCAGCTTAGTGCAATGCATTAATAGCAGGTAGCGAATACAAATCAAAGGAGCGATCTGATTGTTAAACTGCTTCCTCCAGATATCAAGAACCCTGGTCGCTACTCCCGGGGAGCAAAGCATTTGCTTTGTAGGAAGACTTGTACAGCCCTGGACCGAGGGCTTTTTCTGATTGTTTGTAATGGAGAGCGAGATGAGTCCCCTCAGGAAAGAAGCCTTTGTGGTTGAAGGGAAGTATTCAAAATTGATTAAAGGGGCTGAAGGCGAGGACGTTAACAAGGTTCCAAAAAGAACTAGGAAAATTCACTTGAGGTGTCCCTGTTTAATTCATTCCCTCCGGGGCACCTGGCCTTGGCCACTGTCAGAAGACAGGATAATGGGCTAGATGGACTTTGGTCTGACTCAGTATGGCCGTTCTTTAGGCAGAATTGAGTGCTTTAAGGTTAGATCCTGTAGTGGTTAATTGCGGAAGAACTTTGTACGTGCTAGTTTAGGGGTGGTGAGGCCTGCATTCTTTCCTCCCTTTTCCCTTTTCCCTACATCTGATGAGCCAGAAGCAAGTCTTTGGGAACATACGCCACTTAAGATAAGCATTGTTGCCAGTATAGCAAGAACAAGTATAAGATAAGGGTAAAGGACAAGAATGCATAAACAATTCTGTTTACCCTAACGTACTGACCATGTAAACAGGGCCAAAGAGCAAGTAGATCCAGAACAGAACCAGATCGATAACTAACAGCTAAGCTCTACATCAGCATGTAATGAGTAACCCCTGGAAATTTCTAAACTGCCAAACAAGGCAGGAAAACTGTATTTAAGGCTGCCTCAGAGCTTAGCAAATTGGACTTCACTGATGGGCTTTGGGTACTGGTGCCTCAGAAGCTGAGACAACCTTCCACTTCGTCCACAGCCTACCCAGGGTCCCAGGCTTGCGGGAAGGGACGTAAGATATGCCGCTTCTTTGTTATATTGTTCTTTCATTTATGGGGCACAGCTGTTAGCTGTCAGGAAATAAACTACTTGTGTTTGACAGATACCTGTGTGGTGTATTTTGTACCTTGAGAGCCCAGTGTCGGACCTGAGACTTACTCTGGCCGGCTGCAGATCCTCATCTGGGGTAAGATGGCATGGCTTTACTGAAGTCACTGAAGCTATGTCTAAACTACACAATTATTTTGGAATAAGCTATTCCGGAATAGTTATTCTGAAATAGCTTATTTCAAAATAGCACATCTACACTGCAGGGAAGTCTCAAAATGAGACTGAGGCGGCTCCCCTAATGTAGACGTGCTATCTCGATTTAAAGCCCCAGGAGGAATAATTTAGAATGGCCCTGGTGAGGGACTATTTTGAAATAGCAGAAGTGGAGCGTCTACACACGCCTTATTTTGAAATAGCTACTTCGGAATAGGCGTTATTCTTTGCAGAATGAGGTTTAAAGAACTCGGAATAAGCCGTCCGTTATTGTGAAATTATTTAAAAATAATGGAATTGCTGTGTAGACACACCTTGACAGAGCTAGGACTAGAATTCCTGCACCTGGAGCAGAGTTCAGCTCTCTAAACCACAGCCGCATGTCTACATTAGGAAATTATTTCGAAATAACTACATTCTAAATAACAACTCCTGAAATAACCAAATCGAAATAGCAGATCCCCATTATGGGGAAGCACTGGGGAGTAATTACTTCAAATGACTCTGGGGAGTAGTTAATCCAAAATAGCAACAGTGGAACATCCACACTGCTGCTATTTTGAAAGAGCACTTTTGAAATAAGCATTATTCCCCAAGGAAAGCAGGAGTACAGTTTTTGAAATAATCAGCCTGTTTCAATATAATGGGCTTGGTAGTGTGGACGCTCCGCTTATTATTTCGAAATAACTTCTTAGTGTAGACCAGGGCTCTGTGTATTAAAAGCTAGTTCTTCAACTGCCGTAAAAGAGAGTAGGGCTTAAAGGAATACTGCTTCTGAGTAACGGCCTGCAATTATTTCATCTTCCATGTCCTTTAACATTCATCTGTTATTTCATATTTATTTCCCATTAAAATTAAACAAACACATTTTATACAACACCCCAGGATGTCTGATATATTTGCATGTAGCCAATATTCAGTATTTATTGTTAAACTGTAGGAAGAGGATCTCATCTGAGTGTAATTGCAACCTGTAGGATTTATTGGCAGCTAGTTAGGTTCTTCTAAGACCCGGGTCTTAATTTCAATTGATGGAAGGTGAATCCTAATTCTCATGGACACAAGAGCTAGCCTCAAATGGAGAAACATATTTCAAGGCTACGCTAGGGTGGCAGGGAGACAAGGGACCTGCTACTGATTCATGCAACGACCTTGGTCAAGTCAATTATCCTCCTCTCCCTTATATTCCTATGCTTCTTCAAAGCATAATAAGCAGCCACTTATTGTGGCTTATAAAGTGTGTCAAGGTGATTAAGTGATAGATTAAGGGCAGAGCTATTAACGATGTTCGAAACCAATATGAAAACTGAGTAAAGCTCAATTTTTGTGTTGATTTGCCTCCATTAAGCCTTTCAGCATGGCCATACATTTTAAGAAGTTGAAATTTTTCCCTTCTTAAATTCTCCTAATTAAATGAGATGCGTTTTTTTATTTTCAAATGTCAACATGTAGTATTTGCAATGTACTTATTAGTTTAAAAGGTGTGGCTCACTGAGATTTTCAACGGCGCCTAACAGCCTTGGTTCTTGGTTTAATTTGTTTTCCAGTAGCCCTGTCATGGTAGGCACTATACAAATGTGATAACAAATGTTTCCTTCTCCAGAGAGCTTACAGTCTAACTAGACAAGACAGACAGTCAAAGTGGAAAGGAAAACCAAGACAATGACAGATTAAGTGACTTGCTCTCAAAGTTCTACAGCAGTTCAGTAGCAGAGGCAGGTCTCTTAACTACCATGGAGACCAAACAGTTGTCAAAGACCTATCCCCAAGCAGTCGAGGGGAGAGAGAAGCCTATCTGAAAGGATGTTTAAAAAAAATAGAAGATAGTTTTTATTTTGGAACTAAAATCCAGAGTCTAGAGGACTGTGGCAATAACTTAGAGCAAGGGGCAAAGGCTGTTTGTACAGCACATAACACAAAGAGATCATGGACTGATGTTTCTTGGCGGTATGGTAATACAACTAATAAATAATAATAATTGCACTGAATTGCAGCAATCTGCAGGGAAACTGCATCTGAATAATACAAATGTTGGCTCGTTATAATAAAATAGGTTTGGATCATTGTGCTACTAACTGAAACAACATAAAAACCTGAAATCCAAAGTGTATAAAAACATAATTAGAGTCTATTTCTTTTTCCGTATGAAGAGGATTATCTGCCTCTCCTCAGTAGGGAATTGCTTTATTTGGTGGCCCTTTCTTTTAGATGGTTTAAAGGCTACATTGAAAGGGAGTTGTATCCACTCACTAATGAATGACTTTTGGAATAAGGAATTTCAGGTTTATGGGGAAGACTACCTCACAAAACTGGAGTTTGAGAACCTTAAAGGCTGACTTATCATGGCCCTGGACTACATTAGGGAGTTAATTCAAAATAACCCTCCTTAGGTTGAATTTATACCACACTACCAAGCCCAGTATTTCAAAATAACAGGCCGCTTATTTCAAAATTTGTACTTCTGCTTTTCTCAGGGAATGATGCTAATTTTGAAATAGTTATTTCGAAATAGAGCTAGTGTGGTCGCTCTGGTGCTGCTATTTCAAAATAACTACTCCCCAGAGTAATTTGAACTAATTACTCCCCAGGGTTTCCTGGGGCTCTAAATTGAGGTAGTGTGTCCACATTAATGGAGCCTGCCTCGGACTAACTTCGAGGCTTCCCTGTAGTGAGGACACACTATTTCAGTGTTGTTATTTTAGTTAAGTTAATGCCTATTATGCCTGCTGGCATGTAGGGCAGCAACGAAGGTTCTCCATTTTTGTTTGTCTTTGGCCATTTTCTCCAGTGTGTCCCAGTTGTAGTTCATTCTCTTCATATCTACCTCAACAGTACACCGCCATGTTGTCTTGGGCCTTCCATGTTTCCGTCGTCCTTCAGGCTTCTAGTGAAGTGCTATCTTTACAGTGGCGTCTGCCTCCCTTCTCATCATGTGCCCTATCCATCTCCATGACATAGTGGTCATGTCCCCCTGGTGGCATCGCAGGAGCAGGTCATGGTTGGAGATTGTTTTCGGCCAATAGATGCAAAGTATCTTATGAAGGCTGGTGGTGTGGAAGGATGAGAGCTTGGCACTCTGTGATCCGCCGGCACTCTGAGCCGTATAGTAGTGTTGATATGACACAGCTCTGGTACAGCTTATTTTGGGAGCTATTAAATCGAGTTTAGTTATTTGGAAATAGTTTCCTAGTGTAGACATGCCCATATTGGCCTCTCTTTCTGACCCAGAATGGGCCCTATAGGATGGTATTGCCTACCTTACAGAGCTTTATTGCTAAGTCATAAATTCAGAGAGAGCGAGATGTGGGGCTAGTAAATGCTGAAGTATCAGCAAAAGCTCTTTAACTCAGGTTTCATAACTTGAGAAATATTTTATCACCCTGGTGAGTTGAACCTCTGAAAATCAATAGAGCTTGAGAGTTGCCTGTATTGATCTGAAAGCCTGACTTGTATTGAAATATTCATGGGAGTGTGTATGTGTGTAGCGGGGGATGAGGTGTACGTAGATTTGAGTGTAAGTCAGTCTCGTTTTTCATTTAAAATAGATTAAGACTATTAGGTAACCCACAAACAATATGCTTAAAAGGGAGTTTGACTTACAAGCAGGCTTCTGACAGACACCAAGAAACGCCTTTGCCTGATTATTGTTTTTCTTAAATGGCAAACTGTTTGGAGGAAAAAGTCAAGGAGATCTGATAAAATTAGCACCACGTTCTCTTGGGGCTTTCTGGGGCTGCTTTGTTTGCAAAGCCAATTTGGACACTGCGTCTTTGATCTTCACTTTCTGTAGTTGAGCAGGCATGTTAGTATCACTCATTTCACATGAGATTTGGGATTCAAGTTTCTTCAGCAATTTAAAAAGCAGTACATTAGAAGGGGAATTGTCTGCCGGTCGTCTTAGAGTCTCAATACCCTTGATACTAATTTGATGTGATGCATTTCACCAGCTGTGTCTACCTGAACGATGTTCTATGCCCAGGAGA
The DNA here is from genome assembly GCA_032595735.1 of Pelochelys cantorii. Lineage (NCBI taxonomy): Eukaryota > Metazoa > Chordata > Testudines > Trionychidae > Pelochelys > Pelochelys cantorii. The sequence goes on along the minus strand of CM064355.1, from coordinate 9,560,069 downwards.
TTTGTGCTACTGCTGTAGAGTATTAAACTTGGTTCTTTTTCCTCCCCCTTCCCTTTCATCCAGAAGCATCCATAATTTTCATCTGCATATAGATGCAACACATGTTGCAAATATTTGAAGGGGAGGATGGAGACTCATGAGGAAACCCATTGACAAATAGTGAACCAAAGCTAAAAATGTTGGTTACTTGTCAATGCCTCCTTACATACTAATGTGTTCAGATCAAAACTGCAAGACACACTTTTTCCCCCCCGAAGGCATTCTCTTAGAAATGGAATCTTATTGACTATCTTAGGACTTGAGGGACTTGTGTTCAAATTCCTACTCTGCCACATACTTCCTGTGTGACCTTGTGCAAGTGACTTAGTCCCTGTGTCTCAGTTCCCCACTTAGAAAATGGGTTGGTTGTGAGGATAAATGCATTAAAGACTGAGGTATTGTAAGTACCACAAATGGCTAGTTATGGATGAGGGAGGAAGAGAGGAGTGGAGAAGAGAGAAAACAACAACAATAAAGAGTGGCAACATGGGCCAATGGATTACAGGAGACACTATTACTATTACATGATTAACAGATTACAGGAGAAAGGGATCTAGGGGTCGTAATGGACCACAAGCTAAATATGAGTCAACAGTGTGACACTGTTTCAAAAAAAAGCAAACATGATTCTGGGAGGCATTAACAGGAATGCGGTGAGCAAAATACAAGAAGTCATTCTCCCGCTTTACTCCGCACTGATTAGGCCTTAGTTGGAGTATTGTGTCCAGTTCTGGGCACCACATTTCAAGAAAGATGTGGAGAAATTGGAGAAAGGTCCAGAGAAGAGCAACAAGAATGATTAAAGGCCTAGAGAACATGAGCTATAAGGGAAGGCTGAAGGAATTGAGCTTGTTTAGTTTGGAAAAGAGAAGACTGAGAGGGAACATGATAGCAGTTTTCAAGTACCTAAAAGGGTGTCACAAGGAGGAGGAGGGAAAATTGTTCTCCTTGGCCTCTGATGATAGGACAAGAAGCAATGGGCTTAAACTGCAGCAAGGGAGGTTTAGGTTGGACATTAGGAAAAAACTTCCTAACTGTGAGGTGGTTAAACACTGGAATAAATTGCATAGGGAGTTTGTGGAATCTCCATTATTGGAGATACTTAAGAGCAGGTTAGACAGACATCTATCAGGGATGATATAGACGGTGCTTGGTCCTGTCATGAGGGCAGGGGACTGGACTTGATGATCTCTTACAGTCCCTTCCAGTTCTAGTGCTCTATGGTTCTATGATTCTATTGTGGCTACCATCAGTTCTGAATTTGGGGCTGACCAGGGGTGTAGGCGCTTCAGAAATAACTAAGGTGGGGCCTGACTGTGTTACGCTTGGTGGGATCCAAGGCATACGGTTCATGTCTCCAATACCCGAACATGGGAGATGGGCAGATTAGATTGACTAATTTCTTACCCCAATCCCTAACCTGCATGGATTCACCTCTGGGAGATGTTGTCCCCAGCTATTGGAGGGTTGATTGCAGCTCAGAACCCAGGCTAACAAAGAGATCAGTGCAGACGCAGCACCGAGGATTTGAGCATCATGCAGAGGTACCCAGAATTCCAGGTAGCCTTGCACGGATCATGCTGACAGCTGCATCTACCCTACCATTTTTAGCCATGTTAGCACCAATTGTAGTGTGTAAACACCCATTGAAAGAAGACGAGTTGGTCAGAAAACAAAATTACTCCTGTTTGGACTGTTGTGGGGGAAAAGCCTGTTAGCCGTAGTGCCCAAATTACCTCTAACTACTTTGACTTCTATGGGGTTTGTTCAGACGAGAAAGGTGAAAACCCTGAATATAGAAAGCCCAACTTCCATGTGAGTTTCCCACATGCAACTGATAAGCTGAAAAACTACCTGGGTTTAGATTATAAGCTGTCTCCTTGGCATTTGCCTGCACTACCATAAACCAGAGTAATCTCAGAAATGTGAATGTGCACACGCACAAAGAAATCTGAATTGCTCCGTTGAATATCTCAGCTGCATCCATTGCCAAGTTGGCATAAATCAAGCAGCTGGCATATGGTATAAATTGTACAGTGCCTTGTGCATGCCTTGTACATAAGTAATTGCAGCTAACTAGCAAGCAGGCATGGCAGGATTTTATTCGTTTCTTTTTGGTGGGCATCGTTGCATGGTGCGAGTGGGGAATCCATGGCTAGTGTATCGATGTTCTGCTGCTTTCTGGGATATGTAAATTAGGAAGGCAGAATCTTAACTCCTGAGGTTTTCATCTTCCCTTTCTAATTAAGTGCAACACAAAAGCATGCGACTCAGGTCTCTTCAAAGCAGCACTGGAAAAGTCCACCATGGGAGAAAATATTCTCCTCCTTAAGCCGGGCTGCAGTAAGTGATGGCTGAAGGCATAATGGCCATGGAACTTGAGTGCAATGCACATTCTGTGAGCTGTCCCCACGGCTTTCTGACAATGTCTGTTATGCACATTAGTTGCTCTCTGCCTCCTTCCTTCCCAGAGTTCCTTAGGTCAGACCTGCTGACCTAATGGTCTTGCCTGTCTTTAATCTGTAATCTCTTGAACATCCTCCAATTGCCGTGCTCTGAAGGGAAAATCTTGTCCTAATATGGATTACTTCAAGTACAAAAATCAATTTTTAACCCACTTATTCACCGATGGCCATTTTATTTGCCCGGTGCTTTGAAACGTCAGGCCAGCACGTTAGGTTAATCTCAGTTTTACCTGAGCACCCTTACGAATGAGCAATTCCTCGGTCTGTCCAAGAATATCTCAAAATGTGTGTTAATAAAAATACAGTTTTTAATAAAAAATAAATAAAGGGGGCTAGGGAATTTTTCATGACTTTTTTTCTCGGATTTTTGACCAGTTGGTTGAAATGTTACAAATGTTGATGTTTTGATATTTCCCTCCCTATTTCTTGTGTGTGTGTGTGTGTCTGAGGGAAGAAGAACAATTCTGATAATCCCCAAGCCCACATTCCAGTGTTTGATCATGTTCTGTCTTCTTATTGTAACCCTTCTGCCAGGTAGCGTCAGCCGCAGCTAGGGCCGGATTCAGTATCTAGGGGTTCCTCTCCATCCATCCAACACAGAACTGGCTTGAGCCCCCACCCAGTAACCTGGGAAATTCACACAGCACCCCTGGGAGCTTCTGAGAGGTAATAATGCTTCCCCACTTGCATGCGCAGAATCTGAGTGTAGAAAAGACACCTTTAATAAAAGGGGAGAGAAATAACATGGCTTTGATTTGGGAAAACACCACAAAAAGAATTCATAACCAACACCATGGGTAACAGTCCCACCACAAGTGCGCTGGGCCATGTCCTTTTCCTCACAGGTTCTTTAGGCCAGCAATGTAAATGTCCCCTTCACATGCCCAGCCCTTCTGTACACCCCACCCACAGCTGCTGCCCTTGGTCAGGGCAGACCCACAGTTCAGCGATGCATCTGCAGAGTTCACCTCCCATCCTGGGGCGAGGGAGGGGGTAGGAGCCATTTTACTCTGCCGGTCACTCGCCATCCACCTGCTCGCTGCTCTCTGGTACCGCTTGCCCCTCCCCTGGCTGCTCATCACATCTTCCGCTGGCTCTGGGCCAAACAACGATTTCCGCTCTCAGGGATTTCAGCTCTCAGCACAGTCCAGCCACAAGAGTTTCCAGCATCCACTGGAGTATATTTAAATACTAAAAGAAGCTCCTTATGGAGCCGTTCTTTAGCTCCATCGTTGAACCAGTCCTACAGCTCACACCTGGCGCCCATGCAGCTCGCTGACTCAGAGTCCTCCCTCCCTAGTTCACTTCAGAGATCTTTGGCAGACAAGCCCTTGTCCATCCAAGGTTCTCTACACTGAGAGGCTACGTCTACACTGCAGGCTTCTTGCGCGAGAACTGTTTTGCTCAAGAGTTCTTGTGCAAAAGGTCTTCCACAAGAGCGCATCCACACTGCCATGTGCTTTTGCACAAGAGATGTGCTTTTGTGCAAGAGCGTCCAGGGCAGTGTGGACGCTTTTGGGCAAGAAAGCTCTGATGGCCATTTTAGCCATAGGGGTTTCTTGCGCAAGAAATTCATGTTGCCTGTCTACACTGCCTGTGGAAGAGCTCTTGCGCAAGAGGGTTTATTCCTTATGGGGAGAGGAATAACTCTTCTGGAAGAAGCCCTGTTTTCCCACGCTGTACTGTAAATTTACTTGCGCAAGAATGCGCGTGCAGTGTAGACACCTGGCAAGTTTTTGCACAAGAACAGGTGTTCTTGCGCAAAAAGCCTGCAGTGTAGACGTAGCCTGTACAGTGTCTCGCCTTTTGAACTGAGTTCAACACAGTCTGACATTCTGCAGTCCCACAATCACCGCAAGCCTTGGTGATCCTCTCTCACAATTCCTGCATTTCATGCTAGCACAATTTGTGACCCCCACAACAGCCAAAATGGTTACAAGGATCAAAACACCATTGTAAGGCTACATCTACACTATCCCAAAATAGCTACCCTGTATCAACACAAGCCGCCCGTTATTTTGAAATATTTTTCAAAATAATGGCTGCGCTATTTCACCATCCCAGTAAACCTTGTTGCACGAGGGAGAAGGGATGGCTTGAAATAGCATGTCATTTCGACATTTGGCGCTTTGTAGATACACCAAACTTCAAAATAGATTCAAAATAAAAGACACAGTTTGCGTAGAGCAAATTTCGAGTTTAGGGTGCTGTGTAGATGCACCCTAACAGTTGAATATCTAGCAGGCCTAAGCAAATCAGGGGCAAATGGTATTTACATAAACATGCCCAGGATTTCTTTCCCATTCCAGCTGGCTGTAATGGAAGCATTGATTCAGATCCTGCTTACATCACTGATGCCACGAATATTTTAAAGCACCCCTTACAAACTTACCAAACCTTTGGAACAGAGAGAGGGAGGTATCTACATTTCCTGTCAAGTAAGCCAAGGAGAAGTTTAGCTGAAGCCCATTCAATTCTTGAAAGGATAATAAACACTTTTGGGTTTGGATCTACCTTAGAACCAAAATCCCACACAGCCAGAAAAGCTCTGAGAATTCTCACTCTCCTGAATTTCAAGGGGCTTGGATTGTGGTCCCAGCTATGGCTTCTCTCTGTTTAAAACCTCATGTTCAAAAACTTTTCTGTTAATAAACCAAAGGGAAAGATCCTTTATTTATTTGCATTCCTCAGTGGCACAGCAACTGAATGTTTAAATGACTGTCATCAAAGATCTGGTTTCTCTGACGCTAAAGAGCCTATTAATCACAATTTTAAAGTGTTCTTTAATTATCCTGTAATAAAATGACACACACACAGGGCGGAGGAAAAATTGTACACTTTTTGAGGGTTTTTTGTGCGTGTTTGTGTTTCAAATCTCGCCGGAAATCCTCTCCGATCCCCTGGCCTCTACTGCCTAATTCCACTCTCCCTCGGCTATCATTTAACGACATTACCCTCGTGTGATGTGCTTCTTCAAAGAAGTGTTTTGGGAGACAGGGCCAGCTCCGAAGCTGGTTTCTGGCAGGTTCAAACACAGTGGAAAGACTGCATGGCCTGTGCATTGGGAGTGTACAAAATGGCGATCTCGTGCATGGGGATTAAGGCCTTGAATTCAGCAAGAGACTGGAGCAAGTTCTTAAATTTAAGCCAGAGGGTTGACTCTGGAACATAATGTTACACACGTACCTTTCAGAATCAGGGCCTTCATTACCCTTATTTGTTATGGAGGAGGTGGTCTCAAAGCTGTCACCAGAGGGCTCTGCATATATGTAAATAGACAGCTAACAGATTCAGATGCCAGTAGAGGGCAATCAAGAATACGTACCACTGGGTTACATAGGAGCAATAAAACAGCACCGTAGCTTCCTCTGGCAGCCTGGAAGAGCTGCATTGAGGAGAGGAGAGGAGATGAGAAGAAGCCATGTTTTGGAAACACTTTTACTGGTGGTGTGATGCTAGGGTTAGCAACAAGGGAGGAGCCAAGGTAGTTTTTTTCGATTAAAGCCTTGTTTAGAGAGTGGCAGTTGTGGAGGCAGGAGACAGAGCGACATTTTTAAAAGCAGCTGATTTTGTTGTACTGAATTTAAGATAATTTTACTAGGGAGGTAGGTCAAGCTTTGGTTGATGGTGGGAGAGATGAAATCGCTGGCCTGTAACTGGCCCTTCCTTTTGGTACTCAGTTACCTTTACTGTCCAAAGCCTTGAATAGACCTTCCTAATCAGTATGGCCATCTCTTGTATGGTTTTAGATTGTCTCCGTTTTCAGTGTATTGTTTCAAGCCCCAACTCTTGGAATTGAGAAATTGCATGAGAACATTGCATGGTCCTGGCCAGAGGGCAGGGGACTGGACTTGATGACCTCCTGATGTCCCTTCCAGTTCTATATTCTATGACAACATGAACATCCTTTTCATTTAAGTAAGTTTCTAGCCTGCAAGAGTCCCGGCGAAAAATGGGAAGCAAATGGGCGGCCAAGTCTCATAAAGCAAAAGGCAAATGGAAAGAACCCAACATGGTTTTAGGCTTATGGTTTTTAAGCCAATTCCATCTTGGGGCCTGACGCATGATTTCTGAATGCTTGCGCTTAGCAGGAGCACCAGCTGTAAACTCCAGGATGCCAGCATGGGCGGCTGCAGAGAGAGAGGACTTGGAGGAGAGGCAATCCTGTGGCTTCAAGGCCATTCCAGAAATCGCCAGGGTCAGTTCTCCCAATAAGTCAAGGTGTGTCTTTGGCAGCAGGGTGCCTCAACTCTTCCTTGTGGTTGGGCCTCTTCCCCCCACTCCTGCAGTCAGAGCGAGGGTACTTTTCCTCTGAATTTGCTGCTCGTACGGGGAAAGGGGACGGGGAGGGAAGAACTCAGCCAAGTTAGTAACATTGTGGGCTGATCTATTTTCAGATCCAGACAGTTGTTAATGAAACAGTTGCTGTTTTGTTGACAGAACATTAATTACTTGATCTTAGGACTTGGTAATTGCGCGGGCCCCCTCTGTATACATCACTAATTACATTAGCAATTATATGGCATTTTAAAGACAAAGAAATGACTTCAGCAATTGCAGTGTCATAGGGACCCTGCTGGTAAATTTCAATCAGTGCCTAATATTTCCATAAAGTGTTGAGACCAGATCCTCCTGCAGCTGGATCATATAGAACTGCTGGATTGTGATAGGTTGTCTGGCTATCCTCGGCACTTAACCCCGCACCTCCCCCTTCCCTGGAATGCATTGAGAAATACGAGGTACATCTAGAACCTCTAATTAAAGTGAGTTGCATTCTCCCTTATTAACTTGGTGCAATCTTGGCAGAGTACTCACTTTTTGGAAATATTTCTTTACTAGCTGGAGTTACCCGGCGTTGCTCAGGACAGTTGATATAACTGAGGTGAGGAGCCTGAGGGGAAGGAGGGGAAAGGGAGCCACATGCCTGTTGCTGGCGCCCAAGCCCGCCCGCCGCTTCCTTGTTCCTCTGCCAGCCTTAGTGAGTGACTGTCCCCGCCGCTTCCCCCGGGAAGGCACTTCTCCCCGCACTGCCAAGCTCCGTGCAGCCCTGGGGAGAGGTGTCCGTCTCTCATCTCTTCCCTTCCACAGTACCTTAAAACCTTCTCCTGGATAAAAGGTTATCCCATGCAAACTTTGGTTGTGGTAGCTCTTATAGGGTATGTCTAGACTACATGGCTCCATCAGCGAAGCCATGTAGATTAGGTTTCTAGACATAGGGAAATAAAGCGGCGATTTAAATAATCGCCGCTTCATTTACATCAAAATGGCTGCCGCGCTGTGCCGATCAGCTGTTTGGCGGCACAGTGCGGGAAGCCCTTGTCGACCGCCCCGTTATGCCTCGCGGAATGAGGTTTACCAGGGAGGCCGACAAGGGCTTCCCTTCTCAACCGCGGAGCGTCCAAACTACCGCGCTGTGCCGCCAAACAGCTGATCGGCACAGCACGGCAGCCATTTTGATGTAAATGGAGCGGCGATTATTTAAATCGCCACTTCATTTCCCTTTTCCGAGTACACTAATCTACATGGCTTCATCGACGGAGCCATGTAGTTCGGACGTACCCATAGCGTCCAAGTTATTAGCACACAAACATACAAACATTCTCCTTTATATATTAGATTGTGTGGGCCTGACTGATTTAAAAAAAATTACGAGTGAATCCTCAGAAAATTATTAGATTGGTTTAAAACAGGGGTGGGCAAGAGGCTGCCAGTGGGCCGAATCCGGCCCGCCAAGCCACCAGATCCGACCCACGGCCGGCTCTCTGGAACCCTTAGGCAGAGAACAGCTCACCCTTTAAAAAGCCAGCTGTTCTCCATTCTGGACCACTAGGGAGGGAGGAGGGAGACGTCTCATGCTGTTCCCGCCTCCCAGCAAAATCTCTTTGCTCCCATTGGCCAATCTCTCAGTATCCAGCCAATAGGAGCTGAGAATTTTTGCTGGGAGCAGGGGCAGTGTAGGAAGCCTTCTCCCTCCCTTCTCTCCCCCTCCCTCTCAAGCCTGGAGTGGAGCCAGTGGAGCAGCCTGCAGCAGACAGTCTGTCTCAGGTTTCTGCTGGTAAGCGCCTCCCAGCCAGACCCTGCCTCTGGCACCCCAGCCCCTCCCTTCCCCAACCCTCTGCCCCCCCTCCACATACCTAAACACTCTGCCCCCTCCTGCACTCATACCCCCTCCCAAATCTGGCACCCCAGTCTTCTGCCTCAGAGCACAATCCCCTCATATCCTAGGTCACATCCCAAAATCCTGCATCCCCATCCCCTGCCCTAGGTCATATCTGCCTCCTTCACCCAAACTCCCTCCCATTCTCCCTCCTGCACCCCAATCCCTTACCTCAAGCTCCCTTCTGCACCCACATCCATCCCTGACCCTGGAATTCCTCTGTTCATATCATGGAAGAGTGTGGTCCTCAACCACATTCCAAAATCTGTGAGTAGCCCCCCCATCAAAAATTACTGCCCACCCCTGGTTTAAAATCCTAAAGCTCTCTTAAGAAATGTATTTGCCTTCTGGGTTTTGGAAATTTAGAGTTCACTTGACTCATTTTTTTAAGCTTTTCTCTTCAGCCAAGTAAGGCAGAAAGCTATGTATGTGTGTAAATGAAAGCTGAGAATCACATGCCTCCAAGAACTGAGCCTTTATACAACTTACCAGAACTTGCATTAGGACCATGGAAGTTCGCAACGTTACTGGACCTACACAAAGGCAGACATTACATTGCCCCAGACCATAAAAGGATGTTTCACCTGGCCAGAGTGATGTAAAAGAGCCTTCGTTTAAACGAGAAACCAGACCATTATAGTTATAATGTGTCTGTGTGAAAATATGCTTCTGTTATGCTTCGGAATGGCTTCTTGAGGCGGTAGGCTCTGTTGCATTGTAGGTACTAACGAGAGTGATCTTTGTGCTCCTGCGCAATGCACTAGCTCAGTGTTTCTCAACCAGTGGCATGAGTACCCTTGGGGTACTCGAGAGACGTCTGGGGGTATGTCAACACAGCTGAACTTTGGAAAAAAATGAATTTTTGTTTTAAGTTTTATAGCGCTTTATTATTTTGTACTTTTTACACTCAAACATTTCATCACCCGCCTGGCTACAATTAAGTTGTTTAAACACCTGTGTTGCAATGGTAGAAAAAAAAATTGTGTGTCTGAAAACTGTCGGTACTGGGGGTACTTATAATTTTTGTTTTGAAAAAGGGGTACTTTATAAAAAAATTGAGAAACCCTGCACTAGCTTGAGCAGGATCTGAAAGCAATAGCTAAAATAATCTCAAAAGTTCTCTGTTTTTTTCTTGTGTTTTATAGCTGTGCGTTTAGCATGCAAGCCAATGGGGAAAGTAATTGAGTGGTCCACCCTTCAGCTGGTATAAATCAGTGTCGTTCTATTGAGTCAGACTGACACCTACCAAGGATGTGGCCTGTGTCTTTTAGAAGTTTCAGCTGGTAAGCAAAGACAGGGATAGTATTATTCACCAGAGGCAATCGCTCTCTCTCTTTTATTTACTCATCCACTTCCTTCCACCACCTCGGAAATAATGTGGGCAGAGATTTTAAGGTAGATAAAGATGTGGTGTCAACTGTGTGCATATAGCTCCAAAGGCTGTCTGTGGGGGCACTCCTAGGACCTTTCCCTCTGGAAAACCCAACCCCCTACCAGATGAGTTAAAGAAAGTAGCACATCTTCAGTTAGGAGAAACTCAAGGTCCCGAGTGCTACACGAGATCTAACCAGTTTAACTTACAGTACTCCCTTTTGGCCTTAAAAATTAAGGAAGTAGCAGGTTCTGACGGTCACTAGAAAAACACATGACTAGAGCCAAATGAAAAAAAAATGACGGTTTTCTATCGAAAAAAGGAATTTAATAGAAATAGACACTTTTCTTGGGAATGTGTTGATTCTGACAGGAAAAATTTTAAACAACTCCTCTGTTTTGTTTGTAGAAAGGTTTTTTTTTTCAATTTTATCATTTGGATTGATTTGACTGCATAAACACTATCTACATCCGGGGTGGGCAAATATCGGCCTGCTAGGGTTAGCCCCTAGTGGACTCCCACACTACCATATTTACCTGCACCTCCACAGGGCTGGTGACCATAGCTCCTATTGCCCGCAGATCTCTGTTCCCATTCAATGGGAGCTGTGATTGCCTGTACCTGTGGAGCTGCAGGTAACAGCAGCACTGGTGAACCATCACCATTTTATTGCCCACCCCAATCTACGTAAATGTAACATGAAAAGTCAAAATAGACAGAACTGAAATCATACAGCTGACTTGGAATGTATTACCATATCAAAATAACCCAGATCAACATTATCAACTCAAACATGTGGTGGTCTTTCCCAGAGAACAGAAATTCTATTTCCCAGCTTTCCATGTGACTTTATGCACTAAGCTTTGATCGTGTATTCACTGATGTCAATAGCAAAGCTCCTATGGACTTTAATGTTACAGAACCAAGGCCAATGCCAGTGTATTTCAGATGCACACATGTTAATTTCATTCCAACCTTCTGCCATTGTGTAGTCCAGTTATTAAGGGAAATAGTTTTTGCTTTTCAAGTTTGAACTTTGAGGACATTGGATGTTTGAGTCTCTCTTCAGCCTTCAGCCTGGCATTGACTTCCAGCTCTTGTGGGTTTTGACTTTCGCCAGCAATCCAACTTTTGGAACTCTGCCTATGCTAGCGAACCTTGTTGCTCGACATTTTCTTCCCAGCCACATAATGTAGATAGCTGCATGTTTCTGTCCCACAACCGGGGATCATGCACAATTTACTGGTTAGGTTGGAACAGCTTCCAAAAACAATCCAGCTGCTTGTGCCCAAGGGGGGTTGCATTGATCAGAGATAATATTCATAAACATAAGAGTGTGTGACAAGTTCACCTACTTACTGTGCTATAAAATTGTAACAGATTAGTAAGTACCTTAAATAGAAATCAGAAGTGAAGCAGCCCTGTCAACCCATATATTGACATCAGAAAAGGAACCAACAGTGGATCATGATTGATACTGGGACCAAGGTTGGCTGTTTTTTGTGTTACTCAAAGGGCTGAGGTTTATTGTGAAGGATAGATTGCTTAGCAGAAACACAGAGCAAACCAAGAAACCTGATAAGACAGACACATCCTTGGATTGCCTCTGTGGGACAGTATTTTGGTGCGGTCTGTTTCGGAGGAGGAAGTGTAGGATTACCCACTTCCCCTTCTCGATGTTGATGTTTGCTAGACATTGTCTCTGTTTCATGGCTGCTCTGTCTGCACCCTCTTGTATGGCCACCAGCTGTCTGGTTAATCCAGTCCCGCAAGCAGAGTTAATGAGACATTCCTACTTATGTAACCTGGTGTGATTAGAGCCTCAGATCTTGGCACCTCAGCAGCTGCGTGTTGTCATTGAGATAAATATTTTAACTGCTCCATCAATTCCCTAGTTGCCTGGCATAAGTGGCTGAAAGAGAAGCTACTGTTTCACTGTGTATTAAAGTGGAATTCAAGTTCCAACCAAACAGATGCCTAAAAACAACCTGTAAGGAGGCAGGTCAGGGCTGGTCAGTGTTTGATAGAATTTAGTTTTCACTGGGCCTTTCTTGTGGGAGGTATTTCAGATATTTACAAGGCAAAGAGCCGGATCCTGGCTTTCCCCTCTTGGGCCAAGTACCAGCTGACAGTTCTCAACAGTATCTCTTGCACAGCACAGGGCATTACCGTTACAATCATCAGGGAAGTGTCAGTGTGCTTGGTGCTGTACAAAACGCAAACATGACACTGATCTTGAGCCCAATTTTGAAATAGGCCCCCATCTTATTTTTCACAGAGAAAACTTCAGTCAGATGGGAGAGCTGGCCAAGGTTCGGCGCAGAAGACTTTCAGTCAGGACTCCTGGTTGTCTTCCTGCCCCTGTCTCTCTTAACCAATGTGGACAAGTCACTTAATCTCTGTGTAGGCCTCATTTTCCCCTAGAGGTAACAGCAGAGGACAGGACCTTGCTGTGCTAGAAGCTGTACAGGTGCATACAGAGAGACAGACTGTGCCCTGAAGTCTACACAGATAAGACAGACGAAGGGTGAAAGAGCAGAGAGAGGCCCAGAGGGAGGAAGTGACTTGCCTAAGGTCACACAGCAGGCCAGTAGCAGAATGGGGTATAGAACTCAGGGTCTCTGGAATAGAATTTAGGAGGCCTACCCATTAAATCATGTTTCCTTCATGAGTCCTCAGGGTTGATAAATGCATGTGTAAAATGCTGTGAGATCCCTTTAATGATGCAGAGAACCGCAGGGTATTATGTAATTTGGAAAAAGTGGTGAAAGGCCACTTTACATTCACATTGTGGGGGAAGGCTAAACTTTTCAAAATATTCTCCTCAGTTATGTTAGGGGGAAGATTTCAGACATAGCACCCTATGCATGATGTTGCAGTCATATAAGAAACCCAGGCCCCCAGTGCAAACAGCTTCATATAAAACATAGATGATGGATGCAGGATTGCGCTGGGAAAGAAACACAACTGGCCAGTTCTTTCCAGGCTGCCTGTGTGTTCCAAGCCTTTGGTTTAATATTGAATGTGAGCAAAAGGTCAAGGGTTATGAGGCAAAGTGGGATAGAAGGGGGCTGGGTAAGGCTTGAATTTCCAAGAAGTTAAGGGAACAAGAAGTCTCGGTGTTGGACACCTGACTTCCTGAAGAACCTTTGAAAATCCCAGCAATAATGCATGATAGAGGAAATGCATTTAGAGGACAGACTTGGATGATGTTGATCAAGGAACCATTTGCACGCCGAGGGAATCGTTGCTAAATATAGCAATGAGCCTGGTGGGAGGGGCATTGAAAGACCAAATGACTTGGCACAACATATTTTTGACCATGGTGGGAAGGAGCCAAATCCCTAAGGGACTGTCCGCAGCCACAAAAGTGAGACTGAATCATTTGACTTGGTGCAACTCGTGGGGTCTGGTGCCCCTTTTGGTGGACTCCATAAGGGCACATGCCGAGGGAAGATTGTGTTAGCTGTTGAGTGCAGGAAGAGGAATCTGTGTGAGCTGGTCCTGTTTCTGAAGACAGTTTTGCCTTTTGCAGTCCGGGTCACGAAATGCTTGTCAGTCCTGCTTTTGAGATAAGGCACGTAACTGTGTGTTGTTCTGAACCCACTTACGAAACGACAAAAGCCAAACCAAGATCAGTGACAAATTATTTTCTAGGATGGACTGAGCTTTACAAAACAGAGTGTGCACCCACATATCCTCTTCTGCATGGCTAAATTCATATGTGTTTAACCCAACACAACATTTGTGTGTGTGTAACACTGAAGTCAAGAGTTGATCATTTTTCTATAACTGATTAGCCGTAAGTTTTCTATGCATTTCTCCCCTTGCCCCCAGTGTTTTGTCTGGCATTTGCTCTGACTCAGATGAGGGGTTTCTAAGGGTCAGTCGGATAACATATCACAAGCACACAGTGTGCTTGTATATCAAAAATTTCTCCAAAGAGGTTACAAATTGGTAGCACAGTGTAAAGAATCTCAGAGCTTTTTGTACCATCACAATGAGCTCTTCCCCCTTTGCATATAAAAACAAGGTCACTGGTGTGGAATAGGATTCCCTTTCACACTAAGGGTGTGTCTACATTGCAGGGCTTAACTCGAAATAAATTGAGCTACGTCAATTGTGTAGTTTATTTCGAAATAGGGAGCATCTACACAGCACTTATTTCAAAATAGAGCACTCCTCCTCCGACTTCCCTTATTCCTCGTACAATGAGGGTTACAGGAGTCAGAGTAAGAAGTCCTCCAGCTTGACAGTATTTTGACACTATTTCTAAATAACAGCTTGCTGTGTAGATGCAGACTAAGTTATTTTGGAATAGAGCTAATTATTTCGAAATAGTGTTGCAGTGTAGATGTACCCTAAATGTGTAATTATATCCCTAGAAATCTTTGCTTACTAACAAATCACAGCAGCCTATTAAAAAAAAGTGCCCAGCCTAATCTTAAATAATCTGGATCCAATCCTCAGGTGGTGTAAACTGGGGTAGGTCGACTCAGGACGAGTTGATGGATTCTTCATTTTGACTGTTAGGGCTGTGTGGTTTGTTAACAAGGTTGCATAGCTATTCTTTCTGCTCCCTGAATGACTGACTGGAAGAGATGAAGATTGAAAAATGCGTTTTTCCGCTGTCAGTTTGTGGATGACACTTTGAGAGGTTGCAACACTTTCACTGAGATGTCTGAACACTCACTCAGTGCCAGATTCTGTCTTGAAGTAAAGCATTAGAGCTTGTCAACAAACTTGTGCCAAAAGTCTGTCTGGGGGAAATGGCTTTTTCTTCCCCTGCGTGAAAATGTTTGCAAAAGAATTCACTCAAACCAGTCTGAGTCTGGTTTGACAAAAACACTAACAATGTTCAGTTTTTGCAACCTTAATTTTTTTTCAAAAGTAAATGTTGTGCCATCCTCAGATTTTTTTTTTTTGTGAGATCAGAGGGGAGAGAGGACTTGAACAAGTTTCAAAAGACCTTTCTCCCTTCAAATTTCCTTTTTCAAAATGTCTCACAAGAAACAACCAGCATTTTTTTTTTACCAATTCCAGCTATCTATAAGGGTTGGCTCCAGAAGCATAAAGGTAAGAAAGTGTCTGCTTACTCCCTCATAGGATCAGGTAGATGCGAATATTTGGGGCCGAGGGTGTTCTTTGCTTTGACCCACTTGCTGGTCATTACAGCTGAGCTGGTACAGAGAGTCTGGTCATTTATTATTGATATAAGCCAGCAGCAAATTAATATGTGCATAATGAAGCAAGAGAGACTAGCGGCTCAAAGTCTGAGTCACAATGCCTGCTGGACTACGGCTGTTGATGTTACAACCCTTGCTCAGAGTTCTGTCTAGAGACACTAGCTAGCCCACATGACTATGGGTCATGTAAAATAATATGACCCATAAGTCATATCAAACCAGACTCAACACTTATTTTTAATGGAAAAACCGTTCATATTCTTCCCTAGCTGATCAGCTGTAGTCTATGACTTGCTGCTTGTCAGCTCAAAAAGACAAATAAAAACCTGTAGGCCTCTAATTGAAATCCGTGCTTTAATAAATAATCATTAAAACACTATCTGGCTACCTGAAAATGAGTTTTCATTTGTAGAGTTCTAGGGCTAGTCAAATATTTGAACATTTTGAAGTTTGACCCCCTTCCACCAATAAAATGAAATAAACAACCTTTTTTAAGACCATACCAATAAATGTGGAGGCTAGAAGTGGTCATTATTATCATGTATCGTGGTCTGCCAAAGATTACTGCATCTCGCCCAAAAACTTGGGGTTGAACCTTTCTGTAAGAAAAAACATCTAGTGTTGATCTAAAGATTTCATGTGGTGGCAAATTTCCCACAATCCTTGGTAACCTGATGTAATAGTCAATTGCACCTGCTGTTCAAAATAATCCTCTTACTGCCATAAAGTACCTACCTAGATCCATCAAGAACCGAAGAAATACACAATAAAGCCTATTTTGAGCTTCAGAAATTTCCAGACCATTCTTTTTACAGTACAAAAATTTTATTTTTTTTGTTAGGATAATTTAAAGTTTAAAACTGAAGTAGACATATTCATTTTACAAACAAGATATTCTTCAATAAGTAGGACCATTAAAAACAGTAAACAAAAAAAGCTATCTTTACAAAAAGCTCTGTGCATAGCAACTTCATACCGTATATAATAACTGACAAAGCAAAAAAAAAAAAACCCAAAATAAATGAACTATACAATTGGGAGAAATTATTTTACAAAAGGGAGAGAACGGTCTTTAAAAACCATGCATATTGAAAATGTGCAAAGAAATAGGGAGAATAAAGATGCTATAACAAGATAAATAATGAAATAAAACATACTCTTTGAAAGTTATGATAAAATTTGTAACTACCTATCGCAACACATGTCTTTCTAGTGTCAAAAGAAAAGGAAACTTGATAGAGAATTCTTAAACAGCAATGACTAGAAAAAGGACTGATTAGTTTGTTCCTTTTTAAAAAAAAATCCTTACACACAAATTTACACATTTTTTTTTATTTTTGCCACTGCCAAAGTCCTTGTTTCGTGGTTGTTTTTTATTTACATGTTTTTCCACATGAAGCTACCAACAAGTTGAACAAGACACTTTCCATGCATGAGCAAAATTCATATTCTAAATCATTGCCATGTTAATTTCATAACTTTTAGACAGCTCAGATCACGCTAAGATGTCTTTTTTGTTCACTTTGTGGGCAGCTACATTTATAGGTCTCTTTCTCAAGGTACTTGAGAGAGTCTTTCAGGGACATTTTCCTTAGGTCTAAATTGGACACCCGACTTTCCAAGTAGAGAGAATGACTAGCAAATAGAGTTCATGAAAATAATGTCTTTAAATGCCACATGAATTTTGAAAATTTCAGAAGAATTTGTTTTAAATGGTCTGATTTTCTTTTTCTCTGAACTTTCTGAGAATTTAATCTTTCATTTTCAAAAGAGGCAGTATTTTTTTTCAATATGTCTAAGATGACCGATCAATAAAAGAACATTTTGAATAATTTGCAGGCTAGTATTTTCATGAATTGTTTCCAATGAAAAAATTTGAAAAATAGAAACTTTCTAATACTTTTTTTTAATTAAAAAATTTCAATAGCTCCAACTAGCAAGCAGCTATTGCCCAGCATACAATCTAGAAATCCATATCCAGGATTTTCATGGTGCACAGAAGTTTTAAGACTGCCACAGTCTCCTCTTAATAGCAAACAATTGGCAATATTTAAAGGTAACCAATGAGAATTATTGGAGAGGTGAAAACAGGGACATGAGTGTTTATGCACTTGATGGAGCAAACAGACTGCTTTAGTGGCACAGAATGGAAAAATGAGACACTTCAGCATTTTTGGGAGAGGCCCTGAATGACAGATGGACAGTGAGGGGTGAAAAATACCCCAAGTTTCATCCGTCTTCTGGCAAGGCAGAGATTCATTGAAGTCAATGGGACTTTTGACTTCGGTCCTTATAGCCCTCAATGCATATTTTCTGTGTACACAAGGAAGCCTCAAAATCAGTCTTCTAGTCTCATTGTGATACTGATATCTCTGATTATATAATGATTAGATTGTTTGTGCTAGATAACAGTCACCAGGCTAGTCAGATTGAGGGTGAATAAGTGAATTTACGACAGTTCAGGCTTTTCCTCAAGATTCCTTACCACATAAGGTCCTTTCACCTTCTGCAGATCATTCGGTTTCATGAAGAGTTCATTCCCAGATGGAGAGAGGGGTACACAAGGGTCTGTAGAGGCATTCATCCTTACAGCCACATAACTTTATTTTACCTTCTCTGGAATTCAGACACTGTATCTAGTCCAACTGCAAGACTTTGGTTAGTTCTGTATTTCTGATGCTGCTCCTTAAACACCAGATAGGCCCAACCTATTCTCTCCTGGAGGGTGCACTTAATTGCCAGTTGTGCTGCTCTTTAAATGGGGGCATTGATTTTAAAAGAAAATAAAAAAACCTTTTCAAGGTGGATTTCATGACAGTGAAAAGGAGCCTCACAAATCATCTATCAGACAGCCCCAGCATCTCCCTCCTCTGGTTCTGAGTTCTGTCCCACAGGGATCATTTGAGTTTATTTGGCCTCTCTGCCGAGCTGGGTGCTAATTAAGAGCCAGATCCTGCAAACACTTAGGCATGTTCAATAAATTTTGTCATGCGCGCCCTGATACTGCACTACACTCTATAAGGATGGAGCCGCCCAGTGGATCAGCCCTGGTGCAGTACAGTGCAGGATCGGGACCATAACTAATCTGTCCCATTGACTCCACTGGATTTATTTACATAAGTAAAGTTGCCCAGGTGTCTCTTTTTTTAAGCATATGGTCCTACGATGACGGTTCAAGATGAAAACACCTGTCCACTAGAGACTAGACTAAGCTCTATCAAGTCAGGACACACAGTAGCTTTCAGTTACTAATAACGTGAGCTAGATTTGAGGCTTTATAGCCTATTATTAATCCACTCCCCAAACAGAAATACACATTAGCTCAGCACAGCCAAAGTGTCATGAATGCCTACCACCCCTAGCCCAGTGTTGCTTTGCTCACCTGCTACCATATTCAATGATCACAGAATAAACTAATGGTGAGTATCCTTGGAGAATGGGCAAATCAAATTTTGGGTGTCACTTTATCTTAAGGATGCATTTATAAATAGCAAAATAAATTAGTAATGTTATAGGAACGTTACAACCCTAAGCAGAGTGCATTAAGGATGCTTAGAGCTGCTTGAACAATTTTCTGTGAAAAGTGGCACTTCCACAAAATGGACATTTTCATGACCGTTTTCATCAGGAAACCAACAAATGTTCATTTATGTGTGTTTCCCTTCCCTGTGTGCTTCCTTCCTTCTCTGTTTGATTTGGAAACAGAACATAGAAAATGAAACAAGTTGGTTTCTTCATTGAAATTCCAAAAAATTTGAACCAAACAAATTTGTGGTGTTCATTAAAAATGCTAAGGATTGTTTGATTAAAAGTAGCTCTAGTTATAAAAAGAACTTCAGTGGATTCCACAACAATTGAATGGCTATTTACTCAAAGATACTAATTAATGAAATACATTAAAGACTTTGAAGCATTTTCTGATTTACTGATGAAAAGCGCTGTATCACAGTTAAGGGGGGATTATTAATTATTACTGTTACATAACTCTTTATGAATGCACCCTTAATATAAAATATAATCGTATTTTTGTACGTCTGCCATAGTGTCATGAAAAACTATGAGAGAACCGTTTCGATCCCCCTCCTGTTCATAGGAGAATTTCAAAAAATAAACTCATTTTCACCTAAAAAATCTGCTTTGTTCAAACACTTAGAAGCCATTCATTTGCCAATAGGGTCTTTGAAACTAGCCACCTTATCCCAGTACCTTAAAATTTTAACTGAAGCAAAAGATGGAGCGAGAGAAAAAAATCTGCGGATAAAATTCTTACATTAACTACTGATTGAGATATATATATATATATATATATATATATATATATATAGTAGCGTGTGTAAAAATTTGTGATGAGTTAATTGGAAAGAATCCTATACATCCTTGCACATGGTTCAATAGGGGGCTAAGGAGAGAAGTGAAGGCCTACGGCAGCAAAAATCGTACGTCTCTTAAAGTTGTCACTACATTTTTGCATCATTTTTTCTTCATTGTACACAGGAGGAAAAAGTCCAAAAATGGTCTTAATTGCTACCTCTACATACAATAAGTTACAAGTTTATTTAAATAATTGTAAAACATCTTACATTTTTAAAGAGGTTAAACTATAGATAAACACACACATACACCAAAGTTCCATCATTCATGTCAATTTGTCCTAGAAATTCTTCCATGCTGGTACCCTGTTTTGTTGTTTGTTTGTTTTTCTGCATAAACTAAATTGGTATTTGAAAGACTCCATAGAAAATAGAAACTTCAACTTTTTTTCCCCTACAAAGTAAAACAAATAGTATCCAAAATAGCGAACTTGAATCATTTGCCAATTTTTTCTTTTTAATATTTTATAAACATTAGGAAGGTTTCGTGTCCATCAAAAAAGACCTTGCATTTCTGACCCCATCATGCCAACTGCTGTCCAGCCTGGCTTGGCTAACTCTTTGTTTGCAATGTTTTAGGAGTTGACATGGCTACATAAGAAACATGGAACAGGTAAAAGATCCAGACTCCTATCTTGTCCAATTTGTAACAATTGTTCCTTTTTTTTCCGGGTGTGGCTTTCCCCAAAAAAAGAGCTCGTAGTGCTTCTTTTTTTTTTCTTTTTAGTGGTCCATCACAATAAGTAGTTTTGTGCTGTAAAAGAAAAATGAAAAACGAAACAAAAAAGAGCAAAATATCCTCTTCTTTTACATCGGGGGAACGACAAGACCAGTCATGGCTGAAAATGAAGATTGACAAGGTTGAAACTTTGGCAACTGTTTTATCAATGCAGAACTGTGAGCCACCCTTCAATAGGGACATAGACATGTGAGTCACTTCCTCTCCCACATGTGATCGAGTATCCTCATGGCACCTATGGGTGAAAAAGCACGACTAGGCAAGCTAGTCATCGTAGAGTCGAAGGCCAGAAGGAATCACCAGATTATCATGCCTGACCCTCCTGTGAATCACAGGCCATCAACACCCGTACACTAAACCAGAGGAACTGAAAGTCTTGCTGTGTCCTTGGGCAAGGTGGGGGGGGGCAGTTCTGTGCTCCCAGAAGGGGTGGGACCAGGGGCAGCCAAACTTCAGCACCCCCTGGGCTGCAGCACACCTCCTCCTCCCTTCCCCCCTGCCCTCAATACCACTTGGAGCACAGTGTCCAGTGGTGATTTAAAGAGACAGTGCTCCAGGCTCTTTTGAATCACTGAGCCTCAGGGCAATTGCCCCTTTACTGCCCCTGTCAGTGGCCCTGCACTAAACTGAAGAACTGAAATTAGACCAAAGTATTACACCCCGCAGGGGACTCGATTATTATGCGTCATAGGCAGAGATGAGGCGGGACTAAGGTGCACCACTGCCTGAGCCCCTCCCCCTCCAAAACTTTCTGCTTCCTTTAGTGCCAGTTAGCAGCTAGAAAAGAAGATCTAGCATTGGTTGTCCCGCTTGGCTTGCCAAAAGTGATGAATGAGCCACTCCTCTAGAATAAACGCCTCCCAGGGTTCTTCCCTGCTTATGTTCTGTTGGCTGAATGAAGGGAGTTGGTGGCCTTCTTGAGATCCTTTCTCAGGGCCCAATTTTCATAGGGGGGTGCTCAGAACGCCCTGAAAATTGGCCCCCTTTAGGGTGTCTCAGGTTGGGCCGTCTACATGGTCAATCCACAACTCAAAACGTAGACTCAGATGTCAAAACAGACCACGGCCACCGGGTCCCAGGGTGAGCAGACATGGCAGAGTGGCCAACCCTGCTTGGCCCCCTTCCCAACGGGAATCAGACCTGCTAGCAGGGTATCTGGAGGGGAAGAAGCTTGCACTGCCCCTTCCCCCTAAGCCTAGCAAGGCCGACAATGAATTCTCCAGCTTTGACCTTGTTAATGACTTAGTTTGAATTCGTGCTGTGCACATGATTTACTATTTTTAAAAGAGCTCCTTTTAAGGGTGCCTGGTCAGATGATGAGGCTTATGCAAGCACCTTGGCTGATGGAGTGGGAGGTCATCCATCTCTCTTACCATGTTACACATACAGAAGTGGTTCAGCTGTGACCAGGCAGCGGTAACATGGCAGCAAATGGGAGGTAGACCCTAAACATGTACAGGATCTGGGCCAATTCCCAATTCATCTGAGAGTGACCAATGGATTGTATTCAGTTAGCTTCAGTAGAAGTCATACACCAGCTTCTCCTTTGCTCAGTTTACACCCTTTGTTTGAATTGCTGTCATTACCGGGCATGCTCCCAGAACACTGAACACATATGAATTATTTACTAGTCACTCTCACTGGCTTTAATTGCAGCTGTATCTTTCCTAACGGACAACTGGAGCAGTTTAAGCTGCCAGGAATTGGTCCTGTTCCCAAAGGCATCACTGGACAAGGTTTGTTTTGTTTATTTATATTTAAAACAAAAGCCAATGGGTTGTATTTTCCAAGGGGCCTTCTTGCAGTGTAAAGCCTTAATCCCACAAAGATTTATGCCCACTGAAATCAGTGAGATTCTGCATGTACTTAAAGTCCTATCTTTCCAGAGCCTTACATTTCACCCTTATGTTTGTGTTAAAATAAACTGCAAACATCGGGGATAAGCCTCTGATTTTTGTGGAGCGATGTTGATTTTAAGCAGCTGGATCTAGGCCCACCATTAGGATCATTTAGCATGATGTGCAAATAAATGTTTTTTTGTATTCAGAAATGATGATGAGGAATAAATCTACCCTGCAATTTTAGGGCACGGAGCCAGAAAGAGAGAGTGAAACTGACCAGTCTAGATTAATTGTCCATGCTGAGTTTCTTTTAAAAAAATGCCAAAGAATTCCTGATTTGTAGTGCTAATGTAGCCATCTTGATCCTAGGATATTAGAAGGATAGGTGGACAAGGTAATAGAGGTTGAATCTCTCTAATCCAGCACACTCTGGTCCAGCAACATCTGTGGTCCAGCATGACTTTAGTTCGCCGGATGTCCACTTACCATGGGTATGGCCAAGTTTCCCATGGTCCTATAAAGTCGGTTTACAGCCACCAGTCCTACTCGCAGTATTCTGTGCTGTTATTTAGCTCTAATTGACTCCTAAATGTCTTCTAAGAGCCCAGGAAGCAATGGCAGTGTTGGTAATGCTGCTAGACAGCACTGACCTCCTCTGGTTTGGCAAATTCTCTGGTTCGGCACCAGTCAGATCCTGAGAGCGCTGGACTAAAGAGGATGGTTCATGCCTCAGCTTGAAACAGGCACCAGAAAACCCTGTGCATTAACAAGTCCCTTCTCCTCCCCCATGTAGGAAAGAAAAACAGAGTTGGGAGCGTGTCTGCACACACCAGGGGCACTGGTTAAATGAATGGAAGAATGGCTGTAGGCAAAGCGTCAGTGGTTGAATCCGTTTAACATTGGACCTTTAGTTAAACTGATGCAACTTTGGGCATGGACCAGGCCCTAGATTCTTTTTAAGGTGGGAGAGCTGTCAGAACAGGGATGTTAACAAAATTCATTATTATTTTTATTTTAAAAATAAAAGTGGAAAAAGTAAATAAGTAAAAGTTATTTACTTATTCCCGCAATAAAAGAACTAGGGGTCACCAAATGAAATTAATACGCAGCAGGTTTAAAACAAACAAAAGGAAGTTTTTCTTCACTCAGCGTACAGTCAACCTGTGGAACTCCTTGCCAGAGGATGCGGTGAAAGTTAGAACTTTAACAGGGTTCAAAAAAGAGCTAGATTGAGTCCTGGAGGTTAGGTCCATCAATGACTATTAGCCAGGATGGGTAGGAATGTTTCCCTAGCCTCTGTTTCTCTGGAGGTGGCTGACAGGAGAGGGATCATGTGAGGATTACCTGTTGTGATCCCTCCCTCTGGGGCATCTGGTATTGGCCACTGTTGGCAGACAGGATACTGAGCTAGATGGACCTTTGATCTGACCCAGTATGGCTGTTCTTATGTTCTTACGTTCTTATGTTCTAAAAAAGGCCATATAATCCAGTGGATTGGGCTAATATTTTTACTGAGCCAAAGGGCAAGAATGCCAATTAAACCATATTCTCCTAGTGGTGGGCCGAACTCTAGTCACCCCTGACCTTTCATCTGAATCTTGCACCTCCAGCTGCCTCTGTGACAATGAGAAAGTAGATTTAAGAATATTTTCTAACTCCCCCCTTCTTTCCATAGCTCATGAAACAGCTTAGATCTGCTGCTCGCTCCTTTGCCCCACCCTCTACACCTCCCCCCACTTCCCTTTGGGGCTGTGCTGTCAAAAGCCTATTTCCCAG
Organism: Pelochelys cantorii; assembly: GCA_032595735.1. Lineage (NCBI taxonomy): Eukaryota > Metazoa > Chordata > Testudines > Trionychidae > Pelochelys > Pelochelys cantorii. Next base: position 9,536,124 of record CM064355.1, on the reverse strand, counting down.
CCTGTACCACTTTTTATTGAATGTTTGTGAGGTTTGGATTAAGGTCTTACACTGCTAGCAAAGCTGTAATTATTTTTGCCTGTATTACTATATATTGAATCGATGTAACTTTTCAATAAAGGTGGTTCAATGCAGGACACTCCCTGATGAGTTGGGAATATAGAAAGCACAGTCATTATCTCCGAGGGGCTTTTTTTCTTGGAGGGAAATGGAAAAAGAATTAGAGATGAGCCTTATTGTATTAGCCTTGACAGCTTGCAATTATCAAGTGAAACACTTGATTAAAATTGTCGCAACGGAGAATTTTATATAGATCTATGAATCGAACACTGATCACACCCAGATCCTATGGTGAGAGGCTCCTTCAGTGTGTGTAATTAATATCAGACACTACACTGCCATGACCCCTTTAAATTTCTTCCTGCCTTGCAGGGAAAAGAACTCTGTGTTCCTCGTGGAATTCACCTCGCAGCCTATGAAGGATTTTAAAGAGGCGGGGGGGCTATATGAATGTACCCACCCGCACAAACCAGATTTTCATAAACAGTTGGTGATTTTTAGGTGGCCGACTTGAGAGCCCTTTAAAGGGGTGGGCGCTCCGCCCTTTCTGAAAAACTGACCCCCTGTAAAGTATTTCAACTTAGGCGCCCATGATTTCTGGCCCTCTGAAAGTGTATGTAGAAACCCTTTTGTAAAGGCTTGGGACTTCAGAAGCAGTAAGCTCTTAGTTAATGAGAGGTATCAGTGAGAGTCAATGAGAGTTATCAGTGCTCATACCTCTGAAAATCAGAGGCCAGGGAGATAAGAACTGGTACATGTGTGTCTGAGGCTGAGAAGCGGGTGTTTGATAAGTGTAGTGCTCTTGGTTGGGGCAGGAGGGTGGAGGCTAGGGAGAGGCTGGGGACATGAGCAGGTTGCCCAGGTGACTTTAATTCTGGCACTTCTGAATTGTTGGGTGCTTGATTTTGCAACTTTGACATTATTCCAACATAGTTTTTTGGATGCAATACATACATTTACTCTTATTTTAAATATAAAACGTTTCTTGTTGCACCGCTCACCCCAGCTTCTTTGCAGTTAGCATGGTAGCTTTTTGACCACAGCCTAACCTAAGCAGTCCAAGGTCTAAAGTTCTTAGGCCAGGACTACACTAGACCGGAAGCTCAGCTTAAGATACGTAACTCCAGCTACATAGAATACGTAGCTGGAGTCAACTTACCTTAAGCCGAGCTTGGTGGGGTCTCCACAGCAGCAGACCGACAAGAGCAAATGCTCCTGTCAGCTTCCCTAACTCCTTGCAAAAGCAGGAGTACTGGCTGTCAGCAGGGGCGCCCTCTGAGTTTGATTTAGCAAGTCTTAACTAGACTCACTAAATCAAACTCCATAAGATCGATCATGGCAGTGTCAATCCTCCACAGAGTGAAGATGTGGCCTTAGATATTGCCCTTTACCACCCCCTCTTTAAAGTTTGTTTCCCTTTAGCAAAGGCCTGGTCTTTGCTGGTAATTTAAACTTCAGGTTCGGGAATATTTTCTTTTGCCTCCTCGCTATGAGACGACAAATGCAGCAATTACATTATGATTAGGGTTGATATTTTTCAAAGACCTTTCTAATTAGGATTAAATAAATGTGGTGATGGCATGATAGCCATTTTGGGATTCAAAAGTCAAACCTGTTATTCAAATTAAAATGCATCCGCCTTAATCGTTGAAAGACAAACGGAACCGATTTTTCTAATTACACTTGGATTCATCAGGAACAAGCAGACATGCCTAATCAGTTGCCTTTTGTTTCATGGAGGCAAGGGGAAGATGGCTTCCATTTCAACAGCAGATGGCTCTCATAGTAGCCAGCTCCAGCACTTCCTAGCCCAAGGAAGCCTGAGAAGTCAAGTAATTTGTTGGCTTACAGGCTAATAAGAGGTTTAATTTGTGAGCAGACAACACTTCCAGCTGATGTCAATGAGAGCTGCAATATTTCTGAAAATCAAGCCCATTGGCTCTTAATAGACCTGGCCGAAATTTTTCATTCAACGCTTTTTTTTTTTCAAAGACAAAGAACTTTTTTAAGGCAACTATCAGGGTTTTTGTATGTGTGTAAGATTTTCCAGTGCAAAATATGGCTCAGAAAATTGCCATACCCATCAACTTAGAGTGTGTCTGTATGTGTGTGGTGGAAATAACCTTTCTTTGTATATTGGCAGCGTCCGGTGTTGACTCTGCAGGGTCTCCATGGCTGACTGTAGCATAGAAAGCCTGCACTTGATCAGCTGTGGCCTTACTAATGGGTTTCAGTATAAAAACAGAGAGCCTGCTATGGCTGCCAGGAATCCAGATGGGATGATGGATGGCAAATGCTAAGTTTAAGTCTCAGTGTTAAAACCATGAAGATGTTTGTATTAAACTGAAATGTGGGTTTATTTGTTTTTTGTTTTGTTTTAATTTCACAAAAACAATTGGGCCATTTAATTCTCTCCCTCCTCTAATTGCTGCAGGCTGACTTATGCACGTAATCACGAGATAAGGACAGAAGAATGGGACCATGCTGCACATGCGTGGGTTACATCAGTTGCTGCTCTGTACTGGGCATTGGCATGAAAAGGTTAAGGTAGGAAAGCGTGGATTACAATGCACAGTCTCCCCACCAGCTGAGTAATTGTAATCACCACCAGGTGAATTTGAACCTGGGAACTCTGAAGCAGAGTATAGGAGCCTCTACCCGCTGAGCTAAAAGCCAGTTGGTTCCCAGCCCATGCTGTAGAGCTCTCTCCGTCTTAACTGTTGCTGTGGTCTAGGTACTACTTGCATTGCTCAGTAACCACACTAGGGGTATGTCTAGACTACAGGGTTTTATCGACAAAAGGGGACTTTTGTCGACAAAACTATACCTGCGTCTACACTACCACCGAGTTCTGTCGACAGTAAGTCGACAGAACGCGGTAGTTTTGTCGATGGCGGTAAACCTCATTCTATGAGGAATAATGCCTTTTTTCAACAGAGTTATGTCAAAAAAAGGCACTATTGCATCCACACTGTGCTTTTTCAAAAGAAAATGTCTAGACACTCTGTCGAAAAAGCGGCTTGCTTTGTTGACAGAACTGGCTGTAGACGAGACGCTCTTTTTCGACAGAGGCTTTGTCGACAGTATCTGTCGACAAAAGCCTGTAGTCTAGACGTACCCTAGGTGTGTGGGTTACATACTTCCCCTAGGTGAGGGAAGCGCATGCAGAGCTTCAGAGACCCAGCTGAGATCCTGGACGAGCCCCTACTTGTAACCACCCGCAGGCAGATTTGAACCTAGGACCTCTGAAACAGAGGTGTAGGAGCCTCTATCCGCTGAGCTAAAAGCCAGTTGGCTCCCAGCCCATGCTGTAGAGGTCTCTTGGTCTTAACTCTTGCTGTGGTCTAGGTACCACTTGCATTGCTCAGTAATCACAGTAGGTCTACGTCTACACTGGCATGATCTTGCACAAGAACTCTTTTGCGGAAGTGTTCTTGTGCAAAAACTCTTTCAGAAGAGAGCGTCTACACTGGCATGTGCTTTTGCGCAAGAGCATCCATGCCAGTGTAGACATTCTCTTGCCCAAGAAAGTTCTGATGGCCATTTCAACCATAGGGCTTTCTTGCGCAAGAAATTCATGTTGCCTGTCTACACTGGCCTCTTGCGCAAGAACAGTTGCACAAGAGGGCTTATTCCTGAGCGGGAGCATCAGAGTCCTTGTGCAAGAAGCACTGATTTCATACATTAGAACGTCAGTGTACTTGCGCAAGAACTCAGGGCCAGTGTAGACAGGCAGCAAGTTTTTGCACAAAAGCAGCTGCTTTTGCGCAAGATCACGCCAATGTAGACACAGCCACGTGTGTGGGTTACACAATGAGAGAGATGTGGTTCAGGTAGGGATTCTGGCCCATACTGCCTCATGTCCCCTGTCTCAGCTGTAGAAAACTTATGTTTGGGGGTGTTGTTTGGGTATCAAGCTTGAGCTTAATTTCAGGTTTCTTTATCAATGGATCTTTCAGAGTTGGTGCCACAGAAACTACGGCAGGAGCTGGTTTTTGAGGTGGTTTCTGAGTCTTCTGAGCCATTCTCTTCGTCTGCCCGGTACAGTGGGCACAATATCACGCCAAGGGAGGATCATTGACTTCTTTGTCTGTCACCTGAGGTTTATGACAACCCTGGTGATAGAGATTATGGCACTCTTGACACTCCGCTAATTGATTTCCAGAGGTAACTGTCATTTGCCAGCAAACAATACTGGCTAAGCTCATTTCCATGGAAAAATCATCAGCACTGGTTTCATCAAAACTAGGCAGATCAGGCATGGATAAATCCATGATAGCCTGAACTGTGACAGGAGAGGAGAGAGTCTCTTGCTTGGGGGTGTTTGATGTGTTTTTGGTGGGTTTTTTTTTTCATAATTAAGGTGAAATTTTCCATGAGTGTAACTCTGATGGCTATTTGACCAGCTCTAAGTTACGTGGACAGTGCCAACCCCGCAGACCTCACTGTGAGCAGCTAACACAGTTGTACAGTAGTATAGGCTTTGTCTACACTAGCTGCTAGGTGTTGTTTTAAATTGCCCTGCGTTTTCCCGGACTAAACAAGCCCCTGGAGTCCTAACGGAAGGAGAAGTAAGCGAACGTGACCCAGTCTACATGGAGATCTGCGCCAGAGGAACAAACAAAAAAAAATCACACCTTTATTAAACACTAGCAAAAGGCTAGAGGGAGGCTCTTATTTCAGTTGAAGAAAAGCTAAACTGCAAAAAGCCTAAAACACTTAGGAATGACTTTACACTAAACCAATTTGAACTGCTCTAACGAGCGTCCCCATCAGGAATTGCATCCATGTAAGTAATCCGGTTCAAAGGGGTGTGTAGATTAGGCCTCTGTTCGCTATAAGGCTGGCAACAGTCTCGCCAGGCCCCTGGGCAAAATGTGGGGGGAAGTGGCTCTGGGGGCCCCCTGGAAGAGGCATGGTTGGGGGCTAGCCTTCCCCAAACTAGCTCTTTCCTGTGAGCCCCAATTAGCACTAGACTTGCCCCCATTCTTCCTGTAATGTTCACCATCCAGCCCTAGGAAATGGAGCGGCTTTGTAGGGTTACCCTGCACGGAGGAGGTGTGACTGCAGGACTTCTGACCTTGCTTTGATAAACACAGCAGTGATGCCACAGCAGCAGGGTCTAGCCCCCTGGTACGTAGCTAGGATTCAGGTGGGTTTTGTGCTGCTGTCACTGTGGCTTCCTCGCTGGTATCACCCCCTCCTGGTTGTTGTGTGGACATACCCTTGCAGAGAATCAAGGAAAGCAAAAGCTGGACACTTCCTGCCATTCTCCTCTTTATGGTGTGTGATGAACAGGGCCTGACAGATGTTTTCCCATTAAAAATAGATAAACCTGCTGGTATTTCACATTAGAAAGGAAGGTCTTGTCTTTCCTGCATGATTGTAGGGCACCTGGAGAGCTAGTGAAACTGACGTCTCTGAGAGAGAAATTTAGCAAGTCAAGGGAGGAGGAAGCCTTTTGTTATAAAGGCTTAAAACTTTTAAGTTTTAGTTAATGCCTATTGAATTGTTTCAATGGCTCAAAAGCCCGGCAGAGGAAAGACCATTTTTTAAGATCCCCTGTGTTCTGACGTGTGAAGTTTACCAATACTTCTCTCTACAGTCAAGAGGCTAAAGAAAAATTCTTGCAGTCCCCTTGTATTTTGGGATGCATGTACACAGCACCCCAAACTCGAAATAAGATAAGCAATTTGAGCTCTGCAAATTGTGTCTCTTAGCTCAAATCTATTTTGAAATAGCTTATTTTGAAATTTGGTGCGGCTATGCAGCACCAAATATCAAAGTAACACGCTATTTTGAGCCATCTCTTATCCCTCGTGCAACGAGGTTTACCATGATGGCAAAATAGCATGCCCGTTACTTTGAAAAATATTTCAAAATAACAGGTGGCTTGTGTAGACACAGGGTAGCTATTTCTGGAGGTACAGTGCAGACGTACACTGGAGGTACAGTGTAGACGTACCCTTGGATGTAAAGAACATGCAGAAAACCTGCATTTTGGACAAAATCTCTTCCGTCCTGATGTGTAGACAGCCCGAAATGAGTACAAACCAATTTTTAAAAATTCCTTTGCGGGTAACCTTCCACATGCCATAAGACATTCTTCTGTGCTCAGGAATAAATCAGCTGACGTGCATTATTGATGTATATAATGTGGCAGTGTCTAGAAGCCTTTGCCAAGTTGCCCATTCATTAGATGCTTTGCAAACCAAGAGCTGTGTAGCTGCATCACGGAGGCGCCCCAGGCAAAGCCTTGAAAATGACAGGGCACTGGATTGGGAATCGGGGGATGCGTGTTTCCAGCTCTGCAACTGTGAATAAGTCACTTCATCTCAAAGCTGAGGTTAACCCCAAAGAGTACCACCCCCCAAAGTCCTCCTGTGTCCTTAAGGGCTCACTGCAGCTATGCTGATGCCTGAGTCGGGGACATTCCATAGCATGGCCAAGACTTGAATGCCCTTTGGATTGGGAAGGAGTCGGGGGGTTAACTGACCTTCTGAGGGTTGCCAGCCGTTCCTTGCATTTTTTCCTATTGAAATGTCCTGAGCTGGCCAATAGTACGGTGGACAAGTCCATATTCCAGCAGCTTCCAATTTGCTTCCTTTCCGATCATCTGTGATGAGATGATCAGGCCTCAGGTACCCCTCCTGCCATCTTATGTCACGTCACATTACACCTCCCCTATGCCACTTTTAAACTGGTGTGACATTGACGACATGAACACAGCATGCAATTGTTCAGAGCGGGATGGCCTGCTATCAATTTGGCGTGTGTATAGACTTGGCCGGCATTCAGTATGGACTGCGGCTTGTCCCCCCTTCGCCCCCCATCATGTTCAGCTATATCATGGGAATGTATAGCAGATGGAAAGAGGTAAGCAGGAACACATGGTGGGGTTATCTGAGGGTATCCACACATGGCTTGGGTGTGTTTGTTGTACACCACGAAGCCCAGTGGCATGTCGGATTGCTGTCTAACCTCACTCCAGAAGGTACAGCGTGCTTTCGACATCTGCTTCCTAAAACAATGCTGTGTCCTCCCTCTAAGGATGGCAAAGGCTTTATCTACGCAAGGGAGGGTTGGTAAGAGTTTCCCACCATTGCTAACACTGGTGTAAACTCCACCAGCAGCAGGAGTAAGGTCCCGAACCTGACAGGTAGGGTGGAACCACACTAATGGGTGCATTGCAAACACAGGCTTTGCCTACGTTGAGAAGTTACTTATGATGATGATCGGTGCAAGGAGTGTTGACAGCCTCCATGGGCCCCTGAGCAAAGTGTGGGGAGGAGAGGGCGCCGTGCTCCCAGAAGGGGTGGGGCCTCAGGTGGCAGGGGTTGAACCAGAACAGTCAGCTTTCCATGCTGCATGGAGTGCACCTTCCCCTAAACCCTCAGAGTCACCCGGAAGGGCAAATTAAAGTGTGGGGCGGGGGGGTCTGCAGCTCAGGCTGCAGTGGGCTGGGAGCCCCAGGCCCCTTTGAATTGCTGAACCCTGGGGCAACTGCCCCTTTTGCCCCCCCCCCCCCGATGTTGGCAGGCCTGACTAGGTGTGAATTTAAAGCACAGCAGCTATTCCTGATGTGGACATGCCAATTCTGGAATAAGAACTTGCACACAGATAATGAATCAGGAACAGCTCCTGTGCAGACAAGCACTAAATTCATTTTTACAAAAACCTTGTCTTGGAGGGATAGCCATGTTAAACCTTGTGAGAGGGCTACATATTATCCCCATTTTACAGATGAGGCAACTGAGATAGATTCTAATTTGCCCAATATCAGAGCTGGGAATAGAACCTACATCTGATTCTTTGGCCTGTGCTTTCATCACTAGGCTATATATATCATTTCCATGAACCTGATCCAAAATCAGCTCAAATTGCTCATGGAAAGAATGCCCTTGATAACAAAAGATTGGATTGGATCAGGCTGTACTGAGCATTGCCTGGCTCCAATAAAATGTGTATTTTTAGAACATGCTGGGTTCACATCCACTAGCTAACACATCTTAGAGTCCGACTTGCCCTGTGAGATTTTAGCTAATGTGGCTTGAAAAAAGATACCTTTATCCTCATCGAGGCCATCCCTAAAAATGTTGACAAAGGAGCCTGCCTCTGGGGAACTTTTGTTTTGGAAAGAATCCGGATATATGACCTAATTTCTAAATTAATATTCCCACAGTGTCAACAGTCCCAAAAAGTCATCAGGAGCATTCCACGGAGGCTTCATAACGGGATTTACTGTGTAGTAATAGCAGGGGATTTGAAATCTCCATTACAATACCCTGGCCTTGCAGCAGGTCCTTTGAGGGCTGGTCTATGCACAGTTTTCAGTACTACTTTCATTGTAGCGATTGAAACCAGTATAGTATAAACTTATATATACTAGTTATACAAGCTCCTTTATAAAACTTGCTTCCATACTAAAAGCTATATCAGTTAGAACATAAGAACAGCCAGACTGGGTCAGACCAAAGGTCCATCTAGCCCAGTATCCTGTCTGCCTACAGTGGCCAATCCTAGGTGCCTCAAGAGGGAATAAACAGAACAGACAATCATCAAGTGATCCCTCTCCTGTTGCTTGAAACAAAGGCTAGGGACACCATTCCTACCCATCCTGGCTAATAGCCATGGGGGGGGCCTAACCTCCGTGAATTTATCTAGTTCTTTTTTGAACCCTGTTAAAGTCCTAGCCTTCACAACATCCACTGGCAAGGAGTTCCACAGGTTGACTGTGCATTGTGTGAAGAAATACTTTCTTTTGTTTGTTTTAAACCTGCTACCTATTAATTTCATTTGGTGACCCCCAGTTTTAAACAGGGATATGATTTTTCTACTCTTTTCTGAAAATTAACATGCTTCTTGATGTTAGTATTTACAGTATTGCTGAGAGGGACGTATTGTACATACATAGAGCGAGGGCATGTCTAAATGTGAAAGATGTACTGCTTTAATTGAAGTGGTACCACTCCCATGGTATAGCTCCAGTTATATTGGTATAAAGATGCTTTTCCCCCTTAGAGTTATTACTGTGTGGAAAGGGAATAAACAAAATAAATAAATTTGAAAGTGCCTTTCATTGCTACAACTGCACCCTCACTACAACTTACATGAAAGTGCACGGAGACTATCTGTTAGAGAGAGAGAGAGAGAATTCCAACCCAAATTGTGTCTGGTCACATGTTCTAGTAAGGTTACACTGAGAAAGGGCTAATAGATGGTATAAACATGTTGAATATTGAGCAACATGAGTTATGGAGGGAGATAAATCACTTGTTAATTTAACAGGTTGTTCCACTATTTTAAAATGGGACCCTAATATACGGTGTAACCAAGCTTAGTGGATATGCCTAGATTAGGAAAAATGTGTTGAAAAATTGAATTAGCTACTTTGAGGTAGCCTGAGGTCGACCCCTACTAGCTTAACACAGTTGTAATATGCCGGAACCTAATGTAGATGCAAAGCAGGGTTTCCACTTGAGGTTGGTTGAATTGTTTTACACACTTTTTTGTGTAGACAGAGCTACACAGGTTGAGTAGCACCATCACAGGTTTGAGTACCGTACAGCATGTTAGGAACTTCCTAAAATGAGACTTGTCTCTACACAAATTGGAGCAGTTTACTAAAGGGCTTGTGTTGTCCCCTTTCTAACAGGACTACATCAAAGTGAACTAGGTACCTTTTACTTCTACATGGAGCAGGTAAAGTGCAACTTGCTAGCACCATCTATAATTCACCCTCCTGCAGTCTGCACTGCACTATGGTGTGGACAAACCCTAATGCTTTTTAAAACAGATTTTGCGAACACTGGTGTGTTGTTTCAGTTAAGCTCTTCTCTATTGGGAACTGGTTCAACATAAACAAAAATGAAACTGTCTACACAGGGGTTTTTACCAACTTAACTAGATGAGTTTAAATTCACATCCTAAATTAAGCCAGTGCCATTTTCTTGTGCAGAAAAGCCTTATATCTGTTTAAAAGCACATGTAGATATTGCTAAATCAATTTGAATGACTTAAAATTGATATGAGACAAACAGGTTTAAGCGCATTCACACACTAATTTTAAATGGGTACAGCTTCTATGGAGACAAAGCCTTATTTACTCACAGTTCAGGTAATTACTTGACATTTTTTCACCCCCTTTTAAACAGATTGGAAGAGAAGTACTTATATGTATTCTTTTCTCCCTCTTTGTGAACTGTGTTTATCTGAAGACAGACAACATTCTGGAAATCTCACTGAAACTAACTTGCTTCATCTGAACCTGTGTTAAAGGCATGAAGTCTCTCAGGTAAGTGGTGATTTTTAACAGCTATAGCACACTTTCTAAGTTACCTTTTAAAAATATAATTATTTTTGTCTAACACACACATGGGATGTGATTATTTTATAAAATGGGGATTAATAATGCCTAGGTAGGGATTAATAATTCACCCCACAGATGTGTTTTGTGCATGGCTCGTTTTGGAATTACCACCATCTCTTGGTGTAGCTGAAGTCCCAGTTGTATAATCTAGAATATCGCTAATGAACCCTGAAGGAGCCAGATCGCTTCACAGGACCTATAATTTTTTTTATGAAGAGCTGGAGTGCATTTGTGTGCCCCGTGCATATTGAATTTAGGACAGCTTTCCATTCTTATCTCAGTGTTCACATTTGTTCTGCAGATCACCCTATTTAAAAAAGGCTGTAAATGCATTGAGACTCAATTCCCTCTCTGAGCCTAACTCCCGCAGCAAGTTTCAAGAAACCGGCTGCTTCCTACAGTGGATTAGCTCAGTGGGCAGATTTTCTTTTAAAAGTCCCCGACGGCCAGGGACAAGCCCTTCTTTTCAAAACAGCTGGCATTTAAATACCATTTAGGGCATATCTACACTTACAATGCTGTACCGGCATGGCAGCAATGCATGTGGAAATGATGCTTGACATAGAGTTGTGCCCATAAGCACTTATACCAGCGTTAGTTACGTCGCTCAGGGAGCGTGGAATATTCCGCCCCGAGTGACACAAGTTTTGCGGACAGATGTGCTAGTGTAGACGTTGCCTGAAAGAGCCAGATTCTCACCTGGTGTGAGTCAAACCTAGCTCCATGGAAATCAAGCTCACTTTCTTGAACTCTCCAGTGCTGATTTATAGCAGCTGGGCATCTGGTCCAGTATTGGGATCTATCTACACGTTCTGTTTAGAAAAATTGGTAAAAGGACTGGAGGTGTAGGGGGAGGGAGAGAAGAGAAATCCCCCCATAAGTGCTAGGTGGCCTTCATGTCATTGAAAAATACATTCAAACTGCAGCAATTTAAGATGTATCGCATTTCCCTTTCCCGCCCAGGTAGGGGGAAAACCAGTGAATTTCTAACCCTTTGGGTCCACATGCTGAATTTAACTGCAGTGGTTTCATTTTAAAAGGTGCAGAATCTTTTTGTAGATAAACCCCACAAGTCAGATCCTGAGCTGGTGTAAATCCACCTCGCTCCCTAGATCTTTGCAGCCTTGAGATTCTGTTGCTACCCCTCCCTACAGTCCAGGGTCCGCTGCGTAAGGGCAGGCTGAAAATCAATCATAAATTTCTTACCTCTAAACCCATTTCCATTGCCACTAGAGCAGGCAGGGGAGGGAGACCCTTGGGGTCTGATGACAGGAGCAAAGGCACTCTTCTGTTTGACAGCAGGAAAGACGGAGGAGGAGAATGGAAGGATGGAAGAAGCGCTGGAAGAGCCAACGGTTGGACTTGAAGACATTACTGCAAAATTAAAAAAAAAAAACCCCGTCAGCAGTGGAATCGATAAGAAGCTTGAGCTGGTCATACATTGTTTTTCCACCTTGATTCAGTTATGTATGTGTAAAAAGACTACTAATAAACTGATCCTATATGCTCACCTGATAGATACATCTAAAACAGCTGCAATGTTATTTAATATGATTGCTTTCATGCAAATCCTATAAACACAGTTTAAACACAGTTTTTCTAAGATAAAATTAAATATAAGCTTGAGCAATACTGTTTTCAAGGGAGAGCTGAAAAATGGCAGAATAATATCCCAGAGCTGTTACTATAAAGAAGCTATGGAGAATAGTGCTTTTTTACTCATGGGTTGTATGAAACAAGAAGGTCTGTACACGGCTGTAGGAAACAACAAATGCTCTGCTGCTAACTAAGTTGATCGAGGGGATTTAATAATAACAAATAATAACAATGCCCCTTTCCCAAAATGGAAAGTTTTAAATAAAAAGTGTAAAATCAAAAGAAATTAAACCTATTTTGGTTTTTAGTTTTTCCCACTGGAAGAGGAGGGCAAACATACATACATCTCAACATTTCTCATTTTTTAAAAAAATAATAGGACTAGAAACACCTCTCCCCTTTCAAAAAGCTCTGCAGCATTATGTTAACCCTGCAAGTATGAAACGGCTTCATGGTTGCCATCCAGAAATAAACAATCTGCACAACAAGGCTTTGTTACTTTGCTGAGATGTCGGTCAGAGACTGGCAGAGGGGCAAGGGGTAACAAACCTCTGTTTGAAGGAGCCCAAAGAATTCAGACTTAAACAAGGTACTCATCTAAAATAACTGCAGCAAAATGGTGTGGGGCCCGATCCTGTTCCCACTGAAGTCACTGGCAACACTTCTCATTCACTAAACAGGGAGCTGGCCCTGTATCCACCTGGAGGTGGTGTGTATCGTTTTTAGACTTAATGTCAGTGCTATTAGAGCCGTGATTTCTTTTCAAGCACCCAAAACTGTGATTGATTCAAAGATTTCAGGGCCAGAATGCGCCTTTATGATCAGATAGGCACAGGACACAGGACAAGGGGTGAAATTCTAGATTATTCACAACTGCCAAAATGCTTTGCACTAGAAGGGCTATGTTCAGCCAGGGCATTTAAAATACCCCACAGGATTCTGCTCAGCCTCCCTCCATCAATGTGAGGGAAAGCAACTCTCTGTTTTTTACAGATGAGGAAATGGAAGCACAGAGATGGGAAGTGACAGGGAAAGTCAGCAGCAGAGCCAGAAGTGGGTTCTGACTTCCAGACCCCTCCTCTAACCCTTTGTCACTCATTCATAGTTGAGATTAAAATGAAACTCGGCAGGAACGCTGTTTCTGTTACCGCTAATTCGATTCATGTATTGTTTTCATGGGGATTAAGTGACTTTAAATGTATCTTTTACAAGTAATTCAGCATGGATTATGTGATGATACTGGTGGAGCTGCAACTTGGCAGAGACCAAAATGAAGCAAACACCCTCTTGGCTTCATACACGGCCCTGCTCACAGATTCACAGCTGGAATTTACCCCACATCTATTCCTCTCAGAGACGAGAACATTTGCTTTAGTTAAGGGGTCTGTCAGCATTTCATTATAAACCCCTATTGTCAAGGGTTTATAATTCAGCCATAAAATTCTCTCTCTCCCTCTGCTCAAACTTGGCACGGAGAGCACAGCCAGGGAAGTGAAGGCTGTATGTAAAAATCTGAAAAACATCTGTTTGGCCATTTTGGAATTCTACTGACACAAAAACAATGGAAGATGCAAGTTTTATTTTCTATGGATGAAGAAGGGGTTCACATGTGTAATTCAAAAGGAGTTTAAATGAAACTGTGAACCTTTCTATTTGAAATAGAGCCTCATTCCATTTGAAATGGCAAAACAAATAGCAGTTGCAGACTCATGATCATTTTTTATACGGGGCTGTACTGTGTGCATGATGTATGTTAAGCATAATTTCATAGCACGTGTGTGTGTATTAGCACAGTCATTTATTAGTTCCCAGTTGTGCAGCCCCTTACACATAAAGTCATAGCTAAGTGATGATTGTCTGGAATGATGCAGTTCTAGCCTCAGGCTGGGGCCATTCTGTGTAATTTGATTTTTTTTCCCAAAAAAATTAAATGTAGCACTGGCTTGACAGACCTGGAGACTTAAGTCTGCATTTTATAGCTGGGTGGCTTTAAAAGAGCAGGTAGCATATGGCAATAGCAATATAAGCTTTGCCCACCACTACGCCCCAGTCCTGTTTGGACCAACGTTCCCTTTGATTTTTTCCATCTCTGTGCAGAATAAATTTTGTTATGTGAACCACCGATAGAAAAAACATGCTGCCGGCACTCTGCCAATCAGCTGGGTGGCACTTGAATCGAAGCTGTGCACATGGGCAGCTATTCAGGAGACAGGGAACACTGCTAGGGATAAGAAGCATTCACAGCCCATTCAACTCTTAACAGGGAGGTAGGGTTGGGTTGTCAAAGGTGCTTCCAAGGGAGTCAGGTGCTTAACTCCAATCTACTTTGCAGTATGTCTACACTGTGACCACAAGGGGTGACTGTAGCTCAAGGAAACCTAGCCGAGCTCAGGTGGGTATTAGAGCAGTGAAGCTGCAGAATTGTGCACGTCAGGGCTATCCACGCAGACCTGGAATGCAGAATGTTCGCTGCTTCAGCTTCACTGCTCAGGTACCCGAGCTTGGCGACAGCCCCATCTGCCTCTGGGCCCGCACACAGTGCCTCCATGTGGTCGCCAAGCTGGGCTGTGCCCTGAGCTCTCCCAAGCTGGTAAGTGGGCAGCCGGAGCCTGCAACTGCAGGGAGCGGGGTAGGAGCCCAGCAGCTGGAGGGGTGGGGCCCAGGAGCTGAGGGGCAGGAGGTTGGCAGTGGGCTCTGTCAGGTGAGGGGGTAAGAGACACTGGCTCCATCCCTAACCTCTCGGCGGTTACAAGAAGAAGTGGGGTGCTGTTGGGTGGAGTTGGGGGGCCATCAGGGGACTCTGTGAGGTAGAGGTGAGTGGGGGGGTCCTAGCCCCTTGGTGGTTACAAGAGAAAGTGGGGTGCTGTGGGGCTGGAGAAGTGGGGGGGAGCAGCAGGGGTTGTTGCCCTGGACACCAGCTTCCAGAGGGCACCATACTGCCATGTCACTTGGCTTTGGGTTTTTTTACTCTGCTTATTGGCCACCTGGTCTGATTCATTATTTTTTCTCAGTGGCTGGGGTTGGGGAAGACAGGCACCAAAAATGTTTTCTGCCCTGGATGGCCAAAGAACTAGCTCAATTCCTGTGAACGCTAGCTTGGATATGTCAACACGAACTGCAACCACACCCTGCTGTGAAGACGTACCCTGAACGTGACCTGGATGAATAATTCCCTAAGGCTCCTTTGGAAGTCCTAGGAGGAACACCTAGAAGGTGTCATAGGAAGGACTCCAAAAACCTAACCCACCTCCAAAAATTATAACGGACGTTTTACAACCATCTTGTTATGGAGCAGGGATAAAAATCTGAATGTCTAGACGTGACCCTTTTCTATGGCATTGTATCGGACAAGGAAGTTTTTGGCCTCTGCTGAGACGAGCAGGAGATGAGAAGGATATGGCAAATTATTAAGTCTTGACAGACGCCTCACATGTAAAGTTAAAGGCTTTGAGATCCTCAGTTGATAGACACTGTAAGTGCAAAGTTTGATCCACAGGCGGCTTAAGCAAAAAACCTCAACAGTCAGTTACAAAAGAGGAAGACACTTACTTCCATAGGGAGATCCTGTTGGAGAGCCATTAATGAATCCGGGTGAGCTGGGAACTCCCAGGTTAGACATCGGGACGTTGCTGTAACCGTTCATGCTATTACTGGAAGCGCTATAATTAGACTGCTGAGGTGTTGAACTGGAAGAGTAACCTCGAGGGGAGATGCTGCTTGTATTACGAATGTAACCTAAAAAAAAAAAATTAAACATTTCACTGTGAGTCAGTGAATATAGCCTAAAACTTTTCTCTATTTTTCCTGCCTGAAAGAAATCCTTTGAAATTGCTCTTTTAGACCCAGATTCAACAAAACACTTCAACAAATTTCATTGATTTAATGGAGTTGTTTTTAAATGCTTTGCTGAAACAGGGCCTAAAACACTAACAGGAATTTGCATTTTTGAGGCTGTGGGTGTATTTTCCTAGTCAGATTTGATTGTTTAAAACATGAAATTGGAGTCTAAGATATGAAAAAAACGAGTGAGTTCATCTTTTAATGGTTTTGTAATTTATCTGGGTTTTGCTACTATATGTGGCTTGTGGTTTTACTTTCCAAATAATTACCAGTTAAAAATAAAGTACCAAAATGTATTAGTAATGGGAAACTACAACCATTTGTGCAGCCACTTATAGACTCGACCTTTAAATATACTCTCTGCTTCTTGCTTCACTTTGTGTGAGAAAAGATTGGTCATGTAAGTCAGAAAAAATTAGCCCAACTTGACCAGTAGGGACAATGGTTGGAAATACTGTAGGAGCAGGTTTTAGTCTATTCCCATCCACTCCCCATCAAACACAATTTCAGTGTTCACAAATGACTAGAAAAAAGAGGAATGAAATGAATTCAAAACCAGGGTTTTTTATTTTAATTTTAAACTCCAGTTTATTTTTCAGTGAAGAAACTTCATTAGAACTTCATTCAGCTCTAATTTAATGTTAGTTTGTTACAATTTAGAAATCAGTGGATTTTACTAGGAGACTTAGTCCAGGTAAATTAATAAAGGAATCGCAAATCAGTATGAACAATTATGGGTTTTTTGCATATTACATTATAGAGATTGTTAATGCTTCCTGATATCCAGGTTAAATCAATGTTAAGACCTTACTGCCAATCTGTGTAAAATTACCTTTCTAATTACATTTGGCAGGATATAGCTGGACATAAGTTCATATGACATGACTTTCACCTCCCGGGGGGACATTGTGTCCAACTAATTGTACATTCGAGCTACCCAGATTGTATATTACAGGAATCTGGTGTTAAACTGAGAAATCAAGCACTCCAGTCAGGATATTCCAAAAGTTTAAATTGCTCCCATGATGTTAGCTTTGCTGTGCTGCATGTATTTTATGGCATGCATTACCAACAATGGCACATTAAGGTTCATATTCAACAAGGAAAACAGCAATAGTAAATACATGCAATTTGGCAAAGTTGACATCGTAGAAGAAACAATTAACTTTTAAAAATACTCGGCCTCTTTCCTCAATGGTAGTAGATGTATTTACTATCTTGATATTTTCTGAGGGCATGGATATGACTGAAAAATGTGGATTAGAATGGAAGTTGTAATTCTGCCTTACATTTACCAAAAAAGAGACTGTGGATACAAATTGCAGATACTCCTAAATTCTAACGACTTCAATGAAAATTAGAAGCTGAAGTCCCATTTTCAGAAGTGACTTAAACTCTTGAATTTAACTCACTTAGGTCCTTTGAAAATAATGCCCTGTGTTAAAAATGTCTCCCTTTTCAAATCTGCTCCAAAATCCATTGACATCAACAGACTTCAGATCAAGCATTTACGTATCAGATCTGCTCTTTGCACTTTTTCTGAGAAAAGTGGGCCAGAAACGTTTTTGTCAAAACAGTGTTCCAGTGAAAATTGCCATGTTCAACATTTAGCCCTGGTCTACACTAGGGCTTTATTTTTAAATAACCCCCTTAGGTTGAATTAATAAGCAGAGCGTCCACATTACCAAACCTGTTATTTCAAAATAATGGAACACTTATTTCAAAATCTGTACTCCTGATTTTCTCAAGGAATAATGCTAATTTCGAAATAGTTATTTCAAAATAGCGGTAGTGCGGACCTTCTGGTGCTGCTATTTTGAAATAACTACTCCCCAGAGTAATTCGAACTAATTACTTCCTGGTGCTTCTTGGGGCTCTAACTTGAGGTAGCATGTCCACATTAACAGAGCTTGCCTCGGACTAATTTTGAGGCTTCCCCGTAGTGAAGATACACTATTTCGATTTTGTTAAATCTGGAGTTAAGAAGTCGATTTAAGTAATTTCAAAATAGTTTCTGAGTGTAGACATGCCCTTCGAAAAACATGTGGATTTCAACATTTCATTCTAAAATTAAATAATGCATTTTAGTTTATCCAGATTTTTAAAACAAAATTGCGTATCTATAAAAAGCCATTTTAAAGTATGAAGAGGTCACAATCAGAATAAAAATTGGCCAAAACAAAATTTCAAAATTTGGTGGTCAGGAAATTTCAAAGTTTTGGTTTTGGTCCACAATGGAATAGAAAAAAAAATCTAAGTCATGGAATTTCCTGCCAAATGGAAAAACAGGTTCCTGCCTATCTCTAGCTTTGAGTCGCCTCTTCAGTTCCAAAAATAAGGGTTTTGTATGATTTACTCTAGCCACACAGAGCCACAAGAGAGTGAGCTGGATTCTATTCTGTCTCGCCAGTCACCAAAAGAGTTGTTACTTTAATTCCAATCACATAACTTTGATTGTTGAGGACACATGAGTTAGAAAGACACTCACCTGTCCAGTTTGCTAATGTGTTGTTGGCTGTTAAGAAGTCCATATGTCTACTTTTAAGCTGAGCTGACTTTGAAGTTGAGAGACCAACATAGAAAGGGATACCCCCAACATTTTTACAATCACATTTTAGGATAGAGTTTTACACTTTGTGCAAACATCACAATAGACATTACCTTGGTTGTTCCCCTGTGTTGACTCTGAGATGCTGACTCCTAACTGGCTCCCATAGGAGTTGATTCCCATCATGCTGCTATGAGCTGGAGAACTAGACAAAGCAGGGATCTGGCCGGGATTTCTTGGGACGCTGTACAGAGCTTCTGCTATGTCTGCAGCTCGCTTCAGAATAATATCCTACATGACAGCAGCAGCCTAAAGTCAATTTCACTTCAGGAAACTTTTACGAAACCTTGAAAAGTTTCCACCTACCTCCCCAGCCCCCCAAAAGAAGCCACTCTAACCTGGTTATTATGTGGCGTTCCATACAGTGCTTCCACGAGGTCAGCTGCTCTTTTCAACAGCATCTCCTAGGAGAGGAAGAGATGGCATCATTCAGATCCCCCCTAAAGAAGGATAATTTTCTGCCCTGATTTGTGGTTTGAAATAAAAACCAGGACCAACGTTTTCTAAAGTGACCAATCTTTTGGAAGGGCCCAACTTAATACCCCTTGAAGGAGCCTCGTTTTCAAAAAATGTTGACCACCCACCCATTGAAAAAAATCAGAGCCCTTCAGGGAAAGTTTTAACTACATGTAAAGGCATCAACTAATCAGTTTTATACATTATCTGATAAGTGCTTCATCCTTCTGTCTCGGAGCTCTCCGTAGTCCTGAAATTGCTCTTCAGAACATGGATTATAATCAGATATCAGGCGGGGTTTTCATAAACACCTAGTTGAAATACAAGCCTGGGTCCCATTGACTTTCTCCGGGACTTGTGTTCCTTACTCAGGCACTTTTGAAACATATCCTTTAAATGACACACATGCTTTTTTCCTCAGTAATTGTAATAAACTATTAGGATTCCTCCATGTCCTCTTACAGTGTTCCTGACAGCTGTGATTTATCAACTCTGATGATACTGGTAATTATTTAAAAAATGTCCTATCTTCTTTCATCAGGCAAATTATTCAAAATGATGATTAGTTTTAAATATAATCAGAAATTAGGCGTAGATTCTGCAATGGAAGGGTCATGCCTGGCTATTATTATTATTTTTATTGGTATTGCTGTAGTGCCTAAGTGCCCCACTCATGGACCACAACACCATTGTGCTAGATTCTGTACAAACACATTATAAATGGATCTGGTTCCTCACAGTTTCAGAGCAAGCAACCTTAAACCTTTCCTGCTGTGATTCTGCTGACTGGCCCCCCTGAAACTATAGGATCCCTGAATCTACATGGATTCTTTTATAATTCAATGGGGTGCTACATGAGCACAAAGGTTTCCTGGGGTGGAAAAGGGCAGGCGACTATAAATATGGTCTGGGAGGACATCTGCAATGCTAGGTTCCCAGCTATGGAACTGATTCTCCCCCAGGCGATAAAAGAGATTCTGCATGCAAGACACGGGCTGTACTGGTTGGATCTTACTTACCACTCTGTGCTTTGTTATATATCAGCAGCAAAAAGGAAAGTTGCAGCTTTTCAATGAGGGGTTCTGATTTGGACCCCGAATTAATTGGTACACAAGGGAGAATTATCATTAAGGGTAATGGTATTAATGGCATTTCCTTAATGTTTTAGAAATGAATGAAAACCATTTAAAAGCCTTTGTGAAATGCCAGCAAATCTTTTACCTTGGCTAGTCTCTCGGGGTCACCAGGGTGCCTTGGGATGACCTTCTGCAGTCTCTGGAAACCATAATCTATAGTGGGTTCATTTAAAGCTGGAAAAGAAAAGTAACCAGACATGAACGTGAGTCTTCGACAACTGCTGTTTAAAAAAAAAAACACAATACAAAACACAAAGCCATGAGGTGTATTCTGCAGGAGCCTGATGCAAATCCAACTGATCCCAGAGGGGAAACTCTGATTAGAACACCAAACCCCACAGTGTCCTTAACATAATAACAAATTGGCCACATTTAAGGTGTCTTTGTGTCTTGGATTACGTACCATACCAGACAAAACAAGGCCATTAGAGCACCTTACATGTAAGAATCTTTTTCAACTGTGATCCTCATTTTATAGCTGGGAAACTGAGGCATGGAGATGCAATTGACTTGGTCTCCTGCCTCCCAATCCTCCACTCTGTTCGTTGAACCAAAGAAATGGGGCGTGCCATTATTTGCATTGTAAACTACCTGGTGCTTATGAACAATCCTACAGTATCACTTTAATCTGTTGCCTAAAAAAGAGTTATAATGATATCTTGCCGACCAAAACTTAGTGCTGGGAGAACACAGTCCAAATGTATCATTCCAATATACACAAGAGAAGTGAATTAACGTACTCAAGAATTTTTTGCAGTCACTTCCTGAAAAATTTTCTAGCAAACACATTCAAGCCGGATGGTTGATGCAAACAACAAGTTTTAAGTGGAAGTTGCATACGATTTGCAAAGTATCTAAGTGAGTGTTCACAACAGTAACATAATTGTGATCAATTAGGACTTGTCCAATCAGTGAACAAAAAAATGTGACTAGTGTACTTCAAATTAGAGCTGTGTTAGAATCAATTTTCCCATCTTCTGAGAATTTGAGATTTTTGAGGGATTTTCCTGTCCCGAAAATCAACATTTTTTGAGAGCCAAAAAAATGTCAGTGAAGGTTAGTCTTTTTGATCATTGTCAAATATTTCATTTGGATTTTAACCTTTTTTTTTTAAATTAACCTTTTTTACATAAATTAAATTTCAAAAAAGTCCTTTTTAAAAGTCAAAACAGGACCTTTTTGACAATTTCAAAACTATTTTTTTAAAATCTGAAGCATAAAATTAGTCAAAACTGACCTTTTCAAGCAAACAGTTTCTATTCTAGTGAGTGGAGGGCACTTTCTAACAATAACAAAAAAAAAAAAAA
The DNA here is from genome assembly GCA_032595735.1 of Pelochelys cantorii. NCBI lineage: Eukaryota > Metazoa > Chordata > Testudines > Trionychidae > Pelochelys > Pelochelys cantorii. The sequence continues at coordinate 9,514,752 of CM064355.1, read as the reverse complement.
ATAAAAACATGGCCAGAAAATTCAGAACAGCTCAACTTACGACCACCCCAGCTTCAAACACTGACTGATGTAGAAATCTGCTCATAAAAAAAGTATAGGCCTGGAATTTGGTGAATAATTTTAAGATGTAATAAAGGAGATCTGTTGACAAACTCCTCATTAGGCTCTGAGTCATTAATCTGAGCAAAGATGATCACCATGCTGTTATAAAATACAGAGCAAGATACATGGGAAAACAAACTATAAAATCAAACTAACAAGGATCCAGGTAACGGTCCTTACAGGCGACTACACTTTTTCTGAGCAAAGAGTAGTCTAGGGAAATGTTCCCTCTAATTTTTTCCATTCAATGTGTGGAATAAATTTTGTTATATGTGCCAAGACATGTGCAACTATGCACCACCAGTAGAAACACATGCTGCCAGCTTTGGCACTCTGTTAATCAGCTGGGTGGTCTTGGAATCTCTCATAGGTGGCCACCCAAGCACTCAGCTTACAGGGCGCACTGGTCAAGGAGACTGGAGTATGTTTACACCACAAGCCTGGATGAACTGAATCTGCCTTGTGCAGCTTAGGCAGGGGGGCTAAAAATAGCAGAGTATATAGCTGGGCTTAGGCTGGAACCTGGGCTCTGAAACCCCAGGCTCCAGCTCAAGCCTGAGCATCTACACAGATATTTGGAACCCCAAAATCTGAGCCCAATAACCATCGTCAATTGACCCAGGCTTTGAGACTTGGTGCTGTAGGTTTTTCTTTGCAGTGTAGACGTACCCTTGGAGGCATATCCTCAGCAAATGCAGATTGACAAAGCTCTGCTGAAATCAATTGACTTCTACTAATTTGCACCAGCTATAGATCTGGCCCTTTGCTTCTACTCCAGTTTTGTCTGTGAGCTAAGTCGCTTTCTCTGTTGTTCTGTTCCTGCCCACCTCTCAGGGCTCTTGTGAGATTTTTTTACCTATAGAATCCTCTAGTCAGTCTTGGAATTCAAGGTAGCTGAGCTCTTCATTTCTCTTCTTCATTGTTACCTGCCACTTTTCGTCCTGTTCCCTCCCGCCTGGTGAATGCAATACATCCCACCTCCCTAGGCTTCCTATGGCTGCCAGAAGAGTTATCCAACCCACTAAAGTTACAGATTGAACCTGCCTGCAGTCTCACAGCTCCAGACTCTCTAGACCAGCGGTTCTCAAACTTTTTGGGCTCTGGAGCCCTTTACATGTGTAAAAATTTATGCGGAGCCCCAGCAGTCCACTGACTGTATGTGTTGTACTTATGCGGAGCCCCAGCAGTCCACTGATTGTATGTGTTGTACCTCTCGGTGTTTCCAGTTTGTCAACCTCGCGGAACCCCTGGAGATGTCTCGCGGAGCCCTGGGGCTTGGCGGAGCACAGTTTGAGAAACACTGCTCTAGACACACAGCCCTTGGCTAATACATTATTGCTGGCACCAAGTTCCAGCTCATTACTATTGGGAGGAGGAACAGGAGGAGGAAGGTGACAGAGGAGATCTGGAAGAGAGGCAGGGCAATTTTAACATTCCTGATCTGGTTTCTCATTCCCCACTTCAACACCTTCCATGTCTATCCTTCTGCACTAGTCAGTATCCTAAATCTTGACCCAATGCCCATGAAATGCTTTGTGGTTGTCAACTGAAAGACAAATCATTGCAGCCCAAACTATCAAAATCTAGGGGTGAGTTTGGGTGCCAACTCTAAGGCCTTTGCTGGGTGACTTTCAGAGTGTGGGTCCTTAGCATGTTCTGGAAATTCAACTCCTTTTAGGTGTCTCAAGTCAGGAATTCAAAAAAAATGAACCCCACAAAATCATGAGCTACTTCTGAAAACTGAAGACTACAAAGTGGTAGTTCTTGTTGAGACACTTTGGCTATGTCTACACTACAGGGTTTTGCTGGTAGAGAGTATGCTAATGAAGCACTCATTAGCATACTCTGCCAGCAAAACTCTGTAGTGTAGACATAGCCTTTGTGTGGGGAAATAGGCCTCTATGAAACCTTGATTATCCAAATGCCAGCTGTCCCAACCTGGATGATCCAAAATTTAACTCTGTTTCCCCACCTTCAAATTTGATATTAAAAACCATCACTGATCCCCCTAAATCTCTGAGGGTATGTCTAGACTGCATCCCTCTGTCGGCAGAGGGATGCAGATTAGGCAGGTCGACATGCCAAATGAGGCAGGGATTTAAATATCCAGCATCTAATTTGCATAAAAATGGCTGCCACATTTTGCCAACTCAGCACTTTGGTGGCAAAAAGTGGCAGTCTAGAGGGGGATCTGTCGAGAAAGAAAGCCTTTTTTGACAGATCCTGTAAACCTCCTTGCAGGAGGCATAAGGGATCTGTTGAAAAAGGCTTTCTTTCTCGACAGATCCCCCTCTAGACTGCCACTTTTTGCCGACAAAGTGCTGAGTCTGCAAAACGCGGCAGCCATTTTTATGCAAATTAGGCACAGGATATTTAAATCCCTGCCTCATTTGCAATGTCGACCTGCCTAATCTGCATCCCTCTGCAGACAGAGGGATGCAGTCTAGACATACCCTGAGAATCCAAAGTCTTTGGCTGTCTCAGAAACAAGGTTTGCTAATAAAATTAAGGGTCTAGCTTTTGAAAGAAAAAAAACTACTTGAGGGTGGAGATGGGATTTAAATGAGAAATTTACTCAACAAAGGACTGAGATGTTTGCTAAAAATTCCTTGTACCGTTGAATGACCAACTTGATTAATGTGTCCTTAACACATCTGGCAGAATCACCATCCAGTGGCAGCTGCTTCCACTCTCTTGTGCCACTTGTACCTGTGAAAATGGTGCTACCTGCACAGCGGAAAGGGTTTAATCCTATCCAGCACTGAATTCCTTTCCCAGCAATACTCAGCCCCTTTCTGAATCAGAGAGTCAGGCATTAGAACATGGATTCCCAAACGGGGGGGGGGGCGTGCCTCCCTGGGGGGGGCATGAAGAAATTCCGGGGGGGCGCAAGGTGACCCAGCCCCCCCATCAAGTTTTGCTGCCCAGCTCAGTTCCTTTTTTTTTGGTGGAGGGCATGAGGGTTTTTCAAAAATCAAAAAGGGGGGCGTGATGCTGAAAAGTTTGGGAACCACTGCATTTGAAGAATGAAACCATCAAAGTGACACAGAATATTACTTGGCTCCAGATTTTCGGCATATCTGTGTCTGTCTTTGGTATAACACCATGAAGGTAAAAGGTCATATTCCCCACTGAGATACATTTTATATTTACTTTTTATTAAATAATTATGGCATGGCATGAAGTTTAAATATTACAGGAGCTAATCAAGAGGGAATTGAGTAGAGAAAACCCAGACCAGAGAATTTAGTCTTGTCTATACTTAGAATGTCTTTGCTCTCCACTGGGAACCATTCAGGTTTGCTTAAGGAGTTTAATAATACACATTTCAACTGCCACAGAATCTAAATCCCATTTGAGAAAAGGGGGATTTTTTTTTGTTTTTGCCAATCTTGAGAATTTGTGACAATTCTCTGGAGGGCCTATACATCATTATGAGCCATCTCTCTTACTGCTTGAGAGTCTACTAGTTTAGGTTAGGAATGTTAAATATCAGTTAATTGAATAGTCGAGTAACCTCATGAATTCTTATCGGTCACTTGACTATTCTATAGTACCCGGGGGTGGGGCTGGCAGCCTGTGAACTCAGCCCCACTCCCGAGGAGACCCTTGACACTCTGCACTGCTGCCTCTATATCAGAGGCAGCAGCGTGGGGTGCCAGGTGGAAGCTGGTCCACGAGGGGAGCCAGTTTAAAAACCAGCTTCCCTCACGGACCGGCTGCTTGTCCCCCATGCTGCTTCTTCTGATACAGAGGCAGCAGTGTGGGGTGGCAGCAGCTCCTGTCCAGGGAGGCCTGAGCTCCGGACGTGGCGTGAGCCGGAACAGAGTTGGGCTGCCTGCCTGCCTAGCTCCTATTACACTTTAAATGCAGAGCCACAGCGAAAGTAGGGCCTGGGCCCGACATGAGTCAGGACTGAGCTGTGCTGCCTCCCCCCCAATCTCCTAATACACTTTAAATGCAGAGCCAGAGCAGGAGTAGGTCCCAGACCTGGCACAAGCCGAGACTGAGCCGGGCTGCTGGACAGCCTGCTAAAAAATTTACTGGCTGGAGGAGGTTGGGGGGATAGTGGGAAATGCGTGTAGTCCAGGGGTGGCCAACCCATTACGGATGAAGAGCCAAAATAGTGGTGGATATAGCACAAAGAGCCGAGGGAAAAAAGTTGTTGAGAAAAAGAAAGCCCCAGCTGCCGGCCTTTTAAGAGCAGAGCAGGCATTGCCCTTTTAAGGTAGCCATTTTGAAGGTGGCCATTTTTAAGTCTGCACAGGATGCTGCGACTCTGTCTGTGTCTCTTTCAGACAGAAACACACTGCCCCTTTCAGAGCCACGAGCTGTGAGTGCGGGAGCCACAATTGTTTCTTTGAAGAGCTGCATGCAGCTTGGCCACCCTTGAAGAGCTGCATGCAGCTTGGCCACCCCCGATGTAGTCTATAGCATTAACCGATAAACTTTTGCTTATCAGTTAATCGACTACACTATTACATCCCTAGTTTAGGTATATCTTGAACTAAGCTAAAGCGATGTGAAACACACAGGCTTTTAAAAAATATATATGTATATCTAATGAGGAATAGCCAAATCTATTACTCAAGGAAAGGAACAGGCTACTACCCAAAATTATTGGTTTTCCATGGGATCTGTATTGTGTTCCTACACCAGGAATCCTCAGCTGTCACTGCACTGTGCCCTCCTGACAACAAAAATTACTTCAGACCCCAGGACGGGGGGACCAAAATGTGACCCTGCTTCAGCCCCTCTGCTCCAGGTGTGGGGAGCAAAGTCTGAGCCTCACTGCTCTGGATGGGGAGGCGAAAGATGAAGCTCAAGGCCTTCAACCCCAGACCATGGGGCCTAAACCTGACTCTTGCCACCCAAGGTTGAAGCCCTTTGGCTTTGACGTTGGTCCTTTGCAGTGGGACCCAGGCACTAGGTCTAAGCTAGCGCTGGCAACCCCATTCAAAGGGGTCCCAACCCACAGTGTGAGAACCACTGTCCCAGATCATATAAAACTGGCATGAGAAGGATGCAGCCATTTTACACACATTATATATGTCGTGTCTTCGATCACAAAGGCCATGCCCAAAACATCCAAGCTGCTCGCTTTAGTCACCAATGAAACATCTGAGCGGAACACTTCTGGTAACACTTCCAAAAGAGGCTGCAGGGTGCATGAGCAGATTTCAGATCAATTCCCACACTAAAATGCGACATCAGGGTTGCCTCCCCCACCCATAAAAAATGCCATGGGCTCTTCAGGGTACAGAAGATATTTATAAGTGCTCACTCCAAAGGATTATAGGTCAAGATTTTGAAAAGCGACTGGGAGTGCACAGCTGAAGAATCTTTCAGGGGTCTTGATTTTTAAAGGATCAATGCTGAGCTCTTCAGGTGTCCCAAATTGGGTAGCTAAATATCATGCCATCCAGAGAATCATCAGTCACTTTTGAGCATTTTGCCTGCAAGTCTTAGAAAATCTCCCTGTTTCAGATCACTGTGGTTGCGGTAAACCACTTTGGCAGGCCTCCTTAGCCAAGTGTCAGACACTAAACATCTGCTGAATTTTCAAAGACAGAAAAAAATGGTGTCTTGACATAAGGCAATGGGGTAAAAAGAGTTAAAAGCTAGTTAGCAAATCAAATTGGCACCTAATCTAGTCACATCACTCTGGTGTAACTGGTTTGATAACAGAACATTTACAGTCAATAATAGAACTAGGTCTAAATGCACAGAAGACTTCTGTAGTTGCTTTTGTGCAAGGGCATGATCTTCAGCTGCTATGCCATACCAGTACTTCTTTTATGCTGCCTCTTATTCTCCAGAATATACTTTCATTGAAAATAAAAGTAAGATCTTGTCTACACTTGGAAATTTGCTATTCGGCAGTTGCCCAGTTTAGCTTAATCCATTTTGGATGACTAATTCTGGATTAAGAGTGTCCACAGTTGCAGATAACCAGGAAGAACTTTGTGTACAGTCAGGTCCTAAATCTGTAGCTGTACCATTATAAATAAAACATCTTCCACTCATGCAACTGGTGCCATCTGTCTGCATTTGCAGAATCTGAAACAATAGCTCTGCCCAACTCTTCTCAGGCCAGGACTACACTATGAGAAAAAGTCAACCTAAGATACACAACTCCAGCAACGTGAATAGCATAGCTGGCGTCGACATACCTTAGGTTGAATTTCCACTGCAGGAGGTCAATGGGAGAAACTCCTCCACCAATGTCCCTTGCTCCTCGCAATCCGGTGAAGTATTGGAATTGAGTGAGGTGGTCCTTATTAGACCCACTAAATAGAATCCTGGAACATTGATCTCTGAAACGTCAATCTCCCAGTAATTGGAGACAAGGCCTTAGAAAAAGCGAACTCAAATACCCAATGGTAGCCAAACGGTAGCAGCATTGTTACTTTCCGGCTCAATCAAATCATGTAGACAGGAGAGGGAGGATGATATGCACAATCTACTGTGAGTGAGAGCTCATTCTGATACCACCAGCAAATGGTCTTAGGAGATGCCACCTGTTTCCCTCCCCTCCTGTCAAGAAGGGGCCAATCCAAGGAATTTAGGAGTGCCTAGAAGGATAGCTGATAAACTTCTGCAAAGGGAAACCAAGCTCATGAAGCCCACTGGACCAGGTCTGACAGAAAGGAAATCAAGAATAAGGAGCCCAGCAGAGTCCATTGGTGTGTTGTGACCCCACCAACAATCAACCCAAGTGACTAGAGCCCATCAAGCATATATTGATCATCAGCATGATCTACCGTTAGATCATGTGGGTGGAGCTTATTTTGTAGTGGAGCTTGAAAGAGTACCACTACCTTTCGTTTTCCCCAATCTTATCCCTGTGTCCAACTCTTAAATCACCCTTTAATTTATGACAACTCCCTAAGATCCTATGGCTATCATTATTATTATTATTATTTATTAGTGCCCCTTTCTGGAATATGCCCCATAGGCTCATGAAGGACAGCAGCTGTCCCCATACAAATCACATGCTCTTTCCATGTTTTGTTTCCAGCTCCATCCTGCTTCTCAGAGGAGGATAACGAGGCATTCTCAATTCCAATGGGCAAACTTTAAAAACTAGCACCTGTGTTTCTACAGAGTGCAGCTGGCATATATAACCTGACCCAAGTCCCTTGGGACTGCAGTATATCCCACAGATCAGTGAAATGCTGGGCTGGAAGACACCTCCACAAGTCATCAAAGTCCAGCCCCCTGTGCTGAGGCATGATCAAATAAACCTAGACTACCTCTGGCAGCTAGCTGTTTGTCCAACCTATTCTTACACTGCATTGATCAGACTACATCATTGAGCATTTCTACAGACGAAGAAAAACTTTGCTCAAAATCTTTCTGCCACACTATTTTCTAGGTTAGTTTCCCTGCATCAAACTATATGCAGAGCTGGGGTGAAGTTGAAGATCCAAGAGGAGCCAGATCCTCACCTGACGCAACACTGCTCCATTGACGTCAAGAATTTGGGCTTACATCTCATTATAGGCACGATGGGAAGCAACGGCTCCATTTGCTGTGAAGAACAAATGGCTCCCTGTACCAAGAATGGCTAAGGAAAGGGTGATCACTCAGAACTCACTATAGGGAGGATGTGGACGCATTGGAGAGGGTCCAGCAGAGGGCAACCAAAATTATGAGGGGGCTGGAGCACATGACCTATGAGGAGAGGCTGAGGGATTTGGGCTTATTTAGTCTGCAGAAGAGAAGAGTGACGGGGGATTTGATAGCAGCCTTCAACTTCCTGAAGGGAGGTTCCAAAGAGCATGGAGAGAGGCTGTTCTCAGTGGTGATGGATGGCAGAACAAGGAGCAATGGTCTCAAGTTACAGTGGTGGAGGTCTAGGTTGGATATTAGGAAATTCTATTTCCCTTGGAGAGTGGTGAAGCACTGGAATGGGTTCCTTAGAAAGGTGGTGGAATCTCCATCCCCAAAGGTTTTTAAGTCCTGGCTTGACAAAGCCCTGGCTGGGTTGATTTAGTTTGGGTTGGTCCTGCTTTGGGTAGGGGGTTGGACTCGATGCTTTGGGTAGGGGGTTGGTCTCTTCCAGCCCTAGGATTCTATGATTCTGTGAACTCAGAACTGGGTGTGTAACCTTTATTCGCGACTTTCACCTTTTTGTACTTCACGCTATTAAAGGTCAATGGTTTGTCCTACAGGATGACATTTTACATTGTCATTGATTAAAAGAAGAGACGCGTTTTTTATCTCTCTCGCACTTTATCTATAATAGAAAATGTTCTGGAATCATATCCACAAGATCAAATTCAACAAGGCTGTTCAACAAACTCCAGAAAATAGCAATAGCCATTTCAGTAGCTTTGTCAAGACTTTTCCATAGAACTCTTAATCCCATTCAATTCGGTACGAAGTTTCCATAATGGGATCCGTATGGAAGAAACCACACATCAAATGTGGGTGATGAGAGGAATTTGATGGCTGAATTGCAGCCCCCTGAGTGATAGCACCAAAGAGTGGAAATGCTGACAGACCCTCAACTACAGCCTTGCTCACACAGACCACTCTCTTAGTAGCCTATTATGAACATACATTATGGGGAGCAGATGCACTACCCTAACGGCACCACAGTGGCATTGAGATTTACCCTTGAAATTTCTCTCTGATTCATGTATGTAACAGTTTATATCACTTTCTTCTTCAACTTGTCAATGGGGCTATTTTAAACAAAAACTAAAGCATCATCAGGTGGAACATGGCAGTACTGCTCGTATGTTAAATATCAAAAGCTTTACTCTAATCAGGAGGAATCGTGTATTTCAAAATCATTTCTTTTCTGTCTCCGCCTTTTTATAATAGAGCTAGATGGTCTTGTGGTTAAAACGCTGGGCTGGGACTCGCAACATCTGGGTTGAATTCCCCACCTTGCCACAGACTCCCTGTGTGACTCTGGGCAAATTACTTAATCTCTCTCTGTTCCAATTCCACAGCTGTAAAATTGGAGTAATAACACTTCCTTTCATCTGTTTCAGGATACAGCATGTCTATGCACAATGAATCCCTGTGGGTATGTCTATACTGCAACACTATTTCGAAATAACTCGTGCTAGTCCAAAATAACTTAGTCCGTGTCTACACAGCAGGCAGTTATTTCGAAATAGTATCAAAATACTGTCAAGCTGGAGGACTTCTTACTCCGACTCCTGTAACCTGTAACCTCCTACTTCTGTAATTGTACGAGGAGTAAGGGACATCGGAGGACGAGTGCTCTATTTCAAAATAAGTGCTGTGTTGATGCTCCCTATTTTGAAATAAGTTATTTCAAAATAAGATACGCAATTGACATCGCTCAATTTCCATAGCTTATTTCGAGTTAAGCCCTGCAGTGTAGATGCACCTTGTGTTTAGTTGAGGTCTCTAGCTTTGTATGTAATATGAAAGTATAAATTATCTTTAAAAAATGAGCAGTCCTGTGGCATCTTAAACAGATCTGTTTGGGCATAAGCTTTCGTGGGTCAAAACCACTTGGTCAGATGCATGGAGACGTAACAAATGGCAGTAAGCACCCACCTGCTCCCCAGTGAATCTAAACAGATATCTCCATGCCAATAACAAGTGATTTGGACCCATGAAAGTTTATGCCCTAATAAATCTGCTAGTCTTTAAGGTGCCACAGAACTCCTCGCTGTTTTTACAGATACAGACTAATGTAAGACATGTGAATGATCATCCTTATAGAATCACAGGACTGGAAGAGACCTCGAGAAGTCATTTAGTTTGGTGCCCCGAATTCATGACAGGACTAAGTTACAGTGGGGGATGTCTAGGTTGGATATTAGGAAAAACTATTTCCCTAGGAGGCTGGTGAAGCACTGGGATGGGTTCCCTAGGGAGGGGGTGGAATCTCCATCCCTAGAGGTTTTTAAGTACTGGCTTGACAAAGCCCTGGCTGGGATGGTTTAGTTGGGGTTGGTCCTGCTTTGGGCAGGGGGCTGGACTTGATGACCTCCTGAGGTCTCGTACAGCCCTAGCATTCTATGATTCTAAGTATTATTTAATTATTATAATTACACTCATGACTTGCCTTTAGTCAACTATTCAGTGCTTCTAACACTGCATGACACTTAGCACCTTTTACCTGATTTAGTTGGGACTGGTCCTTGATGACCTTCTGAGGTCTCTTCCAGCTCTATGGTTCTATGATTCTATGAGGCTCTCACAGTACTTTATAAATATTAAGGCCCAGATTTTTAAAAGCATTTAGACACCCTGTTCCTATTGAAATCAAGGGGGAGGATACTTACGTATCTTTAAAAAACTGGCCCAAAAGGCCTAGCACTTGGGATTCTGATTCTATGTGGGGCTTTTAAAATCTACCATAAAAATAATAATAATAAGAGGAGATCTGCATCTTCCTCCCTCTTTAATCTTCTGGGGGTGGTGTTATGGCCTATAGGTTTGTTAGGAGTATTGCCTGATGGAAGATGAGCATAAAGAGAATTTCTTTACAGAAAGGGGTTCTCCACTTCTTCACAGCGTGGACCACATTTTAATTAGTTGCCTCATGGACCAACCACCCATCTGCCACCACACAGACTACTTTCCCCAACACAAATTTGAGCACCTACACAGAATGCTTATAACATCAAGGACGTATTTAAGACATTTTTAGCTGTTTTAATTTCCACAAGAGAGGCTTTCCTGTGTTTGGCTATATTTCCCTTCCCTCACTATTATTGTATGTAACCATCGGCTACCATCCTCCACCCAGGACGTGGCTGCATTTTACTGGTGCTGTAGGTAACGTCTGTAAAGCATTATGGGCACAAAAAGAGCTATGGAAATTTTTTTTAAAACCCTTTGCATTTCTTCAAAACAGACTCATGATATCACAGCCACAGAGAGAGAAAAATAAACATGTTATTTTCATAGCTCGGACGTTGTTTTTGCTGCTATTAGCAGCAGCAATGACCTGGGGGAATTGATTACACCAGGTGAATCTATCCTTAATGGCTGTGTTTATCATTTTGCGTAAGATGATGGGAGAACTACATGTCCTTGAATAGATAAATTGAAAAGTTGTCTAATTTTACACCAGCTTATGTACCTCTGCATCTTCTGCTAACGTGCTAGTGTGTAACATATGGCAGTAAGCACCCACTCGCTCCTCAGTGAATCTAAACAGATATCTCCATGCTGATAACAGGAGCAAAATAGGCAGATTATATTATCGTCTCTCTCTTCTGCTATTTGTCATGTACATCTTCATGTACTCTTTGGTAAATACACTAATTAACATGTCAGAGAGCTGCATTATAGTTTGACTTCAACCCTCTATAGATGGCACAAATAAGCCCTGCACATAAAATACAGACTTACCAAAAAGGGGAATAATTTTCCCATAATAGACATACATTGCTCTGTTTTATGCATTTCCCCATTGTCAAGGCCCCAATTCTGCAAACACACAAACACGTGAGCAGCCCAAATCCATTGGATTTTCCAGTATGCATGCATTTATATCTTTGCAGGAATGGGGCCTAAACAAGTAGGAACGGCCATAGAAGAACTTACATTTTCAGGCTCCAACTCATGATATGCTCAAGAATTAACAGACCCTCCCCTTGTAAATATTATATCAGACCCAACCCTGGTTCTGCAGCCTCTTGGCAAGTGAAATCCATGAGAAAGCTCATTTGCATAAGGGTTGCTAGGTCTGGGTCCCTTATGGATTTTTTCAATCTAGTCTCTGTACAATACAATTACGTTTTCATGTAGATTGGAGATGTCAGTCACTTGCGGTCCATTTAGTTAGCTGCTAGTTAAAGACGTTGTGCTCAACCTATTGAGGGCTCAGATTTATCCTTGCACAGAGCTAGGTAAATCAAAGCAGTCTTTTTGACAAGAATTTGCTTACAAAAAATTATGGCCCGAATCTTGTCTCACAAGCTCTGGTATAAATCCAGAGTTAGTGAGGTTATTCCGGGGCAAGATCAGAATTGGCCCTCTCTCTCTCTCATTAATTATCTAATTTATCTCCAATCTAAATAAATAAATACATGAATATATTCTAAAACATGCTGCCACTTGAATGGCATACTGATAATAAATGAAGATTATTTTCTTCTTTAGTTGTTTAGCTGCTTTGGTTTCTCTTTCTAAAGCTATAGAGTGTGCGTGTGTGTGTGTGTGTGTGTGTGTGTCTGCGCGCGCACACGTGTGTGTAAATGTTGGCCACTAAATAAACTGGCAATGTCCATTTAAAAATTAAAACCATCAAAATTCATTTTGCACTCAGCTCATTGGCTTCTTTAAACACAAGGCATTCTGTCTATCCTTGGGGGCCTTCCTGAAAACAAGAGGTTACCCCCAGTGAGAGAGAAATGTAAAATAAATACCATTATAAATAAAACATCTTCCAGGATGCAGAGCAATGATCTCAAGTTACTGTACACTGAATATATCTAGAGAGAGAGCCATACTGTATCAGCATGAGCTTTAAACTGCAAAATATATTAACATGTGGAGTAACAGTCCCTTACAATCTCTACGCAATGATGAAGCTCTCTCATTAAACTTCCAAATGCTCCAAATAGCAGAACAGTTTTCAAATGGCATGTGGCAAGTATTTAAAAAAGAGTGAGAGGAAGAGACACTCCTGTTCCAGCCCACCCCAGTAAATCACGTTCACCTACCAGTGTAAATAAACCTGCCCGGGGCTCCTTTGCAGAACTGTTTGGATTTATACGAGAGTGTGACTTCGACTACACCAGGAATGTGACGAGGGGGTGTCTGGACTCGAATGGCATGAGGTGTGATCAGCTGGGAAATAACAACAAGAGAGAAGCATGTCATATATGGGATGTCTGAGGTTTCCCCCATTGGCCCCTGGTTGGTTTTCATGCAGATACAACTGTTTATGACATCCTAGGAATTGCCAGAGTGGCTCAGACCAGTGGTCCGTCTACTCCGGCGCCTTGCATCCAATCATGTGAAGCACCAGCTGCTTCAGAAGCAAGTACAAGAAATCCTGCAGAACACCACTTACAGGATAAATTGATTCCAAGGGAAGTGTCTTCCCGGCCCCCATTCATGAATTGTTGATTTATGCCCTGAAGAAACATGAAGGTTTATTTCCTTTTCCAAACTCCTGCCTTTTCTTTTAGTCCTCCCTTTAATTCTGGATATTCTTCCACGTAAGCATCGAGACCTTTTTTGAATCCGACTAAAAGTGCATGTACATAATGAGATAACATGGCAAAGAGTTCCACAGGCTAGCCGAGTGTTGGGTGAAAAAGCCTTTCCTTTAATCCATTTTAAAGTAACTGTCTTTCAACGGCATGGACTGTCCCCTAGTTCTTGTATTATTATGAAAAGGGGTGAACAGTAGTTCCCCATTTACCTTTTCTATACAGGATGAACCTCTCTGGTCTGGGGCTCTCTGGTTCAGCAACATCCGTGGTCTGGCTGCTTGCCATTCTGATGGACCATGGATGTTGCTAGAACAGAGGATCCCTGGACCAGAGAGCCCCAACCGGATGGGAGCGGGAGCCAGATGGGCATCCGGTGGCTGGGAACCTGGCAGCCAGGACTGGCAGTGGAGCCCAGCAGTCTGGGCCAGTGAGCACCAGGGCCTGGTGACCATGAAGGGAGGTTAGCTGGAAGGCTGGTGGCCCACTGTGGAGAGCCAAGATACCAGGAGCAGAAGGGCTGAAATTGACCTCCCCTGGTCCAGCAAACTCCCTCGTTCGGGACAGGTCAGGTGTTGAGGGTGCCAAAGCAGGAAGGTCCAACCTGTACCAGCAATATCTGTCTTTGGCTATGCAATAGAAAGTTACTTTTGCATACCTCACTCCATACAAGCATGGTCCCAAATACAACTTGTAGCCCATCGAAGAAATTGTCTCCTATAATGATCACCATCGCTCCCCCTGTAGTCCAGCCTTCACTTGGGCTAATAGCTTTGATGCATGGTGTGGCTAAAGAAGCAAGCAAACAAAAAGATAACAGGTTAGTTTTCTTACAACTGGTTTTGGAGCCTAGGTTTTTGTGTAGGTCAGGACTGGCGTGGATAGGCAACACTTGTTATTTGCCCAAAGAAACTGCACTGGTGCAAATTGTGTGTTATTGCAGCTTTGTCTATCCAATTTACGGGGCTTGCATTGCTGCAGCTGGATTGCTGGCTTGTCTTACCAGTGTTGCCACAGCTAGGACACAACCCTCAATTCGTTCACCCATGCAGGCCCTTTGCCATTCCAAGGAACTCCGTGTAAAATCAAATAATTTTGTTCTCGGCCTTGGTAGTGTTAATTGCTCCCCTGTTTATTGCACTTAACATTGTGTCATTAAAGCCTAATAGGCCAACTGTAGTGGGTGTAAAAGTGAAACACTTAAGTGGTTGTGCAAAGGCTGTTTTAAAAACACTCATTAGCATATGATTACAGAAGAGTGAAAAAAGCAGGTTGTAGGTGGGATGTGTTACGATTTACTCTGTTTATCAATGGGATAAAGAGAGATGGAAATATCTTGCATTTCCTCCAGTTCCTATCAAGAGACAATGTCTAATAATGTTGTGACTTTATGGAATAGATTTTTTGTTCTGCTCTTTTCCATATGTTCAAGGCCTCTGGACTATACATCCCATCAGGAACCCAATATGGTTTCCAGGCCATAACCAAAGTCAATCCATCACTCCATTCCCAATGTTGACAGGGTCAGAGGTGGAAGGGAACTTTGGCAGGGCTCCAAAAACATGAGACTCCTTTGAACAGCCAGTCAATCACATCCAATCAGTCAAGGAAAAACTGGATGGCTTCCTAGGCTTGGAATCCTGGGATTTTCCTTCTACCATTTCACTGCCCGCTGGGGGGGAATTAACACCACTCTGAATTCTTTACTGATTCAATCATTTTCTTCCAGTTCATTAATTCTTCTTTAGGTTGATACAGGGCACATTTTAAAAGGGGGCAACAAAACAGTGTAATGAAATAATAGCCTTGCTTGTCTCTTCTACTAACATCACAAACTCTTCTCTCTTTCACAGGCTGCAGGGAGATTGGAGAAGCGGGGAGAGACAGAGATAGGATTTTTAAGTTGTTTTAAGTGGTGCTTGTACTGCAGAAGTGGAGTTTGTGAAAGGGGCAGACGCAGAGCGAGGAGGGGTTTACCCACTTGAAGCTTAACAGATACAGGTATTGGTAATTGCTTTAATATACCCCAAGAACCAGCCCATAGACGACGGCAGTTCCTGCTTAGCCAAACAAACTAAAATCAATTAGTGTCAGTTTCCTTCTGCACGTTGTTATGCTTTGCACACAGTTTGTTTTAGGGAACCACTGACACTTTTTCATACACATCTTGCACTGCAATGTGTCTGTTTAAGTAAGATGTCATGTTGCTTAATTTGCCTGAAATCAAGTCTAGGCCAGCTGAGCAATAAGTCTGAAATTCTTGGCTAATTGTGCAGCACCGTAAAGAGAAAAAACTCTGCAGAAGCGTTAACAAACTAACTAATAGACATGGGGAGTCAATCTCTTAGAGGTAGAAGGACCCTATCCTGCATTTTTGTTTTTATTTTTTTGGTTCATCTTCCTTCTAAAAAGGCCCTGGGGGTTCTCCATGCCCACCAAAAAATCCAAGTGCAAAGTGTGGCTGTTTGTGTTCATTGTGTACCATATTCTAGACAAAGTTCCAAACCTTCTGAGGGGTCAAGTCTCCTTGCTCTCCGTCCATGTTTAGAGTTGTTATGAACAAACATGTTGTCAGACACTGCCAAGACATGCCCATCAACATTCACTGTTGTTGATAACACAACCTAGGGAAAAAGGCAGGGAAGTTATTTGTTTCAGCATTCAGCTTTTTGATGTTTATTATTATACTGCATGAAAATCCTTGTTCTAGTTTTAAAATATAATTGTTTTTTTCCCACTGGAGGGGGGGGGAGTATTTTCCACTTCTATCCTGTGCCTTCAGTCTGTTTAACATGGCATCCGAAGGGCCATATGCTATCCGCAATGTACATGACATAATGAACCAGTGATTAGAGACAATCTCAGGTTTCGTTTTCTGTCATGCATTGTAGCATAGAGGTCTGTAGGTACAGACAATGAGGGCAGACTGTGGAGCATCCAAATAATGTGTCCTCTGCTATGTACATATAGAAGCACCACCATCTGCTATACTGCACACACGTGCATCGTAGGAAATCAAACTTACAACCATCTGCTCCTAAAACATTGCTCTCTATCCTCTGGGCTAAGCAGAAACTTCCATTAGCAGCCGGGGTAGTAAGGCCTCATTTTCAGTAAGTGGACACTTTCAATACAAATGAGTCCCCTTTAAGGTGTCTCAGGTTGGGCATGCAAAAATTGTGGCTCTCAAAATCACAGATTTTGAAAATCTTGCCCTTTTTTGCTCAATCTCGCTGGGTTCTAATAGGACACAAATAAATTCCTAGAGGAAATAATTGTATTAGTTACTGAACCTAATGGAGATCTCTCTTTAAAACAAAATGCCCTCAGCTATAAATCTATTAAACGCAGAGATATGTGAGTCTTTAAACCACATTTATTAAAAAAAGAAACCCTTCATTTTAACAAGTCTGACGAACGTGCATCTCATTAGAACTTTGAAGTCCATAGCCTTAGCAGGACTACATTGACTTCGACAGAGCTGCCCTCCTTTGCAGCTTGCTGTTAAGGAACTGACCCCTGAGCGTGTGCATGAATTTTCAAAGATGCAATTGTCATGCTTTAAGTAAGAGAATTTCAGGCTTTAATTGTTGATAAACTGTATTCAGCACACAGCAGGGAAACCTTGCCCCTCCTGCAGGATTTTGCTGGTTTAAAGAATGCTCTCTCTCTCTCACCCTCTCTCTCTCTCTTTTTTTTACGACAAGGTTAATTCATTCCAAAAGGCTCTTGTCATACTGTACATTAATACTTCTCATGCATTCCTGTCACAAAATGTGTTGCTTTGGTGTGTGCCAACTGATTTCATCATTGCACATTTGGGTGGAGTGAGACTCTGTTCCAAAGTGAACATTTCCCGCATGACATAGCTAAACCCCAGTCAGATGCACTTCATTATTTTCCATTAAACAATGGAAATAAATTTTAATCTTTCACTGGCCAGCACAGACCACACTAAGGCAACGGGGGAATAGACCTGAATCATTCCAGTGTCTGAAATATTTATGACAAGATTTTAAATTGTAACCAAATGTAAATCAAAAATATACCCCATATATACACATACATGTATATAGACATACACCCACCCACATATATATATATATATATAAAATACACAAATACCCACACACAAAGACAATGTTATATATACACACAGAATACACACACATTATATAGCTTAATATACTAATACACGTAAATTTCATCATACACATCATAGGTGTGTGGCTAAGGAACTATACATAAAAAGTAAGAGAATATTCATGCTCTACATTACATTTACAATATTCTAGTGATGCCCTGAAACACAAGTGATAACTTCCAGATAGAAATTGCAATCTTACTAAGCCCCCTCCAGTGGTATGTAGGACCCCTCTCACGTGTGGTTTTGTTTTGTCACCTCTTGGGTTCACCACCAGAGGGCCAAGAGATTACCACCTACAGCCGTGGTGTCCAACGTATGGCTATTTGGCTGGTTTAGTGTGGCTAGTTGGATCATAAAACTATTTACATTTTCAGAACAGTGTGGCTAGTTTGTTATCACTATAGTGATTGGACCTACATGATGGAGCAGGTTGGACAGCATGGACCTACGGGATGGAGCCTGAGGTAAATAAAGCCATCCTCACAGATGGCCCCAAGTCTCTGAGTTTGGGTCTGGATCTGACCTTGCTCAGTGTTTTGGAGGCTTTTGGAGCTTGGTTTTGGTTTGGGCCCATCACTTGGCATTACTGCAATTCAGTAAAAGACAGCTTGTGTTTTCTGTGCTAGGATTCTCCTGGTTCACTTTTTAATCTATATTATAGAGTAAGAGTGTTTCAAATGATGGTAGTAAAGTTACTAGAGCTCCAGATATAGCTCCACTCACCCCCCACCTTTGCCGAGTGAGGACAATCAAATTGTTTTATACTGAAGATTAAAATTCAATGTTTTAAGAATAAAAGGAAGCAGAACATGCATTCCACCATAGTCTCTAGCTCCCAGGCCCTCCCTTTTCACAAGCCAACAACTGCTTTCCCCCAGTGAGTATTTCCTGGGTCACGGAGGGTGACCCTTTCCATCTGGAATCAATCAGTCAACTCCTGACAACTTCCTGAAACACCTCACTCCATTTCCTGTTCTCTCCCCCTTCTCCCTTTCCCCCTGGTTTGCTTCACTCTTCAAACTACAGGCCACAGCAGCTTAATGTTAGAGGGTCAGACACAGTTAGACTCCAAAACACTACACAAGGACACCTTTGACCTTCAAAAATCTTTACATCTTAGCTAAACAAATCAAGGTCAACATTTCTTACCATTACCTTGTTAACCATTTATAGGCATTTTTGCCCATGCCGCTCTCAATGCCTATCCATCAATACCACTTGTTCTCCCGAGATCGTAAAACATGGCAAGCTTTGTTTTCTTTATGTGCATTGAGTGCTGGTGAAAGGTGCCGGCCTGGCTTCCCTGGAGATTTAAGTCCTCAGATTTATCCACAGCACAGACAAGTTACCTCTGCTACTCCTGGGCCAACCTCTCTGATTCCTGATCTGGTAAGACCACCTCCACGGGTGAGATTTGGCCGCTATGCCCATTCAGTTTGTGATGGCTCCACTAGGATCACCAATGCCAAACATGGTTGTAGCTTTGCTAGGCTCTGGCCTATGGGACATGGACTGAAAATTCCTAATTATTTCCATGGGACATCAAACACCTTTTGGGGTTAGGGCTGACCTGGGCTTGATTTTAACCAGTTATGTAGAAGCAAAACATTCCGCATCCCGATTCCTGGAGTCATCCGGTTCCCCAAACCATAGTTTGAGAAGAAAATAAAGACCTGAACAGTTAGAATAAATAAGGACAAGGCAACATGTTCACAAGGTCCTTCACAGAGTTGTGTCTAGGCTGCCGCAGAAATAATTGTGGTCTTGTAAGTGGGATTTTCAGTCGTTCTTAAGATTTGCATTGCTAGTCAGGATGGATCCTCTTTACTGGCCTCGGCGATAAATTCATTATTCCCCTGCAACATTCAAACCTGCATTCACTACATCCCTGTGCTAGTCTCATTTCCCAGCTGGGTTACTATAATGCTCTCTGCTTGAAGACCAAGCTACGGTTTCCACGACTGCGGAGAACGGACCATGTCTGGCACATGCAACCTGGACTCTGCAGACTGCCCTGGCCTCCCTTTTGCTTCCCAACACAATTCAAAGTGCAGGTTTTAATTTACAAATCTTCACCTGGCTAGCTGAGTGAGTGGCCACCTCTTTGCTACCCCCTTCTGACAGCAAAGAGCTGTGTAGATGGCTTTGATTAACAGTCTTGAGATTTAAACCCGGGACGCTAGCAGCTGGAGGTTGGCAAGGGAGGGTCCTTGCTAATTGAGTCCCCTCATCAGCAGGGTGGAGATTTCAATGTACATGGGGGAGGCGAGGAAGAGGGATTTCCTACCTACCCTGAAGATGTGTTGCTAGGAAAACTAGCTGCTATTGTTAAGTGGTTTAAGATCCTGAGCTGAAAAGCACTGTAGGTACAAAGTGATCTCCCCTTCATACACCCACTAAATCTGTCTCTGCGCACGCACACATGCAAATGTGTTCCACCCCAAATTGTATATATTCATATCAGTGCATACAACGTTGCATATGTACAATATACATTGCTTCTTTATCCCTAGACACACCTATTTACACATGCATACACACGCATATGCACATTTATGTATATGCAGCACATCTCAGCACTAGGGATGTAAAATCCTGGTTAATCAGTTAACCAGTTAAACTGGTTAACCAATTAAGCGGGTTCCTGCTCCTGCCTCCACCCCCATGCATGCATAGCTGCCCGTGCTGACAGCTATTTATTTCCACACATAAATAAAAAAACAGGGGGCATATTGGTGCCCAGGGTTCTAGTATGTTAGAACTTGTGGAGTAATTATGAGCCCAGGTGACCTTTTCTCACATGCTCAGGGATGAACTGAGCCACTTGGGGTTCAGGAAGCAATATCCCTAGGAATATACTTTAGGTCCCGCCCCTTTCCTCCTTCCTCTGGAGCACTGAGATGAGGAAAACCCATGTCATGGTTTCTTGCAAATGCAGTGGGCAGGCACTGGCCCTTCTCTCTGCTGTTGCTACAAATTGTTCCAGACGAGCCTGTGGGGAGAGCTAATACTTTCCTGCCCATTTTTGAACAACAACGGGGCTACAGGATCTGCTTCATCGGAACGATCCAGGAGCAAGGAGAACTCCCAATCAACAGGAGGCTAATGCTTTAGTGCTGACTCTCAGCTGAAGCATCTTAGCTGAAGTGCCTCAGCGCAAGTCGACAGAATTACCATCCCCCCTCCCCATTACGCAGCGGTCATTACCATTAAGTATTGTTGGACTTCAATCAAGTTCCCTGGGAGAAGTCCTCATTAAGTGGAGTGGAATCGTGCATCATGGTTTTCTATGCTGCTCTTGGGGGAATTGCCCTCTGAGAATACAGTGCTGATGGATACGGGGGTATTAAGCTCACATTTCCAGTACGGGTGAACGCTAATTGCCAATATTCAACAACGAGGCCAGATCCTCAGCCCGTGTAAACAGCTCAGCTCCATTGAGGATCTCATCTCAAAGGACAAATATTTTCATTAATCAATGTGCAGATGGGTTGAGTTGGCTAGAACTTGTAGGGCCAATATTTGGACAGTGGTGGGCAGCATGTGGACAGTGGTGTGCAAGCCTCATGAGTGCCATCGGGATCTATGTGTGGCTCATGAGGCATTTTGTTTACTATTGCCCATGTTCAGGGTTTCCAGATTTTGCTGGTTTTTGTCCACAAACTTTTTTTCCTCTCTCTGATTGGTACTACTAAAGAGACATGCCCATAAAGCCAGGGCCCATGAGGTGAGGTGTGTGCTGACTGCATACAACACTGACTGTGAGAGCTGTGCGCTCCCTCTGCATCCAATCAAAGCTCTGCCACGGTTCAATCAGCACACCCGCCCCCCCCCTCCCCCCCCGCAAATTCTAGGGACACAAGCGTAGTGAACACAGCTACCCTCTCCCAGGAGACCGTCTTGGTAACGACAATCTTGCGGCCCACTGAGATGAAGGAGGGCCAATCATGCGGCCCACTCACTAGCCTAAGTTGCCCATCGCTGCGCTGGGTAAAATATTCCCCAATTCTGAAAGTTGCGCAAGTTTTAGCACCTACTGGAAGTGATTTCAAATACTTGAGGCAAGTCACTGCTATAAATGACCATCACAGAGTGCATCGTTATTATAATAAAAAAATACTTTGGGACGTATTTTATGACCAAGTTTCAACCTACTTTGCCACAACCCTCTGGTGAGTCTATGTTACTGGTTCCTGCCATAGGGGCCCAATCCACAGAGGATGCGAATCTGTTACAGCCACAATTACAGAACCGTGGCTCTTTTGCATACACCGTAGTGGTTTATCGTTTGAGTTCTCAAAGTCTCCAGTCTAGTCCCTGGTATGTCAGCCAAGAGGTCCTCCCTACCCCCGCACACACCAGTGGAGCCTCTCCTACCATCAGAACCCTTCCCTCCCTCCAGAATTCTGGTTTTGTATATAGTGCAGGTCACTTCTAAAGCCTCAGCCAAGTGTTGCCAAGCACTTTACAAACATTAATTAAACCTCACAACATCCCCCATGAAAGATTATTGCACCTAATTTACATATGAATAAAGGAGCGTACTAGATGTTCTGACTTGCTCAAGGTCAAAACTCAAGTCAAGGGCAGAGTAAGAAACAGAACGCAGGGGTCCTGGTTTCTGTCTCTTGCTTTAGCCATTAGGTTGCATGTAAGAAAGGTGTGTGTGTGTTGGAAATATTTTAAAATAAAACAATCACAAGCCATTTCATTTTTCAGATAGATGGTTTTTCTTAACAATAGAAAACTGACTCCGGTATTGGTCAAAAAGGCCATAAGTTAAGTGATTTTCATTGTGTCTTTGAAGCTCCGGCTCGGTAGCAAAGCACATTTCAAACAGTTGATGAGATCACAAACCATCTGGTGTTGCTCTCAAAACTGAAGAACTATTCTTAAAAAACAAGAAGCAAAAAAGCAGCCCTCCCCCTGAAAAAAACCCCCCACACTCTGTAGGCATCTGGAGACGCATTACATTTACAATTCAGTGTTAATTTAACCTGTTTGTTTTTCTATTTTTTTTTAAACAGGTGCAAAATAAATGAAATTAACTTTTTCTAAAAAAAAAAAAAAAAAAAAGTCTAATGTAGCAGTGCAATATAATCACTAAGGCTCATACCATTCCCACAAATAAGCCAAAGTTTAACTTTGGTGGTGATCCAGTTAAAGACCAAGCTCTGTGGTTCACACTCATCTCTAATCATAACCATTACCTTGAGATTCTTCCAAGTTATGAGTAATCCAGCCAATTATGCTTGAAAATGTCAGGAAAAGGTAATCATATAGAGCAACATCTACATCATGTTTACTTGTGTTAACAGTAAAGCCTGAGTGTGCTTCATGCTTTACAATGCACCCCAAGTTCATACAAAGTCTCCTCAGAGGAAACCAAGGCCACTGCAAGTGATAAAACTAGGTCAAATCTTAACCATGTCAGTGTGGGGCAAGGGTCTGTGTTTCTGTTCTTTGTTTTTATACTGTCTAGTAAATTGGGCCTCCAATCCCTGCATGGGGGTTGGAAGGTGCTATCACAATACAGGTTGAACCAGAACTACCTGGTCCAGAAACATCCATGGTCAGGCTGGATCTGAATTAGCTGGATGTCCACTTTTCGTAGGTATGGCAAAGTTTCCGGCAGTTCCATAAAGTATGTTTATAGCCACCAGTCCTGGGTGTCAGTGTTCTGTGCTGTTATTTAGCTCTAATTTACCCTTAAATTTCCTCTAACAGTCCAGTAAGCATTGGAAATGTTGGTAATGCTGCTAGACAATATTGACCTTCCATGGACAAGAAAATTCTCTGGTTCAGAACTGGCCAGGACCTGAGGGTGCCAGACTAGAGAGGTTCAACCTGTAGAAGCAAATGAATAAAACTCACCATCTAGCAGGTTTTCGTGCACAATGTATCACATGAGTGACAACCCTGAAGTCAATTTACTTACGTAAGTAAAGGTGTAAGTTTTCACAGGATTTAATAATACTAAGGAAACCCATTGAAATTCTTTTGGTCTTGTCCACAAATGAAACTTAATGAATTAAATCATGAAAATCAATAGAAGAGCTTTGTTTCCTATTTTTGCCTCGGAGTCCGACTCTGCTTTACACAGTTATGATGGTCTCGCATTTCTAGGATTGACAGCTGTCCTTTCTAACCTAATTTTTTTAAAAAATTGTCACATTCATACCTTTGTTGATGTAAAGCTTACCAAGTGGAATTAAAATGAACATGTGTTTGGAGTGTGAGAGCACAACCAATATTTTGGAACGACTCGCAAGTTTAAACTTTTGACACTGTGGAGGCGTGCCGGCAGCGTCTGTCTGATGCCAAAGCAGATGAAACAGGTGTTTGCACAAATTAAAATGAGAAAAGAATTAGGTGGAGCTAGAAGATGAGAATTCCCATCCAAATGCTCTTTGCACCCTACCCACCGCACTGCTCATAAGGAAATCATTTCCTACATTCATTTTCTATCTTTACCTAACCCTCATGGAACTTATTCACACTGATATTTAGCTGTTCACAACATTTTCCTTGTCCTTGAAGTCACCTAAATTTCAGGCTCTGTGACAAACTGGGAACTAAGCCCTGGCTTGTCTGGAAGCTCATGAACGTTTCTGAGCAAATCTGGACTAAGATCCTGCTCTCACTGAAATAAACAAGATGTTGCCATTATTTTGGACCAAAGTCATGCTAGCATCATGGTGTTGACACAGAACTAGGGAAATCAGGGGGCTGTGACTGAGTCTTTTGACAAAGTTTTGGGTTTAACCCTCGAGGTCTAAGTGTGACTCCAAGGGTGTAAACCTGTACAGAGAGAGAGAGCAGAGAGAGAGTTCAAATCAGCTCTATTAAACAAAACTAGAGAATTTCATTTGGCTTCCGTTTTCAGGCTTGGCATGCAGCAAAGTAGAAAACCAGAAGGAGAAGGAGTCCATCCCAGCTCATTTTCTTCTCCAATAAGCTGCTGATTTTGGTACGCAGTTCAAAAGCAACAGAGAGGCATGTGTGTGAGGCATGCCAGGCAGCATTCCGTTGGTAACCATGTGAATGACTAAGGCTGATTTCAGTCTCCTTGTTCCATGTTCAGCTGGAAATTTAAATTCATCCGGGCTCCATAACATCAGCACCTTGGAATCTGAGGCAAGAGAATCACACTGGGAACAAGGCCGATGGCTGAAGATTGGCCTCAGCCAGAAAATCTGGATACAGATCCAAACTCTTCCACAGTTCAGGGCATAGTCCAAACCCAGGAGTTTGGTTTCACCTACAGTAGAGATGTGGCAATGCGGTAAAACACTGAAACTAGATTTGAACCTCTCTAAAACTGAGATATTCTGGGAGCCAGAGTTTCATTCTGGGGATGCCTCTAACCAATATTATAATTTATTTATGAGTTAGTCTGTTTCGGCAAAAGCAACAAAGAGTCCTGTGGAACCTTAGGGTACATCTAGACCATGGGGTTTTTTCAAAAGGAGATATGTAAATTCGGCACTAATTTGCATATCTTCTTCCAATAGCATTTTTGAAAGCGGGTCTTCGAAAGCGAAAGTAGTCTGGACGTGGGGGGGTCAGTTTCAGAAAAAAAGCCCTTTTTAAAAAAAACGCTCTTCCTAAAAAAAGGAGGTTTACGTGGTTCTTCGAAAAAGAGGGTTTTTTTCTGAAAAAACTGCATCCAGACTACTTTCACTGCAATCGGAAGAAGATATGCAAATTAGCGCTGAATTTGCAGATCTGCTTTCAAAAAAAACCATAGTCTAGACGTGCCCTTAAAAACTAACACATTTATTTGAGCAACTGCCTTCATGGGCTGGAACTCACTTCATCAGATGCATCTGTAAAAGTAGGTTCCAGCCCAAGAAAGCCGATGTCCAAATATATTTGTTAGTCTTTAAGGTTCCACAGGACTCCTCATTCTTGTGTATTTCAATTTTTTTATTGCAGTACTATCTACCAGCCCCAATCTCTGCCCAGGATCACTCTATTGTTCTAAGCCCTGTACAAAACACAGGACAAAAAGACAATTCCCTACAGTTTTGTTTCACTACAATCCAAAATCATTTTCTCTTGGTCAGTCTTCGTACTTGCTGGCTCCATTTACGAGTCATGAGATGATTTTTCTTCCTGTCTCAGATTTTTCTTTGGAATCTTGGCAGGCAACATCTGGGATCAAAATAACAATCTATGTTCCTTTGCTGATAGGGTTGCCATTAAAAAGCCAAGGTTCATTTGCTGAAAGTTAACAGAGAGTTGTATCCAAGATATCATGAGCATTCCCTAAATTTAGACGAGGAGATAATGATGAATTATCTGAACCCCTTGAATGATAATTAGAATTGGTCTATTTACAAATAACTATTTTTCCCCACTAAAAAAGTCAACAAAAATGAACAAGTGGGGGTTATATTTTGTTTTGTTTTGTTTTGGTCTTTACATTTTTCTGTGAATTTTTTGAGGTTTGCAACTTGAAAACTTTTGTTGTGTTTGTTTTTGGCAACTGGAATGTTCATTTTTCAGATTTTTACTGAAAACCTGAAAGTTTTTGACAACGATCCTTTTTGTGAACATTTTTACTTTATCAGACAAAGCCATTTTCTGTCCAAAAGTATTTTGATGAAAAAATTTCAACCAGCAACTAGCAATAATTTTTAGTGCATGAAGTCTTTAATGATGATGGCCATTGTACGCCACCAATGGAAATGTTTAGTGCTTTTGTGGCTCTCTGTGTGCCATATAACTCATTTCGTTGGGGCTGGTCCTGTATGGACTCCTTTAGTTGGGATTGGTCCTGCCTAGAGCAGGGGTGGGACTTGATGACCTTCTGAGGTCTCTTCCAGCTCTATGGTTCTATGATTCTATGACCTATTGAGTCTTTTCCAACCCTAACCACCCATGATTCAATTTGAGTGTTCAGAACCCATCAGCTTTCATTTTGGGCACAACATTAGTGGTCAGATTTTTAAAATGCTCAGCAACTAACAGTTCCCATTCTTTTCCACCTGCCCCTTCATCTTTAAAGCACTTTACGCAGTCCTGCCGCCCTTCCTCATATGAGTAGTCCCGCCAACATCAATTGGATTATTCATGTAAGAACTGCAGGACTGACCCATGAACCAAACCTTCCAACAGATCTTATAAGTAAGCATATTTCATTCTTATTGTATAGATGGGGAAACTGAGGCACAGAATATTTATTGAGACCTGGCTGAGACCACCCAGCA
The DNA here is from genome assembly GCA_032595735.1 of Pelochelys cantorii. Classification (NCBI taxonomy): domain Eukaryota; kingdom Metazoa; phylum Chordata; order Testudines; family Trionychidae; genus Pelochelys; species Pelochelys cantorii. The sequence continues at coordinate 9,488,122 of CM064355.1, read as the reverse complement.
ACTCAAATGCACAGGTAGGCGTCTAGCACATGAGTGCCACTCTCGCAGTCCTATGCTCATTCTTTTAGGCATGGTTGACTTTCCCAACTAGACTATGCTGTCCCTGCAAAAATTCTTCAGCAGAGCAGCTTGACTGAGAATTTTTGTTGCTGATACAGGAGTCAGAATAGAGTCCTAGCCATAGAATCACAGAACCATAGAACCAGAAGAAGTCCAGTCCCCTGCACTCATGGCAGGACCATGCACCCTGCACCCATATTGGCTTTCTGTGTATTTTAGACATTTATCTTAAGCCCATCACTGCAATATCTAGCTCTTAAGGTTAACCAACTAGCCCTTATAAAACGCCCGTGAAATACAGTCTCCATTTTACAAATGGGGAAACTGAGGCACAGGGTGGTGGCATGGTTTGCTCAAAGGGCTACACAGGAAGCCTGTGGCAGAATCAGCAATGAAATCCAGCTCTCATAACTTCAAGTCCTGAAGAGCAGACAGCCAAGCAACCTTTCCCCTACCAAGCTGATCCTCCCTAGAACAGACGATGAAAGGAGGCAACATACCTGTGATAGTGACAATAAATATTTGCTTCACTTACTTAGATAGTCCTAGGGAGGGGTGGAATCTCCATCCCTGGAGGTTTTTAAGTCCTGGCTTGACCAAGCCCTGGCTGGGTTGATTGAGTTGGGGTTGGTCCTGCCTTGGGCATGGGGCTGGACTTGATGGCCTGCTGAGGTCTCTGTGATTCTATAGTCCTTTGCCTCCACAGAGATCAAAGGGCGTGATTCAGCAAAGCACTTGAGCGTGTGTGTAGGTATTTTCCTAACACAGGGCCAATCAGAGAATGCGTTCAAGAGATCCGTGAGCTGCCGTAACCCCACCTACAGGTGGAAAATCTGAGGCACAGAACTGTGGACTGACTTGCTCAGAGTCAAAGAGAGCAGAGCGGCCGAGTCACAGGGTGACCGTATTTCCCCAGGCCAAATGTAGGATACCAAGGGGGGGGCTGCCAATGCGTGGGGCTTTAGCCCTGCAGTGGGGCGAGGGACAGCACAGGGGGGCTTCAGCAGCTGAAGCCCTGAGTACTGTGGCTTCTCCCTGCCCCCCTGCTGCAGTGGAAATATGGGACAATGTGCCCATTGGAAAAACAATAGTTGGGAGGCCGGGAACAGACCTTAAATACGGGACTGTCCCGGGAAAAATGGGATGGATGGTCACCCTACCGAGACTGGAACAGAACCTTGGTCTTCTGACTTGCCATTAGGCCAGACTGTCTCTCTGCAAATGGGATACGGAGGAGCCGTTTTTTAAGGTCACTTTTCTAACCACAGGAAAGTGCCCTGAAGCCTTGCCAGGGAGCCTTAGAAATGGTTTTAATTTCTGTGAGGGGGGAATTACAGGTGCAATATTTATTTATTAAATCTAATTGCTTAAAAGATTAGGGGTGAGAGAGGAGAGACTGTGTCTGCCTTTCTGCTCACCAGTGTTTGCAACCTGACACACTTCGCCTCCCTCTGTGTTTTTATTAGCTGGTATTCTCAATACATCAGCGACAGCTATGATGAAACCAGTGGCAGATTTCTCTGCAAAGCAGCTGGGCCATTGTCCCAGGGGTCTTGTTGCTTTGCTGTGCGAGATCTTAAAGTGACCATGACTCTTTTGGATGCTGTTTTTAAAGAGGCTGAACGGGAGAGCATGCAAGAGTTAAAAACAGGGGCGAGTGGGGAATAAAAGGGAAGGTTGCTTGTGTACCATGTACAGAGCCACTTTGAAAAATTCTGAGGCATCTAAGTATCACAAACATGATCCCTGCTGTGGGTGTGAATGCTTTGCCCGAGGGTGTCAAATCAAATATCCACCACTGGTTGGTACAGTACAATGCCCCCCCCCCTTGGGGATTCAGGGAGGGAGGAGGGAAAAAAAGGCTTAAATGCAGCAAATGAAGAAAATCTTTAACAATATCTGACGGGGTTTATCATTTACTGTCGCCTTGTTTATTATGAGTCATATCAGTGAAAGAAAGGAAAAGAAAGGAAAGCAGACAACTTACTTAATGCCGAGTCTCCTAACACTTACCTGAAAACGTCTCATGTCTCTGGGGTTCCCTGCTGTTTTCAAACAATTCTGATTGCACTTGAGGAAAAATTTCAAGAAGAATCTGCAAAGAGAAAAGGCCATGTCATTTCCGTTAACAAGAAACTAGCATCTAGTATTTATCTGCTTTGCATTGATATTATAGTGAGGGACATGAAGGAGTACAACCAGATTGCCTGAAAAATAAAATAAATCAATCCCATTTCTCTTTGACATTTGTTACTTATAAGTAACATCTAATGTGATTATAAATGAAATAGGAAATTAAATATCCTTTTTGGACTTGGCCCTTAATTGCTGGAAGTCAGCCTAGCTCCGTCAGTTATACTGGGTTATACCTGTTAAAAATCTGGCATTCTGTTTTTTGTAATGTCCTTACTTTGTGGATTTGAATGCCCTTTGTGTTTAGCCAGTTTCTCTTCTTTCTTCAGTGGTCTGCGTAGTGCTTTTGTGCACTGATACTGGTGGATAATGCTAGCGTAAAAAACACAAAAATTGGCAGGGCAACTCTGGGGCAGGTAAAAGGCTTGAAACTAGTTTAAGCTCATTAAAAAAAAAGCTGACCAGATTTCATGTTGACAGTGCCCTTTTAGTTACTACGTTTTTATTAAACATAAATAGAACTGTTGACAGTCCAAATTACACTCTTTCATAATAGTAAGAGAGAGGGTGGCAAAAACAGAAGTTAAGGCAATATAGCAGAGTCAATGCAGACTATAGGTGATGATTTAGAGTAGGTATACATACTGGTGGTGTACAAATTCTCAGGTTTTTTTTCTTTCAAATATACCGATCTGTTGTGCTTTACAATTATGCATGGTCGTAGCTTGTCATTTATGTAAGTTGCGTCTCCAGCACTCTTGGCAGAAATCACCAAACGTTTATGAACCATGGTGCTTGGATTTTGTACAACCTTGACATCCTATCACTAGAGAGTAGTTTCTCAACAGACCCTTCAGTACAAAAGTCTTCCATGTGAATAAGCAAATCCATCTGTCTAATAATATCTGCACCGATCAGATTCGTGAATTTCAGGGATGCAAGGGGCTCACACAACGGTTTGCAAACATTTGCACTTTTCAGATTCAAAAGCACTCTCCAACCTCGGTATCACCATGCCAGTGTGACAGATAAGAAATATTTAAAGGGTCCTCCATGGTGAAAGTGAACAACTTCGATGATTCTGTTCTAGTAGCACATTTACATTTGGAAAACAAAACCGGGTTTAACTGGGACAAGAACATTTGCATAGGCTTAGAAGAGGGAGGGAGAAAGCATTAGTATAGGAGAGAGATTTTAAATAGTTTAAGAATTGGCATGGCATACAGTGGACAATTTATTTATTTATTTCATCTGCTGAGTGCTTTTCTTAAAAAAAAAATTCAGCTTTTGCAGTAAGTTAAAGTCCCAGGTGAGCTAGGCCTATTTCCCTTTCTGTTACTATGACAACGATTTTTTACCGCAGTCCCAAAGTCCCTTCAGAACTCACACATTCATGCCTTGAATTAGAACTTTAAAGGAGAAAGATGTATATTTTCCAGGGTTTACCAACAACAAAATAATAATAATATTAATAATAATAAACCAGAAATCAACTTTGCTTCCTCCCCTCACTTTATTTACACCTCTCAAACGTTCACTCCTCCCCCAAACACACACACACAAAACTTAAGAATCTGATTCTTTTGTATGCGTCTCAAAAATTACAATCCCCCCCCAAAAAAAACCCCAGCAAAACCAGCCTGCAACGTTACAGAGTTCTATTATTTTTAAACTAGTATGACCCTTTTCTGACCTTTTTTCTCATAAGTTTCACAAACGAAAGCTATTATTTTATTCCAATCATTTGCTGCTTGCTTTCCTCTTGCTTAGAAATGTAGAACCTCCTTGGTTCTTTGTGTGATGTAGATAAAGGTAAAAAGCGCAGTGTCCAAACCACAGTCGCTTTCTACTTTGGTATTCAAGTTCAGCAGTGAAAGATGGATCAATGCCCTGTTGTCAGAGGGCAACTTCTATGAACAGAGCCTTAGTCACTTGGGTGTACACAGAACCAAAATCATACAAAACTTCATGTCGTACGAGCACAGCCGAGTGAATAAATGCAGAGTAAACATATTCACTAATATTTTTGCAAATAAGCCCTGTTGATTCTCTTTGTTGGGATCTCATGACCCCTTTCATCTGAATTTTTTGGTGAGAAAAATGGTATTAGAAAACATATTTCCAGAAAGGAAAAGCATTGTGCATACAAGGGTACATGAACATTTGCCACTTCAAGCCAGAAACTCTCTCACTTGCAAACACTCTTTTTGCGGCATTCAAACAATTACAAACACTCACAGATAATCTGCAAACAGCTAAAGGGACCCCTCCCAGTTAGGAAGCTTAGGTCATCCACGCAGGGAAAACATATATTGCCATGTGACCAATGCAAGCAACTGTCCCTAATAAATGTTTGCAAACAAACCAAGAGGTAACGATTCACAGAGTAATTGCAAAGTCTTAAGAAGCATGACCTGTTTGTAGGTAACATGCAAACAGAAATAAGGGATAAATTAATCAGGAAAATTATTCCCAGCTTCAATTTTTTTCCCACCTCTCTCCATCTAGGTCCACACACACAGAAATTCAACCTAAGTTGAACCTCCTATGAACCAAATCTAAAATGTCTGGTGCCAAGTCCTCAGCTGGTGTCAATCTGCAAAACTCCATTGATGTCTAAGCCACTAGCAGACTATCTATGCCAGAAATGGACAACCTAGGCTATTGAGTGGGCCGCAAGAGTGGCCCTCCTTCCTCTCAGTGGTCCACAAGATGGCTGCCTGCACTTGCGTACCTAGAATTTGCGGGCTGTGCTGATTGAAACATGGCAGAGTTTTGATTGGCTGCAGAGGGAGTGCATGGATCCCACAGTCAGAGTTGTATGCAATCCGCATGCCCCTCACTTCATGGGCCCTTGCTTTACGTGTGGGTCACTTTAGGACAAAAACTACACAGACGGAAACCAGAGGAATCTGGCAACCCTGCACGTGGGCAACAGTAAACAAAATGTCTCATGGGCCACACATAGAACCCTGATGGGCTGCATGTGGCCTGCAGACCCCAGGTTGCCCATTGCCGATCTGGACTCACTGGATTCACTGCTTCTTATAGGCCTGATCACTTCTCATGGACCTCACCTCTCATGGACCTCATTGAGATGGAGACCACTCAACTCTCCAGCATCCTGAGGCTTCAGGGATGTGCCCCAAGATACCCAACAACGATTAGTGATTTGCCGGGCCTAACTAGAGACGTGTTAAAGGTTCGTTTCCGGAAGTGCTGGGCCCTGCCCTCTGGAAATAGGGTTCCTTTGCAGGGTCTGAAGCTGGGCCCCCAAAAATATTAGAGTCACTCTTGAAAACCTTGGCCTGAGTATTGTAGCATTCTAGTCTCATTCTGCCATTACCGACACATCAGGGGTGGGGAACCTTTTTTGGATCGGGGGCCACTGACCCACAGAAAAATCAGTCAGGGGTCAGGGGCTGCGGGGAGGTGGCAGGGGGGCTGGAGTGCCAGAGCTGGCTCCCCAATGCTGGGGGGGGGGGGCCAGATCCAGGCAACCCAGGGGCTGCATCCAGCCCCCGGGCCAGAGGCTCCCTACCCCTGGCCTACATGGTGGCTCGTGGCATTTATATTTTCTGTAGAGCCCAGTGGTTCTACTCATGTGCTTAATGTTCCCCCCTGGTTTTAGACCTATTTAAATGCTTGCACAAAGGCATTTTCGTCTTTCCGCCAGTTGAATCAGGTAACTCACTCTCTCCTTTCGGATACTTTTCAGTCCAGTTTAACTGCAACTGGGCACCCATATAAAGTATCCAGCCTGTCATTTTATATATACACATATATATTTTAAATGGCTGCATCTGGGAAAGACATTAATATTTATTGAGGCATTACCACAAAAAATGGACGTTTTTGGTAGGGGGGAACAAAGAGGAGGTAAGGCTTAACACTGAATGAAGTTGATTTAGGGGTAACAGGAGAATTAGAGAGGGGCTTTATTCATTTTTTTAGATTAGAACTTTTAGCAACTTTTTGGACTTACCCCACACATGCTTAAAAAAAACCAACTGAATCGATTTCTTAGCTGGCCTTTGTTCCTGCATAAGGAGAATGCTAGCTATGGGTTTAGCAGACTAGCCAATTTCCAGCCAAAAAGTGAGAGATACAGCTCTCTCATACTGTAAAACAACATTCGAGGCACTGAGGAACAAGCAAGTGAACTTTGAATGACTACCAGGAAATATCTGGCAGCGCTAGAGAAGACTTGTGTGTTGTAATGCACGTATATTTTAAAAAATTAAGCGATGTTTGGGGCCACCTTTTTTTAAAATTCTTTTTTGTTCCTCCTCGTATTGTTGTTTTATCCACAACCAGAGAGGGCCTTGGAGGTGTCATGTTGGAAGACCCTGTGCATTCTACCAAAAATCTGGTTCCTGCTGTCACCAATTACTGATAAAACATCGTACCTCTACAAGGCTCCACATGCAGAAACAAAGACTGGTCTAGTCTGGGGTGGTTTAGTAGGGGTTGGTCCTGCTTTTAGCAAGGGGCTGGACTCGATGACCTCCTGAGGTCTCTTCCAGCCCTAGGATTTGATGATTGAGAGGGGACATGATAGCAGTTTTCAGGTATCTAAAAGGGTGTCACAAGGAGGAGGGAGAAAACTTGTTCTTCCTGGCCTCTGAGGATAGAACAAGAAGCAATGGGCTTAAACTGCAGCAAGGGAGGTTTAGGTTGGACATTAGGGAAAAGTTCCTAACTGTCAGGGTGGTTAAACACTGGAATAAATTGCCCAGGGAGGTTGTGGAATCTCCATCTGTGGAGATATTTAAGAGTAGGTTAGATAAATGTCTATCAGGGATGGTCTAGACAGTACTGGGTCCTGCCATGAGGGCAGGGGACTGGACTCAATGACCTCTTGAGGTCCCTTCCAGTCCTAGTATTCTATGAGTCTATGATTCTAGCGATAGGGGACTGAGCTAGCATTCAGGAGACCTGGATTCCCATATCAAGCTGGCCCCAGACTTCTTGTATGACTTTGGGCTAGTCACTTAATGGCCTGGTTCTATCCAGGAGGAGGCCAGGTCCCTTCTGGCCTTAGAATCTATTAATCTGCCCATACCTCCATTCCATAGCTGTAAATTGGGGGCAGAGACTGCCCCTCAGTGGATGTATGTAGCGCTAAGCTCGGATCTCAGCTGGCTCCTCTAAGCACTAGTATGATATTAACAACAACGGAACTGTTTTAAAAACCCCAGTGAAATCAGCTCCCCTCTACAAAATGCTTCGAAGCTAAAGACCTGATCCTTTGAGGTGCTGATATCCATCAGCTTCCATTAAACTCGGCGCTCAAGGCGCACACCACCTCATAGGACTACAGTTTATTTCCTCTGCTTCATGTACTTGTGCCATTAATGAAATGCAACATCTGGACATTACAGCTTGTGGCACCAAGGACCAGGCAGGTTCTTAGCAGCCAGCGGAAGGAGAGGGAGGGCACTTTGCAATGATTACTTGGGAGGCCACTCTGACACGCAAGGGAAGGCGTGGAGGAAAGGATGGCGTTGGGAGAGGGAGAAAGAGGGGCCGGGACAGGAGACACAGCGATCAGGCGGAAATGAAGTCAGAGAATGAGGTGGGGCAGAACTGTGGTGAGCTCTGGAGGTGACCAGAAACAGGACCTGAATGCAGACGCACGTGCAGAGGGTAATGCTGGTGCCAGGATCTGCTCCTACAGTGACTTCAGCGGGATTCTGATCTGCTGGGAGGTGCCACTTTCTAGGTTCCTCTGGAATTTAAAAAGAATATCCCGGCTCCCATTCCCTTTTAAACTTCGAGGCCCAAATATCCTGCAATGGCCTTTTGTTTAGGACCCAATCCAACAGACACATCCTGCAGGGAGAGTTCTCGCCTCTGCCGCTCCTGTTCGGCATTTGCCAGGCTGAGACTTAATCGAACAGGTGTTTTCCATAACTCAATCTCCTAATACTATTTGCTTCTATTTCAAATAGCGTTATTTTAATGCAGTTGTATTAATATTAATATTAAACACAGCAAAAACCACATCAGACGTATCCCAGCATGAAGGCCTTGACTTCAGCTTCACCAAAGCAAGGAAATTCTGAGTGCAGGGTCTCAGTCATCACTTAAGTCTCCTGTGTGCGTCTTGGAACAGCAGGCTCTGAGATCAGGGTGGCACGTAACCTTACCCACAGCTACAACACAAAGGACAAAGGGTTTATTCTGAATTTCCTGCTTTGGTGTGGACTCAGGTCTTGCCCCTTTTACGCAGGTGCTCAAAATTGATTAATTGTATTTATCGGATATCATAATTTTGATGAAGCTCTCATTATCTTCTGTATGATCTGCACATTACTCACTAGAACAACAAAGAGTCCTGCGGCACCTTAAAGACTAACAGGTTTATTTGCACATAAGCTTTTGTGGGCAAAGATCCGCTTTTGCGAATGCTTTACTAGCTAGGGTCATTCTGTTCCGTGTCAGCAGGCAGTCAATGTGCTCTGTGCTGGTGTAAGAACTGAAGGACGCTATTATAATATTCCCTAGCAAGTGTCTGCTCTTGCACAAACATCACTTCATTTAGCTTCCAACATTCCTCTGCATGAACTGCTACCCCTGCTAAGTAGGGTGCAAGTGTAGCCATACCCATACATACAAGCACCATCCTCCACACTTGGATCCCAGCTTTGCCTGCCTGGATTTTCCCCATTTTAGACACAGGGTATGCCTGTACGACAGCAGCTACAGCATTGCTAAGAAGATGGACGGGGGGAGGGTGGAAGGGTTGTCACTGTAATAACCCCACCCCCTCGCAGGGTCTATCCCAGGGTTTAGGTCAGCTTAGCTACATTTCTCCCTCTGGCTGACCTAGTGGGATTGGTTTCAGTACAGGCCTCAGACTCCTTCTGCCCAGCTCTGAGATTCTTCCTGCTTTTATTTCCCTGTACTTGTTTTCCCATTCACTCTCCTAACTGCTCTTTGTTTCCTTCTATTAGTTTCATGACTCCCTCAATGCCAGTTTGTGACCGACACAGCCACCACCAAATCCCTCCTTTTCCCTTAACCATCCAGCATGGAGGGTATGTCTGCACTGCAGAGTTTTTCTGAAAAAACTTCACTTACATCCACACTGCAATCACGTTCTTTTGGGGAAAAAATTGAAAGAACAGAGGGGTTTTTCTGACATTGGTAAACCTCTTTCTACAAGGAAGAAGAAAAGGCGTATGTGGATGGGGAAGAGGGAGTTCTTTCGAAAGAAGAGGAAAGAGGAAAAAGCACAGGTGCCTTGGTGGCCACTCCATCCATAGGAATCACTCCATCCATAGGAATCACAGCTTATCTTTGCTGGTCCTCAAGATAACTTCTTGCAACCATTCTTCTTTCACAGGTTGAACCTCTTTATTCGAGAACTCTCTGGTCTGGAAACATCCATTGTCCAGAATGATTTTAGTTAGCCAAATGTCCACTTTTCAGAGGTGTGGTCAAGTTTCCCGTGGTCCCCTAAAGTTTGTTTACAGTCACCAGTCCTAGCTCTCAGTGTTCTGTGCTGTTATTTAGCTCTAATTTACCCCTAATTTACATCAGTCTGGATGCTTTCTTTTGAAAAAGCAGAACGCTTTTTCAATGCGCTTTGGCAGTGTGGACGCTCTCTTTCAGAAGAAGTTTTTTCGGAAGATCCCTTCCGGAAAAGCTTCTTCCGAAAGAAGCCTGCAGTCTAGACATAGCCTGATCTCCGTGGAAATCCCAGTCTTACAGAGGGATGACGTGATTTACCCAAGGATTCTGTGAAGCCCTGGGAACTGAGTGCAGTTCTGCTGGGTTCCAGTCCCGTGCCTTTTCCACAAAACTAGCTCTCCTCACACATCCTGGTTCTCTCCAAACTGCAGCATTCCTTGCTGATCAGTGGCTGGGCTTTTTTCTCAAGAGCTGAGTGCAGTTCCAAACGAACACTAAGCAAATGTAAAGCCACCAACATGTCACCCAAGCCTATCAGCAAGCAAACACACATTTTCCTCATTCTTCACTTTCTTTGCTCATTTCTACTCTGAAATCGATTACGATTCCACTGCCAATGGGGCAACCACGGACCTATAAATGCATGGCTCCAATTCTCACCCACTTGCTAAACATTTCACTTACACTGTCTTGCAAAATGAGCCCATCTTCAAAAAAAACCTGGGATTGCATGAGTGTGCATCGCCTATGACTTACACAGCCGCTTCTCAATGCCGCGTGCAGTTATTTGGCATGGCAACGCTCGCTAGGAAAGAGAATCTCCAAGGAAAACCTCCTTGCTTTTTTTTGCACGCTGATGAAAATCTGACACCATTAATGAAAATAATAATTGAACTCTATGGGCTCGAATTGAAAATGAAACACAACAACACTAACAGCATGTTTGTAATTGCAATTGTTCTCCAAAAAAGCCTTTCGAGGGCTTTTTGCAATATTAGCAGTTTCCCTTTTTCCTTCGGGTTTTCCTTCTGCTCTAAAACTTTCCAGAAACTTACACCACAATGGCTGAGAGCTTATTTATATAGTAAGATTCAGATTAGTCACACCATTTGGCCCATAACCAAATTTGTTAGCATAATCAGAAATCAGTCCACGGGAAGTCAATAGAAACAGTGGATTGGGCTGGCTGCTTGTGGAAAGGGAGGTTCAAATATTCTTCTTCTTTGTTGTACATCAGTACTTATAGGCTCCAGCTCTGCAAGGCAGTCACATCCTCAAAAGAGAATGTATTATCCAAAGAGACAGAGCAGACAAATGTTCCTCATTTTACAAAGAACTGGGGCACAGAGAGATTCAAGTGACTTGCCCGAGATCATAGAGCTTCTCTGAGATCAAACTGTGAATTAAATGAATGTCTTTCAAGTCCCCAATCTGTGCCTTTATCACTTCTTATCAACCGAAGATCAGTGATCATTTCTGTAACTCTGCACAAGATTTCAGACCCCAGACCAAATTCTCCTCCATGACAGCCACACTTTGTACTACACAACCTCAGTTAGACACATGCCAAATTCTACAGTGCTCTATACCTTCTTTTGTGGTGCTTTACCCTTGCAGTTACACCTGCACAGGTGTCTGTAATGTTATTGTCTCTTAGCCAGGTCTACACTTAAAGGGGTCATTGAAGGAAGAGACGCAATTCCAGCTACATTCATTACATACCCTGTTTCACATTTCCCCACCATCCCCACAGTGGGAGGCCGATGCAAATGCTCCCATCAGCTTCCCTTACTCTTTGGCACAAGCAGGAATACCGGCAGACTGAGGAGGCACTTTCTGAATTCGATTGAGCAAGTCTTAACTAGACTCGCTAAATCAAACTCCGGAAGATGGATCCCGGCAGTGGCAATCTTCCATTTAGTGTAAATATGGCCTTCGTTACATTTTGCAAACCCCAGTGGCTACAAAGAGATTTGCATGAGGTGTAAATAAGAGCAGAATTTGGTCTCCATTCATTTTTTCCAGTACGCAGACTATTGCTTGGAAAATGCAAAATTATTTGACACACATCCTACCCAGCGACTTTACCTTTGGATTCTTCCACCACTCCCTCCACACAGATAATCCATGCTAGGCTGAACTGTGAACACCAATTACACCAATAGTCATTCTGCTGCTGTGTGGTCCACTGGTTTTTACTATTGCTGCCAGATGGTAGAGGCCAGAGCATAAAAACACTCTACCCTGCCATTAATTTAGCACTTGGTAATAACTTTCCCATGACTCCAGGAGATCGGAACGTTGGGCAGAAGTGAATGTTCTGAGATAGAATCAAGGTTAGGCACCTCTTTTACACCTGCCAGAGTGGATATCACTCAGACGAACGCTCTCACTCAGCTCTGAAGTCAGGAGCTTTGCATGTCCCTAAACTGTTGTTGTATGGAATAAATAGGCATTCATTTGCTGAGGCAGCAGACTGACATCCAAGTGCATTGGATCCGTAGACATTTTCTCCTTCCTCCTCCAAGGGCTATTCACTTTGTAGTTTTACACCTCTTGTACTTATGGGTCTACTCACTGATGACCTTGAGTCTGATCATGGGTGTAACTTTATATTCCTATAACAGATTTATAGATTGGCAGATAAGGGGGCATTCCTTCCCTAAGACAGGACAGCAGCCAATGTTTGTTAGCATCATTAAACTAAAACTGACTTTTCACCTGCTCCCATACCATATGCAGCTGCAAATTTTTAAATTAAACTATGAAGCCATGCATAAATTTACATATATTACAGACTAGCCTCTCCATTTAACATGCAAATGTACTCCAATGTTTCAGAACACCTTCTGTCGCTAATTAATTTGCTGAATTATAATTAGACTAATCCTGCATAATTAATAAGCACAGATTTTTTTTTTCATTTCTAAGCAGCTTGATGAGATCATTCACTTCCTTCTATAAACTGCTAAGTAACTGTTAAAAAAAATCTGGAAAGAACATATGTGAAAAGGTATGTTTGATGTCGCATACAAATTCAAACTAGCGGACAAGACATAGGGAAGTCAGGATTAATATAGGTATATGGATGAAGCAAACTTTTAGACCATTATTTTCAGGGGCAGAGACTAATGTGCTCTTTGCCTTTGCATTTTTTTCCTTAGGCTTTTACCTTCTGAGATCATAGACTGAGACAGAAAAGGATTACAGAACCGTACGTAGCATTAGGAGATGATATGATATTAACACGCCCTTGTATCTCAAAACACTCGCCCTGTACATGCTGCGTGAGGATAAGCTCCTCTGATGGTATTTGGAATTGTTTTCATTTCAGCTGCCAAAACCAACGGAGATCATTCTAGTGAAACGATTAAGGGTCATTAGTACTGGATCCATTCAGTAATGATTAAAATGAAGGGTTTTGCTTTAATGCTGAAGAGCTTAGTCTCAAACAAATGTGTGTCAAAGGAGTCCAAAAAAACAATCGTATAACTCAACAACACAACACAGTGTCTATCCCCAACTACCCTAATGCAGAAAGGAAACCAGGTACTGAGATCTCAAGGAATGATTTAATTGTGCAGAAAAGATGAAAAAAAACCCCTATAGATGGAGCATACGTAGAGTTTTGTGGTATATTTAGCAAGCGACCATGCAAACTAGAAATAACACAGGGTCAGCTTGTAAGGTTCTTATTTAGTTTTCATTTAGTCCTTTACTCAATCAGCGCCCCTTGCTGAACCAGGAATTCAGGATGTGACCCACAGAGAAGAGATCAGGGGAAAATGCATTCCCTTTCTGGGAAGTTATTGAACCAGATAGAATCAGCAGAGAGAGAACTTGGGAAGAGGGATGAATTTCAGTAGGTTGCCCCCAAAACACACCCCTACAAATAACTGATATCAACCGCTCTCATGTCAACAGCTACATTTGTTTGATGAGGGACTAGTGATTTTGGCTAGCCAACAGAGACCTGATTTTCAGAGAGCAGGTGCTCCATATCTTCTGTCAATCACACAACTTTGAGTAAGTCCGCACAGCTCACAGAAGCAAGTCTCCCAGCCCAGACATGGTGGGAACGGGGCTCATGCAAGGGATCTAAAAATAGCAGTGCAGACCGTACTTTGAAGTGGTAGTGTGGATTGGTGTCTCAAGATGGGCACCCAAAATCACTAGCCCTGTTTGAAAATCTAGCCCAGGGGTTTGGCACTTACCAGGCAATCCCCTCCCCACTCATTTTAGGTCTCGTCAGAGAAGAAGTGTGTGTACGAACCTTCTATGCTCAAATTATATTTAGCCTCGGAATCATGGCTAAGTTCATTGAGGAGAAGAAAAGTTATCCGGAAATTCTGAGCTACACCGAGCACCCACATTGAACCCTAACCATCTGACAGACAGAGCAATGACATCAAAGCCACACATTGCTCCATGGCACCTTAGAGCTAGACCATCCCACTAACGGAACAGATCCTATAACGATTCTCTGCTATTTTAGTTTTAGATGAGCTCCACATGCACAGTTTATCCACAGACACTTAACGTGCATCTACACAGCTGGACTTAACTCGAAATAAGCAACGCAAATTGAGCTATGCCAATTGCGTAGCTTATTTAAAAATAGCTTATGTCGAAATTGGGAGTGTCTTCACAGCACTTATTTTGAAATAGAGCGCTCTTCCTCTGACTTCCCTTACTCCTTGTACAATGAGGGTTACAGGAGTCAGACTAAGAAGTCCTCCAGCTTGACAGTATTTCGACATGTTGTCAAAATAACTGCCAGCTGTGTAGATGCGGACTAAGTTATTTCGAGATAACGCTAGTTATTTCGCAATAATGTTGCTGTGTAGACGAACCCTTAATGCATCACTGAAATCAATCAGGAGCTCAAGAAGATGAAAATAAATGGACAGGTGCTTTTTTATTTTATATGAAATTACTCTCTTTAAATATCTGATTCAATAGGTATGGAAGACACTGAGTAAGGACTTCAAACCAAAACAAATACATGGAACACGGCCCCAGACCTACACCAGTGATGTTACATTAGGGCTGAGTTGGGCCAGAGGGTTTAGCCTTACGATCAAGCCACCTGATACTCTGTTATTCTTTGGAGTTAATTCTTGTAGCAAAGTAATGAGAATTTCCTGCTACATTCTCCAGGTCTAACATGTGGCCAGCAATAAATGTCATTATCCACATCTATTGGGCGGTTATTGATTTGTCGGGGTTTCCTACCATTTCACAATTCTCTGACTGTGGCAATGGTCATTATTGGTGTTGAACTAACACGAAGCCCAAGATGGTGTCCAGCATTTCATTTCAGACCTCTTCGGGGTCCCTCAAAATCTGCAGTGCTTTGGCATCAGAGAAAATGGCCAGCCTTAACTTTTTTGTTTGTTTAACAAATACTCTGAAGCTGTCTTTCGTCGTGTATTAATATTTTTGCGCAGAAATCTTTTCACCAGCAAACCAGCAGATTTTTGAAGAAATCATTGATAAAAGTTTCATATTTGGGGGCAAGAGGAAATCATTTCTAATCTGTACTGACATTTGTTTTTAAAATCACACATGTAAAGTGATTCCAACTTGCCTTGCAAACATTTCATCCATCTCTTCTTGGTAGTTTGCAAATGCAATTAACCTTTTCAGTACCCTTTGAAACCGTGCATGCATGCCAGAGGCTTGGAAATATGCCAGATTTTAGATGGGAAAATAACCACACGTTGCAGTCCTGCATGAAACTATTCATAATCCCTCTCCTACCCACTATTATGGCAGTGGGTTGTATGGGATACATCCCAGTCCTGCTGTAGAGATCTACCACACATCAAATGAGAAAACACAAACATGAACTCTATCAATTGGCAATGGGTGGGTGTCAAAAATGCAGCAAGTCTCAGAAGGGTAGCCAGGTTAGTCTGTAACTTTAAAAACAAATAGTCCTGCAGCACCAAAACTCTGGTCTATACTAGGGCTTTATTTTGAAATAACCCCCGTTACATTGAATTTATAAGCGGAGCACCGACACGACCAACCCCGTTATTTTGAAATAACAAGCCGCTTATTATGAAATCTGTACTCCTGCTTTTCTCGAGGAATAAGCTAATTTCAAAATAGCGGTAGTGTGGATGCTCCGGTGCTGCTATTCTGAAATAACGACTCCCCAGAGTAATTGGAACTACTTACTCCACAGTGCTTCCTGGAGCTCTAAGTTGAGGTGGCGCATCTACATTAATGGAGCCTGCCTCGGACTAATTTTGAGGCTACCCCATAGTGGGGACATACCAGTTCAATTTTGTTAAAATCGGGAGTGATTAAATCAATTTCAGTTATTTCAAAATGGTTTCCTAGTGTAGACATGCCCTTAGAGACTAACCAAAATATATAGAATTATGAGCTTTTCTGGGCAAAGCCTACTTCATCAGATGATGAGCTAGAGTAGAAATCACAGAAGCCAAGTTATTTATAACATAAAAAAAAAGGTACCTGTCAATTGTAGGACCGGTGCTTGATTCAGAGAAAGTACTTGATGTTTAAATGCTTTTCCAAAGTTGAGTGAAAAAGACACTTCTATTTCAATTTTGCATCCTTGTTTGGCTCAGTGAACACGTTGATGGCGCTCGAGAACATTTTACTTTGCTTGTTTATGGCCCTGTCAGTGATTTCAGAACATACGCCCTGTCCTGAGATGGCATAAAGATGCATAGGACATAGGCCAAACTTTTTAGAAACAGCTAATGATTCTGGACTGGCCAATTCGAGACGCCTTACAGGGCCTGGATTTTCAGGCAGGGCTGAGCCCCGTCCTCTGAAAAGCAGCTCCCTTGAAGGTGGATTACATTGGGCACCCCAAAAATGAAGCACTCAAAAATCACCAGTCAATGCTGACATACTGGCCTTAAGGTTTGCCAGAAGATCATGGCCCCAGATTTTGCAAATTGCATAGCTTATTTCAAGCTAAGCCTTAGCCTAAGGGTGCAGTGTAGATGCAGCCTAAGGCATGAGATTAATTTCATTTTAATAACACACCGACCCAGGGCCTAATCCTACACACGTTAGTCAACAGAAGCTCCGCCATTGATGTTTGTGAGTGCAGAAATGGGCATGTAGTACATGGGATCACATTTTGTTTTAGTGGCTGCCTCAAGTGAGATTAGGAGCCTGCTACTTACAGGCAGCTAGTAGAGCTACTCCTTTTCATAGAGCAGTGTTTCTTAAACTGTGTGCTGCAGAGAACAACAGAATTCAAAATGGCTGCCCTTAAAAGGCAGACAATCTTTTTTTTCTCAATAACTTTCCCCTAACCCTTTTTGCTCAACAAAAAGTCCTTGGTGTTCCTCCATAAAAAAACATTATTGTTTGGTGTTCCTCGGTCTTAAAAAGTTTAGGAAACACTGTCATAGAGCAAAGGGGCTTGTGGTTTTTGGTGAGGAAGGTCACAGGTTTGACGCCCGTGAGACCATCACTGTGTCCATACGTATTTGACCACGAGTTCATTGCACGTCAATGTTATTGTCAGTCACACAATTTTTCAGTGTTTGTGAGTCTATGGCTACTTCCACCAGGGAATTCTGTACTGAGGGAGGAAGCATTTCGTTATGCCAGTTCTAAGCTTGCCACTTATTCATTTTGGCAGCTGACTCTCCTTGTATGGGAATCAGACTAGTCTCGTGAAAAACACCAAATCCAAAACCGAACATCTGGTGCCTAGGTCGCCTTCCCCTAGAGGGCACAGGCCCGATCCTGGCACATTGGGTTTGATTAGAATTCCAGAAGACTGAAGAATGCAAACAACCTGGGCCCAGATCCTTCTTGGCTAAACTTTCTTTCCACTGGCCACACAAGGCAGCCCTGTGGTTAATGCTCTTTTTATCATGTAAGGAGCATTACACAGTTAATAGCCTCCTATGTCCCAGTCAGAACCCAAAGAGGTCGTTTGGGCTTTTTTTTTTTTTTTAAATACCTCATTAAGGTAAGGCTTTCGCAATGCTTAGCTTTATGGCCGGCCTAATGAGACTGTGTGCGGGCTCCAGATGTTTCTAAGCGCAGCCACCACCATCTACATTCCTCTTTCACCTCAAACTCCCCTCGTAGACTTCCCCCATCTGAGATCATAGAGCCAGCTACAACTCCGTGGATAAGCCTGTGTTGCGGACGCCAAGATATTAGCCTCTTCAAGGGTTTGGCAGCGTGGCAGTTGGATCTATTTCTGGAGCAAAATGTACGCTTTGCTGGCCTTGAACGGCTTTGCAGCAGCTTGGTCCAATCCATTTTCCATCTTGGAGATGTACAGCCTATTGTATATTATGTATACGGTATAAAATATATATCTGCCTTCCTCCAGCTCACGGATTAAATTGTTTTCCATGTTTCAAGACTTTAAATACTATGTGCTTGCTCCATGCGCATTATCACAATTTGCTCTCTAGGAAAAAAAAATGTCTGTTGGCTCTTCTTGACTTTCGGACTTAAGTCCGGCATGCCTCAAGCATTGAGTAGTCACTGCATTTGGCACGCTTTTCTCTTCAAAGTTCTACCCCACTCATAAATCTAAAGGTAAAGTTTTGGAGTGCCTGCTCCATTTTGCAGGATGTGTTCTTCATTTATTTAAGCCAGATGTTTGCATTTTAAATAATTTAGAAGCTGTTGGAGTAAATAGACATCAAGGAAAGCTAATGGGAGTAGCATTGTCATTAGACAGACCTTGTATGATGAGACATTAGACTTAGGAGCCCATGCTTTCAGTGTCACAGTGGGTTAAGGGATTGAATACATGTAGCCTGTT
This sequence comes from Pelochelys cantorii, assembly GCA_032595735.1. Taxonomy (NCBI): domain Eukaryota; kingdom Metazoa; phylum Chordata; order Testudines; family Trionychidae; genus Pelochelys; species Pelochelys cantorii. Next base: position 9,469,725 of record CM064355.1, on the reverse strand, counting down.
AGAACACATGGCATATCGAGACTGACAGACTGGGGACCAGGGTTTGAACCAGACCTGGAGAGAACGCCTCACGAAAAGAGGCCACACTGTGTCCGTTTTTGTTCTAAACATTTAGGTTACGTCTACACTGCAGGCTTCTTGCGCAAGAACTGTTTTGCGCAAGAGTTCTTGTGCAAAAGTTCTTGCGCAAGAGTGCGTCCACACTGCCATGTGCTTTTGCGCAAGAGATGTGCTTTTGCGCAAGAGCGTCCATGGCAGTGTGGATGCTCTCTTGCTCAAGAAAGCTCTGATGGCCATTTTAGCCATAGGGGTTTCTTGCGCAAGAAACTCCTGTTCCCGTCCACATTGTCTACTTGCACAAGAGCTCTTGCGCAAGAGGGCTTATTCCTCATGGGGAGAGGAATAACTCTTGCGCAAGAAGCCCTCTCTTTTGATGCTTTACTGTAAATTTACTTGTGCAAGAACAGCCGTGCAATGTAGATACTCCACAAGTTTTTGCGCAAGAACAGCCATTCTTATGCAAAAAGCCTGCAGTGTAGATGTAGCTTTATGGTTCTTTCACCCAAGTATGAAACAATTAAAAAGGAGAGTGACTGAAAAGTTACCATACGCTTATTTTCCAGTTTTTAAACACATGTTCGTTGCGCTCATGCAGCTGTGACAGGATTTTCTGAAGCTCCCAAAAGAAAGCTCAAAGTTTCTGTAACAAGTTTATTGGCATTGGGTTGTGCTCCAGTTTGCTGCATCAGGAGAGCTGGTAGCAGATTCAGGAGACCAGAGTTCTATTTCCAACTCTGCCACTGACTTATCCCAGAACGTTGGACAAGACCCTTCACTTTTTTGGGCTTCCCTTCCCACCTTTTGTCTTGTCTAGTTAGACTGCAAGTTCTTCAGTTAAGGGACAATATTGTACTGTGGTATGTACAGCACCTAGCACAATGGTGCCCTGATCTTTCTTGAGGCCTCTACATACTATTGGCATGGCAGCAACAACATGGTTCCACATCATCTCTTCCCTGTGCAGTGTAGATGGGCTCAAAGTTGAAGGAAATATGCACAGCTGGAGTCAAATCTGATGTGATAACTCTTTATATCCTTGCGCTCTACCTTTGCGCATACACACATCTCACTAGCTAGGATACCTCAAAACAGGAATACTAGTTTTTGCCCTTCTTGGTATGTTTCCATAAGGAAATTATTTTCAACAAAAACATTTAACCTGTCGTTTGTATCATACAGCCTACAGCATATTTGAGAAGCTCTCAAAAGCAGGAAATAATTCACCACTAAAATGCAACCAAGTCTGAGGTGTACAGCAGCTATCTATCGGCACCCTCCAGACAAGGTAGATGAAGTCAGAGGAGGAGATTTTTAGCTAAAGACATTGGAGCAAACCCAAATTGCTTCTTAGATGTGCCACGGAGGAGGAGGAGGACAGATCTTTAACTGGTGCAAAGGGACAAAATTCTATGAATTTCAGCATTAAAATATCCAAGTTGTATGCCATGCTTCACTAAAACTCCAGGCTAGATTTCAATGGAGTGATGCCACTTCACACCCAAGGATTTCACCTAGATATTTAACTTACACAATGAGCAGTTGGATCTCAATATTTAAGATCTTGCTTGACAGCTACTCTGCATAGTACATTGCACTGCATTCAAGTTCTCTGTGACAAAAAGATGCTGGGAACCTGCATAAGCAGTGTATGTAGCAAGGAGGTTTAGGTTGGATATTCGGAAAAACTTCCTAACTGTCAAGGTGGTTAAGCACTGGAATAAATTGCCGAGGGAGATTGTGGAATCTCCATCACTGGAGATTTTTAAGATCAGGTTAGACAAACATCTATCATAGATGGTCTGGATGGTGCTTGATCATCCAGTGAGTGCAGGGGACTGACTTGATGACCTCTTGAGGTCCCTTCCAGTTCTGGTATTCTATGATTCTATGTATTCCAAAGCGTGGTCCCGATCCTGCAGTCTTCTGCTCAGGCAAAATTTCCGTTGGTTTTAATGGAAGGACTACAGGATATAATAATCAGGCCTTCTCTATACAGCCTCTTCCCGACTTACGAACCGGTTACGGACCAAGCAATTGGTCGTAACTCGGTTCATTCGCAAGTTGGACCCCATAGAGTTACACGTGACTGCGCTGTTCGTAAGCGCGGATCGTGTTCGTAACTCGGGGTCCACCATTTATGACAGCTTCGGTCATAACTGTGAATGGTCGTAAGTCGACCGTTCGCAACTCAGGGACCGGCTGTACACTAATTTGCATTAGTGTCATTAAATCAGTGTAATTAAACAGGTGCAACCCCCTATGTGGACATTCCTATTGTAGTTTAACAGCATCTTATTTCAATTTAATAGATGTTTTCCCAATCGATTTAAGTTTAAGTGAAGTAAGCCTGGTTTAATAGAAATAAAATAGCTTCCATAAAGCCGTTTGCACTGGTTTAACTAAAATTGATTTTAAAATCACACCTTAACATAACCTGGCATAATTCTGCATGTAGAATAAGCCCTTCGCTTCATGAACTCTCCAAGATCTTTAAGTGTTTTTTTTTCTTGAAACAGTTTACACAACTACAGCCAAATACTCAGCCGGAGTAAATTGATGTCAATCAAGTTACAATGATTGAGGCCAGCTGAGGATTGGGTCCCTTGCAAATCAGCTACGGTATATTTTTTCCTCCCTTCCCATAACGTTTTTTTTCCTCCCAATATGCAAAAATGTCTGAAAATTCTAATGGCTCCAGACCATGAATTGATGCAACGCCCTGTAATGGTTCCTTTGGAGCTGTTCTGAAGTATTAACTCAAAGCACTGTGTAACAGCTGCTTCAGAGCTGTTATGGTCCGTTGGGTCCAAAATCCACTTTTTAGAAGGAAGTGGGGACAGGAGGGGAAAAATGGTGCTAACATGTAGATTTCTATAGCAGACCACAACACCTCTAGCAAAGCCAATATAGCCTGTCAAGGTAATAACTATTGCATTAAAAAAAAGGTCTAAATATGTCCGTGCAACACATGAGAAATGGGAACAGTATCTGATCAATGGTTTGGCTGGGTTTAGTTTTTAACTCTGCATGAGCTTTTAAAGTGGTCTGAATATGTAAACAAACATCACTGTTCCAGGATAGCCATCAAAACAGACCTCCTCCTATGTGAAGTCACATCATCATGAGAGTCTTGTTCTGGCCAGAAAACTAAGCTCAGAGCTGGGATCAAGAGTCAACAGGCTTGGAATGCCTAACTTCTTTTATGAGAACTTGCTTATACTTAACCAGAGATTGGCACTTTGAAGATTGAACTTGCGGGGTTCGGTTTAGCAGGTCTAGTAAAGACCCACTAAATCAACCTCTGATCACATCCCTGTTGACCCTGTTCCCCCATCGGGTCATGAAGAGTAAGGGAAGACAACAGGAAAGTTTCTCCCAACCACCTCCCACCGTGGGGATGCCACAGAAAGGTAACTCAAGAGACTTCAATTTCGCTAATCTCCTAGCTGGAGCTGTGTATCCTAAATCCAATTTCTCGTATAGGGTTGATATGGCTAAAACTCAGCAAAAAATGCTCATACATCCTCTTCCAGGAGCTGCTTCACTTTGAAGAGAAGAGCTTACCAGGCTGATCGGCTAGACAAGTTAACTCAAACAGTGGAGGTCTGCACTGTGGATCTAAAGCTTTCAAGTTCAAATTCTGCTGATAACTCATGCTAGAAGTCTCTACAACTTGAAACTTGAAGGCAGAAACTCTGTCCTGTGTACTAGACCATTTTCAGGGTCTCTGGCAGGCAATCAGTCTTATGTATACATAAATCGTGAAAAACCTAGATTCAACAGGCCGAGAGTTTCAATTTTAACTCCATGTTTCTGTGACATTTCAGGGTATTTGAACAGGTTTTTGTGGTTTAATTAAACTACTGGTTTGTGATACAGCTTAGAAAAACACTTTGAAATAGAATTCCAGGATTAACTATTAGGAACCATTAGGGTCTAAATAATTATTCTGGACACATCATGATCCAATAAGATTTTTGGGGAAAGAAGATAGCTGACAAGCCTAACACATGTTTTCATTCTAATTACATTGACTAATGAATATGGTGTAGGTATGCATGTGCATGCTCTGTGAGTGTGTGTGCGTGTGAGTGCACACGGATTGCGTAGCAACCCTTTTGGAGGATTTTATTTAGCCTCCACATAGAAAATTAAAACCGCTGCTTTAATTTGTTACATTACATTTAAAGGCATTTCTCTCTGCCATTAACTGGAGAGGATGGGGGCATCAGAATCATGAATGTAAATGCTGGAGCTTCAGGCCTACTGAAGGTTTGGAAAAAGCACGCTAGGATTGCTAAGACTCAGGGACTTATAGAGAGCTTCCCAGTCTATTAGAGAGGTCATTTATACTGTGCTATCCCCTAGCATCTTAATCAAAATTAGGGCCTTGTGGTGTTAGGGACGGTAAAAACACAGATGAAGACACAGACCATGTCCCAGATTTTTAAAAACCTAAAAGATCAGTTGAAAGGGTTCCAATACTTTCACCCATTCCCAGTTCCAATGAGGGGATTTTTAATTTTATAAATATCTTCCTTGGAACATTTGCAACCTGTGCATTTCAGCATTGTGCTTAATCAGAAGTAGAAAGTGAAACTGACTAAAAATGAGTTGTTAAAAACAAAACTCAGCCACTCCCAGTCTACCAAGTTCCTTCCCACTTTCCCCTTAAAGTGTACCCCTTTTCAAGAACCCTTCCTTCCTTGATAGCCACACCCACCCTGCTCTGCACTATCAGCATGTCTGGTCTAAACTTGGGTCCATGTGCTGTGAATACTAACAGGCACAAGACTTGACTTAAAGTGGTTGATGTAAGATGACTCATGGGCGTGAGTGTTGTGCTTTCTTGTAGCAAGAGTTCACAAATGCATATCCAACTGGGATAACTCAGTGGTTTGAGCATTAGCCTGCTAAAGCCAGGGTTACGAGTTTAATCCCTGAGGGGGCCATTTAGGGATCTGGGCCAAATCTGTCAGGGATAGTACTTGGTCATGCTGTGAGAGCAGGGGATGAGACTTGATAACCTCTCAAGGTCCCTTCCAGCAATATAAGATAGGTATAACACTGCTACATGTTTAAATGGGACTGCACTTGCTTAATATTGAGTCAATGGAATTTCTTACCTGTCTAAAGCAAGGCTTAATATGGTATTACTGCGTAGATGGTGTCGTGTCAATTTTGGCCTCACCCTATGAGCCAAGTTATCTCAGCAACATAAACCCAAACATCATGGTCTTCTAAGCAATGCTGTGTACCCTTGCACTCCAGTATAATCCCCTGAAAATAGCAGACATGGCCCTGAAAGGGTTGCACTAGAGCTTAGAAAGGTGAACAAAGTGGAAATCTGGGATTCCGAATCCTTGTGAAAGGCGTTTGGTTGATAATGCTGGGGATCAAGATTGACTGTGCAGCCACTGAACAACCACAGTACAAGTCGTGGCAGTGCAGACTGCCTCAGCCCTTCCCCAGACTGTTCATTTACCGAAGTTTCTAAAGCCCAATGAATTCCATGAAAGTCTTTTGAGATTGTTCCCTCAATCTTTGACCAACTTGAACTATCCCCTGATGTTACAGTTGATGATAATGATAGATGTATGTGGTGTTGCTATAGCGCTGTTGATCCCAGGATACGAGAAAGACAAGAAGAGTGAGGGTTGAGTTAGTTGGGATTGGTCCTGCTTCGGGCAGGGGGCAGGACTCGATGACCTCCTGAGGTCTCTTCTAGCCCTATGATTCTATGATTCTATTAATATCTTTTCATGGACCAAATTAGGTGGGTGGAAGTGCTATGGAAGAGACAAGTTTTCACACTCCACCGAGCTCTTTTACAAGTCAGGCCAAGACCTGAAGATGAACTCTTGCCTCTTCCACCAACAGAAGTTGGCCCAATAAAAGATATTACCTCACCGTTCTTGCCTCAGATGTGATGGAGGTAGCTTGAGGTTAGGATGCTAAAAGAAGGAGAAGACACCTGAAAATCCACCACACACTCAGTGCCATCCACTGCTGATCTAGGCATCTAGATGGAAAATGAACTGAGTCTGAGAATATTCTTGGGTTGCTCAGAGTCTGATTGTTTACCCATGTGAGAAAGCAGTTTGCTTTTATACATAGTGTCCCATCCAAGGGAATGAGACTTCTCTTGCAACTGTTCATCATCTGTGGAAGAGGTTCATTAACTCCGCCTTAATTACAGACTAATTACAGTCTCAAATTCAGCACTTCTGAGTTTACACTGGGAAAAACTGGCTGAAGCCAAAAGGAAAAAGCCAGATTTCTAAAAGAGCTTAGCACCCAATGCTTCCCATTCACACAACTAATTAAACGGCCTGATTTTCAAAAGCCTTCAAGCTCCCATTTAGGCACCTAAATCCTGACAACCTGGATTTGAGATGCACTCAGTGCTGAACAACACCTAGTGCCTGCAAGGATGGGTGCTGAGTGATTTTGAAAATCTGGCCTCTTTAAGCACAACAGAGCATGTCACCAATTATTCCTCACCCATCGCCTGTGCCAGGCACACGTCAGCCAAGATTTTTCAGAAGCCCACATAGAATCATAGAATCCTAGGGTTGGCAGAGATCTCAGGAGGTCATCGAGTCCAGCCCCCTCTTAAAAGCAGGATCAATACCAACTAAATCCTCCCAGCCAGGGCTTTGTCAAGCTGGGATTTAAAAACCGCTATGGATGGAGAGTCTACCACCTCCCTAGTTAACCCATTCCAGTGATTCCCCACCCTTCTCGTGAAATAGTTTTTCCTAATATCCACCCTAGACCTCCCCCACTGCAACTTGACACCATTACTCCTTGTTCTGCCATCTGTCACCACTGAGAACAGCCTCTCTCCATCCCCTTTGGACCCCCCCCCCATTCAGGTAGTTGAAGATGGCTATCAAATCCCCCCTCACTCTTCTTTTCTTCAATCAACCTAATGATTTTGAAAGCCCAACTTAAGCGGATGCAATTTTCTGAAAGTGCTGACTACCCGCCTCTGGAAAGCTGGGTCCCTTTCAGGAATCTCAAGCTATTTACCCAAAAACACTAGCCCCTTTTGAAATGCTTCATTGTTCACTTTTTAAAAAAATATATCATTTGATCTTAGCCAGTACCCCATGGTTTGTGCAGCTGCTACCAGAAGAGTTTCTTTTATTACTAAAGGACTCTGAATAAACATGCACTTAAAAAAAAAGGCTGGGGGGAGGGGAAGAGGAATAAATCACTCCAAATTGCTACTTTGATAAATGTGGACAAAAGAATAAAATTTGTCACCAACCTAATATTACCATCAAGGTTTTGTCTAGCTACATTCCTTCCAATTTAAAAACAGTTCAATACCCCTCTTGCGTTCAAGTAGCAGCACTTAATAAACAGTGATGGATGTTTTTTATTCCCTCCTGCTCCCTGTGTTTCAGACTTCCCTATGTCTGTTACACGGGGATTGTTTAGCTTGGGGGAAATGTAGATCCTCCATCTTTCTTGCATTGACATGCGTCCCTCAAGGAATGACGACCATATTTAATTCATAACCCCCGTTGGCTACACAAACATACAACTTCCCATCAATTAGGCAACACAGAGATGCTGTTAAAAATCAATGAGCTTATTATTAAATATATTTTCTTTTCGTGTCACAATGATCGTTATTGCTGCTCTATTGTTATGGTGGCAACATCAGCTGTTTAAGCGGCTTTTAAAAAGGGATTGATTACTTTTGATCAGGCTCTATAATATCAAAAGACATCAGAACAACATTGTCTTTTCTGTGCTGCTTGGCACTGTTCGGCACTAGGGAACGAGGTGGTAAAAAGAGGCCAATGAATGTCTCCTAAAGAAAAACATATTGGACAAGTAGGAAACAAGGAAGTGCTGAGTATTTAGGTGATCTTAATATTCTTCTATCTGCATGTGTGTGCGAGCATACACACACACACACACACACACACACACACACACATGCACACGATCAAACTGAATGTTCATCACATACTATCTCACTCAAAGAACAGTATGTACATATTTGTGTTTTCCTTGTGGCATGTTTATTAGAAATTATTTGGATATTTTGACACATGCCACTAGCGAGGGAGCTCCCTGCCTACAAACAGAGATGTTAAATCTGTGCCAGCTCAAGCAAAGGTTAAAAAAAGAAAGAAAAAAAACCACACTGCACAGATTTTGGCAAGTACATCATATGCTGTCTGGCCACAGCTGATCTGAAGCGAGTCCCCTGTAATTATGGGAGAAGGTGGAACAGGTTTCCTGCTAATTGGAAAATTCTGCAAATGGCACCAGTGAAATAAATTGATAGTCGTTAGAATATTAGCAAAATGAGAGAACTGATTAGGAAAAAGCTCAGATGTGGACTTAAAAAAAAACACCACAGAACACTACCTGAATCTACCAGCAAATTGATAATAAAAGTTGCCGTTAATAAAAAACAACTGTTATTTGACCTGTATACTAAGGTAAGTACACACACGTACATATGTGTGTGACATACATTATACACACAGAAAAATACAGCAATAATTACAGCCATACAAAGTTATAGACAGAATTATGCACACACATGCTACTTGTATATTAATCTGTGGCTGTTCCCAGACCACGAATGCATAAACTGAGTCTCTCTGCCACTCAGCTTTTGCAAAATTCTTTTCCAGTCCCAAAAGAAATATAGAGATTCCGTGAAATAAATCAGTGTTTAAGGATGACACTGTCAATAAGCACATTCTGAGAAAACCATATTCATTTGAAACCCTTTAATCCTGGATAGGAGTCTTGCTAGAGATAGGGTTACATATTTAAATATTGAAGTGTTTCTTTCCTAGGAGAAGCTGGATTTCTATGGCAAATTTACTCTTGTTCTACCGATGCTGAGAATTCTAGAAGCAGATTCACTTCACATTTTATTTTAAAATGTACAGAAGGCAAAGTGGGATTTGGCCAAGACCTTGGCTATCCATCAACATTTCAGTATTTATACTTGGTATTTTTCAGCTACTGGTGGCAAGGGGAAAAATCAAATGTGAGAGGAAAAAATAAGACATTTTAATTGGAGTCACTATTGCATCTACCAGCAAATCTACCTTTCTGTGATCACTGTACCTTCATTAGAAGACTCATTTCTTTTGCCTAGGAACTCTGCAAAATAATCTCTAAGGACTTCATCCTACTCCCATTGACTTTCCTGGGAGCTGGATCAAGCCCTAATCTATATGATCCTAACAACTGGTGAAAACACATGATTTCCCTAGCTGCTGAGCACCTCACAGGATTGGACCTCTGATTTGTTATTCCTTTACCCCTCCCTCCTGGAAAAGTCCTACAGCATTTAATAGGAATTAAGCCAAGAGATTCTAACAAAAACATTCTCATAACCCTATATGGGAATTTACTGAGAATGAGTTCCTTTCTTTATTTTGTTTTTTTAAAGCCTCCCGTAGAAATCTACAACAGGGATTCGACCGCCTGTGAAATTCTATAGAATGTCCAATACAAACTCAAGTGATTTCAATAAGATTTTTCCCTAACAGCTCCCACAGCAATTTGTATTGCATCTAAACAGTGCAGACTCTGAATGTTTAATATGGAGTCAGGATCAGTTTAGTCATCCTAGAGTCAATAAACTTAATATAGCTCTAGCCGGGTGATTAGGTATTGCTTTTAAAATTAAAATTCATACATAGCATTCTCCATATCAGCATAACATTTTTATGCATAACATTTTAGGATATAGGAGAGGTCATTATATGGTAACTCTTGTTCCTCTTACACGTACTTTTGTAACCTGCTCCTGGCCCCCGAAACATGTGTAAAATCCTAGATCTGGTGTCTCTTTTGTTGTATTTTTTTTTCAAATGGAGAAGTTCTATAGAACTTAATGAGACTTTTCATCCTCACTATAAAACTCTATTGGCTGGCTTAAAAAGGAAAAACCACAGAAAGGATTCAGTAGAGAAGGAGAGCTGATGGGCTAGGACTTCAGCCAATGCAAATCAGCATGTGTGTGCTAGAGATACACTGACCAGGTCAGAGTTCCCTGTAAGCTGAGCGTTTGGATGACTGCCCAAGAGAGATTCAAATGCCACCCAGTTGATTAGCAGAGTGCCCACAGTACCAACAGCAAGTGTTTCTATGGGTGGTGCACATTCACACATGCCTTGGTGCACATGACAAAATTTCTTCTGCACATGGATGGAAAAATTAGAAGGAACATTGGACCAGGCCCTCTGGTTTATAGAGTAATTTCTGTAAAAGTAAGTTGGTTTCACTGCTATTCAGTTCTATAGGACTTTTGTGTACAGGGATTTTCTGTTGGAGAAGTTTGAGCTGGAATCTAGTGTTTGCATTTTACTTATTGGTGTTTGTATATTTCCTCAGGTATTTTAAGTGGCTCAGGGAGCCAAAATAATGCAAGATCTGGTCTTTGCATGGTAACTCCTGAGTGGCAGGAATACACAGCAATGGCCAGCGGTTATGCTATTTCGGCCATTTCACTGCTTAAAGTCCTGGTCCAAACCCTGTTTAAAAAAAAAAATCAGTGGAAAGCTTTCCATTCACTTCAATGGGTTTTGGATCAGGCCCTAGAGATGCCAGCTCCTGCTAACTAGTCTGCCCCAAAAGAGCCGGGCCTGTGTGGCATCCAGCTGGTATTGATTAGGGTGTGGCGGAACTTACAGGATCAGGCCCAAGTCAAATGCAGAGAGAGATCATTTCCTGCTTCCCCACGCCAGTCCTTGTACAATCAGATTGCACTGTCCTGATTTGTTTTAAACTCCCACCAGGGAATTCCAGCCGGCCTTGAGAGTGGGTGGGCATACACAGGCCTTACAAGAGGCAACCAAACTCAATGAACTATCATACTGATTTTTTTTTCTTAGCCCTTCCCGCCCCCCTCCACTTTTCGGAGGCGGTTGGGCTGGGGGGTGGGGTTATTTTGAAGGGTGTGTGTAGTTTTATTTCCTGTTCCTGACCGTGGTGCTTCACAAAAACAAAATCAGGGAGGAGGGGACAACCGCCAAACCAACACAGACAGTTTGTGCCAAATATAGTTAAGGGGTGTGGGGGTGGGGGAGAAAGGGGGGAGGAATCAAGTCACTTTCAATCAAGTGTCACACCTTTAAATAGTGGTTAAATCTTTGCATTATGCAGCTCATCCCTTCTACAACATGGGGTTCCCGTAGAGAATTCCCTGTTTACACTGGGAATTCCTCCAGGAGCGCATCAATAAAGCTGAACAGATGTCAGGGTGAAATGCCAGCGGCAGTGGCTGTTGTCAGGGGTGGTGGGGAGTGAGTCAGGGAACAATAAGAGGCGGCATCTGCTGCATAAAGCCCTTGCGTGTGGGTCAGGTTTTGCCAGTGTGTTGAGATTCCACCCTCTTCTTTGTCTAGGCACATTGCTGCTCTTGTTCCTGGATGACAGGGGTTGACACATGTCACCCAACCCTATCAGAAAGGCTATTTGTTTGGCTCTTGCATATGCACCAGTGTTTTTGACCTCCCCTGCTCGGAATATATTGAACAACACTGGAGGAAAAAAAAACCCTCACAGGTCCTCCCCGATATACAATTTCATTATGCACTTTGTGTCCAAAGTGAGGATGTAGATGTCCTTCTTTTTAATTAAAAGCATGATTGATGAGATTTTACTGACAGGGGGACCTAGGATTTAAAATACTACCTAAAAGAGGGACTGGCCCCTGTTGGGTTGTGAAGTTTAGCTTTGTAATAATAATAATATATAAAAATTCAATTAGCCCGTGAAAAGCATTTGTAAACAAGCAGCCGTATTTGCGCTGTGTCCACTGAAGGAGTTTAGTCCTGCTTTAACTGCAAACCTCAACCCAACATCAGCTGCAATAATGTAAATGTTTTAAAGTCTGCCCCAAAAGGAATAGAAATTTGCTAAGATTATGCACCATCTGCATCTTAAGGTGACTTTATTTCTCGTTACCAAAGTCGGCTTCAAATCTATTGTGGCGAAAATACTCCAGGGTATAGGTTTAAATAGCAATGTAAAAGGCAAACAAAATTCTTATCTTGAGGCAGTTCTGATTTGTCTTCAGTCAGGGATCAGGGCCCTATTCTGAAAAGTACTGTACATACATTATGAACTGATTCTTTCCCCCATAAATGGTTCAAGGTCACCAATGAAATTTTCAAGACTATAGATGAAATGTATCTTCTCACCCTTTGGAAAAGAAATAATACAGAGGCTAAACAGCTGATAACCTGGAAAAGTATCCCTTTGCATAATCCTTGCTTTTCCCTATGATTTTAGATCTTAAAATAAGTTGGGTTCGTTTGTTTTTCATTTCAAATATATTTTTTTAAATAATATGCTGCCCAAAAGTAACACTTAGTAACTAGGTCTCATTCCGAGTATATAATTTAAGCTGTCATTTCCTTGTTGATAATAAAACATAACCCCCAAATAAAAATGTATTATTCTAAAAGGGCAAAAAATATCTGCTGAAAAGTGACTCCTGAGCTAGTTTCTAGTTAGTTTTGGTTTTGAACCATTAGGTCAGAATCAGAAAATGAAGCCAAAATATTGGAAGTTAAAAAAAAAAGACAACCATTCCACATACATTGCACTAAATAAGTGAGTCCAATGTCAATATTAAGTATTCCGGGCCAAATTCCCAGCTGGTGTAAATTACAATGTTATCTGCTATGAATATGACTATGAATTTAAGATCTAAAGCTGAGTGTTAGAGCCTGTGAAATTAGCTGCAGTAAGTTCAATAACAATAGATAAGTGAAAAATATTCAAGTTTTTTTCTTATTAAAAAATTAAATATGGTCTGTTCTAAAATTCTCAAACTGATTGTTTTCCCTATTAGTATCCGTACTGTGAAACCGATCATTTTCTACAAAACAGGAATATTCAATTTCAAGAAGAGGTGGCAGGAATCTTATCTTTCATCCAAAAAGATATAGAAGTACATATAGGCTTGCACCACATGGTTGTACAGAGTTAAAACCTTTGAACTTTCATCATCTACCCAGATTTCACCATCACTTTTCAAGTCCAGAAAAAGAAATACATGAGTGCATGTTTTAAAATTCCTTTCTGATTAAATGCTTGTAAAACAAAAGCAGGAGAAAAAACTTTGCTTTTCTTACATACATCAGAGGGGTTTTTTTCCCCCTTCCAGTTTGACAATTAGAAATTATTTTTGGCTGCTACGTAGCTAGCAAAGGTTAATTGGTCTTGCTGCTGTTAAATACTGAATTCTGATCATTTGATTAATGAGGTGTCAGAAGCCACAAGTAACCAACCTCTTTTGGAGAAAAAAACATAGAAATCAAATGTATTTTTAAAGATTTAATGTTCTTCCCCACACCCTCCACCATCTTAAAGGCAGCTGTTTCAAATACAGTTTAGTTTTCAATATAGTCAGGAAAAAACATACTAAGAGATAACAAAAATTGTTCTGAGATGTGTAACCCCTTCAACCACAGAGAATATGGGAAGTTAGAAAATTCTCTGGGCCAGATCCTTTGACTGGCATTGCAGAGTAAAACTATGCTGATTTACACCATGTGTTGAACTGACCTTTTGTACGTTGGTAGATGCATTCTATATATTTCTCCCCTTTTCCTCCTCCTTTGTAATTATATTATCTGCAACTATTTAGGAACTGTACATTAAAGAGGCTCCCAGTTCGTCAAGCTTACTCTGGGAATTTAAATAGATGTTCTGCAATTTTAAAGAACGTAAGTGTCATGTACATTTGTCTTACACCTTCAATGAAAAGAAAACATGGTAAATATTATTACACTTTCTTTTGACTCCACTAACGAGAGTCCTGATCTCCTCTATTAGTGGTATAAATGCACTTTGTCACAATAAACCACTGTATATTATGTTTATATATGTCCTTCAGGCATGTCACAACAGTTTGGCATTCTGAGTTGCTCTACCACTGTGTACATTAAATAGTCATGTAGTTACATTAAACAGTGGGGAGTTCACACTTCACAACCACTCAGTGTTTTAAAACAGATGTGGGCTGTCTGTTGTCAGGCTGTAATAGAAAGACTTAGGAGGATCTTGGTGGGAATTTAATCTCTAGTTGATTGAGCACTCCCCAGTCTCTCTTTACTACATTCTTTCCCATAGCACCCCAAAATTACAAGGAGTGGAAAAAGGGGGAAACATCCCCACCACAACAACTTTTGTATCACTGAGAGCAGAGATCTGAAAGGAAAAGAAATGAAAGATTCTGAATTCGGAATACTTTGTGGCTCAGAATATTTTTGAGTGGGGTGGGCGGGATGGAGTGCCCTGGGACTTACTGACAGGAGAATTTTTGACAGTTGATGGACAGATGAATTCCGTCATGGAAGCGTTAGTCGAAAGCGGCAAAGCCAGATGGAAACTCACAGCTTGTCTTTAATATTAATTTTCTTTCCTTTTTTTTTTCAGGAGAGCAGAATTCCCTAATTCCCTAAAATGTTTCAATGCATCTTGAGGTATTATTTTTCCAATGCTTTTCCCCACGTTCTCCTAGTAAGAAGTGCTCCTTTGTGTTAATGTTATTTTTTTCTTCTCTCTCCTTTTGAAATAAAAAGAAATGAGAAAAATAAAATAATTTTTTAAATCAATGGAGCTACACAGCTGTCAAAAATTCCATCCAGCTTAAAACACATAGGGATGAGTAATATCTTAACCTCAAACTAGATTTTAAAGCTACATATGAATCTGTTACAACTAGCAAGTTTTCGCTTACAGAAAGAGCACTTAATAAGCACCTCATTGAAATGAATGGATATGGTAGAAAAAGCAAAAGATGTCTGCTATTTTTTTTATAGGGAGAAACATCCTTATCTTCACAGAAACATACAGATGTCAGAAGGTTTGATTCCAAGGAAGAATCTTAGATATTCACTCGCAGTTCCTTTTGATTTTTTTTTAAATTGGTATATGAGAGTGGCAATATGAAAGTCATGAACCTCTGCTATTTGTCTATATTTACTGATTTGCCTGAACTCCAGCACATCTCTCTGATGAGAACATTCCTCCTTTTAGACCTAAATTTACTTCAAACATTCCACACAATGGACTCTCACTTCAAAATATATTGTCAACCGCTGCACATGGCTAATGCAGACATGTGAAACTGATGTAATAGGCAATGATGGTTATAGCTAAAGATATTAATACTACAATTCTCTTGTGGAAACATCCTATAGAAATTAATAAGGAAGAAGCCAGTATGACTCTGTACCAATTTAATATGTGAGTCTATAGAAATTTACTCTAAAAACTTATAGAATTTAATAGGGAACGGGGTTTTTATAGGCTTTTTGGAACTATCTTATTTAATTCTACATCAGGGAAACAGAATTCAATAGTAAATTGTATCTAGGCAGCAGAATGTGTCAAAAGTCCTTCAGAAAGGGTCTCATTCTCCTTTAAATTCTATGGGACTTTTCCATCGGGGTCTTATAAGTATCCTGTGTTCTTAACAATTCCTTCAGCCCCTCATTCTGGGTCCTTATTCCGCACAAGCAAGTTCAAAGCTGTTCTCCAGTAGCACCACATTCCTCTATTTTTGTTGCATATTAGCTGGTTTGCAAATTATTATTTCATGTTTAAATTGGAAAAATTATGCACATTTTGGTATTTTTCTCCACTTTTGTTACGTGTAAATATTTGTAACTGCAATGACAGTAATTAAAATAGTTGGCCAAACTGCTAAAATCCGAAGGACACAATGGATTTGCAGTTTGGGGATAAAATAAAATAGCACCTTCTTGTGACAGGAACGCACATCCAGAGAGCTGTTTGAAACATTTCTAGGCAGAAGTAATTATTTGTACAGAACTTCAGTTTAAGCAGACGCTCCCTGTAAGCGGAAATGCAATTTGCACATTGCATCAAAAGTGCAAGGATCATGCACAGATGCCGCAAAGAATGATTATCCAAAGTTTGATGTAAGGACCATGTCTAGTTAAGGCAACTTGTGCACATTTTATGCATAAGCATTTCATCATGCATGCCTGATCGTTGCATTTTTTGATGGAAGAAGATTCATCGTAAGCAGAGTTGTGTGTCTCTGTAGTTTCACTTCACTGTGGTTTGTGCACACACCCGCCACACGAGCATTTCAAGCTTTGCACCCTCGCTGAGTTTTGCTTTGCATTTTGGGTTCATACAAACACAAAAATTACCCTAGACAATTAGGTTTCACCTCATTCTGCTTCCACACTGGAGATGAGCTCAAATGAAATCTTGGCTCTATGAACTTTGGGTCTGGAATTCAATTTGCAGTGTGTGACTCATTCCGTCTTTACTCAACACTGTGGCTTTCACGATGAAACATTAGCTTGCCTAGGTCACAAGGTCCACTCAATTCTATTGACGAACCTGGTCCTAGTTTCAAATCCGCAATAAAACCTCTGAAACCAAAAGAGTCATGCTCAATTTGGAGCGAAGTCACTACGTTTTTGCACAGTGCTAATTTTCCCAGCATGGGACTCTGATTCAGTTCCATTGTCAGCAAGAGAGATGCTCCGTTGTATTATAAAATTAACCAATGAGAACATCATTGTGGGCAACCTCATGTACATCACTGGCTTAGAACAACTCTGGAAATAAAGCACCCCCTAACGCAATGATTGGGGGAAAAGGTTGCATGGAGAATATTACAAATACTCACGTTCGGCAGGGCCAAGGGCCATATAAAATCCCCTGACAGATTTACTTCTCGCATACAAATTCAACTCAGTAGGCACACCAATGCAGGAACTGGGCCTGCCTTTAAAAGCAGAGCTTGGATGTCCGCAGTGGAAACATTTCTGACCATGATCCATGCTATAATCTTGCAGCCATTGGTGTAGACAGAGCTCAGCATTAATACATCATCCTAAATCAGGGCACTTGGCTTCTCCTCACTTTCCAGTGAACTATTTTTTCCCTTTTGTCAGTTGGATGCTTCTGAAAACTGGCAATGCTGTTCTTGAGAAATTTAGGGGACAAAATCAGCCCCCTCTATGCAGCTCCGGTAGCATACAGAGCCTGTAAAGGAGCTGTAAGGGGCCAGGAAGTGTTCCCCTGCTGCAGGAGTAACATAAGGCCACTATAACCAGCCCTCTTTTCTTGCAGCCCCCAGAGCAGTGAACATACAAAAGGGGTTGGAGGTCAGAGGGGGCAAAGAATAGCGCTGAGCACTGTGGGGGATTCCCAGGAGGCACAGCACAGAATCTGTCCCCAAATATATTTGATCATTTGCCGGTTTCGGGTTTGGGCCAGTACCGCAAATTTCTGAGCTTGGTTCTGATTTAAGGTTAATTGGGATATAACTGGGCAGCTTCAAGGACTCAGCATCTTAATGAATAATACTGAGACCCTCTGTCTTCAGACCACGGCATCACCTTGCTGTTCCAAGTCAAAGAGGTGGAATGCACCGTATTGAGGGGGGCGGTTGATGAGAACTTTAAGACTTCCTGTGCTTTGCATAGACATTCAGTTCCCTTCAGCACTTTTTGCGTTAAGAGACAAGGTTTGCCTGGGCATGTATGTGCCAAAATGTCCCATGTTGTGCAGGATGATGTACGTCCCCTGTTTGTTGCATTCCACCCCAGAAGTGACTGCATTTCGGTACTGCTGTCCGTATAGGATATGGGATTCAAGCCACGCTAACTG
This sequence comes from Pelochelys cantorii, assembly GCA_032595735.1. Classification (NCBI taxonomy): domain Eukaryota; kingdom Metazoa; phylum Chordata; order Testudines; family Trionychidae; genus Pelochelys; species Pelochelys cantorii. Next base: position 9,452,001 of record CM064355.1, on the reverse strand, counting down.
TATTTATTTTTTCACATTATATTGCTCTGCGCTTTTCATCGACATCACTTTCCAGACTTTGAAGAATTAAGTCTCACAACATTCCCATTGGACACGGTAGTTTTACCATGTGGGAAAAATGAAGAGATGCTGCTTGCCCAAGGTGCCAAAAACAATTGACCTGATCTGGCTCCCAGTGAGGCAAAATGACAGAGCCTCCTATTGACCTTAATGGGATCAATATCAGGCCTAGAGTTCGAGGCTGGATACTTCACAGATGGGTACCAATAAAAGAGCCTGGTTGGATGGATGGGTGGGTAGGTGGGTAGATAGCCAGTGACAGATGGAATGTAGGCAGATGGGTAGATGAATAACAGGAATTCAGTCTTATGCTCATGTAATACACTTCTAGCCTGTATACATCCCACTATGTGCCCAATTCAGAAACTCTGCTGCATCTTCTTAATCCTTTCCTTCTCTGTGCTTTAACTGTGAGGGTCCCTAGCCATAACTCTGAGGGTGGTTTTCACATTCACACCACTCTCCTTTCTACAGTGCACAAAATTGAGCTTGTCCGATTTATCGGCTCTCTACTGTTCCAGGCAGCAGCCTTAATGCTACCTGATCTCAAAATCAAGCTTGGCAGCGACGCTGGACCCTTTTCATAACCACGTAGTGCTGAAAATCTTCTACACAGCAACACAGATCAGTGGGTAGATTTTAAATTCCCTTCTCTCTTTTGTTTTTAAATGACTCACACCTTTCTTTATTCTCCTGCCCATTCCGGTTTCAGTTTGACCCATATTTAGTTTTGTTTGCACAAGGAGAGGTTGGAAAACGTCTCCATCCAGCTACCGCGTTTCGGATATCCCAATGCTCCTAGGCATGCTAAGGGTTGGGGCCTATTAAACAAAATAGATGGACAAACGATGCTTTGGGTCTGTTGGTTTTGGGGTTTGTTGCTGTTGTTTGTTTGAAATGGTGGCGGGTATGAAAATAGATTTAATGGAAAGGAAGGGTCTGTACATATTCGTATATGATACACACTCTAAAATCGATAATAAATTCCAGGACCTGCTTTCGCAGAGTTTTCAGGAGGCTATGAAGCACAATCAAGAATTGAGAATCACAAAGACTACCCCAAATAATGACCTGAAGACATGAAGACATACAACTAAGTAGTTGCCCATATCATTAGGTTTAAAATGCCCCTGTTCCTGAGTACATTCCCTAAAACTACCAGGACTCTTACTACATTTAAAACGCAGAGGTGCAGCATCCCGGACCAGTGTGAGCAGGGACTGCTCAGTCTCAACACATGCTGAGTCCAGCAGCCTCTGTTCGTAGTGGACAGGGCTAGCCGTGGACAGGGGCTGCTGCCAGAGCAGCCTCTGCCCATGGCAAGCCCTGTCCACGGTGAACAGAGGCTGCTTGGTGGCGGCAGCCCCTGTCCACAGGGGAAAGCCTCCTCTATCACAGCAGCCTCCTCTATCCCCCCTGCTGCCTCTGATAGAGGAGGGGCTGGCTCCCTCCCAGCACCGATACCTGTTCCCCCCCTTGCTGCTTCTCATAGAGTCAGCACCGGGGGGGGGAAGGGGGGAAGGGCGAGCGAGTAGTCAAAACTCCAGTCTACTATCCGATAAGCTTTTGCTTATCGGGTAGTCATCTATTTGACTACTCACTTACATCCCTCTACTGGGTGTGGTTATATTATTAGTAACAGGACTGCACCCAGACACCATGCCTGTCAAAGCCCTTTAGAAACAATCACACCTCCCCTGTGAGGTAGGCAAGTATTCTCCCCATTTCACAGATGGAGAAACTGAGGCACCGAGTGGCAGGTGACTTGCCGTAGGTCCAAGAGTAGGTCAGTAGCAGAGCTGAGAGTGGAAACCAGATCATCTGATTCCCATTCAATCAAATGCCCACTCTCACACAGGCCATGTCTACACTAGACTCATCTGAATTTACTAAGTTCGACTTCTGAGCACCCGATTTTACAAATTCGAAGCTCCATGTCCTATGGGGAAGCATCGAATGTAGTCTGAGGCAGGCTCTGTGAATGTGGATGCACTACCTCGAACTCAGCCCCCCAGCAAGTAATCAGGGGAGCTGCAGGAGGCCTCCCGGAGGCCGGTAAATTCGAATTAGCGGCACTGGAGCGTCCACACTTGCGTTATTTTGGACGTACCAGTTCGGGAATAGCGTTATTCCTCATGAAAAGCAGAACTACAGGGTTCAAATTCCATGGCCTCTTATTCTGGACTAATGGGCTTGGTTGTGTGGTCACATCTCTTACAAATTCGACCTTTGGAGGGCTAATTTCGGACTAACATCTTAGGGTATGTCTAGACTAGATCCCTCTGTCGCCAGAGGGATGTAAATTAGACATACCGACATTGCAAATGAAGCGGAGATTTAAATCTCCCGCGCTTCATTTGAATAAAAATGGCTGCCGCGTTTTGCCAGCATAAGGGATCAGCCGACAAAGGCTTTCTTTGTCACCCGATCCCCGTCTTGACATCCGCTTTTTGCTGACAAACTGCTGAGTCGGCAAAACACGGCGGCCATTTTTATTCAAATGAAGCACGGGAGATTTAAATCCCTGCTTCATTTGCAATGTCGGGATGTCTAATTTACATCCCTCTGGTGACAGTGTGGCCTAGTGTAGACTTTTATGTCCAATAGTGAGTAAGACCTTGATGTTACAAAGTGCTATGCTGCCTAAACGCCTACTGAAGTCAAGGGCTGGGCCACAGATGTGGGGCAGCGGGGAGGGACATCAGCAGAAGCCAGAGCCCTGGGCCCTTTAAATCACTGCCAGAGTCCCATATGACGGCAGTGCAAGCAGTTGGTTGCCTCTAATCCTGCCCCTTCCGCATGAGGCCCTACATCTTCCAGGGTGGGAGCATATAGCACAGGGCTCGGCGAAGTCTGTCACCAGCCCTGATCAAGGGGATTCTGCACTGTGAAGAATGGACCCTGAATGGTGTCACTCATCTAAGCCAGGGGTGGCCAACTCACGGCTCGTGAGCCACATGCGGCTCTTCCCCCGAAAGTGCAGCTCGCAAAGCCACCCCCGCGCCCCGGAAAATGGCAGGGGAGCCATCCACCACGGCCATTCAAAATGGCGTCTTCAAGATGGTGGTGGCCAGCGGGAGCCTCATGTGGCCAAAAAGCCTTTAAACACGTTTCTTAAAGAGGCAGTCCTTTTTTTTTTCCTCAACAACTCTGGGGGGCTTCCTTTTTTTTGCTCAACAACTTTGCCCTGGCTCTTCGCGCTGTATGCACTGCTATTTTGGGTCTTTGTCCGGAATTGGTTGGCCACCCCTGATCCAAGCAATGGCCCTGCACAGGCATCCGGTATCATATGCAGGGGAAGGCATTGCCTTCCCAAACTGCCAGCCTGGCCCCACCCACACTCTACCTCCAAACCCTGCCAGTACGCGTTCTGGGGACAGGGTATTGCTGCCCCCAGCACCTGCCCTCGTAGCCCTCCTGGCCAAAGAGGCTGGAGCCATGTGCCAGCCCACCCTCCCTGCGCTCCGGGGCTAGGGAGGCTAGGCTGCGCACACCCACCTGCCCTCTTCCCTTCCCCATGCTGGTGAGGGGCGGGGAGGTGGCTTGGCTCCCATGGGGGGCAGGGTCTCAGCAGAAGGGGTGGGGCTGAGGGTGGGGCGTGGGGGCTTGCCTTCACCAACCGCACATGTGGCCCTGCAAAGTTCAGGTAAATGGGCTGCAAACTCAGAATGTAGCTCAGGCCTGGAGTCTACAGAACACATCTGACGAAGTGGGTCTTTGCCCACAAAAGCTTATGCTCCAACACTTCAGTTAGTCTATAAGGTGCCACAGGACTCCTCGCCGCTTTTACAGAACACATGTTGACATAGGCAAACACATGGCGATTTTCCGTGGCCAAATTAACAACCAGAGTGTAATAAAAACAGATTTTTGTTTCCAGAAGGAGGGCAGGGGAAGAGGAGAGAGGAAAGTGACTGACCTTGGGTCATAAAAGTCACTTCAATTGTGCAATATTGGGCTCAGCTTTTTGGCTTCAGGCTCTGTAACACAAGCTTACCAACTTTTGTAGTCCTCGGGCGACATTTTAAAGCCTCTGCCCCCAAAACCTAAATGAAAATGTGTTATTCCAATGGTGACGTTTTTGCCACTGTACGCTAGCTGCTCAAAGCCAGACAGCAGAGGCCTAGCTTTGTCCAACAAACCCCGACACCTAGCATAGAAGCAAAGAGCCCAGCAGCAACTTTGGTTTATCAATTTTTTTTCCATAGCTGTCTGGCTTTTTTTAAACAAGTTCTGCAAATTAAAAATACACTTTCATTTCTCTGGGGCTTTTAAAAATGATGGGGCCCATCACCACATCATTTGTAGTTAAATGTGGCTCTTTTTTTATTTAAATTTTTTGAAGTGCTTAGCTCAGAACTGAAATGACTAAAATAGGCACCCGATCCTGCCAAGATTTACACATATGCTTAACTGCAAGTACGTGCCTTGTTCTCACTGAACTAAATAGGAGTCTTCACATGCTTAAAATCAATCATGTGCATAAGTCTATACAGGATTGAGAGCTTATTTCATTCTATAGAACATCTGTTGAAACACCACTAATAAATATGTGTATATATACACACACAAAATACCATTTAATATATTTACATGCACATGTGTGTGCACATGCACACATGAATTCTGAGCTGGTAAAAGACACTGAACTGACAGCACTAGAGACTGAAAGCCTCAGTGAAGTAGGCTGTTCTTCATGCACACCCGTAAAGGTGCAAATGTACCTCTCAATTCAGGTGCCTTGCTTGGTGTCTTTAGGCCACTGTCTTTAGGCCAGTATTTCTTAAACTTGTTAAGACCAAGGAACACCAAAATTTTTTGTTGAGCAAAAAAAAAGCGGGGGGGGGTCGGAGAAGAGGGTCGGGGGGAAAGTTACTGAGGGAAAAAAGGGTCGAGGGAAAGTTATTGAGAAAAAAAAGTCGCCCCTTTAAGGGCAGCCATTTTGAATTCTGTTGTTCTCCGTGGCACACCTCCAACTGGCTCCCGGCACACCAGTGTGCCCCAGAACACAGTTTAAGAAACACTGCTTTAGGCGGTCATCTTGCAAACATGTAGGCACACACCTAGCTTTAACAACCCAAATATGTGAAGTTACACAAGCGTATAAATGTTTGGAAGGGCAGGGCCCATGTTTGTACATACTAATAATACTTTGCACTTGGGCTGATCCAAAAATTCCTATCAAAACTTTGAAAAATTGGGATTTTGACTCAAAAAATTTGATTTTTTTCATCCCCAAAACTTAAAACTTTGTTTTGCCCCCAGAAACAACTGAAAACCAAAATATTTAGTGTGGAAAAGATTTAAATGTTGATTTCTCACCTTCCCCCTCCAACCTACCTCTGGCAAAAAAAAATTCAACATTTTGCTGATGCCTCTACTTTGCTGACACCTCTACTTTGTTCTAGTTGGGATTGGTCCTACCTTGGGCAGGTGTCTGGACTTGATGACCTCCTAAGGTCTCTTCCAGCTCTATGATTCTGTGATTCTATTCTAAAACCCCAGATCAGCCATAAATCTCTGAGGGTGTGTCTACACAGCAAAATTATTTCAGAATAATGGCTATTATTCCAAAATAACTATGCGAGTGTCTACACAGTGATTCCATTATTTCGAAATAATTTCAAAATAATGGACGGCTTATTCCGATTTCTGTAAACCTCATTCTACGAAGAATAATGACTATTCTGAAATAGCTATTTCAAAAAAAAGGCGTGTGTAGACGCTCCACTTCTCCTCTTTTGAAATAGCCCCTCACCAGGGCCATTCTAAGGTATTCCTTCTGGGGCTCTAAATCAAGATATCGTGTCTACATTGGGAAAGCCTGCCTCGGACTGATTTTGAGGCTTCCCTGCAGTATAGACGTGCTACTTCAAAATAAGCTATTTTGGAATAACTATTCCGGAATAGCTTATTCCAAAATAACTCTGCAGTGTAGACATAGCCTAAGTGAGTCAGAGATGGAAATGGATAATTCCTACATTACAGAAGAGGCATTTGAGGCACAGAAAAGCTCACATCCATGGCAGGACTGGAACTAGAACTCATGCCTCCCAGTTCTCTGTGCTAACCTTGGTTGGGATCATGCTGCCTTCTACTTAGTACATAGGGATTAACCAGAACCTCTTTGGTCCAAACACCTCCAAATCTGGGGAGAGTTCAGATGAGGAATTCTGTCCCTTGGCCAGATATTTCCTAAATATATTTTCCTAAATCAGGCTAATGAGACTATTGCAAAAACATATAGGCTGTGTCTAGACTGGCGTGATCTTGCGCCAGAGCTATGCAAATGAGGCTCAGCGTGGAATATCGCCGAGCCTCATTTGCATAACTAATGAGACGCCATTTTTGTGGAAGAGGCTCTTGCGCAAGACGGAGCTGTCTACACTGCCCCTTCTTGTGCAAGAAAAACCCTCTTGCACAAAGCCGTTATGCCTGAAAATAATTAGCATAATGGCTTTGCGCAAGAGGGTTTTTCTTGCGCAAGAAGGGGCTGTGTAGACAGCTCCGTCTTGTGCAAGAGCCTCTTCCGCAAAAATGGCGTCTCATTAGTTATGCAAATGAGGCTCGGCGATATTCCACGCTGAGCCTCATTTGCATAGCTCTGGCGCAAGATCACGCCAGTATAGACACAGCCATACATTGTATGTGTAACCCACGGGTGTGGGGCACTGTCCCATTTCATTGCACCGAGACCACTTGCAGAAAGAACAATGAGTCTGCTGTATAGTAAACTCATAATGTTGACAGCAGAATCGAACCTGGGACCTCCATATGAGCTAAAAGCCAGGTGGCTCTCAGCTAAGGCTGTAGAGCGCACTCATTTTTCTCTCTGTAAGTGGTCACAGCGCCACTAGATGGGATGGTATCATACCCAGGTGTGTGGGTTCCATATCACAAAAGGCCAAAGGTAGGGAACTAAAGTTCACAAAGGTTATGGTTGGCCATCTGTCCTGCCTATGTGTATGAAGAGGCATATTGTTAGACCAGAGATCCCTTCCAGCTGAAGCCAACTCTGCCTCATGCATTGATGGAGCAGCCAAATTTTCTAAGATCTCTGTTACAGAAGTGCTCTATTCTGTATGCGTGTAAATAGTTAACAGATAATATGCCAGCACATGGACTGAATAATATGCAGCACAGTCCTTGGGTTTTGTGGGACTGGTAAAACTTGTGCGCCACAAATGACTTCCTCTAATGGCACTGTAAATCAGCTGTTAACACCTGTCAGTTTCACTTTGCTGCTCTGTTCTGGTAGGGAGCAGAAAAGTGAAAACAGATCTTGTTAGTTTCACGATGGTGCTCTACTCCTAGGAAAGGCTTTTTTGGCCAGGGGAGAAATTGAAGCAAACGTGAAGAGCTAGGTGAACGAGGGGGAAGAAACTTGGAAGGAAGGAGGAGGCAACCAGAAAATAAAAAGCGAAGGATGTTGGGGAAAAGCAAGAACAAACAGGAAAGAAAAAAGTAGTGAAAATGAATGAGGAAGAAAAAATCAAAAAAGGGGGACACGTGTATTTATATATTTTACTTTATAAAAAGGCAATGAGGAAACTTTTTCTCTGACATGCCAATGACTGCAAAACATATTTAGAATCACAGGGCTGGAAGAGACCTCAGGAGGTCATCAAGTCCAGCACCCTGCCCAAAGCAGGACCAACCCCAACTAAATCATCCCAGCCAGGGCTTTGTCAAGCCGGGACTAAAAAACCTCTAGGGTGTGTCTTTTTGGAAAGATCCCTTATCCCTCATAAAATGTGGCTTACAGGATCTTTCAAAAAAGGCTTTATTTTTTGACAGATCCGCATCTAGACTGCCGTTTTTTTCCGAAAAAGCTCCATTTTGAAAAAAAGCGGCAGCCATGTTTATGCTAATGAAGTGCGGGATATTTAAATCCCCGCTTCATTAGCAATTTCGATGTGCCTAATTTACATCTCTCTGTCGACAGAGAGGTGTGTCTAGACACACTGTTAGGGATGGAGATTCCACCTCCTTAGGGAACCCATTCCAGTGCTCCATCACCCTCCTAGTGAAATAGAATTTACATCCTGTACACATTAGAGAATAATTATAATGTTTATACTTCATAGTTACTGCATGCCTACTCATTTAGACACACTATGCCAATATCATCAAACTGCTCAGAATGGGCTTAATACTCATGGATTCATGGAGACAAAAAATTACACAAAATCTTCAGCGTCTTAAGAACTGGGATGTAATGCAGGGTTTACATCACTGAAGCTTACTTTGATTATTCAACTGATTTAGGAGCACCACCTGTGCTTTAGATCAGGGCAACTCACATACGCTAGGGGTTTGGGTATCAATTTCTCTAATGTAGACGGCCCTATTTTGCATTTGTGGCATGAGAACAAGAGTTGCTGAGCTCTGCTTGCAATGGTCCAGGAAACAAAGGCTGTGGCAAGGGTGAAGAGCCCATAACAATCACAGCTCAGCCAGGCCTCCAATGTGATGACAGAGCTGTCTATGTGCCTTTCTCACCATCCCGCATCTGTTATACATTTACAGAGGGTTTGCACTGGTCGTTTTACAGCGCTTTAGGCATGTAAGTAGTCTCTCTAGGTAAAAGACCACGTAAAAGGGGGAAAGATAAAGCAGGAGTGGAGCGGTGGGAAAAAACCCAACCTGGAGAGGTGCTATTTTAAAAGCAAGGACTGTGATCCTTTTATTGCCCAGTCTCCGTGTCTAGTCAAACTGCATTTGGTTTTGCTGTTTTATTAGCTTATTTATTAACACCATCCAGGAGCTTATCGGGGGAGGGACTGAGAGACCTCAACAAACACATTAAGTCTCTAAACCTGGGATTTTCAAAGGCGCCTGAAGAAGTTAGATTTTGAGCAGCGAGGGGCACAGGCCCGCTGCAGTGGATTTCTGGTTCATAACTACAGCTACTAGGCACAACTGCAATACAAGCCCTCAAATAAATTTAAAAGTAAATAAATAGGCACTCAGCTTCAATTGAAATTAAGTGGGATGCAGATGCCTATTTCTCTTAGGCCCCTTTACAAATGCCACCACCACCCCCAAGTCGAGTGGGCTCAGCATTTTGCAGGATGGAGCCCTCGGAAACTGACACACATTTAAGGCAATAAGGATTGTAGGGAGCTTAGTACCTCACAGGATTGGACTGCTGTAGATCAGATCACTGAATATGTTTAGTTGTGCTGCAAATACTGTTTCAATTCTTATGAACATGCTGGCATGAAGAACTCAACCTAGATTACCAAGAGTCTGATCCATGTTAGAACAGTCACACTGGGTCAGACCAAAGGTCCATCTAGCCCAGTATCCTGTCTGCCAACAGTGGCCAATACCAGGTGCCCCAGAGGGAATGAACAGAACAGGCAATCATCAAGTGATCCATCCCTTGCTGCTCATTTCCAGCTTCTGACAGAGGCTAAGGACGCCATTCCTGCCCATCCTGGCAAATAGCCATTGATGAACCTATCCTTGAATTTATCCAGTTCTTTTTTTAACCCTGTTATAATCTTGGCCTTCACAACATCCTCTGGCAAGGAGTTCCACAGGTTGACTATGTGCTGTGTGAAGAAGTACTTCTTTTTGTTTGTTTTAAACCTACAATCTATTATTTTCATTTGGCAAGCCCTAGTTCTTATGTTATGGGAAGGAGTAAATAACTCTTCTTTATTCGCTTTACCACACTGGTACTGCAATCTGAAATCAGGCAGAAGATCCAGAGAATTCACTGAGCAAGGATGATTACAGTATTAGGCTCATAAGACCAGATCTTGTAAGGTGCTGAGAGCCCTTGAACTCACAGGCTACATCTACACTGGCCAGTCTTGCGCAAGAACATATGCAAATGAGGTGCGGCGATGAATATCGCTACGCTTCATTTGCATACTTAATGAGCCACCATTTTGCACAAGGGGCTTTTGAGCAAGAAGGAGAAGTCTATACTGCTCCTTCTTGCACAAAACCCCCCTCTTGTGCAAGACCCGTTCTGCCGCTTATTTTCACTGCATCAAAATGCAGCAGATAGCATTTCCATATTAAGTTATGTAATATTCATTCATTCAGGGTGTCAGGTGCATCAATTGCTATTTTTTTTTCAGAGGGAAGGCAGGTTCCAGGGGTAACAAACAGAGGCAAATGTTAAACTAGACAATCATACAGGACATCAATATGGATTTAATTTGAAACAAATGAAAACCTCTAAAACATAAAGAAGCGATATGTAACAGTTTGGGGCAAAAACAACAGCTGAGACAAAGCATCATCATAGGATTCAAAGGACAAAATATTTTCTGCATTTGAGGTGTGTATTTTAGATTCGGGATATTTTGATATCTGGGCATCACTGAATATTTTGCCGATATCCTGTTTTAAAAAGACAAAACTTATCCTGTGACTCATATGCAAAAACTGGCCTAGCTAATGACTACTGTTTTGTTTCTGCGCATGCAATATAATAAAGGCGTGTTTCTTTACTGCCTTATCTTTCATGACAAAACTTCCATGGCCAGATTACAAAGACCTCAGCAATGCTGCTGCGCCCCTGACTGAATGCCCAATTCAGGAAAGCACTTAAGCATGTGCTTAGGAAAGCACTTCTTTTCAGTGTTGTAACTAAGTACATACTTAAGTGCTTTCCTGAATCCTTTAGAGCAGTGGTTCCTAAACTTTTCAGCATCACGCCCCCTTTTTGATTTTTGAGAAACCTTCATGCCCCTCCCTCACCCCAAAAAAAGCAGCAAAACTTGTTGAGCAAAAAAAAGAAAAAAAAAAGAACTCACCAGGGCTGAAAAACAAAAATAGCAGTAAAACTTGGGGGGGGGGAGGGGTAGAATTGATGGGCTGGGTCGCCTCACGCCCTCCCTGGAATTTCTTCACGCCCCCCAGTTTGGGAACCCATGCTTTAGAGTATCAGAAGAGCGTTGAGTGAAGAATCAGCCCTGAGGGACCAAACTTCTCCAAGGACCCTCCGAAAGTGCTAGATGCAGAGCACTTTACGAACCTAGCTCCTTCATTTCGGTGCCTAAACGAGATGTGAGCTCGGTTGAAAATCTGGCTGCAAATTCATTGGAACGTCCTGCTGAAAAACTCCATTAGAAAGTTTAAACATTCGAGACACGGCAACGTTCAGAAATAACGGCAACAAAGCGTTCCTTGCCGTGACTTCACTGAACCCGCATTTATTCTATTTTTATGGCTCTCAAACTGTCCCATCCCATTGTTTTTTAAACAAGAGATGGCATTTGCAAGGCCCCGCCTCAGCCATTGAAACTGTAATGTAAACTAGAAAACTTGGAAGGATTTCCCCAAGTACTAATAAAATACAGTAAAACAATTTTTCCAAACAAGCGGGTGTTGTCTAAAGGCTAACAGACGACACTGGTAATCAGGAAGGCAGGAATTGCCAGCTCAGATCCAGCCAGTATCCTGTCTCCAACAATGGCCAGGTCCAAATGCCTTCAACCATTCGGGTTTGTATCCCTTAAAAAATTACCCTGAAAATAGTCTCATTATGCACATAGAACATGGGTCATTTAAGACAGGAATTTCCAAACTGTATCACACCAGAAGTCCTTCTTGTCTAGTAAGAAATCTCTGGCACTATCAGGCACCAGATGCTTTCAGAGCAAGGGACTAAAACCCATAGTTATGGTGTAGCTCCCTCCACGACATCTTGTCCTAACCCCCAAGCAAAATTGGCTTAAGCCTTAACATATGAGGTAAATAGCCCACCTAAAACTTTTTTCAGTACAGGTTGAAACTCTCTGATCCAAAACAATCTGGTCTGGAAACATCCATTGTCTGGAATGATTTTAATTAGCTGGATGTCCACTTTTTATGAGTATGGCCCAAGTTTCCCATGGTCTCATAAAGTTTGTTTACAGACATCAGTCCTGGCTCTCAGTGTTCTGTGTTGTTATTTAGCTCTAATTTACCCCTAAACATCCTCTAACAGCTCAGTAAGCAGTAGAAGACTTCGTCTACACTGCAGTCTTCTTGCTCAAGAAGCCTTTTGCGGAAGAGATCTTCCGCAAAAACTTCTTGCGCAAAAGTGCGTCCAGACCTCAAAGACACTGCATAGACACTCTTGTGCAAGAAAGCTCTAATTGCCATTCACAGAATGGCCATCAGAGCACCTGTGCTTTTGCCGATAGGGTTTTGCACAAAAACCCTTCCGGAATGTCCACACTTGCCTTTTTGTGCAAGAGCTGTAGAGCAAAAAGAAGTTATTCCTCGTGGGCGAGAGGAATAACTCTACCGGCAAAAGCCCTCTGTACTGCCGATTTACTTGCACAAAAACGTGCTTGAGGTATGGACGCTCCGCCTGTTTTTGTGCAAAAACCTTGTAGTGTAGATGTAGCCGAAGTGTTAGAAATGCTGCTAGACAATATTGACCTCCCATGGTCCAGAAAATTCTATGGTTCGGCCAGGTCCTGAGGCTGCTGGACTAGAGAGGTTCAATCTGTATTTACTGAAACAACTCTAAATATCCTTGTTACCCATATAAATGTTTCCTCCTCTTTGAATCTTGCTAAATTTTCTATTTTAGATTGCCACTGAGTCACTTTCACCTTGGCCAAGTTACTTCAACTCTCTGTGCCTTGATTTCCCCATCTATCCAATAGATGTGATGATGATACTTAAATCACCGGCTGTTGATGAGGCTTATATCCTGCAACTTGCCTGGCAATGCGCATGTCGCAGGTCCTCTCTTAATAGCTTAATGGCTCTGTTAAGGGGCTATTTCGAAATAGCAGCAGTGGAGTGCCTACACATGCCTTATTTTAAAATAGTTATTTTGAAATAGGCATTATTCCTCACAGAATGAGATTTACAGATTTTGGAATAAGCTGTCCATCATTTTGAAATTATTTCAAAATGGCCGTGTAGATCCATGTTTCTTAAACAAATAGTGTGTCATTAAAATATCTCATTAAAAATACCAGTGGTCATTGCTCTGTGTAGCTGGAATTAGTTGAGGCCCCAATCCTGCAATATGATTCTCATGGGTTAACTCTTGCACCTATGTAGAGTCTTATAAAAGTTGATGAGGCATCGCACAGACAGAAATGTAGGATCAGGGCTCAATACCAACCTGTTTCATTGTATAGACGTACCCTTCATGTCTCTGTAAAATGGGGATAACATCACTTAACTACTTCACAGGGGACGTTGTAAAGATAAAGGTGTTACAGATTGTGAGGTGCACCGATAAAATGATGGAGGCCATATATGTACCTTAGCTAGATTACTTACAATAACAACACCCACGTTAGGCTGGGTAGAATTAAAGCTATGCAGTTAGTGTGCATGGACACGCCCTGGGTATCCAAGTCCCTTTATAACAACTTCAAAAGCCCAAATTCCACAATATAACATCGCTTCCCCTCCTTAAAGAGATACAGGCAGGCAGGTGATAAAATGAGTAAATCCCCAAACCTCACCTCGCACCTGCACGCAGAACACGGCACAACCCACCCTACAGAGAGTAGAAATATGCTAAGGGAAAGGGGCAAAGTAGAGGCGAATACACAATCTCAGTACATTGCAAAAATCTGAAAGAGACACAAATCTGTAATTCTATCCAGCCCCACAAAGGAAATAATGTTTTTAAAATGCTAGACATAAGTGCACCTACACGCAGCATTATTTCTCCTGGATTTTCACTCTTTTTTTTTTCTTCTTCCTTTTTTTTCTTAATCTCCCTCCCCCCACACCCTTTCACTTTCTACATCTGTACTTTATTCAATGAACACATCTGCATTCTTTCTTTCTGTTTTTGGCCAGAAACTCTATCCAACCCTTATCACTGACACCTCTCTGCAGTCTCAAATTCCGACCTTGTGCCAAATCCCCATTTCCTGCTGCTTAATTTCCATTCATTTACTCTTGTTTTTGCTTCTTCTGCCATTCTCAGCATGGACCAGCTCCAACCCAGCTTCTTCTAATTTTTTAAGGAAGGCTCCCTATTGAGTGCTATTGGAACTTGATCCTCTGCTCCAAGCCAATGGCTGGCTATTGTTTATACTACCTAACAACAGTTGCCAATATTACTGCTTTTTTCCTTTTCTTTGTTTCACTCTTTAAGTGTATGTCTTAAGACCCAAGAGAACTCCTCTCCACATATGGTGACCCACTAGGTCTGGTTTTATTATTACTTCTGCAGAATCTGAAGTAGCCTCTTTATAAAAAAATAAAATAAAGAAAATATAGGGACCAACGTCTGGGGTGTATTGTTTACATAGCTCTGTTGATCTGGCTCAGTTCCTAATTTTGGAATACACTGATAGACGGATGGAGGCCTTAAAAACATCTTTTTAGTGGCCCAATAAAAATATATGCTTCATAAAGGTAAAAACCCCCACACCAAGGTACCTTCAAACTTAAATCATGGCTGTAAATGCCAGGAGCGAGGAAACCTTCTGAGTTTCTAAGTTCTAAAGCACTTTTTTTTAAAATCTCTCTCTTTAAGTTTATTCTTGTGGTTTGCACATTTCTCTCCAATTTTTTTTACATGGGAAAAATACTCAGAAAACATCTGTAAAATCGATTAAATGAACGCAGGCCAGACTCTGATGCCCTTACTTCTGATGAGTCAGTGCCTTGGATCAAGAAGGCAACAGTAGGCCTGCTTAAAGGAGCAAAATACTAACTCAAGATAAGCCCCATCTGGGCTGAAGTGAACTGTGGCATGGAAAGGGAAGTCACAGATTCAGGGGATTGCATCCCACCCTCATTTGCAATGGCATTGGCGCACTCTTCAGTGCTCATTAACTCTTCTTCCAGGACGATCTCTCCCTATGGCGCCATTCCTCCAGTTCTATTTGTTTCCAGTCACCTGGTTCATGCCAGCACCCTCCCTTTGGTTCTCCTGGACTGCTGCTTCCAGGTTCTCCTTCAGTAGCCCCTTTCCTCTGTTCCAAAGGCTCACAAACCCTCTTCAAGTACTTCTCAGCCCCTACAGTATCTGGGTCCTCATCATCACTAATAGATGTATCCTCCTTACAGCCCTAAGCAGCAAGTCAGTACCAGCTCCATTTTACCAATGGGGAATCAAGGTCCTGAGAGACTGACTTGCCCAAGGGCAGTGACAAAGCTGAGACTTGAATCCAGGCCCTCCTGAGTCTTGGTCCAGTGCCTTAGCCATAAAACCATCTGCCCAGCTTTCTCCTTTTATATCATCCATCCCTCTTCTCCCTTCCATAATTCAGGCCCTCGGTTTTACAACTCCAAGCCTATAGGGGTTACAATATTTGTTGTATCCACCTGGTCAACATAGAAGATAAGAGCCTACTACTCCTACTGGATGAGTCACTCCTTTAGCTCAAGTAATGGAGATCTGCTGTTTTGGGTCAAAGATCTAGGATTCCTACCCTGCTGATATCCTCTGTGTGGTTTATTGCACTAGCTTCGTCTTCAGGGGGTTTTCTGAGGGCCTAATACTGAGTTAGCCCCTCCCATTGTACTTCTGTGGGGAGACGAAGGTGCTTAGCCCTACGCAAGTTGCCGAATCATCATAACGCTTGGTCTTAATCCATTGCTCAGGCCCTGCTATGGTCTCTCACTGAAGCTGCATTTTAAAAAAAAGCCCCGGTCCAAGAGAAAATCTCAGTCCCACAGAATCCGAATGGGTCTGTGATGTGTTCCCACCCATTCTCCTCTTCCTCTGGTGGGCCGCAACGATGTCACACGTCGGAGTGTCAAAGGAACTGTGCCTCCTTGTGAGGTTTTGGAACACAAACGTGTTGCACCCTCCGCAGAGACGCGTCCTCCTTTCATTTGTTGATGCAACTGGAAATCGCAACAGCAGGAGCAACAACAAAGCAACATGGTTTGTCACCATTTTTCTCACTGTTTCCACAGTTGCTGGCAGGCTGGCTGCATGCCCTGTTGGCTAACATCCTGTAGTGCGTATCTCTTTCGCACACCCTGCCAAAAGACAACAAACGATCTGCTACCAATCCCTACTACCAATTCCACCTACAATCATAGACTTCTAGGGCTGGCAGAGACCTCAGGAGGTCATCGAGTCCAGCCCCCTGCTCAAAGCAGAACCAGCCCCAACTCAATCACCTGCCACACTCAGACGGTGGGTGTAATGCTGGTGAGCAAAACAAGGAAATTCTAGGTTCTGGGGAAGGAAATGCTGTCTCGTGGATAGGCCATTAGACCAGTGATAGGCAATCTAGGCTAGTGAGTGGGCTGCATGAGTGGCCCTCCTTCATCTCAAAGGCCGTAAGATTACAATGGGTCGTAAGATTGTCGTAGCCAAGACAGTCTCCCGGGATAGGTTAGTTTTGCTAACTGCACTTGTGTACGTAGAATTGAAGGGGGGTGCTGACTGAACCTTCGCAGCGCTTTGATTGGATGCAGAGGGAGCGCACGGCTCTCACAGTCAGTGTGGTGTGTAATGAGCACACCCCTTACCTCACGGTCCCTGGCTTTATGTGTGTGTCACTTAGTAGTACCAGCAGGGGAAAAACTATGCAGACGGAAACCAGCAGCATTTGGCAACCCTGCGCCTGAGCAACAGTAAACAAAATGTCTCACAGGCCACAGACACAACCCCAAAGGGCTGTAGGTTGCCCACCACTTATCTAGTGGCTAGTGGTTTGGAAAAAACAGACTCTGTTTGCAGTGCTGCTGCTGCCATTACTGTGCTGTGGGACTGTGGCAAGTTACTTCCCTGGTGTGGGTGTGGGTGTGGGTATTTCCTCCTCTACCATTTGTTCATCTTACCTATTTAGATTCGCATGCTCACCAGGAGAAGCGCTGTCTTGTTCTATGTCTGCGTAATGCCCAATACAATGGCACTTCCTAGGCACTGTAACACAATCAACTCCTTGAGTCAAAGCACAATGAACTTAGGTTTTGTCTACACTACACATTTTTGCGGCAGAAAATATGCTAATGAGGGACTCATTAGCATGCGTTGCGACATCATTAGCATATTTTCTGCTGTTTCTTTTTGCGCAAGGGGTTTTCGTGCAAAAAGAAGCAGTGTAGCCGCTTTTGTTTTGCGCAAAACCACCATTTTGCACAAGATCCTTATGCCTCTCTGCAATAAACCCTTGCGCAAAAAGAAACGGCAGAAAATATGCTAATGATGTCGCAACTCATGCTAATGAGTCCCTCATTAGCATATTTTCTACCACAAAAACGTGTAGTGTAGACAAAGCCTTAGAGGACAGATCATCATTGATTTCAGTGGGCATTGGATAGAGAAATTGCCATCCTGGAACAAACCACTGGTCCATTTAATCCAAAAGCAGAGGAAGGCTTCCTGTCTCAGAAGAGTACTTGTAAGCTAGCATGCACCTAGGAGAAGTTCAGTTTTAACCTCTATTAGATTGCTGTTGGCTTAACTCCTAAAAATAAAGTGTTTGTGTAAGTTTTTTAAAGAAAATATTTACTATAACAACTCTGCATACTCTTGTCAGTCAGATAAATGTCAAATCCTTTGTGAGCGGAGGTAAACTCCTGATCTGTATGATATCATGTGGCAAGGAGTTCCACAGGCTAATTCTGTATTATGTGAAATAGAAGTGCTTGAAAGAGTATGTTTATATGAAGTGTGTTCCTGGATCTATCCCTAATCATATTGTTATGGGGAGACTGTTATGTGCAAAAGCAGTCTTGATAAAATAGGATCCAACATTTCTTTGCATCCAAAACCTTAATTTAAATTCTGAGATAGGAAGAAGTTAGCATCACTTTTTTGTGTTGCCAGTGATGCTGTTTGTTGGCAGCAGCAGCAGTTCCATATTTTGGCCATGATAGTATGAACGGAATGAATAAAACCTGCTGTACATGAACCAGGATTCATCAAAATTCCTTTGTCACAAAAACAAACCTGTGAATCTATGGGCAGATATAACTTTCCAGTCCAACCTCCTCTTCCGCGGAATTTGCATATCCTCTTTCGACTGTTCCGCATAGTCTAGATAAGCCCTGGACTAGATTCTTCCTCCTAATGCACTGGAAGATCTAGTCTTTCTTCTACTTCCAAATCCTTGATCTTTAGAGGTGACTAAAAATGTTCAAATGAAAGTGGTCGGCTTTGGTTTCTTTTGTGGAAAGTTGGTCTCTTTGCAAAAACAAAAATGTCACAAACTTTTTTCAAAGTTTTCAACTCCCTTCCCCCCACCCCCATGAAAAAAAAGCAAAAAAATCTTTTTTCTTTTGTTACTCCAATCTGATGCCCTTTATTTTTTTCCTTTTCACTGGCAAAACAGAAAAAAAAGAGAAGGGGGGAGGTGGGGAGTGAGAAAAGATTGAGGGAACAAATGAAAATTTTCAGAATACATGTCCTGAAAGTTGTCAGCTCTTTGCAAACTTCAGAAGAAAGGCATTTTCAAAGGTTTGCAATTTTTTTTCCATTTTCTGACCAGCTCTTCCTAAGTGGGGCTATGTCTACATTACAGAGGTTTTTTGGAAAAACTGCCATTTTTCCGAAAAAACTCATAGAGCGTCCACACCTCTAGCACGTTTTTGCACACAAAAATCAAAAGAACAGAGGGTTTTTTCCAACATAGGCATTCCTCATTCTATGAGGAAGAACGCCTTTTTGTGAAAGAGCTCTTTCGCAAAACGGTGTGTGTGGACAGGGAAGGAGGGGGCCGTTTGCACAAAAAGAGGAAAGAGGTAAAAGCACAGGTGTCCTAGTGGCCATTCTGTGCGTAGCAATCAGAGCTTACTTTCGAGAGAGCGTCCATGCAGTCTGGACGCTCTCTTTCGCAAAAGCGCATTGCTTTTTTGATGTGCTTTTGCAGTGTGGATGCGCTCTTGTGCAAGAAGTTTTTGTGGAAGATCTCTTCCGATAAAAGCTTCTTGCGCAAGAAGCCTGCAGTCTAGATGTAGCCTGGGTGGAGTCTAGCAACAAGTAACTGTGCATTACTACTCCAGTTTGTGTTCTCTGCCATCTGCTGCTGTCACCGCAGTGCTTCTCCCTCATGACATAAGTTTCCAAACGTAACAACACAGCCCAGAGATCTGAGTCAAACCTTGTAAGAATCACCCAATATCCACTTACTGGTCAACACTTCATGTTGGAATTCACAAGGTTCTGAGGCTGGCTTTCTGGGCATCTACCTTTTGTCCTTGCAAGATCAATGAATTGAGTTCAGTTTTATTTCTTGGGGATAAGGTGAGATATTCTTTGGCACAAAGGATACTAAAAAAAAGGGTGTGTTCTTACCTTGAGTTAATCAATATGTAGTACTAACAGAAAGTAAAATAATATAGTTTTAAAGTATTGATATGTGTTAGCAGGTTGAGGTAAAAAGAGTTAGACAAATAACGGGTGTTTAGGGTTCACTGTTAGTTTTAAAAAACAAAAGCCTAATTTTGAATCAAACCAATTTTTTTTTCATTTTAGTGAATCACCTCCCCCATAAAAAAAAATAATTTCAGCTTAAAAACAACATTTTGTTTGGCCTGAAATTAAAATAGTTTATTTTCAATGTCAAGCATTTTTGAAACACTTTAGGATCAATAAAATAAAATAAAATAAAATGTCTACATAAAAATTGTTTCAAATAAAAAATTGAAACGGGATTTGAGTGAAGAGGGGAACAATTTGGGTAAATCAACTTGAATTCACAAAATACTTCGGTGTCTGCATTTTTTGCCGAAAAAACAAAAAGTTTCAGTCAAAAAAAACCTGCCCAGTTCTAGAAGCAAATCTTTGTCTCCCCCTTGTGTTAACTTCAGGCAGCTAACAAATGTGGAAACTACAAGCGATTTTGTTAGCCGGGATTTACCTTGTGTCTGCTGAAAGTCACAGGAAGTGACACAAGGCATGACTCCTCTTTGTGCTTTTGGAAACATCCTTAATCTCTCTGGAGAAATTAAAGAGATTCCATGGAATACCCCCCTCAGAGCACAGGGAGGCTACGTCTAGACGGCAGTGTTATTTTGGGATACCGGTGGTATATTCCAGACTAGCTATTCCAAGTTTTTTGAGAGAGCCCGTTATTTCGAAATATAACAGGCTCCTATTCCTATGTCCCTGTAAACCTCATTCCATGAGGAGTAAGGGACGTTTCGGAATAGTGATTTATTTTGAAATAAGTGCTGTGTAATCAGCGCCAAATTTCGAAATAAGCTATTTCAAAATAAGATCGAAATAAGATATGCAATTTGCGTAACTCAAATTACGTATCTTATTTCAACCTCCGGGGCAGTGTAGACGCACCCGTACTGTCCCTGTGTCCAAACTCAAAATCTCCCTCCACCACATTGTTCTGCAACTTGCCCTGAATCTGGCTGCTATCACTCCACCCCCGAAGCAGCTGCATTTCTGAGGTACTGC
Organism: Pelochelys cantorii; assembly: GCA_032595735.1. NCBI lineage: Eukaryota > Metazoa > Chordata > Testudines > Trionychidae > Pelochelys > Pelochelys cantorii. Next base: position 9,431,630 of record CM064355.1, on the reverse strand, counting down.
ATGCACACCTCAGGGCCCATGCATCTTTCAAGCAGTTTGGTGTGGACACATGCTTTTTTTTTCAGCCTTCACTCTTCATTGCCTGCCAGCCTTCAAGTGGCCCAGGCAGGCCACCAGGGCTAATGACTGATGTCAAACCAGAACAATGGTTTGGTGGTGTGAACAAATATATATCTACATGACCCGAGTTAAAATGAATTACAGACACTGATCAGGATCATATGTAAACTGGTGTCTTTCTGGAGGCTAGCCAGCATCCTTCAACATAAATCCCTTGCAACAAGTTATATCATTAGCTAGAATCTGTACATTACAGAGACACTTCTCTACACATGGTCAGATAGGTACCATGATGTAATCAATACATGTTACAGAGCTCTAATAAGAATTATAGTCCAGGGGAGAAGGAAGAAATCAAAATGCAATAACTCATAATTGATTAATAATAATAAAAATAAACACAGCACCTTTCATATAAAGAGTTCAACATATTTTACAATTGCTGATTAACTAAAGCTTCATAATGCCCCTAAGAGGAAAGGAATGATATAACTTGTTTTGGGGTGGGTTTTTTTTTACAAATGGGTAAACTGAGGCACAAAAAGGCAACGTAGCTTGTCCAAGGCCACATAAAGATTATATGGCAGAGCCAAGAAGTTACACAGATCTTCTAACTCCTAGTCATGTGAGTCTTTATCACAAAACCAATCCTCTTTCCCTAAGCCAGGTACAAGAGGGGATAAAAAGGCCAAAACAACAGGCATAAAGATTCTGACAAATTTAGTGGCAGGTTACTAGAACTCAGTTTCCTAAAAACATCACTAATGTCCAAATGGCATTGAAATGATAAACCTAAAAATAATTAACCTAGAGCCAGAAAGACATTTGGTTTATCCAGAGGTTAACAATTTTCCTCATGGAGAGGCTGAGAGACTAGCTTCCTTGCTTTGCCATTGACTTAAAAGGGGGCAGCGGGAAAGGCATTTCACTGCTTCACTTATGCCTCAGATTTCCCATCTTGAAAATGGGCATGACAATTCTAATCTAATTCTCACAAGGCAGAGTGGCATAGTGAATAGGGCGCTAGAGAAGGATTCAGGAGAACCAGGCTTTCTTCCCACTACAGATGCCAAATTCTTGTGTGACAGTTTACAAGTCACTTCTCTGAGGCACTTTTTACCCCATCTACCTTTTGTTTCTTTGGTCTATTTAGAATGCAAGTTCTTTTGGGCATAGGTGGTATTGTTATATGCACGTCCAGTGCTGAGCATAACAGGGCCTTAATCTCTGCTAGGGCCCATAGGTTCTGACATTGGGTAAATAATAAATAATAAAAGTGTTGTGAGCTTTGGCTACACGTTTGTAAGTTGCTAGAGATCTTCTGACAAAAGGTAAATACAAATATCATGGCTAAGTCTACCAGTGGCCCCACTCTTTCAACTCTGAGGTCATGAATAGCAGAGCACACTGCAGTGCCGCACTGTAACTCCTCTGTGTGAACACAATGGGCATGTCTACACTAGGAAATTATTTCAAAATAAGTAAATTTGACTTAACTCCCGATTTTACAAAATTGAAATAGCGTGTCCCCACTATGGGGAAGCCTCGAAGTTAGTCTGAGGCAGGCTCCGTTAATGTAGATGCGCTACCTCGACTTAGAGCCCCAGGAAGCATTGGGGAGAAATTAGTTCAAATGACTCTGGGGAGTCGTTATTTCAAAATAGCAGCACCAGAGCATCGATATTACCACTATTTCGAAATAACTATTTTGAAATTAGCGTTATTCCTCAAGAAAGGCAGGAGTACAGATTTTGAAATAAGCGGCCTGTTATTTCAAAATAACGGGCTTGATAGTGTGGACACTCCACTTATTAATTCGATCTAAGGGGAGTTATTTTGAAATAAAGCCCTAGCGTAGACCAGGGCTGCCAAGTGTGAATAAAAGGTTCCTGGTTTGTATCATATAATCCTGTTAGAAAAGGACTATGATAACGTGAACCAGGAACCTTTTAGTTCATGCCTGCAGCGTCCACATGGGGGTGGGTTGGGTTTCAACGTAGCACTTTGGTGCATGCTGTTATTCACACCCCTAGTGTCTGAACTTCAGGGGCAATGTAGACAAGCCCTAAGTGTAGTAAAAACAATCACATCATTGATGTCAAGTATTTTGCCAATGACCTATATTCATCAGTGGGAATTTCATTTTGCAAGGAACAGTCTAACTTGGGACATTGTTCGAAAGTGACTCTGAGTTTTCTCCCTTCCCCACTCACACAGCAAGTCTGTATCGAGTGTTTCTTGGTAGCTTTGCACCAGTGGTGATTGGAAAGTTTTTGGTCCCCAGTTTTTACCCTGAGAAAGACACATGTTCCCTTAGAGCATTCAAGTTCTTTCTACACCTCAGAGAGGAAACAGCTTTCCGCTCACTACAGCACGCAAATGCAACACAGGATATTTTTCCAGCTCACTGATATTTCATAAATATCATTTGTTGTCATGTGGTTAAATTAAAAACTCAGGATATCAAACATCAAACAGTATGTTAATGTCAAGTATGCTTGAATAAATACTAAAGAGTTCAAGTGACTGAAATATGTGGACTACAAGCTAATTAAGAAAGAAGCAGGTGTGGAAAAAACCCCTAATTTAAGCAATTTTTTATAATTAATAATGTTTACTTGTAGTTCCCTTCATAATAAGGCTCCAGTTTAACCTCTTGTGGATTGCTAGCTGTAATCCAGAATTTTAAAAATATTAATTGAACAGGGTAGTTTTAATAGGAGATCAGTTTTCAGACCCAGATAATCTCCTGGCATATATTCAAAGAGTATTTTATGATAGCACTTTATATCAATTGGATCAATTACCAAATAATTCCAGCAAATTAAAAAACAACCAACTTTAGTGGCCACGGTGCTAATACCGATGGGAACTACAGATACAACAACGAGGAAGAAAATATTCAATGCAATTGCTTTAAAAATTATCCGCACATAAAAAAATTAAAAAGGCAGGTAATTTGGATGCTGAATTTGCTGGTGGGTCTTAAACTTCTCGGAGGAATAGGGTTCCTGTAACATTACAGTCTAGTTGTACACAGACAAAAAATTTAAAAAAAAACAATAAGATTATTATTTGAGCTGTTTTGGCAGCACATACATATCCAATCAACTAATCCAAGGTTGTGTTTAATGCGGACTTTCTTTCCAAGAAGCCAAATGGAAGTAAAGAGGGAGAAAATGGCCACAGATGTAAAAACAGACCTGGAATATTTCATTGATATGACATATCTACTGCATTTAATTAAAAGAAGAATGTATGGGAACAATGCATCCTACTCAATCCGGGGCGAGGGAACAAACTAAGACTGGATTAGATAGGACAACTCGAACCCCCAGAGAGATTCCCATATTTAATGCAAGCTCCACATGTTTGATATGTAGGGAAGCAAGTGGGTGTTCCTGGACTTGATCCACTATTCATCATAATACCACAGCCTTGTTCATTCCCAGTGAGGAGGCTTAAAACCATGAAACCATATGTAGAATATTAAAAATCATTTAAAGTTAAAATGAACATTATGAAACCATGCACTTGGTTGAGGCTTCCGTCCAAAGCCCTTAGTGTGCTCACTGTGCCTGTTGATAATGGTTGAAGACTCAACGACACACACAGCCATTCATAGATGCTTCGGTGTACATGAGGGTTTCTGACTTATATTAGAGTGGGCACAGTATCAGTAACGGCTGCAAATGACACCTAGAGCAGCAATAAACTAATTTAGAATCAAAGATCACAAACTCTACTTTTATTTCTTCCCCCTCTAAATATTTGGCACGCCCCTTTCTTTTTGCCGACATTAAATTGTTTCTCAGATATAGTCAATAACTTTACTATATTTTCCTTGCCGCTGAATTAATCATAGCTCTGCCCTAACCACATGGAATTTAATTTCCCATAAGAGAAATGTTTACTTTGGTTTACTTTGTTGGAACTCAACATACTTATACAGTCTATAAAGATTTACTGTAACATATTTTGTTAAGCAACATTAAAGCCCTTGCTGACAGATCTTGTCTTACATTACTTCACTTAAATTCATATCCTTTAATGCCTTTGCTATATGTCGTTGCACCAATAAGGCAGCTCTAATATACATGCAACATTACAAGCGCTGTGAGACAGTTAAGGCCGGATTCTGTCCCCAGCATACTCATGTGACACAGCTGTAGCAAGAGCAGCCCTACCTCAGTCTGTTCTGCGGAGGAAACTTCCCACAATAAGGTGTGAGTAGAAGGGCAGAATTTGGCTCTTTAATCCCTTTTTGTACATTCATTTTATCTAAGGTGTGAAAAGCTTAAGTACATTTAAACTAAAGCTGACAAAGGACAACGTAATTCAGTGGACAGGGTGCCATTCCGGAACCCAGGACACATGGGTTTTATTCCTATTACTACTACTGTCCCCTGTGACACTTTGGGGAGTGTCTGGTCTAGTTAGATCAGGATTGGGCAACCTGATCCACGGTTGGGTTTACTACAGACTTTCTTTCCAAGAAGCCAAATGGAAGTAAAGGAGGAGAAAATGGCCACAGATGTAAAAACAGACCTGGAATATTTCATTGATATGGAGCAGGCTACATGAGTGACCCTTCATCTCAGTGGGCCACAAGATTGTCATAACCAAGACAGACTCCCAGGATGGGGCAGTTTTGCTAACGGCGCTTGCGTACCTAGAATTTGCAGGATGTGCCGATTGAACCATAGCAGCGCTGTGATTGGATGCAAAGGGAACACACAGCTCTCACAGCCAGTGCTGTGTGCCATCTGCACGCCCTTCACCTCACGTGCCATGGCTTTACCTGCACGTCACTTTAGTAATACTGGTAGGAAAAAAACCTAGGCCGAAGGAAACCAGCGGACTCTGGCAACCCTGTGTGTGGGCAACAGTAACAAAATGTCTTGTGGGCCGCACATAGAACCCTGATCGGCTGCAGACGACCCATGAGTTGCAGACAGCCCGTGGTTCGAAGGTTGCCCATCACTGAGTTAGAGTCAATGGATCCGTCTCTCACTATGTGTTTTATATAGGGCCCAGCACAGTGAGTTCCCAATTTCAGTAGGCTCTTTTTGATGCTATCACTACAAACAGCAACAACAACAGAGAGTGACACTGAGGCTGCATATTACAGACCCCACTATGTCACACAGACATAGCATAGGACAGAAGAAAACCTAGCACTGTGTAGCCTGTGGAACTCCTTGCTAGAGGATGTTGTTAAGACTAGGACTTTAACAGGGTTCAAAAAAGAGCTAGATAGATTCATGGAGGTTAGGTCCATCAATGGCTATTAGCTAGGATGGGTAGGAATGGTGTCCCTAGCCTCTGTTTCTCTGGAGGTGGATGACAGGAGAGGGACCACTTGAGGATTACCTGTTGTGTTCCCTCCCTCTGGGGCATCTGGTATTGGCCACTGTTGGCAGACAGGACACTGGGCTGGATGGGCTTTTGGTCTGACCCAGTATGGCCGTTCTTATGTTCTTAGCACTTTTGTGTAGCCCAGGGGTAGGCAAAAGGGCCTCCGTGGGCCGGATTCGGCCCACCAAGCAGGTGGATCCAGCCCGCAGAGGCCCTGCCACCCCCCCCCCCCGCCCCTAGGCCAATTAGGGCCCGGTACGGGGGCAGCATGTGATGTTTCCTCCGCCCTGCCAGGAGCATGTGGCGCTTGGAAGCACCAGGCACTCCTGACAGGACTGAAGGAGGCTTTGCATGCTCCCCTGACCCCAGGCCAATCAGGACCTGGGGGCGGAGGAGCGCGCAAAGTTTCCTCCGCCCTGGCCCCTCCCTGTGAGGAGCATGCGGCACTTAGAAGGGACCTGGGGGAGGGAGAGCACGCAAAGCCTCCTTCCGCCCTGCCAGGAGCACATGGCACTTTTAAGTGCCACGCAGGATGGGGAGAGAGCGGAGGAAACTTCGCACACTTCTCTGCGCCAAGGCCCTGATTGGCCTGGGAGTGGGGGAGTGTGGGAAGTCTCCTCCCAGCCAGTGGCATGGGCAACTAGGGACAAGGGGGGGAAGATGGGAAGATGGGGAGTAGGCAGAGGAGTAAGCGGAGGGTGCAGGCGGGCAAAGGCACTCCCCCACCACCAGACCAATTATGGTCTGGGGGTAGGGAACCTGGAAGTAGCCCAGCCCCGCCCCTTCCAGTGCGGCCCAGTGCCACTTCAGAAATTTTTGAAGTGGCCCCCAGCAAAAAATTATTGCCCACCCCTGGTGTAGACACTAAGCACCCTCATTGGTCAGTGAAGTCAAAGGGAATCACAATAGCTCAGCACCTCTGAAAGTCAGGTCCTTTGCTGTTAGCTCTCGGCAGTAGAAAGGCTATCGACACCCTGGCAGTAGAGGACAGTGCCACATTCCCCTCACACACCAGAGACTAGGGGGGCCCAGTCTGGTAGATTTTGTGTGCTCCAAGCTCGGGGGTCAGACCCACACAAACTGCAGGCCACATCCAGTCCCTGGGCCTGAGTTTCCACACCCCTGCTGTATAGCATCAGGAGGGAATTCAATACTCTTAGTACGGCTTTGAGCAACACTGATCAGGAAGAATATTTCGGTGGAGACAGGTCCTTGCTGTTTTATAAAGTATTCTGCATTGCTTACCTGGGGGAAGCAGAACAGCAGCATGCTTAGATGCCGGGACCCTGCAATTCCCCAATATATCCATTGTCCTTACGTCTCTTTCAAGGTCTCATTGTTACCACATGGGCCATGGCTGGCCAAGTCTCAGTGGCATCCAATGGAAATTGGTGAGGAAATAATGATAAGGGAGCTAATGAAAAAATCATGACGTGCCTACGCCCGGGTGAAATCAGACCTGCCATCAGCTCTGTATGCGAATGCGGCACACACATGCACATCGGGGGTGGGAGCCTGCAGCTGGGTGGAGAACAGCAGAGGAAAAAGTGATTTTAAAACATATTTATTAAATCATTGCTGCGAACGGAGAAGAGAAGAGGAACCTGGGAATCTGCAGCTGAGACTTGGAGGCGGGAGGGTGAAAGGAGAACACAATGTATTCTTTATGAAAAGACGGGGTGGTTGTTTTTTTTTCAGAATCTCGCCCTTCCCAATGAAATAACAATGCTTGCCTTAAAGGGAAAGTGGTGCGATTAGGTCTACAGTATTACTGCAGGCCCTGACCCTGAAAACTCTTTCTAACACACCCAGGTCTCAACATGTGACTAGTTCAATAGATTTTAAGGGGAATGCTTGGTAGAATAAGCCTCCATTTAGGTACCGTTTGATTATCTAAGGTGACCATCTTGCACACCCTTGCTACTAATGCTAAGGTGCAGCTCATAGTTCAGTGCAAAAGGAGGGGTGCAGGGACCGAACTGTGACTAAATCTAGTACAGTAGATGCAGCCCATTGGGGTTCTACAAGGGTGCGTCCACACTGCACCCTTAGCTCGAAATAAGTGACGCAATTTGAGCTACGCAAACTGCGTCGCTTATTTCGAGTTAGTTTCAAAAATAGCATATTTTGTAATTTGGCGCTGTCTATGCAGACCCAAATTTCAAAATAAACTGCTATTCCAAAATGTCCCTTAAGCCTCGCGGGGTGAGGTTTACAGGGACATCGGAATAGCGCGCCCGTTATTTTGTACGATATTTCAAAATAATGGGCGCACTGTTAAGGCGCGGAAGAGCTATTTCAGGATAACGGAAGTATCCCGAAATAGCGCTGCAGTGTAGTCCTACCCCAAGTGTCCCATGAGACGTTTCGTTTACTGTTGCTCACAGGGTTGCCAGATTCTGCTGCTTTCCGTCTACATAGGTACCGTAAATTAGTGTATATAACCCATGTCCATGTATAACCCGTACCCTTGTATTACCTGCAGTTTTTCTATCCTGTGTAAAAAAAATAATAATTTACCCACAGACGTGTATAACCCACAGAGACTTCTGCAGCAGCCCCAGGAACTTGAGCAACAGCGCGTAGAGAGCAGACACAAGGTGACGGCCATCCTTCTGTCAGCGAGCCGGCCGGCCTGCGGGAGGGGAGCCATGCTCGTGCCCAGGCCCACCCCGCACAGCCGCAGCCAGGCGCCACCCACCCTCCTCCGGGCAGGGAGAACGAAGAGTGCAGTGCAGACGTGCTGGAAGAGCGTCAGGCCCTCCCTGCAGCGGAGCTCACCCAGTTCTAATGGGGGGTGGGCAGAGCCGCTATGGGGAACTGATGCTCCTGGAGTAAAAATCAATTTATATAAGATGTGGACATGTATACCCCACGGGGAGAGGGGCAGGGTTTGTAAAAATATGTATAACCCACGGGTTATATTTTCTAATTCACGGTATTTTCCTCCCGGTATAATTAATGTGAGACGCACGTCGAGCAAGGGCAGGTGGGTGCTGATTGCACGCCACACTGACTGTGGGAGCCGGGCAGGCTCTCCCCCAGCATGCAATCAAAGAGCTACTACGGTTCAATCAGCACCCCCGCCCTCCCCCCAAATTCTAGGGACACAAGCACAGGTAGTGAAACAACCCTATCCCGGGTGGTCGTCGTGGTTACGACAATCTTGCGGCCCACTGAGATGAAGGAGGGCCGCTCCCGCGACCCGCTCACTTGCCTCAGTCACCTTTCGCTGCAGTTATCTCGGCTCCCCCTTGTTCCGCAAGGGACCTACCCCGTGCTAGCTCTTTTCCCAGTGCAGCGTATTTCCCGTTCAGTGCCAGCCAGCTCCTGGGGAAGCTAAACCACAGCGATCCCTGCTCCCTCTCCAGCCCACCTACCCATGCAAGACAGAGGGTGAGGAGCAGACTCACAGCAGCTCCTCTTCCCCTGACATTGTGACCCGTGATGCGGCCCAAGTGGGTTACGGACTCATTCCCCATCTGACAGGTGCAGTAGCCACCTCACGATGGAGCTCAAGATGAAGTAATTAGTGTCTGGGCCGTTATATTATTGAACAAATATTTAAATTAGCATTAGCGTTATCAATTTAAATATTTAAAGTAGCATTATCATTACTACCATTATCTTCCTGATCTGTCACACGTTCATCTGGGTGTAGTCAAATAACATACCAGGGTCCGAATTAGCACAGAGGCTTTTCAGTGATTACTGCACCACAGGTGTACCATGACCCTGTACCACTAGGTGGCTTCATTGATCTACCTGCTCACCCACTGGACCTGCCTTGCACCTTGCTAAGCTGTTTACATGTGTGTGGAGTAGGTGTAAACATCACACCAGATGAGTAGCATTTTATACCAAGTTTGCATGCAAATGGCAGAATGTATAAGGTAGAAGTGAATCAGATCCTCTGCATCTGAAACTGGGCCAACACCAATCTCCCTCCCATTTTTTCCATCCATGTGTGGAATAATTTTTGTCATGTGCACTGAGGCATGTGCAGATGTGCACCACCAGTAGAAACATATGCTTCTGGCTGTGGGCACCCTGCTCATCAGCTGGGTGGCATCTAAATCTCTCCTGGGTGGCTGCCCAAGCACTCAGCTTCCAGGGAACAGTGGCCACTACTGGACACTGATCAGAAAATTATTGACGGAATTTTTTCCATCTGAAAATCTATTTTGTCTTCATTGAAATGCTTTGCTGGAAAGTATTGAGTTGAACAACATTTTTTGATGGGAAATCTAAGAAATAATATGTTTTGACATTCTCATTCCATTCTGTTTTGATTTGTATGTATTAATTTTATATTTGTAGTTAATATGAAATATTATAATATTTCAACATAACCAAAATGCTACATATCAATAAGGTCATTTTGAAGTTTCCCAACTGAAATATTTAAAATTTCCATTCTGTAAAATGATTTTTTTAAATAAACCCATTTGCTATTTTTGTCAAAGAAATTGTTTTCCACATCCAAAGTTCTGCATTTTTCTAACAAATCTGAAAATGAAAATGTATCAGATTTTCATTTTTGTTCTCCATTCTCCCCCATTCCTGCCTCCTTTCTCACTAGCAAAATAGGAAAAAGGAGGGGGGTGGGTAAAAAGGAAAACCAGGAGTGACAGAAAAAGAGGGAAAACATCCCCAAAATCAAGAAAAACCTAAACCTTACATATTCTCTACAAAAGTTTCCCAGAATTTTGGAACAAACCAAAAATAATTCCTTTTCCAAACCTGCAGAATGAAAAAATCATTTCGGAGTTTTCAAATTTTCATTCAGCTCTTTTTTGTGAATTAAACTGTATTGATTTTTTTAACTACCTTGCAAAGATTCAAATGTAGAGGAACAAGCTCAAAGCGCGTAGATGTGGATGAAACAAAACAAACAGCAGTGTTACTCTCCTGTCCCCTCCCCTCCCCCCGCCTTTCCTAGTCTCAGGAGACTGGAGCCTCTCAAAGCACCAGAGAAGCAGGTGTGGACGTATTTTAGGCAATAACAAATCAGTTTAATTAAGCTCTCCACAGACTTGCAAACCTAAGGGTTTGCTTTCCTTTTCCTAATAAAATATCCCACAACAAGTAAAGCTGCTCTCATGCGAGTTTGTCCACGTTCTCGCGCATCAGACGGAAGCGACCCAATGCCGCAAACGTCACTGAGTTCTCTCTTAAGTGTATTTATTTTTGGGACAGTCTTAGTCAGCCATGCATGAGGGACAATTGTGTTTTATTTGTATTGCAGTAGCCCCGGGATCCCCCACTAGAGAACTGGCAACGCGTTGTGCTAGGTGCTGGACAAAAAATACCAAAACAAAGCAAAGGCTGCCATCCTGAAGAGCATCACCTTCGCAGGTTGTGGCAACAGGATAGAATCGAGCTCAGTTGGACAGTTGTTGTAAGAACCACTTTACACCTCTTTCTCCCTCAGGTTCCCCCCACAAGCACTTCACAATCCTTTAATGTCTTTCTCTTCACAAGCCCCTTCTGATGTAGGGCATTCCCATTGGGCAGATGGGGAACTGAGGCCCAGAAGAAGTAAGGGATAAATTTTCCTGAGCTATTGAAGAATTTCACCTGAGTAGATGCCTTTGAAAGTCACAGTCAGCACCTCTGAACCTCAAACAGTTAGGTACTGAACATGAGAGGATTTAGTGACAGGACAGGGAATTGAACCCAGGTTTTCCATCTCTCAACCTAACTACCAGACTTCTCTCTGCAGTCACAACATTTCTACAGCACTGGAAGGAATCTAGGCAAGGTTTTCACTTCAACCCTGATCTGCAAGGACAATTTCAGGTAGTGAAAGGGCAATTCCACCTCCAGGGCCCATTCAGTTCTTGGAAACCATGTTGGAACTGCCAACTTTGCATTTTTAATCCATGCAGTCACTGGCGTATGGCATGGAGACCATTCACCTAAACCAATGAATGGCCACCAGGAGGTAACAAACTCTACCAGATCAGAAGCTGAGACTTTCTAGGCTTGATCCAGTGAGAGTCTTTGTAGAGCTGGAAGAGAACACACACACACAAGGACACGTTTCCAGAAAGAAACCATCTTCTGGCAAGACACAAGCAACACACTCTGGATTCTGATTTATGAGCCCTGAATGATATGGTATGAAGGCCCTGGAAGAATAGTTTATGATCAAAATTATTGCAGGCAAATGTTGGTTGGTATTTTAAATCACACGCTAATATTGATCAGTTAATGTAACAAATAAAAAATCTCTACATCTACTTCTTACTAGCTCTTTAAGCACAGCAATAGATACACCTTTCTATAGCAGCATCTGCTATATTATTTACTGTTTTCTGAGTCATTGACTTTAATCATGCATCTGGATTTTTAAAAGTATATTAGCAAAGTCAAAATCAGGGACAAAGTGCTTTTTTAACCTTCCTTTTTTTTTTCTGAGGGGAAAACCAGCATTTTTCAACTCTGTTTTTTACAAGAAACTTCAAAACATAACTTTGGGCTTCAAAATTGTTTGAGTCAAATGTCAGTGTGGAGTCTTTTTTCAATTTTTCATAACAGTTCTGCTTCCATGGGGAAAAAAATTATATAGAGAAAAATACTTTCAAATAAGGTTAAGTGTCTGGCTTAAGCTGACAAAAAACAGGAAATTCAAAGTTAAGGCTGATTCTGACAAATTCTGGCTCTTGTGAAAATAAAGGCAAAATGCAGAATGGTATGGATTAAGAAAAATGTCTGCCAAAACTTTGCACATCAAGGATATAGTCCATTTACAGGAGGGAAATAATAAATAAATAAAACAGACCCTTTCCCCTCTTGCGTTATTTAAATGGGATTGTATTTAATTTTTTACCAAGTTCATAAAACACATAATTTACTCAAGAGACAAACTCTATATCAAGGGTAATGATATAATTAGGTGGTTCTGTAAAATGTTCATTATTTACCTGCCAGCCAGAAAACCACCAAAAGAGTTGTTTGGTAAATATGAAGTAAAGCAGTTTGTTTTGTTTGTATGTAAATAAGAGAGGTGGGGGGGGACCCCAATTATTTACATATGCATTTAAGGATTTTGGGGGATGGGATATAGGCAGTGTAATCATTCTTCTAACTAAACACAATGGGCTCGATTCTTATTTACATTAAGACTCTTTTGCACTACTTTGCCAATTTAGAGATGGTAATAAGTTCTAATTTATACTAGCAGAGTGGTGTGAGAATCCAGCCTGATTTCTTCTTTTTTTTCCCCATACAAATGCATTGTATGGAAATATTTCTCCTTTGGATCCATTCTGATATTTACATGTCCAAGATGCAGATGTTGCATTATGAAATTTGTGCCTAATTATAAATGAACAAGGCCTTCCCTTTTTCCCATGTTATCTTGGCCATTTTTACAAATATATCTATAGTTATGATATATCAAAAGAAACTAAAAAACTGCACCTAGTTTGTGGCATATCAGCTTAGATTTTTTTTAATTAGTTCCTCAGTAATTATTATTTGTGTTACTATAGACTGCAGTAGCATCTAAAGAGCACAGCTGAGATTGATGCTTTATTGTGCTAGGCACTGTACACATACAAAATGCTACTATTTTGCACTCATATTTGATATTCGCTTTACATTTATTAAATCTGCTCTCCATGTCCCTTCGCCTATGGCTACACTGTGAGTTTTGCCACAAGAGCCTATGCAAATGAAGTTCAGATTAGCATTTTCCTGTGCTTCGTTTACATACTCTCTTTCGTTCCGTTTTTGCGCTAGGGCTTTTTGCGCAAAAAAAGGCAGTGTGGCCTTAAGCCGTTTTGCGCAAAAAAAACCTTTTCCCACAAGATCCTTATGCCTCTCTGGGACAGGCATAAGGATCTTGTGGGAAAAGGGTGGTTTGTGCAAAACAGCCACGGCCACACTGCCTGTTTTTGCGCAAAAAGCTCTAGCGCAAAAACGGAATGAAAGAGAGTATGCAAATGAAGCACGGGAAAATGCTAATCTGTGCTTCATTTGCATAGGCTCTTGTAGCAAAAGTCATAGTATAGCCGTAGCCTTTGAACAACATTATTCCCCTTTTACAGATGGAACGACTGAGGCATGGAGAAATTAAGCAACATGCTCAAAGAATTACAGCAAGTCAGCAGAAGAGAATGCTGATTCTTGCCTAATAGTTCACATGCAGTATGATAAGTTATGTGTGTGTGAGACACATCAAATAAGCTTTAAATTGAATTGGCCCTTGTACCCTCACAGACAAAGTAAGCTGGCCCACCCAACAAAGCTTAATCCCTAATTCTAGTTTTATGTTCATTGTATACATCTCTGGATGCTGGCATGTAAACTGGAAATGCTTATAAATCCTTAATCACATCAGACACAAACAACCAGCCTGTAATTATACTTCTTATTCTATATCTTCGTACTGAACTCTGCCTAGTACACTCAACAATATTTTGGGAAATCAGACAAGCATGATCCATCGCCTTGTTTGTGTCCACATGGAAAAACGTTGCCAAGGAAACTCCCTAATATAAAAACTGAAATATAGTTTGACCCTTAATTCCAAAAGGAGCTGCAGGGAGTTTACTAAAGTTCAGCAGAGATTCTGGTGAAATGTGAGCAGGATGCTTATAAAGGAGATCCTAGCACCAGGAAGCAAAGTTAAGAGACAAAATGCAACTTGCAGTATGACTGTGTTTCTTAATATCTTTGATAATAGCTTTTGTACTCTCAGACCAAGTGAGAACACCCTAAATGCAACCGAAATCCATACATTATCCAAGGAGGAAAACAGGAAAACATACATTTGGGGACAAAAAAGAATGAAAACTTGTAATGTTAGCACAATCTTTTTTTAAAGGTACAGTTTTCCAAGAACTGCATTTTTCTGACATCTTGTGCATATCGAGGTCCATAGAGACTTCACATTTTCCACACTCAGCACTTTGAGGGTCAGAGAGGTCAAAGTACCAGTATTCCCAATGGATCGCTGATAGTTCACCCAGAACAATCAAGCTACCGACTGCTCCTCCCCCCTCGTTACTAGCTGACAGGAGTAGAGAACTAGCCAGTGCCTCTTTAAAATAGAAAACCAGAGGCAAAAGATTAATTAGGGATATTACATTGCTCCAATAATTTCAGTGTTTTAGATCTCTTAAACTGGGTCCCCCTCTGCTCATCAAGAGATAAAAGTTTGCAACAATTTCCAATTAAACATAACTGCAGTCTAAACTGTTCATTAGTGCCTGTAAACTAATCCTAGATACAATTTGCCCCAGTTTGATGTCAGGCAAAACTGGCCACCTCTTTGGGGCAGGCACTGTCTTTTTTACACCGTGTCTATAGAATATCTAGCAAAATGGGGCCTATATCTGCGATCAATACTTCTGACGGCTAGTGCAGTACAAACAACAAATACTATCAATAATAATTAGAATATCTCATGTGTTTGCTCATGTATATCTAGCTAAAAGGAGCTAAGTTTGTCATTAAGCTTGAAAAATATTTGCTACAAAAGCAAGGCCAATTTAGACAAATACACATAAGAACAGTCATATTTTCTGATCATTTTATATCAGTTACAATAGTACTGTAACTAAGAATCCACAGTAGAATTGCTGTGCCCATATGTATACTTATGGATTCACGGCACTTCAAATTCTAGCCTGTTGTTTGTAAATACACGATGCAACACATGTCTGTCTGGTTTCGTTTTTTTAAGCTGTTGAATTGTAAACTTTTAATAAAAATAAAATATTTGGCTGAGAACTGGAGTTGAGAGCATGTGGATGTCCTTATCTTTATGTAAATATTAAGGAAAAACACTTCTCTGGCTCTCTACATCAAAGCTATTTTTAAAAATTAAAAACTGGCATTACAAAAGGGTGATTAGGGAGAATTTTTTTTAAAAAAAATCTGAGTACAGGAGAATTCTGTTTAAGCAACACTAGTTTCTGGTTATATTAGGTCAGAGCTCACGCAGCTGCCAACGAAAAGTTAAAAATTACAGCCCCGAAGATGAACAGATGTGGTTCGAGTTACACTGCTTTGTTAATCTTTATGAGCTTCTTAGATAGGATTCAAACCAACATCCAGTTTTGCCAATGAAATAAATATTTCTATAATGTAGATGTTTTCCCATGTTCATTCCTTATCTAAAAAATATTTCTCACATAGTAAACTGCATTACATCATGTATTTTAGGAAAATAAATTAAAACCTTTTTGGGGAAATAGGATGTGGTTAAAAATTGTTAAATCATCATTGACTATAGTTCTAACAATGACATGCATGTTTTTCCATGTTCTTCCCCCACTTTAGAATTAAAATCGTTAGAATTTAGCCAATTTGGCAATCTCCATCACGGAAAGCTATTTAACACTGTTCAAGTGCTAAGTTTTGTAACTTCCATAACAGTTTGTAGGCCCTGATAAAAGCTGAATGACTGTTCAACATCTTTAGAAGCACTCATAATATTCTGGGCAAAAGCCTTAGGAAAATGACATAAAGCAAGCGTTAGCTGCCAAAAATACGGTATGTTTTAACCAAAGACGGGTAATATTTGGATATGATTTCCTGTATTTCTCTCCTACTTATTTGTCAAACAGATACAGTCCCAATGTGTAGAATTTCCATTCCTTGTATACTGCAAAAAAAGATGCCCAGAAGTTTACATGAAAATTAAATAACCTCAGCTGGAAAGAGTCCTCGTTAAAAATCTGGAGCTCAATTTTTAGCACCCACAACTCCAATCAAAGTCAATGAGCGTTACAATCACTAGTGGGCGAGGGATGGAAAACAGGCTTTTAAATTCTTTGCCGCCGTTGTGAGTAAATATTTTCATGATTGGACATCTCAGGGTAAAGTAAAGAGACTTAAATTCTCTAAAATTGCCTGATGGTATCAAATAAAGGTTTGGGGCTTTGCCACAACTGGGGTTAATGAGATGGACTTGTCAACATCAGACTGTTGAGACATTAAGAGGATTTCATTGTGTGCCACCTTTTAAACTCCAGTGTTAACTCAAATTGCAGCTTCTAGTGAATTTTCCCTGTGCTAAGTGATTCCAGATGAACCCTAGTGACAGGCTTCAGTCTCAGGGTAGTTATTCATTTCACATTAAAATCTCGTGTTCCCAGGTCTGGGCCGTTATCTGGCCGAGATCTGATGAGGGAATACAGAAAGAGAAGCGTTTTCAAAGTTAGGGTCGAACCCAACAACCCAGAGCCTGTAACTGACTGATAACCACCTACAGTATTTGTTGAGATTTTAGTTTACTGGGAGTTGAGGCAGGCTGGAAATTGATTAAGATTAAAACACACACACACACACACACACATACACACAAAACCACTTGAGCCTTCATAAAATATCATCCCAGCAGGGAAAGACAAATCGGAGCCTTTTGACTGCATTATCAGCTTTAAAACAAAGTATTCAAAGAATTTTCTGAACTGCAGGTCCACCTTTCAATCCGTTTAGAATTCATTAAATGCATATATGAACGATTTTCTCTTTTTTTCCCCCGGTTCATTAAAAAAAACTCAGTAAAAATTGCAATACAGCCTTTTTACCTACTTACTCTTAAACCTTCCCCATTTCCAACAACTCTATGGAATCTGAGCACCTACAATGCTGACATTAGTTATTTTAGCTTCATGACAATCCCCACTTTACAAATGGGGCAACAGAGAGGCAAAGTGACTACCCTAAGGTCACATTGGAAGTCTGTGGCAGAGCTGAGAACTGAAAACCGGTCCCTTGAGTCTTAATCCTTTGTTTTAACTAGACAACCATCCGTCTATGTCTCTTCCAAACTGGATCGTACTGTTAGTCCTGTAAAAATGCTAGCTGGCCTGCCTCTGTGGCCAATACACAATGCTTCAGAGAAGGGAAGAAATTCAGAATCAACATGGCCAGCTGTGCAATGCTGTACTGCAAGTTTTCTTCCTGACCTCTGTTCCAATCTTATGCCCTGAAGGATGAGATTTGATTACTCTGAACTTAGCTGCCATGTCTACCGTTGTTATTTACTGAGGAGTAGTAAATACAATAATATGGTGTTCCCTGTAAGCTGAGAATTTGGGCAGCCACCCAGCAGAGATTCAAATGCAGCCCAGCTGATTAGCAGAGCAACCAGAGTGGGCAACATGTGTTTCTACTGGTGGTGCACATCCACACATGCCTTGGTACACATAAAATTTATTTCGCACATGGATGGAAAAAAGTAGCACTGAAGCAGAATCTCATGGACTAAAATTGCCCTCAGATATAGAAATGAAATTCACCCCCATGCAGAAAGCTCTGCATGCCACTAGGTTCCATGCAAATGGTTTAAGTGGTGCATGGACTCTTGTGTGGCTTTCTGTGCTGCAAGAATAGTTCCCATTCCTGTGCTTTCTCCCGCTGAAGCCAATGGAAATTGTATATGGGCCCAGAGCCCTGGTCCAATCCTGTTCATGTTGAAATTGACGGGAGCTTGGCCCCCGTCTTCAGTTTGTAGTGGACCCTTGAGATGAGGTTTTTTACAGTTTTCCAAAGGGGATTTGGAAGCTCAGTTCCCATCAATTTCTAATGGCAAATGGGCTTCTAAATCCCCTAGGCAGCTTTCAAGCTCAAAACTTCTGCGAGCATCTCTGTCTCTGCGGCATCCGTTCCACGCTCTACATTTTGGGGGCCAAGGGAGAGGATGTGACACTTTCAGCATCACTTGAATAATGAAGAGTTAATCTTAGCCCCCCACTCCTCACGCACATTTATCAGTCCCTTTTCCTGTCACATCACAAAAATAAAAGTGACCTCTTGTCACTTTGAAGTGGTAGGTAAAGCACCATGAACCCTGTCCAGAAGAAAGTCAGTCGTCACAGGCCGGTGGGCAGGTTGGCCTCAGCCCCAGAGCCCATCAGAGGTGTCTGTCACTGAACTCTTGACACATGGTGAAAAGTAGAGTGAACGTTACGCATGCACGGATCTTTCCCCCTCTCTCTGAGAGAGAGCAGTTAGATAAAGAGACAGACGAGCTAGAGAAAACCCCCAGTGCCCGAAACTAGAGTCAGGACTCCAGGCCTATTGTAAGAGTGTTAAAATAAAATTTAGAAACCATCCAAGGAAAAGCAGTCATTGTTTCAAGCAGCAGCAGGCAGCATTTTTTTGATGACTGCTGGAGTGTTGGCTCTCTCCCTAAGCAATTTACAGTGCATCCGCATGTCAAGATGGCTGGTGGGAACGGAGATGCTCCAAGTTACTCAAAATAGATCAGGGACTCTGCTGGCAGATGCCTGTGGTATTTGCCTGGCTAATTTGCTTTTATTATGGGTTTCTGTAGAATGTTCTGTTTCTATTATGGTGGTGCAGTTTATGGAAGTCTGTAGAGTCTCTGCTACTTTTATTATGGCGGGGTGGTCCAACAATGTTTTGTAATATCCTACCTTTTAATACAATGGGGAGATTTATACAAACATTTAATAGCCAACTCCTTTTATTGGGGGGAGGGGGAGACAGATGTAAGTATTTCTATAGTGTGCTTTTACTTTTATTACTGCAGGGGTGTTTATAAAAGTATTCAACATTTGCCTGCTTTTATTACAGTGGAGAGATTTTTCATTATTATTGTCAGTCATACTGACAGAAACTTTGCACTTTGAAAGCATCTTCCAGCTAAGGATCTTGAAGCCCTTTTCCCAACTGTTAACAAAGCCTTGTTTATGTAGGGTTGCAGAAGCATGCATAACAATGTGTCATACCAGTCCGGTTGCTTGAAGAGTTAACTATCCAAAAGCATGAGCTAGAATATTGACAAAACAAAATCGACCAATACAATACATACATGAGAGGAAAGGTCTTCATGGAATGGGTAAGCTTTAAGGAAATTTTGTAGGAAACAATGACAGAGCTTTCCTTTCATTAGCAAAGTGGCTGGAAGGGGAGGAGGGGACCTCAAGAAGGCTGGAATAAGAAAGGAGACAGATAGGGAGAGGTCAGAAATAGTTTGGAATAGAGCAAACAGGGATCATGAGATGGAGGAAGAAATATGGTAGAAGCCAAACTGTGCAACCTGAAAAAGAGTAGTTTAAACTCGGTGAGGAGGAGGAGGAGAAGCAACACGTCTGGGAGGAAAGAAAAATTATTTTGGAGAAATATGTTTGGATTAATTGGAACAGGGAGAGAAGGGAGAGATCTGAGGAAAAGAGGCTGGTGTAATCCAAGTGTGAGAATATTAAGCATGGATTAGTGTAATAATATTTATAATAATATTTCATCCAGAAATATAATTTATGCCATCATGTGCCAACAGTGTCCTTCTGCTATGTATGTTGGACAGACTTCTCAGACACGTCTCCAAAGAATTAATGCCCACAAATCAGACATCTTCACAAGGAAAAACCAGTTGCTTTTCATTTCAACCTACCTGGACATAGTCTTAACGATCTTACTACATGCATCTTACTTCAAAGAGACTTTAACACCAGATTACAGAGGGAAACTTCAGAACTTTCATTCATGCTTAAATTTGACACTTTACGAATGGGCCTTAACAAAGATGCTAATTACCTTACCCATTACAAAAATAGCTTCCCCACTTATCACCCCTGATTAGCCATTCATTGACTCATAAATAGCTATTCCCTCCCTCCCTCACCCCACCTTCTGTACTAAAACTGATTTGTCAGTTTAATAACGTGTTAACTTTTTTCATTGTATTGCTTTGGTATATATGGTCATGCCAATTCTCTTCCAGAATATGATCTGAGGAAGTGGGTCTGGCCCATGAAAGCTCATCACCTATTAAACCATCTTGTTAGTCTTTAAAGTGCTACATAGTTTTTCCTTTTGTTTTAGCAAGATCAGACTAACATGGCTACCTCTCTATTACTATGCTACCAAGTGGATTTGAATCTGGAATCTCTGGAGCTTAGTGTAGGAGCCTCTACTGTTTGAGCTAAAAGCCAGCTGACTCTCAGTGTAGGCTGTAGAGCTCCCTTGTTCTTATCACTCACTGTAAGCAGTCTAAGTGCCACTACATGGGACAATGAACCACACTAGGGCTATGTCTATACTGCGGCAGGGGGTTTTGCGCAAAAACAAGCAGTGTGGACATTTCCTTTTTGCACAAAACCCCCTTTTTCCACAAGATTGGAATACCTTCTTTTTTGGGGCATAAGGATCTTGCAGAAAAAGGGGGTTTTGTGCAAAAAGAAAACGTCCACACTGCTTGTTTTTGCACAAAAACCTCTAGAGCAAAAATGGATCAGCAGAAAATATGCAAATGAGATTGCAACTCATGCAAATGAGTCCCTCATTAGCATATTTTTTGCCACGAAAACTCATAGTGTAGATGTAGCCTGAAGGACTCCTGTTGGCCTACCTCTGTTTTCACCAAGGCTGGGCTACCTTACGTATGTTACTCAGTGCTATGGATTTTTCACACCTCTGAATGACATAGCTGGGTTGACATAACTTTTCAGTGTAGACCAGCCCTTAGTTACAAATCACACAGGTGCTTTTGAAAATCCCACCCTAAGATAATGAGACCCCAAACTTCCATGGATTGTCCATGAACATTTGTTATCTAGTTCCCTTGTGCACTTTTGAGAATGCCATCCTTAGTCTCAGTAATAACTATTACGTGCTGGAAAGAAAATAAAAGTTTCCTAAAATCTTTGGATTCTAATTGTTCAGCATATTCATAAGAAATATATAAGGAAACACTGGTGAAGAGCTTTGAACAGTGAAATTTCTGACAATATGCCCAATTTTTTTTTAAATTCCATGTAAACATCCCCTAATAACATAACAGGTTTTCAGGGGGGGAAAAGCCATTTGCTCAGTGTCCTGGTTTCTGAATAGGCAAAATATTGCCTGCCAACATTAGAAGGTGGTGGATGTAAAATGGTTGTGCTGTGACAGAAGTAATTCTGGTAGTCAGGAAATGGACTATTCCATCCTCTGTGGATGTTACAACTTGCTTGCTGCCAACTCAGGCCTTGTCTCCAATTACTGGGAGATCAGTGCTGCAGAGATCGATCTCCCAGAGTTTGATTTAGCAGGTCGAGTAAACACCTGCTAAATCAACCACAGATTGTAGCCCTGTCGACTCAGGTAAACCACCAGGTCGTGAGGAGTCAGGGAAGTCAACGGGAGACTATCTCCTGTTGACTTCCCACCAGTGGGATGCTGTAGAAATTCAAACTAAGGTACGTCGACTCCAGCTACACTATTCCTGTAGCTGGAGTTGCATATTTTAGTTCGACTTTGACCCCTAGTGTAGGCCTGGCCTCAGTACTGTCCATATCTCCCAGTACTGAAAGAGCAGCCCAGCTCATCATGCTGCCTGGGGTTTTGTCCTGTTAAGGGAGACCATGACATTTCAGATGCAGCATGGTTCCAACTGAAAACACCTCTCCTACCTCTGGTGGTAGAAGGTGATCAGATTTTTTTATGGCTGGCTGGAACCAAATGTAAAGGGACTGCTGTCCAAGTTTATGGCTCACACTTTATACTGGCCTCCTGCTGGAACTGGATTTAATTAATATTAAATTAAAGTTTAAGTAAGTTTAAAATAGGCTCTTTAAAATAGCAACTTTAAAATACACACAGGAATTGCTATCCTGAATCAGACCAGCTGACCATCTAGACTAGTATCCCTATGTCAGGGACACTGAGACAGCGATGCCAGATGTTTCATAGGAAGATGCAAGAAAATGTGTATTGGACAATTATAGAACAACCTTCTCATAGGGGAAGTTTCTTCCTAACTCTAGCCAGTCAATGGTCAATTTGTGCCCTGAAGCATAATAGTTTATACCCCTTACAATATTTTTATCCAGTGTAATTGAATGGAGGAGTTTCTTAATATCTTGTGTGTGTGTGTGTGTGTGTGTGCGCGTGCGCGCATCCCATTAAGTTCTTACCCTGAACACAATCATGTGGCAATGTGTCCCACAGGTTAATTATGCAGTTTGGAGGGAAGGGTTAATTATCCGTTTTAAATGTGTTGCCTTTATGTTCAATGGCTGTCACCTCTCTATACCAGTCATTTATATATCTTTATCATTATCATTATTAGCAGTCATACTGTATGGGGGAAAGTACCATAATCCAGTCTTGAGGACGGGATCCAAAACCCAGTGAAATCAACAGGGATCTTTCCTCTGACACCAAAGAGTTCTGAATCAGGTATTTGGTATTATTACTACTATTTGTATTGCACTGGCACCTGAAAGATCCATCTAAGGTTGAGAAACTTATGTGTTAGGCACATAGTGAAACCCACTCCTTTTACTGAAAATCTAAATGGCAGATAAATAATGGGAGGGGAAACAGAGGCACAAAGAGGAGAGGTAACTTGGCCAAAGTCTCCAAGCAGGTCAGTGGCAGAGCTAGGAATAAAATCAATGTCTCCCAACTGCCAGTCCAATTGCTAGTCCATAGACACCAGTGCCTCTTCATAGTCTCCCTAACATCTCTGTCTATCATAGCCCCTCTTCTTAAAGTGAAAATATTCTTTTTTCGGGCTACATGGCCACTTCCCACGACATCACTACCCTTTTTTTCTTACAGATGAAAGCTCAGGTATTTCCGTCCTTTTCGATTGCTGGCTAATGTTCTTGGCTGTGCAGACTTAACCTGAATGACCCATGAGTAGTCCTGTGGCACCTTATGGCATGTCTACACTAGGAAATTGTTTCCGAATAACTTTTTTCGAAATAATAACTCCCAAAATAACTATTTCAGAATAGGAGCTTCAGGGGGTAGCCGAGTTAGTCTGTCACAGAAAAAAACAACAATGGTCTGGTGGCAAAAACATGCAGATGGTATCATGAGCTTTCGTGGGCACATCCCATTTCTTCAGAATAGCATGTTCACACTGCAGGGAAGCCCCAAAATTAGTCCGAGGCAGGCTCCCTTACACTACGGCAATACTACAAGGTTTTTCCGGAAGAGGAAATGCAAATGGAGAGTTCATTAGCATATGTCATGCTCTCATTTGCATTTTCTCTTCCGATCCTTTTTTCAGAAGAGGTTAGCGCCGTGTAGACGGCACCTTTTTGCACAAAAACCCCCTTTTGCACAAGAATCCTTCTTCCTCATGTTTAACAGGTTTGGTAGTGTGGATGCTCTGCTTGTTATTTCAAAAATCAGAGGGATTATTTCGAATAAAGCCCTCGTGTAGACCAGGACCACTCCTTGTTTTTAAAGTTACAGACTAATACGACTCCCCGCTGAGATTTTTTAACCTGAATGGCTCATCTCACTTTATGACAAGACAGCCCAGATGTTACCCAAAAAGATAAACAAAAGAAAAATAAAAACAAAAAAAAAGCCAGATTCAAATGGCATAGCAGAGAAAGGGCAAAAAAAAAAAAAGGAGTTTGTCTCCCACAAGACTCTGCTCAAACCTCACTGAAAATAAAAAGATGCTGCAGGAAGGAAACTGTGGTTAGACCCTCTCATTGTTTGGTGAAAATGTTACCTCCTAAAGGAACAGACGGGTGTGGGGGGAGAGAAGCCCACAGCGCCACAGAGGACTCACACATACTAACTAAAAGCAGAATCCTGGTTTCCTCCTCTGCATTGAGATACAGCCAGACTCTCCCAGTCCCAGGAGAGCCACCCCCGCAGAAAACCAAAACAAGGCAGCACAAAGAGGTTTGGTTTATTCCTTGCTCACAGAGAGCATCTTGTTTTAGGAGCATTGCAAGTTTTGCAGCAGCATAAAGCTTCCAGAGGGTTTGGAGAGGGGGTGGGCTTGCACAGGAGAACGGGGCTGGAGAGGAGAGGGAAGGCTCCGACAACTTTATCCCAGGAAACGCAATCAGAGGCGCTGCTCACAACGCTGCTAAAAAGGAAAAAAAAAGTGAACGTTTCACAAAGTTCCCGGTGCAGCCTCCAATGCTCCTCCTCGCCCATCAAAAATTCATAAAGGGAATCAGCATTCTTTACTGAATGGGTCCCTGAGGTGCCATAGACCTTGTTGGAGAGAAAGGCTATAAATATCGAATTATACACCTCATGGGAAGAAGGGGCTGAAGATTCAGCTTCAAACCCTCTGCAAAGTCCCTCGAGGGACCTCACATCAGACTCAAGGTCCAATGCGGCAAGGAAATGGGTCAAGTGTGTCAATTTCTAGACCGACGACCTTTGACACTGGTAATGATGCCCAGAGTCCACTTCGGACATGTTCGTGCATCACAAACTTTCCGAAGTCCCTTGAAGTCAAAATAAACCAATAAAGTATTTGTTTTAAAATACAAACCACGCACCAGTCTCAGGATGCTGTTCAGAAAATGTCTCTGAGCCAAGAACAAGAGGTCCCTGAATCATGCCCACGCTCTGAAAACCTATATGTGATCATTACTCAGCAGTATTTTAAGACAAGCATTTTCACTATAAGCAGATATGCCCAAGATTTAGCTGCTCCCAGCTATAATACAAAGCCCTCTATAATCCCATTGGATAAACAAGATCTCAGCCCAGAAACAAGTATCTGCTGCCTTTTTTTTTTAAATTGTTGCCACTTTAATTTGCAATAGAAGACGTTAAAAAGCTAACCGAGCTTATTTTTAGTAATCAAGCCCACTCCATAGCACAATCCAGCAAACACAATCAAGCACTGTGATTTTGTACTTGCACAACTCAGCACCTCCAGGATCAGGTCTTTGCTTTGACCAGAACCACTGTAGTTTTGCAACTGGTATCCTGCGTCTCATAGCACTGGGCAGTAGAATGCCAAATAGCCTGATTTGCCCCCAACCACAAGCCAAAAATCAGTGCACATGGTACTGAAGTTCTTTTCAATGGAGTAGGGACATGGAGACTTATAGTAATAATTCTCCATTGTTTTGGAAATTTCATCCTGGAGGACTCCAGGGAAAGAGAGGGCATGTGGGCAAATCAGGACAAAGGCCTAGCTCTTTGCCTACCTCTGAAATGCAACCATCTCTGGGGAAGGACCCATTTCATCAGCAAGTTTGAACAACTGCTTAGTACAGGGCACGAGGGACAGCTGTAACCCATCAGGAATTTTAGAAATGGAATGACCCAGTTCCTAAATTGGGAACTGGCTGGGACCCCAGGGCTAACAACCCTCATACAAAAAAGCACCCTGGGAATCTTAACGACATTAAATATATTTTGCAGCATTTACAAAAAAGGGAAAGGACTTAGCCATCTTAGTCCCCTTGTGACATACCAAAAAAAAAAAAAAATCCTGTTGGGACTTCTCTCCTCTTCACTGATTTTGTACCCCTGGGTTGACATTTTTCACACAGTAAAAAAATCAGCAAGTGAAAGGTGCAGACACGCCCACCCTGGAAGTGTCCCAGGCCTGGCTGTTTCTGGTCCTGGATCTTGGAAAGTATTGAGGGAGGGAGGCAGAATTCAGCCTCTCTAGCTCTGTGTTCACACTCATAAAAACGTGTTGTGTCCAGCGCAGTTCTATCACAGGCGGTAAGGAGGGAAGCTGTTGCAGACGCAGGCCTCAAAGGCATAGATGACATAGTTGTAACAAGCACCTATGCCTCATCCAAACTACAGGTTCTCCTATTGCTACCGCTGGTGGTCAATTATGAGACAAAGAACGGTACGGTGGGGTTGGTCGAGACCCTGTTCTAGACGTCACGAGATCTGCAATCAGTTCCCAGCTCTGCAACAGACTTCAGGGCATGACCTTGAGCAAGTCACTTCATCTCTCTGTGCCTCAGATGCCCATTTCTAAAGTGGGGATAATAATCCTTCCTTCAGTGTCCTTGATGGTACCCCTGTATAATTAATAGAACAGTCAATGCCATTTTTGCAAGGGTAGTAATTTCTAGGGCTGCCTCTTAATGATGCCTGCTCCTCCTTCTATGAATCTGTCTGACCCTCAGGACAAAATTGTTCTTCATTTCAGCCCCCGATGGATGCCTTTCTCTGCTGAGAGAGGGGAACTTGCCTTTCTTCTGCTGGCTCACAGGACAGACGTGGCTTTTGGTGAGCAAGCCGCATGCCACCAACTCCGAGGTCAAAATCCATTTTGAAATCCAAGAAGCACGTTCAACGACAGACGTTCTCTTCCCCTGGCCCAGGCTCTCGTGGCATTTCACTGAAAACCGTCTGCCACTCAGACTCTCATGATAAGTATAAACCTGCCATCTCAGGGAAGCCAGGCTCTTTGGGAAAAGCAGGATATGGATAATGGGAGATGCCATCCCAGAATGGAAGGGTACATCTAGACTACATGGCTCCGCTGATGGAGCCATGTAAAATAGTTTACTCAGCATAGTCAATGAAGCGGGGATTTAAATAATCCCTGCTTCATTACAATAAAAATGGCCGCCACGCTGTGCCGACAATCAGCTGATCCGGCACAGCGTGGCAGTCTAAATGCGGCGCGGTCGACAAGGGAAGCTTTTGTCGAACGCTCCGGTAAACCTCATTTCACGAGGCATACCGGAGCAGTCGACAAAGGCTTCCCTTGTTGACCGCGCCGCATCTAGACTGCCGCACTGCGCCGGATCAGCTGATCGTTGGCACAGCGCGGCGGCCATTTTTATTGTAATGAAGCGGGGATTATTTAAATCCCCGCTTCATTGACTATGCCGAGTAAACTATTTTACGTGGCTCTGTTGACGAAGCCATGTAGTCTAGACATAGCCGAAGGTATCACAGTCCAGGTCTCCTCCTCTGAGCCGCAATGAAAAGTGACCAAAAGTCTTTGCTGACTGGTCAGATCTAGTGGGCATGCATGTGCGTACGTACTCGTGATGTAATAGTGTAACCATTTAAATGGTTAACCAATAGACAAGATTGGTCCTGCCTTGGGCAGGGGGCTGGACTTGATGGCCTCCTGAGGTATCTTTCAGCGCTAGGATTATATGATTGCTGGCGGCCACCTGTATCAGAGCCCCCAGCACAGGGTGGCAGCTGGCTTCCCGGGAGCGGGGCTGGGAGCTTCTGACTTACACCAGCTCCCAGGCAGCCAGCTGCTGCCCCATGCTCTGCTGATACAGAGGTAGCAGTGTAGGGCGGCAGCTGGCTCCCCAGGAGCAAGGCTGCAAGCGGGAGCCCATGCATATCAGGAGGTGGCTTAAAAGCTGGCTTCTGGTGCGCACTGGCTCCCAGGAAGCCCGCTGCCGCCTTGCACTGTGGGTTCTGCAGTATAAAGCTTATCCTGATGGCTCCCGAGGAGTGGGGCCGGCAGCCAGGAGCCAGGAGCCGGCTCCCAGCAAGCACTGGCTGCCGGCCCCACTCCTGAGGAGCCAGCTGCACTGCTGGCTCTGCAGCATAAGCTTTATTCTGCAGACCCCACAGTGTGTAACTGTGTAACCGCTAAGATTTTTAACACTTAACATGAGTTAAGTGTTAAAAATGTAACAGTTACATGGTTACCTAAGTAGCCACTTTTTAACATCCCTAGTAGATACACATACACATGCACCCCAGTATACTAAACCCCCAAAACTATATTACACCCCGCACATGCACATACCCTTACCTCTATAATGATGATTACTACACCTCGTTATCTTAAATACACAGATGTGCGTAGGACCCTGCTAACGTACTTCTGGCACAACATGAAAGTAAAACACCAACAAAACAATCCGAGTTGTAGCTGACCTGACTGCAAGCTTGTAGATACATACATATACGCACACAATACAACCCTAGAGAGCTAACCAAATGTACATTAACCTTTAACCCCCAGGCCTAAATCTCCCCCTCACCGCTGTGCTGGGTACAACGGAGGCAGAGTAAACTTCCTTCAACTTTCCCCCCATCTCTAGTGTTCAGAGAAGATAGCTGAGCCCTCCTCATCTCAACATTGCCCCCACGATGCTGCTGCAGTTTTAATGCATCTGCACCCACTCTCTATTGGCATCTCTACTTCACACGCAGTGTCTCGGGTCTTGTTCACTGGGGAGGGAAAAAACGGTTTTACGGTGTGTGTAATTGCATGTGCCAAATTCGTAGCACCGCTGGTGAAATTATTCTCACACGGGGGGACACTGCCTCACTCCCCTAACCAAATGCGCTATCATCCAGTCTGAATGCCAAGTGCACTGGGATTTCCAATCTAGAGCCAACATTTACAACATGGGCCCATGTAATTGG
Source organism: Pelochelys cantorii (assembly GCA_032595735.1). Taxonomy (NCBI): domain Eukaryota; kingdom Metazoa; phylum Chordata; order Testudines; family Trionychidae; genus Pelochelys; species Pelochelys cantorii. The sequence continues at coordinate 9,403,142 of CM064355.1, read as the reverse complement.
GGCCAGATTAGCCCATCACTGAGCCAGAGGCAAACAGACAGTTTTGGGGCCCTACCTTGGTAGAGAAAGCAGTGATTTCTTTACCCAGTGCCCAGGCCCGGCCAAAGAGTTTGCAGGGCCCAAGGCAGCGTGGCTGAGTAGGACGGGAGCTGGGCCATGCGGGGCCCTGACGAGTGAGCAGCCGGGTGGGCAGGGCCGGGAGCTGGGCAGCGCAATGCCCTGATGAGTGAGCAGCTGGGTGGGCGGGGCTGGGAGCTGGGCAGCGCAGGGCCCTGAATGCGCGGGGCCCAAGGCAACCACCTCACTTGCCTTGCCTGAAGTCCAGGCCTGCTAGTGCCCTTCTCTTTCCTTGGCTGTCTGGGGAAGGGCAAAGTGAGTCTGAGGGGTGGGTAAGACTCTCTCTGTCTGCCCATGTGCTAGTGCATATTTGCATGTGAACAGAAAGAACTTCACTCACTTGAAGTAGATGATGTTGGTGCCCACTCAAATTTGGCCTGGCCATCCCTAAGCATGATAGAGAGAGGACTGGGCCAAATTTGCATGGCGTTGTGACACCACAATGCCACTTTCTCAAGTGAGTAAAGTTTGTTCAGTTCTCAGGCAAATCCATGTTGATTTTGTTAGTTCCACATACATATTGGGCCCCCACCACATGCCTAGTTTCCATATGTGTTCATCTAGCCTGGTGTATAATACTTTCTTCTTACATAGCCCCTTGCATTCCCAAACCTCACAAACTCTAGTGAAGTGAGTCTCCCAGTCCCCCTGTGGGATATAATCCTATTTCACAGATAGGAAAAGTGACACCTGAAGAGGAGGCAAAGGTCCTTGCCAAAGGTCACAAAGTGAATCAGAGGTGGGGTGAGAAAACAGGTCTCTAACATCTCATGCCTGGCTTTAATCTCCAAATATTCCATATGTTGTAATGTATATTAAATATACACAGCATAGCATATCATAGAATCATAGAATACTAGGACTGGAAGGGACTTCGAGAGGTCATCAAGTCCAGTCCCCTGCCCTCATGGCAGGACCCAGTATTGTCTAGACCATCCCTGATAGACATTTATCTAACCTACTCTTAAATATCTCCACAGATGGAGATTCCACAACCTCCCTGGGCAATTTATTCCAGTGTTTGACCACCCTGATAGTTAGGAACTTTTTCCTAATGTCCAACCTAAACCTCCCTTGCTGCAGTTTAAACCCATTGCTTCTTGTTCTATCCTCAGAGGCCAAGATGAACAAGTTTTCTCCCTCCTCCTTATGACACCCTTTTAGATACCTGAAAACTGCTATCACGTCCCCCCTCAATCTTCTCTTTTCTAAACTAAACAAACCCAATTCTTTCAGCCTTCTTTCACAGGTCATGTTCTCTTGACCTTTAATCATTCTTGTTGCTCTTCCCTGGACTCTCTCCAATTTCTCCACATCCTTCTTGAAATGCAGTGCCCAGAACTGGACACAATACTGCAAATGAGGCCTGATCAGTGCAGAGTAGAGAGGAAGAATGACTTCTCGTGTCTTGCTCACAACACACCTGTTAATGCATCCCAAAATCATGTTTGCTTTTTTTGCAACAGTATCACACTGCTGACTCGTATTCAGCTTGTGGTCCACTATAACCCCTAGATCCCTTTCTGCCATACTCCTTCCTAGCACATCCAGCAGTGATACAAGAAGTTTCGTGATACCATCAGTAACATGAGTAAAGAAGGCTGAAGTTACATCTGCCAGATACATGCATCCACACTTCCCTCTCCAAAGCCACATCTTCACTACACTGCACTTCAATGCTGCTGTGTTTGATCTTCCAGGGTTTGAATTAGAGGGTCTAGTGATGACCCACTAAATCAAACTCAGAGAGCACCCCTGTCAACGCCGGTACTCCTGCTCCTCACAAGGAGTACGGGAAGCCAACAGGAGCGTTAGCTCCTGTCGACCTCCCACAGCATGGACTGCGTGGAAACACGATTTAAGATAAGTTGACTCCAGCTATGTATTTAACATAGCTGGAGTTGCATATCTTAATTTGACCTTCCGCTGTAGTGTAGACCAGGCCCAAGTGTTTATTTACACACCCATTGTGAATTTTACTTAGCTCATGGAGAAACTCTATTTGAATGTTTACTACCATACTAGATTACCTAAAAGGCACAGATATGCATCAGACCCTGCTAAAGTACTTACGTTCAACATGAAAGTAAAAATAAAAGCAAAAAAAAAATCAGAGTTGTGGCTAATTTTATGATTGCAAGGCTGTTCTCTCATAAGAACATAAGAACATAAGAACGGCCGTACCGGGTCAGACCAAAAGTCCATCTAGCCCAGTATCCTGTCTGCCGACAGTGGCCAGCACCAGGTGCCCCAGAGGGGGTGGACCGAAGACAATGATCAAGCGCTTTGTCTCCTGCCATCCCTCTCCAGCCTCTGTCAAACAGAGGCCAAGGACACCATTTTATCCCCTGGCTAATAGCCTTTTATGGACCTAACCTCCATGAAATTATCTAGCTTCTCTTTAAACTCTGTTATAGTCCTGGCCTTCACAGCCTCCTCTGGCAAGGAGTTCCACATGCTGACTACACGCTGTGTGAAGAAGAACTTTCTTTTATTAGTTTTAAACCTGCTACCCATTACTCTCTGTCACTCTCTCTCACACACACAGTTCTACAGAAAACAAAAATACAGTCTGTAGTCTTTGGAAACAAACCGTCATACATTCTCCCAAATAAAGGAAAATGCAGCTGACAGGACACAAGTAGTAGAGAACTCTACACCAAACATACAAGAGATACTAAATCTAGTCAGCTGTATTTGATTTAAAAATTAGCAAATCTTGGTTTACAAAATTGAACTAACCAGCATCCGACTCACAGCACAAAATTTTCCCTGAGTTGTTACCAGAGCTTCTATGTGCAATAAGGTCAGGTTATGAGCCGAATCTGCACCTTGTAAGCATACTCCTCTCAGCTTCTCTGGGATCTCCGCCCAGGCATAATGAAACTTAGAGTTAGCACTGCACATACAGAATGCCTGCCAAAGCACAACAGCAGAAACAGGGTAAATAAAGCTGCACCGAAATTAAATAAATAGGACATAAGCCTGACCCACAATCCTGGCTTCAAAAGCTCTCTAATTCAGAGATGTTATAATCAGATCAGAACTGCGTGGCTTGCACCCACATTGGCAATTAAAACCCTAGATTGTTCAAGCTTGGATAAAAAACGGATGCAAAGTGAGAACACTTTCCCAGGCATCTGACTAGCAGTTGGTGCTTACCCTTCCGCCTTCAAAGGACTTTACAGACAGTTCATTAAGATTCACAATAACCCTCTGTATCCTAGGTATGATTTCCACCACATACGGCCCCCATCTTATACAGAGGGAAACTGAAGCACGGAAATCTAGACATTACATTAATCAGTGGCAGATCTGGGGTTCAAGAACAGTCCTATTTGAACTCCTAGTCTAATTTGAATCAACAGATCACAGTCTAGGCCCAACAATAGAGCTCTGAAGTCCCGATTCTTAATCCCCTGTTCTGATTACTAGACTATACTCCCTCCTGGCCAGTAGAAGAATCCAGGAGCCCAGATGCCTACCCCCTTGCTCTAGACACTCCTTCCTCTTTCAATTTTAAGTCTTTCATCTACATAAATTTGGTGGGGATAGGGTCTAGAGAAGAGGAACAGAAGTTGGCAGGAGAGCAGTGAGTAATGCCACAAAGGGTATAAACTGATGCATGAAATAATGGACATATTTCAAAAGCTTCAGGTTCTAATGTGACCTTGATTCAGATCATGTAGCTCTACCAAACTTCTGGGTTTGTTTTTTGTTTTGCTTTCGCATGCACTCTCTGTCCCAGAGAGTAGGAAAGCACAAGATATTTGAAACTAAGCCAACTTTTCCAACCCGGAGGCCCAGATTCTATTGGAGAACACCACCCAGAAACTGAGGTCGCTTTTTATTTTGTATACACATAAGAGCTAGAGGTGTAACTTTTACCATGCCAAGACCTAAATCTTCAGCACACATAGATCTTTTGATAACCCCTTTATCAGGATTCTTAATTTTTGATGCAAATAATTTTCAATAATAAAGGCACGGGGATAGCAAATTTGTGTGCAAAGCAGGTAACTTTTAGAACCAAAATCTCTTGACAGGAGGTCCACTAGAGAAAGTCGTGGACACCGTGGGCAGAAGTGAGTGAAATATTCCCAACAGGCAACACTGCTCAGCATTGAAGTTCACTTATATCATGTTAATTCATGTGAAAATGCAGCAGCATTTTACTGAAAAATCAGCCACTTTCCATTATTTTTCCTGCTCAGCATTTCCCTTTGCAAGTGGAAATGAATGCATTACTGGGCACTGATTAAACCTTTCTGTGTTTTGAGGAGGCGGGAAGGAGGGCATTATGTGAATGAAAAATATTTTTTCTCTAAATACGTTGCCCGTTTTTGCCAAGATCTAGCCACAAGTAGTCCATTTGGGGAGAAAGAGGACTTCAGAAATGCAAGAGCGCATCCTGAGCTAAGGTCAGTGAGCAAGACTCCACTGAAATCAAGGAAGCCCCAACAATTACACCAACTCAGGACCTGGCCTGCTAATTCATGCATGGAAAAATAACCATGTGTTTGGAATAAATAGGAAACCAAAATTTCTCCGGGAGAGGGAGCACATGTAACAAAATGGAGATGATATTCATGAAAATTTTTCCCCACTAGTGCTACTTTATCATATACAATTTGCCTTACGGGCTCTTGACAGAGACCACCACCTCACTGTATCAGGCGCTGTACACAGAACCAAAAGCCATTTTACCTGCCCTGAACCCAAAAACTACGGCTTTCAGGCTTGTTCTCCTTGCTCTTTTACCAAGTTATGAATGATTATTGTTTTCAAATGACTCTATAAACTCCTCTTTGCAATGGATAATTCATAACTGCCCTGTTTTCTGCTCCTGTGCTTACAGCACTTCCTGCGTTGTGTTTCAGAGCATCATTAAATGTCATTTTATTGCTCCCACACTGAAAGTGCCCGCATATTACCAGGGCCTGGAGATTTACAGCCTATTTTAAACTCAGATAATGATGTTTAATTTGTTATTGGCTGTGTAAAGGTTAACAAAGAAATAACTCAAACTATTAGTGCTGGGATAACACATTACAATAGGGCAATTAAGAGCCATACCTGGCACTACACAAAAGATTGATCTCCTGTTAGAAAAAGAGCGTGGACGGCTTTGTACTGCAGAACACATTAAGTGCAAGCGTAGCACTTGAATTCCTGTCCTCCTTTGGACGAACAAAATACCTTTGGGCTTGTTCTCTTTAGGCAAGTTGCACAAGAACGAATGAATTAATTTAGAATTGATCTAGTTATGCTGGTGCAAGCCAAGCGCAGCGGCGCTTCAGTTGGTTTAAGCTTTGCGTATGTAGATTTCCAGATTTTTTTTTAATTGATTTAGTTACACAGATGCAGTGGTGGGCAACTTGCAGCCCATCAGGATTCTGGGTGTGACCCATGAGACATTTGGTTTACTGTTGCCCACATGCAGAGTTGCCAGATTCTGCTGGTTTTTGTCTGCATAGTTCCCCACTCCCCATCCCTGCTTACTGGTATTACTAAAGCAACATGAACTTAAAGAGAGATGGTAATAGAGATGTAGCCGTGTTAGTCTGGTCTTGCTGAAACAAAAGACAGGACTATGTATCCCTTTGATATATGGTCATGCCAATTTTCTTCCACAATTTGATCTGAGGAAATGGGTCTGGCCCACAAAAGCTCATCACCTAATAAGCCATCTTGTTAGTCTTTAAAGTACTGCATAGTCCTGTCTTAAAGAGAGATGGGCGCTCATTGCACACAGCATTGTGAGAGCCGGGCGCTGCTTCTGCATCCAACCAAAGCGCTGTCACAGTTCAGCTGGCACACCCCTTAAATTCTAGGTACAGTGAGAAAAACTCCCCTATCCCAGGAGACCATCTTGGTTAGGACAATCTTGTGGCCCACTAGGACGGAGGACCATTCCTGTGGCCCACTCACTAGCCCAGGTTGCCCTGCACTGCACTGGTGTGATGTGTTTCATGTAGACCAGCACCTTTCTTATCCTTGTCCAGCCTGCAAGGGGACTGAAGGAAACCTATTTGTGTGCTGGTGGAAAGCCGGCGAAGATATGCAGAATTCATGGAGGAAAGAGAGGCTTCCTGAAAAGACAGTTGTGTTCTCCTGTCAAGAAATGAGTTCCTGGGGAGGGAAAGAGATCCACCCAGAAGTAACATGGGCAACCATGTCCTTCAGACATTCAGGAAAAGTGCATATGCTTTCTCTATAGGATTTGTCACGACACTGTCCCATTAGGGCGTCTACACTGCACCGTGAGCATCTATGCAGCCGTTCCGTTACTTCAAAATAATTTTGGAAGTATGGACGGCTTATTCCGACTTCTGTAAACCTCATGCCATGAGGAACAATGCCTATTCTGAAATAGCTATTTCAAAACAAGACATCCAGATGCTCCACTGCTGCCATTTCGAAGGGCCATTCTAAGTTATTCCTCCCCAATGCCTCCTGGGGCTCTAAGTCGAGACAGCATGACTACATTAGGGAAGCCTGCCTCTGACTAATGTTGAGGCTTCCCTGAAGTGTAGACATGCTATTTCGAGATAAGCTATTTTGGAAGAACTATTTTGGAATAGCTTATTTCAAAATAGCGGTGCAGTGTAGACGTACCCATATGTAAGCAGAGCCAGAATAGCATACTGACTTTGGACTGGGGCTGCCAGATCAGCTGGGAGAGGGGCAGTTTCCCCAAATGCCTGTTCCACAGTCCTCTGCTCTATCCTATCACCCTGGGGGCTGGCAGCAACACAGCTGCCTCCATAAACAACAGCCCTGCCAAGAGGCAGAAAACTGAAGACGAACACGAAACTCACAAAAGACAGATGAATACTGTGGCATTCACTATTTTATTACCCAGTACATTTCTGGGGGGTCAACATCTCCTAAATGACAATCAGCTGACGGGGCGTGGTACATGCCTCAACATGCTCTCAGATCAATGCTGCAAATGGAGACAGAGGATGGAATAACCCTTGTGAACTGTGTCACACTTCAATATTGAAACAAGGTGGGATCGGTGAGGTTCACAGCTGCAAGTTGGTTTTCTATTTATTCTTGCTGCTCACTCAGATTGCATTTGGTCACCTATTCTATTGCCGGGGGGCACTGATTCAATGCCTCTGAAAACTTACAGAGGCCTTGGCCATGGGCATGGCTGTGTAGGATCAGTATTGTGGTATCTCTCATTCAGAAACCTGCCTGACAATGGGAAGATCTAGATGTTTCAGGTATTGGCAACATAGGAAATCTTGTCTGGACTACTCTGGGACAACATGCTATGAGGGGAAATGACAGAAGATAGAATGAGAAGCAATGGTCTCAAGTTACAGTGGGGGAGGTCTAGGAGGTCATGAATATTAGGAAAAACTATTTCCCTAGAAGGGTGGTGAAGCACTGGAATGGATTCTCTAGGGAGGGGGTGGAATCTCCATCCCTAGAGGTATTTAAGTCCTGATTTGAGAAAGCCCTGGCTGGGATGATTTAAAAGCTTCAGAAGGGTAGCCGAGTTAGTCTATATAGGATAAACTTAAAAAACAACCAATAGTCTGGTAGCACTTTAAAGATTAACAAAACATGTAGATGGTATCATGAGCTTTCGGGGGCACAGCCCACTTCTTCAGATGACCGGCTGTGCCCACAAAAGCTCATGATACCATCTACATGTTTTGTTAGTCTTTAAAGTGCTACCAGACTATGGGATGATTTATTTGGCATTAGTCCTCCTTTTAGCAGTGGGTTGATGACCTCCTGAGGTATCTGCCAGCCTTAGGATTCCGTGATTCAATGAAATTTCTACCGTCCTCCGGCCAATTAGCATTTGGACCTGAAGCATGATGATTTATATCCCTTCTAAAAACAATGAAACCATCTCATGTACCTGTGGATCATCTTGTTATCCACATACATTTTTAATCATGTTTTTTCAATCCTGCTAGGCTCCTACCTTCCACAATATTTTGTGGCAATGAGTTCCACAGGTTAATTATGAATCATATAGAAAAACATTTCCTTTTATCAGTTTTTGGCAGGTTCTGATGTCCTTGAATGTCCGTTAGTTCTTGTACTGTGGGAAATTATTTCTAATTTTTATACCACAGTATATATACCTCTACGCTACCTCTCCTCTCTCAGTCCAACACACTCAAGGTAAAATCTGGGCCCATGGAAATCAAATAGGAGTTTTGCCACTGATGTCAATGGGCCCTTTTCAGTTTCTCCTCATGGGAGAATTTCTTTTCTCCTCTAAGAATTTTCTCCTCTCATTTCTGAACCTATTCTATTCCTGCTTTCTGCAAGTAGCCAGTTTCTAGCCCAGTCCATGACTCCCACTGACATAAATGGGAATTTCACCGCTGCATGGAAAACTGCGGACAAGAGTGATTTTAGAACAATTACTGGGTCTTACTCAGGCTGCACCCCAACACCACAGTGATGAGCTTGGGATAAGAACATAAACAGGACAAAACCACCCAGTGGGAGCCCAAATGCAATTTGAAAGTTTGGAGTGGGATTTTCAACAGGGCCTGATTGAAAAGCACAAGCTGCCATAAAAGCCAAAGGGGCTTATGCTCTAAGTCCTAGAATTATGGAATGATAGAACTGGAAAAAGACCCGAGAGGTCACCAAGTCCAGTCTCCTGCCCTCACGGCAGGACTAAGCACCGGCTAGGTCATCCCTGATCGATGTCTGTCTAACCGGCTCTTAAATATCTCCAGAGATGGAGATTCCACAGCCTCCCTGGGTAATTTGTTCCGCTGTTTAAGCACCCTGACAGTGAGGAAGTTTTTCCTAATGTCCAACCTAAACCTCCCTTGCTGCAGTTTAAGCCCATTGCTTCTTGTCCCTCCCTCAGAGGCCAAGGAGAACAATTTCTCTCCTCCTTGTGACACCCTTTTAGGTACTTGAAAACTGCTCCGGAGGCAAAGAACCTGCCCACACAGGATTGTCACTGCTTCTTGGATATTGGTGCTTAAAAAAAAACCATCGATGAACGCCTTTGTCATTGTTAACGGCATTGCTGACAAACTCACAGCGGGCCCACTGAGAGGAAGACGGCAGTGTGTCTCCTGAAAGCCTGTGGTAGCTGAAACATGTGCTCTGGATTAGGCAAGGTGTGTGAATTATGGCAGCCACCGCTCTTTAGAGAATGCCCAGGGCTGAAGGACTCTGGTTCCAGTTTTGTTGTTGCTGCGGCTGCTGCATTTCCCCACAGTGCGCCTCTCAGAAGAAACTCAGCTCCTTGGAGAGAAAGAGCGTTACCCGGCATCAGCGCTTGAAATGTCATTTGACAGAAACAGAACTGAAATGCTAAAAGAAGCTGCCGTTTCCCTTCCTGGTCCTATTCTATTCTCACTGCACTGTAGCCAGCCTCAGAGGAGGCACAACCAAATTACCCTGGAAAAACATGGGCCCCTTACAGCAGAAAATCATGCATGAAACTTACAGCCTGGTGCATGTGTGGGGAAAGCTCACAGCCAACATCGTGGCTGCATAGAAATGCAGGTTTGAAGCAAGGCCCGAGTTTCATGGATGCCTCCTTTCCATTGGCAAAGCAATATCGATTAATCAGGGCTTTATTATTATGATTATTATGGCTAAATCTTTGTATTGCACTAGATCCTCAGGGCCTCCCACACGGGGGATCAGGACTGCTCCGTGCAAGGTGCATCATGCCCAAGCCCACAGGTAGACATTGGAGCAGCAGTAACAAGGGCAGCTGGGCAGACAAGCCGCAGAGCGGTCAGCTGCATAAGGCATCTGTGCACGACAGAGCCTAGCGGAGGTAGCTACAATGGCCCTTTGGCCCTTATACAGCACAGGAGAGATGTGCCAGCCTGTGCGAGTCAAGGAAAGTGGAGAGAGAAGCCGGGGCTTAGCAGAAAACGCAGATTTGTAGCCTGCTTTGTGAAAGGAAGGGGATCCCCCTCTTCATTCTCTCGGCAACTTCCTCTATGCAGTTCGGACCAGGGCATGATGCATTTGGAATAAAGGGTCAAAACGAGATGTGGTAGAAGCACAAAGTTACAAACCTGGTGGTTTTCTCTGACTGTCAAGCTCTCTGAATAGCTGTGCTGCCTTGTTTACTCAAACAGGGTGTCCTCCAAATCCTAGCTTGGACTCAGCAATCATGAAATCATGCTGGGCTATACTACTGTGGCCCCATCCTCTTTTAACGCACAGTTTAAGGGCCACTGATATTTGTCCTTATGGAAGTCCAGCTGCAGCCTCAATCTATAAGCTCCTGTGAGAATTCCACTGGCTTGCTACATGCCTCATTCCTTAAATGTTTAGCCAGAAACTATGTTTTTAGAGGTCAGGTTATTTATATTTTTTCACACACCTAGAACATGAAGTACACATGAACTTAACATGAACTACACATGCCCTTAAGATGTTCATAGAAGCCTCAATTTTCAAAAGAATACTTGACACCTTCAATTTATACCTCCCCTCCCACTGTGCATTAACTTCAAGGGACCTCGTCAACCTCCTGGTTCTGCTACAGAATAGCATAAAGGGAATCCCCTCCTCCTTCTCCCCTTTCCAAGACTAACTAAATCTTGTGAGTTCACCATAGAGCAGTGGTCATCAACCAGTAGATCAGGATCTACTGGTAGATCTTGGAGCCTTTGACAGGTGATCCTGACAAGTTTGGCCAGAAGGCTATCAAGTGCCAGCACTTCAGCTGCCCCTCTCAACACTACCGTGCTGCTCCTGCCCTCTGCCTTGAAGCTGCCTCCACCCCTGGGAGCTTCTTGCTTGCCTGTGCAGAGCACAGGAAGAAGGGGGTGCTGATGTCAGGGTGTCCCTCCCACCACCCTGTACCCCATCTCCACAGGGCAAGGGGGGGGGAACAGGGATGGAGAGAGTTTGCTGGCTGCTTTCGGGAGTGGTGCAGGGCCAGAGTACGGTTAAGCCTGCCTTAGTCCCCTGCACCACCACTGAGAAGCCACCCATGGTAAGCAGTGCACAACTGGAGCCTGCATTCCGAACCCTGGCCCTAGTCCTGAACCCCTTCTGCACCTCAAATCCCTGCCCTAGCCCTGAGTCCCCCTGCACCCAAACTCCCTCCCAGAGCCTGCACTCTGAACCCCCTCCTGCACCTCAGCTCCCTGCCCCAGGCTCAGCTCACAACCCCTCCCACACGCCAAATCCTTTAGCCCAAGATCAGAGTCTACCTCCCCCTCCCCCACACCTCAGCCCTCTGCCCCCAGCCTGATAAAAGTGAATAATGATGGGGGAGGATGGAGTGCAGGAGCGGTCTGAGGCCAGCTGCGGCAGTTGGCGCCCTAGGCGGAAGGCGCGATCGGCGCCCCCACCTGCACGGCCGTCAATGGCCATGACGTAATCACGGGGTGCCCGGGCCGGCAGCGCCCTAGGCAACTGCCTAGTTTGCCTAGGTTCACGGGCCGCCCCTGATGGAGTGAGCAGGGGTGGGGCCTCAGAGAAGGGGTGGGAAGGAGGCGGGGCAAGCGTGTTTGGGTTTGAGGTGGTTCCTGGATTGCACTTAAATTCAAAAAGGGATCTCGTACTTAAAAAGGTTGGAGACCACTGCCATAGAGGATGAATGCCCAGCCCTCAAACCATGACCACTGCCCTTGTAAACCTCAGCTATAGCTTTTGGATGCAGTGCCCAAATCCGTAAATGCTGCTTGCATAAAAGAGAAACCACCACAGTATTGCTAACCAGACACTGAATGAGGGTCTCATTCCCCCCATAATAACAAAGCTGGGTAGAAATAATTAGGTTTTTAAAAATAACAGTGGGGGGGGCGTTATTTGCCTTCCAGTTTGTGAGCTTTGATGGTTCCCATTTTCATAGTTATCTGAGCAAATATAAAGGAGATTTTTTTATTAAAAAAACCCAACAACATGAACTCTGGAGAACTCAGGTAAGCACATGACCCAAGGAACCGGACCTGTAGAAAGATATCAATTGTCTATAAACAGGCAATGAAATCACACCCGTTCACAAAGCCATCTCAACTAACTAGAAGTGGGCTTGAACCACACCCAAACTGACCAGAACTGAGATCTTGATTTGCAAGGGCTGGAGTCCTTTAAAAAGAAAGAGGAAGCAGTTGTAATTCTAGGTGAAATACACGGATGATCTTGCAAATGGGTAAATGTATATTTGGATACGATGTCTTTTTTAACACATTGTTTTCTTCAGAATTTTCCCAGTCTGTCAATCCAATACACATTAATGCCATTTTTTAGAATTCTATATTTACCCAAGAGATCCAGAAGGTGTCTTTATGTAAACACATATTTGGGCAGCTTGTTATGACAATTATCTATTCACTAGGTCAAAACAACTCCATAAGGATATTATTTCTCTAGCAGTTAACTATGCATATATAAAGTTTTTAAAGGTCAGATTATCAACCCTACCTCAATAACTTAGAATATTCATTACTCATAGTAAAGATGTATATTAAGACTCAAAAACAGTTAAACACCTTACTGAATTCCCACAGATAGAAACATATTAAGCAACAAAAATGCTTAGAGGTCTAGAAAACATGACCTATGAGGGAAGACTGAAAGAATTGGGCTTGTTTAATTTAGAATAGAGAAGACTGAGAGTGGACATGATAGCAGTTTTCAGGTATCTAAAAGGGTGTTACCAGGAGGAGGGAGAAAAATTGTTCCCCATTGCCTCTGATGATAGGACAAGAAGCAATGGGCTTAATTTGCAGCAAGGGAGATTTAGGCTGGACATTAGGAAAAACTTCCTGTCAGGATGGTTAAACACTGGAATAAATTGCCTAGGGAGGTTGTAGAATCTCCATCACTGGAGATATTTAAGAGCAGGTAAGATAGACATCTATCCTAGACAGTGCTTGGTCCTGTGAGGGCAGGGGACTGGACTCGATGATCTCTCAAGGTCCCTTCCAGTTTTAGTGTTCTATGATTCTATGATTCTATATGCCTAATTTTAAGCTCATGTTTAAGCGCTGGGATTACTGAAGAATTTATGCCTTTATTAAAATCTGGCATTGTGAAGTCAGAATCAATTTGTAAGTTGTTAGTGCAAAAGTCATCATCTAACCTTCCCTTCCAGATTTCTAAACATGAGATTTTTTTTAAATTAATGTTCTTAATTTAGAGCTCCATGTGATTGTGGTCATTTCAATTCCACACTGCCGCAATGCTTCTAAATGTTCTCATGTTGGTGTCATTAGGGTTTTATTGCAGGGAAAATGAACCAAATGAAAGTTTATCAGCTGTTTAATTAATACGCAGTTGCCAGTGCTTCTGGCCAGACATCTCCAAGTGGCAATCTCTTGTTTGCCTGTTACAAAAGGGAATGGGATCTAAGTACCAACTAACGACTGGTACCCACAATTAAGGCATTTATTTTCCCACACTCTGCCAATCCATGATGATTCCCCTGCAGAAAGAGGACATACAAGATGAAATATAATATTTGGGAAAAGGTTACTTACAGCTCCCGCCTGTTCTTAGTCACATTATTGCCTTTGTGCTAGGTGCTGCCCTGGAAAACTTACAATATAATTCGGCAAGACAGACACAGGAGGGGAGAGGAAACCGAGATACGAAATGGTGACATGACTAGTCCAAGGCTGCACAGCAAGTCAGTGGCAGAGTAGAGATTAGAACCAAGATCATCTGACACTCAGTCACGTGCCTGTCAAGACCACATTATCTCTATTAGCTTTTCTGATTGGCCATTGCTAAGAAGCTACAAGAAGATGGTGGTGGGGAGGAAGCATGGTAATAGCATAGCCTTAACACACCTCACTCTTCTACTGTGCTTTTCATCCATAGATCTCAAGCCACTTCACAAAGGAAGTCTATCATTATCTCCATTTTACAAGTGCGGAAACTAAGGCACACGTGTCTCTAGCCTGTGTCTGCCAGAAGCTGGGAATGGGCAAGAGGATAAATCACTTGATGATTCCCTTCTGAAGCACTTGGCAATGTCAGAAGACTGGATATGGAGCTAGATGGGACCTTTGATCTGACCCAATATGGCCGCTCGTCGGTTCTAAAGCAAGTAAGCAACTTTCACCCAGCAATCTAGCGGCAGAGCCTGGAATAGAACCCTAGTCTCCTACATCCTAACTGAATGGTATAGCCGCAGCCCACCGAGCTCAGGGGAGCTGGAAGTAATGACTCCAGTTCACTTCACTGGGCATTGGCTCAGGCCTCATACTAGTGGTGGGCAACCTGCAGCACATCAGGGTTCTCTGTGTGGCCCTCAAGACATTTTGTTTACCCTTGCCCAAGTGCAGGGTTGCCAGATTCTGTCCGCGTGGGTTTTTCCTCATCAGTATTACTCAGGAGACATGCACTTAAAACCAGGGAATGTAAATGGAGGTGTGTGCTGATTGCTCGCAACACTGACTGTGAGAGCTGTGCGTTCCCTCTGCATGTAGTCGAAGCGCTGCTGCGGTTCAGTTGGCACTCCCCATAGACACACACACACACACACACACACACACAGTCTAGGCACACATGCACATTTGGCAAAACTACCTCATCCTGAGAAAATATCTTGGTCAGGACAATCTTGCGGCCCACTGAGATGAAGGAGGGCCACTCATGAAGCCCACTCACTAGCCTAGGTTGTCCATTGCTGCCTCCTGCCCTCTGGAGGTGTGGGCAGGTCTCAAGTAGCCACCTTCCCCCAGTCCTTCCAACGATTCTGACATTGTATTTGAAACTTTTACACTCATTTCCAGTTATTTTGCTCTTATCTGGAGACTAGAAGCTCAAGCAACCTGCCCAAGCTGTCAGGAATGTTATCCCTTTCCATCCAAGATACATTAGATACATCCCTTTCCATCCAAAATACATTACATACCTGCAGACACACAGAAAGAGAGTCTGTCTGTCTACAGGCCTTTTACCCTGAATAGGGTGTAAACTGTTTGGTGTAGCCCTGCCCTGAACAAAACAGAACAGAGGGAGAATGACGTACATTGTAGCCACACATGGAGTTTGACTCTAATTGCAACCACAAGTAACGAGTGCTGCATGAGAAAGCAGGGCACCTGGAAAGTAAGGATGTAACATTTTGATTCACTGGTTAATCGAATACTCAATGCATCAACTATTCGATTAATTGATAAGGGTGCCTCCGACTTTGAAGAGTGCTGTTGCTACACTTGAAAGGCGAAAGCGCTGTGGAGAGCACGGGCCAGCGGGGGACTCAAGCAGTCCCCGCTAGCCCATGCTCCATGCAGTGCTGCCACTTTGAAACGCTGCAGAGAACCCGGCCCCAGGCTCCATGCAGTGCTCCCGCTTTGAAGCACCCCCTCCTTTCTGATAGAGGCAGCGGAAGGGGGGGAAGCGACTAGTTGACTAGTCATTCACATCCCTACCAGAAAGACAAATGAACGGAGGTATTACACACAGAATCAAAAGGGGGGGGTTAAAAAGAAACATCCTGTTTTATGATAACCGCCACACTACCACATTGCGGGCCAAATGACATTCCACATCTAAGTCAACATCAAGACTCCCATTCCCCTGATTTGCATCATGACATGGCCATTAGTGGCTTTCCTGCTTTCTGTCACCATGTGCGATCCACCACGTGCCTAAGATACTGAGAAGCATCATTTAATTCGCACCAGACGATTGGCCTCGTCAGCATAGTATCTGAGCCCCTCATGACCTTTACTCTATATTCATCCTCACAACATCCCTAATGAGGTAGGAATGGTCTCGCATACAGATGGAGAAATGAGATCTAAAGAGATTAAGTGACTTGCCCGAGGTCACACAGGAAGTCAGTGGTGGAGCAGGGACTTGAATCTAAGTCCCCCAACTCCTAGATTTTTTTTTAAATAGAACAAATGTCTAAGAACAATGTTTAATTATTTCTCCTTTCAACAGCATAACCTGGCTGAAATCTAAGAGTTCAGAACAGGTACACATGATGTATGTGCACCAAGCCATCACTGGTTCACCTTCAAGCTTCCAGGTTACAACATGGTACTGGGTGATGACAACACTTCACAATGGGAGGTCACAATTCATTCCCACCCTCCCCTATCAGAACAGCTGGCCTATAAAGCTCTACCCAATCACAAAGAGTGGCTCATAATATTGCACCAGAGTGAGACCAGGTAGCACGTTTCCATGGAATGTTCTTAGCTCTTCATTCAGATGTTCAGCACTGACATGGGGGGGGGGGGGGCGGCGCTCTTCTCTTGCTGGCCCCAGCTTAAAGGGCTGATGTACCACAGCATAACAAAGCTGTCACTCCCTAGGAATTCATGGCTACTAGAGCAGGTCAAAATGTTTACATTCTCAACTTTTCATCAATAATTCAGATTGTGACTTTCAACCCCCAAAACCTTCCAAAAGTTTTTGTGGAGCATGTGAATTGACATTTTTTTAGGGGGGGGGGAGGACAGCTACAAAAGCTAGCTTTTTTTTCAAATTAAAAAAAATAGTTGAATCATAGAAGCAAAAAACTGGAAGGTCATTTAGTCCAGTCCCCTGCACTCATGTCAGAACTAGGTCTGATCTAGAATCATAGAATCATAGAATTGGAAGAGACCTCGAGAGGTCATCAAATCCAGTCTCCTGCCCTCACAGCAGGACCAAACACCATCTAGATCATCCCTGACAGGTGTCTATCTAACCTGCTCTTAAACATATCCAGTGATGGAGATTCCACAGCCTCCCTAGGCAATTTATTCCAGTGTTTAACCACCCTGACCAGTAAGAAGTTTTTCCTAATGTCCAACCTAAACCTCTCTTGCTGCAATTTAAGTCCATTGCTTCTTGTCCTATCCTCAGAAGTTAAGAAGAACATTTGTCCTTCATGAATTTCCTATTTACTTCAGACCATTTCTCCAGTTTGTCCAGATCATTTTGAATTTGAATCCTATCTTCCAAAGCACTTCTAAATGTTCAAAAAACAGTAAAAAAAAGTCAAAAGATCTTCATATAAGCTCGAAAGCTTTTGTCTTCCATCAATAGAAGTTGATCCAATAAGAGATAATACCTCCTGCCCCTTGTTTTCCCTACTCTCCTGGGACCAACATGCTATAACAATACTGCAAACTAAGAATCCTCATGATGTTTTAACCAATTCTGGCTGCTACTGCTGCACATCACCAGCCATGTGGCATTTTATAACACCAGCAGGACAAGAATTCAGGCCCTCCTTCTCCAGTAAAGGCTTGTCTCCACTTAACGGGAGATCAAAGCTGCAGAGATCATTCTCCCTGGGTTCAATTTAGTGGGTCTAGTAAAGACACTCTAAATCAACGGCTAATTGCACCTCCATTGACTCCGGTACTCCACTGTGTCGCGAGGAGTAAGGAAAGTCAACAGGAGAGTTTCTCCCAACAACCTCCCACAGTGGGAACGCTGTGGCAATTCAACCTAAGGTGTGTTGACTCCAGCTACACTATTCACATAGCTGAGTTGCATATCTTAGGTCAACTTTCTCCCCTCGTGTAGACCTGGCCTAAGAACAGCCTGTCATTTAAAATGAGAATATCTTTCAACTGTTGGATGTATAGGGATTATGACACAATTAACCGATTCCTATTCCATCCACGACAGGACAAACTTTGGGCTAACTCATTATTATTTTAGTTTCAAGCACATCCAATTCACTTTCCCTGCAGACTGCGCCTTGACGGGTGGATGGGAACTTGTGTGCTCCCTGAGAGTTATTCTAGCAGGACCCAGGAGGCCTGGGCTCAATTGCCCAATTCAGACCCCGTGGGCAAGTTACTACCCTGTGCCTCAGTTCCCCATCTGTAAAATGGGGTGAATACATCTCGCCTTCACAGAAGTGTTATGAAGATAAAAACTATTATGTACAGATTAGTACAGTGGCAGGACCCATAAAAGTACATAGGCAGAGGTGGTATGCTGGTAAAACCAGGATGTTTTCCCACAAGGAGTGGGAAAGATGGCTTTATTCTGACTGGAACAAAAAGCATATCCCTAGAATGGTGCAAGTAGCATTATTATTGCTTTTCTGGTAAAATTCTCCTCCCAGAACCTCACAAGTCAGTAAGATTCATTTTCTGTTCCCTGTCCACTGACTAATCTCTCCTTCATCAGCTTCGAGGGGGAAATCCACATGCAGAGCAACGACAGAACTTCGGGAGTCCCATTCTGCCTGCGAGCGTCAAGGGAAATTTTAGCCCTATGCTTTAGACAGTCTCTACATTTCCTCCCTATTTGTGCCAGTTTGAGATATGCTGCTCCTAACCTGTAAGTGTTCCTGCTAGGAATGTTAAATATCGGTTCATTCTGATTAACCTCATGCATTCCTATCGGTTACTCGACTATTCTATAGTCCCCGGGGGTGGGGTCAGCAGCCAGTGCACTCTGACCTCACTTCCAAGGAGCCCCCCTGCTACCCTGAGCTGCTGCCTCTGTATCAGAGGCAGCAGCATAGAGTGCCAGGCGAGAGCTGATCCACGAGGGGAGCCAGTTTAAAGAACAGCTCCCCTCGTGGACCGGCTGCCTGTCACCCTGCACTGCTGCCTCTGATACAGAGGCAGCAGAGTGGGGTGTCAGCAGCCCCTATCTGGGGGAGGGGGTCTAAGCTCCCAGACCTGGTGCGAGCCAGAACTGAGCCGGGCTGCCTGCCCGCCTGACTGCTAATACACTTTAAATGCAGAGCCTCAGTGGAGGTAGGTCCCAGACCCAGCATGAGCCAGGATTGACTTGGGCTGCTGGCCAGCCTGCTAAAAAAATTACTGTCAAGGGTGGGCGGAGGGGGGAGGAGAATGTGTGTAGCTTTTGCTTATCAGCTGATTGGTTAATCGACTACACTGTGACATCCCTAGTTCCTGCTCTTGCCTTTTGAAATAGGCTCTATCAAAGCAGAGAACTAGGAACACAGGATTTCGAACCTCAGCCCTACCACCAGTGTGTTCTGCACCATGGGCAAATCATTAACCTTTCTCTGAGCCTCACCCACCTGGAAGCTGGTGATAGTATCTACCCATGCCCTGGCACTGAAGCATATTGAAGATGGAAAAACTGAGGGTGGTCTACATCTCTCCAAAACCTCTCTTGATTCTACATATGAAGAGAGTTGTAGACAAAGTAAGTTCTCTACTGGTACAAACATGATTCAATGAGGACAGGTGTTTTCTCCCACTTTACAAATGGGGAAACTGAGGCAGAGACATTAAGTGACTTGGTATCACGGTCAGCGCTAGGATTAGAACTTAAATTCCTGGCGCTCAATCCTCTCTTCGCACCATATTTTCTCCACCCCAACAGTGGCCACAATTGCCTTACTGATCCCGACAAACGGGCCAGTGCCCCATCCCACAAAATGGATTTTTATCATGATTGGATCTGAATGATGATGTAACATTTCCCCAGCCTGGTTTCCATAAAAGATATTCATATCCTTGCCACCGCCCCAGGGCCAATAGCAGACGGCAAGAACTGACAGTAAAAACATTTTTAAATAGAAAAACTGGTCAAGTGAACTTGGGCTAGAGAGGCCGAAGAGCAGCTTGACGGAGGAAAACAAAAAAGCTCAACTCGGCAGTTCTTACTGGCACAGTTTCATGACTGGCCAGAAGGCTGCTGAGAACTAACCCAGTATATTATTGGCATTATGCATCTGGGAAATGAGGGGTGGGGAGGAGTGGGGGTGAAGTGGTCAGAGAGAATGGGAAATGGAAATGAGCGAGACTTAGAACATTCAGCATATTCAGCCTCAAACGCAAAATCCACTCGGGCTCCCGTTCGCGAGGGATCACGAGGAAAAGGACCAAATCCCTGCTTTGCAAAGAGACACAGAACTTTACGATTCCAAACAAATTCACTGTAAAATAGAACACTGGGAAGAAAAGAAAAGAAAAGAAAAGAAAAGAAAAGAAAAGAAAAGAAAAGAAAAGAAAAGAAAATGGGATAGCTTCCCTCAGTGAAAGAACAACTTACTAGGCCATTACAGGAGGCAAGGGGAAATATTATTGTCTGGCCCTAACTTTATATATACATAATCTGACTTTTCAAATACATTTTCCCTCCTCCTCCGCTCTTTTTCTTTTAAAAGAAATAAGAAGGTGTCTGCTGTTATTGGTCTAATGAGCTAACTCTGAAATATGAGCTAAAGACAGCTCCCTAGCGGCTGCTGACTGTTCCACGGAGTGAGAGGAAACCTCTTTCAGAGTCCATCAGCACAAACCATTGCTGACAGCTTGGGACTACACAACACGCAGATTTATTTCACAGACAGCCACAGACAGGAATTTAGCACCCTGAGCTGGCCTCATGCTTAGCAGAGAAGGTGTTAAAATGCAACCACACAGAGCTCTCTCTCTCTCTCTCCCCCCACACCTCTTTGAACAAAACACAGGAGCATAATAATCAAGTGGTCACCTGTTCCAAGCAGCAGAACATCCAGCCCCCAAATAGTCCCCCCCAAAACTAAAGGCCTATATTGCAACGGAGAACCCGTAGGAGAAATCAGACAAGCCTGACAACTAATGCTGTTGCTGACTGAGTTCAGCTCCCACATCTCCAAAATTTCCAAATATTTTGTGCGACCTTTCATCTTACATATTAATTTATTTCCAAACAGCAAATGCCATTTGTATCTTGGAATCGCTTCATTCATTGGCGATGATTTAAAGGGTGGGGGGGGGAAACTCAAAGAGCGTATTACACAGTTGGCTGATACTACATAGCCTGAGGGATATTTTTTTAATTCTGGTTTTAACTTAAAAGTAGAAGGGAGTTTTAAAAAACCATTTCTCCGAAAATTTGCTTTTAAAGATTAAAGAGGAATTTACAGAGATTTACACCAGTTGGGTTTAATAACGTGTTGAGAAGCCAACGTTTTAAGAAATGGTCAGGCTGGTTACTTTGGATGGATACCAAAAACAAAAGAGGCACTTTTATTCCTATTAATGCAACTGACAAAGCTCCATCCGGGCTTGGAAACCAGAAACGAAAGGAAATTTAATACAGTTGGGAACACGGTTATTAGTGATTAGATTTACAAATCTCGCTTGCATACACTCTGTGCTCCTATTTTTAGGCTTTCAGGAAATAAAAAACCCTTATTAATGGCAATCCGCGCATGTGTGTAGGAGGAATATTCAATTTATGTTTCTCATTCAGCATGCTGGTTTTCATGCAAAGTGCTAGAGCAATTATACCGGCCAGCATGCTGTACCTGAAATTTTGCAAGCATCATTAGTATTATTATTCATCTCCTTGATTACTTTCATTTGCGTTACATTCCCATAGATACTACCACTGAGATACTAATTCTTCCCTCTGCTTGTCAACATAACTCATGTTGGCCACCTGCCTTAAGGGAAACAATAAACTATGTTACAGCAGGAAAAAATATTAATAAGTTCAATAGGAGATTCCTTCGCTGGGTCTAGAAACACACTAGATGATGTAATAGAGATGGAGAAGATCTAAGCTGTTATAAATCTGATTCCACTGACAGACTAGCCTAAGAAATAAGGATGCAAGGAGACATATTAAAGCACAGTATTAACTGTAGAAGCCAATTCTCTGCTCAGTGACTGGTACAAAAGGCTTCGTACTAATTTAATTCTCTTTCCTACAGAAAGAGATAGCTACCAATGTATATCATTAGACTAGAAATGCCTTAGGCACTTGGGACCGGGACCTATATTCCTAAGTCACTTAGGGTACGTCTACACAGCAGTGTTATTTCAAACTGATGTTATTCCGAAATAACATAGTCCGCAGCTTCACTACAAGCAGTTATTTCAACATAATGTCAAAATAATGTTGAGCTGGAGGACTTCTTACTCTGACTCCTGTAACCCTCATTTTATAAGGAGTAAGGGAAGTCGGAGAAAGAGTGCTCTACCTCGGACTTCCTGCTGTGTAGACAGCACCAAAAGCCAAAATAAGCTATTTCAATTTAAGCTACGCAATTGATGTAGCTCAAGTTACGTAGCTTATTTCGGCTTTAGCCCTGCTGTGCAGACATGCCCTTAGAGTCTAATGATATACTATAGGACCTATATTTGAAAATGGGGCTTAGATTCGAAGTTACTTAGGCACTTTTGAAAATGTTACCCTGTGATTTTTTCATACATTCATAGAGTCCAAGGCCAGGAAAGATCATTGTAATAATCTAGGCTGACCTTCCACATAAGGAAAGAATCTCAGTTACTAGAGACTTTTAAGAGCAGATTAGACAAACACTGGTCAGGGATGGTCCAAATAATACTTAGTCCTGCCCAGAGTGCAAGACATTGGACTAGATGATCTCTCAAGGTCCCTTCCAGTCCCACCCTTCTATGATTCGGTAACATAGGCCATAAGACTTCCCCAACATCATTTCTTTCGAACGTCCTTTTAAAAACACATCCATCATGATTTTAAAATTGCTATTGATGGAGAATCTACCCTCAACCTCGGTCCATTGTTCCAATGGTTGACTACTTAAAAACCTTGGACAAAATTTTCAACCACAGGCACCATCCTCAGAAGGCATAAATTTGCCCAAGCCATTGACTTCAATGGAGCTGCGGCAATTCACACCAGTGGAAGGTCTGCTTCATAGAGAGGCTCCTAAAGTCCATATTTAGGCTGTAAATGGCCCGGTATTCAGGAATGCTGAGCACCCTGCTGCTCCTGTTGACTTCAGGTCACTTATCTTGGAAGGGGGGGGATCTTTCGAAAGCCGCCCAGTGGATTTGGAATCTTAATTCCCAGTCTTTTTCATCTTGTGGGCAGTCAAAATAGGGTTTAAAGAGACTAACTGTAGGCTCTTATTTTTGAAACTCTTTACCCTTAAGCCTGGCCATTTTCAGAGAAAAGCTTGGATTTGCAGCAAGTGCGGAGATTTGAGAACAACCTGCAAAGAGCAACCATGAGATCTAATCCTTTCAGGAGGTTACATTTCCCTTCTCTCTCTCTGCCTCCCGCCTCCCCCACTCGCCCAGAGTTCCCTAAATCAATATCAACAGCTTGAGATGATCCTGTGGATGTTCAATTAGAAGCTGCTCGCCTTTTAACACCCTAAGTCATTCCTGATGTAGGTTAAGGAACTCTCTCTCTCTGCCCCAGTGTAACTGGGCAGTGTATTAACTAGATTGCTCAATAGCAGCAGAAATGTGTTTGCATTCCAAGGTGAAATCTATTAAGGGGGAAAGATGAAGTGTGAGATTTCAGGGCAGACAAGATGATCAGATAATGACATGATCCTACACAACAGTGGGTACGGTTACCATTTTAATCTGAGCTATTTGTTTACTCTCCCCTCTTCCCACCTACATAGTATACGAGGCTCTAGATTTTAATACTAGATACAGAGGTGAAAGTCAGAATCACCCTCGCGTTGCTCAGTGTTAGATGCTTATCTGAGCAGGTCAAGTCTGAAAAACTGGACTGCAAATCTCATTGGTGTCTGTCTCCCCCTTTAAATACATTTATAAAAAACTTCCTAGCACCTTTGAATATTCAAATGAAGAACTTCGGTTTTAAAAAGTCAATGTCAGTAAAAGAGCACAGCCCCAACCCAAGTTAGTAGCAGAAATTTTAAAAAAGCATCCTGAAAACATGCAATTTACTAAGGAATCCAATACTCTCCGCCTCTGGCAAGCAGATGGGCTGTGCAGGTCGTCTACTCTGGGAGACACTGTGATCTAATGGGCTGGGCTAGGGGTCAGGAGACAATGTGTGTTATAGCCCCAGCACTACCACTATCCTACTGTGGGAGCTGGGGCAAGTCATTTCCCTTTTTTGTGCCTCTATTTCCCTCCTCACCCTGTCCATTTTATCTGTGTAGAATGTCAGTTCTACGGGGAGTTGTCTTTTCTTATTATGGCTCTGATTCACAGCTCACTGAGGTCCATGGAATGACTCCCATTTATTACAATGGGCTTTGGATTGGGTTCTGTGCCTGTACAGCAATTAGCACAATCTGAGTTGTAGGCACTATTGTACTAAATAGTAAGATGGGCAACAAACTATAGCACTGTTGCAATAGGAGGGGCTGAATTCCAGCTGAGAACACACTCCTGTCCTTCTCAACAGCCTCTCCTGGTATTCCAGCACATCCATTCCAAACACTGGAGGCCTGGAAAAGTGAAGGGAAAAATTGGCTCCAGAAAAAGATTTGTTACTCTTCATCCTTACCCATGTCTCAGATCCCTGGGGCCACGTCTACACTAGAAACTATTTTGAAATTAGTAAATTTCACTTAACTCCCAATTTAACAAATTCGAGCTAGCTTGTCCACACTACAGGGAAGCCTCAAAATTAGTCCAAGGCAGGCTCCATTAATGTGGATGTGCTATCTTGGACTTAGAGCCCCAGGAAGCACTGGGGAGTAATTTGTTCGAATTACTCTGGGGAGTAGTTATTTTGAAATAGAGGCACCGGAGCATCCACACTACCATTATTTCAAAATAACTATTTTGGAATTAGTGTTATTCCTCATGAAAAGCAGGAATACAGCTTTCTAATTAAGCAACCTGTTATTTCGCAATAACAGGATTGGTAGTGTGAACGCTCTGCTTATAAATTCATCCTTGGGGGCGGGGGGGTTACAAATACAGTGCCAATGTAGACCAGGGCTAACTGGGAAAGCCCTGATGAATCCCAAACTGTAGAAGCTCACATATGTACACAGATGTTCCCCAAACTCCAGGGATTCAGGCCCAGGGCCTTGATCTATTTGCAACTCAGACCTGGATTTCTAGCCTTTCCTACTACTCTATGTTCTAAGTATGTGCACTGAAAGGCAATTCTCTAGTATAGACAATAAATACTTATAAATCTGTATAACTCTGGATTCTTGTGGTCCTACTTTACCTTCCTTTCCTCCTTTTTTAAGTTTAGAAAAACCTACAGGCAGCTTGCATGAAAAAAAAAGGCCAAAAAGGGAAAAACTAGAACTGGTTGGAAACCTCCCTCTCTCTCTGACCATTCTACATTTATAATCTTTCTACTGAAAAACCACAACATTTTCAGCTGAAAAAAAAAAACATTTTACATGTTTTCAATTATTTTTTTACTGTGTGGTTTTACTTTCTCCCTCACCCCCTCCAAAAAAAAAAGAGTTCTACGAAATCATGTTCATGTTTTCAAAAAAACAATTTTCTATTGAAAAAAGTTCTATGGAAAATTTTGGGCCAACCCTACAAAAACCCTCGGCTGATAAACTAAAGGCTGGAATTGACTCATGAGGGAGATCTACACAAAAAGAATACTGGAATCATGAAGGATTAGGACTTATGCTGATTTACACCATTAGGCTACGTCTGCACTACAGTGCTATTTCGGGATACCGGAGGTACCTCAAAATAGCTATTCTGTGTCTTTTGAGCGCACCCATTATTTCAAAATATAACAGGCTCGCTATTCTGTCATCCCTGTAAACCTCATTCCACGAGGAGTAAGGGACATTTCGGAATTGCAATTTATTTCGAAATAAGTGCGGTGTAGATGGTGCCAAATTTCAAAATAAGCTATTTCGAAATTGACTCAAAGTAAGCTGTGCAATTTGCTTGGCTTTTTTTGAGCTACAGGAGCAATGTAGATGCACCCTTTCAGCATATAACCTTAAGAGCAAACACTGGTAGGACAATGGGGTTCAGGTCCATCCTAGAAAGGAGAGATTGGATGCTTCCCTGAAGCTTATCAAGTTTGGATGCTAATGTGTTTATCTTCCCTGATCACCCTTTCTCCAACCAGATAATCCCCTTCCCTTACTCTGGACCTTATAACTTCCATTATCCACTCAGCCCCCATATTTCTTTTTCATTACATGCTCCTTTCCCCGTCCCTGCTTCTCAGCATCTCCACCCCAACCATGCCCCTTAAGTTTCTTTGCATTCCATTGTAGGGGGGGGTTCCCTCAGCAGATCAGACTTGGTTGGGTCCATGACAGCTGTTGTCTTCATACACACAGCGTGCGGCTGACCCTGAAGAAGCACAAGTAACTGATTGAGTTTGAAGACAGCAGCATGGGGCTTCATCAGACTTGGCTGAAAATCTACTGCATTTTTTTTTCAGGCTAATAGGTGCCCCAAATGAACCTCTGATGGAACGCTGGGAGTGCTGGGAAATACGTGTTAGTCTCAAAGGTGCTGCAAGACTATTGGTTGTTTTTTTTAAGTTTTTCCAGTTACAGACTAACTCTGCTACCCCTCTGACAGGATTACTTGGCCAGAGATTCAGCTGGGTTCCCCTTAATTTTACCTATCTCATAGAATTGGAAGGGACCTTGAGAGGTCATCAAGTCCAGTCCCCTACTCTCATGGCAGGATCAAATACCACCCCTGACAGATTTGCCCCAGATCCCTCAATAGCTCCAGGGAGGATTAAACTCACAACCCTGGATTTAGCATGCCAATGCTCAAACCACTGAGCTATCTCACCCAGCCTACCTATGGGAGAGAAAAAAACACAGTGGAAAGAGGTGACGTCCATTCATCACTGCTAAGCTAGAGAGCAGGAGCAGACGGGTATTATACTCCAAAGCAGACGGACATGAGAGGAGGGTTTGCTTGGACAAAGAATCAAGTTAGTCCTACTGACTATTTTCAATTCAGCCCATACCAGCTATCCAAGATGGGTATTTATCTCAGTGCTTTTCTCCAGCACTGTGGATTGTGCTACAGGAAACCTCAGGGAATGTTTGTAAGAAGCAGATTCAGATCGGAACACACACAGCTGACTGGGGGTTTATAAAGCTCTCCTTCCCACCCAGCGAGATGTGTGTCACACTGTGTCTACACCACAATCTTGTCATAAGCAATATCCCCTCCCCATGGCATACTCCTGTGCATGCACCTAAAGTATTAAGATAAATGACGGAAGAAGTGGCGGGGGAGGAGGGTGTAATTTCAAACTAAGCATAAGAGTTAATCGCCTGCCTGCGCACAGTCACATTTCATACCGAAGAAAGAAACAGGCACCATGCAGAGCAGGAGGGTGTAAGATCAGAGTGAATGTCCCATCTGTGATCCATACGACTGATGTCCAGAGGAGAGCGGTGCAGAGACAGAAAGCTCAATGCCACCAGCGAGATGCATTATCCTTTATTATTTGTACTACAGTATCATCAAGAGGCCACGGTTAGGCCTGGGGCTCCTCTGTGCTAGGCGCTGAGCGTACTACACAGTCCCTGACTCACAAAGCTAATAACCTACATCCTCCCAGACGTTCACACAGTGCAATTTAAATGTAAAGGCATTCGCGGCCATGTCATTTCCATTCATATAAACAAGTATTGTCCCTCTAGACCCCTGTCCTAACTGTTCCATTTGGAAAAGAACGAGTCATCATGTGGCACCTTAGAAACTAACAAAAATAGATAGCATCATGAGCTTTCATGGGTGAAAGCCACTTCATCAGATGAGGAGCTGGAGTGCAAATAACAGACACCAAGTTGTTTATAACATAAAAAAAAGGTACCTCTCGATTGCAATACGATATATTTTTGTTAGTCTCTAAGGGTGCATCTACACTGCACCGTTATTCCGAGATAACTAGCGTTATTTCGAAATAACAATGCGAGCGTCTACACAGCCATTCTGTTATTTTGAAATAATTTTGAAATAATGGGCGGCTTATTCCAAAATCTGTAAACCTCATTCTACGAGGAATAACACCTATTCCAAAATAGCTATTTTGAAGTAAGGCGTGTGTAGACGCTCCACTGCTGCTATTTCGAAATAGCCCCTCACCAGAGCCATTCTAAGTTATTCCTCCCCAGGCTCTAAATCAAGATAGCACATCCTCATTAGGGAAACCTGTCTCAGACTCATTTTGAGGCTTCCCTGCAATATAGACATGCTATTTCGAAATAAGCTATTTCAGAATGACTATTCCGGAATAGTTTATTTCAAAATAAGCATGCAGTGTAGAAGTACCTTAAGGGAATGTCTGAACTGGGGAGTTATTTTGAAATAACTCCCCTTATTTTGAAATAACAAAGGCAAGCGTCCACACTACGGGATCATCTAGACAATGCTGAAGTTTCGAAAGAGGATATGCAAATTCCATGGCAATTTGCATATTTTCTTCTGGTCTCACTTTCTAAAGTGGAGCTTTCGAAAGTGAAAGTAGTCGGGATGCAGGTTTTTTGGCAAACCCTCCCCCCCCCCTTTTAAGAAAAGCCGCGTAAACCTCATTTTTTGAGGAAGAACGGCTTTTCGAAAAAGGGGGGGGTTGCCAAAAAAACCACATCCCGACTACTTTCGCTTCCGAAAGCGCCACTTTTCAAAAGTGAGATTGGAAGAAGATATGCACATTCATGGGAATGTGCATATCCTCTTTCAAAACTTCAGCGTCTGATGAGCCCTACCAAGCCTGTTATTTCAAAATAATGGGCTTGTTATTTCAAAATAATAACTCCTATCCGTAAAGAGGAATAAGCTTATTTTGAAATAAGTTATTCTGAAATAACAACTCCAGAAATAACGATTTCAAAATCACCTGGTAGTGTAGACATGGCCTGTGGTGCCACAGGACTGCTCATGGTTTTTAAAGTTACAGATTAACACAGCTGCCCTCTGAGGCTTTGTTCCATTTTAGTGCTGTTGTATATACGTTACCTCCAAGATTTATCTTGAAAACTGAAGGCACAATTAAAAAATGTGCTCATCTTCACACAAAGCTCACCCACATTGTTCCCCATTAAAGACAAAAGGAGTGGTGCATAGCACAGCCCTTATTTATAATCCTCTGTACATTCACAAAAAAGTCATGAACTACATAATATCAGTTCTTATAGACTGACATATTTCCCTGATCTTTCATGAGCCACATGGGGAAACAGTTTTCGCCTGATCTGAATGAAGAAGAAAAACAGTGATCCTAATCAACCATTTACCCTTAGTGGCTTCCCTAAACAAATCTGGGAAAGAGCTTAAAGGCTTGGGAATATCCTCGACCCTGCTTGATGCACTGTAATAACCTTACCTAATTATACTGATATAAAAACTAATTGGAAAGATAGCAAATGTCAGGGTAAGATGCAAATTGTAGGGTGTTAATTGCTGAACAGGTGCTGGAATAGAATTAAATGAGCATCCTGATTAGGAGAGTGGAAAAAACAAATGTGGACCCCCGAAATCAA
This sequence comes from Pelochelys cantorii, assembly GCA_032595735.1. NCBI lineage: Eukaryota > Metazoa > Chordata > Testudines > Trionychidae > Pelochelys > Pelochelys cantorii. The sequence continues at coordinate 9,373,954 of CM064355.1, read as the reverse complement.
GTTGGCCACGTGAATTATTTAGCAGCCTCCTTGTACCAGCGAAAGGTCATGTTGATGTGACCTCTGCTTTGTGATGGGTGGGCTAAGAAAACAATAGCGAACTCCAGGAGAAAACACAGCTTTAATGAGAGAAGGAGAGGGAGAGGAAAAAAAAGATAGAAAGAGAAAGAATTATAGAACACTAGTACAGGAAGGAACCTCCAGAGTCATCAAGTCCGGATCCCTGCACTTATGGCAGGACCAAGCACCATCTAGATCATCCCTGACAGGTGTTTGTCTAGATTGCTCTTAAAAATCTCCAGCGATGGAGATTCCACCACCTCCCTGGGCAATTTATTCCAGTGTTTAACCACCCCGACAGGAAGTTTTTCCTAATGTCCAACCTAAACCTCCCTTGCAGCAATTTAAGCTCATTGCTTCCTGTCCTATCAGCAGAGGTTAAGGAGACTAATGCTTCTCCTTCCTCCTTGTAAAAACCTTATAGATACTTGAAAGCTGTTATGTCCCCTCTCAATCTTCTCTTTGCCAGACTAAACAAACCCAATTTGTTTCAGTCTTCCCTCATAGCTCATGTTTTCCAGACCTTTAATCATTTTTGTTGCTCTTCTCTGGACCTTCTCCAGTTTGAGCACCTCTTTGAACTTCGAAACCTACTACATTTGGAACACTGGGATAAGGGGTGATTAATGTAGCACTGGTGGAAGGTTGCACATGGACCATCCTGGTGACTGAAATTATTTATCTGTAAAATGGTTACAGTAAAGACAGCAACCACCTCACCAACATATCAGAACCTAATCTACAGGAATCCTGACAAAGTTGGGAAAAAGTCTCCATGGCTGCCCAGATTTTGTCAGCTGGTGAGCATGTGTCCAATTAGTGCCATTTGTGGTGGTTGTTTTGTGATGTGTACATTGGCCCAAAACAATAATGGGCTAAAATCTGGGGTAGGCAGCCTCTTTCCATTCTGTATTTGCACAGCATCTAGCACAATGGGCCTGGTTCATGATCGAGTCTCGCAGGCACTTGTTTAAGACAAATCATAATTTTTTTAAAAATCAGATCTTTCACATAGACCACTATAGGTATGTCTACACAGCATCATGGAGCAATTCTGGGGATGGGGTGTGACAATAAAGCACCAGCCAAAGCTGCAATATAAAAACAACCTCTAACTATTTTTGACACTCTAAGGCTAGCCCCACGAGCACAAGTCTTGGGCTAGGGATCTCTCCCCCAGATGCCATACCCCAAAAAGTCATTGTATATTTCAGTTCCCACTGATAACCAGTGGATTAGAACAACTGACTAAAAGGCACAAGGCTACTTTTTCTCATTTGCATCAAATATTATTTGTGTTAATGGTACAATATCCATATGCGATTAGATTAATCTTTAGGAGCCAACTGAAATTTTCCTAATCTGGAGTTTGAGATTACTTTTTTAAATTAAAAAAATCATCTATTTTTGCTAGCACCTCCTCTCCAAAAAAAGTTTCAATGAAAACTTTTGTTGGAATTTTTACAGGATTTGCAAGAAGTGATAGACCTGGACTAATTTTTTTTTTTTTTTGGACAACTGAAAAATTTCATCAACCTTGTAAAACATTTGTAAAAACAATAAAAATTCAGCCAGTTCTAGAGATAGGTTTGTAAACCACAGCTCAGGTTTGCTGCAAACACAAAGAAAAGAACAAAGACCGAGTTCTTCAATCCAGTTCAGCTAATGAACATGTAATTCTCTACAAGTGGTGGCAATTAATAGTTGCTATTTAAAATTATTATTTGCATCACAGTCGCACATAGAGAATGCAACGTAGACCATGGCACTAATAGACACTAATAAGGGTGCGCCTACATAGCACCCTAAACTTGAAATAAGATATGCAATTTGCGCTACGCAAATTGTGTAACTTATTTTGATTGTATTTTGAAATACCTTATTTTGAAATTTGGCGCATCTACACAGCACCAAATTTCGAAATAATGTGCTATTTTGACACATCTGGGTTACAGGGATGCCGAAATAGTGCGCCTGTTATTTTGAAAAATATTTCGAAATAACGGGCGCGTTTAAAACATGCGATGTCGCTGTTTTGGGATACCTGTCTAGACGTACCCTAACAGACAGTCCATGCCTCAAACAGCTGACAATCTAAAGAGACAAGGTAGACAAAGAATAAGAAGAAAGAATGTAAGTAAATATTAAGGGGCTGATTCTCATTTACACTAAAAATATTTATTCCACTGACATGTAAAAGGGTCTTAAAATGGCAAATATACTGCTACTTTAAGGCCCCTTTATCAGAGCAGGGCAGCCTGGGTTTAAATGGGAACCGGATTCTAATTATTTGTGACACATTAACATTGCAAAGGTATATTTTACCGCTTTGATCGCACTTTGCAGAAGAAACTCTCATAGTATTTGTCAATCCACCAATGAAGTTGTTGAGGATTGTGCCCATATATTGCAAATGATCAAACTAAGGCATAGAGCCCATGACTTTCAATGGGACTTGGGCTCCTATGTCATGTCAATGCTCTTGAAAATCCCACCCAAGGAGGCTAAACAATTTGCCTAAGAGGACTCAGAATACCAGGGCCAGAACCTGAATGTGAGAGACTCAGCTCCCTCTCCCCTGCTCTAACCATTAGACAATATTTCCACAGGAAAGATACCTTAAGCACATGGTTCCAGGTGGTCTAAATGCCACATAAAGAATTACATGGTTAACCCATACCAAATAACTCATAGGGGAACAGATTCTACTTCAGGGAGAAATGAAGAATTTGAGAGAGTTCTTGGCCGAAAAATAAAAACTCTGAAAACTTAGATTTATGACACTGAAAACTGAGGCTCCTTTTGTATCCAGGGGGTCTGATGCAGTGTGGGCGACGGCAGAGTAGAGTGGGAATTTATGCTACTATCCCTCTCCTGGGATAAAGACAAACAATTTATTATCTGTACGCCTTCCACCTTGGGGCCTCCTCTCTTGGAGGAGATGACTGCCAGTCATACTCGATTCTGCAAGCTTATATTTAATGTTTGCAATATGGGTTCGATGCAGCAGGAGCACAGGCAGGCAAAGTTAATTTCTCAAGTTCAGATCTATGTCTTTTAGAGGGGAAAGGTCAGCACTTAACCAGCTAGTCTCTCCAATGACTTTCGGTTTAATCCCTCTGCTCAACCTAGCACTAACAGGGAAGGTGCAGCTGAAATGTCCTGAAAAAAGAGCTGGAGTATTAAACTAGGTGAAATCTAAATATTCTTTTAAAATGCTACATACATAGTAGATGAATGGAATATATATACATGCACACACACACACAGAGGCTTGTACATATACTACACATACACACACAGAATATACACACCCTCACGTATCTATACAGATAGCTATACACACACTATATCTTAGCCTGTGCAATGTGAATTCAGCCCCCTTGTGGATTTGCATTATAATACAGTCTTTTACTACGTGTTTCACATTTTGTTTTCTTCACAGAACCCCTGCCTCAATCAGTGCAGTTGCTCTCAGTCTCCGCGCTCAGCCAATCCCAGTTCTTTTCCTCCTGGCTCCTCATCTGTCCTGCCTCACTCCCATATCCTACCAAATTAGGGCAGATTTTCATCCTGGACTTAAAGCCACTCCCCTCCAAATTGGAAGTCCCTGTTCCAAAGCCTAGGATCTTTACAAGGAAAAGGTCTCCACATTTTTTTTTAACCGTGGGCAAAACAACATATTTTTTCCTGGTCTTGTTCTCAGAAATGGTAGACATGGTTTTATCTGATATTTTCCAAACAGAATTCAGCCTGAGGCAGGTATCCAGCATAGAAATGCTCAGGGCAAAAGGTTAAAGTCTGGCATAGTAAAAAAGAAATTAAAAACAAATATTTATAAGTATTGGGTGCTAAACTGAGGTGGTGGTAAGATACTGGGGACCCATTTTTAAAGAGCAGATAGATTTTGAAAAGTAAATAGCAACAAAATTCTGTTAACAAATCAATACCTCACCATTTTGTACACACCCACACTGAACATCCCAGGCGGCCATTTTGTGTTCAAGTCCAAGGGACGAGTCCTCAGCTGCTATAAATGGTAATAACTCCGATACATAGCACTATGAGATATAATACTTAATCCTGCCATGAGTGCAGGGAGCCGGACTAGATGGCCTCCCTTCCGGTTATATTATTCTATTAAACCATTCTATATGCCCCTCTACATCACCCAGTACCTCCTCAAAAGCCCCTCTTTGGCACCAACCAGAGCTATCCTCGGGGCAGTTTGTTAGGCGTTGGCTTTGTTTTTGTCAAATGGTGATACCCCATGGAACTGAAATACCACCCAACATGCATGCATGGAAATGCTGGTGGTGTTCAGGTCAACATATCAGCCTAATTTATCTGAAGAAGGTTTCAGTTTTTGCTTACAAACCCACAGCGGGCGGATGGCAACAGGCACTACAGAGAAACAATGTCAAAACCAATACCACTGAAACGGTTAAGGTCACTGCTTCTGAAAGACAACCATGTTTTAGACAAGTTATCATGCAGGACCCCCAGTCAGCTTGTGTTGCTTGGCTAAATAGTCAAAAACTGACAGTGATATTTTTGAAGGCACAGAACTCAAGATAGAAAATGAGAGAACCAGATGTCTTGAAGGAATGCTGGGAAATGCTTGAGATAAAGTGCTTTTTTTCCCCTCCCTTTACCAAGAATGTCCCAAAGGATCTTGAGGCTCCCGGTCAACAAGTGACACTGACACAACATTACATATTTTTCCATCCCTCTTTTTAATTGAAGGGTTTTGACTGACCAGGCATATAACATTTTTTCAGCAGCTGTCTCAGGCATTCCCCGGTCAGGTATTTGGTCAACATCAAACAGAATGTTGTTCTACACTGGTGCAGATGCTGTCCTGCAGTTTGAGAAGACAATCCAAAGGTGCTAAACCCGCACAGCTGGTTCTATTAAAAAGCCTTCATTCAGGAAACCAGCCCTATTCAAGGCAGCTTGAGCTTAAGTACCACTGAGTTAAGTGCTCTCCTAACTCGGAGTGGATTTAAAGGATGTGTGCAGAACTTTCCTCAGTCAGGGTCTAAGCCAGCTGCAGAAGGCACTAAGACCAGGTCTACACTAGACCAGAAAGGTCGGCTTAAGGCAGTGGTCCCCAACCTTTTTAAGCACAAGATCACTTTTTGAATTTAAGTGCAATCCAGGATCTACCTCAAACCCAAATCTCCTTGCCCCGCCTCCTTCATGACCCTTCTTTGAGGCCCTGCCCCTGCTCACTCCGTCCACCCTCCCTCACTCCCTCCCCCATTCTCCCTCCCTTTCACTACATAGGGGCAGAGGGTTGGGGCACAGGCTCTGGTCTTGGGCCAAGGGATTTGGAGTGTGAGGGGGGCTTCGAGCTGAGCCTGGGGCAGGGTCTTGGGGTGCAGAAGGAGGTTCATGACTGGGGAAGGGGATCCGAGCTGGCTCCAGCTGGACACTGCTTATCTCCAGTGGCTCCTGGGTGGTGGTGCAGTGGGGCTAAGGCAGGCTCCCCGCTGCCCTGGCCCTGCACCACTCTCAAAAGCAGCCAGCAAACCCCCTCCATCCTAAGCCCTGTTGTGCTCCCCCCCACTCCATTCTGTGGAGATAGAATACAGGGTGGGAGGGGGGCACCCTGACATCAGCCCCCTCCTCTCCCTCCCCTGCTCTGCACTACAAGCAGGAGGCTCCAAGGCAAAGGGCGGAGATGCGCAGAAGAGGGGGGAGGGACAGCTGAAGTGCTGCGCATGGTAGCCTCTTGGCCAAACCAGTGAGGATCACCTGTTAGCGGCTCCAAAATCTACCAGTAGATCCCGATCTACCAATTGGTGACCACTGGCTTAAGGTATGCAACTCCAGCTGTGTAGAATGCGTAGCAGGAGTCAGCTTCCCTTAAACCAAGCGTGGCGGCGTCCACACAGCAGGCAGCTGACAGGAGCAAATGCTTCCACCATCTTCCCTCACTCCTCATGACTGCCAGGAGTACAGGTGCCAGCTGGAGCTGCCCTCAGCATTCGATTTACGGGTCTATACTACACCCACTAAGTCAAACGCCAGAACATTGATCTCCAGGACAGCGAGTGAAGACGTGCCTTAAGTCACCTTGGAGGAGGCACTCAGTAAGGCTGCAGAATCAGGCCCTTTAACCCAGCTAGACCTGTTGGCCCTCACAGAACACACTGGAAGCAAAGGTGTCTGCTTTTATGGAGTAGTTTGCAGGCTGGGGCCTGTTGCTAAAGATTTTGAAGAGAAACATTTGTAAGAAAAAATATGAGGAATGTCCACCTGATGGCATCGTTTAGAAACAAAGCGGAGGGGTTTTTACACTTGGTAAATAGCAAATAAGGGGCCAATGTTGTATAGCTTGCTTTAAGATGCCATGTAGCATTTCTATATTTATATTTATGTGCACCTCTATAAGAGCCAAGTATTATTATTATTATTTCACACTTTAAAAATAAAGACACATAATCAGCATTGCCAACTCCCATGATGGTTGGTGCTTTTCTCAAAGTCCCACCTCCTGGTGTCATGTGAACACATGAGAATTTTAGCTTTCATGTTTTTTAAAAAAAAGTTTCTGGGCCACTACACAGCACCAGAAACTCGAAATAAGATATGTAATTTGCGTTACGCAAATTGCATTGCTTATTTCGAGTCTATTTCAAATTAGGTTATTTCGTCATTTGGCACTGTCTACACAGCACCAAATTTTGAAATAAAGCACTATTTATAGCCATCCTTTACTCCTCGTAGAATGAGGTTTACAGGGATGGTGAAATAGCGCGTCTGCTATATTTTGAAATAGCGTATGCGTTCAAAAGATGCGGGGTAGCTATTTCGGGATACCTCTGGTATCCTGAAATAACTTTGCTGTGTAGACATACCCTGAGTTATAGAGACAAGCTTGAAAAATGTGAACCCTAAACAAAAACACAACAGAAAAGAGCCGCCGATTTATTACATCTCATGATTTTGAAGCCACATTTTTGGGGAGAAAGGTCCTGACTCGCAATAACTGAGCATTTGAGTTTGGCAATACTGCAGATTCTATATGTTGGTGTATCTAGGCAGGTTCCTACAACAAGGCACCTTTACCAAACTGAATTAAATTTCTGTCTGCAATGTGCTGTCTGTTTACTTTTTGCACTTGTGTGTGACTAGTGAAAATAAACTTGCCTGCCTATTCATCCGCATCTCTGCTCTTTCATTTTTTTGATTATGCTGCATAGTCTCTGCAAGGGAATATCTGCTAAACCCAAACAAAATACCCTGTAGCAACTCAATAATTTTTTTCCTTCATCTTAAAGTTTATTAGTTTTTAAAAGTGCCACTTTTTTTTTAAGTCTAAACCATCTATCTGGGATTTTTTTTATCTTACACTAGGGTCTGCAGGCTCCCAGCTATAGTTGGGATCCCAGGAAATTAGGTGTTGTACGTGTTCTTTTCAAGAAACAGTTCCTGCCCTGAAGAATTTACATTCTAAATAGACAAGACAGACCCAAATAGTGGGAGAAAGGAAGTGTGGTTATCCCTATGTTAGAGATGCTGAAGCTAAGGAAGAGTGTGATTAAATAAGCTGTCTGAAGTCACACTGAAAGTTTATGTTAAAGGCAGGAGTTGAGCCCTGGTCTTGTGCATCCCAGTCCAAATGCCTTAATCACGAGACCATTCCTCCGCTCTGGGAGACCGCTTCTGCAAAGCATTTAAGCACATGCTTATGTTCCATTGAAGTTGGTGGAAATGAAGCAGGTGCATACATGCTTTGCTGAATCAGGGCCTAGATAAATGGCATTTATGAATGTAGTATGTGAGTGTACAATTGTGGCCTTTGAAAGATAATTAAATACAGCTTGAATCTGCCACCAACACACACTGCAGCAAGTCCAGTTTCTTTATACAAGATTAGCTGGGGGGTTATTCACTTTGTATTGGCTTCCAATTTCTTCAGACTCCATTGTCATCACCCTCATTATGGCACCTCTTTAAAAACAATTCCGTGATGTTCCTCCACGGTGGGCATTTTGAAAAAGCATGCCCGCATGTGTGTGTGTGTGTGTGTGGTTGGTTAATGCACATACACCTGGCACACTTGTGTTTTTGCAGTGCAGCGCTTGCGGTAAGCACCCATAAGAGCAAGACAATTATTTCTTTCCTTTCTTCTACAAGCCTCTTCTACAAAGCACCAAAGATCAAGGATCCACAGGGGAAAACACACTGATGGAAAACTTTCCCCTGGAGGGAAAGCGAACAGACTAATATGGAGCAAACAAACGCCTACAACCGGTCTGAAAATACAGCTCCCTGGTTGCAGTCAGCAGCAACAGCAGAAAGTGCAAGGGGCAGGCACCACTATGGGCACATCCTGTGGATTAAGTGGGATAGCTCTTCGAGAGGTTCATCGATAACAAAAGGGAAAAAAGTGGTCAAAGGAGAAACCTCCCACCAGGCTTCGTATCTGAAAGGATTTATGGTAATTGACAGCAGTGTTTTAGTTTTGTTGGGGGTCCAAATTTCCAATGAGATTTTTTTATTTATCACACCACCAAATTCACTGCCTTCATGCCAAAGACTGAGCTGGGGGAGATACACTCAATATTCCATAGGCTGCTGAGTCACTTCTGTCTCTACGCTCTCTCGCCCATATGTGTATGAAGTTCTGATGAACCTTATGGCAGGAACTGCAGGACTTCCATGGGTCACCCGCTCCAGCTCATCCCAGGAGGAAATTTGTTGGCCCTCAGGCTTGCGAATGAAAAGGTCACGTTAGCCAACAAGATGCTGTTTGACCCATGTTACAAGCACAAGTCACGTTCAACAACCAATCCGCTAGTTGTAATTAAACACTAAGAGGAGCTTGGGTTACCCCTTTGCTAGCTGACAGGATGTTGAACACAGCTTGCTCTTGTCTACTCCAGCCTGTTGTGGTCAGCCCGATGTCAAATTACCATCATCATTTGTATTACCGCAATGCCTAGCAGCACCAAGAGGGATCAGGGCCCCATTGCGCTTGGCAGGCAGCCTCCTCTTCAAAGCGCTTCTAGTTTCAATAGACAAGGCAGACAACAGGCTTGTCTCCACTATGTGGTGGATCAATGCTGCAGCAATCGATCCACCTGCTGTCGATTTATCATGTCTGCTTACATGTGATAAATCAATCTCCGAGTGATCTCCCGTCGACTCCGGTACTCCACCAGGAGATTAGCTTAAGTCAATGGGAGAGCAGTCCCCACCAACCTTATTGCGTGGAAGTCACTGTGGTAAGTACATCGACTTCAGTTACGCTATTTGCATAGCTGAAGTGATGTAGATTAGATCAACACTGGGGGTTACCGTAGACAAAACAAAAGGATGGGATGTGGAAACACCAATGGGGGGGATGACTTGCTCAGCAGAGCAAAACAGAGCCAAGAACAAAGCTGATGTCTCCTAACTCCAGTGACGTATCCACTAGAACACATTGTCCTCCTCCTAATGGTTAAAAATTAAGCATAATTAAATTTAAACATAATTAAATTCCCTTTTGAAGACAAGGCTAACAGAAGACCAAACCCTATTTGTGATCACAACCTCGCAAAACTGTGGCCCAGGCTTCATATACTCCCTTGCCCCAAACTCCCTGTCTTTTCTATTTACAACTGCCTCCTTGCCCACAAAGGAAAAGAGGTTTGTTAGGATGCTGCTGCATGTGTTTACTGATTCCTGCTCCACGATTAGGAGTTTGATCCAAAAGCCCATTAAAGTCTTTTTCATTATGTCTTTCCCCCACTACAAGAGGCTTTGAATCAGCCCCTAGCGTATACATGGTGTAAGAATATTGGCATTGTGCCTCTTCAGTCAGCTACAGATACCTGAATGGAAAGAAGAATGAGAAACTTAGGGACACAGTTACAAAGCAGCAATAAAGAGTGGGTGCCCTGGATGGTGGACGAAAATCTCTTGCCATTCACTCCACCATTGTGAACTCCCATCCACCACGGAGAAGGATCTTTCTTAAAACAAAATACTCTGCACACCTTGGAGTTCTGCCAACTGACTGCCAGGAAGTGGCGCCTTATGTAACCTCTCTCTAGGCTGGATTTGCTTTCCTGTGAATAACCGTTTGCATTGTCAGTTGTCACGCCTACCCTCTGTTGCCTCAATTTTGTATCCCTGCTGCAGTACAAGTGTGGAGGGAGTGTTTATGTATGACTTACGTTTCCACTACCTGGGGTCAAAAGAAAACTTTCTACCAGAAAGCAGAAGAAACTAGAGTGAAAATTGTCCTCTTCATGCTGGTTGTGTCAAGCTGCTACTGGGAAGAAAATTGAGAGAGAGAGAGAACATTTCACCCCACACATACCATCTGAACCTCACATTTAATTAAAAAAAAAAACCTTCGAAAGCTCAGAAGATTTTTTAAAATTAATAAATTGGTTCTTTCAGTAGCTACCACCAGCATTCACGAACCAAGAGAGGGAAAATGGAAAATAACTGGCAGTCAAGATCCAGTGATTTTGGATTCCCAGTTTGAGACCCCTTAAAACGGGGGCTTCGTTTTCAGAAAATGCTGGCTGAGAAATAATAATTATGGGGGGAAATGCTGAAAAAAATGCTTCCCCCAAATTCCCATGAAAATGGGTTTCGACCAAAAACGAACAAAAACCCTGAATGTATTACGGTTCTTAGCTTCTGGTTTTTCAGGCAAAACCAGAAAATGTTACTCCAAATGAAAGTTTTTTGGCCAAACAAACAAAGCCAAAAAATCCCTCCCACATCTCAACCAGTTCCAGTGCTAAGTATCAGCTCTTTTAAAATGTCTCGAGAGGTGTCCCTAATTTCTGTCTCCCCAAATCAGTAATCACTCTGGCCTAAATTACTTCTACCAACTTCTGTGTGGAAAAAAATACTTAAACATAAGCTTCATCCCACTCCCACTGAAGTCAGTTTCACCAGGGCCAGGATCGGGCTTCTAAGGGTGAGGTTAACAATGCACAGATAGGAGCCTTGATTACTCTGAAGGCATAAATATCCAATCACTCCAGGCAGAGCAGTTTCATTGTCTGGTGACACCAGCTTTCTCCCACCTCCCATCGGGTGCTATAGATCTAAGGAGTTCACGAGAGGGCCAAAGCCGTGATTAAAAGCCACGACATGGCGATAAGTCGCCACGTTTTTATTTAATAGCCTTTATAGGAGAAATACAAATCCGTACTGAGAACAGCAGCCCTTTTTTGCCTAATTGGTTCACAGTCACTCTGACTCAAATAAGCCAACTACTTAAAAACTACTCAGGAGCCACAGTAAAGAAAGAAAATTATGGCTTCCTGTCATGACCAAATATTAAACACAGCACACACCTAATGACTCTATCACTCCCCGGGGAAGAAGCTTTATGAACAATAAAATCCCAGCAGAATTGCACTGTTTGGACTTCGGAGCCTCATTATAGGCTCACTGATCCAATACAATTTACAAGCTCAATGGTAAAAACCACCAAACATGGGGTTATAAATGGAACGCCCACAGAGAAATAAGCACCAGGTTCTTTAACGGAGAAGGAAATTAACTGAGGAGGAGGAGGGGGGAGGGACTGGAAAAGAGAAGCGCATTCGAGATGCAAGGGAAATAAGAGAAAGACATCACGGACATGAGAGAGATAAGGTAGGGGAGGTATTATCTTTTTTTGGACCAGTTTCGGTTGATGAAAGAAACAAACTTCCGAGCTTCCATTGCTACTAGAGATTTGTGTAAGCGTGAATCTTTGTTCTCTCATCTCCGGAGTCCGGTCCAGTAAGAACGTATTGCCTCACCTTGTGTCTCTAGCACTGTGAGCCCAAAATGGTTGCAACCACACTCTGAACATCAATGGAAATCCGAAACGCAACACTCTGGTCATCTGAAGAAGTGGGCTGTGCCCACGAAAGCTCATGATACCATCCATATGTTTCGTTAGTCTACAAAGTGCTACCAGGCTATTTGTTGTTTTTTAAGTTTATCAATAGAAATATTAGTTACATAAGCAGGCCTGCAGACAGGGAAGAGCCAAGGAGGCAGTTGCCATGGGGCCTGATGTTTCAAAGAAGCCCAAAGGTCCCGTCCACCACCTCTGCTACTGCAGCTGTGGAGACAGCCAGAGCCCTGGGCCTCTTGGAACTGCTGCCAGCTCTGAGGGCTGGAAGGGGAGGCCCAGCAGTGTGCTCCCGGTGTGCTAAGGGCAGGCTTACTGCTCTTGACTCCATCCGTTCCACCTCACACCCCATCCCGGGTCCTTGCCCTCAGCCCCCATGGTGGCTGTCAGCCCTATGTACATAAGAAAGAGGGAGGATGAGCAAGTAGTCAGAGCGGTAGCCTCGAACTCATGAGACCAGAGTTTAATTCTGTGCTCTGCCACAGATGATCTAAATGACCTTGGGCAAGTCACTTAGGCCCAGATCCTGCAACTAATGGAAGTCAGCAACCTGAATACTTTTGGAAATCTGGGCCTTAGTCTCTTACTTCCTCAGTTTCCCATTTGTAGATTTGGCTTGCTAGCACTTCCCTGCCTCACTGGGATGTTGAGGGTAGATACATTACAGCTTCTGGTGCACTCATATACTGCAGTACTCAGTGCCGATACATGTACATACAATTCAAAGTCTATCAATGAGCCTTCTGGAAATCAGTGGACTTTGGATCAGGCACTGAATAAGAGAAAAAGAGAGGAAACAGACATCACGTGCCAAATGGGAGGCCTTCAGGAATGAGCTACAAGGGGAATGAAGCAACTTAGCCTACAGAGGCAGGAATTGGGGATGTATAGAGGATGGGGACCCATCTCTCCCTCTTCCTCCTGCTTCCTACCCTTGTACTAGGAACAGCTGGAGTTGTCAGCATGCTAGGACCACAGAAAGGATTAAAGAGAAACAAAATGGGAATCAGGAGACTGTCACGAAGAGCAAGTTTGCAGAAGAAGAGATGACAAGTCCATAAATCAAGGTCTAGACCAGTGTTTCTTAAACTTTTTAAGACTGAGGAACACCAAACAATTTTTTTTATGAGGAACACAAAGGATTTTTTGTTGAGAAATAAAAAGGGGGGAGCAGGGAAAAGTTATTCACCAAAAAAAAAAAAAAAGTCGGGGGGAAGTTATTGAGCCAAAAAAAAAAGGTTGCCTGCCCCCTTTAAAGGTGGCCATTTTGAACTCTGTTGTTCTCTGCGGCACACCGGTGTGCCACAGAACACAGTTTAAGAAACACTGGTCTAGACAGAGGATAAGGTAGGAGGGTAGAAAAGTGCCAAGGAATAAGGAAGCATTTCGGGTTAGGTACATGCAAAGGAAGCATACGCTAGGGTAGCCATGTCAGACCGTGGACGTGTGTCTAACATGGCTCTCCGCACTCCGCTGCTGTTGAACTCCCACCCCTCCAGTGTGGGTGGGACCAATGAATTGGATACTCATTTTGGCAAAGCACTGGTGTAGCTGATTATTGACCCAGCTGTTCTCCACACAATCAGAACCGTTTGTCCAAATTATGAAACCCACTATACAAAAAAATAATCCATAGGGTCCTCTCCTGTCCACATGGAATTTTGGTTAATGGGAAACTCCATTCCAGTTTCAGTTTGTGTGTGCATAGTATAGGGGGAGTCAGGGTGAAAGGAACTTAAATTTCTTACAGGTTCCTGGGTCCCTGCCAGTTCTTTAAATAGCTCCCTGCTGGCTTTTGCCACAGCTCAGCCAGTTCTTGCCGGAGCTGCACATAGGGGAGCACCCCTTTACTTTCACCTCTGGTCTGAGTCATGGAACAAAGAACCCTTCCCCCTCCCTCCCCCCCCACAAAACAGAGTTTTGCACAGTTTCTCTGCGAGAACCACATCCAGGTCAAATGTGTACATCAAACAATGTGCCCGCAGGCTCAGCTAGCAGAATTTGGACCCCAGGACCCATCAGTACCAAAAGCACAAATCTCCCCGGTTTGCATGAACATGCAACTAAATCTGTAGGCTGGGAGTCATAGAATCATAAAGCTAGAAGAGACCTCAGGAGGTCATCAAGTCCAGCCCCCTGCCCAAGGCAGGACCAATCCCAACTAAGTGGTGTCAGCACACTCCACTGCCGTGGGAGGATCAACCAGAAAGGAGAATGTACCCCACCTGTCCCAAGTTCATTCCACACTCACGTGTGCATCCTGAAGGAAAATCAGTTGTACCAAAAATACAACTCCCCCCAAATCACTGCCTTTAACAGCTACTTGTACTCATCTCCTTCAGCTCTTCTTTTTTTGTCCCCTTAAGATCCTTATTATTAGCTGCTGCCAGGATACTTGATACCTTTATGCAACAGTTACACTGGTGTTGGTGCTTATGTAACCACCCCCAGGCAGATTTAAACCTGGGACCTCTACAGCTTGAGCTATAAAGCCAGCTGGCTCTCACCTTAGGCTGTAGAGCTCCCTTAGTCTTAGCTCTCATTGTAAGTGGTGTAAGTGCCACTATGTGGGATAGTGAACCAGACTAGGTGTGTGGGTTACACTTAGACCAGGCAAATCCTCTCCTGCCCATTTAAGTCAAGGTTAAAACTCCCATTGATTAATCAGCATGGCCAGGATTTCACTCATTGTGCCTTGCATGGTCAGATTTAGAGCTGGTCGATCAGGAATCTAACATGGGTTAACCAGGCAGCAATGCCTGTTATCTGGTACAAAGCATGGAGAGCAAATATGGTTGGACTCCGTCCATGCTAGCTGTCCAACTTCTGCTCCACCCTCATTGGGTTTTATCAGATTGCACAGCTTCTAAACTCCTTGGGGACTTGTTTTTGTTACTCTGGTTTTCTTAAGCTTTCCCACCAGGGGTAGCAGTTGTCAGCATGGAAGGGGGAACACTTTTAGGAAGAACTAAAACTGAGCACCGACACGCAGCCTTGGACAACTCACAGTTCTGGGATCAGAGCTAGCCGAACCCAATGGAGCTATCTGAATTTACACCAACTGTTGCATTTTGCTAAAACCACCTCCAGGAACAATCCCGGACCCATCTCCCCCACCGCTGCCTCCCACCTCTTATCCCGTCCCATCCAAAAAATACTGCTGCAAAACGGCATCATGTTCAGAATGCTTCTGTCTTCCTTTTCTTCTCCTAGCGAGGTACTTCTATGACTCAGTTCAGGGGCACTGTCGTTTTTAAAAGTGGGAGGGAAGGGGACGGAGGGCAGAGGGTTGGGGGGGAGGGGTGGCAGAGGTGGAGGGGGGGTGGCAGAGGTGGAGCCTCATAGGAGGGGGGCATGCTTTGGGCACCAGTGGCTTCCCCCCACCTTTGCTTCTAGGGAGTTTCTAGAAGTCCTGGATCCTAACACTGTAGTGTCCAAGCTCCTCAGAATCCTTCATGTATTTGTCACTAGCACATTTACCAGGCATTGCTCAGGTCTTTAAGGAGGGTCTCAGGGCAGGGCCTGTGGGCATTGGGAGTGCAGGAGTCAGGGTTGGGGGGGGGGGGAGGCTGTAGGCAGGAGACTCTGTATGTGTGTGTGTGTGTGTGTGTGTGTGTGTGTGTGTGTGTGTAGGTGCATGTGTGTGTATAGATACGTGCGTGTGTTTGTATGTGTAGGGGGTGGGGGGTGCCAAGCCCCCCCAACCCGAGATTCTTACCAGGGCTGTTTGCTCTTCCCCTTCCTGTCCCTGTCAGGGAGTGAACGCAAAGTGTACAGCTTGACTGCCCCCTGCACTCCCCAGCCAGAGTGAGGAATGCAGCAAACTGAGCACTTTCCCCTTGCTCCTTGAGGAAAGGGGACAGCCAGCTATGTCCCTGACAAACTCCCCCTGCCCTCCCTAAAGGGCAACCAGGGGTGGGAGGCAAAGGGCTGGAGCAGTCCCAGAGGGAGAGCGTACCCCCAGCTAGCTCCTTTTCTTCTGTCTGGTGATTCTGTCTCTTTTCTGCATGGTTTTATGAGAAGCAATCCCATTCCAGGCACAGCCCATTTTCCTGGCCCGGCCAAACCCTGAGTTTGTTTTAAATTAGAATAAGAGGAAGCTGCACACCAAATTTGGTGAGCCTAACCCTTACCGTTTAGGAGGAGTTCTTGAACAAACAGACAAACAAACTCTCCCAGATATGTGGTAGATCATCACAATGCCCTTGTGAGGTAGGGCAGTGCTATTAGCCCCCATTGTAGAGATGGGGAAGTGAGGTACAGAAGGGTTCACAGGAAATCTGTGGTGGAGCAGGAAACTGAATTTGGGTTTCCAGCATCTCCAGCTTGCACCCTATTCACTGGACTTTTTTCTGGCATGTCCATTCAAGGAGATTCTTACGCTCCTTTTGACTCCGCTCCCTGGCAAATCCGTTGTCTAACCACATCATACACGCTGATTAAGTGAGACCCTGAAACCAGCAGTCAGTTTGCTTTGGTCCCCAGCACAGCGACTGTTCTGCCGCTATTCGCTTTGAAGAGCAGCCTTTTCGAATCCAGAGCGTGCCAAAAAACTTGGGCTTGGTTTTGTTCTTTTTGTTCTTTTTTTTAAGGGACTAAGAAACCGCTTGTCAAATGACGGGGCTAGCGCGTTCTAACTTACTGACTTCTCGCAAACATCCAGTCTACTAAAAAATTCATAGAGAGACAGATGGCACAACAGCAGCTCCTTGCAGGAGTGCTGGGTTTAGCAGCAAACAAAGAACTTGGCCTGCCTCGGACAAGGGGCGAGATCACGGCAGGCTTTGGAGGGGTGAGGGGGATAGCTGGAGGCGGGCTGCGGGGAGCAGCAGAGAGTTGTGTCTGCTTTACCCTCATAACTTCTCTCTGCAGCAGCAGTGCAGCTTCAGAGAGTCATTTATATCACCCTGGCAGCTTCACGGGGGGAAATTTCAGGGGAGGGAGTTAATGAATAGAATTAAAAGAGGCTCAAATAGAGCAACTCCAGAGCTACCAAGTATTGAGAATTGCTGCTAGAAGTGGTGTATGAAAGAATAATAAAATGTCTACCCCAGGATCTCAAAGCCCTTCATAAAGATGGGTAATTACGATCATTTTACCCTCAGGAGAAACTGAGGCACGCACAGTTAAGTGACTTGACTAAGGTTACAGAGTAAGTGTGTAGCATAACTAGGATTTTGACTCAGGTCTTCCATGCCCCACTGCTGTGCTTGAATCACTAGAAACTACTGCGTCCTCCTCATCCATTCCTGCTTCCAAGGGTAGGAATAACAACCAACATCATCAAAAGCAGAAAACGGAAATTCAAAGAGAAGGTCCGGCTATTTTTGAGCCACTAAGCGTTCTTCCACCACAGGAGCGGGCAATTGAAATCATGCATGTTTAAATCACAGTTGTCACTTGCAGAAAGACATGGTGCAACACAACCCCGCTCCTACATTGGCATATCAAACCCAGCATGTCAACATGCTACACCGACACCACAGTGGCATATTCATAGTATTTAGCAGCAACTGTCTTGCCCAAAGTGACTTTCAGTGGTTGTGAAATGTGCCAGACAGCCCTGGAGACTTCAGCCCTCTGCATAGCCATACAGCAGCTATGCAAACTCCTCCCCCGCTGCCCCATCTCTGCTGAGAAACGAGGACCATCCTCGGGAGAAAGAATGCAGTTCAGTCTCTTTGGCTCTCCTGCACAAATGTTAAGAAGTGCTGGTGGACTGGGGTTTGTTAGTAGCCCAGCAAATGCTTAAATATCGTCAGTGTGTGTCAGTGGACCAAATCTGTGGTGCACCCCCTACTGAAATTATAACGCCAGATACCCAGCTGTCATAACTTCACGGGCCTCAGCTAAGGCTCTGGTTGATTCTTTCTGCGGTAGTTCAGTGCGTCGCTAAACCAAGATAATACTCCTCCCAACCACTCTCTCAAATTCTGTGTCTCTCTTTTATCCCTGGGATTATCCTGGCTTCAGTACTGAGCCAATCTGTGCAGCGGGCTCTTTCCAGAACAATTCCCACTTCAGAAATGGAACTGGAACCCAGGACCTCACTGAACCTGATAAAAGACCTAGAGCTAGTAGCTCAAAGCTCAAGCGGCACTACAGTCATCAGAGATAGAGAATCTCCGGTGTACGCACAAGGCAATGTGTATTACAGCACACCTGGAGCACACATGAGTGAGATCAGGGCATTACTGTGCTAGGCGCTGCACAAAACAGCACCTAGAGAAAGGGATAGTCCCTACATCTAAATAGACACGGCAGAGAAAAGATGGGAGACAAAAGGATTATCAGCTCCAGTCTGCAGATGGAGATCTGAGCCAACTGCACCACAGGGAGTCTATGGCAGAACAATGGAGAGAGCCCAGATCTCCTGTCTTGGGACGTGTCTACACTACTCAGAAGGTCACCACTACCGATCCGGGGTTTGATTTAGTGGGTCTAGTATAAACCCACTAATTCGAATTGATAGAGTGCCCCTCTTGGTGCTCCTCACAAGGAGTAAGAAGCATTTGCTCCTCTTGACCTTCCGCTGTGGGGACAGTGATTTAAGATACGCCGACTCCAGCTACGTAAATACGTATCTTAAGTCAGCCTTCCCCTTTATGTAGATGTGCCCTCCCAGCCCAGTGCTTTACCTAAAAGACCAATTTTCCTTTTCAGTTGCACTCCAGGCCCTGAAAAAATAACCAGATGCACTGATATCCAGAAGACAGACACAACACCAACCACTGTTTCCTATGATACAGACACAACACAAACCACCATTTCCACTCGGGAAGTTTCATTTGCAAGACGAAGGCTTTAGAATTTTCCAAAAATCGGCCTCAAGAATTCCAGCACTGTTTTACTGTCATCCCACATTTCCTTCAGCATATGAGAAAATCTTAGTCTCTTGTACAACACCCTAAATTCCTGAGGGTGCCATAATACTTTGCAACAGCACTAAGTGTCTTTTCAGCCATGGGAAAGACTCCAGCTTGGCTTTGGCTGAACGTGATAATTTCACAGAGCTCAGAATGCTACCAAGATCCTAGATGATAGCTTAAAAAATAAAGCAAGAGGAAGGATACAAAAGAGGCTACAACCCTTCAGGAACTATTCTGGACAGGGCTGAGGTTAGCGTTAAAGCATGAACACACTGAGAGTATGTCTACACACCAGCGTTATTTCGGAATAACTGACGTTATTCTGAAATAACATCGTGCGCGTCTACACTACAAGCCTTTATTTTGAAATAATGTTGAGCTGGAAGACTTCTTACTCCAACTCCTGGTAACCCTTGTTTCACGAGGAGTAAAGGAAATGGAAGGAAGAGTGCTCTTCCTTCAACTTCCTGCTGTGTAGACAGTGCCAAAAGCCGAAATAAGCTATATCGACTTAAGCTACGCAATCAATGTCGCTGAAGTTGCATTTCTTAATTCGACTTCAACCCTGCTGTGTAGACGTACCCTGAGATATGAACATAGTGAAACCAGTGGAGTTTCATCTGTTTGCACTAGTTGGAGATTTGACCCTTTCTGTACACATAAGGCTGTGATAACAGCACTGTGAGATTTAGGGTAGCAAGATTCCTCATTAAAAGGGCAGTGTATATTCTGCATTAATGATAGCTATGAGTCGGATTGTGATCTCAGTTACACTGGTGTAAATCTGTTGTGTTTCCATTCGAGTCAAGGCAGCATCTTCAGATTGGGACCAGGGTAAATGAGATCGGAATCTGGCCCACCAAGAGGGAAAAAAAACACAGAGGGGAAATTTACTGATTTCATTCCAAAAAACACCCCTTTCACACCATGTTCCAGATACCAAGAAATGGATGCTCAACAATCGGAACAAATCCTGCCCAGATCAACAACAACTGAAAGAACTTTTCACCGCTGGGAGAGCACAGCCAAAGTGAGACTCCAACCAACATCCTGCTGACAACATTATCCGCGCGCTAACGAGTAGACACAAAGCTATGAGTTAGGGGAAGCACGGGGGGAGAGGAGAGTCTTCCTGCCAATAACAACTCTGCACACCTGCCTGCCCCAAAAACCACAACAACCCTTCAGCTTTTTGCTGAGCAAGTGATTTCCACTGGTGAAGCTAAAATGAGCCTTTAGGGGGATTTTGCATCAGCATTCGCATGGAGGGCAAGGGACCTATTAGGTAACCGACAGATAGTTGCCCAGGGAGATGGCTGGATGGTGAGTGCAAGCGAGGCAACATTCATGCTCCAATTCATATTTTAAAAAAAAGAAACATTGGTTGCCAAGACTGAGAGGAAGCTAACTACTAGGTCCTTAGGAACTAAATAGCATCCCCAAAGCAAAGGTTACAGAAGAAATGTGTTGTTGGTTGGTTTTTTGGTTTTTTTTCAGCATGAAGATTTTTGGATTCTGTTCAGGGCCGCCTGATATTATTTTTTCCACTGAACTATTTCCCCCTTTTTAAATATAAGTGCAAGATGCCCATGACTCAGCAGCAGAAGTCACAGTGTTGTCATGCACTACCATGGGTGGAATTTACAACATGCCGGGTTAGGAGTGCAGGCAAAACACAATTGAAAGGGATGGCTTGTAACATTCTAAAATACTCTGATCAAACACAGGGGAGGGCCAGGTCCTCAGATGGCATATTCTGGCACAACTCCAATGGAGTTGCACTGATTTCTGCCAGCTGATGATCTGGGCCAAGAATTCAGCATCTTGGCTGAATCTGAGGGCACGGTCAGATTAGCATGTTGTCAGATGGAAGATCACAACCTGTATCCACATGGGAATAGACTTTGGACTAGCTGGTCCAAGCACTCTTAAGTGAGCATCCTATAAGTTTTGTCTGGGGTCTTAATCTTCACTTCACTAATGGCCACAATGTCTGGGGAATCTGCTGGAACCAAAAGGGCACCCAACATGTCTTGCATGGTGGGTGCACTGTGAAGATGAGCAATCAATGGGTAGGACTAAGAAATGTTTGGTTTCTTCCCCAACCACACCGCTGCTTTTTGTGATGCATCATCATTTGGTTCATTCTATGCTGCAAGATGGAATCTGGTTTTAGCCATCTTAAAATCCAGTCCCTTACACCCTGCTAGGAATTACAATGCAGATGGGCCTTCCTGTTTACCAGTCACCATTTTCTCACTAACCCTGGCAGCAACAACAGTGCATATGAATTGAATGAGTTAGAAAGGGAATGCTAGTGCTTCATATTCCATCCAGCCAGTCTCTTGGTGGCCTCTCTTTTCCTTCCCTTCTGAGGGGAGATTCTAGTCATGTCTCACGTCTCTCACCAATTCATTCCAGACATGGGTTAGCTGAACACCACAATTTCTTCACTCTCCCCTCTTTCTCCATTTTTGGTCCTTTCCTTAGGCCGGATCCTGCAGTCCTCGCACAAGACAAGACTAATATTAACTATTGTGATTAAAGGTCTAGAAAACATGACCTATGAGGGAAGACTGAAAGAACTGGGCTTGTTTAGTTTAGAAAAGAAAAGACTGAGAGGGGACTTTGTAGCAGTTTTCAAGTACCTAAAAGAGTGTTACAAAGAGGGGGGAGAAAAACTATTCTCTTTGGCCTCTGAGGGAAGGACAAGAAGCAGTGGGCTTAAATAGCAGCAAGGGAGGTTTAGGTTGGATATTAGGAAAAACTTCCTAACTGTCAGGGTGGTTAAACACTGGAATAAATTGCCGAGGGAGGTTGTGGAATCTTCATCACTGGAGATATTTAAGAGTGGGATGGACAGACACCTGTCAGGGATGATCTAGCTGGTGCTTGGTCCTGCGGTGAGGGCAGGGGACTGGACTTGATGACCTCTCGAGGTCCCTTCCACTTCTAGTGTGCTATGATTCTACTATGAAAAGAAAGGAATCCCTCCCCCCACAAGTTCAAATCTGCAGAATAAAGGACTCTCCATGTGGCATCAGTCATCTGTGTCAGAGGACCCCAGATAACGCGATGAGCCCCAGGCCGGGTTAGGTGTCGCACTGCAGACTGGACGACATCGCGCTTCACTGGTGACCCAGGACTGTGCTAAAATAAGAGACTTCAGCACATTTCTGGGCCATATTAAAGCACTGATCAGCCCCATCCACCCTGCAGAACAGAACCATGTCACGTGGTAAGTGAATCCCACCCTCCTAATCAGAGGGAACTCTGCTGACAGACAAGATCTCTGTCATCGTGCCTGATGTGTGTGTGTGTGTGTGTGTGATAGTGCCTGTTATGTGTGTGTGTGTGTATGTGTCTGTGTGTGTGATCATGCATGGTGTGTGTGTGTGTGTGGAGATGGAACTTTTGCTCCTTGCCTTTCAATCCAGAGCCAAAGGAAGTGATGTTCACTAATCAAAGAAACTCCAAGTTCCAACACAGTTGCTACATTGTAAAAAGGTCAACCTCCATATTTACAGATTGCTTCAACCCAACTCTGAGAATAGTTTTAAAGTTAAAATAATGCACACAGGAAGCCAACATTAAACTAACAAATCATTATTTAGCATAATCATTAAAAAAAACCCTCTCTTCAAATACACATGCACACGATGGTCCACTACCCATCGGCATGTGTGACTGGAGGAACGTATTCCGCCTTGCAGGAGCAATGTTTCACCTGGTACAGAATGACTAGCCGCAGCAGTTTGCTTTCTGCCAAAGAGCAATGTAAAATCTCTGAAAATAATTAGAATCTAGCTTTTTAACATACATGCATTTGGGGTGGGTCATTCACTGACTATAGTTTTATTGTTCAATTTGAAAATCCTAAAGGGGCTTTTACTGCTTGAGAAAGGATCTGGTTTGCCAGATTCTGGGAAATTAAATGTAGGCTAGGCATAGCATAGGTAGGATTTATTCTATTTACATTATAGTATCACTTTGGTTAAGGCTATCCTTGCCCTGGAGAGCTCATAATCCACATGGACACAATAGACAAAGGGTGAGAAGGAAAACAGAGAGATGAGCAATTTGCCCATACTGCAGCTCAGTGGCAGAGTTGGGAAAAGAAGTCCCTAGACCACACTGCTCTCCAGTAGCAGGGCATATTCCACCAACATTGCTCCAGCTCTGATGTGGAGGCCGGCCATTAAAGATAAGTGTAATGCATTAACTGTTTCAGCTAAGGGCTTGTCTCCACTTACCAGGAGATTGATGCTGCGGAGATCAATCTCCCAGGGTTTGACTTGTGGGTCTAGTAAGGACCTGTTAAATCAACCACTGATCATGCTCCCATTGACTCCAGCACTCCACCAGGTCATGAGGAATAAGGGAAGTCGATGGAAGAGTTTCTCCCGTTGACCTCCTGCAGTGGGGATGCCATGGTAAGTTGAGCTAAGGTCCGTCAGCTCCACTACACTATTCACATAGCTGGAGTTGTGTCTGTTTGGTGGAAAGTCCCCCTCATGGCTGCCAAAGAGAGAAAAATGCTTCATATGAAACAGTCAACAGAGTATTCTGGTGGGAACCGTCTTTGGCCCCCTAAGGCCCTGTGCAGTCATTAACATGTGGCAGAATTCTCACCAGTGAAGACTGGGGTGAAAGGACTTTATGACACTTATACATTCAGAGATCCCTTGGAAATGAACTATTACAAAGGCCGAATTAGGAAGAAAAGCCCTGGGCTCTCTGTATAATAATAGGTATGTTAAAATGGTTAACTAGTGAAATGATAAAAAGTCTGTAAGGGGTAGCCATGTTAGTCTGTAACTACTCGTTTTTATGGTTAAATGATAGCACTAAACTGGTTAAGCATTTTAACCTAGGTCCCACCACCTGAACCATCAGCCCAGCTGGCCACCCCCAGAGCTAACTAGCAAGGGCCAGTTACCCAGTAAGCATACCGGTAAGCCTCATGCATACTCGTTAGCATCCCTATATAATAATAGTTTGCCTTGCATAGTATTGTACATTCACAGATCTCAAAATCACATAAAGCAGCACAAATCCTATTTTACAGATAGGGAAACTGAGGTGCAGAGAGGGAAAGTAACTTGCCCCAAGATCACTCAGCAAGTCTGGGGCAGAACCAGGAATAGGACCTAGAGCTTCTGACTCGTCATCCAGTGCATCATGTTGTCTCCCTCGCTGCAACGGACAAACCTCAAGAAGTTCAGAACTGAGACTGGAAAATTCTCAGCTACGGACTCAAACCAGATTTCAGGTCAGCCAAAATTAGGCTACAAATTGTGCGGACAAGCTCAGTCTGACCTTTCCTGCTCTTCTTTTTCTAGCCAGAATACTGTGGTTCCATCTTTGGTCTCAGCCACAATGTGAAAGTGCAAAAATAAAGGCAAAGGAAAAAACAGCTAAAAAAATTCAGAATCTCCATAAAGGACTGGGGTCAAATTGACTACAGTAGAATGCAGGAATAACAGAGGAACAAAATATTTGGACTTGTGGTCCATCTCCTCCAGTTTCCTATCTCCAGCTCTGGCCACTATCACAGCAGAACAAGAAACACTGCAATAGGTAGCTATAGAATAACCTGTCCCCAGGAAAAAATTCCTCCTTACCCCTGATATCCAGACAGAAGCATTTGCCTTGAAGAACGAGGGCTTAAGATCTCTCTACATAGGACACTCAATTGTGTATTTTTTATTATTTACCAAAAGAATGCTGTATATTCTTGTTTTTAAATCCTGCTAAGCTCTTGGCCTCAATATCTTGTCAATGAATTCCACGGGCTAATTGCATGCAGTGCAAAAAAAAAATTTCCTTTTCTATCAGTTTCGAATTTGCCTCCTTACATTTTCACTGAATGTATACTCACACACATTTCCCACTCAGAAACCGAAGGCCAAGAAATATGTGAAATTGATGTTCTGCATAAGATTTATGGTAATTCCAAAACCATGCATTTAAAACCTGGATAATGTGTTTCCCAAAAAAGCCGCAACTGCAACATCATTATTTTGTTAAAGAATTTTAATGAAGCTGCCAGGTTACTTGAAACTTTATCTATTCCAGTGATCCAGCTGGACCCCATCCCAGGTGAATAGACGGTATTCAGAAACTTACCATGCACAGAATACTTGGTCAGATTTAAATTGGTCTATGTAGGGCAGCATTAAAATAAGAAACTCCACCAAGGAAAGCCCAGCCTTTCTGAAAATAACCAGCCCTGCAGCTAGCACGTTAGGACTCTGCAGCACTGTCATCAAAGCAGAGCAGACTGACAGAGAACTGTCGAGGGAGAGCCCTGGATGTCTCCACACGAAGTCAGCAGTGTGGCTGGGTTTGCTGGGTGGCGTGGAAGAGAGAGCTTTATGTCCTACCTGTCAATGATCACAGGATCCGAGGGAGTCTCGTTTCTGTTGCCACAACTTTTCTTTTCACAGCACCGGCTGGAGAGGGGAGGAAACCAAAATGAGAGTATTTCCGTGAGTATTGATGGCAAAGCAATGAACTCTAAGCCTTGCTCAGCTGAACTGAAGGGCACGATGGAGGGTTTAAGTAACATCCAGAAAATTCAGAGATTTTCAAAAGGGGGCTGGGGAATCTCTGAGCGGTGCCCAACTCCCATTTAATGTCAGCGGGATTTAAACACTTGGTTCCCTGTGTCTCCTTTGAAAATCTCCTCCGAAAGAAAAAGCAATATTGTCACACTTGATAGTAAGGTTCCATTTATTAATGTTTAACAGATGTTGTAAGCATGTAATAGACATGAGCAGCACGTGTGATAGATGGTTATAAGCCCACCAGTAGAAGGTATCACAGTTGATGACAAACCATGGTTAAAAGCAACCTAACAACATGTTGGACTCTGTAAGAATTGACTGACCATTTATTCTGCATTATTAACCTTATTTATAACTAGGAATGCAATACAAAGGCTATACAATGTGTCCAGCAATGTGATGGCATAGAAATTGCATGTCTGGGCCTATTTCTGATGCACGTACAATATAATCTGCACGTACAATATAATCTGGATCTTTGTAAGTGTACCAACATACAAGTTCTCTTTTATAGGTACAATGCAATGAGTATATCTGGGGCTTTGCAAAATAACTAGGTCCCTGCCCCAAAGGGATACAATAAGTAAAGTACTGCAGAGGGACTTGATTTAAAATATACACACAGGCATACTGTGTGTGTGCATCTAAGCTTGCAGACAGATATACCAGCACACATATTTTCTACAAAGAAGCAATGAGTAGTCCGGGAGCACCTTAGAAACTAACAAAAATATATATTTAGTATCATGAGCTTTCATGGGCAAAACCCACTCATCTGAGGAAGTGGGTTTTGCCCCTCAAAGCTCATGATACTAAAAATATACTTTTGTAAGTGTCCAAGGTGCTACAGGACTACTCGTTTCTTCAAAATTACAGACTAACATGGCTGTCCTCTGAGACTTTTATATATGCTACAAGAGAGCTGCAGTGCTACTCTGGGAGGTAACAGAGCACTCTTAACTCTAAATGCCATCAGTGTTGATAGGGTGCTTGGCACCAGATCATGGTACATGCCCATTCTGTCTGAAAAACCAAGCATAGGATCCTTCCCTGACATATAGCGCTTCACTGATTTCAATGGGGCTAGACCAATTTATGCCAGCTAAGGATCTGGCAACTTGACACATATTTGGGAAGGAGTGGAGACATTTCTATCTCTACATAGCGGCAGCGTGCAAGCCCATTAGCCCTGTGAAGAGAACCCTGATGCTGTAGTAAATCAAAGTTCCAATTGACAAAACCAGGAAGCTGGCTGCAGGAAACAACATTTATCACCACAATTGCTGAACATTTAAGCACACAGTATCAAAATTCCCGTCTGCCCCAACAGTCGGCTTCTGCATAAAACCAAGCCGTGAGTCCCGTTGCCTTTTCATAAAGTGACTTGGATTTACGCTAAAGTAAGCGCGAGCTGGATTGGGCCCAAATGGTTGAGTTTTATGTGCAGTGGTTTTGAGGGGGCCGAATGCATTTTCAAAATTCCTAGTTAGCCTGAATTCAGCTCCTTTCCACAGGGAATTGCCCTGACCAGAGGAAAACCAGATAAAAATGCAGGAGTGAGTCCAAGGCAATGCAATATGAAGGATTAAGGCTCTTGAAGTCGATAATATTCAGATATAAAATGCTTAAAATATAAACATGGACATAAAACTTCCCACCTCCCAGTTATTCAGCATTTCAAGTCCGTGCATTCCATCTGCAAGTTGTAGCGTGGCAGGAACTGCATGGCTTTGTGAGTTTACACGGCCCAGCAAGATGGGATGCAACAAGCAGATCTCTTTCGTTAGCAGTTCAAATGTGAACTATTTTGACACTTTTTACATTCCTTTGCCTCAGTCCTGCAGTTTTTCATTAAGTCCATTCCTTTTCAGATAAAGGATTCACTAGATTTTTTTTTAAAAAGTCCCTGGGGCAGGTATAAATTGTCAGAGCTCCATTACTTTCAGTAAAGCTCCCCCAAATGCTGCCATTTCTGTATTTTGTTTCTGAGTCTCACAAGGGTAGCTGTGTTAGTCTGTAACTTAAAAAAACTTAAAAAAATCAATGAGTGACCCCATAGTACCTTAGAGACTAACAAATATATATATTTATATATACAGTATCATGAGCTTTTATGGGTACAACCCTCTTCTTCAAATGAGTGGAGCAAAAGGGACAGAAACCCCCCAAAATTTAGGGTTTGTCCCTTTTGCTGCACTCATCTGAAGAAGTGGGTTGTGCCCATAAAAGCTCAAGATTTTATATATATATATATATATATATATCTTAGTCTCTAAGGGTTCACCTACACTGCAGGGTTTAACTCAAAATAAGCTATGCAAATTAAGCTACGTCAATTGCGCAGCTTATTGCAAAATAGCTTATTTCGAAATTGGGAGCATCTACACAGCACTTATTTCGAAATAAAGACTTCCTCAGACTTCCCTTACTCCGTGCACAATGAGGGTTACAGAAGTCAGAGTAAGAAGTCCTCCAGCTTGACAGTATTTCAACATTATTTTGAAATAACTGCCTGCTGTGTATATGCGGACTAAGTTATTTCAAAATAACGCTAGTTATTTTGAAATAATGTTGCTGTGTAGATATACCCTAAGGAGCTATAGGACCACTTATTGTTATTTTCAGTTTGTTTTTTGGGTTTTTTTTAATTGAACCTTTCATAAGATTCACTGCCCAATGGCCATTTCTACAAAGTTTCTTACTTTTGTAAGAAAGTTGAAGATTTCAGATTTTCCAAAGAAAAAACCTAACACAACACTCTCATTCAGAAGAGTAGAGGGTTGATTTCTATTTTAAAGCCACACATGTTATGACCAATTGGAGATTAAATTAGGAGCAAATCTCTGATTGTTTTTAATGTAGCATGCAGTTTGCCACTATCAAACAAAAAAAAGTCTTAGCTTAGTTTTTTAAAAAGTTTTACACTGGTGTAGGGTTTTTTTATTGCTAACTGAAACAAAAAAATCATTGTCTTTCTTTGCAGTAATACCAGCAAGACACCCTATGGACATATAACTCATACAGATTATCTATCCACAGGCACTTTGGATTAGAACGTCACAACAACACTCAAACATAAAGCATAGTACCTACACCAAATCTCATTGTCCACACATGCTTCCAGGAAAGGTTGTCATCACACTGTAGATTTGTTTAGATTATATTACATGGATTTGGGAGGCAACATAACTGCTTCCTGGTATGAACCTATCTCATTGTTAGAATTAGTTTGCATACTTTGTTACCACATTTATGAGCTTTGAAGTATTATATATTACTAAAAATATGTGTTTGACCTGAGGAGGTCCAAGCACTTTGTAAATATTCATTTTCTCATTGTTTGCCTCCACTGTAGCACATTTTGTTAGATGACTAAACTATTTCCTCTCACCTCTGTACTTTCTGAGCCCCAGAACATATGAAATGTTTTATCCTGAAAGCACCACCCCTTTCCATAAGAAAACAAGTCCAAGTTGTGGATCGAATTATTTTCAAAATGTGAGATTATGTCCGTCAAAAGTTTCTGATAAAGTCCATCTTGAATCTTCAGTTCCCCTCACCCCCATCCAAGGTATTTCAAATGACCTATCACTGTGGCATTTAAAAAAACTGACAAGCTTCCGACTGGGTTGTTATATAATACTTGTTCTTTACTGGGCTGACCCTTCTCCCAGATAAATCAATGGTAAAAATCTCACTGACTTCAGTATGGGGCCTGTTACGTTGGTTTAAGTGAATATTAGGACCCTGATTCTGCTAATACTTAAGCACCTGAGTAACTTTATCTACACATGTCATTCCTTTGGTCCCAGTAGAATTACTCACTTGCATAAATTTGTAGGATCAGGGCCGAAGACTTCTTATGGGCACAAAAATAAATTCTTACTGCGCTTTGAGCTATCTAACAGATCCACACAGGATACAGTAAATCTTGCAATATGAACTGCACTGACGAAAAAGCCACAACCAATAAGACCAACAAAGCCACCCCTAGAAACTGGATAGGGCCCCGTATCAAAGAAAGGCTTATGCATTCCCTCCCCCCCCCCCAAGCTCCCTGACAGCCCGACTAAAATGGACTTAAAATTCAGCCCTCAACTTTTAAAAAAAAAAGCAAAAAACAAAAATCTGTCTCTAATTTCAAACTCAAATAAGCTCACAGCATGGTGGCCTTTGTTTTGTTTTCTTCTCCCCAACTCCTCCCTGAAATTGCATAACAAAAGTGTCTAAATTCACACCATCTGGACGATAAAGACACAGGCCCCAGTGGCCGCCTGGCCCAGCTGATTAGAGCTCCTGTCTAGTCTGAGCCTTGTGGCGAAAGTCACAGCTGTGGGGCTTACTTGCACTCAATACAACTCTGTTATTAGCCAGCTGTAGGCCCTGAGACTACTGTTCAAATTATAATACCTTTTAACCCTCTGAGCACTGAGGGCATTGCCGGCTGCTGGCGGCAGCATAACAACTACTTTTCTCTTAGTTGATAATTGCTAGAACAAGATGACGACAAAGAGTTATTCCATTTCCTATCATTCAGAGAAAAAGCTACCATATAGTTTAGATAACCCTCGCTCATATGGACAGTTCCCCTTACACTGCAATGCCTCAAATACATAAAAACCCTATTGCTAAAACTTTTCAAACATAAATAGCTCAATAAATAAAGCTCTAACCAAATACACTAATTATTGGGGGGAGGGAGGGGAGCTGAGATTTTAAACTTTCAATTGATATGACAGATTGTTGCATCCACATCAATATTTAGACAACTTTCCTGCTAAGGATACATCTGTCACTGTCTGACTAGAAGATGCAGGGGGTTTTGGATGCACTTGTCTATATACGGCATGAATATCTGAGTGATTTTATACGACAAATTCAAATCAAAACATCAAAAGGGTATTTACCTGTAGCTAACAAGGAAAAAGAAAAGAGACCCTATAATTAAAAAAAAAAACCCACAACACACAATGGGCATCAATTTGTACCTCAGAACGGGCACAGAACATTAATTTTTTACACACTGTTACTAATGCAAACTAAAGTAGGGTCTTTAAAAATTGATGCTGCCACTTAAGCAGCATAGAGTGAGGAGGATTTGATTATTGTGTTTAAAAAAATGTCAAGTTTAACTCGAGCGGGAGTCATTCCCCTGATATTATTCAAAATGACGGTACAATGTCTTTTCAAAATAGGCAGCATCCTGTTTTAAAAGTATCTCTGTGAACAAGACATTTAAAATCAAATGTCTTGATTAGGTTACACAGAGCTTTTGATTTGGTTCACTAATCTGTGCATTACATGGAAAGGACAGCCCTGAATTGTAATTCTTCCTTGGCTAATCTATCAAGCAAGAGTTTAGTACAAACTGAATAATGGTTTACATTTGTAGAACATTACCTTAAATCAAGCATGGAATATATTTACAGGCATCAACCCCAGCCCAGTAGACAAAGGCTTATCAGAGAGTTTACTAAGTACTTTTAAAATGTTGATTATTGTCAAAGGAAAGATCGGCCCATTTTCTTTATAAGAAAGGAGAGTGGAAAAAAATGCTCTTAATATAGATCCACTGTCCATTCAGCAGGAGTGAAAAAGAACTGGATTACACGAACTGTCATTTTGTTATTACAAATAGAGACCCTAGTGTATAGAAATCCAGAGATTTTGCTTCTCCAATGATTATCTAAGTATGGATAAGTCAAGCCTTTCAGAAACAGGGAATAGCATGTATATTAAAATAAATATGTAAATTTTGGAGAAACCAAAAAATATGCCTCACTTCACTCTTCTTTAATATACACATAGGCAGAGTAAATTGCTTGTTACATAAGGACACAAAAGGCACATTGAATATCACACATACAAACACACATGTCTACTCAAGTACTATTTCCAATGTTCAGAAGTAATGAGCAGTACACAGCACACAGTTACTCAGTTCATGAGGGTAACATACAAAAGGTAAGTTTTGCATGCACGAACTCAAACACACACACACACACCTTTTTGCATACTTCACCCTTATTGCAGTTTTCCCAGGTACACCAATTATTCCGTTACCTTTTGAAAAATGTGAATACTACTTCCCCCTCAGCAAAAAATTCTATTCTATTCAATTGCTTTTACTATGTCATGCGCTTAGAAGGCAATATTTAAACTTATTAGTGCAATGTGCTTTCTAAAACATGCCGCCTAGGTGCTGGAACTAGGGATGGGGGGGGGGACTTGAAGTAGTTCCCATTAATATACATAATTTACAGTTTGATTCAAAGGATCACAGCACCCCCACTATAAAAATTGTTTCAGTGATCCTGACAAGTAACATTCGATCCAAGAGCTTTTTTTAAAAAAAAACTAATACAATAAATATCAAATGTGTTTAATAAAGGCCAAAGTTTGGTTTGCCTTTCATTTGATGAAAGAGCATTCTGTGCACAATTTAACACATTTTAATATAAGGCCATTGACTGTTTGCATTATGAGATGTATCAAAAATAGTAATTACGTGAACAGGACAAAATAATCAGTTGCCCTGGAAGCAAGATGTACATACATAAGACACATGTACCTAAAGACATCCACAAATGCTATTAAAAATATCCTTTAAAATGTGATTTTAACATCTGTAATTTCTGTCTATTTTACTAAAATAGAAGTTCCGTAAGTGTTGCTTGTTACAAAAAATATGTCAAAGATGGATTTTTGGGACAGAACTAAAGGGCATTAATTATATTCAATTAACTGATAATATTAAAGCATGTAACCTGGAAAAATATAAATCAAGAACTCTTTCTAATTTTCAGGCAGACTCTGGAAATTGATAGTAATCTTTTAGAAAGGCACCTTGCAAAAGCTTATAGAAATACAAAATTGGGAATTATGGGCTCTTTCATTTTGTTGTCCATACTCAGTGCAAAATAGAGCAAAATACTGCAGTTCACACCTCAGGAAGGATTTCCAGATCTGTAGTACTAAATAAGTTGGCATGGAACCCAAACCAAACATTGTAGGCATGCAAAGAGAAATTCTTCTCTTGGAAGAGGGTCCCCACCACAAAAACAAAACTGATCATATCTACAACTTATATGGAAAACCCCTTTTAGCACCTTGGGAAGCAAGTTTACTATTATGAACTGAATACATCCTATTGCACCAATAATAAAATGCTCTTACCTGCACATGACTTCGTGAGTAAGCAGAACTCTGCACATTTCTGGATTCTTGTTCTGTCCTTCATAAGTGA
This sequence comes from Pelochelys cantorii, assembly GCA_032595735.1. Taxonomy (NCBI): domain Eukaryota; kingdom Metazoa; phylum Chordata; order Testudines; family Trionychidae; genus Pelochelys; species Pelochelys cantorii. Next base: position 9,341,341 of record CM064355.1, on the reverse strand, counting down.
TGGGCTATGAAAAACAGGGGAATTAGTAGGTGAAGGGGCTTTGGGGTTTATCTGTTTCTTGTAATATTCAGGTTTTTAAAAGTGCAAAACACTGTGACTTGCGCAGTCTTTTTTGCACCAGATAGGCGACATACATGTAATCCAGTGTCACTTCAAGATTGTTAACATCCCAGGATCACTGGGGGAAGGAAGAGTATTGTTTTCCAGATGCACTGGAAATTAAGGCGCAAAGTCAGACACTCGGGAGGGGGAAATAATTCGGGGTTGGACAATGCGCGGAGTGAGAAGGGAATGAAGAAGCGGAGATTGTGCAACACAAAGCCGGGCTCAGCTCACCTGTTTAGTAACTGAATCGATCAGCCTCACAAACAGATCTTGTTCAGTTCTGACACCTAAGGAGACAATGGGAAGACACAGGAAATCCAGGCGTTACAGAGATTGATCCCCCTTACTTATCTACGCCACTCTGTAACTTCTCCATTTTCGTTTTACTCCTATCAAGCATCGCTTCAAGTTTAAGGCTGCTGGTCATCAAATCCCGGGCTTACTAAAGGCTGTGACGCTGGCCAGCCCGGAAAAGCGGCTACCCGTGTGGGGATTTCGGCTTCTGAACGAGACAAGGGGGGGGGGGGGCGGGGGGCTGACTTTCCCTGTATTTTATCTCTGCACTCTCTAAAACTTTATCGCGGCTTCTTCGCTCCCATCCCCTGCGCCCCTGGCCCGCTGCCTTTTGTAGGTGACTTACCATTGCTGTACAGGAGCTGAAGTTTGTAGTGTGTGCCGTTGTTGGTCTTTTCATTGCCCTGCTCCTGGAAAAAAGAGTCAAAAAAATTTGCTCGGTGCGGTGCCCGCACAAAAGCAGCCCGCTTGCAAACCATGAATGGTTGTGACCAGAAAGTTCATTAAGATCTTTTGGGGGGGGGGGGCGTCCACTGACTGGGATAAATTAACCTTCCGCGTGACCCGGGACAGACATCCCTTTCTGTGGCAGTTACAGAAACTTTTCCACTTGCGCGAAAGCTCCCAACCTGATACCCTACAACGCTCTGCCCTTTTCGGGGAACTCGCAAATGTGAAGCAAGCTTCTGGGCAGACCGACGAGGGCACGTGCTTGTTTGTTTTTAACCCAACTGTACGCGCAAAAGAATGAAGTAGTTTTACAAAAAGTCATTGTATTTATTTCCTGAAGGTGGTGTTTCCAGGACATTTCTCAGGTACACTGGGACTGTAATTTATCAGAAGACCATTATTCATGCCGTCCTTCATAATTAAAAACCCTTCTCCGTCACTAAACTAACACCAGGCATAGTCTGGAGGAAAGGAAGGTTTCTAACTGCTTAATACCTGGATCTTTAAAACTCAAGAGCAAATGTTTCCGAAGCCCAGTCAGTGACTTTGGAGCCTCAAAAGATCAGGCTTAGCGGATAATATGACAAATCACAGCTCGCCCTTCCAGGTCGTTGAGAGCACTCATAAAACCTGGAAGATCTGGCATATGCAAAAATACAATGTATTGGACCCCCTGCGTTATTTTATTCTATTTTGTTTTAAGAGGCTGTATGAAATGCCACTTGTATTTCTCGGGGCGGCAGAAATTGACAAGCCTTGTTAATTACAGGGAAGGACGAGAGAATGTTGAGAACAGGGGGCTGGGTTCCCTTGCTGCTAAGTCCATGAACACACGACTAAGTGTTATTACTTAGGTATGGAAAGAATGGCGGAGAATGACAGTACTTTACAAGGCCAGGTTCTAAAAGGGGTGAAGCGAGTGGCGGAGTTAGGGGGCGCCGACGGTGAATTTGGGAAAGGAAGACAGAAAAAAACACCCCAAATAGGCGAGTCTTACTTTATCATTTTCTACGAAGTCCACAAAAGCTGTCCTCTCTATTTCCACCGGCTGCCCCTGCCTGTCGTAGAGAGCCAGGACAAAATGAAAGAAATTGGATTTCCTCAAGTTGGAAGGTGGTTGCTTTTCAAAGTGGGCTCTGGACAAAGCTACTCCGCTGTGGAAGAAACAGATGGAATTGGGGAAGGAGGGGAGAGAAACAGACGAATTAAAAGGTTGCATAGTAAAAAAAAAAAATAATAAGCGCAGAAAATTATTAGAGAGAGGGGAAAGGATTCTCCCAGTCTATGTGGCGCACGGGGTTATTAACAGCCAATTGTTACTAATGACTTTGATTTTGTTGCTTTCCTCGCTACAGTTTGTGCGCTCGCATCACTTTCAATTAATTAAAAACAATTAAAATGGAGCATGCTTGAATTTTGCTAGCAGCCACATGAAGAACTTTATTATCCCAAATGTGAGAGTTTGAAAACTTTATTACGGATTATTAATATTTTCCCTCGTAATGCCTTGATTCCTAACTCATTCGTTGGGTACAATGCAAGGCGTGTGTGTGTGCATGTGTAATATAAGCTAAAGGTTCTGAAAACGATATATTTCCAAGTGAATTCACTTTTCCTTTAGCCCAGGTCAAATGATTTTAAAATTTTTCCCCAAGTAGGTGTCTGTACTGAGGGGGAAGGAAAGGCAACTGGTTTCAAGAAGTGTGTCTACTTCCCTCAGCAGCGAAGTTTCTAACACATTTGTATTTGTGTAGTCACTGATCCACTTGAATCAACTTGTGCGTCTTCTCAGCGCCGTTTGGCGGATTACATACATGTCATTTAAACACAGAAGGCATGCTTTCTGTAACACGTTCTGCGGAGGGTGATTTCTTACACGGATTTACAAAGTTTGAATTATTCGGAACCTCTTCATGCAAAAGAAATTCTAAATCTCAGGGTTCGGGTTTTTAGCAGAATTGGTTCCACCTCTTTTCTTTCGGTGGATTTGTATGGAGCGCACAGAAGACAGATAGGTGTATAGGGTTCCCATAGATAGCATCTCTGTGAACTCTTACTTTCCTGAAATCAGCTCATCTAATATTATTGCTTCACATATTTGAGAAAAGTATTTGTCTCTCTGGAAAGCTACCAATATCCTCAGGCAACCCCCTTATTTCCATTTCCAATTGGACAGGTACAATGTGACTGGGCGACACCTTCCCCGGCCAGTTTAATAATTTGATTTTTTTTCATCATCTTGAATATAAGAACTTTGAGCGCTGGCTTTTTACAAGACATCTAGGATGGTTAGCGATGTCCCAAAGCGAACACCGATCTATTAGCTCCGGTGAATTGGCGATTTCTTACAATGCTTATAACATTTGTTTTACTTTCGGTTTCCCCCCAAGAATGTAGAAAAGTATTTTTATTCCCCTCCATCTAAATTAAACCATCTACCAACATTCATTGTTTATAAAATAAAAACCCCCTTTGCTATCTTCTCTGGTGCTGCTTGGAAGATCTTCCATAGAGATCAGATTGAGCTGACTGTGGGGGCATAGAGGTCTGTCTGCGATTTGTATATTAGCTCCTAGACCAGAGTAGCTGTGTGCAAAGCTGATTGCGTGACCCTCAAGTTGTCCTCAACTTTCTTTTCGGGTCGATACAGCCCTGTCCCACACGTGTGTGCCCGAAGGCGTTCTAAAGAGATACCTGCAGAATGGGGCACACATTTTGTTTAGGGAAGGGGGTCTGATTCGCTCTCCCCTCCGTAAAAAAAAGAGCCACCGGAGAGAATATAGCTAAGAGAACGCGGCACCCGGGTTTGTCTATTGGCAATCAGGATTAGGGACCCCAAACTGAAGCATGAATGCATCTTCTTTTGCAGTCGGCCCGGTTTTACGTTCCAGAGCCAGCCTTGCAGTCTAAACGGCGCTGTTACTAAACAGTTAGTAAAGTAGGATCAAGGACTCTGCATAGATCATTCCTAGCTGCTAGACCGCCGATCCCGGTCTCTGCCCTTTTCCCTCCTGGCTCAAACCCAAGCTGGGCTCGCTTTCTGCCTCCTCCCGTGCATCTAGCCTGAGTGGGTCGAGGGGCTAGGAGGGAAGGACGGTAGCGTTAGCGGTACAAAGTACGCACTGGGACCAAAGAAAGCCAGCTGATTTTGAACCGTGCAATGAAGGTGACGCTGAATAGCATCCCCCTTCGGGCATACAAGCCTCCGAACGGTCACTATTCGCTCGCAGGGCTCTGCGCGCCTCCCTTTCCCTCCCCGAAGCAGACAGGAAAAAAAAATTCTCCGCGCTCCGACTTCCTCTGCTGTGTGTGTTTGTCCCTAGCTAGCGCTTTGCCCTCTTGGATTTCCACTGGCTGTGGGGGAGGAGGGGAGGGAAGTCAATTCAGTCGCGAGTCTGCACAACAGCGGGAGGAAAGGGAGGTTTCAAAAGGGGGAAAACACAAGTCTCTGGGATTTACCTTTGCGCCGCTACGTTTGCATCCACAACCCCAACGTTTCTGACCCAGGACCTGACGGAATCCATTTCAGAGGCTAGAGATTTATCTTTCAGAATCGGTCCTCTTCCTAAAGTGTCTTGAATCCCAAACATTTAAGAAGTCTATTCCAACTGACGACAGTTTCTTGGGGAGGGGGGGAAACAGCAGCAGCAGCAGCAGCAGCAGCCTTCGAAATGGGCACACACACCAATCCCCGGACAGTGGAAAAGTTCAGCTTTAAAACCCACTTCCTCTGCTCTGAAATGCTACGCGAGTTGTTAAACGTCTTCCACACACACAAAGTTTTTTTTCCCCCTTTTTGCAAAGGAAAGTCATGCAGGCTCGCCCGGGACTATCATCCTTCAAACGCCGGAGAGGAGAGGGCATCCAAAAACTACCCGCTGGTAACCAGGGTCACCTGTTTCTCAAAGACACAGGGAAGAGGGCTGGTTGCTGCTTAATCCAAAAAAAAAAAAAAAAAGATCGGGATAAAACGTGAAAGAAAGGAAGAAAAGGAGCTAAAGAGTCTGATTACACACCGGACTGAGGAAGTCCGGATACTTCTCCAAGCTAGTCACCATCAATGGGTTACAGCAATGGGAGAAAACATACTAGGAAGGGGGCGGAGCATAGTGCCATATTAGGGGGACGCTATTTGCATAGACGCACCCGATTGGAGGATTGCCGACAATTCTAGAGCAGAGATACACTAACCTCCGCTCCTGGCTACCCAACAATTGCCAATGGGAGAGGGGGAGAGGGCAGAAATGCAACAGTAATCAGACTTTTCTGATTGTTAAATAAGTTGCTTACCAACATCCTTCCCTTGCAGTTTGTTAACCTCAGATGGTAGCCACTTAAGGTACTTTTCAAGAAATTGTTTCAGGAGCTGTTTAGTAAGTGCTGCTGCTGTCAGATTTCAATGAGTTTTGTCAAACAAAGCAAATAAACAAATATCTTTTTTTTAAACACCTGAAATGTATTATTCTCTGACTTTAGGAGAGCTGTTAGACAAATTCTCAACGAAAACTAAACAGGATCCATTCCAGCCCACATATCAGGCTCTAGGGGCAAGATAGGGTGCTCTTTTATAGGCGTAAAATAACAGATTGTGCGCACATCAGCGACGGAGAAGGAGCTCCATACATCTCCAACCCATAAAACGCACCCACAACTTCACACTACACAAGGGCTCTGAAAGCTGCCCTTAAAACTTTTTATTTCGTTCTCTCTAGGCAAAAAAAATGGTCACCGCTGAAAGGAGACCGCTATTTTCAGGAGGAGTTTTCCTACTTTAAAAAAAAATCATTCTGGCTTGGTGTTATTTTCTTCGTGGCCCTTTTGTGTTCTGATCTGCGCATAGATCTGCCCCTGAAATCTATATAACACCAACGCGAAAACAGATTTCAAGACAATGAATGCAAATCTGTGCTCAAAGACCATCTGCCAGATGAAGGAATCAGATGTTCCGTAGTTAAAGGGACAGCGCCTGGATTTCCTTGCCTCATTATTTAGAGACCCCTCTTTAACCTGCTTTAGGGTTGGGGGAGAAACAAAATTTCTTTTCAGTCCAAAGCCTGGCTGAAGTGCCTGGCTTTCGACTACGTTTTGAATAATTAGTATAAAAGAGTTTATCTTAAAAAATACATTTAAATCTTTTCATCCGAAAAAAAAAAAGCATATTTAATTCAAACACGATTGGGGGCGAAGAGAGTACTCTAAATTATTCTGCCTACATGCGTGACATACATGGTATTAGATAAACTATAAATCTCCACGCGATCTCTGTTCAAAACTATTTACCACGCTAACCTCTCTTTCCCCCTGAATTGATAAATATGCATTGAGCGATTTGTCAGTTGAGCAAAAGGAAAAGCAGCAATCAGTTATGTCATTCCCTCTGAAGCACCTGGCATTAGCCTCTGTCGAAGACAGAATACGAGGCTTGCTGGACCAGTTGTCTGACCCAATGTGGCCAGTTTTCTGTTCTGGGGTTCACAACAATATATTTTGTAAACAAACATTCCTGTGGTGTGAGATGCGAGGGTCTTTTGATACAATTTCTCAGCTGCGAAGGCAACTGTTTGTTTTTGAAATGAGGTGAGCTCATTTAAACCAACGAGAGAAAACAAGAATATTCAAACTAGATTTACAGGCGGCAGCGTGTGATTAATCCATACCAGGCAAATTATGTTCGCCCATTGCATCCAATGTGTCTTTCCTGCTCTAAGAACTATTTCTTTGTACGACTGTAAATGCTTTTCTATTTATATCATTAGCTCTGTGACTCGAATGTAACTTGCCCCCGAATTTATTCCTACAGCTGAGATGGAAGAACCCCACGTGTTCTCATCCTGGTTGATATCAATAGGGATGGGAACGGGCTTTTACATACTTGGGGCGCCAACCTGCTCCAAGCGCCTCGCTGCCTCTGTCATGTGGTAAAAGTGAATCCGACTAGGCCCCTTAAAATGCTTATTCAATGAATCTTAATAGGTTACAAAGTCTTGGTGGTGGAAACTTCTCTGGCTCGCTCAGCGTGTGAGACAGAGCGAGCTCGGAGCCGGAGGTAACGTGCCAGTTTTCAGGACAATGGGGTATCGTGTGCCACAGTCCCCGAGGGGAGTCTGGCTTTTAAGGATTCACAGCAGGGTCAGAGGGCGCCGACTCAGGTCATCCTCTTTGCCCCCAACAGCTGCCACCAAAATTTGGCACTCCGGGAACAAATGCAAGGGCCCCTCCCCAACTCACTGCCTTCCCACCCACCTAGGGTCCCTTTCCCTTCCAATGCCAAGTTAACAGTCTGCCTACGGGTCCAACTGGGGGAGGGAAGGGACTTTCAAATGCAGCCGCACTTAAATCTTCGTGCTTTTTTCGAGGAGGTATGGCAGGTTTGCGGTGGCGCTGTGAGGTAATCCAAGCCCTCCCTCCCTCCCTCCCATAAGAAGAGGAAACCATTGATTTTAGGGCCCCGCTTCCCCTAGAGTTTAGATCCTTTATATACTCTGAGGTTTGTTTGTTTTAATTCTTTAAAAAAAAAACACCCGGGCGCCGTGTTTTTAAACACCGTTTCAGCCAAAATCAGCTAATCCCCTGGTGTAACCCTAGGACACCGCCGTTCATTTCATCGGGAGTGACTCTGGATTCATACCCGAGTAAACAGGGCTTAATTTGCAGTTTGAACGCAGCCGTTTGCGAGGAGCATTAATTTCACACAGGTAGGGCCAGGACATCAAATAAGGCAAAAGAGAATGCACCATTTTAAAACGTGACTTGTGGAAGGCAACCTCCTCTAGTTCATTGCCTTCCTGCAAGAAGATAAAAGCGCGTTTAAAACCAAACGGTTTGCTAAGGGATCTTTCTGGCTGGCCACCGGAGCGTGAGTTTTAGCAGCAGGTAACTGATAGTTTGCAACCGCAGCCCAAGCGATCCGGCGACAGACAAGGCGCGGGGCGGTTGCCAATTTAGCAAGAGGAAGGATGGGGAGTGACTCTGCCCCCCCCCCCCTTCAGCTTGCTATAGCTTTTCTTATTGTTCAGTGCAATTGTCTGTGGCTATTTCCTTCGGCACCCTCGCCTCCACCCACCCGGTGGGATCAAAATAACAGGTGAGGAGATCTCACGTGGGTTTCTTTATTATAAGCGGCCCCAGTACGTTGCTTCTACTATCTGACTACTACTAGCTACCTGCTGCCTTAACGATTTCCGCTCCAATATATTACATATGAGCCCAGGTGTTTTAGGTCGCTTTAAAAATACTCCCCTTTCCCCACTTAGCCCCCTCTATCTACATCCCCCTCAACAATGGTTGGAAAATGAATCAAGACGGACTTTTACGCTGCACCTAAAGCAAATTACCCCCTTCCAGGAAAGAGAGATTCCCCCCTCCTACCAACCATGTGTTTGGGGTCCCTTACAAAGCGGGGAAGATTATTCCAGGATCACAAACGACAGATTTTTTTTAAATCATCTGTGTCAGAGCGAAGAAAAGTCGCCGAACCCCCCCCCCCCGTTTTATATCGCACCGTGATTTTTGTCCAAGGTGGAAGTGACACCGTGCGTCTGTATAAAAACAAAATAGACCCGGGTTAGGATCTGCCTCGAGGGCCAAGTTTTCAAGCACCTAGATGGCTACCTGAAAAACATGTATGCGCGTTCCCGCCCATCAGATCTGGACTCTTCATGGGCTCATTCATTAGCGTCTCAAAGGTAGACTAGAAGAAAGTGTTGCAAGAGCCACATAAGACGAGGAGATAACCAATGGTTTGCTTTCACAGTGTAGTTTGTGGCGGAAAGGTGGCTAGGAAAAACTTAGGGCAGGTTGAGCGCTGTTGGAGAACGGTATGGAAAGCGATCTGAGAGTCTTCCGCACCGCTCTGGATAAGAAGTTTACTCCGTCAGATGCATCCACTTCATTGCTGATTTATAAAGACCCTCCATTTAACTGACGTAAAATCGCAAGGGTAACACACCATATTTCAAAGCAGAGTTGAACGCAGTTCACTTGTAGGCAGCTGGCAGGTCTGGGAGGGGGGACAGCACTCCGCTGTGATTCAAAGTTTAAAGCAAGACAGCTACGTTAAGCCCTTTCGATTATACTTGTAAACCAATACTTTTATATATTTGCCATAAAAGTTGTTTTAAAGGGATGTGACTGGAAAACAACCACTAAGTATAAAATAATTTATTTATCCCTCATACTTCTAAGAAATAACCAGAAATATGGTTCCATAGCATCAAAACCTTGAGCTATCCCTAGTCTTTTTCTCTCCCTCTTCCCTCTTGTCTCATAAAGGCATTATTTACTGTAAGCAGAGCCATGGTGATAATTGCTTATGAACCATGTATGTTTCAAAGAACCCATTGATCATTGCCACTTTACACAGTTATAAGCAACCATCAGTGGAATGTTTGGAAACTTACAAATTATCAAGCCAACAGGTAAAAACTTCTGCTCTCCGTCATTCTTCCCCAAAGCGAGAAAACATTGTCTCTTTCGAGTTTCGCATACATTCCAATAAGTAGGTGCTTTTCCACTAAAACAGAAAAAAAACCCACATCTGCTAGGTTTTATATTCAACCTTTTTTTAAAAAAAAAGATACTTTTACTGCCTTTTGCCTAGCGTGGCTTTTGGAACACATTAGCAAATACTATTTTACCATGGGGAGTGTGTGTTCTATTTTATTTTATAAAAGCAGATTTGGAGAGTCTTATTGCTGGGGTTTGTTTTTCTAACCACATGGAATGTTGAAGCAACAAGCACATTCAGGAAAAAATGTTTTAGGTGGGCGTACGTGTGTGCTGGGATCTTCTTATTTTCCAGTTTGCAGAAGTCTGTGGAGGTCATTTTTCAATGGATCTTTGTATAAAGACAGTTTAAAACTTTCCAAATCAGGAAATGCAAATGGGTCCGCCCTTTTAATTCACCCCCACTGAACACACACATGATCCAGTTTTTCTTGTCAGATATGAATTTGCAGCAAATGGATCTGTGCAGACATACTTGAGAGCAGAATTGGGCTCATTCTACAATAGAATGCACATGGCATCAGTAATAACCCAAAATGCTTCTTATGACTCTGATAATGCAAACACACATGCTTAAGGTAAGTAGACCCACTGAAGCTAATAGACCTACTCACAGGTGTAAGCATGTGATTAAATATTTGTAGGATCAGGGCCTACATTGACTTTCCTGTCTGAATTATTTCTGTTTCTGATTCAACAATGTACTTAAACACATCTCCCTTGCCATACCATTGAAGAGATGAGACAACTCACCAACTTAAAGTTAAGCACCCTTAGTTTTTGGTTTTCGATATAGATACTTTTAAAAAAAAGTAATATTCCTTTCTCTCTCAGTTTCTTGGTTTACTGTGGAACTGTACATAGCATAGTCTAAAAACTGAAATCTGGGAATTCCACAGACAACCAAAGCACAGAAAACGCCACCTGTGTAAAGCTAATTAATACTGGTGATATACATTTGTTATTTCACAGTTCTGTAGATCTAAATTTGTTGGTAGTTGTGTACAGTAGTTGCATACTGTGCCTGGGTAAATATGCCAGTTGTATTGCATTTTACTACAGCTATTTCATTTGTAATTGACCTGGGAAGATCAGCCTTCACAGAGGACCAACCACCTGTAAAAATCTGGAGCTCAAAAGGTTCACTTCCATTTCAAGTATGTATGTGTTAGAGTCTTTTCAAGGCAGATCGTGCATATCTATTCATTTTCACTCTGGTCTCACTTGGATGAGTTGACCTGGCTCAGACTTTCCAATAACTTTCATCCTTAGGCAGAATCCAAAAGTTCAGTACAAAACAGAGATTTACAGATTGTTATGTTGCTTGATTCCGAGCCTATGAAATCACTGGAAAAGCTCCCATTGACTTCGGTGAGATTTGGATCACAGCCATGTTGAGTTATGCAGGGCTCAATATAAACTTAATGATAACGTTCATTTGTTTTTAAATATATTGGCTTCTCTGTGGTATTTTGAGTAGATGAGTACTTCACAAATATTAACAAACTTATTCTCACCAGACACCTATCAGACCAGGAAGTGTTAAGATCTCAATTTGACAGCTGGGGAAACTGAGGCACGGAACAGTTCTATAGCAAGTCTGTGGCAGAGCCATGAACAGGATTCAGACCAAACACATGCTTTAACTACAAAAACAGCTTTCCTCTACTAGACCATTCTTTCTGCATTACCCATGAGCCATAGATCAACCTAAAAACCTCCTGAGCCACAAAAACACATTCACAAGCAAAATCTTCAGCAGGTGTGCGTTGTGTGAAATCAGTGGAGCGACACCAGTTTCCACTAGCTGAGGAGCTGGTCCATTGTGTACGAAACTGATTTTTCCAACACACCTATACAACATCCTAACTATCCTAGACATTCATGTGGATCACAAGAATACTCAGTTATAATTATTAATGCCAACACATTTTGGAAGATGAAACCTCATGTTTTAGGGTTTAAGCCAATTTCTAACTAGTGGGGATTTAGATAGCAAGCTTTTGGGGGGCATGGACCATTATTTTATGCTCAGTTTTTGTACAGCATCAACTCAGGCAGACCAGGGTCAATGCTGAGGCTTCTGGGTGCTACCACAATACAGATAATAAATAATAGGTCTTAGGAGGATACCTGATACGTGTGTGGGGGCTGGAGGAGATCATCATATATCTTCCTAGTGTGAGCATTCCAATACTTTCCTTCAGTGCTGGCCACTGTCAGAAACAGAATACAGGACTAGACAAACAGCGGGTCTGATCCAATCTGGCAGTTCCTATGTTACAACTCCCACGTAATCAATAGGAGGCTGAAAGTGCTTATGTAGTAACAAAAGCTTTTCCAGAATGGAAAAGACACTTCCCACCTCCCTACCATCATGTGAAAATAATATGAAATCGGGAAAGACGTATAAACAATTTTTAGTTTTTTATTTATAAAGGGCTATTCAAATGTTTAATTTGAGGGAAGCTAAGTGGAGTTCTGCTTTATGTAGTCTGGGGTTTTCAAAGGCACCAAAGGGAACTAGATACGTATGAATGACCATATTGGGTCAGACCAAAGATCTTTCTAGCCCAGTATCTGACAGTGCCCAATACTGGCTAATAACCACCGATAGACCTAACCTCCATGAATTCATCTAGCTCTTTTTTGAACCCTGTTATAATCATGGACTTCTCAACATTCTTTGCAAGGAGTTCCACAGGTTGACTGTGCTTAACAAACAAAATAACAGAACACCACTAGTCATCACCTACAGCCCCCAACTTAAACCCCTCCAGAGCATCAGTAACAATCTACAACCCTCACTCTCACAGGCCTTGGGGGACAGGCCAATCCTTGCCTATAGACAACCCCTAACCTGAAACAAATTATTTCCAGCAACCATGCAGACACCTCCATTGTACTCACCCAGGAACTGGCCCCTGCAATCAACCCCGGTGCTAACTCTGTCCACACATCTATATAACCAACATCATTGCAGGACCTAACCACATAAGTCATCACATCAAAGGCTCATACAACTGCACATCCACTAATGTGATCTATGCCATCAAGTGCCAGCAATGCCCCTTTGCCATGTATATTGGCCATACTGGACAGTCTCTATGACAAAGGATTAATGAACACAATCAGATATTCGAAATGGTAGCACACAGAAATCTGTTGGGGAACATTTTAACTTGCTCAGACACTCAGGCCGTGTCTATACTGGCACGATCTTGCGCCAGAGCTATGCAAATGAGGCTCAGCGTGGAATATCGCCGAGCCTCATTTGCATAACTAATGAGCTGCCATTTTTGCGGAAGAGGCTCTTGCGCAAGACGGAGCTGTCTACACTGCCCCTTCTTGCGCAAGAAAAAGCCTCTTGTGCAAAGCTGTTATGCTGATTATTTTCAGGCATAACGGTTTTGCGCAAGAGGCTTTTTCTTGCGCAAGAAGGGGCAGTGTAGACAGCTCCGTCTTGCGCAAGAGCCTCTTCCGCAAAAATGGCGTCTCATTAGTTATGCAAATGAGGCTCGGCGATATTCCACGCTGAGCCTCATTTGCATAGCTCTGGCTCAAGATCACGCCAGTATAGACACAGCCTCAGGGTATGTCTACACAGCAAAGTTACTTCGGGATACCAGAGGTGTCCCGAAATGGCTACCCCACGTCTTTTGAATGTATCTGCTATTTTGAAATATAGCAGACATGCTATTTCTCCATCCCTGTAAATCTCATTGTATGAGGAGTAAGGGATGGCTTGAAATAGTGCTGTATTTCAAAATCTGGCGCTGTATAAACAGCGCCAAATGATTAAATAAGCTGTTTCAAAATAGACTCGAAATAAGCTAGGCAATTTGCGTAGCACAACTTGCATATCTTATTTCGAGTTTCGGGTGCTGTGTAGATTCACCCTTACTAATGGATCTAAAAGTACCTATACTCAATGGCTGCGTCTAGACTGGCAAGTTTTTCCGCAAAAGCAACTGCTTTTGCGGAAAAACTTGCCAGCTGTCTACACTGGCCACTTGAATTTGCGCAAGAACACTGATGATCTAATGTATGATCGTCAGTGTTCTTGCGCAAATACAATGACTCTCCCGTTCGGGAAAAAGCCCTCTTGCGCAAATGCTTTTGTGCAAGAGGGTCAGTGTAGACAACTGAGAACCGTTTTGCGCAAAAAAGCCCCGATGGCGAAAATGGCGATCGGGGCTTTCTTGCACAAAACCACGTCTAGATTGGCACGGATGCTTTTCCACAAAAAGTGCTTTTGCGCAAAAGCGTCCGTGCCAATCTAGATGCTCTTTTCCGCAAATGCTTTTAACGGAAAAACTTTTCCGTTAAAAGCATTTGCGGAAAATCATGCCAGTCTAGACGCAGCCAATGTGTGCATCTACACAACAGGGCTTAACTCAAAATAAGCTACTCAAATTGAGCTATGTCAACTGCATTGCTTATTTCAAAATAACTTATTTCGAAATTGGGAGTGTCTACACGGCACTTACTTCAAAATAGAGCAATCTTCCTCCAACTTCCCTTACTCCTTGTACAATGAGGGTTACAGGAGTCGGAGTAAGAAGTCCTCCAGTTTGATAGTATTTTGACATTATTTCGAAATAACTGCCTGCTGTGTAGATGCGGACTAAGTTATTTTGAAATAATGTTGCTGTGTACACGTACCCTTACAAAGCAATTTCAAAAAACTAGCTGGAGAAAGAAACTGCAGAACTTGCCTTCATATACAAATTTGACATATTTAAGATCTTCTAAAAGATCTCACCAAACTAAGTGATTGGGCAACAAAATGGCAAATGAAATTTAACGTTGATAAATGTAAAGTAATACATATTAGAAAAAATAATCCCAACTATACATACAATATGATGGGCACTAATTTAGCTACAACTACTCAAGAGAGAGATCTTGGAGCCATTGTGGATAGTTCTCTCAAAACATCCACTCAGTGTGTAGCAGCAGTCAAAAAAGCAAATAGAATGTTAGGAATCATTTAGAAAGAGATAGAGAGAGTATCTTATTGACTCTATATAAAACCATGGTTCGCCCACATCTTGAATACTGCATACAGATATGGTCGCCTCATCTCAAAAAAGATATATTGGCATTGGAAAAGGTTCAGAAAAAGGCAATAAAAATGATTAGGGGTTTGGAACGGGTCCCATATGAAGAGAGATTAAAAAGCCTTGGAATTTCAGCTTCAAAAAGAGGAGACTAAGAGGGGATATGATAGAGGTCTATAAAATCATGACTGGCGTGGAAAAAGTGAATAAGGAAAAGTTATTTACTTATTCCCACAATATAAGAACTAGGGGTCACCAAATGAATAGGCAGCAGCTTTAAAACAAACAAAAGAAAGTTTTTCTTCACTCAGAGCACAGTCAACCTGTGGAACTCCTTGCCAGAGGATGTTGTGAAGACTAGGACCTTAACAGGGTTCAAAAAAGAGCTAGATAGATTCATAGAGGTTAGGTCCCTCAATGGCTGTTAGCCAGGATGGGTAGGAATGGTGTCCCTAGCCTCTGTTTGTCTGGAAATGGATGACAAGATCATGTGATGATTACCTGTTGTGTTCCCTCCCTCTGGGGCATCTGGTATTGGCCACTGTTGGCAGACAGGATATTGGGCTAGATGGGCCTTTGGTCTGACCCAGTATGGCCGTTCTTATGTTCATAATAACCAAGGTCTGAACAAAGACTTGAACTGGATGGCCTGCTATATTCAACACCAAAATGACATCAAAAGCTAAGTATCGAGCACTTACAGCCCACTCAATTAGCCTAATTTAGCACAGGACACTCTAATTGACAAGGTTTTTCTCCCCTTTCCCTCCCCACCTCCCCTCTTTTTCTGCTATTTATTTGTACCTCTGGACCCCTTGCTCCATTCATCTGAAGAAGTAGATTGTGCCCATGAAAGTTCATGATACCATCTACATTTTTTGTTAGTCTTGAAGGTGCTGCAAGACAATGTGTTGTTTTTTAAAAAATTTCAGTTACAGACTGACACAGCTCCCCCCCTCTGAGGCTTTTACACACTCGTGTTATTATTTGCACTATCCTTGCACCTAGGAGACCTAATCATGGACAAGGACCCTGTTGTGCTAGGTGCTGTTCACACAAAACCAAACAACTCTCCTTGCCCAAGCTACCTTGAATTAATGGGACTGCTCAACTGCATACCATTATGAATGTAAGTCTTCTCAAGCACAGGACTACCAGTGAATGTCAATGACACTCAACTACTCAGTTCCCCAATTCTTTTGCAAGTCCCTAGCACAGTCAATATTTTGTTTGTAAGAGGGTATTTTAAATTATTTATTGACTATTTACAGTCAGTAAATTTTGACTATTTACAGTCAGTCTAATTCTGTCTACACATTATTGGGGGGGAGGGGAGAAACCCTCACAGGCTTTTTATATTTCTTTTGATATTTGGTTGGGGCTTACCCCTTGCCCAGTTTTCGTATTGCTCTGGCTAAATGTTGATCTTCCATGCAAAAACTCAGACACTTTCCATTTTACACAAAAATGGTTCCATCATGTTCAAGGAGACGGAAAATGTTGCACTCGCGATTGTGATATGCAATGGAAAAATGAAGGCAAAAGCATTTTCAGTTTGTCAGCTTTGTGCATGTGGCAACATTCTGCGCTCTGACGGATACACTGGTTTGCTGGTCAATTGCACTTTTGTTGGTGCCTAGTGTATGCTGTCCATATGTGCCTGCTTCTCCTGCCCAACCCCAGCAGCAGCAAAGCTGAAATGGAGGCAGCAGAAGCACCAAGAAAGGTGAGTGTCTGGCAGAGGAGAGGAGGGCATAGAAGAAGGTGAATCTGAGAATGTCTGGTGGTGGTGTTCTTAGGCTTACTCCAAAGACATCATCAGAAGAGCAAAAAATCCCTGCCTCTTAAAAAAATAAATATAAGTAAAAATAATTTTTAAAATCAGGTCTGGAGAAAAGGGGGCTCTCGAGAAACTGACTTTTATAGGTCAGTTTAAACCCTGAATAAAACCAACTTAATTGTGTCACTTTAAAGCTAAGCAAGCACAAAAATGGGGCTAGAACCTTGTCTGTGCAGGTCTGCAGAGTGAAACATAGCAAAGGAGGGGTGCAAAGCTGGCTTTCAGCGATCACTGTGTTCACCCAATTATAGCTTGCCATGACAAACAGGCTGGTTTCCCCAGTGTAAGTCAGGTAGTACCTGGGGATTACAGTGGATGAGAAGCTGGATATGAGTCAACGGGGTGCCCTTGTAGCCAAGAAGGCGAATGGCATATTAGGGTGCATTAGGAGGAGCATTGACAGCAGATCTAGAGAAGTGATTATTCCCCTTTATTCGGCTCTGGTGAGGCCACATCTGGAGTATTGCATCCAGTTCTGGGGCCCCACTATAGAAAGGATATGAACACATTGGAGATGGTCCAGCAGAGGGCAACCAAAATGATTAGGGTGCTGGAGTACATGACCTACGAGGAGAGGCTGAGGGATCTGGGCTTATTTAGTCTGCAGAAGAGAAGAGTGAGGTGGGATTTGATAGCAGCCTTCAACTTCCTGAAGGGAGGTTCCAAAGAGGATGGAGAGAGGCAGTTCTCAGTAGTGATGGATGGTAGAACAAGGAGCAATGGTTTCAAGTTACAGTGGGGGAGGTCTAGATTGGATATTAGGAAAAGCTATTTCACTCGAAGGGTGGTGAAGCACTGGAATGGGTTACCTAGGGAGGTGGTGGAAACTCCATCTCTAGAGGTTTTTAAGTCCTGGCTTGACAAAGCCCTGGCTGGGTTGATTAAGCTGGGGTTGGTCCTGCTTTGGGCAGGGGGCTGGACTTGATGATCTCCTGAGGTCTCTTCCAGCCCTAGGATTCTATGATTCTAAGGTAGCCTAGGGACTGCTCTAAACTACACTACCTGCTGATAGCATCAACGAGCAATTACAGTAGTCAAGAATCATTTCCTCTGGCCTTGCCTCCTATGCTGGGGTAAGCAAAAGGGTGCTATAAAATCTATTACATTGGCTCGGAGCCCTCTACTATGGTGATCTGTCCACAGAATGCAGCAAAGCAGCCCTGGGACAGGAGAGAATTTGGCCTGGGATGGAAAGGTGTTCTCTCACCCTCTCTCGGGGCAAAAAAAAGAGAAGGAAGAAGAAATTAGGCTATGTCTACACTGCGGAGCTATTTCAGGATACCTCCAGTATCCCGAAATAGCTATTCTGCGTCTTAAGAGCAAGTCCGTTATATAGAAATATAACAGGCTTGCTATTCCAGTGCCCCTGTAAACCTCATTGCACAAGGGAGAAGGGATGTTTCAGAAGAGCGCTTTATTTCTAAATTGGGTGCTGTGTAGACAGTGCCCAATTTCAAAATAAGCTCTTTCGAAATAAAATCGAAATAAGCTACGCAATTTGCATAGTGCAAATTGCAAAGGTTATTTCGAGGCAAGAGTGCTGTGTGGACGCACCCTTATTTAACTCCACACAAAGAGTAAACCTTTCCTCCTCGCGGCTCCCCCATTCACTACAGTGGGAGCAAGAAAGGGTTTTTCAGGATCCAACCCAACGGCCCTAAAGGAGGACATAAAGCAGAGGAGCAATCCTGTGGTCCAGGCATATCTCTTGGGTCCAAGGGAGGTGGGACACCCTACACCTGTTTGGAAGAGCATGTGCTTAAATCAGAGAATCGGAACAGCAGAACACATCAGAGCAGACAGCATCATGTGGACAATTCCTTTCCTTCCCTTCCCCTACAGATAATCCATAGGCTGCCATCACCCAGTGCGGTCAATCCCAGAGACAGCTGGAGAGCACGAGAAAAAGGCCACATTGATGTCAGGTTACACCTGAATTTATCAATCAATATCTGCCTTCCTAAAAGGCCTAACACCACCAAGGCATAAAGCCAGGAGAGAGTTAAGCTGCATTAGAATGCAGGCCCTTCAGGTCAGACAATGTTCTCCTGCCCCGTTTGGAAATTACTAGCCCATTTTGGCACTATTAGAAAAATAATATTTTTGCTAATATTAATAAGACTAAAATTGCTAGTCAAATAATATCCAGACACCTCAATCAGATCAGGGCTCGACTGCATGAGGTGCTGTATACATGCACAGTTAATGATGGCACCTGCCCTACACACTTCTGCTCAGAAAGCAAAGCCTAGATGGATGAAACGAGCAAGCAGATGGGAGGAGAGGGACACAAAAGGAATATCAAGTGTTAGTTCCAAATCGCTGGGAGCCCAGCCCTTAGCCCACCACTGAGAATAACCCAACTCAATGCTTTATAATATTCATTTGTATTACTCCAGCGCCTCGGGTTCCCCCCTGAGCTCAGAGCCCCATTGTGTGGGGCGCTGGGCTTGCCTGGCAGGAGAGTTGCCCTGAATTGTTTATAGCTGAACCAGACAAAGGGTGGGAGGAGAAACAGGTCCACAGAGAAGTGAGGTGACTTGCCTCAGGTCAAGCAGCAGGTCAGAAGGTAAGTCTCCTACCTCCAGCTCTCAACTCCTAGCCGCCCAGTGGTTCGAAGCCCTTTTTAAACCCTGGGGTCACCCCAACCTTAAATAGATCAACCTGCAACCAGAAATGATGCCGATAGGGGTCGGGACACAGAGTCACATGTCCCTCTGCCCATTTCTGCTTTCCTTTTGGCCCTGCTCCCTGAAGTGCGGATGGAGCAGGGCAGGGCGGTGGAATGTCTCCTTAGCTAGCTGCTGCCTGCTTGTGTCATCAGTGGCTGGGAGGCAACCCCTTTTGATGGCGAGGGGAGAGCTCTCTTCTCCAATGACACTGCAATTTTTGGCTGCACCTCCCCTCCAACCCAGAAATGCTGGGTAGCCCACTGAGTTGAGTCAGGAGATGGAAGTGGTAGGGCTTGGTGGACCCCTGAAACTTGAGAACCAGAGCGCTAGCCCACACTGCTAACTTTTACAGGCTGGATCATCATGCTGATTATTCTCTTTTTAAAACTTGTCATCCCTTGATTGTCATCTTCACTTGGAGCACGGCCCTCTCAAAATACCCAAGATCCAGGGTGATATTCTCAGACATGCACAGTGAACTGGGAACTGCTGCCCCAGCAAGAGTGACCACAGCTGATGGCATCGCCCCAGGTATAAGGTGGAAAAGTTCCTAGATCTGGATCAGTTCTGCAAGTCCACAAATCTCTGGGGCAGCCCCATGGTTGGGACAGTGTACACACCCCTTCATGTGGCAGTGGGAGAGGAGACAGAGGAAACACTGGGGATGCTGTAACAGTGTAGGCCTAGGTTCTCCTTTGCCATTGATGCCCAGGGAGAGGGATCACACCTTCAGGCTTCTGCTGCCAGGCAATGTTTGCTCCTAGTGGTGTCCAGGCAGATACATGTTTGGCATCCCCAGCTAGCAGGACAAGCCTTGCCTTGATTCGAGGGCTTTTTTGAGTGGCACACAAACAGTCTGCTGTGCAGAGTGTCCTTGGCTCAGCCATGTAAAAGGAGCTGCACCCATTGATTTTTTTCCCTGTGGGTGTTCCAGCCCTGAAGCACACATGGAGTCAGCGCCTCTGAGCACAATTCTCGGGAAATTGTTCCTGTGATTAATTATTCTCATCGTTGAACATTTACATATTATCTCCAGTCTGAATTTGTCTAGCTTTCACTCCCAGCCATAGGAATGTGTTAGATCGACCTCTGCTAGACTGAAGACACCATTATTAAATATTGATTCCCCATGTAGCTACTTACAGATTGTAATCAAGTCACCTCTTAACCTTCTCTTCATTAAGCTAAATAGAGTGAGCTCCTTGAGTCTAACATAAGACCTGTTTTTTGAATCCTTCGCTGATTCACGTGGCTCTTCTCTGACCCCTCTCCTATTTATCAGCATCTTTCTTGATTGTTGGCACCAGAACTGGACACAGGATTCCAGCAGCAGTCGCACTGGTGCCAAATTCAGAGGGAAAATAATCTCTCTTGTCCTACTCAGCCTTCCCCTGTTTATGCACCTCATGATCACACTGGCTCTTTTGGCCACGTCATCACAATAAGAACTCGAAGGTTGATGGTTTACATCTTAACACAGCTATTCTTTTGCAAGGTATGTGACATAGCAGGCATCCCACTGGCACATATTTGAGGACTGGGGATAGAGTTTTGTGGAGAGGCAGTATTGCCTAGTGATCAAAACATGGGAGTGGGACGGAGCCAGGACTCCTGAGTTCTAGTCTTGTACCCGATCTTTGAATCTTTAAACATATGGACAACACTTGTATTCTGTATACATGAACATAGGTACCTTTCTAACATATACCATTATATATGTTTGACTTGCCACAAGAGAAAACTTTTAAATGTTTAGGAGAGCCACTTTATATAATTTTACAGTGTTATTTCAAAGTAAAAAATTTCCCTTTCTGCACTTTATTATTTGTGTACTGAGGAAAATAGTTTGCAAGTCTTAAAATTTAAGAAAACTGCTGAGTTATACCTTGTTTTGTTAAATAGAAGACAGAAAGTGAAGTATTTGATAGTTTCATGTGTTTTTTGCATCTGCATAGACTTATTTTCCCTTCATTTTCTTAGGCCAAATTATCATTTAAAAGCTTTGCTGATATGTTAGTGACGTGATTTTTTTTTTTTTTTTTTTTTTTTGCTTTGACCACAAGAGCCCTAGTGTCACTGTCATTATACCAGCAAAAAAAAGGTCATTTTGTCTTGTATAGTTTATTTTACTTGGGGAACTAATATAAGCTACACTGGCAAATGGAGTTTTGGCAGGAAGATCTACTGGTGTAGCTAGACTGTATAGCAAAATGGTCTGGTTGGTCATCTATGTAATAAATACTACACTAGGGCCTATGAACCTCAGTGCAGGATTAGGGCCCTGTTGTGCTAGACGCTGTGCAGATAAATAAAGAAACTTTCCCTGATCCCAAAAGTTCACAAACTGCTGCTCAGACTGGACACGGTGAGTAGATAAAACAGATGAATGGAGTGGGGCATAAGTTGGAAGAGCCATTTTTATATAGGTAATAATAAAAACAATAGAGCTTAGTACAGGCCTGGGCAAAATATGGCCCACGGGCCATATCCGGCCCACCAAGCCACCGGATCCAGCCCATGGACGTTGTAGGTAGCCCCAGGATTGCCTCGCCCCACCTGCATGCTGCTCAGAAATGTGGCTCCGGGACAGTTTCACTTTAAAAACTGAGCCCCGAGGGGAGGGGGAAAGCTTTAGAGCTGCTCCCACCCCCAGCACAATCCCACTGGATGGTTTCTGGCCAGAAACTGGCCAATGGAAGCTGCCTGTTTCAATAATTCACAGAGCACATGGCTGTGCCAGGGCAGGGCAGGCAGAGAGGCTGATTTAGGAATGGGTTGCTGGCTGGTAAATCTCCTGGTTAGACCCTGCCTCTGGCACCCCAGCCCCTCCAATCCCCAACCTTCTGCCCCCCACTCCTGCCCCCCTACTCCACATACCTAAATCCTCTTCCTCTTCTCCTGCACCCATACCCCCTCCCAGATCCAGCACCCTAATCCCCTGCCCCAGATAACAGTCCCCACCTGCCCTACCTCACAACCCAAACCCCTGCACCCCCCTGTACCCTAATTCCCTGACCTAAGTCACAATCCAACCCCCTGCACCAGTCCAGTGCCCCAGTTCACAACTGCCTCCTTCACCCAAACTCCCTCCCTTACTCCAAACTCCCTACTGCATCCAACCTCCATCCCAGACCCCCACACCTCCTCCATTAATATCCTGGAGGAGTGTGGCCTTCGACTACTTTCCAAATTCTTGGAGTGCCCCACCCCCCATCAAAAATTATTGCCCACCCCTGATTTAGTAGAAAAGCAGAAGTCACTACTCATCATTTGACTGACCAATGATAAATGGGACGGGTTTGGAAGCATAATTTGCATATTCATACATCGTAAGGCCAAAACGAACCATTATGGCCATCTAGTCTGGCCTCCAGACTGTATAATGCAGGCCACAGAATCTCACTCAGCGGTTCCTTCAGGAAGCATCTCATTGCTGGTTGAGCTAGAGCATCTCTTTTAGGCCTTGTCTATACTTACCCAGAGATCAAAGCTCCAGAGATGGATCTTGCAGGGTTTGATTTAGGAGGTCTAGTAAAGACCTGCTAAATCAACTGCTGATGGTGCCCCCGGCGAATTGGGTACTCCACCGGGTCACAAGCAGTAAGGGAAGTTGATGGGAGAGTTTCCCCTGTTGACCTCCTGCAATGGGGTACCACTGACATTAGACTTAAAATATGTCATCACTATTCTCATAGCTGGAGTTGAATATCTTAAGTTGACTTTCTCTCTAAGGGGGCGTCTACACAACAGGGCTTAACTCAAAATAAACTCTGCAAATTGAGCTACATCAATTGCGTAGCTTATTTCGAAATACTTATTTCGAAATTGGGAGCATCTACACAGCACTTATTTTGAAATAGAGCACTCTTCCTCCAACTTCCCTTACTCCTTGTACAATGAGGGTTACTGGAGTCAGAGTAAAAAGTCCTCTAGCTTGACAGTATTTCAACATTATTTCAAAATAACTGCCTGCTGTGTAGACACAAACTAAGTTATTTTGAAATAATGTTGCTGTGTAGATGTACCCTAAGTATAGACCTGGCCTTAGGCAAAGACACCCCATCTTGATTTAAAGACTTCAGGTGAGTTCACAGCAGAGGTCAGCTTTATGAATGTTGGTGGTGAGCTTTACCTCACATAGAGGTGGCATGGAAGAAAGGGGTTTGAGTGGGATTGAAGGTACTGGCACAGCAAAAGCAAAGGTTGATGGCTCAGAAAGCTAGTGGATCTGACAGAGAGGGCAGGGCTAATGCCAAAGGGCATTAAAGGCAAAGAGCAGGGCCGGCCTAAGGGTTTTGGACACCGTAGGCAAACTATGACTTGGCGCCCCTCCCCCACATTCAATATAGAGAAAAATTAGAAGTCTAGAATGAAATGTTACCTTTATTCACTTGGCATTCAAAATGAACAATACTTTTTATTGATTTTTTTTCTACTTTTCCTTAATCCTAACACAATTATATTGTATACGGTAAACCGCCCAGTAGCTGACATGTTAATGTTTTAACTATTTTGAGTTATACACAGTGTTTCTGGTCAGCGCTATAAACATTTGCATTTCAAGTTACAACTGTCTTCCCTCCAAAGAAACTGAGTTTTGGGAAACTCTTTATTCCTCGACACCGAGAGAAGTCTGCTTCTGCGTTGTAACCCTTTTGCACTGGGCCATCAACTTGGGTAAACATTTAGAACTTTGCTTTTCGTGATTTTGCTTTCCCAAATGGGGCAATATGTTTGAGACAGAGTTGTGAAGTGATTTCATGTTTCATCGGGATAGTGGACAAGTCCAACAAATCTCTCTTTCAGCGTGGAAGACAAAGGTTTGTCTTTATCAATTTCAACTTTGAAAACTACAGTCCTCACTAGCAACAGAAACCTGGATGAGTCGAGAGAATTCGAAGAGCAATGAAGATGTTGGGAGAGCCATCTGTGTTCAGAAATACTTGTCTGTACATCTTGAGGTGTAAGATGTCTTGGGAGTCATCATGCAACAGCCTTCAGTTTACTGCACAAATTATTGCATCGATATCTGGAATTTCCATGTTGTAATGCTGACTGTAGTTTCAAGCAAGGTTCTAATATCTGTTTTGAGCAACTCTGACTCAACTGTAAGACTGGCCAACACTGGGCTACTGAGAATGACTGAACGGCCAGACCCCACCCGCAGGCTGCTCTTTGGAAGCTATTTCGTGACACATTTTAACTGTATTTACAGACACAGCTGTACTCCACAATGTGAAATAAATAATATAACTCATCTTCTGACATAGACTCATAGAATACTAGAACTGGAAGGGACCTCGAGAGGTCATCAAGTCCAGTCCCCTGCCTTCATGGCAGGACCAAGCACGGTCTATATCATCCTTGATAGAAGTCTATCTAACCTGCTCTTAAATATCTCCAGTGATGGAGATTCCACAACCTCCCTAAGCAATTTATTCCAGTGTTTAACCACCCTGACAAATAGGAAGTTAGGAACCTCCCTTGCTGCAGTTTAATCCCATTGCTTCTTGTCCTATCCTCAGAGGCCAAGGAGAACAATTTTTCTCCCTCTTCCTTGTAACACCCTTTTAGATACTTGAAAACTGCTACCGTATCCCCTCTTAGTCTTCTCTTTTCCAAACTAAACATGCCCAATTCCTTCAGCCTTGCCCCATAGCTCATGTTTTCTAGATCAGTGTTTCTCAACCAGTGGTACGAGTACCCTTAGGGGTACTTGAGAGAAGGGGTACTTGAGGGGGGGGGTACATCAACACAACTGAAATTTGGAGAAAACTGAATTTTTGTTTTAAGTTTTACAGCGCTTTATTATTTTTGTACTTGTTACACCCAAAAATTTCATCGCCTGCCCGGCTACTATTAAGTTGTTTGCAAATGTGTTGCAATGGTAGAAAAAATGTTTGTGTGTCTGAAAACTGTAGGTACTGGGGGTACTTATAATTTTTTTAAAGGGGTACTTTATAAAAAAAGGTTGAGAAACACTGTTCTAGATCTTTAATCATTTTTGTTGCTCTTCTCTGGATCTTCTCCAGTTTCTCCACATCTGTCTTGAAATGTGTTGCCCAGAACTGGACACAATGCTCCAAATGAGGCCCAATCAGTGCAGAGTAGACATGGCAACAATGCACTGTTTTACAAGTACAATATTTGATTCAATCGTTTATTAGAGGCAACATATGACTATATTTTAATAAGAGAAAAAATTCTCTTGCATCTAATTTGCTTCTCCTTAACATCTGGTGCCCCAGGCGATAGCTCGGTTTGCCTATATAGTTGGGTCAGCTCTGACAAAGAGCTTGTGTTCGATGTGATGGAGACGGAGGGAGGTGGGGGAGAGCTATAGAGATGGGGGGGGGGAGGGAAAAGTAGTGGACATGAGGAACCAGGGAGATGCTGTGGGTGGAATTGAGGGAGGTCACTGCAGCTGGCAACAAAGCCACAGAAGGAGAATGCAGCTGTTGAGATATGAGAGGAGGGCTGGAGTCAGGCCCTCAGCTAGGGTTGCCAGATGGTTTAACAAAAAATACCGAACGCCCCTCTTCCCCTACCAAAAAAAACACCGGGAAAAAATGTTGCTTGAGCAAAAAAAAAAAAAGGGGGGGGGGTGCTGCACTTTTAAATGGCCCCACGCTCCTCACTTCCCCGCCCCCACCTGATGCAGCAGGGGAAAATTGTCCCCACCAGGCTTCCATCTGAGGGAAACAGGAAATACTGGAGATTTCACATGTCCGGTATTTTCTGTTTTTTTACCGAACGGCAGACAGTCTGGGCAAAAACCAGACACCTGGCAATCCCACCCTCAACAGTCTGGACAGACAGAATATGGTTGAAACGTTATGTGAGTAGAGGCATGAAGAGCTGGAACCAGCCTGGTTCAGGGAGAAGGCCAAGTCAAATAGGACCCCGATCGTGTTACGGGATCCATGCCGGTGAACCCCTGGGCTTGCACAGAACCCCGGCGACTTCCCCATGTCTCATTGTGTGTAGGCCTTGCTCTAATTAACAACGGCCCATCAAGTTTTGGAACATCGGTTTATCTTCCCACCGGGGATTTCAAAGTGATGACAGCAATGCACAAACACCACAACTGAGACAGGCGCCCCATTACTCCACGGGTCATATGCACAAGCATACGAGACAGCAAAACGCTCACGTTTTAAACAGACAAGGAGCTGGAGAAGGGAACAAATTAAAGCCCCATATTACGTACCGGGATTGAGGTCTGTAGACATTAGGTGACTTGCCCAAAGTCACACCAGGAGTCTGTGGCGGAGGCAGCAACTGAATCCCCATCTCCCAAATCCCAGTCCTGTGCCTTACCCACAAGTCACCTGTAATGAACTACATGAGTCTTGTGAGGCTGTTTATGTTTAGTAAGGGGGATACACTTGTACTTAAATAAAAACAATGGAAACGCAACAATTTATGTACAAGAAGCGGCACAATATGATTTAACACGCTTGGCTGGTTATGCAATAAACTATTCAACTTTTGATGTGCCACCCCCCTACTCCCAACTGAGATGGCTAACATGTTTTGTTAGTCTTTAAAGTGCTACTAGACTGTTTGCTGTTTTTTAAGTTTTTACTTCAATCTGAAATTTACATCCCGTGAAGTAACCACCATTTGCCTGTGCAATGGTGCCACCTTGTGGCCACTGTGGTCACAGTCCCACATGAAACCTGATCCATGACTTCTTTCATAATAAACTAGGCTGCACTGCTGTCTGATGGTTTCATACGAAGGAGACAGCTTGGCAGGGATCTAATACAGGAGTAAATTGAACCACATCTTACTCACCTGGTCTATATTGGAAAGGACATGGATGGCGTTTAAATACTTGCTACTGTTAACATGCTGTCATGTGACCTGTGCTCAGGTTCAGAGGATGTGCTCCAAGGACAGCGATAGATAAAAGCCAGGACTGAATTTCGATCTCTCCCACACACCCACTCCTTAAAACATGGGCTCCATGTGCCTGGCTAGGAAGAATGCGTGTCTGGCCCGTGAGCTCTCTCATGTTTCCACAGGCCTTTTAAGTGCCGGACAGGTACACCTCAGGGAAATGTGAACTGATGCCCGAATGATAAAGTCACCCAAAACTAGGGATGTAAAATCATGCTTAAAATGTTAAACTGGTAAATTATATGTTAACAGGGTGCAGCAGGGCTAGAGCAGCCTCCCACACCGTGGCACAGGTGGGGAGCTGCTTTGGCCAGACCAGGTACCAGTTACCCAATAAGAGTCACTCTATCCCAAGGGTGGGCAATAAAAAAAATGGTAGCCACCAGGGTTAATCCCTGGCAGGCCCCCACCTCTGCAGGTATTGGACGATCACAGCTCTTGTTGGCTGTGAATCACCTTTCGTGGCCAATGGGAAGCGTCACAAACCGGGACATCACTTCCTGTGGCATTCGGCAGCCAATTGCTACTAGCAAAGGCACACTAGTAAACTAAATTTAGTGTGGGGTCGATCTGAATAGATGGAAAATGCCTTTATCCCAGAAGGTGGTCCGACCTGGAATCCACCGTATCTATCACCGGCGGATTTCTCCAGTCCGAAATAAACACAGACACGAATGTCAAATTTAAAAGATATATTGAATACAACAGGTAACAACACAAAGAATAACGCCAGAATACAACACTCCATAAACCAACCCCTCACCCCAGAAGTAACAGAAGATAGCACAGTATAACAAGAAAAGCACTATACTCAGTCTGTTCTAGACTCAGATGACCTCAGGACCTTCAACCCATTGGCTTAGGCAGCCTCAGGGGAGGAACACTGAGGAGTCCAATTGATGATTTGTCGCTGATATGATGTTACACAAGCACCCAATGATAAACAGTTCTCAGCTCCAAAATAGGGCCTTCGCCAATGGTTGGAGTGGAATTGGGTGACAGGCAGCTGCTCTCGGTCCGGAGCTATAGGTAGCTATAACCCACAACGTGCTGGGCAATTGCCACAGTAATGAGCTAATGCACCCTATAGGTAGCGGTGGAATGGAATCTGGTCTGGTCTGTTGGGAAGCAGGTCCTGGCCTTCGCCACACCTCTTCTTCAACGGGAGCAGGAACCAGGAACAGGAGGAGAGTGAGAGCGGAGCAGCAGAGCAGAACAGCAGAAGCCGATCCCTTCAGGGGAGGAGCTTATAAAGGTCCCAAGGCGGGAAAACAGCAGGAGCGTCTCTAGTGCACAAGGTGTAGTGTTGGGTGCAGATTAGCGTTCCTGGTGCAGACTTTCGTGCCGTGTGCAGAGCAACAGTGCTTTGTGCACAGCCATGTGCTGTGTGCAGACGATGGTTTTTGGCGGCAAAAAGTCTTTCAGTCCTTTGGGTTCCATTTTGATTTCTGTGTAAAACTCAGGACTCCATTTTGATTTTAGTGTCCTTTTGATTATAATGTCCTTGATCTTAACATTCTAACTTACAGTCAACACAACAAAAGCTGCGATCGTCCGATACCTGCAGAGACGCAGGTAAACATAGAGGTGGGGGCCCACCAAGGATTTAACCCAGCAGACCGGATGCAGCCCACTGGTTGGAAT
Organism: Pelochelys cantorii; assembly: GCA_032595735.1. Classification (NCBI taxonomy): domain Eukaryota; kingdom Metazoa; phylum Chordata; order Testudines; family Trionychidae; genus Pelochelys; species Pelochelys cantorii. Next base: position 9,312,863 of record CM064355.1, on the reverse strand, counting down.
TTGCCCATCACTGCTCTAACCCATTTATATCCTACCCTAAACCTTTTACGCTTAAGTATTGGGGACCTCTTGTGGGAAGAAGGCTTGTTTGCTTAGCCTTTGGGTTCCCAATGCGGGAGTAACCGAGCACAAGACTGTTTTGCCTTAAATGTGGCTTTGTCTGGCATGGTTGATGGATACAGTACTTGATCTACCCTTGGCCATTAAGAGTGGCTAGGCTCCTGCCTGGACTCTTTGTTCTCTGTTAAGATGCGTAGGAGAAGCAACATATAAGGAAGTAGAGAAGAAGTGGTTAAGGCACTTGACTGAGACTCAGTGGATCCGGAGTCCATTCCCAGCTCTGCTACAGAGTCCCTGAAAGACCTTAGGCAAATCACTTGATCTTTCTGTGCCTCTGTTCCTCATCTGTAAAATGGGGATAATAACCCTTCCCTTGCCTCTTTCTTCCATTTAGATTTTAAGCTCTCAGGGTAAAGACCGGCTCTAACTATGACACAGCAGAAAACACAATGGGGACCAATTTTAGCTGAGCATTCCTAGGCCCTAGTGTGACATAAATAATTGTTAGCAATTCTTAATTTTAAATGAATGAGAATAACTGTTCTGTTTCACACAACTGGCGGTCACAGAGAGCTATTTTATACAACTGGCAGTAACAGAGAGATATTTCCTCTGATCCTCCATCACTTATTACCTGCTCTGTAACAACAATACGGCAGCAAATTAAAAGCACTACAACTCCCAGCAGGCTTTGCAATCCATGCTGCATACTAGTGCCACTAAAAACAACAAATGGTCTGGTAGCACTTTATAGACTAACAAAACATGTAGATGGTATCGTGAGCACAGCCCACGAAAGCTCACGATACCATCTACATGTTTTGTTAGTCTATAAAGTGCTACCAGACCATTTGTTGGTTTTTTTCGGTAACAGACTAACTCGGCTACCCCCTGAAACTAGTGCCACTATTAGCCAGCCAGCAGGCTGGAAGTATTTGGAGCTGCATCCTGACTTTAAAATGAATCGCAAGTCACAGTCACAGCCAAATGCTGACATTCTCAAGCAAAAGCAATGTTTTTAATGGCAGCCGAGCTTTGTTGGTTTTAGCAAACATCCTTTGGCACTCATTAGTGGCATAGACGTGGGGAAAGCCTTAAAGCTAAGATTATTTGCATCAGATATTTACTACAAGGTATATGACTTGGGATGGGAAGTAAAGTGCCATTGTATCACGTACTGCAAGGTAGTTTCCAAAGGGAAAATGAATAGGTTACAACAGGAATAGGATGGATGGAGTGCTCCTATACAGGCACTAAGAAATTCTGTTGGTGGTTAGAGTGGGAGACAGACAATCCGGGTTCTATCGCTGGCTTTGCCACTGAATTGTGTGGTGACCTGGGCCATGTCACAATCATTCTGTGCCTCAGTGTTCCCCATCTGTGAAATGGGGGCTAATTACTGTTAAACCCAGTATTGTGATTTAACATTCCCAGATGAAAGGTGGGATGTGGTTGTCAAATAGAAGCCATACTACAGCAAAACAATTTGTTGCATTTGGTGAGGTTGGAGGACACTGAGTGGCAATTGCTATGCTCAGCAGTACCCCAAGTAGAAAAGGTTGCAAAGAACAGATGCGAGAGGGGGGAAAAAAACTATATTTGCTACAAGACATCCTGCATGATATAAACCTGGGCTGCCTTCCAGGATATTAGCAAAGTCGAGCTCTGTGCAGTAATTTATCCTGCAACTACTGATGCAGAACTATGTTCGAGTAACATTATGGCTAATAATAAACTTTCCAAGAAGTGGACATGTGGTCAAACTATAATACAATTGCTCTCTGTTTGGGCAGCCACTCATTATGAAATTGGAGCCAGGTAAGTTACTTTGCCACTTTTATACCTGTTTTCTCAGTTGTCTTGTACCAACACTGAATTCAGACCATAATCTGCAAGGAACTGCCATGATCTAGAAACATGGTGAGATTAATTTCTCAGTGCTTTTCCTCTCACTGCCAGCACAATCTTACCCCAAAATTCTGTAAAAACCACTATCTCATCCTTCTTCTGGTCCCTCCTTAAGTCTCACCTGTGATGACTACAGTACTGTGATACACAAAGATAAGCACTCAGCAGTTGGTGAGTAAAGGTGTCTATTCTGTTAGCATGAAGGGCATGTCTACATAGAGAAATTGACTAGAACAGCTACTGAAGAATAAACCCTAACCCCCCCCCCTCCCCCCGTGGAAACTCTAATTCTGGAATAAGACTGCCTTTTGGGGCATATCTACGCTAGGAAATTATTTCAAAATAACTAAATAGGAAAGAATAACTCCCGAAATAACAAAATCAAAATAGAGTGTCCCCATTATGGGGGAACCTTAAAATTAGTCCAAGGGTGACTCTGTTATTGGGGACGGACTACCTCAACTTAGAGCCCCAGGAAGCACTAGGGAGTAATTAGTTCAAATTACTCTGGGGAGTAGCTATTTCAAAATAGCAGCAGAGTGTCCATACTACTGCTATTTCGAAATAACTCTTTTGAAATAAGCTTTATTCCCCGAGAAAAACAGGAGTATAGATTTCAAAATAACCAGACCATTATTTCAAAACAACAGGCTTAGTAGTGTGGACACTCAGCTTATTATTTTGAAATAAGGGGTGTTATTTCAAAATAACTCCCTAATGTAGACCAGGGCTTTTTGATTAAGCTAAATCAGGAAAAAAAAAGCATTCTTATTCCAGAGAAAGAGCGTCCACATCAGGAGTTATTCCAGAATATTTTATTCTGCAATAGCTATTCTGGTCGATTTCCCTGCGCAGACAAACCCCAGGAGAATCATCATAGGATTTAAGCACTCAATTCCCTTTGGCTCCTTTGAAAATCTCAGCCTATTGTCCTGCCCTACTCCAATATGCACCAGTGTGTCTGATTTATTCACCTGTTACATCTGGTCAAGTAATCTAGATTGTGAACCCTTAATTTCTTCCCGTGTTTGTGCAGCACCTACCACAAAAGGGTTCTGACCTCTGGTAGGCTCTATTGTAATAAAAATGGTAATATGTTCCCCCTTGGAAAAAATCACGATTAAAAGATATTGATTAAATAGCATTTATGAATTCTGTAAATGACTGTCAGAAATAGAAACTTTACCTGATAGGATTATAGTACTATTTGTGTCTTGTGTTCTTTTGCTAGTTGTATACATTTCTAAAGACTGATATTTCTAAAGATCACTTAAAAATCCAGAAGACTAGATCCACTATTAGACTTACATACCCATAAAGAGGTATGGAGGTGTTAAGAATGATACAAAAATTAAAACACCCAGATGTAATAGCTTAGGCTTCAGAAGTGAAGGTATTGTCCTCACACAAAAGAAGGAACAGATATATCAGCTTCAGGCCTCATTGGGTACCAGAGCAGGGGACCATGATACAAAGCTGTTTTGTTCCATCACTCGCTGTAGCCAAATGAACCTCGTAGAATCCTGAGCTCAGTAACAGGACAGTGACTTGCTATTGTACATTTTAGGTACTGAGAAAGCACTAATCTTGATAAAATCTAGGCACTGAAGACCAATGAGTTAAAATTGTAAACATTCGATTATTACCCTCATTAAGGAATCTAATGACAGGTTGAGAATGAAGCCCTGCGTTCCCAAATGGCTACACAAGTGTGTACTGATTTTCAGCAGAAGATCTCAGAGCATTCAGCCTCAGCACTTTAGTGAGACACATACCACGCTCCCTATTTTGTAGATAGAGAAGACAGAATTAAGTGATTTGCCCATTGTCACAGAGTGAGTCAGTGGTAGAGCTATGATCACAGCCCAGAAGTTCCCACTTCGAGTTCCATTCTATACTCAGTCCACTAGATCATGGCATGTTGCCTCTGAGGGAAAAGGCCCACGATAAATTGGATACGTACAATGTTCCTACACAGAAAGAAAGCGTATGGGCCTCTTGCAGCTCTTTTGTACCAGCTTGTGTCCGTCTCCTCTGCAGCCCCAAACACCATATGCATTGTACCAGTCTACGTGAAAGTGTCCAGAATGCATGGCTAGGTGACTGTTTTGGTCACCTCTCAAAGGGCACCCTCAGCAAAGAGCAGCTTTGAGAGACCTCGTGAAAGAAGCCGGTGAGTAAAAGGTGCATGTGTGTCATTTATTTTGAATCTCCCACATCAGGCCTCTGTTTGTCTGCTCAGCTAAAGAGAAGAGCCAGGACTTGAAAGCATCCTGGACAAAGGAGCTGGACAGACAGAGGCTCTGGGAGCCAAGGACTCATTCTCTTTTGAATGTGAGGGCTTCCACACAGTCACCACAATGAGCTCCGAATGGACTCAGAGATTTACCCAGCCTATCTGCGCCAAGCCAGACAGGAGCAATCATGCTCCCCAGCCGTAGTTCCAAGTAACCTGGACTAAGGACAGGGCTGATGCAATTCAGGGACCCTGGTCTGTGAAACTCACTGCCCCAGGGATGTCTGCTGAATTCCCTCGTCATCTGTCTTCACTGTCTTTCAGTGCAGCACTGGTTATTTTGGCCTCCTGCATTTTCCATCATCTCTACCTTTTTGGACGATCTGTTCTGCTGCGGAAGACGAGTGGTTTTTAACCTCCTGATGCAATGGGCTCAAACTGACTTCAGTTTTGTTTAAGCCCTACCCAGCAACCATCCACATACAGGCACCTTGGAAACCAAAGCCCAATTCCATGAAAACAGCAGGGATGCAAGTTCTACATACAATGGCTTTATTTCTAGGCCCCAGAAGACCCACACTTCTTTATAAAGTAGAGCTGATGATGCTGGTATGCCGTTTGTGTCTTATGCCCCCCCGACCCACCCCATCTCACCCCTACTGGCTGATCCACAGAGGTTCACGAGACAGCTACTGCTTCTGGCGAGAGGATTTATTGCTTTAGCTCATGCAAGATACGCTCATTCTGTTAGCACTCAAAATGCTGCATTCCAACCCACTGGCAGCCATGGCAGAGCCGGCTACACACAAACCTTCCCTTTGGAAAGAGGCATCACCCAACTAACAAGCGCCGCGTGATTCAGAGCCATGAGAGCATTAATTAGCCTCCGGCCTGTTGTTTCTTTTTCATTGGTACTGCACATGAGTCAAGAGAGATCACCTGATGGAACCAGATGCATCACACCAATGCCCCTGGCATTCCCAGCAGTGATTCTGAAAAAACATGTCCCTTGCTCAGCAGCTGGGGCGGGCTGGAAAAGGCAGGGAAACACCTCTGTATGGCTCAACTTTCCCACACCCGAAATAAATGCCTGACACCTGAGCTCATCTCAAACTGTGCTCCAGCTCAGCCAGAAATGACAGGCCTGATGCGGGAATCACCAGGTGAAATCTCACGCTGTGCACGAGGTCAGACGGAGTGATCAAAACGGTCTCCTCTAACCAGAAAATCTATTGTTCAGGAGCCCCTCTGCAGACGCTGAACAAGGCAAAACAAAAAGTCCCTGCCCAAAAGATCTAAAGGGTTCATCAGTTGCCATCCCCCATCGGTTCATCCGGCTCTTGCTTACATTCTGACGCTATATGGAAAACTCCCTGGAGGAGGAGGTGGCTTGTCTCTCTTACTTGACTATAAAGCACTTAGCCAAATGGGGCCCTGCCACAGGGTGACTGGCTCCTTTAAGGCAGGATGTAACCAGCCACACACGGGCCATAATTAAGTAATGCTCCTAGCCTGAGGGAGCGGAGCTGAGGAGGGTCAGGTGACATCTCAGCAGCCACCCAAACAAGGGCCGAGTGAGCAAGGTCAGTCTGGAGAGGGAACTACAGGGGCGGGAGTGTGTGGAAATCCCTGAGCCAGGGTCTTCAGGGGAGCAGGGAAGGACACAGCCCAGAAAGGGGATGAGAACGTGACTCCAGGAGAACAGGCTCTATCCCACACAGACAGAGAGACTCTCAAAGGCAGACCAGAAAGCCCCACGGCCAGGCAGCAGCCAGCATAAACAATCAAGGACAGCTCAGGCCCTGCATATTAGCCTGCATTTTCTGCATGAGGAGGGTTTATTGAATCATAGAGCTGGAAGAGACCTCAGGAGGTCATCAAGTCCAGCCCCCTGCCCAAAGCAGGGCCAATCCCAACTAAATCAACCCAGCCAGGGCTTTGTCAAGCCGAGACTTAAACACCTCTAGGGATGGAGATTCTACCACCTCCCTAGGGAACCCATTCCAGTGCTTCACCACCCTCCTAGTGAAATAGTTTTTCCTAAAATCCAACCTAGACCTCCCCCACTGTAACTTGAGACCATTGCTCCTTGTTCTGCCATCTGTCACCACTGAGAACAGCCTCTCTCCATCCTCTTAGGAACCTCCCTTCAGGAAGTTGAAGGCTGCTATCAAATCCTCGCTCACTCTTCTCTTCTTCAGACTAAACAAACCCAAATCCCTCAGTCTCTCCTCATAGGTCATGCCGTCCAGCCCCCTAATCATTTTGGTTGACCTCCGCTGGACCCTCTCCAATGCGTCCACATCCTTTCTATAGTGGGGGGCCCAGAACTGGATTGCATTTTCCTCTGAAGCACGTGGGCCTGGGCATTCCCAGGTTTTTGTCTACACTTAAAATGCTGCATCAGGGCTGCAGCAGGCCTTCAGATTGGATGCGTGCTACAGCTTTGGAAGGGGTTTCTCCCATCACTTGTAGTTAATCCACCTTCCCAAGAGCCAGTGGCTAGGTCAAAGGGGGCATGTCTACACTAGGAAATTATTTCAAAATAAGTAAAATCGAAATAATAACTCCTGAAATAACAAAATCGAAATAGCGTGTCCACACTACGGGGAAGCCTCGAAATTACTCCGAGGCAGGCTCCGTTAGTGTGGACGCGCTACCTCGACTTAGCACTTACTCCGAATTTCTCTGGGGAGTAGTCATTTCGAAATAGCAACAGTGGAGCATCCGCACTGCCACTATTTTGAAATAACTATTTTGAAAATAGCATTATTCCCCAAGAAAAGCAGGAGTACAGATTTCAAAATAACGGGCTTGGTAGCGTGGACGCTCTGCTTATTATTTTGAAATGGGGGGGGGGTATTTCAAAATAACTCCCTAGTGTAGACCAGCGCTGGAAGAATTCTGTCAGCTTAGTACTGTCTACCCCCAGGATTAGGTCAGCATAGCTACCTCTCTGAAGGGTGTAGATGTTTGACACCACTTGGAGATGTAGTTGTGTCGATGTTCTCAGTGTAGCCCAGCCAGGGGAGCTGATGGACTCACTGGGTCTCTGGGCAAGGGGGGGGGGGTGGCTCCATGTTTCCAGAAGGAGTGGGGCCTCAGTCAGAAGGGGCAGGGCTGGGAGCAGGCAGCCCTCAGCACCAGCCAGACTGTGACACACCCTCCAGTCCTCAGTGCTGCCTGAAGCTTGCCACTCAGGGCTCTGGTGGCAATTTAAAGGGCCTGGGTTCTGGCCACCATTGCTGCTACAGTAGTGAGAGCAGCAGCCGGGAGCCCCGGACCCTTTTGAATCACGAGGCCCTGGGAAAATTGCCCCCTTTACGCATGCACACACACACACACACCCCGGTCGGTGGCTCTGAGCCCAGCCCTCAGCGACAGTGTACTGGGCAAGATGGACCACTGGCCTGAGCCAGAATTATTGTTCCCACGTCGTCATGTACAAAGCAGAGTCAGAATCACAGAAGCCTAGGGCTGGAAAGGACCTCAAGAGGCAAGACGGAATATACCAAAGCGGGCCGTGGATCCACTTTGAGAAAGCTGCTAACAGGCTGCTCCAGTTTGTTTATTTACCGGCTCTGAAGCCATGGTGGCTCCCCTTGGCTGCAAACAGCGAACCAGAGCCAATGGGAGCTGCAAGTCTCCATGGCTGAGGAGCCGGTGAATAAACAAACTGGAGCAGCTCGTTAGCAGCTTCCTCAAAGTGGATCCATGGCCCACTTTGAGAAACACTGATCTAGACCATCCCCAAGAGATGTTTGTCAAACTGGTTTTTTAAAAAAACCTCCACGGACGATAATTCTATAACCGTCCTAAGCGCCCCTATTCCATTTAGTTAGAAAAGATCAACTAATCTCTAACCCAGTGTTTCTTAAACTTTTAAAGACCGAGGAACACCAAACAATAATTTTTTTTATGCGGAACACCAAGGATTTTTTGTTGAGCAAAAAAAAAAGGGTCGGGGGGAAGTTGTTGAGGGGAAAAAAGGTCACCTGCCCCTTTAAGGGCAGCCATTTTGAACTCTGTTCTCCACAGCACACCACTGACTGCCTCGTGGCACACAGGTATACCGCAGAACACAGTTTAAGAAACACAGCTCTAACCTAAACATCCTTTGTCGCAAACTGAGCCAATTACATCTTGGTTTACTCTTCATAAACATGAAAAACATAAGAACATAACATAAGAACGGCCGTACTGGTTCAGACCAAAGGTCCATCTAGCCCAGTATCCTGTCTGCCGACAGTGGCCAGCACCAGGTGCCCCAGAGAGGGTGGACTGAAGACAATGATCAAGCGATTTGTTTCCTGCCATCCCTCTCCAGCCTCTGACAAACAGAGGCCAAGGACACCATTTTATCCCCTGGCTAATAGCCTTTTATGGACCTAACCTCCATGAAATTATCTAGCTTCTCTTTAAACTCTATTATAGTCCTGGCCTTCACAGCCTCCTCTGGCAAGGAGTTCCACAGGCTGACTACACGCTGTGTGAAGAAGAACTTTCTTTTATTAGTTTTAAACCTGCTACCCATTAATTTCATTTGGTGTCCTCTAGTTCTTCTATTTAGGGAACTAATAAATAACTTCTCTTTGTCGGCCCTCTCCACACCACTCATGATTTTATATACCTCTATCATATCCCCCCTCAGTCTCCTCTTTTCTAAACTGAAAAGTCCGAGTAGCTTTAACCTCTCCTCATATGGGACCCGTTCCAAACCCCTAATCATTTTAGTTGCCCTTTTCTGAACCCTTTCCAAGGCCAAAATATCTTTTTTGAGGTGAGGAGACCACATCTGTACACAGTATTCAAGATGTGGGCATACCATAGTTTTATACAGGGGCAGTAAGATATTCTGGGTCTTATTTTCTATCCCTGTCTTAATAATTCCTAGCATCCTATTTGCCTTTTTGACCGCTGCTGCACACTGTGTGGAAGTTTTCAGAGAACTGTCCACGATAACTCCAAGATCTCTTTCCTGATTTGTCGTAGCCAAATTAGCCCCCATCATACTGTACGTATAGTTGGGGTTATTTTTCCCGATGTGCATTACTTTACACTTATCCACATTAAATTTCATTTGCCATTTTGTTGCCCAATCACTCAGTTTGGTGAGATCTTCTTGGAGTCCCTCACAGTCTGCTTCTGTCTTGACTATCCTAAACAGTTTGGTATCATCTGCAAACTTTACCACCTCACTGCTTACCCCTTTCTCCAGATCATTTATGAATAAGTTGAACAGGATTGGTCCTAGGACCGACCCTTGGGGGACACCACTAGTTACCCTCTTCATTCTGAAAATTTACCATTTATTCCTACCCTTTGTTTCCTGTCTTTTAACCAGTTCTCAATCCAAGAAAGGACCTTCCCTCTTATCCCATGGCCATGTAATTTACACAAGAGCCTTTGGTGAGGGACCTTGTCAAAGGCTTTCTGAAAATCTAAGTATACTATATCTACTGGATCCCCCTTGTCCGCATGTTTGTTAACCCCTTCAAAGAACTCTAATAGATTAGTAAGACAGGATTTCCCTTTACAGAAACCATGTTGACTTTTGTCCAACAAATTATGTTCTTCTACACGCTTCACAATTTTATTCTTTACTATTGTTTCGACTAATTTGCCCGGTACTGAAGTTAGACTTACCGGTCTGTAATTGCCCGGATCGCCTCTAGAGCCCTTTTTAAATATTGGTGTCACGTTGGCTACCTTCCAGTCATTAGGTACAGAAGCCAATTTAAGGGATAGGTTACAAGCCATAGATAATAGTTCAGCAATTTCCCATTTGAGTTCTTTTAGAACCCTTGGATGAATGCCATCCGGTCCCGGAGATTTGTTAACATTAAGTTTTTCTATTTGTTCCAAAACCTCCTCTAATGACACTTCAATCCAGGACAGTTCTTCAGATTCATCACCCACAAAAGACAGTGCAGATTTGGGAATCTCCCCAACGTCCTCAGCCGTGAAGACTGAAGCAAAGAAATCATTTAGTTTCTCCGCAATGGCTTTATCGTCCTTGATTGCGCCTTTTATAGTTTGATCGTCTAGGGGACCCACAGGTTTTTTAGCAGGCTTCGTGCTTCTAATGTACTTAAAAAACATTTTGTTATTTCTTTTTGAGTTTTTGGCTAGCTGTTCCTCAAAATCTTTTTTTGCTTTTCTTATTACATTTTTACACTTGATTTGACAGTGTTTATATTCCTTTCTATTTATCTCACTAGGATTGGACTTCCACTTCTTAAAAGATGCCTTTTTGTCCCTCACTGCTTCTTTTACATGGTGGTTAAGCCACGGTGACACTTTTTTAGTAGACTTGCATGTATATTGAGTCAAACAATTGCTCATGATCCTCTTCACAACATTTTACATGTTTGACAACTTATGTCCCCTCTCAGCTGTCTCCTCTGTGGACCAAACACACCCAGATATGATATATGTACAGAATTCATGCTTTACAGAGTGCATTGCTTTTGGTAGAGCAAAAGAAAAAAATAGTCAACTCTGGCTATTTAATGTGAGAGGAGCAGCATGTAAATGTTACTTTTTCATCTCTTTGTAGTGCCTTGAACCCCTAGATGTATTTGCTGCATGACTTGTCATGTTAAAATAGAAATCCTTCAGGGGAAAACACCCTTGTTATGATATAAACATACCCTTGAAAAGTTCCATGATAAATGGTGAACTATTGATCTGAAAGACAATATCTCTGTTCTCTCTGTCTAATGCACTATTCAGTGTGTGCTTCATAATCTTCCTTTCTAATGGGTCTTTCATATGAGTCTACTATCACTATCTGCTAGGGAAGTGCAGGCCTATTAGCAGTGGAAGGACAGTCCTCAGTCCCCGGTGATGACCTATGATGGCCATCATCACCTCTGAGTACATGTGTATTGAGTCAAGCAAATTGTTTTCAAAATAGCAGTCATACCACTAGTCTTTGTACAGAGCTATTCATCGGTAAATCTCAAAGCACTTTACAAAGAATCAAGATCGCCATTTCAGTGAGGGGGAAACTGAGACACGGCGGGGAAATGACTTGCCCAAACTTACCCAGCAAGCCAGTGGCAGAGCCAGGAATAGAAGTCAAATGTCCAAATTTCCAGTGCACTGTTCTCTCCACTAGGCCCCATGGGAAGCTGAACACCAAATCCGCAATCAGGAATCCGCAGTGCCTGGCATTTATGCCAGACATCCTCCTGTAAAATCCTCTGGCCTGGTACATGGGAGTCCTCTGCTGTCAGTGGCGTGGCAAAATGCAACTGACTAGCTCCACTATGAAATCCGCTTTGCACGTTGCCTTGCAGATTGGAATCACATTTCCGGAACCTACATACTATGGAAACATCCTAACATGCATCAAACTTCCTAACATGCATCAGTTTCCTTTTTCTGTCCATACATGCTAGGACTGTCAGTCTAACCACATTGCTACACTTGCACGTGACAAAGCAAAGGGACATTCATTGTCCTTACAAGGAGCTCAGCTCCTTTCTCCTCCTTTGGGCTTCCGGCCTGTACCAGGCAACCACACCGCAGTGCTTTCCATAAGGTAGAACTGGATTCTGCAGTGCTCCTCCTCCTGCTTCTCATTTTGCACCTGGTGCTCAGAGCGGCCACTCTCCCTACTTGCAGTAAACAGGCTCAAGCCCTAAATACAAGTAGGTACATTTTAGAATCCACTGGGATCGTTTCTGCAGAAGCCTCCCAAGTACTCTCCTGTTTAAGCAGTAACATGCTCAGTCCTGCAAGATGCTCACAGCTCCCACACACCTCCCTGAAAACAGTCAGCACTTTGCAGGACTGAGCCCCTAACAAACATCTTCTTGTGGGGAGGTTTGAATAGTTATCACTGAACATGCAGCACAGCCTACCGCTCCCATCACCAACACTTCTATTGACTTCTGTGCCTAAGCATGGTTGTTGCTTACCAGGCCTCCAGAAAGACTTCCCTGGCCAATGGGAGCAGGCTTGTTCTGTGTTTCAGAATGAGAATTGCATTATAATCTTAGAAATCAGCAAGCAACCATCACATTGAGCATGGTCCAAGCTAGCAATCTTCTGCCCCAGCATGGGAAAAGCTTGACATGTAAAGTGAAATATATATATGCGGGAATCCAACAATGACACCAGGATTCCTCAGACTGCTACAGTGAAATTTCACTATGTTTGCACACACCAGAAGAGCTGAGCGAATAACTGGTTTTTCAGTTCCAGGGGCAAACTGAAAAATCCGGGGGGTGGGAGGTGGGAAATATGGTTCTGTTCAAATCTAAACTGAAATTTTTCACTTTTCTCTTGGCAAAACAAAGGAAATTTCATTCAGCTCAAACAGAACATGTAATGTGACGGAAAATGATTTTGTTTTGATTTTTATTCCATTTTGCGGATTGTTTTACTCTTTAGGATTTATTAATAACTAGCTGGAGTTACCCAGCGTTGCTCGGGAAACCAGAGGAACAAAATATAGAAAAACAGTAGTCCATTATCTTTTTTTGAATGGTAGAAAAGTTGCACTGATTTCTATAGGGATTAAAATATCGGTCTGTGTCATCCTGGGAGGGGGTATGTGACCCCAGGTGGAGGGGAGGTTACATGTGGGAGGGGCGCCTCAGCTCACACCCAGGGTTGCAGGTTCCGCGGGGGGCAGGTGCCCGAGCCCTTGTGCGTGTGGCGGTCGGGGCACTGCGTGCTGGCGTGAGAGGGAGGAAAGAGGGTCACTTATGTAACTTCACGGGCGGGAGTGGGCAAGTCCCGAATGGCGCTGGGGGCCACAGGCGGTGGGCATGGGACCTAGGGTGGGCAGGGCAGCCCCTGCAGTGCAGCGTGGCGGGTTACTTTTTGATTTTTACAGCTTGAGCTTGGGCCCAATCAGGTCCAAAAGTACCTTAAAACCAAAAGGTTATCCCATGCAAAGTTTGGTTGTGGTAGCTCTTATAGTGTCCAGGTTATTAGCGCACAAACTTATAAACATTCTCCTTTATATATTAGATTATAGCTAAATTAAAAAATGAAACACTGCTTTGAAACAAAAAAGTCAAACTATTCTGACTATTTAAAAAAATATTAAGCCAAAACTGCTTAGCTGAATTAGACCCAGAGAGGCCAATAGTTTCAATGCCCTGAAAAACACATTAATTGAAAAGAATGTTTCATTGGCTAGAAGGAAGAGACTGCAGAGGATACATTGTGGCAGTTGCTATTCTGGCTTGCCTGTGTCTCAATAAAACCTACTCTGAGGTTTTCAGCTATTGATATAGCTACATTGAAAGAGCGGTGTTAATGCAAATCCCCAGAATGGGTATAGTATAAAAAAGGACCTCCACCGTGCAGCTGCTATCAACATGATGGCTTTTTCCAGCAATGCTGCTACACCTATGGCCTAAATGTGGACTCTCCTTTTATTATTAAGCCTGTTTCATATGCTAGTGAGTAAAGACCAGCCAAGACTGTCCAGCATATCAGGTCTCAATCACAGAGCACTGGTTGAAACTCTCTAATCCAGCACTTTCTGATCTTGCACCATCCATGGTCCAAAATTATTTTAGTTAGCCGGGTGTCCACTTATCATGGGTGTGGCCAAGTTTCCTGGGGTCCCATAAAGTTTGTTTACAGCTACCAGTCCTGGCTCTCAGTGATCTGTGCTGCTATTTAGTCCTAATTTACCCCCAAGTATCTTCTACGAGTCCAGTAAGCAGTGGATTTGTTGGTAATTCTGCTAGACAATATTGACTCCAATAGTTCAGCACTGGTCAGGTCCCAAGGATGCTGGACTAGAGAGGTTCAACCTGTAGTAGACAGTCCCTGCCCCCAAAGCATAAGAACTGTTCAGCTTCTGGAGAGCTGTATGAGGAAAGTACAGCCAGGGAGCTTGCATTTTCTAGTAGCGGACAGATTGGGGTACTGAGTTGGTTTTTAAAAGCATACAGAATCCCTCTCACCAATGAGTTTTTAAAAACTAATTTCATAGAGAAATAAAACAGCACACCAGGACAAACAGGAAACCTGACTGGCTCCGAGCCCCAGGGCCAACACAGGAGATTCGCCCTGCTCCCACCATTATGCTTCTCAGTCTACCTTTTGCAAATCCTGCAAGGTTCTGCTCAAGTCCCCCCCACTAGGCTCTTTCCTGTCTGCAACTGGCATGGAAGGGAAGACAGCCGAGGAAAAGCTGCCCCCTTTCCTCATCAGGAGCTAACATCACACAAACCAGCCCCTGCTCCCTGCTCTTCAAGTTGCAGAGCTTTTCCTGGGGCATCATGGCTATATTACAGGGGCTATAGTCATAGCTGCCGACTCCATGGGTGCTCCACAGGGTTTTCTGTCCCTATGGCAAATCCACCCCCCTTTGGAGGCAGCAGCTGATTTGATCGAATTCTTCTCTTGACGTAACTCTGTCTAAACCAGGGAGGAGACTGATTTAACTACGTGTCTCTGGGGTGTGAACTTTTCACTCCCCTGAGGGATGCAGCTAGCTTAACACAATTTGCGGGTGCAGACTGTGACCACAGGCAGCAAACTGAACATCACCCCACAGTTGCTGTACTTTTAATCACTCCACACAGACAAAGGCATCTCCTTGTGCAGGTCATGTAGGCCCAGGCTGGGAACCCTGGACTCTCTGGTGAGCAGTTAGTCGCATGAATGATTAAGCAAGTAATTGCCCTCCTGCAGTAGTAAAGAGTACACAGTTTCCTTCATACCCCAATTCCCTGTTAGCAAAATGGTTATCATAATGACTTCCTTTCTACTACCCCTCTCTCTGCCTTTTCTATTCAGATTCTTCAAGGGAAAAAATAAGTTAGTACAGCACCTTGCACATCAGAGCTTTTGGGTGCTGTTACAAAACTACAATATCTTAACTGAAAATTTCCTGGATTCGTAAAAATTATGTTGAAAATAAACACATTCCAGCCACTCCCCTTGTAAATGAACACCTGGTAAATCAAATGGTCTGGGCCATAGTATTGTCAAAAACCACGAGGCGACATCTCTGGCTCAGAAGGACACATTCAGATCCTCTTTGCATAGCTGAGGAGACATCGGATCGCTACCCCTTCCTGCTTTTCCACGTGGGAACTAACGATACGGCCAAGAATGACCTTGAGCGGGTTACTGCGGATTATGTAGCGCTGGGAAGAAGGATCCAAGAATTCAGAGCGCAAGTGGTGTTCTCGTCCATCCTCCCTGTTGAAGGGAAAGGACTGGGCAGGGATCGTTGAATTGAGGAAGTAAATGCGTGGTTACGCAGGTGGTGTCGCAGAGAGGGCTTTGGTTTCTTCGACCATGGGACTCTGTTCCGGGCACGAGGATTGTTAGGAAGAGACGGGATCCACCTAACGAAGAGAGGAAGGAGCATCTTCGCGGGCAGGCTTGCAAACCTAGTGAGGAGGGCTTTAAACTAGGTTCGTCGGGGGATGGTGACCAAAACCCTGAGGGGAGTGGGAAAGTCGGATACCGGGAAGAAATGCAGAGAGGAACGAGCAAGAAAGGAGGACCCCTGTTTCGAATGGAGAAGATAGGGCAATCAACTGGTTACCTGAGGTGTTTGTACACTAATGCGAGAAGCCTGGGCAACAAACAGGAAGAACTGGAGGCCCTGGCCCAGTCCAAGAAATATGATTTAATTGGGATAACAGAGACTTGGTGGGATGACTCACATGACTGGAGCGCTGTCATGGAAGGGTATAGACTGTTCAGGAAGAACAGGCAGGGGAGAAAAGGAGGAGGAGTTGCACTATATGTAAGAGATCACTATGATTGCTCTGAACTCCAGTATATAGTTTAAATTGAGAGTCTATGGGTTAAGTTTAAAGGAGCAAACAACAGCAGTGATGTTGTGGTTGCTGTCTGCTACAGGCCACCAAATCAGGTGGATGAGGTAGATGAGGCTTTCTTCGGACAACTGAGAGAAGCTTCCAGATTGCAGGCCCTGGTTCTCGTGGGGGACTTTAATCACCCTGACATCTGTTGGGAAACCAATACGGCAGTACACAGGCAATCCAGGAAGTTTTTGGAGAATGTTGGGGATAACTTCTTGGTACAAGTGCTGAAGGATCCGACCAGGGGCCGTTCGCAGCTTGACCTTCCGCTCACAAACAGGGAGGAACTAATAGGGGAAGTAGAGGTGGGTGACAACCTGGGAAGCAGTGATCATGACATGGTAGATTTCAGGATCCTGACCAAAGGAAGAAAAGAGAGTAGTAAAATACACACCTTGGACTTCAAAAAAGCAGATTTTGACTCCCTCAGAGATCTGATGGGCAGAATCCCCTGGGATGCTAACATGAAGGGGAAAGGAGTCCAGGACACCTGGCAGTATTTTAAAGAAGCCTTATTGAAGGCACAGAAAGAAACTATCCCGACGCGTAGCGAGAGAGGCAAAAATGGTAGGAGACCGGATTGGCTTACGGGGGAAATCCTTGGTGAACTTAAGCACAAAAAGGAAGCTTACAAAAAGTGGAAACTTGGACAAATGACCAGGGAGGGGTTCAAATGTATAGCTCGAGAATGCCGGGGGGTTATCAGGAAGGCGAAAGTGCAAATGGAATTGCGACTGGCTAAGGATGTGAAGGATAACAAGAAAGGTTTCTACAGGCATGTTAACAAGAAGAAGGTGATCAGAGAGGGTGTGCGGCCCCTACTGGATGAAGGAGGTAACCTAGTGACAGATGATGTGGGGAAAGCTGAAGTACTCAATGCTTTCTTTGCCTCTGTATTCACGGACAAGGTCAGCGCGGAAGTCCAGGAGCCAAGTGACGCAAGATGGGATGAAGATGGACAGCCCGTGGTGGGTAAAGAACAGGTTAGGAACCATTTAGAAAAGCTAAACGTACACAAATCCACGGGTCCGGACTTAATGCATCCGAGGGTACTGAGGGAGTTGGCAAATGTCATTGAGGAGCCTTTGGCCATTATCTTTGAAAAGTCGTGGAGATTGGGAGAGATCCCAGACGATTGGAAAAAGGCAAATGTAGTGCCCATCTTCAAAAAAGGCAAGAAGGACGATCTAGGGAACTATAGGCCGGTCAGTCTTACCTCGGTTCCTGGAAAAATCATGAAAGGGATCCTTAAGGAATCCATTTTGAGGCACTTGGAAGAGAGGAAAGTGATTAGGAATAGTCAGCATGGATTCACAAAGGGCAAGTCGTGCCTGACCAATTTGATTAGCTTCTATGGTGAGGTAACTGGCTCTGTGGATATGGGAAAGTCAGTGGACGTGATATACCTTGACTTTAGCAAGGCTTTTGATACAGTCTCCCACAATATTCTTGCCAGCAAGTTAAGGGAATGTGGATTGGATAAATGGACAGTAAGATGGATAGAAAGATGGCTAGAAGGCCGGGCCCAGCGGGTAGTGATCAACGGCTCGATGTCAGGATGGCGGTCGGTTTCTAGCGGAGTGCCCCAAGGTTCGGTTCTGGGACCAGTTTTGTTCAATATCTTTATTAATGACCTGGATGAGGGGATGGATTGCACCCTCAGCAAGTTTGCGGATGACACTAAGCTAGGGGGAGAGGTAGATATGCTTGAGGGCAGAGATAGGGTCCAGAGTGACTTAGACAAATTGGAGGATTGGGCCACAAGAAATCTGATGAAGTTCAACAAGGAGAAGTGCAGAGTCCTGCACTTGGGACGGAAGAATCCCAAGCATAGTTACATGCTGGGGACCATCCAGTTAAGTAGTAGTTCTGCAGAAAAGGACCTGGGGGTTACAGTGGATGAGAAGCTGGATATGAATCAACAGTGTGCCCTTGTAGCCAAGAAGGCTAATGGCATATTAGGTTGCATTAAGAGGAGCACTGCCAGCAGATGCAGAGATGTGATTATTCCCCTTTATTCGGCTCTGGTGAGGCCACATCTGGAGTATTGTGTCCAGTTCTGGGCCCCCCACTACAAAAAGGATGTGGACGCATTGGAGAGGGTCCAGCGGAGGGCAACCAAAATGATTTGGGGGCTGGAGCATATGACATATGAGAAGAGACTGAGGTAGTTGGGTCTGTTTAGTCTAAAGAAGCGAAGAGTGAGGGGGGATTTGATAGCAGCCTTCAACTTCCTGAAAGGAGGTTCCAAAGAGGATGGAGAGAGGCTGTTCTCAGTAGAGACGGATGGCAGAACAAGGAGCAATGGTCTCAAGTTGTGGTGGGAGAGGTCCAGGTTGGATATTAGGAAAAACTATTTCACTCGGAGGGTAGTGAAGCACTGGAATGGGTTACCTAGGGAAGTAGTGGAGTCTCCATCCCTAGAGGTGTTTAAGTCTCGGCTTGACCAAGCCCTGGCTGGGTTGTTTTAGTTGGGATTGGTCCTCCCTAGAGCAGGGGGCTGGACTTGATGACCTTCTGAAGTCTCTTCCAGCTCTATGGTTCTATGATTCTATGATACATCGAGTGGCATTCGAGGGCGTCTCCCTCCAACTTTCCATAGATGGCAGTATTAGTGCAGTTTTTAGGTGATGAGGCAACCCAAAAGCAGTGTGGTTGCCACCTTTTTGGAAAAAGCGTGATCAAAATGAATAGATTTCTTTCAGGCTTTTTAAACCATCCTATACAAATATACAGAGCTACACAATTCTATAGAACGGGGCAAAAACAATTAACTAAGGGGTGCTGGAACCATCAGATGTGCAGTTTACAGTTGGGTTCAGTGGCTCTCACTGTACAAATTGCTCCAGCCCACGGGTGTAATGTAGCTCACTTTGGAAGTGGATCAGACTAAACTACAAAAAGGTACTTAGTGTGGAGTGAGAAGTATCAACGCAGGAAGTTAGGGTGTGAATGTGAGCACACACAGTAACTATTCTGCACAATCACATTTTGCAATCACTTCCCCGTGAAGATAAATGCTTAGCCAGATTCAAAGCGGAACTGGATGATTATATAGGCAGCAAGAGTTATAATAGGGTATGTCTACACAGCAACATTATTTTGAAATACCTAATGTTATTTCAAAATAACTTAGTCTGCATCTAGGTCTCCTCCAGCTCTATGATTCTGTGATTCTATGATTCTACACAGCTGGCAGTTATTTCGAAATAATGTCAAAATACTGTCAAGTTGGAGGACTTCTTACACCGACTCCTAGAACCCTCATTGTATGAGGAGTAAGGGAAGTCGGAGGAAGAGTGCTCTATTTCAAAATAAGTGCTATGCAGACGCTCCCAATTTCAAAAGAAGCTATTCCGAAATAAGCTACACAACTGACGTAGCTCAATTTGCGTAGCCTATTTTGAGTTAAGCCCCGCTGTGTAGTCGCACCCATAAGTTAACAAGAGTACTGGTAATAAGATACAACCTTACCATTCTGGGTTTAAGACAATTTCTATTAAGGATGAGGAGCAAACCTTCATGGGGGTGGGGGCAGATTACCCCACATCTGACTACTTAGGCATCTCTTGCACCTTCCTATTGACAGAGAAAGACATTGGACTATATGGTCATCAGGTCTGATCCAGTCTGGCAATGTCTCTCTTCCTACTGAGTGATTCTCAGTCTACTGCCTTCCTAGACTTCAAGTAATTTGTGCTCAAACCTACCAAGGAATAATTCAGAGCCATCAGCAACTGTGACCCTGCAAAATGCTGGATCAGGTGCCCAAACTTCCCTGCTTGTATCCACAGCACATTCAGCTGCAGAGTGAGTATCCCCCCAAAGCATGGCCAACGGGTCTCAAATCCTGTCCCAGAAGAGCAGGCTCTTCAGAGGAGAAGCAAGTTCAGTCTTTGAAGCTCATCCATTCCTTGCCCAACGGCTAGTAGGGAGATAATTAGCATCAGCGGGTGATGGTTTTCAGTGGTGTGGACACCTGTTCTCTGGGAAGTGGATTCAGGCGCTGTTTACATGTGGGGAACTATGTTGGCATAGCTGTGGCACCCACAGAAGAGTAGGAAAACCACTTCCTCGAGTTATGCTAACTGGGGTGATGGAAGCAGTCAATCTATCCGAGTCTACAGGCCTGACACTCAAATTCCTTACACCATGGGTTACCAAACTGGGGGGACCCAGCTTCCCCCCCCCCATCAAATTTTGCTGCCCTGCTCAGTTCCTTTTTTTTTTTTTTTTTTTGCTTAACAACTTGTGCTGCCCCGCCGGGGGAAAGGGGAGAAGGGCATGAGGGTTTTTCAAAAATTATAAAGGGGGGCATGATGCTGAAAAGTTTGGGAACCACTGCCTTACACGCATGGCTACTGAAGAGCCAACAAGATGGGAACAACTCAGTCAGAGTTGGATAGTTTGGGACAATCATGCCGGGGCTGGGCCCTGCACTTTGGGGGACCCTGCCGAGCCCAGGGCACCTAGCACGAGCAGCAGGGGCCAGGCTCACCCCCATCAACAGTGGCAGCAGCCTGCTCCGCTCCCCCAAGCAACGTGGCTGGAAGCTGAGCTCAGGGGATTGCAGCACGACAGGGCTCAATCACTCCACTTCTGGCCATCACAGCTAGTGTGGGAGGGCCCAACCAGACCCCCGATAATCCACCAGGCTGCACCACTCAGGGAGAGGGCTTGGGGGCAGAGGTGGAGTGGGAGTGGGGGAGGAGCAGGCATGGCAAGAGGTGGGGTGGAGTGGGTCCTGGGCCCCAAGCCCCCCTAAGGACAGCACTGAATTCAGTCACATCCTACCTGGGTTGGATTGGAACCAGCAGCCTAGAGGTGAAAGGTAAACTATCCCATTCCTAATCATAGAATCATAGAACTAGAAGAGACCTCAGGAGGTCATCAAGTCCAGCCCCCTGCCCAAGGCCGGACCAATCCCAACTAATCCGCACACTTCCACAGATTGTCACTTTCAAGACGAGAGGTTAGAAGCGGAGGCACTCTGGGGGCGGAGGAGATATGTCATTTAAGTCATAATCTTTTCGCTGCTGGAGCTAAATCACACTGGGGATAACCTGTCACTGTGTTTCTAATGGGAATGCATGGATGACAGTATCACTCTTATGGGTCAAAAGACCACGAGGGAGGTGGGGGAGTAAAGCCTTTTCCCAGCAGCAAACTCAGCTGAAATGACATTATGCGGCTTCCCATGGAATGATCCTCTCCTAAGAGCTAAAGGAGCAGCCAAAAAATGACAGCTTAGCCATGACTCTTGCTCATTTTAGGTATTAAAATAGCAGTTCTACTACAAAAACCCATTAAGAGTCAAAAGACCAGAGAATACATTTTCCATAGCCTCTCTTGTCACTTGCCTTCCCAAGACATTTTGCTGCTGCCTACAGGAGACTTACAGCATAGGCCAATGTAAGAATTTTCAAGACAGGTCAGAACTTCTAACGTGGACTTTTTCCACTGCACCGTGGAACAGTCATCACAGAAACAAGTCCCATTAGAAAGAACCATTTTTGTTAGTATTTTCAGCAATTAAAATAATAATTTCAAATGTTATCATTACCGTAGCTGCTATAGGCTCTAACCAAGAGCGATGCACATGACCCTCTACTCAGGGATGCATTTCACCCTCAATGAGAAGCTCAACATATGGACATTGGATGGTTGTTGACTTTATTTTTAAAATTCTGTTGAGTTCTGGTTACAGGAGCCTCTCTGGTGGCAACCCAGGAATCCTCTTCCAGATATCTACTAGGAAAACCTGCTATTAATGGGACCTCCACTATCCTGGTTATAAACATGATTCCTGTTTATGCCATAGACTGGACCTTAGCTTTGTTCTGTAACCAAGATAAACCATATCAGACCAAGAATAGGGACTTGACCTCCTTCATGTTCCAGCCTAGCCCACAAACTGGGAATCACAGCTATAACTGTGGATATGATATTGTAACCAGATTTCCCAGCCCGGATGCAACTTTTAAGGAGATAAGGCTCAAATCTCACCAACAAGGTGTCAGTCCTTGAACTATGCAGGCCAAGAGGGTAAATCAGTTTCCAGGTCCACTTGCTGAGACTGTGAACAAGGGGACCAGCAATCAGTAAGGAATGGAGTGATGCCATGTTTCATATAGACCTCACGTGACTTTCAGTCACGTCACACTGGGCTTGACACGCATTTGTATATAAGTAACATAAAAGCAAGCAAAGAACTGTACCAACTTCTTTCTAGTCAACTTCATTCATCTTGTTACCTCATCCTCCCTGCCCATTCTCTCTCTCATCTCTCCATCTTTCATGCCCTCGTGTGCATTTTATTTATTTTTATTTCCTGAGAATAAATGATGACAGTCAGAACTTCTAAAATGGCTCTAGGTGCCTCTACTCTAATGCTCTTGGAATTCTATTGTGCAACAGTTTCAAACAAGAACTCAACTGGTCAATCATACACTGACAAAACTCCTTCCCAGCCCTTCCTCATTTAGAAAGCATGAGGCCACGTCTACATAATAAGTGTTTTAATGGAATAGATACGATCCACAACGATGCCTTCATAACCCTGTAGGATAGTCACAGATTACACTGAGGAAAGGTGTTTTCCATCTCTATAGCAGCTCCACCTTCCTAAGCCACAGTAGCTAGCTCAACAGAAGCCTCATTCTGGCAACCCAACCTAAGTGTCCAGTTGGCATACCTGTGGTATTTAGTGGTGCGGATTTTTCACACCCCTGAGCTCAGCTCTGTCAACCTAAGTTTTAAGTGCAGACCAGGCGTTAGGTCTTCTCCCAAACTTTCTCAAATAGATGCCTGTTTGCGGCATGCCCAGAAGGTCACTAAATCGGAGGTGTTTGAGACCAAAGTGAGACGACGCAATTCCAAGAGTTTAAGGAGTCCTCACAGAGAATGCCATTAATGGCAGATTTTAAACTCTTAAGGCAGGCACTGGCTTCTTTGCTATTTAATTACCTGATTGATTGATGATTAATTAAGGAAATTTTAACACATTTTCAAATACTTGCCATGTAAATATCAGAAACAAAACAGTCATTGCAAAAGTTAGCTTTTGTTTAAAGCAGGGGTAGGGAACTGTTTTTGGGACGGGGGCCACTGATGCACAGAAAAATGAGTCAGGGGACAAACACAAGTAAGAAAAAAAAACCCCAAATCCTCACTGATGTGGCCACGGCTTGAGAAGGGAAAAGACTGCCCACATTCTACTCGCAGCCCAGAGGCTAGGAGTCCAGGCTAATAGATTTTGTGTGCTCCAGCCCTTCGGGCTCCCCACCGCTGACCCTTGGGGACCAGATCCAGGCAAGCCAGGGGCCAGATCTGGCCCCCGGGCCTGAGTTCCCCACCCCTGGTTTAAAGAGACAACATACAGGAATGTAGTCATCAGCTCTTTCTATTTACTAGGGTGTTACAATATGACAGAATGAGCATCGTTACAAAACCTATTTGTCGCTTCTAAAAATTTCTTTGAGCGAAATCTTTATAGTCATGAATTTAGCAAGCAGGGCATGTCTAGCAACTACTAATATTCCAAAAAATTGGACAAGTGTGGTTGGTTGCTTTGTTTGTTTGCTGCCAGTGAATGCACTTTGACTGATTACTGAGTAAAATGCCAAAATATCTATCTGCTCGGTGTCTATTCTGCTGGATACATAATCAGTGTAATATGTAATTTTTTCCATAATCACACTCTCCCATGTTTTTTGAACATTTCCTCTGTGGCTGGACTATTTTTCTTTTTCTAGTGAAAGGCTACCATCAGCTAAGCAGCTTCTAACAGATGACAGATTAATTCTTCATTTCCTCTTGTGTGATTGTTTCCACCAGGAACCCCGGAAGGAATACGAAAGGATTACAGTATTTGGTAATAAATATTCAAAAATGTGTGATTTTGGTTATAGATTCCATTCCAATACTCTCTAGTGACCAGATATGTCCACTATATAGGCATACAAATCTTTCACCACAATGTCCTCCAACATGTGCCCCCATTCAGCTCGAGAATGCAGGGGGGTTTCAGGAAGGCGAAAGCGCAATTGGAATTACGACTGGCTAAGGATGTGAAGGATAACAAGAAAGGTTTCTACAGGCATGTTAACAAGAAGAAGGTGATCAGAGAGGGTGTGCGGCCCCTACTGGATGAAGGAGGTAACCTAGTGACAGATGATGTGGGGAAAGCTGAAGTACTCAATGCTTTCTTTGCCTCTGTATTCAGGGACAAAGTGGGTTCCCGGACTAATGCGCTAAGTGATGCAAGATGGGATGAAGATGGACAGCCCTTAGTGGGTAAAGAACAGGTTAGGAACTATTTAGAAAAGCTAAACGTACACAAATCCATGGGTCCGGACTTAACGCATCCGAGGGTACTGAGGGAGCTGGCAAATGTCATTGAGGAGCCTTTGGCCATTATCTTTGAAAAGTCGCGGAGACTGGGAGAGATCCCGGATGACTGGAAAAAGGCAAATGTAGTGCCCATCTTCAAAAAAGGCAAGAAGGACGATCCAGGGAACTATAGGCTGGTCAGTCTTACCTCGGTTCCTGGAAAAATCATGGAAGGGATCCATAAGGAATCTATTTTGAGGCACTTGGAGGAGAGGAAAGTGATTAGGAATAGTCAGCATGGATTCACAAAGGGCAAGTCGTGCCTGACCAATTTGATTAGCTTCTATGGTGAGGTAACTGGCTCTGTGGATATGGGAAAGTCAGTGGATGTGATATACCTTGACTTTAGCAAGGCTTTTGATACAGTCTCCCACAATATTCTTGCCAGCAAGTTAAGGGAATATGGATTGGATAAATGGACAGTAAGATGGATAGAAAACTGGCTAGAAGGCCAGGCCCAGCGGGTAGTGATCAACGGCTCGATGTCAGGATGGCGGTCGGTTTCTAGCGGAGTGCCCCAAGGTTTGGTTCTGGGACCGGTTTTGTTCAATATCTTTATTAATGACCTGGATGAGGGGATGGATTGCACCCTCAGCAAGTCTGAGGATGACACTAAGCTAGAGGGAGAGGTAGATACGCTGGAGGGTAGGGATAGAGTCCAGAGTGACTTAGACAAATTGGAGGATTGGGCCACAAGAAATCTGATGAGGTTCAACAAGGAGAATTGCAGAGTCCTGCACTTGGGACGGAAGAATCCCAAGCATTGGTACAGGCTGGGGACCAACCAGCTAAGTAGTAGTTCTGCAGAAAAGGACCTGGGGGTTACAGTGGAGGAGAAGCTGGATATGAGTCAACAGTGTGCCCTTGTAGCCAAGAAGGCTAATGCCATATTAGGATGCATTAAGAGGAGCATTGCCTGCAGATCCAGAGATGTCATTATTCCCCTTTATTTGGCTCTGGTGAGGCCACATCTGGAGTATTGTGTCCAGTTCTGGGCCCCCCACTACAAAAAGGATGTGGACGCATTGGAGAAGGTACAGCGGAGGGCAACCAAAATGATTAGGGGGCTGGAGCATATGACCTATGAGGAGAGGCTGAGGGAGTTGGGTCTGTTTAGTCTGCAGAAGCGAAGAGTGAGGGGGGATTTGATAGCAGCCTTCAACTTCGTGAAGGGAGGTTCCAAAGAGGATGGAGAAAGGCTGTTCTCAGTCGTGATGGATGGCAGAACAAGGAGCAATGGTCTTAAGTTGTGGTGGGAGAGGTCCAGGTTGGATATTAGGAAAAACGATTTCACTAGGAGAGTGGTGAAGCACTGGAATGGGTTACCTAGGGAAGTAGTGGAGTCTCCATCCCTAGCGGTATTTAAGTCTCGGCTTGACAAAGCCCTGACTGGGTTGATCTAATTGGGATTGGTCCTGCCTAGAGCAGGGGGCTGGACTTGATGACCTCCTGAGGTCTCTTTCAGCTCTATGGTTCTATGAATCTATGATTCTATGATTCAGTCTATATACATTTTAGACTGAGATTGCTGGACCTCTTACCCAGATCAACCTCCATTTCTCTGGAATTGTCTCTCCATACCCCTTTCCCAGCATGGACTTGTCTTTGTTGCCTGTCAGTACAGCACCTCGTTTAATGGGACCCTGATCCTTGGCTTAGTTTGTACTTAACACTTTTACGGTCATGACTATATCAATAAATGGTATGATTTTTGCTAACCTAATTATGCTCATAAAGTCCTAGTATAGGTCACACCAGAAGAGATTATATCAGGGTAACTGCATATACATTAGTGGGGGTGTCCTGCTATAGCTAGGCTGGCATAGTTTAGGGCCTTATCAGAAGACAAATCATAATGGACTCCATAACCTTTAACCCGGAACTACCAAGTCCCTTGTTTGAGCTACTTCTTATACATAAAATGACTAATTGCGCATTTCTGGAATACTGGACATTTTGATCCTGCGGGGAATGGCAGGATCCTACTGGCATGACCCGGCCCCAGCCGGAATGACCCTGCACAAGAGGACACCATAATAAAGACTGTGCCACCCTCCCCTGCTTGCTGGCCTCGCACAGCCAGCCTGGCAGGGGCAGAACAGCACGCTCCTCATTATGGCACCACTCATCCATTACCAGACAAAACCTCCTCCAGCTTTGCCTTAGAACACATTACAAAATCGGAGGAGTGCCCGGCCTACTTACACATGTCACTTGGAAGCCCTATTTATCCTTCTACCTCTTAGGATATGGGCCAGAAAAAAATAAAATAAAATTCCCCAGGGAAGCTGCCTATAATCCGTCTGCTGTGCATCTTCTTCTGTAATAGCGGCTCAGCTTCCTCCTTCTGCTCTGACTGTGGTGTTGCTGGTTGCAGTGCTGTTTCATCCAGGGCTGGCCTTACCATGAGGAGAACTGAGGCGACTGCCTCACGTGCCAGACTGTGGCGGGGGGAGGGGGGGCACTAGGACCCAGAGAATTGAGACCTTTCAAAGTTTCGGCCCAAGCGAGGGGGGATGGGGGCGTCATTTGAGCTCCCCCCCTCAGGTGCCAAAATGTTGTGGGCCGGCCCGGCCCTGGTTTCATCCAAAGAGCCAAGCAAAAATGGGGGGACATGCACTGGGTTTTCTTTGCAGAAAAGAAGAGAAACCAGACTGTCCCACATGAAAGAGAACGGTTCCACCAATCAGCAGCCAAACCCTAGAGTGGAAATTAACCTGGCTACCTGGCTGCACTTTCTGGTGGCCAGACAAACTCTTGGCATGGCCCACTGATGGGGGGAGAAAGAGGGAGGCAAAGGGGTGGTTTCCCCTGGCACCCAGAGATTCAAAGGCAGCTGGAGCCTCGGGCCTCTTTGAATCGCTGCCGGAGTGCCACACTGGGCACCTGGTGCGGCTCTGGGGGCTAGGGATCAGGCACGCTGTGGTCTGGGCGGTACTGAGAGCTGGCTGCCCCAGCCCTGCCCCTTCCACCTGAGGTTCCACCCCTTCTGGGGGGTGTGGAGCTGGCCTTCCCCCACACCTTGCCCCAGAGCCCACGATGGCTGTAGGACCTACTGCTCTTGGCTCACACTCCATAGGGGACTTTCACATCAAATGCTATGCTAGGCACACCAAGGACAAATACACTGAGTTGCACTGAAGAGCTGAGGATTCCCTTTCAACTTTAACCACTAGGCAGCATACCCTCTCATACCCCGGAAAGAGCTCAAGAGAGCTGACCAGAGCTAGGAAATGTTTTTTGTCTTGGAGGAAAAAACAATCGATGAAAACAAAGAGACAAGATGAGTGAGATCATATCATTTATTGGTCCAACTAATGTTGGTGAGAGAGACACTCTTTTGAGGTCCAGTGTTCTTCTTCAAGTGTACATAAGAGCTTTGTGTAGCTTAGTCCAATAAAAAGATATTACCTAACCCATCTTGTTTCTCTAATATCCTGGGACCCGCATGGCTACTGCAACACTGCAAACAAAATGAAAACAAAAGCTTTTTTGTTTTCAGTCAAATTTTTATTCAAAAGTTGTCAGGATTTTGTTTAAAACAAAACCATAATTGGATGATTTTCAGCTACCGAATGTTCTGAAAACTGATTTTTAGCAGAAATTTTGTTTTTTCCCCCCAAAACTGATCAAATTTAATCACAAATAGTTTCCATGGAAATTTCCATTTTGATGAAGGGGGTGGGGAAGCAATTTGTGGTTTAAAAAAAAAAAAAAAAGCTTTGCATGAAAATTTCAATCTGGTCTAGATCTGATTCCCATTTCTAATCACTAGGTCACATTCCTTCTACAAAATCAGAAATAAAATCCAGGTGACCCAGTGTCCCCCATTTCCCACTGTTCCAGCCACTAAACTAAACTGCTCTCCTCTCAAAATCTGGAACAGAACCCAGAAGTCCCGGCGTCCAGCCCCATACTGCTCCAACCTCTAGACACAACGGCTCGCTCGCCTTTAAAACTGACCCGAAAAGAATTTATGGTCATATTTTGTTCCACACCCACATGGACTCCACTTAAAGGGCAGGAATTGTTTGTAGCATATCCCATTAATAAAAAACACAGCTAGTCTATGTCACATTGATTTGCTCAGTGCTGTCTGACCTATGGAAAATTCAAGAGAGGATGAAGATGGATTGATTGGTATTTTCTTAAAACAAATTTAAAATCAATGACCCCTTATTAATTGTTCCTTAAACTCTGCAGACTGAGCTTAATTAACTCTCATATGTATGAATTAACACTTGTGCTAAGAGAATGTACTGTGGGTTTGCCCCCTCCCATTGAGGTACTGTACCCACAAGACAGGTCAGGCAGCCTCTCTTTGTTACAGTTATAACACTTGTGTTATTGACTCAAGTACTCATGTGTCCAAAAATAGCCAAGGGACTGTCCATTCTGTATTGAGCCAGTCAGATTCATGTCCTAGAGCTTGGCACAGTAATGGAAATTCTATCCCTTCCCCATGCAGAGGATAAAATAAAACCAAGGCCCTGACTACTTGTATTCATTGGCTTTTTTCCACTCTGCCTACAGTGCCTACATCTCCTGTATTTCTAAAAAAAGATTGTTAAGAGTGCTAGTTCAAATGATCTGGCTAAACTCCACTTTGAATAATTAGGCTCTTCCCTTAGATTTCCCCTGCAGTTTTCTCTAAACAAGGTCCTTGACTGTACATCAGATCCAGAAAACCCCCTCTACATAACACCATCTGAATTCTCTGTCAAATCTGCATTATTTAGTAGTAGTGGCACTATGGTAGTTTTAAGAGTTACCAACTGAAAATGGGATCCGTGACATTATGTGCTGTATCTGAACATCATTAAGACAAAATCCTTGCTCTGAAAAGCTTAGAAGGGAAGCAAACAAAAAAGTGAAAGGGTGAACAAAGGTAGAATTACTACCCTCTTTTTTTATAAATGAAGAAGAGAGAGTAGGTAACTTCCCCAAGGTTACACAGTGAGTCTGTGGCAAAGCTGGGATTTGAACCTAGATCTCCCAAGCCTGTTAAATGCCTTCAGAAAAAGACCATCTTTGATAATGAGGCAGGTTTGCAAGATTAGCCACTTCTCGACCTAACAATTGTGTAGAGTTGTTGTATACTGTTAAACAGATGCCAGTTTCCAACCCAGAAATGGCTGCATTTCAGCAGTAGGTGATATGATTTCTATTGTATGCATGGAGCACATAAAGAGCTTGATGGGTCTTCAATCTGAAATATATAAATATTATTACTCCTATGGACAACTAGGAAATAAAGTTCAATTTCAGACCAGTTAACATTGCTTCGTTGCCATCATTGTGAACAGCGATTTCTGACGAGCTGCGCAGGCAGCAACTAATCCTGGTTATTTTAGTTTTGTTGGAATGTGTC
This sequence comes from Pelochelys cantorii, assembly GCA_032595735.1. Lineage (NCBI taxonomy): Eukaryota > Metazoa > Chordata > Testudines > Trionychidae > Pelochelys > Pelochelys cantorii. Next base: position 9,283,078 of record CM064355.1, on the reverse strand, counting down.
AGCTCAAAGTGAGGAATAACAACACTCGCCCGGGCATATGGATTTAAACCCTGTCAGGAATCCTGGAAACATCATACGCCGTACAGGCAAAGCTCTGACGGTTTATTATTATTTTCATCAGCAGTTCAAAATGGGCTGTAACTACACGGCCAACACCACTTTCCAAAAGGCAGAGAGGGTAGCTCTGGGCAAACATTAGGCTGGGTCAAGCACATTTAAGGCTGTTAAATGGAGCATTGCATCTGGGGGGCCCACAGTCACTGCGAAACCCTTTTCCAGACCTCTCTCCCCTAAACCGCTTTGCCCTGTCGGCATAGGAAGGGGTTGGTGATGTGTTCAGAACTGGCATGTTTGTGAAAACTATTAAGGGAACAGTGGCAGGAGCTTTCCTGTTACACAATATGCTCACTGGGATCAGAATAAAGGACATGCCCTGACTGCCAAGCAGGGGGCTGGAACAATTTGTATAGTGGGGGTGATGAGAGCCATTGAACCACACTATAAACCAGGAGTGGGCAATAAGCCGGAGGCAGTTCACCAGAGTTTGCCGCTGGCAGGCCGCTGGCACTTTATTTACCTGTGTTTCTGTAGGTACACCCACTTGCAGCTCCCATTGGCCGTGGGTCGCTGTTTCCAGCCAATGGGAGCGGCGGGAAGTGGCACGAATTGGGACACCTCTTCCCGCAGCTCCCATTGGCTGGGAAGGGTGATCCACAGCCAATGGGAGCTGCGAGCAGCTGTATTGGTGGACATGCAGGTAAATAAAGCACCAGCAGCTCTCTAGGAGCAAAAGGTATCTCTACTCAGCAAAGTTATTTCTAACTAACAGCCATTATTTCGAAATAACTTTACTAGCGTCTACGCAGCCAAACCGCTATTTCGAAATTAAATCGAAATAGCAGAGCACTTATTTCAAATTTGGTAAACCTCATTCCACAAGGAATAATGCCAAATTCAAAATAGCTATTTCGAAATAAGTGCTGTGTAGACCCTTATATCGAAATAGGTGGCCTCCAGCCTTCCCAGGGTGCCCTGGTGGCCACTTGAGCCTCAACCAAGAACACTCCTCTCCCTCCCCCAAGCCCTTAAAGGGGTTGACTCTGGCCACAGTGCCTGTGCCAGCGCCAAACTAGCCAGCCCAGAGCCAGCAGTCCCTGCCCCTGACCCAGTGGCCCTAAAACATGAGCCAGCAAGCCACTGGCAGCCAGCCCTCCACCGCTCCCCAGGAGCAGTCTGCCAGCTCCCAGGAGCCTGACAGGGCCCAGAGAAGGTGGGAGCCTTTCTGGTCCAGGGTGGAGATCATGGACCTTATTCAGGTTTGGGGGGGATGCCCCCAACATCCATGATCTCCGCACTAGACAGAGGAACGCGACCGTCTATGGCAGGATAGCTGCCAGCCTGGCCACCAAAGGCCACGTGCGAACCCAGGAGCAGGTTCGCATGAAAATCAAGTTGGTTCAGTGAGACCCCCAACCCTGAGCCCTGAGCTTCCCCTTCCCCTCCCCCTTCTTCCCCTTGCTTCCCCTTCCAGCTCCCTCCTCCCAGGTTTTCCCCTCCCCTCTTCCAGCCCCTCTCTTCCCCTCTTCTGCCTCCTTTCCCCAGTCTCACCAGAGTTTCATTCCCTCACCCCAGTTTTGTTAAATAAAGAGCATTTGTGTTCATGAAAATACATGTATTTTATTTGACATCAGGAAGGAGGGTTAGGGAGGGGTAAGTGGAACAACGTGAGAGAGGAATGAGGCACAAGCCCCCAGTGGGGCAGACCAGGGAGGCTCTTAGTGCCCAGGGTGGAAGCTCTCCCGCAGGGCCTCCTGGATACTGACAGCCCCCCGATGGACTTCCCGGATGGCAGCCTGCAGAAAGTGCAGCCAGGCTCACAGCAACGCATCCACAAGAAGCACCAGAGTGCCCAGGGGCAGCTCTGGCTCCATGTTGCAGAGTGCTGTGGTGTCCCGAGTGAGGGCAAGCAGAGCACGCAGGGACAAAATGCTATGCTGTCCCTCATCGAGGTAGGCAAGCAAGCAGGGAAACCTTAGAACAGGCTGTCCAGGGGGGTCCCTTTAAGCACAGGCCTCAGACAGCCTCAGGCAGCAACCACACACAGTTAAGTCCTGACCTGGTGCCCTGCTGGAACTGGTTCCGGCCAGCCTTAAATGCGATTCAGAGTCTACTCAGTGTGGACGCGCTATTTCAAAATAACAAAAAGCTATTTCGAAATGCATTTTGTGTGTAGACATGTTATTTCTAAATAAGCTATTTCGAAATAACACTGTAGTGTAGACATACCCTAACCCTGGAGCACTGCGTCTGGCCCGCAGGCCACTGTTTGCCCACCCCTGCTATAAAACCTGTCTATAAACCATTTCAAGCCCACTTCCAGCACCTATGCGCCCACATGGTCTCCTCTTGTTTCACCACAGAGCTGTCTCCGCAATGCACTCCTGATCAGCACTGCAGCAAGGGCAGCAAATCTAAAACCAGCATCAGCGGCCCCACGCGACTCAGGAAGCTCCATGCAGCTGGGGGTTTGCCAGCATAAGCCGAGCTGGCCCTGCGTAAATCAGGCCTGTTGATCTCCCGCCTCAGCAGTTGCACTGAAGCTGGCACAAAATGAAGGAGCAAAGTCTCAAGCAGCAGCTTGCAGCAGCAATTTGTTTCAAGCAGCTACAGAAAATGCATCTGAACTTTAACATCAAAGGGCTGCCTTATTATTCTGATGGCTCTGATTTCTAACTGCAGTTTAAAAGTCCAGTCATCCTGTATTTATTATCATGCCATAAAAAGACAATATAGACGGCAGGTCAAGAAAATGATAATCTAAGTGTTACATTCAAGATAATACGTAGGGGGAAAGGAACGTTTAGCAAACATGGCTGGGAAATTAGCAAAGAGGAAAATGACAGCTGGTATATCAAGGCATTTAGAAATAAAATCCTGTCACAAGGCTATGTCTATACTGCAGAGTTCTCCCGGAAAAAATGGCCATTTTTCTAGAAAAACTATACTGCAATTTAGCGAATATACCCCGCACCTGAGTATACCCCATGGTGGGGAGGGGGTGCGGGGTTTGTAAAAACGAATATAACCCACGGGTTATATTCGCTAAATTACGGTACTTATGTCCACACTACTATTGCATTATTTCAACAGAAAGTCAAAAGAACAGAGGGTTTTTTCTGATGGTGGTAAACCTCATTCTACGAGGAAGAAGCCTTTTCCCGAAAAAAACTTTTTCAGAAAAAGGCGTGTGTGGACACGGAAGAGAGTGTTTTTTTGAAAGAAGTGGATTCCAGGAAAAAGCACAGGTGCCCTGGTGGCCACTCTGTCCACAGTAATCACAAATGAAATGTGAGATAGTGTCCAATCAATGTGGATGTTCTCTTTTGAAAAAGCAGATCTCTTTTTTGTTGCACTTTTGCTGTGTGGACATGCTCTTTCGGAAGAAGTTTTTCTGGAAGATCTCTTTCAGAAAAGCTTCTTCCAAAAGAAGCCTGCAGTCTACACATAGCCTGAGACCAGGATGTAAAAGGAACAGAAAGAGACTAGGGGAGCAAAGACTTCTATGATCTGTTCTAGGCTCTGCAACTAACTCACCAGGTGACCTTATGTCAGCAATGGGCAAACTAGGCTAGTGCATGGGTCACAGGAGTGGCCCTCCTTCATCTCAGTGGGCCACAAGATTGTCATAACCAAGACGGTCTCCCAGGACAGGGCAGTTTTGCTAATTACATTTCATGCCTAGATTTGGAGGATGTGCCGATTGAACCGTAGCAGCGCTTTGATTGGATGCAGCAGGAGCACATGGCTTTCACAGTCAGTGTTGCATGCAATCACCATGCCCCTCGCTTCACGTGAGTGTCACTTTACGTGTGTGTCACTTTAGCAATCCTGTCGGTACAATAAAAATGACATGGATGGAAACCAGCGGAATCTGGTAACCCTGGCTTTGTCTACACTGCAAGATCTTTCTGCAAAAAATATGCTAATGCGGGACTCATTTGCAAAAGGTGCAATATTGCAAACTCACTGGACTTACCCTAAGTCTATGGTTCTAGGCTCCTAAGGTGTTCAGTGATTGGCTGTGATGGCACCAACAAGAGGCAAACTGGACCACCGCGCAAAACAGAAGCTAAAAATCAGATCAGGGAGGTGGGTACTACAGGTTGAGCAGGCTGGTTTGCTCCTCAGCGACCTGAAAAACATAACCAAAGAAAGCAGCTAAACCTCTGAAATTCCACTTCACCCAGCAGATTGGCTTAGTGATGTGAAAAAGCCAACTGGGGTGACGGCAGGGATGGTGTCTCCCAAAATGATAATTTACTCCCCAAAATAAAGATACCCTTTTCAGCTTCTCCCTACATCTCTCAGGAAATTATGGTAGGTTCAGCTCTCTTCACCTTAAATACTTTTCCTTTTCTATCCAAACAGAAACAGTGAGCATTTGTGGTTTGGCATTATCTCATACACACACTCTGGTTTGTGCAGTAGAAAGACTGCCACTCCTCAGGGTATGTCTAGACTACATGCCTCTGCCGGCAGAGGCATGTAAATTAGACATACCGACATAGTCAATGAAGCGAGGTTTACAGGATCGGTCGACAATGGCTTTCCTTGTCAACCAATCCCCATCTTGACTGCCGCTTTGAGCCGACAAACAGCTGAGCCGGCACAACGTGGTGGCCATTTTTATTCTAATGAAGTGGGGGATATTTAAATTCCCGTTTCATTGACTGTGTCGGTATGTCTACTTTACATGCCTCTGTCGGCAGAGGCACGTAATCTAGACATACCCTTGAGGCGGGAGATGCACTCCACCTGCTTCATAAGAAGCTAAGATGCATCCTGAAACTCATTTTGCTTGCGGAGGTACGTAGTCTAGACATACCCTGAGGGCATGATCCAAAGCCCACTGAAGTTAAATGTGGATCTTTCCATTGATTTCAATAGCCCAGGCCTAAAATTGCAGATTCAAATCCCAGCTGGGCTGAGTAAATCTTTCTTCCTTCATAGGAATAAGCTATGTTCCATGTGTTTATGTTCATGGCTTTTTCAGATGAGAATTTAATGCATCATGCTTACCTCCTGTGTCTAGCTAAGGTACTTCTCACCTACAGATATGAATACCATATGAACATGAAAAATCCCTGTTTTTTATCAGAAGATGAGGAGATTCCACCTCAAGTCTTTAGCCAAGATGTCTCCTCTTCACATTGCAGTGTAACGTGATGTTCATCAATTGAAATCTGCCTTCACTCGGGGTGTCTGTATCAGGACCTGATCCAGTTGCCACGGAAATTAATGGCAGGGTTTCTATTGACATCAGGGGGATGGCTGTAAACCAGGTTTCTAGTTCTGCGGGGTCCATCAGGGCAAATGACACACCATCAGGATGGATTATTCTTATGATTGTTTGCAGCATTCGGTACCTAAACGGTAACGTTTTCTGTGTAATCTCAGCAGATCATCTTGCAACTCTAGGGGGCATTCCTGTGTAAATGGATACTATAACTGAGGACCCTATGCATCAGAAGCAGTTTGTTTGTGATCTCATCTGCCACCCAATCAGTGCTGCTTGTGGTAAAGTTAACTTTGGTCTCCTCCCAGGACCTTGAAATCAGTGTTTGATCCTGGCATGATAAGGAGGTGGAATCCAATTTTAGATCATAAAAGACAGAGATATCCCAGGGAGTATCATCTGTGCTCTGAGGGTTGACTTCTCAGAAGCTATTAAGCACATATGTACAACTGAGCCTGAAAGGGGTAGCTGTGTTAGTCTGTAACTTTAAAAAAAGGAATAGTCCTGTAGCACCTTAGAGACTAACAAATGTATATATAGTATCAAGAGCTTTTGTGGACAAAACTCATTTCTTCAGATGACTCATCTGAGGAAGTGGGTTTTTCTCATGATACTATATATAGTTTTGTTAGACTCTCTCTATATTTTTGTTCGGGGCTACAGGACCACTCATTTTTTTTAAAGCTCAGGTACCACTAACTTTACTGTACATGGGGCATGTCACAAACTAGCCAAAGGGTTTCAATACAACTAAAGAAGGCATCAGCAGGTTATGGAAGTGAAGTGGTTAAATCCACTTTGTCCTTCCCCTCAAGTGGTTGGGTGTTTTAACACCTAGAAAGACCAAGCCAGTGCAAAGGGCACTGAAATCAGGATCAGGAGTATTGTTAGGAGGGAGTAATCACTGGCCAGAACAATTAGCATGTCAACACTATGCCTAATGTATTCTTTTCTTGTCCCATATCTAGCCAAAATTGTGATGCAGATACAGAATTTAAATAATAAAACAGGATGATTCCATCTGATGCCTGTGAAACAGCAAATTCTAATACTTTGCTCCTCTGATCCTAGCCCCAAACTGTCCTGCTCCTGGATTTAACAGAATGGGTTGGGGGGGGGAGAGAAAGACTCTCTTTTGGGGGAGGGAGGTTTACCTTAAGTAAGTTGATACACTAGTATCAATTAGTGATTTTTGTATTCTTCCCTTCCCCTCTCCCACTTAGGGAGGGCCACCCACAAAGAAAATTTTGCTGGGGGGGGGAGGAGTTATTTTCTTCCAGATGGCTACAGAGTGCTCAGTCTGCAGACAGAGAGGAACAGGACCCAGGAGGAACCTCAGAAAGAAACCATGCTCTGCTACTAGTACCAAACTGAGCACAAACAAAATGAAGATACTCTAATTAATAGAAAGGTCAAGAATCAAAACAGGTTAGGCTATAGAATGGCTTACAATTTTTAAACAACATCTAGTGAGGCTGCCAGCCTGCATCACCCTTTAAGTATTTCTCAGCTGTTCTCTCTCTACAACAGCTTTAAAAACTGTCTTGCCTTTCAGGCTTTGCATCTCCTGCTGCTGAACTTGAATGCACCAGAGCTCTGGGACCTCTGACGGAAGTGACATATTTTCCTCCTGGAAAGGAAGCAGTTGCCTGCAGCAACAGCCTCCAGGCTTATTCACAGTCTACTCCAAGTGTCCGTCTCTTTCACTGCTTTCTCATCAACGGCTTCTCCTTAGGCAAGCCGTGAATAACTCTGTAGAGGGCATAAATCAGAGATTTGGGCCCTGATCAATGGGCTATTTCAAGCCCATATTCTCCATGTGGAATACATAGCAGGATTGGGAGGTTGCGGGGGGGGTTTCAATCCCATCTCAAAGCAGAAGGGAAATGATTGCATTTGTGGGCACTTTTCCCTCCCTTTTCTATGTTGGATAAAAGCCTTGACAGACCCCTAAAGCTTTTGGCAGTGTTAAATGGGCGGGGGAGGGGAGAAATGAGGGAGTATTAGAAATTGTGGTTTTGCAAACCATGGATAATTGGAAATCTAGTAAGTTTATGAATTAAAAAAATTCCCTCGATGAATCACGCCACTGGCACTCTTGATGTCATAATGGTCTTGCATGTCTATAGATCTGCTCGAAGAGGAGAATAGGACAAAAAAAGAAAATATAAACTGTCTGGTTAAGGACAGAAGCTCAGGGGGTAGCTGAGTTAGTCTGTATAGCATAGGTTCCCAAACTGGGGTATGTGAAGAAATTCCAGGGGGGGGCACGAGGTGACCCAGCCTTCTCCTCCCTATCAAGTTTTGCTGCCCTGTTCCATGTTCAGTTCCCTTTTTCCTTTTTTTTGCTCAACAAGTTTTGCTGCTATTTGGGGGGGGGAGAGTGAGGGTTTTTCAAAAATAAAAAAGGGGGGCATGATGCCAAAAAGTTTGGGAACCACTGCTGTATAGAAAAACAACAACAAATGGTCTGGTAGTACTTTATAGACTAACAAAACATGTAGATGGTATCATAAGCTTTCATGAGCACAGCCCACTTCTTCAGATGACCAGAGTTGTCCCTGGATGAATTCCGAATAACATCTCAACTGACATGTAAACTGGGCTTGCAATGTGGAATACCTTTCATAAGCCATATAGAGCCTGACTTTTAGAATCAGCAACAGAGCAAGCATTAAAACTAAGGATTTCCTGTCTAAACACAGACCGCACCTTTCTCCTGTTTATTGCAGTAACTTACTCCCTCCCAGAAAAGCCATGTAAGTGCAACAATCCACTTAGAAATTCTGGCCTCCTTCCTTCCTTTTGCAATTCATTCCTAGCCTGGCTTTCAGACTGCCTCAGTCACACAACCAGAAGAGTCAGTTGTTATTCCAGGACCAAGGAAAGTAAGCAAACACACACCTCAAAAGAGCCTGAGCAATACACCAGTACTTTTTTAAAATCCCTGACTTATTTGACTTTAATTGCTGATTTAATTGCTGCCAATAAAGCCCTGTGAAAACAGCCTAGAAGAACTAAATGCTATTAATATTACCATTAGAAGAATGAACCCCAAAACAACAGACTATAAATCCAATGATTATAAAACAGCAAATGATAAACCAATAATAATCACACCTCTTAACTACATCACACTAAAAATAACTCTTCCCTTATTTTAAAAGTTTGTTAGGAAAACAGTATTGTTAACCCCAGGCATTCAAAGATAGCCCCTAAAATTATGAGACTGGCTTAAAAATTATGAGATTTTAAAAAAAACTGTGTGGGTTTTTAATTTACATAGTGGCATTTGAGCTTTTAGAGGGTCATATTTTAAAGCTTTTCCCAACAACCACAAGACCTAGAAACTGCTATTAAAATGAAACTAAAATAAACAGAGCCTTGTATATTCAGGATTCCAGCAGCTGGGGCAGGTAACATTGGGAGAGCTGACAACCCTAAACTGAACTTTTAATTTGAGTAAAGAACCGGGGGCCCAGCAATGCTGGGGTTTACAGCTGACTGTAGTAAGCACCACCTTACTCCAGCCTACACTGGTGCACAGCACAACTAACTTAAAAAGAAGTGTTCCTGCAAATAAAGTTGGACCACCAGGCTAGATAGGCTCATGCAATCTCATATTAACAAACAGACCATGAATCTACAATGAGCTCTGTGCAAGGCAACTGCTCCCCTTACACAACCTGTCAATTAAGTAGATAGGCCTCCCTAGAGACACAGAGGGTGTCCTAGTGTGTAGCTCATTGCAGAATCAGGACTTTATTCAGCCCTTTAACTGGGCTACAACTGTGACAGCTGAAATGACTTCTTTATTAACAGGAGCTTCAGTATTGCACAGAGAATGACTATATCATTTGGAGGGTAAGTCCCTTGAATTGTGATTTCTGTGCTTGAGTTTACCCTTTGAAGAAGGAAAAATTTCCTCCCTACAGATATAATTTACCTACCTCACAGGACAGAGTGGTAGCTCATTAATTAACTAATGCTTATAAAGCACTTGGAGAGCCTCAGATGAAAGAAACCAGAGCCCACAAGCAGCATTAGATAAACTATACTTATAAAAGACAGTGCTTAATGGTTAACTGCGATTCACTTACAGCTTCCTGCTCTTAGCAAGTAAGCCACTTATATATAGCTTCTTTAGTCTGAGTTTTCATTTTTGTGGTCAGCTGATTGGAATGATGCAATTCCCATATAAAAAGTTTCAAGAACTATTCCGCCCTTTACCAGAAATAAGCTCTGTGTATAATCCATGACTGTTTTAAAAAGCAAACACTGTTCTTTCAGCTGTACATCCTAACTCCTCCTCTTCCTGCTTTGCTGGCCTGGCAGTTGCCCTTCATAAAAGTAATGGTGGTGAGGGCCGCCTTTATCTATAAGTCACTTCCTGTTCCTCAGAGATGCATCCTGGTATCTCAGGTAAGTTTATTAAAGCCAATGTTGGTTTTCCCCTTAGCGTGCATGCTTTTCATTTACCTAGCGCTCTTCATTCATAGGTCTCAAACAAACCTAATTATCCTCATTTTACAATGAGAACATTTAAGCATGGATAAGTTAAGCCAATGTTCATGGAAAAATGGTCTTTGATGGTGGCTAATTTGGGGAGGGTCCACAAAGTGACTGTGTAACCCTGATTTTTAGAGGCACTGAACCGAAGATAAGGCTATAGGTGTTGAGAACCTCTGAAAATCAACCCAGAAATTTCTTGAGTGGAATATTCCAAAACCAAAGCAGCCAAAATCTGACATCATTTCTGAAAGTTTTGGAGAGGTAGCCGAGTTAGTCTGTAACAGGAAAAACTTAAAAAATAATTAATAGTCTGGTAGCACTTTAAAGACCAACAAAACATGTAGATGGTCTCATGAGCTTTTATAGGCACAACCCACTCCGGTCATCTGAAGAAGTGGGCTGTGCCCACAAAAGCTCATGAGACCATCTACATGTTTTGTTAGTCTTTAAAGTGCTATCAGACTATCATTTTTTAAAACCTTGAATTGAGTGTTTTGCCAAAAGTCACCTAGTGAATAAGTGATGGGAGTAAAACCCAGATTGCATGATTGCTAGAGCTGTGTTCTAGCCCGAATAGCATCATGTTAACTTCCCAATCCAGTTCTCTGCTCTCATTTTGATTAGATCCTGCCTTTTGAAACTGAAATTTTTAAAAATTTCAGAGGAATTTTTAAATTCAAAATATAAATAGAAAAAAATAACTTTTTTTGGCTCAATAGTCAAAATGTGTAATTTTTGTGCAAATATTATGCTGGTTGAAAATTTTATTTTTTGGGAGAGGAGAATGTATGAAAAAATAATCACAGGTATTTTTCTAACCAGCTGCCTCCTGCCTGTGTGCTTCACCTGTTTCAGAGGATCTGCAGTTTTGTCTGAGTTCTACAGAGATGTTTTCTTGGTTTATCTGAAATTGACACTGCAAATAAACCCCTTGCAACTGAAATTTTAAAACAAGGGCAACAAACTGGGAAGATCTCACAGGCTCTGATCTAATATGTGGCATTGCACAGTTATTCATCTTTAACAAATCAATTATGAGAATAGTCTTAAACTTATCTATTTCACTTAACACTGTTATGAAATCATTTCCCAAATCAAATAGCTTCTGTGCTAGCAAAGGCAGAGCTAAAAATCCTGAATAACCCTAACTTGAAAAAATATTTAATAGGGATTTTTCAATACCAAGCCCCATTGAGGTGTCCTTCTGTACAGCTATTTAATATACTAAGCTTTATATTTTTTTGTAAATGAGAGTTAAGCAGCTTTCTTTGCAGGGGTTTGTTCAGTGATGAACGGCTTAGGCTACTGAGTTACAGAACCACCAAACTTTATTGCTATGCTATTTTGTTTGGGAAACACCTCTCTAGTTTAGATGGACCAAAATGGACTATTACAAAGTGGTCTGTAAGGTGTGTGTCATCACTGTTCACTTTTACCAAAAAGCTAAGATCTCTGGTCACTGCAAATGCAGAGATTAACTCCCATGCATTCATCAAGTTGATTGTGCTTGAAGCTGCTAGCAATTTTAATTTAACATTTTTCCAAAGAGGGAATGTTAAATGAAAAACATCAGTTTTAATAATCAAGCTATTATAATGGGTTCTGCTTGTAATAGGCTCTGACAATAACTCCAATCTCCAAACACTTACAAGCACATTTAACAGGTAAATAGTCCCTTTGACTTCAGTGGGAGAACTCATGAATAAAGTTAATATTTACATAAATGGTATTAAGGATCAGGATTAATATAAGCCTGGAAATATGCTAGTTGTTACCTTCTTTTAAAACCTAGTTACAGCTGTGATTCCCTGCCTACTGAGAACAGGGATATTCGGGGCTTTATAGTGAACTAAGGAGGATAAGTGAAACTTGACTGACAGAATTGCCATTCCAGGTATGGTCTGGCTATTCTGAGAATATTTGTGTCAGTGTACAAATCTCAAGGCAGACATGCTGTACTGATGTTTATACTTTATACTAGTAACTTAGCCTGTGAGTACACCTGCACAAAGCTCACTGCAGGGTCAGGGCTAGTGGATTATTTTTGTTAAGCACGAGTTTCCAACTGGCAATAGTGCCCTAATGCTAAATCAATGAGTTGTTAATTTGTTGGAGGGTATTAAATAAGTGGCTGCATAATTAGGAACAAAGATATGAAATTCAGAATGGGAGAATTTAGACTGACTATTGGGGAAACTTTGCCAACTATTGCAGTCTTTTTGTCTGTGCAAAGGGATCCCGGCAACAGTGATGGAAGCCTCAGTGTTTGAGGTAATAGACTGGATGAAGCGCAGGAAAATATGCTGTAGGAAACCATTCTGCACTGATGCCAGATAGACAAAAGGATAATGAATTATAACAATCAGTTCCAGAAATAACAAAGGCATTAATTATAGCAGAGCACAGACATCAATGACAGAAAGGACCTATTAGGTCACATCTAGTCTAACGACCATATTATTAAGAAACTGCAGCAGACACTGTGTATGCTGTTGTTAGAGTTCTTTCTGTGTCTAGCTTGTTTGAGTGTTGCCCTAGTTTGATATATTTTTTTCTAATTACCAGTTGGATTATACTTGATTTGCTTGAATTGATTTGTGTGTATACCTGTTTGTACCATTGCCCTCTCTGATCAGCAGAATCAGAACTTCTTTGTTGTGTGTGTCTAAGTCCCTGTATTGTAGAGTCTCCTTTAGCTAAGTGGTAAGGATATGATTTTGAAACAGGACTATATGGGTTCTAAACTTGCAGCTGCTGTGAAATTTTGCATGGCCCTGATGTCACATAATGACTTTAAATATAAGCTTTTTTTTAGGGCAAGGGCCATCTTTCAGTTTGTGTTTGGTCCTGATGCATGATAGGCATTTCTACCACAATACAAATAATAAACAAAAACAGAAATAAAAGCAGTGAAGTCTTATATGTGCCCATGATAGACTTACCATCATATGTTTCTTGGTTTTCTTAAGTTTAATGTCTATTAATTGTACTAAGTATAATGCTAAGTAGCAGTCACTCCTGACTTTACCCCAGTCTAATTTATACTATGTGAATATGAAACTTTTATTACCTTTTCATGTGTGCAAACATGAATCAATTTTTAAATTACCGTTGAACAAGGCATATGTTAAGAATATTTTGTGCTGTGTAAATCACCCTGGGACTTCTTATAAATTTTGCATATTACTGTTAAAGGTTCAGCAGAGCTGTTGTGCTCATTTTAAATCCCATTGAAGTCAACGGGAAATAAGCATGTGCTCAATTTTGCTGAATTGGGGCCATAAAATATAAACCTAGCTCTTTTGCACTAATCACTAAACTGGTGCAAATGTCTGGATACCGTGAAAATGCACACAGGTAAAGATCATACACCAGAAGATGTTTTACTTGTTATCCCAACTGTGATTTAATGTTAATTATTTATTTATAACACTTTGTTGTTATCATCTGTAATTTATTTATAAATGCAGTCGTTTTGGTATTATGTGGTATTATGATACTTTGGCATCATAATATTCAGTGTTTGCTAAGAGGTATGGAGGAGATGGACTTTAGTTTGTGTTAATGATAAAATGAATTAATGAATCTCTTACATTATAGAGCTAAGGGTACGTCTAGACTACAAGCCTCTTTCGAAAGAGATCATCTAGTCAGCCACAAGATTTTTGAAAAAGCCATCTGCTTTTTCGAAAGAGAGCACCCGGGCAATCTGGATGCTCTCTTTTGAAAAAGCACAGTTTGCATTCTTCCTTGTAAAAGCAGGTTTACCGCTGTCGAAAAAACTGCTCCGGACTTTCGATTTAATTTAAAAAACTCAACGGCAGTCTAGACGCAGGTGAAGTTTTTTTCAAGAAAAGGCCACTGTTTTCGAAAAAACTCTGTAGTCTAGACATAGCCTAACTGGTTTTGAAACAATGCCTTTGAAGTTTTTGAACTAATGTGTGCAATCAACTATGGACCCAAACTATTTTTGGAGTAACTCCACAAGAATCAATGGATGAAGTGGTGCCCCCAACCAGTTCCAGATATTTAAATCCCGGGCTTGATTTGCAATTCCGAATGCCTACATTTGCAGCCCTATTCCGAAATAGGCTGCAAGTGTAGACATACCCCTCGTGAGTTGAGATGGACAAGATCTGAACAAACTGCTGATCAGAGTTCCCAAAACTCCAGGGTGAGTTTTTTGGAACCTGTTTTTGTGGCTGGCCCTTAACTCTACAGTGAGTCAAACAAAAGCACGCCTTCCTGGTTATAGTGCTAAATAGTTCTGTCTTTTGTTTCTTCCTGGTTATGACCTTCCTTAAACTTTGGGCAAGTTTAGCTCTGGACTTTTGTGATTTGCTCTAAATTCTGTAAGGGACCAAACAAGAGATCTGGATTTCAACACTTGCAAATGTAGGTGAAGTACAGTGAAGGAGTTAACTATGTGTTTTAGGCACATCTGGAACTGGTCATGAGTGGAAAATTTTAGTTATTTGATTTATTTCTAGGGTTGTATGTAGCCCCCAGTACTGTGCCATCTGAGTCCCTCACAAATATCAATCTATCCTTCCAATAGCCCCCTATTATAATCTTATGAAGGGCTAAAGATCAAGGCTAAACATTTCAGAAATGGCCTATGATTTTTGGCAGCTCAGTTTCTGGATGACTAATATGAGACCATAAGAACAGCCATACTGGGTCAGACAAAAGGTCCATCTATCTCAAAAGGTCCATCTGTCTTCTGATAGTGGCCAATGCTAGGTACCCTCAGAGGGAATTAACAGAACAGGGAATCAAGTGATCCTTCTCCTGTCATCTGTTTCCAGCCTCTGACAAACAGAGGGTAGGGACACTATTCTTACCCATCCTGGCTAATAGCCATTGATGGACCTAGCCTCCATGAATTTATCTAGCTCTTGAGGCCTGATTTTTTTTTTTCTGGAGAATGGGGGGCATAAAGGGAATTAGGAGTGGGGGATGCACACTGAGCCCTGGTATTACAGGACAGTGGATTGGGGATCACGGGAAGAAAGATTAGGGGACTCTGGTAGGGAGAGAGAAGGAGGAATGAAGAGGCTTGTGGGGGAAGGGGCAATAGGGCTGCACACAGAGCCTTTGGCAGGGCGCATCCGCTTAGTTTCACCTCTGGATACAACCCTTTAGTTCTATATAGGAATAGTGGGGAGGTCTCCATTAAGAAAATCAGGCCCTTAGTCAATTGTTTCAAGCTGGAAACACAAAATCAATGAACATTTTAACTTAAGCAGCTTGCCCCAAGTGAGTTTCTGGAGTAGAAGTGGGAATACAATAAGATGTCCTGAATCTCAGCCCAATTTCTTCTCGGGGCTGATGTATGATTTCTCATTTCAATCCATGTGAAATCATTGAATTTTTAGATCTGTTCACACGGGAATTTCAAAGTTAAAAGTTGAGGTCTGAGAACCCCATGCTGATGGAAAGCAAAGGGAATATTTATGCTAATGTCTCTAGGCAAACCTGATTAATTCTGCAAGGTGCTAACTTTATTAGATGGAGTCATTTATCCGAGTCCTGCATGTTAATTGCAGCTGAGGCTTGACCTGGGACCTAGTGAGCTAAAAGGGAGCCTTCCTCCTTTTCAAGCCGGCAGGAGCTGTGCCAAGCTGGTCTCAGCTGGAAGTCTTTCTTTGTAGATCTTACAGACTGTCAGGATGAAAGGTGGATGTAGGCTAAAAATGGCTCAGGAGCATGGTTGGGTATATGCAAGGAATAGCAATGAGAATGGGGAAGGGTTATCTAGTAAAATATGAACTAAAAGGCTATGGATGTCGTGGAAACCATCCAGAGGTGGGGGCAAGGGGGAGAGCATTCAAACAGGGGGTGTGGCTAGAACAGAGAAAATACTGGGTAAGTTGAATGAGGAATGTCATCAGGAGTGAAAAGAGACAGAGAAGACTCAACATATGGGTGAAATAAGGAATGGGGCTGAGAAATACTTTGACAAATAGTTTAGGACAAATTATTGGTGCACTGAGAAGGCGGCTTTATCGGACGCAGATGCTGAAATCTATTCCAGGCCTTTTTTAATGCGATACATCTAACAGCAGAAATAAAACACACAACCTCCCCAGGATGGGGTTTGTACCCGAGTTCTTTAGGGAATGTGGTGCTAATTCTTTAAAGCGCTGTGTTAATTTGTAACATGAATCAAAGGGAGCCCAAATCAGAACGTTTTCTCCAGCAGCTAGTGGATCCTGGGCACAGTTGTGGGTGCAGCACAGATGGCAAGTGCTGGCCAGAGAAGTGAGCACAGCTGGTGCTGACAGGCACAGGGCAGTAGCAAGCAGAGGTTGACCAGAGGTGGAGGTGCAGTGTGCCCAGCAATAAGTGGGTATGCCCTGTTGGGGAACATAGCTGTTGGAGGCAGGGCAGGGGGGGTAGGAGAAATGAATGTTTGTGGCAGGTGCTAGGAGGAGGTGTGGTGCAGTGGTCACAGGGAGCAGAGAAGTTGATGGATATTCAGTTGATGGGAAGGGCTGGGCAGATGTGCAGGTTCTGTGTAGAGTGGTAGGAGCTGGGCAGATGTGCTGGCACAGTGAATACAGTCGGTGGGAATGGCTAGGACCATAGGTGTGGGAACCAGGGGTGGAGGAGTACTGCAGCATCCCCTAGCTAGAAGTGGTTTCCATTATCCAGAGGGTTTCCAATTTGGTACAACAGCTGTCAGCACCCCCACTATAAAAATTGTTCCAGCAGCCCTGGCTGGGATGCAGCTGGCAGGAGGTGGGGACAGGTGTGAGTGAAGTGGGCACAGCTGGGAAGATGTGTGGCTGCAGGAGATGGGATGGGATGGGCTGGGCTGGGATGCAGCAGGCAGAGGGTGGGGATAGTGTGGGTGCAGTGGACACAGCTTGGGAGATGTGCTAGTGCAGTGAGGACCCAGCTGGCAGGAGGTAGGGTGCAGTGTGCACAGCTGGGCAGCTGTGCGGGTGCAGTAAGGATACAGCAGGCAAACTTTGGGGATAGTGTGGGTGCAGTGGACACAAGCTTGGGCAAGACGTGCGTGCAGTGCACAGTGTGTGCAGTGAGGACCCAGCTGGCAGGAGGTAGGGTGCAGTGTGCACAGCTGGGCAGCTGTGCGGGTGCAGTAAGGATACAGCAGGCAAACTTTGGGGATAGTGCAGGTGCAGAGGGTGCAACTGGGCAAACGTGCGGGTGCAGTGCACACAAGGTGTGGGTGCAGTGAGGACCCAGCTGGCAGCAGTGGGGTGCAGTGGGCACAGCTGGGCAGATGTGCGGGTGCAGTGAGCACAGCACCGGGCTGATTGGCAGGAGTTCGCAGAGAGGCGCCCGGGAGAGCCGCAGGCGCGGACGCAACCGAACCAACCGTCTTCCCCGGACGCCCCTCCTGTCCCCTCCCTTCTCTCTCTGGAGTTCTCACCCCGCCCCTGCCCCCCCCCCCCGGGCTCCGAGTGACGTCACCCCCGGCTCAGCCGGCGCCATTTTGAAACTGGAAGCTTGCAACGGGAGGGGGGGGGGCGGGCAGGAAAGACCGACGCGGAGAGCGCGGGGGAAGCCGAACGGAGCCGGCTTCACACCGCCCCCCCCCCGGGGACAATCTGCCGCCATCCTCCCTCCACGCTCGCCACCCGCCCGGCGCAGCGGGCCGCTTGGGGAGCCGGGAGGCCGCTCTCTCCGACCCGGCCACTTGGGAGCCCAACATGGCAGGTAAGGGGGAGCGAGCCCCCTCCTTCCCGGGGGCCGGCCCCCGCTGCCCACCGAGCCCAGGGGGCGGGGGGATGTCTGTGGAGGGGCAGGCGAGGCCACTAAAATGGCCTTGAAAGCAGCCAGCAAAGCTGAGCTGCTGCTGCCTGCTTGTGTGGAGGTGGCATGTACTTGCTGGGCACATCGGTCTCCCTCCCTCTCTCTCGGGTGGCGAATTATTCCTCCCTCGGGAAATGTGGGCTCGGTTTCTCTTCCTTCCTTCTTCTTCTTTTTAATTTGCATTCCTAAAACCTTGACTCCTGAAGTGCCATTTGCATTTCATACGCTTTTCCTATTTTTTTCCTTCTAGAAATCTGTGCTCATTCCCCTCTTTTGCTTCCCTGCTTGCAACACATTTGTGTTTCACAAGGAAGAAGGTGGATGGAGGTCTGGGAAAAGCCTTGTATTTCTGAAGTTCAGCGTGTTAGGAGGTTTCTAAGCAGGGTGTGTCTTTTTTTTTTTTTTTTTTTTTCCTTCCCTAGACTTTCTGGTGTTGCGAGGAAATTGCACGTATGGGTTGTGTTGAAGTGCCGTTTGGAGGGGGTGCAGATGTGTACAGGAGAGTGGCTGTCGGGTGCAGATGCGATTGTGTTTAGAGTGCAGTTGCACCCTACTGTCGAGTGCAGCTATGTGGGTAGCTGCAGAGAAAGGTGAAATTGGGAAGAGGATGTAGTTTCTTAGAAAATTCAAGTATCTCTGAGTGTGCGCAATAATGCATGGTGGTTGTATGTCTAATTTTCTTAATTCTGGAGATTTATGTTCATTCTCCATTTTTCAGATTGTTTATCTTGCATCCTAAAGTGCAGTTTGCAAGATAAAAATTATCCACATGCATAGGATGTCTCTTTCTCTCTTTCTTGTGGTGATATGTTCATTTTCCCCCTTCTGCAAATTAATTGCCTCTTCAGTGCCATGCATTTTGTAGAGCAGTATGAGACACAGTATTTAGGTTTGCACCGTGCTTCCCACATGCGTGCACACACCAGGCTATGTCACTCCACCCTTCTTTTTCCTTTCCCTTTTGAATCTGCTGAAAAACAAGGCCTTTAATGTAGCAAGTTGCATAAAAAATAAAATAGTTTGCAGCATATAATGTTTTTTCTTGCAAACAGACATTCTCAAAATTTTTCCATGGTGTTAAAAGTAAGAGTCAAATAGAGATTGGGGGGAGCGGGGGAGGAGAAATTGGCTGGATAGGGGTTTTGGATGGTTGGTGAAAGATGCTGAAAGTGGGATACTTTCCCTATACATGTATCAAAAACAAATAATTGCAGTTCATATCATATAGATCAGTATTTCTCAACCTTTTTTTATAAAGTACCCCTTAAAAAAAGTACCCCCAGTACCTACAGTTATATATTTTTTAAAGGGGTACTTTATGAAGAAAGGTTGAGAAATGCTGATCTATACAATATGAACTGCAATATTTGTTTTTGATACATGTATAAGTACCCCCATTACCTACAGTTTTCAGACACACACACATTTTTTCTACCATTGCAGGACATTTATTTACACAACTTAATCGTAGCTGGGCGGGCAATGAAATTTTTGGGTGTAGAAAGTACAAAAATAATAAAGCACTGTAAAACTTAAAACAAATATTCAGTTTTCTCCAAATTTCAGTTGTGTTGACATACCCCCCCAGACTTCTCTTGTGTACCCTTAAGGGTACTTGTACCACTGGTTGAGAAACACTGGTATAGATTGACATCATGATAAGATTTCCCCATCACATTGCCTGATTCTCATTCACGTTGTCTTTCCTAATTCTTGGACTTTGTAAGAAGCTCCAAAAAGAGATTACAATCTAATCCTTTTTGGTTTATTCCTCCACCTCCCCATGCCCTCTCTGCTCCAGCAGCCTCTTGATCCCTCATGGAGAGAGAGATCATCCTGCTGTTGCTAACTTGAACTTAATTTAATTTGTTCCTCAACTTGGTGTGGGTGGGGCGGGGGGAGGATCCTTCCTGCATGTCCCCTCTTGTTCCCCAAAAACATTGCATCACATTAAAGCCTCACAAGCTACATCTGTTCTTTTTTGGTTGCGGGTTGCGAAGGAATTTCCATTTTGATATCCTCTTGCAGACAGAGCAAACTTGTTTCAATTTCTCTTCCTGTCTGGACCCCAGCCCAGTGATTTGTTAAGAATGAAATGCAAAAGAAAGGGGTGGATTTTTTTGTGCTTTTTGGGTGGTGAGGTTCAAATGAATCACTACCTTCTGCGGAGGTGGTAATGTTCCTGAAGTTTTTTCTTCGACCCATTTTCTATGGTAGTTATACTTGCTGTTAGCTTAAGGCAGATTGTTCAGTTTGCTGCACAGATTCCTTGCTTTCTAAAAAATCTAAGCCTGACAATTTCTTTTGGTTCTATTACGACAGAGGAGGGAAGAGGATTATAAACTTGCTTTAAAACTTGTTTTCTCTAGTCTGAAGTACTTAAGTGGTATAAAGTACTTTGCAAAAGAAAAATTGTTTCTTTTTTTTTAATAAAGTGCCAATGTTTAATTATTTGAAATATTTGGAAAACTTAAGTCCCTTGTCAGTGAAGTGCTCTATGTTTTAGAGGGCAGTGAAGTTTTTATATTAAAAAAGTGTTGTGAAATATACCAGCTGTTTCTCATTTTTAACATAACATAGTTTTATTAACGCTAGCTGTGCTTGTTTTGATAGTTCTGTGAGGTTTTTCAACGGTTACAAAGAGCAACTTTTGTCATTCCTATCATTACTGTTGACAGATGTTGCTTTAAATATTGGGCAAATCACAGCCAAAAGCAGTGTCAGGATTGGGGAGGCGGTGGGTGGTGGCGTTGCAGAGAAACAGTTTGTAATCAAGTTTTGGAACCTATGTCTTTGCATAAGAAATGTTGATTGTTGTAGGTGTGTCTAGTACTGACTAAATTGTGTCACTTGCCAGCGGTGGCTACCATCTCTGTTTACTAGAATAAATTATTTTTTTTGTTTTGCTTTCTCTAGGAGCTGGAGGAGGAGGGAATGACATTCAGTGGTGTTTTTCTCAGGTGAAAGGGGCTGTAGATGATGATGTAGCAGAAGGTAAGAACAAACTTCATCACAGTGAATAAATCTGATTGCTGTTGGTTAAACTTAGCAAGGGTGTTGCTGAAGTTTTTCCTCCAAAACTGGGTTTTACTGTACATCATTTTAGCCAAATCAGTAGTGCAACAAGACCACTCATTGTTTTTGAAGTTATGGACTGACATGGCTACCCCTCTGAGATAATTTTAGCAATGTAGGAAAGCAAGTGGAAACATTGTCATTCCAGTATATTCTGGGATCAAATTTTTATATGGTATAAGTGCAATTCAGCTGATATTCCTGGTCCTCCGGCTGTTTATGTTAGAGTTGAATTTGCCCCACAGATTGCAACACTAGTTAACTTGTTTTCCGAAATATCTGTCATATGACACGTAATGGCCATTGAGACTGAGGTACTAACTTGTCTGTTTTTCCCATCAGTGAAATGGGGATAATGATATTTACATAAATTCTCGCAACACCCCTCTAAAGAATGTTTGCACAGCACCTTGCAGATGTAAGGTATCTGACACTGTATGCAAAACATCTCCCAGTCTTTCCATGCTGCTTTATAAATCAGAATTACAAGCTTTTTTGTACAAGCTTTTCAAGTATCAGTTATTTTTCATGATGAAGAATTAGTGGAAACTGCCTTACACTTTCGTAGTATAAGGTTCCTGTTAGGGACGTGAATATGTACATGGCTAACCCATGAGCCTGGGCTCATGAGTTAACATGCACAATTACACACAGTCCTTCCCCTCACCCGCCGCGGCTGCATGGGTGGGGTGGCGAGAGCCGGTGCATGCAGGGAGCTGGCTTTTAAGATGGCTCTCTTTGCGTACCAGTTCCCACAGAGCCGCCTCCCTGTGCATGTACCCACTCCCATGGAGCCATCTGCCTCTGAAACGTCTGGAAATGGTGCTCTTCAAAAGTTTTGTGTGATGCTTAGCAACTGAAAGGCTTTAGAAGCAAATAGGTTGTAACAAATTTCAATAAATTCTAATATATTTATTTTAAATTGTTCAGCAATTAGCATTCAAGATTGAATGTTAATGGCAATTTAGATAATGGTTGTATAGTTTTTTCCTACCAGACTTCAATTTTTATGGATTTTGTTTGGTATTCTTTAGCTACCTGGCTTTTGAATTAAATGCAAACAATGGAGGAAATCTTGACTCTGCCTATTTTTCCACTGATAGATGAATCCTGTGAACAAGATGGAAGAATATTAGAGCTTTTCCTTTTATGTTCATGCATCTGTTCCATTACATATAGTAATGGGTGGTAGTAGTTAATAAGGTTTTTATGGGGGTGAATTTTTGTGTTGCGTGTGTGGGTGTGGTGGGGTGTTTTTTTGTAGGAAATAGCTGTGATGAAATGGCTCTTGCAAAGATCTGGAAATCCAAGAGCCAGACTTATTTCTTAATTTCCCCTATTGGTTCTTAAATATTATAGTTCCTACACTGAGTATGAAAGATAATTTAACTTCCTGACAGCTGCAATAGCTAGCCACAGTGGGTCAAGAATACCTTAACTCAGAGTTTCCCGAACTTTCTCAGCCACGGAGCCTCCATGGGTCCTGAAAATTTTGTGGAGCCTTAAAATTTAATGACTTTTAATTTAATAGGTACCCAGATAAATAGACAAAGTTTAGAAATTCTGTTTTTATTTCTTGTTTGTTTCTTAATTTTCTGAGATGGGGGAATATATATCAGAAAATTAGTAAGGCAAGGCATCCGTTGAACCTCTGGAGGCAGGAGGAAGCCTCGGGCAGCTGCCAGCGACCAGCCAACTGGGGAAACCCAGCTGCAAGCGGGGGGCGGAGGAAAGGGAGCGAAGCATCCGGCCAGAGGGGGCTGCTGGGGAACGGCGCGGCGAGCAGCAAACCTCTGCAGGTAGGCAGGGTAAGCGCTGCGCAGCTGCCGGTGACTGGCCGGCTGGTAGGGGAAATCGTGTTATGGCAGGACGGGTCGTGTTGTTCGAAAAATGTTCCCTAAAAAATAAACCATGCTATCACGAAAACGTGTTAAGTGGGCATGTGGTAAGCGAGGAATTACTGTATTAGGCTAAGCTGATAGCCTTTTTCTCTGTCTGCTTTTCTACTTCTTCCTCAATAAGTAGGCAGCATATTGAAAACTTACAAGAATGTTTTTGTCTGAGTCTTAAGAGGGTGGTGTTCTTTTAAATTTGTGTGTACTGCTTCCTCACAAGAATGGACTCAGTCACATGCCTGTGATTATAGAGGAAAAAGGCAGGTTATTGTAGAGCTTGCAACTAATATGTGTGCTTTTTGTTTTTAAAAAGTGATATTAAAAAAAAAAACTTGCATTGAATATACACAATTTAAAAGCAAATTTCTTGTAATACTACTAGCTTGGTTTGTTAAAACTGAAATCATTTAAAAACTCTAAACTGCACAACAAAGTGAAAAGTAAATTAATTTCTTTAAGCAGGGATTGTTAAAATAGAGTAGCGAAATGTTGATAAATTTCACTCAGGGTATGTCTACACTACATGGCTCCAAGATTACCTTTGTAGACATAGGAAAATGAAGCGGCGACTTAAATAATCGCCGCTTCATTTAAATTAAAATGGCTACAGCGCTGTGCCGATCAGCTGTTTGTCGGCACAGCGCTGTAGTCTGGACGCTCCACGGTCGACATCAAAGGCATTTGTCGACCTCCCTGGTAAACCTCATCCCACGAGGCATACGGAGGAGGTCGACAAATGCCTTTGATGTCAACTGTGGAGCGTCCAGACTACAGCGCTGTGCCGACAAACAACTGATCGGCACAGTGCTGCAGCCATTTTAATTTAAATGAAGCGGCGATTATTTAAATCGCCGCTTCATTTTCCTATGTCTACAAAGGTAATCTACATGGCTTCCTCGATGGAGCCATGTAGTGTAGACATGCCCTTAGTGGTTCTCTTGTATTAATGCACCTTATAACGTTTACATTGTAAACACTTAGCACTTGTATATGCACAAATTGCTCCCATTTAGCTTAAATCAATTTTTTTAAATCAGTGTTGTCTCGCATTGGTTTAGTGTGCACCTGTGCACAAGTTAAATCAATATAAATGTCCACATAAAAATAGCATCAGTAACTAAATTCATATAAAATCATACGTTTAGTTATATTGCTACTAAATCTGTATAAATAACCCATTTAGTTTGAGCTTTACAACACTGTGTGTAAAACCAACATAAGGTAGAGGAATGAGAAATGTAAATTTAAACATTTCCGATTTTAATTTTGAAAACATAATGGAAGCTCTTTGTGTTTGTCTTGAGTTTTGTAGGAGTTGCTTGCACAAAAGTGTATAGTAAACATTGGGTCAAATATGATCCAAATATCATCTCAGCAAAACACATACAAACTATAGAAGTTTAAGACTCCTGAAATGGATTGGCAATCTTAAGTCAACTTTTAGTATTTTTGGTAGTTGAAAAAATGAATTCTTAAGTTTTTTTTTTTTTTTTTTTTTTTAAATCTTTCTTTTTTCAGTGGAGTTAGATATATAGGGTGATACAATTTTCTTCAAAAAAAAAAAACAACCCACCTTACTGAAACTTCCTATTTTTATACACTCAGGACCTGATTCTGCAAAAATTTTGGATGGAAAGAATAGTGACTTTAGCAATTCTGGATGCACGAGCGATATGAAATCAGATCTTTGAGACTTAAAAGCTAAATATGAGTCGACAGCATAAGACTATTGCAAAAAAAGATGACATTGTTTTGGCATGTATTAGCTGCAGTGCCATAAGCAAGACATGAGAAGTAATTTTTCTGCTCTACTCTGTGCAGGTCTCAACCCAAGTACTGTGTCCACTTCTGGGTATCGCAATTCAGGAAAGATATTGGTAAATGGAGGCAGTCCAGAGAAGAGCAACAAAAAAATGACTAAAGGTCTAGAAAGCATAACCCGTGAGGCAAGATTGAAAAAAATGGGGTTTGTTTAGTCTGAAAAAGAAGACTGAGAGGGGACATAACAGCTTTAAGGACCTAAAAGTTTGTTTACAAGGAGGAGGGAGGAAAAATTGTTTTTAAACTCTGATAATATAAGAAGCAATGGACTTAAATTGCAGCAAGGAAAGTTTAGGTTGGACATTAGGAAAAATTTCCTGTTGGGGTGGTTACATGTTGGAATAAATTACCTAGAGAGGTTGTAAAATCACCATTATTAGAGATATTTAAGAGCAGGTTAGACAAACACCTGTCAGATGGTCATTTTAGTAGTTAAATTCCTGGACTGTGATTGCTCATTAAAAGTGCTGTTTTATGGGTGGAAATCGGGTAAATATTGCATTTGATTAATAGCAGCAGAACGGACTTAAATGGGGATTGTGTGTTGTGTAGTCTGGCCTTAATCTTTGTATTCATGTCCATCAGTGTGAAAGAAGCTGTTTGCATATATTTGCATGTATATGCAACCACACTTAAGTTGCGGACCTCAGCATGTATTGTGAATATCATTGTGGCCCTCAGAGCTTTCAAAGTTGAGTACCCCTGGTCAAGATAATATTTAATCTTGCTATGGGTGCAGGGACTGGACTAGATGACATCTTGAGGTCCCTTCCAGACCTGTGATGCTGTGATTTGCACAATTTTAAGAGGTTTTTTTGTTGTAAAAATGCTCTTTGGTTGTAACTTGATGCTGACAAGTTGTAGCCATCAGAGTAAACTATAGCAGAGCCATCATAAACTAATACTTGTGATCAAAGTAGCAATATTGGGAGAATCCTATAGCTGCAAATCATGTTGTCATACTTCTTTCCATTGCATCATCTGTTTTTTAATTTGCTAGATTGTACTAGAGTGCTTTCTGAATCTGCTAGTCCGCTTGTGTGCATGGCCAAGGGATTTCCCCTTCCTCTTTATATTTGTAATCACACTGTATGATGATAAATCCTGTGAATGATCTGTACTCAACCCTGAGACCCAGTGTACAGGAGTGATGGTGGAGAAACCATAGGCTTTATTGGTTCTGCTGAATAAGAATGCTGGTGTAGACTAAGCTGCTCCATTGATTTCTGGAGTTGAATCATAGCATCAGAAGAGACCTCAAGAGGTCAAGCCAAGTCCCCTGGACTCCTGGCAGGGCCAAGTACCACCCAGACCAGGGGTCAGCAACCTTCTCAAACCAAAGAGCCAAACTACGTCAAAATTCAGAACAAGTAATCAACAAAGAGCCAGTAAATAAGTGTGCCCATTTGCATTACTGAGTATATACAGCTGAATATTATTGATAATTGACATGATGATTAAGAATAACATAAATGAAACATTGTACTCTGAGACTTTATTTAATGGGACTTGTGCTGGTGGTGCGGCTTGTGGATGTGGGGGTGCAGGAATCAGGGTTGGGGTATATGGGGGGCTCAGGGCAGGAGGTTGGGGGTGTGTGGGAGATGCAGGAGGCGGGGCAGGGTGCTGGGGGGTGGGAAATAACGTGTGTGTTTGGCACGGGGGACCTGGGGCCAGATTACCTTACCTGGCCAGGGCTGGGCTGCTGCACCTGGGCAGTGATGGCTGGATGAGGGGCCAGCCCAGGATCACTGCAGCCAGATTGTGGCCTACCCTCCCACCCATGCTGTAGCGGGAGGGGGGCTGCCACCAGCCCTTCCTGTGGCCAGATGTGGGCCGGACTGCAGGGCTTGCCCTGGGATCGGGGGACAGGATGCTGCGGCCAGATGGGGGCTGGGCCCCTATTGGGCCTTTGTTGGCCAGGTTTCATTTTAAACGTGGGGTCTCGGTGGAAGGTGTATGTGAGCAGGCTGGGGTTACAGGGTCTCGGGTGGGGGGAGCACTTGCTTTCGTGTCGCTGCCAGCGCTGTATCGCAGGCACGGCTTCCTGCTGCTCCCATTGGCTGGAATCCGGCCAACGGGAGAAGTGGGAAAGGCCTCCAGGAAGCGCATCCATGTGCTGCTGTCCCCTTCCCCTTCCCCCGACTGGGGAAGTGGCAGTGTGTGGAGCCACTTCTAGCTCTGCTTCTTCTCCACAAACCGGATCCAGCAGGGGGAGGCTTAGGGCTTCCCCTCCCCCCAAACCTGCAGGAAGCCGGCGCTGGTGCTTCAATCTTGTGGGGGCCCACGAGGCTGGAGTGCCAGTGCGGGCTCCTTGCTGCAGGGGGCTGAGCTTGAGCTACAAAAGAGCCGTATGTGGCTCCCTATTGAGCCATATTTGTCTCCGGAGCCATAGGTTGCCAGTCTCTGTTCTAGACCATCCCTGACAGGTATCGTCTAACCTGTTCTTAAAAATCTCAATGACAGAGGTTCCATAACCTCCCTAGGCAACTTATTCCAGTGCTTAACCACTCTGACAGGTAGGAAGTTTTTCCTAATGTCCAACCTAAACCCCCATTGCTGCTTGTCTGTCATCAGAGGTCAAGGAGAATAATTTTTCTCCCTCCTCTTTGTAACAGCCTTGTAGGTACTTGAAAAATGTTGTCATAACCCCTCTGTCTTCTTTTGAGACTAAACAAACCCAGTTCTTTAAATCTTCTCTCATAACTCATGGTTTCTAGACCTTTAATCGTTTGTGTTGCTCATTTCTGGACCTTCTCCAGTATGTCCACATCTTTCTTGAAATGCAGCACCCATCAGTGCAGAACAGAGCGGAAGAATTACTTCTTGTGTCTTACTTACAACACTTCTGTTAATGCATCCCAGAATTGCTTTGTTTTTTTTTTTTTTAAAGTGTCTCACTGACTCACATTTAGCTTGTGGTCCATTATGACCCCTAGGTCCCTTTCTGTAGTATTCCTTCCTAGACATTTATTTCCCATTCTGTATGTGTGCAACTGATAGTTCCTTCCTAAATGGAATACTTTACATTTGTCCTAATTTAATTAGTTCCTGTTGACTTGGGACCATAATCCAAATTCATGGTTTCCATCTTCAGCACTCTAAAAGTTGTTCCAGCACCTCTGTATAATATAGTAATTATGTCATTTAACAGCATAAACTATAGAAATTACTCTATTTAAAATCCTCTCAGAAGGTTTAAACACCAGTGTTAAAAGAACCCAGAAACTGCTGGAGCCCTGTTTTTACTTGTGCTACCCCTGATTCAGCACTGGAAGCAATTCTTTTTTCTAAAAATCACTAGTGTAGACATAGTAGTACGGGTTGAACCTCTCTAGTCCAGCACCTGCGGGACCTGACTAGAGAATTTGCCACATGATGGAAGGTCAATATTGTCTAGCAGCATTACCAACACTTCCAGTGCTTGCTGGGCTCTTAGAAGACATTCAGGGGTAAATTAGTGCTAAATAATAGCACAGAACGCTGAGAGCCAGGACTAGTGGCTGTAAAGGAACTTTATAGGACTGCAGGAAACTTTGCAACACCCATGATAAGTGGACATCTGGCTAAGTAAAATCATGCTGGACCACATATGTTGCTGGATCAAAGTGCCAGACTAGAGAGGTTCAACCTGTTATATCCAATTTGTTTAATAGTAATTGCATGTGTGGTATGTATCATAGTTATGGGTAACTGCACCTGCATTCCCCTACTATGGCATGGCTCCTCGTGAGGAGCACGAGTACCGGCGCTGACAGGAGCACACACTCAGTTTGAATTAGTGGGTCTTTACTAGACCCCACTAATTCGAGCCCTGGAAGATCGACTGCAGCAGTATCGATCTTCTCCGTAGTGTAGACAAACGCTAAATGATTCAGCCCTCCTTCTCATTCACCTCTTCCCACTCTTTTTAGTTCTTGGAGGAGTAGTAACCTCCCCTTGGAGTTGCATAGAATTCCTGACCCACAGTGTTAATAAACTTAATAAAATGTGGTTCCTAAAGATATTGCTTGGGATTGTAATATCTGTCCCAGTGCAATTGCGGGAAAGGACCTTAAGTTGTCGTCATCTTCAGCCGTTCCTTCGCCTGGCATTTTTTCCTCTCCAAATTGCAGAGCACCCACAACTCTAGCCAAAGTCAGTAGAAGCTGTGAATCCTTAGAATGTCAGAAAACAAGACACCAGGTTGAGGTAATAACTTCATACCTAGGAATGAGTGAAGTCACCTTTTCAATTATTGCTTTTCAAAAAGAACTGCTCTGGACTATGTGAAAACTAAGCATGTTAGTGTAACAGACTACATTTAACCGAGAAGCTGATGCTTATTGGATAATGTCAGTTAAATTCAGCCAGCCCCCAGGGAGGCAGCTTCACTGCTGCAGTGGAGCCACTTCCCCAGGGTGGAGCTGGCAAGGGCTGGCCACCCGGCTCCCAAAGAGTTGGCTTCTCTGTAGCAGGGTCTCAGGCTGGTGTAGTCCAGCTCCTGGAGAGGCTTCATTGCAGGCTCTGTATTATAAAGTTTACTTAAGGTTTATACTGCAGAGCCAGCAGCATGTAACCACTGAGATTTTCACCAGTTACACGGTTACCTACTTACCCGACTGTTAACATCCCTAGTAAATACTCTCTCAAGTGTTGAGAAATCTGAAAAAAATTATGTATAGTTTTTTGAGTCCGAATCTTTTGTATTCCCACCACATTTCAAATTAGGGGTGAAAAATGAACTTGATTTTTCTCCTGTTCTGTGGTGATTTTTTTTTTTTGCCAGCGTTTTGAATCCAGGTGCATCACATTTCATGAACGCTTTCATTTTATTTTTGATAGCCTTCCTAAAATTGCAGAGATGCTATGGAGCCTGCTGTTGGCTCAGCAGTATTTGAAATCTTAAAAACTGAAATAAGCTTCTGGGTTAATCACAAAGACAAGGAAAATTGGAGCTTAAGGATGGAGGCCTCATCCTGATCGTCTGTGTGTTAACTCCATGCTGCCTGCTGATTGGAGCTTTCACACTGATGGTGAAATTGCATCCCTCTGTTCGGTGAGTCAGCTGGAAGTGTTTGGCTAAAAACACCCTCCTCCATACCCCATCCTAGGTGCCCCAAGCCTGCCACTGCTGCATAAGTAGGCTGAGTGAGGAGGAAGAAAAGGGAAGGTGTCATTTCACTAGTTGCTCTCTTGACAGCGTCAGTGATTTGTTTGTTTGTTTGTTATTATTTTCTTATTTCTGTACTGGTTGATGATTTGTGCACCAGGAGCAGAAAGAAGTCCATAGCAGGCAGTGATAGCGAGGCACAGAATGAGAGTCTGGCCTCATGATGCTGTGGCAGGAATGAGAGCGAGTGAGCTTAATTAGGGTTTGTTTTTTAAAGGGGGGGAGGGGAACTAGTTACTTCAGTATTTCTTGCAGCATCCATTCGTGGATAAGGACAAGGTCAGGGACTAATGATGATGTCATTAGAGGCGCATTCTGTGATGTTTGATGTTTAAAAACAAAACCTGAAATAGAACTGACTATCACAATACTTGTTTGCAAGACTCTCACCCTTTCAGGCATCTCTAAGCTTTCCAAGATGGTGGCTGTGTGTTCCTCTCCTTTGGAAAGTATATTTTGGGAAGCATCATAATCTAAATAAGAGTGGAATATATTTTTGTATACTGAATGCCCCGAAATACTGAATGCCCTGAAATAACAAAGAGCATTCAGTTGATGACTAGTTTTAAGTGTACCTCTGTATTCCTAGAAGTTGAGCCATCTAATGCTCACTTATGACACATTTTAGATTTGACATTGGCCAGGAACTTTGTGCTGTTACTGATCACCACTTTAGGCTGAAGTATTGTCCCAGTGTGCTCCAACAGTCTGTCTGCATCCCCCTGTTGTCTCTTGTTTTTCACTTGGGTTGTAAATTCTGTGGGGCGGGAGGCTACTCCTTATTTGTTTGTATGGTATCTAGCACAGGAAGGTCCTGCTCCATGAATGGAAAATGGTCATATATTTATATTATAATACAGTTTAGATCAATCTGGCATGTTCTGCAGCATCAAACCTACCCCTTGGGAATCTTGATGAACTGTGGAGTTTGATCTGATATAGATATACTTTCTAAAAAGGCCACGTAGGTAAGCCCTTTTAAGGCACTTTTGTAGTCCAGAAAAAATTCTTGCGATAGCTGTGGCACCACAGAACGATGCATTTGGCAGCACTGCAACAGAGGAATTGAGCACACTTTGGTGACGCTGAAAAGAAAGAAGAAAAACTTCTAGTGATAGGACAGCAGACTAGCAGTCAGAGACCTATGTTGTATTCCTTGCCGTGTCTCTGACTTGCCATGTGACTTTGGGCAAGTCACTTCTCTTCCTATTCTTTGGCTTGTCTATTTAGATGGTAAGTTTTTTGGGGAAGTGGGGGACAAAGCCTGTCCCATACTATGGGTTTATATAGGATATAACCTGATGGTTCTGTGACCCTAGTTGGGGGCTTCCAAGTCCTTCTATAATACAAACAATAAAAATAGTGGTGCTGACTGCCTGCTGCTGTTTGGAAAGTACAGCTCTTAATAACATCTTAAAAAATCTGTTTGTCTTCTAATAGAACCCAACAATGCAAATTAACCAGTACTTTAAAAATACTTTAAAAAGTCATCCCAGACAGACTCTCTAAAAACGTTGAGTCATTAGTAGAGTTTCAGATATCCTGAACTACTGTTCATCTATTATGCTGATTCCTTTCTTTTTTTTGTTTAAAAGAATTATTGTTTTTAAAGTCCAAAGTTAGACTTCAAATCTTAAAATCTGAAAGCTATCCCTCACTAGATTGCAAAGAACTTTACTGTTACAGAAAATTACATATGAAATAGCTAGTGGGTTGCTTTTTTTGCCAGACCCACCCAGACACAATGTGTGAACATGACAACCATTAATTGGCACTGTTCTCGGACCTGTGTTCAGCATTATTATTCATGAAGAGAGCCATAAGAATGGCCATCTTGGATCAGATCAAAGTTCCATGTAGCCTGGTATCCTGTCTTCCAATAGTGGTCAATGCCAGGTGCCCCAGAGGGAATGAACAGAACAGGTGACCCATTGCTCTTTCCATGAATTTATTTAGTTCTTTTTTAAACCCTGTTAGTCTTGGTCTTCACAACATCCTCTGGGAAAGAGTTCCGCAGGTTGACTCTGCAATGCATGTAGAAATACTTTATTGATTTTGTTGAAGCTAATGTGTCAGGTTTAAAACAAAAGAAACGTAAGCATGGCTATACTGGGTTAGACCAGTGGTCCATCTAGCCCAGTAGCCAGTCTTCGGAAGGAGCTGGACAGAAGAGGGCAATTTATTAAGTGATTCATCCAGTCCCAGTTCCTGGTAGTCAGTTCCTGACCACCTCGATGGACCTGTCTTCAATGAACTTATCTTCGAAGACTGTGGAAGCAGGGTGATTTACCAATAGTTCTTTAAACTTCAAAAAGAGATGGAGTGAATTAAAACACATTTGAACAAAAGTATATCTGCACTGGCACGTGCCGGTTTCAGTCTTGAAAATCAGGGTATTGTATGTATAATATTAAAAAAGTGAAGTTACAGCTACACGATGATGCTACTTGAGCACGATTATCTACATACATATTTCTGTAGGGTTAATGATACAGGATACAGTAATCAGATCGGATTTTTATACTGGTTAGAACCATTTTCCTCTGCTCTTTGCTCGGTGAGAGAGTACTGCATAGGTCTTCAGAGAAGGGTGGAGAAACTGCCTCTAGGGAGAAAAGATGTAAACAAAAAGGTTTCTTGTGCTCTAGAAGAACAGAGAAATTGAAATATCCTGGTACGTTGTTGTATCAAGTTAAGTAACAGAGCACCCTTCACTGAAAATACCATGTCTTGCGGTTTCTGGCTATTTTTCAACTAGAAATTTTGTGAGATGTTTTTCAAAACATCCTTCTGGTCTAACTTTTGAGGATACATGATTCTGTTTGAAATGAAATGTCTTATTAATTTAAAACAAAACAAAATCTGACCTGGAAAAAGTTAGATTATGCTCCTCTAAAATCAAGGTTTTGTGCAAACACTGGTTGACAGTAGGGATGTTAATGGGTACTGGTTAACCCGTACCTGGGGAGTAGCCAGCCGGCTTCCAGGCCACAGGGGCTGGGAGCCAGTAGCCTTTCTCAGATCCAGAAACGGCAGCCCCACATGGGGCTGCCAGCTCTGCCGGCCCCACAATGGGGCCAGAAGCAGCCAGAGTGGACTGGCTCCTGCCTGCATTTATTAATTAACCAGTTAAACTTAACATTTAACTGGTTAACTAATGAAACAGGATTTTACATCCCTGGGTGTCTGGCCCTGAACTATGGTGGTACTACTACTGAAGATGATTATTATAATATAGAAACCTCAAATGACTGTTTTCAGAAATTGATCATAATTCAGTTGCAGAGCTAGGAACTGCTGCAAGCTCTTCTTTTCAAACTCACCATTCTTTTGTTAATCACTGAAGGAGAAGTAATTACCTTGAGCAGACAATTTTTATAAAAATGCACTTGCATTTAAAGATCCACAGATGATAGGCTGGTTTGTCTTAAAATGTTGCTATCTGGGTTGCATGTTAAAACCCCTAGGCAATTGTTCTTGCATCTAATTTTGGAACTGTAGGCACAAGTTTTAGGGTCAGTGGGAGAGGGTGGAAAACCTGCATTCTAAATAAGATTGATTCTTCAGGTATGTAAAATACGTTCTGTGTAAAAATGGTTTTTCTTATCATTTTCAGTTGAATTTTTTTGAATTACTGATTTTTTGGGGGGAATAAATAGTGATTCCCTGTGAAAATACTGCTTGTGCACTTAATGCTTTTGCATAGTTGGGTTCAATTACCTGCATAGTTAAGCTAATAAAGACTTAATATGGTATAATTGTATTTTAAAATTTCCACTGAATTCCTATTTGTTTATTAAATCCTGTTAGTGGTTGTTTTTTGTTTTTTTTGTTTTTTGTCTTTTTGTCCCTGATGATGCTTCCTGGAATACTTTTGACATTTCTTTGATTCTTCAGAGTAGTGATGGCAACTGTTTCCATCATGGCAGTAGAAAAAGATTAAGTAAACAGCAGTCACATTCAGATGTGACCTACATACTGCCTATGTATGGATGTTTGTGTATTCAGTACAAAAGGCTTATTTTCCCAATACATTTTTCATTTAAAAAAGCAAATTATCATAGTAATATTAAAATCAATTGAGCTGCAGTCATAGTGAGATTAACGTACAATTTGATCCGCTATAAAAACAGATCATAGTCCCTGTGAAGACCTTTTTTCCTAAGAAGTCCTGACCAAAAGTTCAACAGAGGCGCATAACCAATTTAAATACAAGTTAAACCGTCAGGACCTGACTGGTGCTGAACCATTGAAGGTCAGTATTGTCTAGTGGCATTACCAACACTTTCACTTTTTACTGGGCTCTTAGAAGACATTTAGGGGTAAATTAGCGCTAAATAACAGCACAGAACACTGAGAGCCAGGATTGGTGGCTGTCCATAAACTTTATGGGACTGTAGGAAACTTGGCCACACCTATGATAAGCAGACACCTGGCTAACTAAAATCATGCCTGGACCACAGATGTTGCCAGACCAGAGTGTGCTGGTCTAGAGAAGTTCAACCTGTACATACCTAGATATATCTGTTTCAGGTCATTTTTGCTTTTTCACAGGAATACACTTATGGATGTGTTGAATGGCCTATTTTTAGTGCCTTCAATTCCAATATCACCATTGTTTGGAAAATTACCTGCATGTCCTGTTTCCAAGAGATGTGTATGGTAAAGATGTTAACAGGTGGGTAATCCACTAGTTGTGTAGTCGATAAGGGAAGGCTTCCTCAGACCTGGCTTGCGTCGGGTCCAGGAGCTACCCCTGCTGCGCCTCTGCAGTTTAAAAGTAGTACAGTGGTTCCCAAACTTTTTGGCATCACGCCCCCCCCTTTCTGATTTTTGGAAAACCCTCACGTGCCCCCCCCCCCCCCCCCCCCCAATAGCAGCAAAACTTGTTGAGAAAGGAAAAAAGGAATGGAACAGGGTAGCAAGACTTGATTTGTGGGGGGGGGGGAGGGGGAAGAGGCTGGGTTGCCTCACGCCCCCCCTGGAATTTCTTCACGCTCCCTAGTTTGGGAACCCATGATGTAGTAAGAGCCGGGCACACAGGCAGCTGGGCTTCTACGTTTAACCTGCAGAGGTGCAGCGACGGTAGGTCCCAGCCCCAGCATGAGTTGGGAATGAGCTGGGATTGCTCAGTCCCAGTTTGTGCTGAGTCCAGCAGCCCTTTTGGACAGGGGCTGTTGCTGGAGTAGCCTGGGCCTGCCATGGGCAGAGGCTGCTTCACAGCAGCTTCCTCTGCCCACCCCCCTGAGAGACAGCAGCACGGGTGGGTGGGCAGGTGGAACCGCAGAGATGGTGCTGGGGGGAACCGGCTTTATTCCCCTCCTTGCTGTCTCTGATACAGAGTAGTCGACTACTCGCTTGCATCTCTAGTGTGTGGTGCAAGCACTCAGGGATGAGGAGTTTATTTTATTTCGGTAATCTCAAGCAAATCAATTACCTTTTCAGTTTTCCTATCTACAAAAGGAGCACTGCTTATGCAAAGCAGTCTGCTTTTAACTTGGGATAGTAAAAGTATAACTGCTGAAAATTTCAGTGGTCACACGGGAGGGATGAGAGGCAAGGAGACAGGCGGCTCCTCCAGGAACCTGGGTGTAACTGTGAAGGTTAACTGATGAACGTTCAGGCTCACCAGTAACCATGTGCATAGTTAACTCTTTCGTATCCCTGCTTTCAACACACCAGTGAATTAAGCCTCACGATACCTCTGAAGTGATAGGTAAGAACTAACATCCACAATTTACAGTTAGGCTAACTGAAGAGCTGCTCATACAGTAACAGGAGAGTTTTCAAAGGGTCTCCTGTGAGTGCTTTGCAAAGGGTTTCATTCCCCAGTTTGGCATATGCAGGGATGGGGAATTTTCAGAGTATGAGCAGTGCTTGTTGACATCAGGTGCCCAAGCTGTGTGAAAGTTTAAACTCGGCTGGGTGCCCGGCCTCTGGATTTTCAGAACCTCATTGTGGTATGATGCCGTGCTCTCCAGGCTCTGCTGTTTTGCCTCAACTAAATGTCATTCCTTCCTCCCGACCTCAGTTCAAGGTCACTCAGGACAATACAACAATCCTAAAGTGAGGCACCTCTAGCTGAAAAACACCTTCACCAATGCTGAAATAATAGAAGAGCCTTCAGTGGGGCGGGGGGATGAGCAATGGAGAATTGGTCACCGGTTTGTGACTGATTTTAAAGCAGCAAAATGTGAAGCAGTTAAGGGGCAGTTTCCACATCATGGGCAACGTTTTCAAAACCTTAGGTGGTGCAAACAGCAATATGAACTCCAGTCTGAGGGATAAGATGCTGCTGCCCCCAGGCTTATTGGTCAGATAGAGAAAATAGCATGGGGGTTTGAAAGTGATGTTTGGCTGGGCACAACGTGTCTGGGATTTTTCAGAAGTGCCCCGGCACACTTCCTAGTTCCCAGTGTTGAGCAGAATGTAGACCAGTTGCCAATACACTGTTAAGATAATTTACACAGTTTGGAAAGGATACTGTGTCATTTACATTATTTAAACTTTGGAACCTCCGTTCAGGGTCCATGAAGGAGATAAGCTGTTCTCAGTAGTGACAGATGGCAGAACTAGGAGAAATGGTCTAAAGTTACTATGGGGGAGGTCTAGATTGGATGTTAGGAAAAACTATTTCACTAGGAGGGCAATGAAGCACTGGAATGAGCTACCTAGGGAGGGGCTGAAATCTCCACCCCTAGAGGTTTTTAAGTTCCGGCTTGACACAATCCTAGCTGGGATTTACTTGGGGTTGGTCCTGCTTTGGACAGGGGGCTGTACTCGATGACCTCCTGAGGTCTCTTCCAGCCCTATGATGCTATGAACCGCTATCATTTCCTCTGCACAAAATAATGGCAAAATAGAGGAATACAGTATATGACCATGTCGGGGAATCTGGGGCGAGTACTGACATAATGAGTGTGCAGGAGATTATTTTGTAAATATTTTCCAGTGCAATGAAACATTTTTAGTGTTGTTGCTCCTACTGCCATCAAAACAGTTTAAACTATGTAACTATATATTTAACTTGTCTTCTACCCCTCTTTTTTTAATTTTAAGAGTTAAAGGCAAGGGAGAAAAGAGATGTTTACATCTGAGACTTGAGATGGCGAGTTGAGGAGAGATGCAGGAAGGCTGTTCCAGATTGTAGGAGCGGCAAAGGAGAAGGCTTTCGCAGCATCAGAAAGAAGATTGTGTGAAGAAGACAGAGGAGGCCAGTGCTAGACAAGCGTGTGAGGGTGAAGGGAGATATAGGTACATCCAGAATCTGATTGGTAGATGAAAACTTCTAACACCGTTTTTTCCATGTGGCTCTTCTCCTTCTCACGTCTTTACTAGATTTTATGCCGTCTGTTTCTCACCTTGATCTCTTTAATCTGTCATCTGCCTAGTTCTTTTTTACTTCTCCTTTTAGTGGTGTCTCAGGATCCCTTTTTTACTATGATTCTCTTAGAAGGTGAGGACCCCTCCTCTCTGACAGAAAGCTGTTAATGTAGGACTTGACAGTGTGAATTAAACCCACGGTCCATCCTGTCTTGTGTCAAGTACTCTGTGTCCCAGAGGAAGGTGCAAAAATCCCACACTAAGCAGATATGGTGTAGCCTGCCCCCTTAATAGACTTATGCTACCCCTTAATAGAGAGTGGCTTAAATGCCCCCTGGAAGGTCTTATGCTAACCTCTAATAGAGAGTAGTTTTAAAAACTGATGAATGAGGTGGTTTTATGCCTTCAAAACTGTATATCGTGGTGGTGGTGTAGCCCTGATGGTCCCAGGATATTAGAGGGACAACGTGGGTGAGGTAATGTCCTTTATTAAACCAACTTCCATATGGGTCTAATAAAAGATATTACTATACCCACCATGTCTTTCCAAAACTATGTGCATCAACTCTTACAATGTTGGCTCCCTTTGAGACTCTGTAGACTGTGGTTCTTCATGTGGTTGGAGGTGGCTGTTATTGAGCCAAGCAAGGCATATGGTTCCATTCAGGGCAAGAAACCAGTGAGGCCTGATGCTGAATTCTGCTCTGTCACTGTGCTGTTAGACCAACTTGCTTGTGACTCTCTCACCCATCTTCCCAAAGTGCTGCTTTTGCACCACTGTACTTGGCCACCAATGATAGGGAGGGAGTAATAGTAGCTTTGAAAAGTGCTGTGGTCACAATCTCCCTTGTCATAATGCTCCTGATGGGCCATAGAGAAAATAACACCAGAGTTGCCCCCCAAATTTTTATAAATCCTTCACAAAACTCAGCAAAAGTTTATGCACAGAACCCTCTTTTGTTGTAGAAATCTGTTTGTGCAGCAGTGTTTTCCCCAACACCCGAAATGGAGTTGGCTGGCACCACCAAAGTTAGACTATTACATTATTTAGATTTTTCTAGAGAATGAAATATTTTGTTAAATAGCTCCCAGTAGTGTGAAACTCATAGTGAATAAACAGCAACTGGGAGAAAAGTTGTAATTCTGAATCAACACTGACTTGCTGTATGAGACTGGGGGTGTCTCTCTGCCTCAGCTTTCTTGATCTGCAAAGCTAGTATGTCTGGCTGTCTCAGGAATAGTATTGAGAAGTTTAAATAATGGTATTGTGCTTTGAGATCCTAGATTGAATTTAATATATTAACACTTTGGGCAAGTCTGTTTTACAGGTTTGAGTCTATGTAAGCTACATAGTTTGTGTTACATTAGTAGTGTAACTCAAGTTGATGAGGCTTAGATCTACTTACCACAGGGTCCATGCTGTACTTGGTTGACAAAAGAAACTTTTCCATTGACTCTACTTACTCATCTCGTTCTGGTAGAATACCAGAGTCAACATCTGAGTGATCGGCAGTTGATTTAACGGGTCTTCAGCAGACATGCAAAATCAACCCCCAGTGGGTCAATTGCAGCAGCATTCATCATGGCTATAGTGGACACATGCCCTTCATATCTTGCCTTACAGCTATTAAATGACTCTTGAGGCATTTGTGTTTGTGTCCAAAGAGAAACACAAGAAAATATTTGCCAAATAGGAGGGAAAAAAAAAATTGGTAAAGGAAAAATTATTTACCAGCTTCCAAGTGCCACCAGAAACAATAAACAATTTTTAAAGAGAAATAAATGATCCAACTAGATGTGTCCTTAAATGAGTGATGTAATCAAAAGTGTGTGTTCTGTGATCATTTGGTAGGTAGATCTGTATATTCATCCCAGTTGGAGATTTGTTGTACTTGTGACCTTCACAAGTGCTGAGCTTTCCAGCACGCTGCCTGACACTCCATCTAGTGTGTGTGTCTTTCTCTCTCTGCCCCCTACTCCCATTATGGCAGGTAAGAATAATTTTGCTTTTGTTCGATTCCTTCAAAGAAAGCACCTTCCCCATGCCCTGGGAGATACTCTTCTCTCTGGTCTGGAGCTTGAGGATTAAGGACATTACGAACTCCTGGCCTTACCCTTAGTATCTGGCATTAAAGCATTGGTGAAAGAATCTGTGAGAGGAGGCTTGAAATAAAGGGATCTCTTCAGTTAGAATAATGATTTTAAAATTCATTGCAGGAAAGTCACACTGGCCTAGAGAACTATAGCAGGCGAGTTTGAAATGCATTGCCAGACTCTGCACGTGCTTTTGAAAGTAGTATTTTTCTTATATATTACATATTTGTTTTCAGTTTGTATTGCATGTCTGAATGGATTGCTAAAAAAATAAAATCTTGATAATCCAGGCTTTTACTACACATGTAATGTTTTCAGGAAGATACCAAGTTGTTGCCTAAAGGCTTCTGATATTTACATACAAAACAATAACACTACATTATTTCCAAATATATTGACATTTGGAAGCACAAACCTAACCACTGACTCTTCTGTGCTGTGCAGCCTATTGAAATTCTGGCTGTGGTTTCAGCAGAGATTTTTCCATAAATAGCTCTGTACTACTTTGGAACATTAGCAAGCCTCCTGAAAAGAACTGAGGTATGGCCTTCCAAGGACTATTCCTCAATCTAGGTTTGTAATATGTACAGTAGTACTTCATTGTATTTTACACTGGGAGGTGGGTGTGTGTTTGTCGGGGGGGAGATATAGGGTAAATACAGTAAATACTTCTACAATCAAGGTAAAGGTAAAGATTGATACGTGACCTGAAGGGAACTTAGAAGAAAATAGTAAACAAAATAAAAATACAAAATTTATCAGTGAATAGCTGCAGATGTATTTCTTACACAAATATTGAATTCATTTTAACAACATATTTTAAGGAAATGTTCATATATAATTTATTGCTTTGATCTGGAAGGTTGCCCACCCATGAAAAGGATCCCTGCAGAAGTTTCATTGATCTGTTGGTCTGTGATTTATGTAGTGCATACATATATTTCAGATACCCTTCCTAGGGATATATAAGGCATTAGAATTATATTTTGTCTTCATTCTTAAATATATGATTCCATGGCCAGGTTTTACATAAATGGGTAAGACTTGACCTTTGGGAAAGTCAGCAGAATCTCTTAACAAGGAAAACAAAAGTTCATCATGTAGGACAAATTCATTTTAAAATATGGACAGTTTTCACAAAACAGAGCTTGTCTTCTAATACCAGGCATGAGAGGCAATGGATCAAATACCTAGGGGTTGGTGAGGCTCATCTCCCAGATAGCTGCGGCATGGCTAGGCAAACCTTGGCAGTGCAGATATCCTATTTAATAAAGGTGTCAGAGGGCCTGGCATCACCTTGAGCATTTGTGTACACTTTCGGTGGCTGATACTTGAGCGCGTCTTCTGTACCTGGTCACCAATGAATAGTACATCAGCTATCACACTGGAATGGACTAAACAACGCTGCATACAACAATAGAATGGGCAAGGGCTTTGGTGTTTATTAGGCTTGCACGAACACTTGGTTATTCATGTATTCCACCCTGTATCAAACCATTGGGATGTAACTTGAAATCAAAGCTCACAGATTTTCAGATTGTCCTTAAATCTTTACAATCCAGTTATTGGTGCAAAAGTCCTCTGAAAGCACTTCCAGACCATCTGACATCTGTCTTCAGTGGCAGTTACCATGAATGTCAGTTGGGACCAGACATATTTCCTTCGAGTTTGTGGCTGAGGAGTGAGGGTAACCTCACTCCTAACTCTAGTGACTTTTAAACCCAGCTGGTATTTCAGAGCTTTCTGAAGCTTTGCAGGAACAATCCTTTTGTTTCTTTCCAAGCATACTGCACATTGATCACGTTTCTCTTAAGAAAACAATTCCAACTCCTATTGGAGTTCTGCAGCAGTACAATGGACAAATGCAACAGCTGGCAACTCTAACAGGACTAACTGGTATAAATAAGGCAACTTGGCAAAAACTTAGCAATACAGCAAGGGATCTCCACTAACCCATTCTGGGAAAAGACTCTCTGAGCATTTTTACGAATATTAATGCAAAAGCCTTGCAAGGCCCATTAAAGCATGAAAGCTTTTATCCCTGTTTTATTAGAGCTGTCACTCTCCAAAGTGAAACAGTAAGGCAGTAGCAGAGCTGAAATGGAACTCGGGTCTCCTGCATTCCAGTTCTGTGGGCCAACCGCTGGGCCACGGACCACTGCTGGGCTGCGGAAGCCCCAGACGGCTGTTCGCAGCAGCTCCACTCCGGCAGTTGTGGCTGAGGCAGCGGCAGGAGGAGGCGTGCTGTAGCACCAAGTTTTTTCTTGTGAAAGATGGTCTGTTGTTTTAATGTTTTTACTAGAGCATCGGCTACTTTCTCCATGGTGTTGTATTCCCCCTGTGATGTTTCTAATGATAGATAATCTTTAAGATCTGGTATTCAGAACCAAATGGAGAGATACCTAATCTCTGAAGGTCTAGCGCTATCAGAGAAACCAGAAACACTTTAGATGATCTTGCTGATACTTCAAGATGGAGCATTGAGTAGTGGGGGAGGTTTCCATGCGATGGAAAGGAAGGAGCTGCAAAACAAGGTCAGACATGATGTTAATTAGCTATCTGAAAGGAAACTCTTTTTCTTCTGAATGTGGAATTAGGATTCTTGGGTTGGCAGCCTGCAACAAAGGTGGTTTGTGGTGACTGGAAAACAGAATCATACTTGCGTCACTACTAGCATTGATCAGCTGGATGGCATTACAGATGTCATGTGTCAGATCTGTCTCTGAATGCTGTTTTATTAGCAAGAAGGTGTCCGTCGTCATCTCCCTCCCCTCTTGCCCCTGGGCTGGAGAGATTTAAAATGCCACGGTGTAACTTCGTTTTATTTAATGTAGCTTCTACAAATGAAGGGCGTGTAGAAAAGTCATTACCTGTAATTACATAGTCCTAATTGTGGCTAAATATTGTGGTTTCATAACCCGTGGTGATGGTCACCCGCCTTTCCAAGGTTATTTAAGACTGGTGCAAGAGCAGGTTTGGATTGCTGCCATTTATGTTTCTTATGTATATGATATTAATAAACTGGTGTCAAATGTCCTGGGAACGGGTGATGTGGGTTGAAAGACCTTTGTTTCGACCAACAATAGAACTGAATTACTGAGACTAGGAAAGGCAAATAGGCATTTCCTGTCATATTTTAGGGATGTCTTTTGTGGAGCATGTGTATGAAGTAAACTTCAACAACTATATCAGAAGGGTGTTCATTATATGTATATGCTTTTTGGAAGGTTTTTTTGCAGTTGACTTTAAGTTCCCAGCTTTGCAAGGATAAAATAACTTTTTTTGTTTCCCTAAAAATGCCTATACATTACCGGGCTTAAAAAGGCAGTGAAAGTGGGGAAAAGCCGTTGGCTGAAATGTGTTAGACTTTTGTTAACCAGTGTGGCTTATCTGCAAACCCAGTTACCTGAGGGCAATAAACAGGGGTATGTGTTTTAGGAGGTCAGCTGAATCCCAGAGTTGAGAATCCCAGAGTTAAGAGGACCTTGCAAGGATTGGAAGTACAAGAGATACTAGAGCTTTAGGCCACCTTCTCAGACCCTCCACTCAGACCTGATAAAATCTCTCTTGTGTAAAAGTCCAGAATGAAGTCATCCTTCCTTCTCTTCTAAATTGAGATGATCTCATAGACCTAATATTCTTGGAAGTTGCACTGCATGCAGATGGAAATATCAGCTACTTGCAATATGTGGTAAACTAGCAGACTGTCACCAGTGGAGTCCTTTAAGAGGGATAATTGTCACTCTCTTCCAATTTTGAATAGTCTGAGTGTGGCTGCCATTTCAAAATAAATGATCTTTTGAGTAAAGGTTTCTTTGGTGGAGACTGACGTAAAGGAACACTTACCAGACTTTAGAACTGGTTAGATCTAATTGTTGGGGTGATGAAATCCTTATTTAGTTCTCCTTGAGCATCTTAGTTCTAAAGGTCTATTCACTGCAGGGTTAACTTGGGTTCTTAGTTAGGCAAGCTAGGATAACACCCATGTGCCTGACAGATGAACAAGTTATCCCATTGGGAAAAAGTCATAGACCAGCTGAGCTTAGTGCAGCAAACAAGAACTAAATCCTAGCTACACACAGTGAGTGTCTGTGAGGAGACACAGACTTGGAAATAAGTATCAGAAGGGTAGCCGTGTTAGTCTGAATCTGCATAAACAACGAGAAGTTCTGTGGCACCTTGTAGACTAACAGATTTATTGAAGCATAAGCTTTTGTGGGCAAGGACCCGACATGTAGCTGACGAAATGCGTCTTTGCCCACTAAAGCTTATGCTCCAATAAATCTGTTTAGTCTACAAGGTGCCACAGGACTTCTCGTTGTTTATGCATACTTGGGAATGACTGCATTGTGGCTACTCTCACTAAGGCTAGGCGAACACGAGTTGACTTTGTAGTAAAGATTATACCATAACATAGAGGTGA
Source organism: Pelochelys cantorii (assembly GCA_032595735.1). Taxonomy (NCBI): domain Eukaryota; kingdom Metazoa; phylum Chordata; order Testudines; family Trionychidae; genus Pelochelys; species Pelochelys cantorii. Next base: position 9,239,702 of record CM064355.1, on the reverse strand, counting down.
CTGACTAAGTCTAACAGCAGTTTCAAAGTAACCTTGCATTTTCTGGTAATCTTGGGCTGCATGTCATGAGACTTTGAATGATCATACATGAATTTGATTTTTCCCTTCTGTACATGCCCTATTGCTTCTAGTCTAGTTTTCCTTCACCAGGCATCACTTGTCCAACTAAGTAATGGATCGAGCAGGGTATTGTTTTAAAGGTACAGTAGTTTGCAACTTTTTGTGGGCTGTAAAAATACTGCTGGGGTCGGTTCATTGTCTGTATTTCATTTAATTGGGCAAAGGGAACCATTGCTGATTGGTTTCCTGTATGTTTGTTCAGAAAGGAACTGCATTAATGTCCCTTTTCAAGGTATAAAAATAGAAGGTAATTAATCAGGGTGATGAGGGTTAATGGTTTCTGTCCAGAAACCAAATAGCTTTGCATCTGGTTAGAGAGAATAACTTGGTTTACAACTATTGTAATTATGGTTTGTTTTTTATTTAAGAAGCGTGTGCGTGCGTGTGCATGTATTAAGGATGTTAAAGAATGTTAAAATGCGGTTACTTTTCTAATCTATTTTTTAATTGATTACTTGATTTTATCATCGATAATCTCCCCTGCTGCCGCTCTGCATTACGAGGGACTGGGCAGCCCGTGTTTTCACGTGCTGGCTCACCTGTCCCTTGTAATGCAGAGCGGCAGTGGGGGAAGTTATGCGGGCTGACCAAAGCCCCCTGGGAGCAAGGACTGAGCCAGTGTCTTTGGATGCTTGCTCCCCTGTCTCTTAATATTGCAGAGCTGCAGCTGGGGTGGAGGGATGCATCTAGTCGATAGTGCTAACCGATAAGCTCCTGCTTGTCGACTAGTCGCTTACATTCCACACACACGCATGCGCGTGCACATGCACACACACATTTACCTAGTGTTGCTTGGGTCTTTAATTCAATTTTTGTTCATTAGAAAATAAAATGAAAATGTACCTGCTTCATTAAAATCATTGCTCAGGGTGGAGCTGAGGATCAGTAAGCAGGCTGCACTGGGGAGGGAGGACTACTTTGCAATTTAGGACCAAGTAGGAAGTGCCTCTCCATGGCTGCTGCAGCTCCAGCAAGCACAGCCAGGGGAGGGGTGCATGTCCCCCTGCTCTTGCAGGTCTAGAGTCATCTGCCTCCCGTACTGCCCAGTCAGAGTGAGGAATGCAGCAAACTGCACTTTCCTCTTGCTCCCTCAGGAAGGAGAACAACCAACAATGTTGTCATGCAAATTGGAGGGGCAGGGGAAAGATTCAGCTCCGCTCCCGTCCTCCCTGAAAGGCACCTGGTGGGTGGGAGGCTCAGGGCTGTTGCAGTCCCCCCATTATTTTCTATATTGTTTTCTGAGATGTAATCCCATTCCAGACACATCCCATTTTCCTGGCACAGCCAAACCCTGTTCTTGCTTTAAGTTATGACAAGAGGAAGCTGTAGACCAAATTTGGTGGGCCGAACTCTTACTATTAGGGAGAAGTCCTTGAACAAACAGATGGACGGACACTAGGGACATTAAAAGTCGGGTAAATAGGTAACTGTGTTATTGCTGAACATTTTAGTGGTTACACACTGTGGGCTCTGCAGTATAAAGCTCAAATAAACTCATACTGCAGAGACCTCAGCGAAGACTTGCCGAGAGGGGGACCGCAAGCCCCTGTCGGCCCAGCTTCTGAGAATGCTGCTTCCTTGCCACAGGACAGCCATCTCCCTAGGAGCCGGGCCACCAGCTCCTGCTAGCTCCGCTCTCATGGAGATGGCTTAGCTGCGGCAGTGAAGCCTCATCTCTGGGAGTCAGTTGAGTGTAACCGACACCATTAACCGATAAGCATCAGCTTCTCAGTTAAATGGTTAGTCGGTTACACCCGAACACCTCTAACACACACACAGACAAACGCTCTTACAAAAACATGCGCACATAAAAGTCTTGGCTTTAAAAAAAAAAAAAAAACAGCAGCCCCAAATTTTTTTACTCTTCCAAAACACCATTGGCGCTTTTTCTACCAACAAACCTCAACCCTTTAATTTTCCTATTTGCAGACTGGTAGGCTTTGGGTGTGTCTAGACTACATGGCTCCGTCAACGGAGCCATGTAAAGTAGTTTACTCGACATAGTCAATGAAGCAGGGATTTAAATAATCCCTGCTTCATTAAAATAAAAATGGCCACTGCGCTGTACCGACAATCAGCTGATCCGGCACAGCGCGGCAGTCTAGACGCGGGTCGGTCGACCGCTCCGTTATGCTTCATTGACTGTGTTGAGTAAACTACTTTACGTGGCTCTGTCGACGGAGTCATGTAGTCTAGACACACCTTTTGTCTTTATTGGCACTTTTGTCTCTTGGGGCTGTGAAAAATCACATCCCTGAATGACCAAAGTTTTTCTGCTGGACAGTGCTTTGGTGGTGGGAGATGTGCTCCTGCCAGTGAAACAACTGCTGCTTGTCGGAGGAGGTGGTTTTATTTTGTTCTGGCTATAAAGAGGAGCCACGTGGTGCAGCTGCAGAGCCGTGCACTGTAGATATAGCCTTACGTTTGTAGTGCAGTAGATAGTGTAAAAGTTTAAACAATGAAGCGGACCCCTATTTTGGTGAGCAGTGTAAAGATGTAATATGAACACCGTGGACGGGATGTTAAATTTCAGTAAAATCAACTAATCGAGTAGTTGATGGGGAGGGGGGGTGCTTGCAATCCCGCTTCGCCTCTTCCTTTGAAATGTACAAGAGCCTTTGTGAAAGAGGCTTAGGCTCTTGTATGTTTCAAAGGGAGAAGTATGGCAATCGGGAGGCCTCTGCCTCCCCTGTGGAGATGGTGCTGGAGGGAACCGACTTGGCTCCCTCCAGCATTGGCTCCGACTCTCTCCCCTCCCCTCCTTGCTGCCTTTCTCTGATAGAAGCAGCAAGGTAGGGGGGAGCAACTAGTCGAGTGACTACTTGACTATCCGATAAACTTGTGCATATCGGTTAGTTGACTAGTCACTTACATCCCTAAATCAGACCTGCATCTCTGGCTTTGACACCATAGCAAAATGGTGGCAGTAGCATAAATGTTTAGGAGTTATTCATAGAGGAGACCCTGTGTTTGCTACTTTTTTGAAGCAGGTGGAGATGGGAAGATAGTGGCATTGTGTTAGTGTTTCTTCTCTCTGCTCCCTCCTTTGCCCCCACTCTACCATGAGTTGCCAAGTACCCATATCACACACAATTTATTTCTCCCTGTCCTCTCCCTCTATGAAGAAGAGGGTAGTTTGTGTACTCTTGACTAGTGCTGCATTAATTGCCATGACTGGGAGGCTTAGAGCTGCCGTTTTTACTTTCCTTGCTTGGTTATAAAGCTCTAAATGCAGGGTAGAGAAGGGGTTCTCAAACCGGAGGGGATGTGACCCTCAGGGAATCGCTACATTATTACGTGAGAGGGGGCGCTGTGAGCTGCCAGCCTCCACCCCAAATCTCACTTTGCCTCCAGCATTTATAATAGTGTTAATATAACATGGTTTTATTTGGGGGGACGGGACACACTCAGAGGCTTGCTGTGTGAAAGTGGTTGCTGATACAAAAGTTTGAGAACCACTGCGCTATAGGAAAAGTCTCAGGTGTATGGAAGAGAATTGGGGATTGAACTTTTATTTCTCATGTGCTTAAAACTCCCGTTGCTGAAGGTAAATAAGTTGATGGAGTTCTCTTGCATTAAATCGGGGTGGGGAACCTAAGGGCCGGATGTGGCCCCTGGCTTGTCTTGACCTGGCCCTTGAACCTCAGGGCTCTTCCACCTCCCTCCCTCCACCATTTCCCCCACTGGGCTGGATCACACAATCTACTTTGTTGGGGCCCCCCTAGGCTCTGGTGTGTGAGCGGACTGTGAGGAGTGTCTTTCTGCTTCTCAGTTGGGGGTCACGTCAGTGAGGGGGGTGGTTTAAATTTTCACTTGTGAACGACCCCCAGCTGATTTTTCTTTGGGTCAGCAGCTCCCGACCCAAAAAAAGTTCTCCACCCCTGCATTAGATCAACTTTTCTGTCCACGATGAAAATTAAAAATTTACCAACTTGAAATTGTTCTTTGTAATGTAAAGAAAACAAGCTAGAGCAAATATTTGGTGAAATAATACACCTAATTATTGACAGTTGTTGTTAGTAAATATCCTGGATAGCTAAGGATCTATATAAATTTGCAGAGGTGTTGTGTTTAGATATTTTTAAAGCCACTGTATTTAACATTGATTTGTTTTTATTACTGATTAAGTAAACCATTTACTTGCATTGTCCTTAGGTAATAAAAACACTAGCATGAAGTTTCAGTTTTTATATTCTTGTGGACAAAATGCCAAGTCTAAAAATATTTTATATATGGGGAAAATATCTAATTTTATAATTCTGTGCTCATTGGTCTCAAATTATTAAGTCTTGTGTAAATGCTTGGCATGTAATAATGAAAAAAGATATTACAGTTTTGCATTAGGTGTCCCAAAAGCTTTGCATAACATGAGAACAGTTTTCATAAACACACATTTGCAGGTATGGATGACAGAAGTCTTCTCTTTGCCTTCACCCCCTAGTGTGTGGGCAGTAGTAAACTTCAGTCCCACTGCTCAGCAACACCTCACCTCGGCACTGGGAAGACTACCTCTTAGACTACCTCTTCTTCTGGAAGTGTGTTCTTGTCTGCGTGGCCTGTTCAGTCCTTTGCTTTTCATCTTATTGCTAACATCAGAAGGAAATTGGTGGATTGTTGTGTTGGTTTGTCCATGGACACTTGGACATTTTGTTACTGAGCTGAGACCACAAAACTTAATTCATGTTGATCATCAGGAGGCTGCCCTGTATTGATGTTTAGTGATTGTCTGCTAAACTGGATTTGAGCTAGCACCATGGGAAGTAAAATGCTCTCTAGCCAACCAGTGATCCTCCAAGCAGGGTGGATTGATTTAAATCAAGGTGATTTTAAATCACCAAGAGAAAATCATTGATTTAAAACGGGTTTCCTACTGACACTACTTCTAATACTTATTGAACAATGCTGCAAATCTGATCACTAACACATGTTAATTTACAACTCAGTACAGCATTATACAATATCGAGGAGGGCACACGATGTAATTTTTAGATAACTTGATGTTTTTATTAATTTAGGAAAAAGTACATAATACTCATTACCTCTGTAAGTTGCAGATGCAACAGCAGTACATTAGGAATGCTAAGAACTAAATGACATACACAGACACAGTAGTACTTACATTTTATTGAACTAAATCCTAAATGTTACATACATGTTTCACATTTGCAATTGCAGCAGTGTCAGTTGCCAGCGGATGGCTGTCCTTAAACTCTTTTTATTATTTCAGATTTTATTGACTGTAACAGACAAGTCATTACCATAAATGCATGACATCCTTAACACTTCTGTAGCTAGTAGGGAAGTGAATGAGTAGTCAACTAGTCGATTAATTGATAAGCCTAGGCTTATCGGTTAATCTAGTCGACTATTCACATTTTCCCCCTCTTCTCCCCCCCAAATCTTTTCTGCCTTTATATCAGAGGCAACAAAGGGAGGGGGAAAGCAGAAGCCAGGGCTGGGGGGGTGGGGAACCATTTTAAAAGTTAGTTCCCCCCACACCGGCTTCGTGGTATGTGGGGAGGACGGGGGGGGGAGGGGGTTGCTTTCCGGTAGCAGCCTTTGTCCGCGGGGGTCAGAGCTCCCTGCAGACAGGGACTGTTGAGGAGAGACGGGGCAGGGGAGGCTGCTGCCAGATCAGCCTGTCTGCTGCCAGCCCAGGCCGCCATGGAGAGAGGCTGCCTTGTGGCAGCTGTCCCTGTTCTCTCTCCCACAGCAGCCTCTGTCCATGGGGAGCTCGGACCCCCTGCAGATAGGGGCTGCTGCCACCCCACGCTGCTGCCTCTGTATCAGAGGCAACAGCATGGGGTGACGGGGCTCCCCGGGAGTGGGACTAGATTGCACTGGCTGCCAGCCCCACTCCTGATTCATAGGCTGAAACAGAAATACAAGATTTCCTGCTTTTTCAAGTCCTAGTTGAGTTCTTAGCTTTGATATTATTCACGCAAATGATGAAAATATTCTCTCTGTGTCTGCAGAGGAAGCTACTGCTGTGAAAAGTTAGCAACTGAAGGAACTCTGTTTCAAGGTGCCTGGCTAATTATTTCCACCAATTCAGGGGAGTGACTTGGTTCACATCATCATCAGTAAACATGTACTGATGAAGTTATTGGTGGGCAACCTGCAGCCTACAGGCTGCATGTCCCACTGGGACACCACCTGAAGCCCACAGGAACCTGTGTCTTCTGCCCTCCCCATGAACCTCTTGCACATTGGGGCACAGGAGCTCCCCACTTCCTAGTCCTCTCCCCTCCCTCCCAGCACTTTAGCGGCAGATCTCTTGATTCATATTCCATCCCCGCTCCTCGTTCCCTCCCAGAGCTGGAATGCCGCAAATCAGCTGTTCGCAGTATTCCAGCTCTGGGAGGGATAGGGAGGAGCAGGTAAAGGCGGGGCTCCAGTGCATCAGATGTGCATGGAGGAGGGGCAGGGCAGGGCCATAGGGCCGCAGATGGAACTGCAGTGGGCCACGGGCCACTTGCGCAGCCCACCCACTATTCATTGTTACCCATCCTGGATTGAGTAGTTTCACTCCAGCTCTGAAATATATTATGACTGGCATAACTGGGAAGTGATTTTGAGATGCCAGCAGCATCTTCCAGGGTGGATTTGATTTAAATCAAAATTTAAATCACTAATCAGGAAGATTCTATTTTAATTATGGTTTTCTACATAAAAGTGTATTCTTGTTGGTTGTTATAACTTTAATACATATTTTTCACAGCTCAGCGATTTCATTTTTAGAAGGTACACACTATACATTTTTAAACTGATTTATTTTGAAAACTTTTTGGACTAGTTTTATAGCCATATCAGAAAATGAATGATTGTTTGGTTATTTCATAAATATCTGCTTAAATTACTTTGGTAAATGAAGTCATTGGGAGGTGAACTATCTCCAATTCAACAGGTTAATCATTAATATTTGGAGGATTTTCTTGTCATGCTGTATTAGGAGGAGACCATAATCAGACAGACACTTGAATTAAGTTAACTAAAACTACAATATTATGTATTCTAGATTTTTTTTTTCTTCAACAGCAAACATAATATTTTAACAAGACAAGTATATGAATTTTTGAATTTAGTTAGTTAAACATTCAATTTTTTTGGAATCAGGTTTGTTTTTGTTAAAAATAATTTTAACTAAAATAAGTTAAATTTAAACTATTTTAAGAAAAAAACAAATTAAATCAACTGCCAGCCAGGTCAACATGAGAAACTTAAACTATTGGCTTCTGCAGCTAGCTCATTCGTTCTTTACTTCATTTTCCTGTTTTTTTTCATAATCTGGAAAAGAAAAACGAATGTTCTTGCTTTAGGTCCTAAATGGTTTCTCAATTTGGAATGAATTAGTTAAAAGGAAGAAAACATTTTTTTCCACCGTCAGAAGAAGCAATTGCTGTTAGAAGTGAGATTATCATTTCAACAGTCTTTGAATCCAAGTGCTTAAGTGACTTCCACCAGTTTCTTTAAAACATCATCAGCAAACACATTTCTTGAATGGTTCACCCTTAACTCTGAAATTTATTGTAGTTGGCACTATGGAAGGATGATTGTTGGATGCCCATGTCATAGTCAAGTCCTCTTCTTCAGCATTTAAGGATTGACCCTGGTGCTGAGTATTGAGAACATTTGCAAGAAAATGATCTGGAAATAGTGCTTGTCCCATTCATTTTTTTTTAATGCTTGTAGTTTAACTCTGTCATTGCATATTTTTCTTTTTAAGATCTCACTCAGTTCCTTTCAAATTTCAACAGCATCAGCAATAAAATAGCTAGTTGCCTGCATTTTATTCCAGGCTACAGAAATAGACTTCAGAGTACTCAGCAGGTGTTCAACATTTCTCTTAAGTCCAGTGTTGAGAACTGTGGCTATGACAATGCCATCTGTTTTTGTCACGGTTTTGGTCACAAACTGTTACCAGATTAGGCCTGCTCAACTCAGTCCATTGCTGAGTTCCATTGCATGTCTAGTGGGAGAGTTAGCTTGGTTGCTCCCTCTTTTTTCAGAGCAGCTGCTGCAAAATGGGGATGTGAAAGGTTTTCCGGTTAACCATAAGGGCTGGAACAGCTCCCCACCCACCCTGGGCAGAGTACTGCTCCAGCCCCAGAAGGCCAACCATAGGAAGGGGCTGCGCCTGCCAGAACAAAGCCTCCTTTCCATGAGTGGGGCTTTACTGGCTTTACTGCGGCTGGGAAACCTCCACCCTGGGAGCGGAGCCAGCAGGGGCTGGCAGCTTCGCTCCTGGGGAGGTTTCACTACGGACTCTGCAGTATAAAGCTGAATTAAGCTGCTTAAATAAATAAGACCCCACAAGTAATCGCTAAGGGTATATCTACACTTGCACCTTAGTTCGAACTAGGGATGCAAATGCAGGCATTCGAAATAGTCAATGAAGCGGGGATTTAAATATCCCACGCTTCATTAGCATGATCTCGCTGGCGCACTAGTTCAAATCACAGCTGATTATCTCTGGAGACACAAATCCACAGTTTGAGAACTTCAAAGCTAAGGCATCTCTGATGGCATCTTCTAGACTTAGCACTCACTCTAAATAATCTATACAGAAGCCTTTGGAACCCCTAAGATTGGGTCCCAAATCCATGAACTGTTGGAACTCATTTACAAAATATTTCTTAAAATATTGCATGAATATATTCTCATACTATAGAATTAGAATTTATAATCCCAATTCCATGATATCTTTGAACTAGAACGTATCGTAATTAAAACTATCTTTAGATAGGCTTTTCGAGGGGGAAAAAATCTTTTATTTAAAAAAAAAAACCCCATTTTTATCTACCCTGCATTTAACCGGTTAAGTGATTAAATAGGATTTTTCATCCCTACTACTGGGATTATTGTTCAATAGCTCAGGTGAACAGTGAGCTGAGAGAGAAGACTGGCAGGAATATCTGAAGTGCCTAACAAAGTTATGTGTTTTGGCACCACAGTGGCTGATGAAATCCAGTGTTGAAATTTGTGAAGTGATGCATTTGTTGCTGCCTTTTTGATATTTAACTAACCACTTGGGGGGAAGGTGGTGACTGGAGAGGGCCAGGCAGTTGAATATAAATTTCTGCAATGGGTGTAAAAACATGCATGATGAAAACAATACTGAAAATACTATAATGTTATGATATAATTTAGTGGTATCCGTTTCCCTGGAATATTATGTACTGTCTGATAACTGTCTCAGAAACAGGCAGTGAAATTGACTATAAGCATGATATGAGACAGACAGGCACCATTTAGTGTTTAAGTTACTTCATGTCTGTGCACTACAGATATTTTTGCCTCTTCGTCTGTAGCATCTGGTACTGCCACGTAAAGCAGAGTAGTGAACTAGATGGACCTTTGAGGTGAAATCCTAGCTCTAGAGAAGATGTTGGGAGTTTTGCTATTGACTTGATTGGTGACAGGATTTCACCCTGTTCAGATTTCATTATGAGAATTTTGACTGTTCCTACGAATAACAGACCCACGAGCTGTTACTTGATTATTCTGTTTAGTCATTGTTTGTTGCCAGTGTCACGTGCCTGACTATATAGAAAGCTCTGGCCCCAATAGTATTTTTAATGCCTTTGTTTCCAAAGGCAATATGGGTGGAAAACGGAGTATGGAAAAGAAAGAAAAAGATATCTAGGATGAAGAGTCGCTTCTTCAGTAAATAAAAAAGGTCCAAAGTTGGATGTAGAAGCTCTGTATTGCCTGCTCTATAGATCTGCCTCTTTTCAAATACAATTATATATCTGGTGTAGAAATTTAAATAGATACTTCCTGCCTGCTTTAAAAAGCAACCCAAAAAGTCCTGACAATCCTGGGCCACCTTAATAAGCAAGATAGATCAGGTCACTTCTGTTTCCTTTTTAGATTTGGGAGAACTCTACTTAAACTATGTGGGACGAATGAGCAGGAAGTTTAGGTGTCCTGGAAGAGTCCTCCATTTATCGTCTCCATGACAGCTGCTGAAGGGGACCAACCTGGTGATGTACGTTTATGACTGTCCTTTGCTAAAAGAGTGTTTATCAGTTAGGAATCTATCAAACCTGCTTTTCACTTCTCTGCTCCAGGATTAGGCAGATAGTTTCTAGAAATATACCAGCAAGGATTGTTGTGCTGTTGCATTTTAGGAGTTGTCTGGTAAGCAGTCTGTATTAGATTTAATTCAGATGTATGCATTGCAATTGGCTATCCAGCTTTATTTGAATAGAATTCTGAAAACCTACAGTAAATATTTTACATTCCTAACTACATACTTAAATTGACTATATTCATTGTTTTGCAGTCCCATTTACAAAGCAGTAAGCATATTAGTAATGGTGTTAGATTATTCTTCCTGTATTACATTTCATGTGAATAAGCAACTGAATATAATTTAGTGACTAAGTAATTTTTTTCTAAACATTATTGCAGTACAAGAACTGTAGCTTAGCCTAACTATCTTTGATAAGAGCCCCCAAATAATCCTGTTAGAGCTGTTATAGTATATTAACTTCACATTTACTGAATTAGGATATTAATAAGATTATCAAGATCAAGTTTTTTAAATTTAAATGCACTTTATAATGCGGTGTGTGTGTGTGTGGGGGGGGTGTCTGAGAATAAAGCTACTGTAACAGATAAAAGGAAATATAAAGGAACTGGGATGAAGAAGACTTTTTAGGAAAATAAGTTATTTTCTCTGATGCTTGATTTACCATCTCTAAGGATGAGTAAGTAGTCTAGTGGTTAATGCACTTGACTGGGATTCAGGAGAATTTTCTTCAGTTCCTGTGGGATCTTGGGCAAGTCTCTTCATTTTTCTGTGCTTCAGTTTTCCTGTCTATAAACCAGTGATTATACTTCCTTATCATAGTGTGGCAGATTGAGAGTAAACTCATGAGTACAAGTGCTCAGATACCATAGCAATAAGGGCCATTTAAGAACCCGGATAATCTCTCTTGTTTTGCCTTCATCAGGATAGTATCTTCTTTCCTGCTTTTGATACTGCACCACTGTAATTAAATTTTTGGTCCCTTGAAATATCAGAATACTGTGTTTTGGTGTCAGAGAAATCTGAAGACACTCAGAGTTAAAGAAAAAAAAAAGTGGTCTCCTAAGAGCAGCTGGATTGTACACTCATTCTGTGACTTTCTGCAGGCCTGTTAGGAGATTGACTGAGTTAACTATATTCTCAACGGTGAATCAAATATGTGCAGCTTTAGGTGGCTGATCTTTTTATCTCTTGTGACACTGGTGCTTCAGGGCAGAGAGGAGCATTCTTCAGTAAAATACAGAATGCGGCATATTTCTGAAAGTCTCTTGTGATGCAGACTAACTAAGCATCAGTATGTTTGCTGCTGCAACCTCTCAGATGTTTCCTCCTCTGTACTGTTTGCTTGTGGTAGGGATCATCTGGCAGCTTCTGGGCAGTGGCGAGAGCAGCCCTGAGAGTTTCCAAGACCCCCACCTAGAGACTATAGCGAAAATTGCATACACAAAAGGGAGGAAGCAAAAGAAAGCAGCACGTTCTATAGATGCTCTGTTCCCCATTGCAGCACTGAAGGACTAAAATAATCCTGCCTTGTAATTGTCACTGGGATTCTAGTTACCATTTGAAAGAAAAGACTGGCATTCATTTTATTTGGGAGCAAGGGTGTTAACACAGATGAAAATACACAAGCGAATTAGTGCACTGCGGAAGATGAAATGCTTCCCCTGTCAATTCTCAAACACTATTAAATCCGCCCAGTCTAACACCAGTGCTTTGATGTCTGCCTCTTTCTTTGACCAAGGTATGGGAATGCAGTATTCTTAACGGTGAGTTACTTGATCTAAAATGCTTGATTAGTTGCTTTGCTTCCAGTACTTATTTTGTATAAATATGCAGCTCAGCACTACTTTCAGGTTAACAATAGGGAAGCCTTTTTTGATTAATTCTATAGTGTATATATATGTTTTGACCTTTCAGAATGAATAGTTTCAACTTGCCTTATAAGAGACAGGTTCCTTAGATTTGTTTTTCTTTTAAAAAATGAGTTTTACAGACTTAAAGGAGTTGCTAATTTCCTATTGAGGTTGCAAATATTTTTTTTAATTTAAAACTAAATTGTTGCAAGCAGTTTAAAATATGTCTTCTGGATACTAAGAAAAATAAAACACAAGTAGATCAAGCATTTAGATTTGGACTTGTTTTACCTTCAGAAGAGCATTTTTTGGAGGGCGTGGGGATGCTAGCACTAAAACTTCATTCGCTGATGAAGGTTTCATGCAGCTGAGTCTATAAACTAAACAGGAGCTGTGTTAGCTTCCTGGTACCAAATCAGACACTCACACAAACCCATAAGGTGCTAGGAATAGAAAGCAAAGTGAGAGAGAATGTTTTGACCAGGAGACCTCTTCAGACTACTGGATAGAATAGAGGTGATTTCTAGTATATACAGAACGTAAAACTGTTGTGGAAAAACAGGCAATTGCCTACGAAGCTTCTCTGCATGTATTTCAGACAAATTATGTTCAAGGACAATAGTTGGACCAACAAATCTCAAGAAATTCAATTACAGTCCCCTAACTTAGAATTTCCTGGTGTTTGTTGCTCTATAACATGATTGTAAGGCTTTAAATGTGGGGTCTTTATCCTGTTTTAGAATAGCAGTCAAATGTGCATTAATTGACATGACTCGCAATTCTAGTCATTCCTATAAATGTACACTTGGGCTTGCAAAAATATATATTTTGGTTTGAATGTGTAGTAGTTTCAAAGCACACTTTTACCTGGCCAAGTAAGAACTGAGACCGCTTTACTCATATCAGCTCTGGTCAGGTTCTAAAGCCAATTTTTACCTTTCTAACTTGTAGGTGGCATTCCAGTTTATTAGCAAAATGTGGCTCCTCCTGACCATGGTTAGCTCAGTTGTTGGTGCAAATACTGATGGGTCATTCAAAGTATACTTCATTCTGCACCTTCGTTGGTATTCAGTGAGGGATGTGAATGGGTAACTGGTTAACCAGTTCCCTAGTAAGCATCATCCTTACTGGGTAACGGTTAAATAGTTCTGGGGCTGGGAGCTGGTTAATCAGCTGGGATTTTACATCCCTAATTCAATGTTTTCTGCAGCCACAAAGTATCCATTTTGACTTGGCATGAAGCTTTGATAAATATTGTCCTTTAATACTGCTTATTAGATCAGGTAGTTTTCTCAAACTTGCAAATGCTTTAAATTGCCTCATATCAATAATTTGCAGTAAGTATTATTTCCCTATTTTGTAGATGCAGAAATAGAGGTTCTCAATTTACTCGCCCAAAATTAGAGGGAGTCAGGATTTGAACTTGGGAATTCCTGGCTCCTGCATCTACTCATCCTCCTCATATGTATTTGTATTACTGTAGTGCCTTGGAGCCCTGGTCATGTTGAGAATGCTAGGTGCTGTACAAACAATAAAAAGGCTGTTCCTGCCCCTTACCATCTGACTTGTGAAAGGTGTACATTGAACACTATACTGCTATTTTGAAATCTTTTTTAAAAAGTAATCTCAAACATCAGCATTAGTGACAGGCAAATATTATCAGTTTAGCCAGCAGTGAGTAGGAATGAATGGATATTGTTACTTTTTAAAAGGAAGAACAATAAATGTATGAAGAATAAACTTCTGTTTTGTCGATGAGGGAGTCAGACCATAGTATTGCCTCCTTAATGCTGTGAATATCGGTATATTTAGAAATAAGCTTATATCAGATCTATGTATTTAACTTTAGGATCGTGTTAGTAAGTAATTTCATCATCTCTATTTTCAATTCTCTAATATGCAGCAATGAACACTGCATGTTGGAGAGCAGCACTGAGCTCTGGATCTAACATCTTCCGTTCGTGCCAGAAGTCTGACTTTGCATCTTTTTTTCTTGATATTTTGCTGTTCATTTTGGCCTGTATCTTTAAGCTGTCTTGACATTGCTCAATTTTGAGACCGTAGTCCATTTGCAATTGCTGCATGTTGCAGTAAATAGAAAACCTGGATATTTTGGTAATGTCCACAAAGGGCACCGCCCTTCTTTTTGGAATAACATCAGAAAGATCTTTTGCGTAAGATCCACCGTAGGCATTTGAAAAACATCTTCCTTCCAAAGTCATAGAGAAAAGCCATAAAATTTTCTATCTTCCTTTAAATGATAGCGACCTGGTACTTCTGGAGTCTGCTTTCTGTTCTTATAACCTGTATTCCTGACCTGCCTCTCTGCAGAAATCTTTGGAAGTTAAGACATACATGGAATATTTTGCTCAGTTGAATTCAGTATGCAAGGTAGCTCCTCAGAGCTCCAAAATGTAAAACAAGAAAACAGAAAAGATCAAGCAACAGCAAAAAATTGTGCAGTGCATTGTACACAAGACTAAAGAAAAAAGATATTTTCTGTCTGAAAATAATGTATGTACTTTCTCCTGCTGGAAGTTCTTATATTTCTTGCTCTATGATGAATTGAGAAAGGGTCTGCAAATTAAATATTATATATTTAACATAGTATTGCCAGAATAAACTGAAATATCTCTGCTAGTTAAAGAAGAATATAAATACTGTGGTTTTATGGAAAGTGTCATGTGCTTAAAAGTGAGTTCTTTAAATATGAAGTGTTTATAACCTAGTAAACATCTATATCTGCAATAAAGTGCACGTTTTGGTGCCCTCATGTACTTATTCTGTAGTTTTTGAAGAGAATAGTCTGGGCTTGTTCATCTCCAGAATTCACCAAGAAAAATACATGTTTTTGCTGGATTATTTTTTTTGATTATATCTTTGCTGACACTGCCTATAGTGTATTGTATATTAAAAATTAACCAGAATGAAAATGCTTTGGAGATTGGTTGATTTGGATCAGGGGAGTAAGTTTAAAGGTTAAACTTACATTCAATTCTTAATATTTAAAATTAAAAATGAAAGTAATAGCATGTCATGTGTAGGATTCTGGCACGCTAAAGGAATCCACAAATATTTAAAATGATTTATGCTTAGTTTTAATTTCTACAGATGAAATACATAATTCAGATGAAAGCAAACACATTTGCATGTGTGCTAGGAATTAATACACATTGATGGGTGTGGGCTTAATTTTCATAATAGGTTCAATATTGCCTATCTTGCAAAAACCAGTTTATTTACATATTGTAGGTTATATTACATTCTTAAAGGGATGATTGGCAGAGATGAATACTCAGTATATGGAATTACAAAACTTGTCCATTTTATATAGCACTCTCAAAGGGGGGAAAAAACTTCGTAAATAATTTTAGCAGGTAAAAATCCAATGTAAATTTCAGACTACTTCATCAGAAAAGTAATGCCTCTATGTTCTCTTAATCATCGGAACTTAAGATCTTAACTTGAGTGTTGTTTTTCTAGTTCTGCTTCCTTGCATTCCTCAGATGCTGAAGTTTGAGCATGTAAACCCTAGTAAAACAATCTTGCCTAAAGTGTTCAGATATGTACATACAGTCCTGAAGAGTCAAGCTTTGAGATCAGTATGGGTAAAAGGCATGTGTCCAGTTCTGCTATTAAAAATGAATGGCAGAAGTCTATGTGAAATTAGCAGACTGTGTATACAATGTCAGTATTACCAGAGATATGAAAATGAATCCCTACTTCATAGATAGAGGTGGCCAGAGATTAAGGCTGTTTCTCAGTTTTTAGTTATTGAGGACCAAAGACTCCTGAACCAGAGGCAGGAACATGGAATGATTTTGAGATATTTAGCGTCAGATATCTTTGCTATTCTGTGCCTTTTTTGCAAAAGCGAAACCCCACTGTTACTGGCCTTTTTCTGTGTGCGCAAACAATTTTGGACATTTGCCCTGCTGTGAGCATTTTATTCGGAGTAAGACTGATGTAGACTAAAAGGAGTCTTTTTCAAGCTGTCAGGAAAGATTTTTTTGTTTGTTTTGTTTGTACTCCATAACCATTTGTGATTTTCTTGACTTTTTGAATAATGGGTTGGAAGAAATGCTGACTCATGGCTTTTTTGTTTTTGGTTATGCAGCGGATATAATTTCTACGGTAGAATTTAACCATTCTGGAGAATTACTAGCAACAGGAGACAAAGGAGGTAGAGTTGTCATCTTTCAGCAGGAGCAGGAGGTGAGTGTTAACCATTTAAAATAAGTTGTGTATTAAAACGCTTCCTCTTTCTCCAAGTGATCTTAGGAGTGAGGTGTATAGATGTATGAAAAACTGTGCTCCTGTATAACCAATATCTAAGATACTGTGAGAACAAACAGTGACACTCAAAGCATCTACAAGAAGAACTATAAAAAATGATTGCGGTATTAAGGTCTTTAACGGTATGGGCCTGTTCTTAAATTGTAGTCTAAGCACAGTTTATAGTGCTAACAAAATCGGATTGAAAACCTTGAGGACCTCTTGAAGTGGTTACTAGTGTGCTGCCTTTGGGGGATAATATTTAATTTACATTTCAGTGTAACTGTTGGGAAACGAGAACTGGTTTTAAGTGAGCATGTGACCTAAGACAGGAGTTTTCAAACTACGAGTCTCGACCCAGCGCTGGGCCGTGGAATGTCAGGCGCTGAGTCTTGTTACTGCAGGGTGGTCAGGTGACCAGTGGAGGGGCTAAGGCAGCTACCTGCCTGTTCTGGCATCGCAGACTGTGCTGAGCCCCAGAAGTGGTCGGCAACAGGCCTGACTCTTTGGTGGGGAGAAGGGAAGCACACAGGGCTCCGCACTCCCATTGGCTGGGAACCTGCTGCTGGCTGCTTCTGGGGTGCAGCATAGTCTGTGGTGCCAGGAAAAGCTGCTCAAGATAAGCTGCTCCTGCCACAGTCCTGACATCCCCAAAGCTGGAGCCCCCTCCTACACCTCAAAGCTCTCATCCTCAGACGCGCACTGGAGCACACGCTCTTATCAAATTATGTTGGATCATGGACATCAACGAAAGTTTTCCTTCCTGGCTGCAACAATTTTGCTCATGTCTAAAGAGAACAGCTTATCTTAAGACATTAAATGCTTGGTTACTTTTTATTCAGATTAGAATCTGTTGGTAGTTTACAAAATGCATCTATAAAAAAAGTTCTTACTTCTTCCATATAAACATTAATTTATTTTGCATAGTAGTCTGTTTTAAGTGCACTAAAAATGAATGGGATTTCAAAACTATTTCTTCTAACATAGGAACAAGGAATTTTTAAATTTGATTTTGAGACACTTTTTGATCTTGAGCAAGGCACTAAATGTCAGTTTCCCACTTGTAAAATGGGAATATTATCTTCAAGGAGTGTTTTGGAGAGTGGAGTATTTTGAGGTTGGAAGAGTGAGTAGTAGTGATAATACACATTATATTGACTTCAGCTGGAGAGGCATAGAGGATGCTAATAAGATCTCTTGTCCCATGCTACTATACCTTAAATGAATTACCATGACTTTTTGGCAGAACTTTGTGTAGCTGTGCCTGTGCTCATTATCCTAGAGTTGGCTGACGAGGCAGTCTCCTGTTAACCAAATTTGTCTTTGAACAGATACTACCCCAAAGTTAAACCTGCGACTGGCTCTTGTCTCTCTTTAGCATCGCTCACAGGTCTATATGGGACTTTTTGCCACTGAACATGATGTAATCTCTCTGATTTAACTCAGTTTACTGATATTTAAATATACAGTACAACCACAGACTTGCACATTGATGAAGAGGCTCACTGAAAATTACTGAGCTCTGTGAATTAGAGTGTGGTGAACAGGAGGAGTGCTGGCCAGCACCAGGTGACTAAGGGGTTAAACTCAGGTAGCTATGAAGGGTGTTGGCAGGGGGCCAGAAGAACCAGTGGGGATAAGGTACGGAAATTTGAATTGTATAGATACCTTGCCTTCTCTCTTTCTGTGGGGAAGTTAAGCCAGGAGTTGAGAGAAACAGAATGATTTAAACCCAGGCAGGATTACCATGCCTCCAAGGAATATGGGGCATGGGAGTGGACTGAACCAGAAAGGGATTGTGAGTAAATCAAGGGAAACATGTCTTTAGTTGTGATTAGGGTATTTTTCTTTGTTTTTGTGGTTTGTTTGAACTGCTCTGTGTGAATCTATGTCTCCTCTTCCCCATTCACTATCTGAGTTGTTCCCAGAGAGCTTCTCTTTTAATTTGTTTTACTTAGTTGCTCTGTAACACCTCGAATCAAGTATGCTTTATCAAGTATATCTTTTGTCTTGTTAATAAAAATCACTTCTTTAAGGTGATGATTTGATTTTTGTGTCCTGGAAAGTAACAGGAGGTCTGTCTGTGTGTGTGTGACTGCCTAAGACGAGCGGTCAGCTACCAGAGACTGCAGTCTGTTTTCTCTTTTCTTTTTCAAGCTCTTCTGGGGCAAAAAAGCTTGGGATACCCCGGGGAAGGAATTCAAGTGTTCCCTCCTGTTTTTTCAGGATTAAATCACTGGATGGTGGCAGCTTTTATTCCTCAGAGCCAGTGTATCTGTGACTCTGGGGGCTTTTGTAAGCCAAGCCTAGAGGCGAAGGTATTTAAGGTCTTTGCGGGCCCCCACCTTTTGCACTCGATGAGTGTGAGAGTGGGGAACAGCCCTGACTTAGAGTAACCACAATAAAACAACTGTAGTGGAGTTCATTGCAATGCATTTACTTGGCAATTTGTATTTTATTTTTAAGACTTTGCTATATGCTGTAATCTACCCTATAAAATAATGAAGTCCTACAGTGAAATTTTGCTGCCATGGAGGCTTTGAAGTCTTTTCTGAGAAGTGAGAAGATATAGCCACTCTGTGCAAATTGTAAAGTATGCAGATTGAGATCCTGTTGTTGATGAATAATCACAAGGGTTGAAAACAAGTTCATGTACATCAAGTATTAACTTAGAACAAGGATGGAGTTCAGAGATTGGAATACTTCTCAAATGAAAGACAGTTATAGCACTTAGACATTCTAAAGGGCCTTTCATCTATGGCTCTTAGTGTGTTACAAACACTAATAAACTGATTCTGGCATTACTCCTCTGAGGTATTTAAAACTAATAGTTGTGGGAACGAGAGAACTTGTGTGGCAAAAATAGTATGCAATAGAAATGCACAAACAATGCAGGTGACTATTTCACTTACCTCTTTAAGATATGCAGAGCAGATGAAAAGAATTTAGCTGTCAGAGTTGTCTGAATTACAGTATTGAAGTATTTATGTGCAGTCTTGAATACCTTGGGAGTAAAAATCAAATAACTGTCTATTTGTAGTTGATAAGGAGGGAGGAAAAACTTATGAGCATGGAGAAATATCTTGAAATAATGATACTTGTATGGATCAGACTTTCTTATTCTAAAATATATATGTGTGCGTGTATAAGAAGGGATGAAGACTTACGAATGTGCATCATTAACTGCCCTCCAAGTTATATTTTTAATGTATAGTAGAGATAGGGATGTAAAAAGTCATTAAAAAAAGGTAACCGTGTAACCACTAAGAATCTGAGTGGTTACATTGTTATGCACACAGCGGGACTCAGCAGTACAAAGCTTAGGTTAGCTTTATACTGCAGAGCCCACAGTGAAGCCTCTCCTGGGATGGGGCTGGCACTGGCTGCCGGCTCCACGCCCCAGAAGGCTTCGCTGTGGGATTTGCACCTGGCTCCGCAGGAGCAGGCTGGCAGCCCCTGCTGGCCCTGCTTCTGGGGAGCCACAGCATGTAGCCAGCAGCAGGGGGCTGGGCCGGGCCCATCACAGACAGAGGCGGGCAGGGAGCTGCTCCACCCCTGCTAGTTAACTGTAACTGGTAAGCCTCAACCATTAAGGGTGAAGCTAACCAGTTAATCTTTTACATCTCTAGTGTGTGTATACATGGCTGCTGTCCCCTATAAAATCTATTTGCATCAGCTACAGAATGCTTTCCATCTCTTGCAGCAGTGACTAATATTAGGTAGCTGTGCCTTCACTGTACTTCGTTCAAAAAAAAAAAAAAAATCTTGCTGCCCTGATTTTTTTTTTTTTTTTTTTTTTTTAAGGTTGAAATTCTGACTTCATTTAAGCTCTCTGAATACTTCATAAGATCAGAGCTGTGGAAATGACTGTCCAATAAAACAGGCTGGCTTCTATTCAACAAAATAATGTCGAATCGTTTGGCTTAAGAGCATTTGATTAGATCCTTAAAGGATAAAGTAGGTCATTGTCAGTGTTGGTGTCTTTGGAAGTGCCTGCTTATGGAAGCCATTGCATTCATATTAAAATAAGTAATCTTCATTTTTGTGTGGATATACGCAGTAGTGAGGCATATTAATCTACTTGACAAGCAAAACACTGTCTGCTTTTAAGTTAATAGAAATTAGTAAATATCTGAATAGTTTTATTATTATTATTCAGGTGGGTAACGTTTTGAGATGCAAATTTGAAGCTGTATTTTGAAATTCTTCCAGATCAGCTTTAAAGCTAGTGGGAAGCTCAGCTAATACTCAGAACCAGAGAGGAAGCAGCTCATCATTGAAATAAGTTAGAGGCATTTTATATATAAACAGGATGTGATTTTTGGAAAGATTTTAAGATTCAATCCCTCTGCTCCCACAACATGTATGTTCTCTTCTGTGCTGATGTTTGGCTCAGAATGTCACAGTATATGAAATCAGAATGTCACAGCATTTTTAAAAGTGAGTGAATTGGGAGCATAAATCATATTAAAAACCCCTAGCACTTGTGCTCTTAAATCACTTGAAAATCCTACTCGATATGTCTTGCCAGTTAAGATATGGAACCGAGGGCTTGTTTTTATCTTTGTAATATTAGTAATCGGTACTTGCATAGTGCTTTTATCTCCACAGCACTCCACAAACAATTCTCCCAGTATTCCAGTGTGGTACATATTCCCATTTTAAAGGTAGGGGGAGCTGAAACCGAGAGTTTGATTTAGGAGAAGCTGAAGAGAGTTGGCACGTGACTAGTTGGAGTGGGCCTTAGCGTCATGTGGTGCTTGGAGCCTTAATCTATTCTTGGCCCATCTCTCTTTAGAGAGAGTGGTATAACTGATTTTATCTTGCCATGATTGTGACCACACTGTTAGCCAAAACTATCTTACCAGTATGATTTGTTTTAAGATGCTAAACATTAAACATATTTCACTGATTGGTGTCATCGTGTTTTATAGTCCACTGGAAATGGAAAAATAGGTTTCAGAGGAGCGTGAGTGTCGGAGGAGGAGTTGGAGTCCTTTTTATCTCCCTGTCAGTATATGGGATGGGTTCCCTAGAGAGCACTTTGTAGTGTTCATTCAGTCTAGTTCTAAATGTCCTAAGCAATAAGAATTTCACCACTTCCTTAAGGAGGTTCTTCCACAGCCGGCAACAGCTTGCTTTCTTCCAGCCTGTGCAGAATTGAAATTTGTGTTAAGCAAATAAACACTAGGGTCAGTTAGTGCCACCTAGTGTGGTTTACGTGACTTTAGTCAGGACAAGTAACCTTACAGCAGCTTTGTTGAGCAGGATTATGGTTTTAATGTAATGTCAAGTGCTAGATATCCTCACTGTAATCTTCTGTCGGCTATTGTGTTGTTTGAAATCTACTACAGACTCATGCTTTTATGATTATAGATATGCTAAACAAATAGCCTCTATACAGGTTAGTGTCCAGGAAACTTAAGTATTCCCATTTAAAAGACTGTAACTAACTCTGACTTTGTCTTTATAGTTGACTCTTGTAGTTCTGTACCGTAATCTATTAATTCAGAGTATATTGTATAAAACTCATGAATCCTAGATCTCTCATCTGATACATTACATTTCTTGACATAACATCTTCACTTTAGACCACTGTGCATAATACTGTAAATAGAAACATAAATACAGATTTAAATTAATACAACTTTGTAAAACAAATACAAATATTAAAAACCCAGGATTAGTCCTGTCCTAAAATCAGTTTCACCTTTAAAATCATGACCCCTAAAATAGTTTACAGCAATAAGATTACAAAATAATTAGAAGTTCCTTGTTTCATTTGGGTCAAAAGTAGCCTCTTTCACATGTTTTATTATTTTTGCAGCTGGCCGGGCAAACACATAGACAGCTCATATAACTGAAACCCTTTCATTGCATAGCAAATATTCTGATTTCTAAGCTGATGATTCTTGGCACGTAGACATTGTTCTGTGATGCTAAGTGGCATCATAGAACAGCTAGTCCTTTAAGCAGTATAAGGATATATAGTTCTAGGAATTTGAAGTTTCTGTGGCTTGCCCAGTGAAGTTTCCTTCACTGTTTCTCTTCAGTGATTTGGTTCTGGAAGTGTCCTTCCTGAATCAGCTTTTCTTCACTGCCAGCCCTGGCTCAGTCCAGCTCATTTTTCTCCACTTGGAATCCTCAGGATCATGCCACTAGGGGTTTAATTGCTTTTGCAATTTTTTAACTGCATGTTGCTGCCACCTTTGTGGTGGGACCATTTATATTGCAGTTGTATGTGTTCCAGCATTATACTTCATCAGACGAGAACACCGTCCCAGTTGTTTTATGGATCACTGAAGTGGTGGAAATCCAGATGACTGAATTTGCAGGATATGGCATCTTTCCCTGTGTAAGAAAATCAGAAGGTCCTTGGAGAAGTGGGGATGAGCAGCAACTTGCCTGTAGTTTAACAATTCTGGTTACAAGTTAGGGTCTGTTTAAGGAAGTGGAAATCACTTGATTTTAATGCTCAGCTCCTCTGAAAAACTCATCTTGATTTCAGGTCATTGGCATGTCTGTAGACAGGAATCCATTGTGACTGGCTAGGCTGTCTGAGTGAGCAGTCAGAAAGGCAGGTGCTGCTGTTGGTCTTATGCAGCTGAGGCATTGGCTTCACTAGTACCTGTGTTGATGCAGAGCTTCCTGTTTTCAGTTCAAAGTGTTATTTATTGACAGGGGTGTGTGCCTTAATTTGAACAGTGACTGGTAAATATTTGCTTATATTTTGTGTATCTCAAGCCAGTGTCTGCACCTTGGTGCCTTGCCAGTTCCTGTTATATTCTAGTGTAAGGAGTAAATCTTTTGTGATGAAGAAATCAGATTCTGACTCAGGAGATCTTCAAGTTACAGTCGCTATGGGTGCCCTGCCTTTGGATACGAGTGCACCATGCATTTCTGATTGGAGATTTTAGTTAGCAGTATCAGTGCCAGCCCTATTAGGGATGTGAACGACTAGTTGCTCCTCCTCCCCTCCTCTTATCAGAAAGAGGCAGCAAGGGGGGTGGGGGGTGGGAGGAGGCTTGGAGTGCTGCTTGGAGCCTGGGGCCAGACCCCAGGACTCCCCTGCTGGCCCTGGGCTCCATGCAGTGCTGCCATGTTGAAATGTTGCGAGGAGCCTGATGCCAGACTCCACACAGCACTTTCGCCTTTGACATGTAGCAACAGCCTGAGGGGCTGTTGCTGCACTTCAAAGGCAGAGGCGCCCTATCGACAAATAGTTGATGCAAAGTGCATCGACTATTCAACTAGTCAATTACTTGAAATTTAACATCCCTACACCTTATACACCCTGATGCTCTGGTGCAAAGAGAAGAAGCCTCCAATTTCTTCTGAGTTGCTTTCATCTTGAGACCGAACATTGTGATGTCTGCTGTCAGCCAACAGCTACCACGTTATTCTTGGGGTTTTTTAACATTGTATTTTGTTTCCTCCTTTAGTCATTTTGTATATGTTTTAAGCATAGATACGTGTTTTTTGAAGTCCCTGTCCAATTTTCTTTTTGTGACCAGGACCACCTTCACCCTTAGCCTTTGCTTATCCACTGACAACGGGGGATATTCCAAAGACACTGGGTTTCAAAGCCTGCCAGATCTGTCACAATTCTTTGCCCCTCAGCAATGGGCATTCCAGTTGCCTCTGGTGCCTTGGAGAGTTTCAATCCCATCCAAGTGCAAGGCTTGCTCTGGATTTAAGACATCTCAGAAGCTGAGGGAAGATAGACTGAAGTTCCTCAGGATGGAGCATCCCTTGAGACCAGTGGGATCCATTTCTCTCACCTCTTGTCCTCCACCACTCAGACTGCACTGGTGACTTCAGCTTTGGTTAGCAGCTTAATAAGCAGCTTAAGAAACAAAGCATCCCAAAATGAAGAAACAACATTCCCCGGACATAGACTCCAAAAGGAGAGCGAAGTCATCTCTGAGGCCAGGGAAGAAAGAAAGCTCTCATACCCATAAGAACGGCCATACTGGGTCAGTCCAAAGGTCCATCTAGCCCAGTATCCTGTCTTTCGACAGAGGCCAATGCCAGGTGCCCTAGAGGGAATGAAAGAACAGGTAACCATCAAGTGATCCCTCCCCTGTCACCTATTCCCAGCTTCTGACAAACAGAAGCTAGGGACACCATTCCTGTCCCATCCTGGCTAATAGCCAATGATGGACCTAACCTCCATGAATTGAGGTGTGTGGGTTTTTTGTTTTGTTTCTAAACAGTGTTAAAGTCTTGGTCTTCACAACATCAAAGTGCCTCTGGTGGGATTTGAACCCACAGTCTTTGAATGACTGGCCTTGCTCATGCTGACAACCTCAGCATAGAAATCCAACACACTTTTTATTGTCAGTGCCCCACACAAATCCCCAAATAGGTACTGCTCAGATGCCTGTAGACCCTGGTACCCAGATTCTGGTACCCATCAAAAACATTTCTGGTACACTCTGCACTGAGCAGTCTTCTAGCAGACTGCACCAGATGACACTGTCATTGGTACTGGCAGCAGAAGTCTCCAGACACAGGGACAGCTCCAAGGGGCTTTCAGCGCATGCTCGCGTGTCTTTCTCCCGAGGCTACAAGCCACAAGGAATGCATGGACCCTAATGAGGCACCACTTTCACCAGGTGGCAGGGCTGACGCCGCCAACTCTCCCTGGAATGAATACAAAGCACTTTCCACAATGCCCCAGCGCTCCCTGCACCTCCTCCCTGGGAGCTAGAAATGCTGATACCCTGCACCCATCTGTTCCAGCCAGCCCATCCGCTTGCGCCTTTCAGTGCTCATCCTGCCTGGGAGATGCCTCGCTGTTGTGGAGTATGTTCCCAGGGGAGGCCACGTTCAAAGGATCCCACCCATAGGCCACGTGTTGAGCCCCACTGTGACAGGGTGCCGAACTGCTTGACGTCAGCCATGTATGTGGCGCGGGGAGCCGGGTACGCGGCATAAGCGGGGTGTTTGCGCGTCGCGAGCCATCTCCACCACCTCGAGACCGCGGGAGCCGTGGTCTGTGGCCATAACGTGGCCGCGCCGGAAGTGACAGAGGGAAAGGGGGCGGGGTCTGGAGGACAGCAGAGGGATGACATCAGGGGGACATGGGAGCGTCAGGACAAAGGGCGGGTGGTTTAAAAAGGGTAAACAGTCGTGGAAGGGGGGAGGAAGGACACGGGGTGCGAAGGAGACACGGAAGGTATTGGGAAGCTGGGGAGGGAGTCTGACAACCGGCAGAAGCACTGCCGAGCGAAGAGGGTGAACGTGCGGACTGTCGCCGGGAGAAAATGGGGGGGAGGAAGCAGCCCAGGGTGGGGTGTATGATTATAGCCCGCGGGCTGGCGTGTGTCAGTGGGAAGCCCCGTCAGCCAGACAGGACTACAGATAGTCCCTGTCCTTAGGGCCATGGGCTGGGGCCCGTGAGTAAGGGTGGGTCCGGGCCCCCCTCTCCCTGCCGCCAAGGGCGGGAGTGCTGAATCAATTGACATTTCAACTGGAGTTGTACGGACTGCTACAAGAGTCGGTAGGACGTTGCAAACAATATGTGAGCTGGACTCACAAATCATGACTAAAGGAAGGGTGGGGGAATAAATACGCTTGTTAACACCCACGTAAACCCAAACTGCACCATGGGCCGCAAACAAATGGGCCACGGGCTGCATGTGGCCCATGGGCCATGTGTTGAGTAGCCCTGGCTTAAACCCTACTGCTTGTACTTAACAAAAATCACTTTTATTTACACTGGACTTGATAGTAAATAATTATTACCTGGGGGAGCAATCCATGTGTACATGCTCCTTTCGTTGTTAAAGGGGGCCTCATCTAAATGATTTATTGGGGGTTCTGGTCCCATTGGGGAGTGATTTCCCTGGAAGCTGGGCCTGAAACTGTATTTTCCTCGGACCTAAAGAGTTTGTGTCTGTATTGCTCGGCGGGGGGACAGTGATCTCAGCTCTGTTCCTTGGCTTGGGGGAGACCAGGAGATCTGGCCCACCAGGACAAGGTTGTGGGAAGCCCCAGAGAGCAAGGAGGTGAGTGTCAGTGGCTTTGTCAGCACACCAGGAAGCACCCCAAAGGGTCTTCTGTGACTGCACCCCAACACAGATGGCATCTCCTACGTTATAGTACCCTCTAGTCCTTTTTATTTATTTATTT
The DNA here is from genome assembly GCA_032595735.1 of Pelochelys cantorii. Classification (NCBI taxonomy): domain Eukaryota; kingdom Metazoa; phylum Chordata; order Testudines; family Trionychidae; genus Pelochelys; species Pelochelys cantorii. The sequence goes on along the minus strand of CM064355.1, from coordinate 9,213,281 downwards.
ATTTTTAATTAATCCACAAACAAGTGTGCACCATTCTGAATCATTGAGTTTAGTACTGACTTAAGAACTAGGGGTCTCCAAATGAAATGTAATAGGTAGCAGGTTTAAAACAAAAGGAAGTACTTCAATATGGCTGTTAAGTTCTTATGGGGTATGTCTACACTACAGCACTAATTCGAACTAGTGCATCTAGACTTAAAAACTAGTTCGAATTAGCCTTTTGCTAATTCGAACTAGCATGTCCACATTGAGTGGACCCTGAACCGAAATTAAGGCTGGCCGGAACCAGTGCCGGCAGGGCATCAGGTTAGGGCTTAGAGCATGGAGCTGCTGCCTCAGGCTAGCCGAGGGCTGTGCTTAAAGGGACCCAACCCCCACCCCGGACAGATAGTTCTCAGGGTTCCTCGCTTGCTTGTCTACCTCGATGAGGGACAGCAAAGCAGTCCTGTCTTGGAGAGCCCTGAGTGCCCACACTCGGCACATCACAGCACTCGGCCATCAGCCCGGCTGCACTTGCCGCAGGCTGCCATCCGGGGGGGTCAATTGGGGGGCTGTCAGGATCCAGGAGGCCCTGCAGGAGAGCTTCCACCCCGAGGAGCCCGCAGAGCCACCCCAGTCCTCCCCATCGGGGGCTCATGTCCCATTCCTCCCTCACCTCCTTCCACTTACCCCTCCCTAGCCCCCCTTCCTGATGTAAAAAATAAAGGACACGTGTGTTCAAAAATAGAAACTCTCTTTATTTAACAAAACTGGGGGGGGGGGGATTAACCTCTGGGGAGACTGGGAAAAGGAGGTGGGAGAGGGGAGGGGGAAACCTGGGAGGAGGGAGCTGGAAGGGGGAAGCCAGGGGAAGAAGGAGGAGGGGAAGTCTAAAACTATGGTACGCCATATCTTCAGTACTGTGTACAGATGTGGTCTCCTCACCTCAAAAAAGATATTTTGGCCTTGGAAAGGGTTCAGAAAAGGGCAACTAAAATGATGAGGGGTTTGGAACAGGTGCTCCATATGAAGAGAGGCTAAAGAGACTGGGACTTTTCAGCTTAGAAAAGAGGAGACTGAGCGGGGATATGATAGAGGTCTATAAAATCATGACTGGTGTGGAGAGGGTGCATAAAGAAAAGTTCTTCATTAGTTCCCATAATATAAGGACTAGAGGACACCAAATGAAATTAATGGGTAGCAGGCTTCAAACTAATAAAAGAAAGTTCTTCTTCACACAGCACATAGTCAACCTGTGGAACTCCTTGCCACAGGAGGCTGTGAAGGCTAGAACTATAACAGAGTTTAACGAGAAGTTAGATAAATTCATGGAGGTTGGGTCCATGGAGTGCTATTAGCCAGGGGGTAGGAATGGTGTCCCTGGCCTCTGTTTGTGGAAGGCTGGAGATGGATGGCACGAGACAAATGGCTTGGTCATTGTCTTCGGTCCATCCCCTCCGGGGTACCTGGTGTTGGCCGCTGTCCGCAGACAGGCTACTGGGCTAGATGGACCTTTGGTCTGACCCAGTATGGCCGTTCTTATGTTCTAAGCTCAGGGTCGGGGGTCTCACTGGACTAACTTGATTTTCATGCAAACCTGCTCCTGGGTTCCCATGTGGCCTTTGGTGGCCAGGCTGGCAGCTATCCTGCCCTAGACGGCCACTTTCCTGTGCCTAATGCGGAGATTGTGGACGTTGGAGGCCTCCCCCCAAACCTCGATGAGGTCCACGATCTCTGCACTAGACCAGGCGGGCGCCTGCCTCTTGCGGCCCCGGCAGGCTCCTGGGAGCCGCCAGCCTCGTCCTGGGAAGAGGCGGAGGGCTGGGTGGCAACGGGTGGCTGGCTCATGCCGTGCCAGGTGCAGGGTCTTCTGGCTGGGTGCTGGCAGGCTTGCACCTGGCACGGGCACCATAGCCAGACCGTGGCCACTTAAGGGCTACGGGGCCGGGAGGGGGCAAGAGAGTTTCCCTGGCTTGGCCCAGAGTGGCCACCAGGGCAAGCTGGGAAGGGCTAGCCTCCCACTAGTTCGAATTAATGGGGTACACAGCCCGTAATTCGAACTAGGCGTTAGTCCTCGTAGAATGAGGTTTACCTAGTTCGAATTAATTCGAACTAGTGGAGCGCTTAAGTTCGAACTAGCGGTTTGCGTGTGTAGCGCCTATGAAAGTTAATTCGAACTAACGGCTGTTAGTTCGAATTAACTTTGTAGTGTAGACATACCCTATGCTCTTAAGTAGGGAACGCCCCTAAATCTTGACCAGCACATCCTACAGCACAATAGCTTTACTTTGGAAATCTCCCATTCAGTGCGCTGACTTGACCATGCTTAACATGTAGGCATGTCTGAAACACAGCAACAAGTTCTTCTCATTAGGGTGGAAAGGCCAAAATCATTGGTGGGTGTGATATGGTATTTTGCTGCTGTTCTGTTATTTCTAAGGCAGCTTTCTTCTTGATCCTGGGATACTCTGCAACATGATAAATTCTAATAACTCCTCATCACCATTCAAATGTAGGGATGTGGTACAAGAGAAAAGGGTTTGGAAAATGCTGTGTGTGGTAGGGCGAACAACCATCATACCAGGAGATAACTTTGGGGTGAGGCAGAAAGGAACAATCCTGGATGAATGGAACTTGAGTCATGGCTATATAAGGGAGGAACAAGTTTCACAGCCCAGAGCTCATCACAGCAAAGGCATGATTCACTTGTCAGCCTAAGATGTGATGGTGGAATTGCTAGAACTAGATAGGATATGAATGCATGCAAGATTTGAAACTTGAAGTATGCTCAGCCTACACAATGAACTGTTTCAAAAACCATTTCCTTCCTGGACACTTTTCCCATAAGAGACAAGGCAAGGTCTTCTGATGTGAGTGGCGTTAAAGTGCTACATAAAACACAGATTTTTAGCAGGGGGACCAAGGGCCCGTGTAAGATTTGAGCGTCCCGTCATTTCAAGCAGCTCTTCCATCCATTCAGGATGCCCTCAGCATAGGTTGTCAATCACAGATGTGCTTTTACAATTAAAGAGATGCTGACTGAAGGTGGTACAGTAGAATCTCCGTTATAAACCCCTCAGGAATGGAGATTATTTGTAACTCCAAATGAAACACTATAGTTGTTCTTTCAAAAGTTTACAATTGAACATTGACTTAATGCAACTTGGCAACTTTACAGAAGAAAAATGCTTGTTTTTTCCTGTATTTTTTTTAGTAGTTTGTTTTACACAGTGTTGTACTGTATTTGCTTTTCGGTGGTAGGTTTTTTGTTTGTGTTTTTCTGCCTGATTGCATACTTCTGGTTCCAAATGAGGTGTGTGGTTGACTGTTCTGCTCGTAACTCTGAGATTCCGCTGTAGAAGCTTTGACTTCTCTTTTCTCCAATGCAGCTTCCCAAAAGTAAGGAAAAAGGGTTTCTAAGGAAACAGGAACCAAGACTGTTCAGGGGAGGAAGAGCTGACTTATATAAGCAGCTCTGTGACTCTGGTTTTCACTGTGGTTTTCATTTGGGATTCTCACAACTTGCATTGCAGGTCAGTCTTCCCCAGAGTAGATTAACCTGATCTGCAGCAGAGAGAGCCTTCTGGAGACTCTGGGGACTTCCCTAGGAAACTACATATTCTGGGAGCTGGATGAGATTCTTAACAGATTTCTTAGCTCTGAGGGCTGTTTATTTGCGAAATTAAAAGATTGAAAGTTCAGCTGTTTTGAGTTATTTACAGGGGGCAGGTGACCATGTTGTAAATTTGTACACAAGTTGCTTAAACAACCAAAGGATTTTTTTTCTGAAACTTTAAACATTGATCACATTGAAACAAAGCATGGGAAGTGACGGCCTGAAAAAGAAACCTGAGAAAGTTGAGTGAAAAGGAAAACTTGTTTAAAATAACTGGTTCACTACTGTCCTGTCTGTGCCACATGAGAAGCTACAATATGCACTTAGCATTCTGTTGGTGCTGAAACTTTACCCAAACCCTTGTGAAATGGATGTCTTGTTGCATCCATTTTGCAGAATTGGAAAAATGAAGCACAGAAGGTACACCTTGTCAGAGGCTATACAAAAAGACAGGCAGAGTCTTGACTACCAGTCTCCTATTATAACCACTTGTGTCCATGTGCACAGTCTGCATAAACAACCCCCCTACTGTCTTGGTATGTATGTGCACTGCAAACATTTCTTAATCATCTAATTCTCAGAAACAAATCTCTTTTCTTTATTTTTAGAACAAAACCCAGTCTCACAGCAGAGGGGAATACAATGTTTACAGTACCTTTCAAAGCCATGAACCAGAGTTTGACTACTTGAAAAGTTTAGAAATTGAAGAGAAGATCAACAAAATTAGGTGGTTACCCCAAAAAAATGCTGCTCAGTTTTTATTGTCTACAAATGGTAAGTCATTTTTATTGTACATAGTAAGTTTGAAAGCAAAATACAGCTGTGTAGAGTGAATCTCAAATTCTCTGCTTCTCTTTTTGCCCTTATATCATATGCAGCTTTAACTAGCACCAAAGTTTATGCTTTTTTTTTTTGAACTGAGAATTTAATATTTTTTCCTATGCTTTTGCAACTGGTATTTTATCTGCATCAGGAATTTAAGATTTTAAGCCCAGTCCTTTACTCCATAAAATCTGTTTTGATTCAAGCAGTGGCCAACATCTTGATACAGAAGAAGACAGTGGGGGGGGGGAACCCCTATATTTGTGAGTTGCTATATTGATCAGCCTATTCCAGGAACCATGAGATTTTCTAATATTTAGATGTTCAATGACATGTACACAGTACAATAAACGAGTAATTTGTGCTTGCTTTAATCATATCTGGGTATCCAAAAGAGTTGAATAGTAAATAAGTTTGTGTTGCTTCAATTTGTTAAGTTTGTAATCGGATTGTGTTTTGAAGTAAATGTCAGTCTTAAGGGCTTGTCTATACACAGGTTGCAGTGTTTTAACTATACTTGTTTACTTAAATCAGTACAGTCCGCCCTACAATGGACACAGTAATACTGACATAGCAAAATTAGTAGAGTGTCTCTATTGTTGTACAGGAAGGGCAGTAAACTGTGTTGGATAACATGTTTGTAGTGACAGAACTGTATCTGCACAAGGGGCTATAGTGGTTTAACTATTTTGCTTTTTAAAAAAAAATCCCCTCTAAGCAAAATACCGGTACAAAACTTTTGTGTAGAGCAAGTTGCAAGTGCAGTTTAATGTTACCAGTTCATTTTACCATAATTGTAAGTTGAGGCAACTTTCACGTCCTCCAAAATATGCTTCTCCAAACATTAGCTTTTAGAGCTTTTGTGTTGTTTATGTATGTAGCTAGATAATCCTGACAGGCTCGCTTGAGTGAATACTGAAATGATCCAAAAATACCAGCTGTGAAAAGAAAGCAGCCTCATGCTTGAGCTTTCATTTGAACGTGGACAACTCTTTGTTGCAGATAAAACAATAAAGTTATGGAAAATCAGTGAAAGGGATAAGAGGCCGGAAGGCTATAACTTGAAGGAAGAAGATGGGCGGTATAGGGACCCTTCTACAGTTACAACACTACGGGTGAGTATCTCCTTTATTTAGTGTGATAGTCCCCATAGTCATCATCTGAGGTTAGATAAGTATTTAGCCTCATTTAATAACTCAGAGGTAGTTCAGTGACTTTTGACTTGTCCCATAGACAGATCTGTGGCTCAGCTGGCAATACAAGTCAGAACTCCTGACTCCAAGTGCCAGTCATTCTCTACATGGCCATCCTTTCGAATAATGAGATTTACCTTGAGTTTTCAGTGGTGTCCCACATATTGTACACCAGCAGTTCTTTGCCTGCTATTCACAGGATATTGATTTCTGGAATGACTTAAGGGTCCTTGTTTATCCCCTTGGTGGTGGTGCATGGTGCATTGGATGGGTGACTGTCAGTACACATTTATCTGTATTACATGCACAGCTAGCATTTTGCATTTTCTTGTATTTTGCAGGTGCCGGTTTTCAGACCCATGGATCTTATGGTTGAAGCTAGTCCACGAAGAATATTTGCCAATGCTCACACGTACCACATCAACTCTATCTCCATCAATAGTGATTATGAAACGTACCTATCTGCAGATGACTTGCGGATTAATCTGTGGCACCTAGAAATTACAGACAGAAGTTTTAGTATCTTTTTTTCCATTTGTCTTTTTATCTGAGAGAGACTTTTTGCTATAACCAGAGTTGTTAGATTTCTCCCTTGAAATGTTGTACACCTAGGACATCTTCCATTTCTTACTTATTTTTTTAGTTGCAATTGCAGAGAATATTGCTACTGTAATACCAATACCAGAGTTCCTATTTAGGAAACAAAAGGCAAAGCGACATGATTAATGTTCAGAAGCGACGAGGAGTCCTGTGGCATCTTATAGACTAACAGATTTATTTTAGCATAAGCTTTCATGGGCAAAGACCCACTTCATCAGATGCATGTAGTGGAAATTCCAGAGGCAGGTATAAATATACAGGCTTAAGAAAAGAGTACCAATCAACAGTAAGGCTAGAGATAATGAGGTCAATTCAGTCAGGGAGGATGGAGGCCCACTTCTAGCAGCTGATGTGGAGGAGTGAACACCAAGAGAGGAGAAACTGCTTTTGTAGTTGGCTAACCATTCACAGTCTTTGTTTAATCCTAAACTGATGGTGTCAAATTTGCAGATGAATTGTAGCTCAGAAGTTTCTCTTTGAAGTCTGTTCTTGAAGTATTTTTTGTTGCAGGATGGCTACATTTAAATCTGCTACTGTATATCCAGGGAAATTGAAGTGTTCTCCTACAGGTTTTTGTATATTACCATTCCTGATATCTGATTTGTGTCTGTTTATTCTTTTAGGTAGGGACTGTCCAGTTTGGCTGATGTATATAGCAGAGGGGCATTGCTGGCACATGATGGTGTATATTACATTGGTAGATGTGCAGCCACGTGATGGTGTGGCTGATCTGGTTAGGTCCTGTGATGGTGTCGCTGGTGTAGATATGTGGGCAGAGTTGGCATCGAGGTTTGTTGAAGGTATTGGTTCCTGAGTTAGAGTTACTGTGGTGCGGTGTATAGTTGATGGTGAGAATTTGCTTCAGGTTGGCGGGTTGTCTGTGGGCGAGGACTGGCCTGCCTCCCAAGGCCTGTGAAAATGAGGGATCGTTGTCCAGGATGGGTTGTAGATCACTGATGATACGTTGGAGAGGTTTTAGCTGAGGACTGTAGGTGATGGCCAGTGGTGTTCTGTTGGTTTCTTTCTTGGGCTTGTCTTGTAGTAGGAGGCTTCTGGGTACATGTCTGGCTCTGTTAATTGGCTTCCTCACTTCCTCGGGCGGGTATTGTAGTTTCAAGAATGCTTGGTGAAGATCTTGTAGGTGTTTGTCTTTGTCTAAGGGGTTGGAGCAAATGCGGTTGTACCTTAGTGCTTGGCTGTAGACAATGGATCATGTGGTGTGTCCAGGATAGAAGCTGAAGGCATGAAGGTAAGAATAGCGGTCAGTAGGTTTTCGGTATAGAGTGGTGTTTATGTGACCATCACTTATTTGCACCATAGTGTCCAGGAAGTGGATCTCTTGTGTAGACTGGTCCAGGCTGAGGTTGATGGTGCGGTGGAATTCTTCCAGAGCCTCCTTCCCAAGGGTCCAGATGATGAAGATGTCATGAGTGTAGCATAAGTAGAGAAGGGGCGCTAGTGGATGAGAGCTGAGGAAGCGTTGTTCCAAGTCAGCCATAAAAATGTTGGCATATTGTGGGGCCATGCGGGTGCCCATAGTGGTGCCACTGGTTTGGAGGTATATATTGTCACCAAATCTGAAATAATTGTGTGTGAGGATAAAGTCACAGAGCTCAGCCACCAGTTGTGCTGTGGCATCATCAGGGATACTGTTCCTGACAGCTTGTATTCCATCTGTGTGGGGGATGTTGGTGTAGAGAGCCTCTACATCCATGGTGGCTAGGATGGTGTTTTCTGGAAGATCACCAATGCATTGTCGTTTTCTCAGGAAATCAGTGGTGTCTCGGAGATAGCACGGAGTGCTGGTGGCGTAGGGTCTGAGTAGAGAGTCCACATATCCAGACAGTCCTGCAGTGAGAGTGCCAGTGCCCAAGATTCAGACTAACACAGCTACCCCTCTGATACATGATTAATGTTGGTTGCTTGCCATAATTTTTTGCCAGGAAAAGTCATGGCATTTATCATCAAAAGTGGGGAAAAGGTAAAGCTCCAGGAATAGACGAGGAGCAGAGCTGGAAAGAAAATGATTTGGAAGTCTTTGTCTTTGGAAACAGATCTGGAGCCATGTTTGCAGGAGAAGGACCACTCTCAATCCCTCACGTTACTGGTCTGCAGCAGAACTTCCAAGTCCCCTTTTCTCTCTTTCTCTGTTCCCCCAATGCCCACCACTCCACTCCTGCACCTATGCACAAAAGTTGTAGGCCCCATGAACCACAGGAGCATATTCAGCCCTGCTCCGTGTGGAGCAAAAGTTGGAGCAGTGGGCAAATGAGTGAAACTTCCTGGAAGAAACCCCCAGGAAATCACAAAATCCTGTGACAGTCAGCCTTGGTTATGTTGCAGCAGTTGGTTACATTAGACACAAGCCAGCATGATGCAAAACTGAACAACTGATGTTGTGCACAATCATTTATTTGGAATGTTGATTTCAGTTATTTTTAAGCCCTGTAAAATATATTTGTTGCTGTTGCTTACTAGATTATAGAAGAACTTTAAAACGACAGCCTGTTTATATTTCAGAATATGTTGCCTGGTTTTATAGACGATTAAAAGAAGGCAACATTTCCATTTTTAAAGTGGATAAATAGAGGCGCAGAGAGGCTATGAGTTGCCCCACATCACAGAAGGAGTCTGTAGCAAAGTCCTGTCTTCTCTTGCTTTCACCACACTTGTTCCTTCCTCTTTTGATTGTGTTACGTTTGTCTGATTTAGAGATCCATTCACTGGTGATTGGAGAGGCTTTGTGGAATAAATATATTTGTAAAAGTGAGTTCTGAAAATTTGAAAAGGAAAATCCTTAATAAAGTGCTCTCTAGATATTGTAGATATTAAGCCTGCCAACATGGAAGAGCTGACCGAGGTGATAACAGCTGCAGAGTTCCATCCGAACAGCTGTAACACATTTGTGTACAGCAGTAGTAAAGGAACTATTCGTCTGTGTGACATGAGAGCATCGGCACTCTGTGACAGACATTCAAAATGTGAGTCCTGCTTCCTTATTGATTCCTCTCCCTCCTCCTTTTCGTAAAGGATTCAGCATTTCACTACTAGAAGAAACTAAGAGCTTATCTACAGCTGCAGCACTGCTGTGTAGACCCTATTTACACTGATGGGAGGAGTTCTTCCATCACCATAGGTAATCCACCCCCCTGAGAGGTGGTAGCTAGGTCAGCAGAAGAATTCTTCCTTCCACCTAGCTCTGTCTATGTTGCGGGGGAGGCTAGGTTGGTTTAAATACATCAGTTAGGGTGTGGATTTTTCACACCCATAAACAAAGTAGTTAAGCAAGATTAATTTTCTAATGTGAACAGTGCTGTGTGTAGTGCCTAAGTACCAGGGACTGTGAACTGAGGCTTTTGTCAATACATTTCTAACACACTTCACTGTGACTGTATAGCGCATTTCCTTAGTATGGAAAAAAGACAGAAAAATAGTAGTGGGATGTTGAGTTTATCTATTTGAGTGAAAACCGTAGCTTACTCGAACTTAAAAAATTAATGCCAGAAGGCTGGCTCTTGAGAGGATCAGAAACCACTGAATGCAGCCTTTACCTTTTAAATCACTAGTTCATTTCTAACTCAGATCTGTAGCCTGGCCCACTGACGGGGTGGGGAAAAAGGGGGCAGTTGCTCAAGAGCTTGGCAATTTCAAAAGGGCCCAGGGCTTCCCGCTGCTGCTGCATCAGAGCTCCGGGCAATGCTGAAAGGCTGGCAGGGACAGGCTAGCCTCAGCCCTGCCTCTTCCTTTTGGGAGGGAGCATGGAGCCAATCCCCTTGCCCAGGGGCCTGGTAGTTCTGTCAGCCTCTCTGTCCATAGCTAATGCTTAAGCTTTGCAAACAAGTATACCCTCCAAAAGTTAGATCCCTCGGTCTGTCTTGGATTGTTTTATTGTGACCAGCCTAGGAGAAGCAATATGTAGTGACTTGCTTTTACTTTTGTCTTACGTATACTTGATGCACCATCTCTTTAGAAGCTAACTTCAGGTTAAATGTTTGAATAAAAATCTGACCTACTTCACTGCACAGAGGTCACATTACAACTCTTTATCTTTCTGAAATATTGCACATAATGGCAGCAAGGTTATTTATTGCAGCACAGCTGGGGCAGAAGATAGAAATGCTAGGACCTTGGGAGAGGAGGAAGGGCCTTGGGAGAGAGAGGATTTAAGCAGTCTTTTATTTACAGTGTTTGAAGAACCAGAAGACCCTAGCAACAGATCGTTTTTCTCTGAAATCATCTCTTCCATATCCGATGTAAAATTCAGCCATAGTGGTCGATACATGATGACTAGAGATTACCTGTCAGTGAAGATCTGGGATTTAAATATGGAAAACAGACCTGTGGAAACATACCAGGTATGCAGTGAAATTTCATATACTGGTGTTATAAATCTTGGAAATATGTCATGTACTGAGTATGACCTTGAGAGGTGAGTCTCATGAAGGGTGCAATAAGTGTGATTTGCATTCTGGGCCACAAGTTAGCATAGCGGTGGTGTTTTGCAGCATGAGAGAGGAGACCAGAAGGCAGTGTTGTGCTGGAAACTTGCTCCATTTAGGATCAGTCCAGTGCCATAGGGCCAGTGGTGACATTACCTGTCAACTTACAGGGTTTCTTCAGGAATCAGGTTGGTCAACTTGTACTTGCTTGGATACTTGCACAGAAAATTCATGTCTCTTAAAATATGCATTAAAGTGTTTGTTTGTTTTTTTTCCTCGCCCCTCAGGTGCATGAATACCTCAGAAGTAAACTTTGTTCTCTGTATGAGAATGACTGCATTTTTGACAAATTTGAGTGCTGTTGGAATGGATCAGACAGGCAAGTCTAACCAGTTTTCTTCACATATCTTTAAGCCTCAGTTTTGGGAATGGGAAGCGGCACTACGGGTTCCTTCTGAAGTGAGAAATTCAAAGTGTAGCCTCAGATGTGTGAATCCTTTATTTCTTGGGTTTGGTTGATTTTTTTTTTTTTTACAGGTTGATTTTTTTACAGAGTTATGAGCTAATGTAATGTAATTAGTTTTTACTGTGGGATGCAGCCTCTTCATTCTAGCACTGCAACATTGTCATTTAGAATCATAGAACTAGAAGGGGCCTTGAGAGGTCAAGTCCCTTCCTCTGCCCTCATGGCAGGACCAAGCACCATCTAGATCAGTGGTCCCCAACCTTTTGGGGCTGCTGGTCCGGGCGGAGGTGGGGGCTGCACATGCGCTCGGGGGCGGGGGCTGTGCATGCTCCGGGTGCCCGGGGCGCAAGAATGGCTCATTCTGGCCCTGGTCACTAGGCTGGCGCACATAAATGCCCTGGCGGGTGCCATGGCACCCATGGGCACCGCGTTGGAGACCACTGATCTAGATCATCCCTTCTCCACTTGTCCGGAACATCCCCTTTCCACAGCGGCCCTGGATGCCCCCACAGGGAGGGGCTGTTCCATCTGGGCTGGTGTAACCGTTGCCTGTGGTGGTCGGGGTGGGGGGCACTCAAGCCCTGCCTTGGCTGGCAGGGTCGCTCCAGCCCAGCGGGACTGGAGCAGCACCCCTGCCTGCCCCTTTTTAAGTGGTTAACCAGTTAAACATAATGCTTAACCAGTTAACTAATTAAATGGGATTTTACATCTCTACTAGAGAACATAAGTTTTAGTACATATACATAACTCCTCACATATTATTTGTACTTACATCTCTCAGTGATAGTGATGACCATTGTGACACAGGCTTTCAGTAGAAATCTGTGTCCACTTTTGGTGAACATGTGATCTCTATATCCCTGTTGGAATCAAAAAGACTTTGGGTCACACAGGTATAATCTATAGGGCTTAATGCAGTGAACTGTCAAGCTTCTACTAAAGCATGCTGAGCAAACTAAGTGCCCAAAGTCAGTTGGAGTTGAGGATGCTCAACGTCTTATAGGATTGGGCCTATATTTAACACCCCCCGCCCCCCCAAAACCCAGCATTTAGTTCCAAAAGAATGAAATTTGGTCCTCTGAGTCAAACCACACTGCTGTTTTGAAATGGGGTATGATAGTATTGTTACTTCTTGAAGATAATAACTTAGATGTTTTTCTGAAGTATTGCTTTGTTTAAGGACTGTGGTGGGGTTAATTTTGGCACAATGTGAGTTCACAGGACAAAGAATTGACATAGCGAGAACACCCTGTAACAAAGTCTTTGCAAATGTAGCTGATTAAGTGGTTCTGGAGAAAAATCAGAGTTGTATACCGAATAGCTTTTACAATAGCTGTGTGGGCTGAAAAAGTTCTGTTGGCAGTTAAAGGTTCTAGTTCTGAAAGGTTCCAAGTGCCCTCCTCTCCCGTTGACTTCAAGAGTGCAGGGGACACAGCACCTTACAGTAGTGGGCCCAAATAGGTGACCTTGTTTCCCTACCACTGTGCAACTCAAAAGGTATTTTGTGAAGGGGTGAAGGGGAATGGAAAGGCAGGATTTCTGGGTTCTTGTGGAAGGATGATTTTGTGTTAAGACATTGGACTGGGACTTGGGAGATGGGTGGTTCATATGGGACCCTTGTGTGCTCCAGTTCCCTGTCTGTAAAATGTTAACACATACATCTATTTTCACTCCCCTTTGCATTCTCTGTTTGAATTGTAAGCTCAGTGGGCCAGGGACTGTTTCTGTGTATACATGCAGACCCCAGAACTATGGAGCCCTGTTCTCAGTCAAGGCCTTCAGGCACTACTATAATGTAGGTAGCTCCCTCTTTTTATAATGTTGCGTTCTAGGCTTAATCTTTAGTTTTCTTCTTTCCAGTGTTGTCATGACGGGATCTTACAACAATTTCTTCAGAATGTTTGACAGAAACACAAAGCGAGACATCACCTTAGAAGCATCTCGGGAAAACAACAAACCCCGCACTGTTTTGAAGCCCCGCAAAGTCTGTGCAAGTGGCAAGCGAAAGAAGGATGAAATTAGTGTTGACAGCCTAGACTTCAACAAGAAGATACTACATACAGCCTGGCATCCCAAGGAAAATATCATTGCTGTAGCTACTACAAACAACTTGTATATATTTCAAGACAAAGTGAATTAGGGTTGGCATTCCTAACAGAAGAGTCCACTTCCTGCATAGTTGAGATAGTTGAATCTAGCATTTGTACCTGTAAATGAAAGAGAATAAGAGGGAGAGGTCCATTGTGGCACCCCTTTCCAGTGTTTAAAAATGTGCCATATGACACACACTTTTTTTTAGCTACATGGAGAAAGCTCTGTTGATCATCACTGTGGTGTTCTCCATGTCTGCTAGCCATTTAGGTGAGGGTAGGGCACTTTTTAATTTAATGACTACTTGCACCATCTTGCCTAATGGACTAGATTGGACTGTATCAACATTGGTTTACTCCACTTTTTATGCCTTCCATTGTGATGACGTCAAACACAGGGAAAGCCTTCAGTCATGCTATGGGATTTAATTGTGTAACCTCATTACTGTATCATTTGTGGCCCTTTTTTATTAAATGCAGCTCATTCTTGCTGTGGCTTGTAGCATTCCTCCCCCTGGACTCCCTCTCCCTCTCCCCTTCATTCCCTCCGCCCATCCCTGGTGGTGGTGTATAGAAAAAAATGAAATAAAGCACATGAAATGGGTCAGTTTGGGGTCAGTGGTAAAGGGGTCTGTGTTGCGAACAAATGTTTTAATAAACAGTTGACTGTAATCACTCCTTGCCATGTTTGGCACCAAAAAAGAGAAAATAAGGACGAAAAAAAACTACTGAATAAAAGTGACAAAGAATGAAGAATCTGTTTTTTCTTTTTTTAAGCTACCTCTTTATTTTCATGCATCTAAGGTAAGACAGAATGTTTGTATAAAGTGATGGCTTTTTGTAATGATTTTAACCAGTATTAATTGTTTTTCAGAAGGTGGGGGAGAGAGAGAAGGTTTTAGCAACTGACTGGCTGCCACTCATGTATGAAAATGATCATTCTAACTCTGGTATTTATTGACCATTTTCATTTCAAAAACCTTGAAATGCTACCAGACTTTGCTGTAGTCATGAACAGTAATTGCCCTGTTCTGTCATCTTAAAGCCCCATTATCTGTTAATTAAATTATCCCTTATGTCTGAGTGTCTGAGTTTTTGAATTTAAATCCATTTATTGGGACTAACTTTTTAATACATTTAATCTCATCCTAATTTTATGTAATGACTTGTTTAGAATACGAAGCCTGTGGGTTTTTTTTAACTGTTAAAATTCATGTTCAACAGTATGCTATAGTACAAAACTAATATCAAGTGATTACATAGATGAAAATTTATGCTGCTTTCTGAGTATACATATATTTTCTGTATTTTATTGCTCTTGGTGTCTGAATGGAAATGTAGCTTACCATACAAGTACTTCTCCTTCTGGCTTTTCAAAGCAATTAAAGATCAACTTTAAAAGGTACAGTGATCAGAAAATGCTTGGATTACAGAAACTGCATGAAATAAATATTAATACTTGTCTGTAAGTTGATTTAAACTTTTTAAGCAAATACAGCTTGTCAAAAGATGAGGAATTGGATAAGGTTTTAAAAAGCTTGTGGGTTTTTAACTTAAATATGTGTTAATTGTGCTCTTCTGGTGCACGATAAGGTCTAATAAGTTGTACTTATAATTCAACAAAATGGTCAATGGCGTTTTAGTCCATAGTAAATGCTACATTTGATTTGGAAGGAACTATGCTTCTAAATCAATTACATTTAGGTTATTTTTGTGGTTTAGTCGTAAGCAAAATTTCTATAATGCTTCAATAACGCTATCAACTTAAATATTGTTTCTGCTGTAAAATGTTGGCAGGAGTGTAGATAGTTAATAGGTTCACTGATGCAACACTATGCCTTAGTTTCATTCAGATATTCGCTTCAAACTTGTATAGTGTTTTAAAAATGTAAAAGCTCAAAATATTCATTCTGGTTTGCTTTGTGTCAGTACAATATATAACGCTTTTGGAACGTTGATTTAACTGTCCTGAGAATCAAAACTGATGGGCAAGTAAAATATTAGGCCTCAATCTCGCATACTATTGTGAACTGGTTTAGTTTGACTCTTAATTCCACTCTCACAAGTAGTTCCAAATACTTCAAGAAGATTATTAAGTGCGTACACAAAGTGTTCCCAGGATCAAGGCTGAGGTTTGTGCATTACCTGGGGTCGGGGGGCAGGGAGGAAGAGGATGGATAGGCAATTAGAATTTTTTTGTGTGCGCGCGCCAAGGCTGATAAAGCAAAGATGGGTCGTGTGTCTAATCACATCTGTTGTTTTGGGGCAATCTGAGGCTTCTGTAGGGGTTGTGGCATCTCTAAAGAGTGCTGTTTTACTTGCATGTTGTAATGTGTGTTGTATTCTGAATGGCGTATTGAGTAGCTGAACCCTTTGCTTATCAGAGATGTGAAATGGAATCTGGGATGGAATGAAGATGTGGACCATGAACAGGTAGATTTTTGCAAGGAGCCTGAAGCACAACTTTCCAGCAATACTGAATTCAAGTAAACTGCCTCTGGGACCTCTGTTGTGCTTGTCAGGAATGCCCTTGGTTTTAAAAGGATAAAGTGGTTTTATCAGTGTCTGAATTTTGCTTCACCTGTAGTTGTGGTGCTCTGGCATGCCATGCCATATCACTATCCAATCCATCTCCACCAAAACCAGCCACTGGTTGAAGTTGCCAGATATTTTCCAACTATATATTATAATGATTTAATCACATTGTCCATTGACATACACTGTAAATCCTGCTGATCAGTTTATATGCCAATGCTAATTATATTTTCTATTAATAAAAAGTGTGCATAAGAATAAACGTACTTCTGTCAGGTTGCTCTTTATCCACTGCCCTCCTTATTTCATGTTTTTAAGGTTAATAGTTTATTTCACCCCCGCTTGAATGAAACTAACCACCCTGCTTCATCTGGACCAATCACATCTGGACCTTTTCCTAGCTAGCTGAGAGAGAAGGGTAGTTTTGAAAGAAGATTCTGGTCTCTCTCAAGAGCAGAATCCAAGGAAGCAGCTGTTTCTCAAGGGGTTTGATCCAGCTCCCAATTAGACAATGAAAGCATTTCAGTCGGCTTCAGAGGGTGTTGACCCAAATGTTGTCAAAACTGTCTTGCCCCTTGGCTGAAGTCTTTGTTTAATCTTGCTCTTGTTTGACTAAAGGTGCGATTGTTTGTAACTTATTTTTTCCCCTGCAGGATGCTTGTACCACTAAAAAAAAAAAAAAACCCAAACAAACAGTATTTAAGCCAGTACAAGCCAAAGTTGAACCAAATATGGTTTCCTGTGATTTAACTAAATCTCTTACAAACAGTGCAACTTGTAGACACAGCCTGTGGCAAAGTTCCCATTAACTTAAAGTGGTACAGTAACAGGCTCTAAGTATCTGTTTTCTGCTGAGAAGTGGCTATTCACTTCATTTTATAGCCATGTCAAATTCACAGAAGGGTTCCTCTTCTTTGAGAGATGTCCCTATGGGTGCTCCACATTTGGTCAGTGCGCTGCCGCCAAGCCATTGATTGGCGTTTTTAGGGCAGTGTCCCTGGGGCCACGCATATGCACGTCTGCAGCTGCATGATCCTAGGTGGCAGGCATCACACATGCACGAGCCTCCCCGCCAGTTCCTTCTCTATCGCCTCTGGCTGGAGATGAATCTCAGCAGAGCTCCCTATCTTGTTTTGCGTTTTAGATAAATAATCCCTTGTTAGAGCCAAGGTTTTTTTTTTTTTCTCCCCCTAGTTAGTTAGTTGTTGGTATTTTAGTCTAGTTTAAAAAAAAAAAAAAAAAAAGTAGAGTAGATTAAGCTTTTTTTTTTTTTCCTCCCAGTTTATTCCCATCCTGTAGTTAGTTACTCAGTGCCATGCCCGGCTCATCGGGTTTTAAGCACTGCTCTACCTGCAAAGATCCTACCCCAATTTCTGACGGGCATGCACAATGTGTCCGCTGCCTCGGAGAGGCACGTGTTTCTCAAAAATGTCCACATTGTGCAAAACTGAAATCAAGGGCAGGACGGGACAGAGATCTGCACTGCGAGCTAATGCTATTTGAAAACTCACTGAGATCTGCATCAGACCTGGGTCAACAGCCTAGTGACCAGAAACAACATGGAGGTAAAAAGCCTGCCAAAAAGTGAGCCTCATCTTTACCTCAGGAGATGGCAGCACTGAAGTGGCTGTCTCCCTCACGTCTGGTGCCAAGAGCTGTGGCTGCACTGCGTTTAAGCACCTATGACGCTCCAGATGTCTCTGGAGCTGCCAGCACAGCTAGCAAAGGGATGCAGAAAACCCTGCTCTGAGGTGTTGTCTGCCTCGTCAGCTGCGATAACATCTGGCACTGAAATCACCTTGCCGACACAGCATGAGAGGGCGGCACCTGCCATAACTTCTGTGCTGACGCGTCCGCCTCAGAGGCACCTAGTGCGTTGCCACTCCTGTCGGCACCGAGGCATACTCCAACACCTCAAATAGCATCAGTGCCACCTACTACAGCACCGTCAACACCAGCTCAGCAATACATGCAACATAGAGACTTATTAGTCTTCTCCATGCTCAGGTCACCATTACTCGGTACCGATCATTCTCCTGCTATGTCAACATCACAAATGACATTTTCTCATGAAAGATTTTCATCCAAATCTGAAGATAACCTTCATGTGGGGTTTCCTCCAGAAAACTTCCCACAGAGAGCAGTCTATTTACTCTTCCAGATCATACTCTAAATATTGGAACATGCCTCCATGGTTTGGCAGTCCCTGGGTACCTCCACCTATGCCATACCTGCACTGGCAATACTGGAACAACAGGCAACCTCACCAGAAACGACATTCAGTGCAATATTTCCCTTCAGCACGCTCTCCACCTACAAAGCAAGCACAGGAAGGGGATCCACTCAACCAAGTTGCAAATGTATCCCTTGAGCCAAATGAATCCGCCCCAGCAGAGGAAGCTGCCGTGCCTCCAATTCCAGCTACCTCAGGTGATTTTTGCACATTTTCCAGACCTCTTAAAACATGTGGCTGCTGAATTAAACATTCCCCTCCAGGAGGTCGTTGAAAACCAACATGAATTAACAGACATATTGCACTCAGTAACATCTAAAATAGCACTGCCGATTAATCCAGTACTACATTCCATCCAAGGGCTCTGAGTTTCTCCACCGGGTACAGTGGAGTCCAGATTATCCGACACCCGGTAATCCGGCACTCCGCTTTATCCGACCCTGCAGCTCCCGGGGACTTTGTCCCCGGAAGCTGCAGGGTCGGATACAGCGCGGGCCGGGAGAATGGCCCCGCTTGCTGCCCCGTCGCTCTCTTGGAGTAGCTGCTGCCGCTCCTGCTGGGGACAACGGGGCAGCAAGCGCAGCCATTCTTCCGCCCCATGCCCTGGAGCCGCTGATGCGGCTCCTGCCAGGGCTGCTTCTTCCCCGGCAGGAGCCGCATCAGCTGTCCCATTGCTCTCTAGGAGCAGCTGATGTGGCTCCTGCCGGGGAAGAAGCGCCCCGGCAGGAGCCACATCAACTGCTCCTAGAGCAACGGGGCTCTACAGTAGAGTCCCTATCATCCGACATATTCGGTAATCCGACCATGTGTCTGTCCCGTTTAGGTCGGATGATAGGGACTCTACTGTACCTAAGTCTTTGGTGGTGGAAGCTGCCCACCAGAAAAGCTAGCAGCAACAGTTCCGTTCCACCCCATTGGACTGTGATGGCAAGAGACTTGATTTATTCGGACGTAAAGTTTACACGTCTTCCACCTTACTTCCGTATTTCCAATTATGTTGCTCTATTAAGTGAGTATGACTACAGAAACTACACCAAACTCAATGATTTTATTGCGGACATTCCTGAGGCTAAAAGACAACTGTTCAAAGCCCTGATAACAGAGGGTCACACGATTGCCAGAACAGCCTTGCAGGCTGCATTAGATGCTGCTGATATGGCTGCACGATCTATAGCAACAGCAGTAGTGATGAGAAGGGCTTCATGGTTTAACTCCGCTCCCCTTCCTAGAGAAATCCAAGATCTCCCATTTGACGGCCAGAAACTGTTTGCATCCAATACCAATGAAATTCTTCACTTGATGAAGGATTCCAGAGCAATGCTCCACTGTCTAGGGATCCACAACCCGGCACCTAGAAGGAGACAATACAGGTATCAGCCCTACCTTAGGCCTCGATACCCTCTGTATACTCAACATTACAACACACAAGACCAACATCAACAGAACGGGTAGAGGCAGAAACCAGCGATGATGCCCTCCCTCTACTAATTTGCAACAGTTACAGCAATCCAATAAGCAAATTTGAACACCAGGTTGAAGGTTGTGAGAGCCTCTCACCTATTCCAATGCTACCTTCATAAGCTAAATTCTTTCACCACCATCTGCTGCCATTCTTTAACAACTGGTAACGTATAACCTCTGGCAGGTGGGTTCTCCAGATAATTGACACAGATTATCTTATTCCCTTCGTGTCTCTACCCCCTTTCCATCTTCCATCCCAGTCCCTCTTCAGGGACCACTACCGAGAATCTGCTTCAACAAGAGGTACAACAGCTTTTGTACATAGGAATGATTGAATCAGTCCCTGCACAATTTAGGGGGAAAGCATTTTACTCACATTACTTCTTGGTGGAAAACCGGTCAGGAGGTTGGAGCACCCGTATGGAACAGATTCACAGCATGGTGCATACACCACCAGGTAGCACCCTCAACATCCTCCTTCTGTCATCCTAGATTATCTTCTGCACCTTAAACAAGCGGGCCTTGCAATAAGTTCCATTAAAGTTCACCTTGCTGCTATTACTACCTTCCATCTTAAGATAGATGGCTTGTCGATATTTGCACATCCACTCACTAAGAGGTTTTTAAAGGGTCTTCAAGCAGTTTATCCTGCTATCACTCCACCAACCAAACTGTGGGACCTGCATCTCTTACTGAACGCTTTAACCCGGCCACCCTCCAAACCAATGGCCACTACCTCTCTTGCAGTTACCCATGAAGACCGTTTTGTTTTTTTTATAGCCATTACCTCGGCAAGATGGGTGGGAGAGATCACATCCCTAATGTTGGATTCCCATATACCACCCTTTTTAAAGATAAGGTCACTTTACATACCCACCCCAAATTCCCCTCCAAGATACACTCATTCTTCCACCTCAGACAATACACCCTCCTACTTTTTTTTCCCAAACCAAATGCCAACTCCTTGAAGATGAAAATGCACACCCTTGGCCTGTGCAGAGCGCTTTCTTTCTACCTGCAACCAACTAGACATTTTGAGCCTCTCCGAGACTGTTCATGTCAATAGCGAACCACAAGAAGGGCCAGGCCCTCTCATCACAAAGACTATCCCATTGGCTTTCGGACTGTATTAAGCTCTGTTACTCCCAATCAGAAGTGGTCCCTCCAGACCACATAAGGGCACATTCCACCAGAGCCATGTCCATCTCAATAGAATTCCTCCGCAAAGTACCCATAAGAGACATTTGTGCAGCTTTACATGGTCGTCAGACCATACCTTTGCAAAGCACTATGCACTTATGCAGGGACCTTTCTCCAGTCAGAAATTTACTAAGGCGGTCCTTTCCATTGTATTTCTGCCAGACCTGAAGTCCCTGCCTCCTTAATCCGGAATAGCTTTGTAGTCACCTAATGTGGAACACCCCCAGGGACATCTCTCTCGAAGAGGAGGAGGTTACTCACCTCAACAGTAATTGATGTTTGTCGAGATGAGTGTCCACGTGGATGCTTTGCTACCCTCTCTCTTTCCTCCTCTCTCCTACGGAATTCTGGCCTCCTTACTGGCATCATTCCGGGGTAGAGAAGGAACTGAGGGCAGGGGCAAAGGAGCGGGGGAGCCTCTTGTATGCACAATGCCTGCCACCTAGGGACGTGCAGATGCGCAGCCCTAGGGACACTGTTCTAAAATCTCCGATCAGTGGCTCGGCGGCACTGTGCCGACCTAATGTGGAGCACCCACAGGGACACTCATCTTGAAGAATGTCAGTTATTGTTGAGGTGAGTAACCTCTTCTCTCCTCCCGCCCCCCTTCTGTTTAATGTCCAGTTAAATCTGGACTCCAACTTCCAATTTAGCCCTTGTGTATGTTAAAAAGGCACTCTTCTTCTTCGGGTAGTCCCTGTGGGTGCTCCACGTCTGGTGTCGGGCTGGTCCCAGCGCCGCGAATCGGAGCTTGCCAGAGCTGTGTGTAGCTGGACCGCGCGTGCGCGAGCCAGTTTCGCACCTTTCATGTGCCGCACGCAGTCCGGCGCCCGCCAGTTTCCTCTAATCCGCCCCGGTCACGGATGGAGCTCCCTTCATCTCCTCAGGCTTCCTGAGGGAAAGTTCAAAACGATTTTAGACATCTGTTTCATTACATTTCCAGTTCATTAATGTGTTCCTTATTTTAAGTTGTTGATGATTATAGAATTATCTGCTGTTCATAGTTATAGTTGAAGGTCTCAGCTATCTCCGCCGCGCAGCCCTCAGAGCCGCGGCTCCGGCAAAAAGAAAAAAAAGAGAGAGAGAGAGAGAGAGAGAGAGAGAGAGAGAAAAGAAAGACACAGTATAATGGTAAGAAAAGAAACAGTTACCATTTGTATATAGTTATATTGTTGCCTTCTACGGACGTTTTTCTGTTACAACTCCTAGTTTACTAACTTTCAAAAAAAAAAGGAAAGTAAGAAGAGATACATTGTTACCCAGCTAGCTCCGGCTGAGCTAAGTTCAGTAGTTCTCGGACCCTTTACTCAACAATGTATATAGACATGTAAAAGGGGGAGAGGAGAACAAGACTCAGATAATAAAACAGGCATAGGTACAATTCATAAAGGAGAGAGAAAGGGGCAGACGGAGAAACGAGAGTAAACCCCCTTCAGACAGCCGGCATGCCGGGCTCCCCAGGCTTCAAAAGTGCACTATGTGCAGGGATTCAGTGCCGGTCTCTGCCGGACACTCTGCTTGTGCCCGCTGCCTTGGGGAGGCACATATCCCCCCGAAATGGAGCCACTGTGCTAAGCTCACGACGAGAGCCCGCAAGGAGCGGGAAAGACGGCTGAAGGAAATCCTCTTTGATAAGGCTCTCCTGCCTTCCAGTGCTCCAGGCTCCTCGGCATCGGACCCGACCGCAGGAAAGCGGAGGGCTCCCTCCCCGGCTATGTCTTCCCCCAAGAGGAAGAAAGCCTCTCCTGCTCGTTCCCTGCAGATTGCCCCGCAGCACCGGGTGGGCGCAGGTGAAAAGCCGGGCACTTCGACTTCAAAGGCAGCCCGTGTGGCCACTTCAAAGAAGCCAGCCGGCACTTCCCGGCTCCGGCTGCCTCCGGCACCACAGACAGCAGGGGGGCCCCTTAAAGAGACAGCCTCCCCCGCACCGCCGGTGCCTGGCGCTCTGACTACGGTACCCACCCCCCCTCACAGGGAGCTGTCCTCGGCACCCACGGTACTCAGCAATGAGCAAATGACTGCATCAGCACACCCACCTGACCCTCCAAGCTTGCAGCCTGCAATCTCTGAGCAGCTAGCAGCAGCTTCTACTAATGCAGCACCGAGGACGAACATCCAGGCAATTTCCCTCTCCCCTTCCCTGGTGTTCTCTCCAGAGCCATCGCCTCACCCCTCCACGTCTGCACACCATGCGGCAGGGCGCAAGGAGCATCATAGGCAAAGCTTATCCTCTCGCCACCACCACTATAGGGAACGTAGCTGCTCACATTAGATGTTCGAGATCTCGATCTCCATCAAGGCGATTCCATTCCCCGACTTGCTCGCCACACAACAGTTACTATGTCAGGCACGGCACCGTGGGATCCTCTAGACGTTCGTCACCTGCAGCCTCTGGTCGACATTCCATGCATTACCATAGATCCTACTACTATGGGTCACCCAATCACAGCCACTCACGATCTCATCACAGATCACCATGCTCCTGTCGGTCGATCAGCCCGCGCTCGATGCATTCCGAACCTCGGAATCAATCTCTGCTCCAACCTATGTTACCGCCACGCTCCCCAACCCCTCATCCGCAGTCAGACCTAGAAGAGGGCCAGCACTCTGAAACGGAACCGGATATGTCTCCTAGTGCCCGCTCATCCGCGCTCTTGCCGGGAGAAGCGGTAACCTTGGCCGAGACACCACCCCCAGACGATCTTAAGGAGTTCCAAGACCTCTTTAAACGGGTGGCGCAATCCCAGGAGGTACAGTTCAGAGGCTGAGGTGAAACAGCATAAGCTGTTTAAGAACTTACACCCTAAACATCAACGGAAGATTGCCCTCCCTATAGATGAGGCTATCATGGAGGTAGCTGAGGAGATTTGGCAGACGCCAACATCAAAACCACCTACGAACAAAAGAGCGGACAAAAAATATTTTGTCCCCTCAAAAGGCCTAGACTTTCTTTTCAACCACCCACAGCCTAATTCCTTAATAGTGGATGCTGTCCGCCACAAAGCTAAGACGCCCCGTTTCAAAACCTCCCTCCCGGATAAGGACTCCAAAAAAATTGGACTTATTCGGCCGTAAGATCTATTCTTCTGCAACCTTACTCCTCCGAATAGCCAATTACGCAGTCCTCCTATCAAACCACAACTTTGATAACTACTCCAAGCTTCCGGAACTGATGCAACACCTCCCCGACAGCAAGAGACCTCTTTTAAAGGCTGTTGTCCAGGAGGGGTACACCGCATGTAGAACATCACTTCAAATCGCCGCAGACGTAGCGGATACGGCTGCACGAGCCATGGCGACGGGCATTGCCATGCGGAGAGCCTTCTGGCTCCTATCAGCGGGAGCCCCTCGAGAATTGCAGTCCAAGGTCGAAGATTTGCTGTTTGACCGACAGAAGCTGTTTGCCTCCACTACCGATGAGATTCTACATTCGGGAAAGGACTCTTGTACGACCCTCCGAACCCTGGGCATGTACACCCCTCCATTTAAGCGTAAACGATACTACCCCTTCCAAAGGAGGTACGACTATTCTTCCTACAAGCAGCAACAACGCGCACCTGACCAGTCGAGATTCAGACAGCGCCCGCAGCGCAAACGCCAGCAACAGAATCGAACATCTGCTCGGCCTCTTTCTAAGCAGCAGGTTTGACTCCTGTGTCAAGGACTCGAACAAGTCTCTCGTGGTCATCACACAGAAGCCTGCCACCAGCCTCTTCCACCATCGGCTGAGGCCATACCGTCATCAATGGGCCAGCATTACCTCGGACCGATGGGTCTTGGAAGTGATATCATCAGGCCTCACGATCCCCTTTTACCTCAGTCCCCCCCCACTACCCCACCCAGCCTGTCCCTTTTCAGGGACCCATCTCATGGGGTTGCTCTTCAACAGGAGGTCTGCCACCTTCTACAGATCGGGGCCATAGAACGAGTACCCGCGGAGTTCCGGGGAAAAGGCTTCTACTCCAGGTATTTCCTAGTCCGCGAGACTAGGGGGTGGAGGCCTATCCTCGACCTGAGGCCTCAATCGCTACATTCGAAAGCAGCGCTTCAAGATGACTACACTGGCCAAGATCATACCGGCGCTAAACAAGGGAGACTGGTTCGCAGTCCTAGATTTACAGGACGCATACTTCCATATCACAATACACGTGGCGCACAGGCGATTTCTTCGGTTCGTAGTGGGAGACAAGTGCTTCCAATACAAGGTGCTCCCTTTCGGCCTGGTATCGGCCCTGAGAGTGTTTTCAAAGACACTAGCAGTCGTGGCCACCCATCTACGCAAAACAGGAGTCTCAATTTTCCCCTATCTCGATGACTGCCTGATCAAGGGTCACATGCAGTCGGAGACACACTGTATGGTAGCCATGACGCGGGATCTATTCGACTCCCTCGGCCGCATTGTAAACATGCAAAAATCACGTCCGCAACCGACACAAACTCTAACCTTCATAGGAGCCCGACTCGACTCTCTCTCAGAGCGAGTTCATTTTCCAGTCGAGCGCTTTCAAGTCATAAAGGACCTAATAGGCACAGTCCTACAAGCTCCAACACTCCCGGTGCGAGTATATCTGCAGCTCCTAGGTCATATGGTAGCCACTACGATCATCGTGCCTGCAGCATTGGATGAGCACGGTGTACAACCCCGTCAGACACAGCACCCGAAAAATCGTGGCTCTGCCTGCACATGTAAAGGAGTCCCTCCATTGGTGGGCCAACCCCACCAATATGTTGTCAGGAGTCCCTTTCCATGCGGCACAACCTTCAAAGGAGATAACCACAGACGCTTCTCTTGTGGGATGGGGTGCCCACATGGGCACGGAAACAGCTCAAGGCCGCTGGTCCGCATCGGAACGGATGCTGCATATCAACCTACTCGAGTTGCGAGCGGTGTTCCATGCCTCCAGACAGTTCAGGATGCATATAAGAGGCACGACAACCAGAATTCTCACCAACAACTTCGTCACAATGTATTGTGTGAACAGACAAGGAGGTGCCCGGTCCCAGTCCCTCTGCGCAGAGGCAGTCCGTTTATGGAGGTGGTGCATTTGAAACGACATCATTATAGTCGCATCATACTTACCGGGTGCAAACAACACCATTGCGGATGCACTGAGCAGGCACTTTCATCACGATCACGAGTGGGTGATCAGTACGGACATCCTCCTGCCTCTCTTCTCCCACTGGGGCCGTCCGATGATAGATCTCTTCGCCACTCGGGCCAACAGGAAATGCGCAGCATACTGCTCCAGAGCAGGAGCAGGCGCCCGTTCCCTGGGAGATGCCTTTCTCCTCCACTGGGGAACATCACTGTTATATGCATTCCCCCGTGTTGTGCTCATTCCCAGAGTGCTCGAGAAGATCCTCATGGACAAGGCGAGAGTCTTACTCATAGCTCCGGCCTGGCCCAGACAGCCATGGTACTCAGCTCTCCTGCAGCTGTCCACACGACCACCATACCGTTTTCCACATCTACCGGACCTTCTGACGCAGCAGAATGGCACCCTTCTTCACCCAAAGTTGGGGACACTACATTTAACGGCATGGATGATAGATGGTTCAGTGCGTCCGAGAGTCTTTGCTCGGACCAGGTGAAACGTGTATTATTACATAGCAGGAAAGACTCTACCAGGAAAACCTACCTGTCCAAATGGTCTAGGTTCACACGTTGGTGTGCCCCAAAGGGCCTAAACCCTCTTCTCTCACCACTGCATGTCGTGCTCGACTATATCCTTCAGTTGCAGGTCTCCGGGCTCTCCATATCGTCACTTAGAGTCGATGTAGCAGCAATTGCGGCCTTTCACAGCCCGGTAGAAAGGAAGTCGGTCTTTTCTCACCCCATGGTGACAAGATTTCTCAAAGGCCTCACTAACCTTAACTCACCTCGCAGGCCCCCGCCACCCGCATGGAGCCTAGACCTCATGTTGGATGCCTTGACGCGCCCCCCCCCCCTTTGAACCCTTGGCAATGGTACCTTGGCCTATGCTTGCAATGAAAGTACTTTTCCTCCTGGCCGTAACATCAGCGCATAGGGTCAGCGAGCTAGCAGCACTAATGGCATCACCCCCGTATACAGTCTTTAATAAGGACTCTGTAACACTGAGATCTCATCCAGCTTTCCTACCTAAGGTCTGCATAGAATTTCATATTAATGAGCCGATCATTTTACCATGCTTCTATCCAAAGCCTCACATCTCTCAGCGGGATGCTGTCCTGCATACCCTGGACGTACGTCGGGTGCTGGCATTCTATATAGATAGAACCTGCAACATCCGGAAAACGGATCGCCTTATTATTTCGACGTCAGGGCGTTTTAAGGGCCAACCCCTCTCGGCCCAGCGTATTTCGAAACTCGTCATCTCCTGCATTACCACCTGTTACACTATTCGCGAGAAGCCACTCCCATCGCAGCCAAGGGCCCACTCTACGCGAGCAGTGGCGACGTCAGCAGCGTCCAGAGTCACCAGACGTGGAGCACCCACGGGGACTACCTGAAGAAGAAAAAGAAGTTACCTCCGTGCAGTAATGATGGTTCTTCGAGGTGTGTCCCCGTGGGTGCTCCACGACCCGCCCTCCTCCCCGCTACGGAATCTCCTCTGTTTTTCTGTCTTGCAGAGGGGCGGTGAGAGGAAACTGGAGGGCCCCAGACCGCGCGTGGCACATGAAAGGCACGAAACTGGCTCACGCACGCGCGGTCCGGCCGAACACAGCTCTGGCAAGCTCCGATTCGTGGCGCCGGGACCAGCCCGACACCAGACGTGGAGCACCCACGGGGACACACCTCGAAGAACCATCATTACTGCACGGAGGTGAGTAACTTCTTTTTCTCTGTCCCACCCACACTAGGAGAGAGCAGAGGCAGTGGTTGAAGTAGAGGGGTGAGATTACTGTCCTTTTTAAAAAAAAAAAAAAAAAAAAAAATCTGGTTCCCTGAAAAGGGGGAAGTTTCCAAATTTGACACACACAATTATTTTGGATATTTGGGGGTACGTGACTTAATCTGGAATATTTTATTAGGGGGTTCAGAATTTTGCAAAGTCACATGTCCTAGTTTTAATGTGTCTATTCTTAGAAATTGGACTTGCCCATCTCAAGGTGTGTTTACTGAGGACTAATCACATCCGTGGTATGTGACGATGCACAGAAGGCACGTACATTCTCTACTCCAAACACACCCATCTGTCTAATTGAGCAATAGAAGACGTGTCCACGAGCTGATTCATGTGAGTTGCCTTTAGTTTATTGAAGGTATTTCTGTTGGTGCCCACTAGTGCCTTGAACTTGTCATGCATATTCACTCGCAGAAAGTTCCCTTTTAACTGGGCATAGGAAAATTCATGTTTTTATGTATGAACACAAAGAAGTAACAGATAAAAGCTGTTTGAAGCAGTGGCTAGGACAAGAGAAGTGGGGAAAAAAAACTCTAATGGCAAACAATATTGATGAGAGATCAACTCAAACTGCTGCTTCACAGTTCATTGGCTTTTTCTTCCACAGCATAAATCCATGTACAGCAT
Organism: Pelochelys cantorii; assembly: GCA_032595735.1. Classification (NCBI taxonomy): domain Eukaryota; kingdom Metazoa; phylum Chordata; order Testudines; family Trionychidae; genus Pelochelys; species Pelochelys cantorii. The sequence continues at coordinate 9,185,133 of CM064355.1, read as the reverse complement.
TTTCATCCACAGTCTGCTCTCCCACTTGAGTTTGAAAAGTCCTTCATGCTTTCAAAAACAATTCACTGCTCCTTTAAAACGGGGAGGAAAGGCTTGCAGAGAATTTTTCTGATGCAATGCTTGCTTGTTTTATTTTGGTATCCTCTGCTAGGAGGCTAATTAATGTTTCCTGGGAGTGAGAGCAAGCAAGAGTGCAGAGGGATTCAATATTAGGTTTCCCATCCTAGTGGATCGGTACTTCGCAACAGAGCCCTGCAACTGAACTCAGGACTCATTGCTGTCATAGCGGGAGCAGGTAAAAGTATTTTGTGGGCAGGATTGGGTGGGCCAATCAACAGACAGATAATTGGCTGGAAAAGGCTAAAGCCCATCAGTTTGCTATAAACAGCATTTCAGCAATGTAAAGCAAGACTTTCTTTTTTTAAAAATAAAGGTTTTAAAGTTTTATCAAGGAATAGATTTGATTCTTAAGAACGTAATGTCCAGACTGAGTCAGACCAAAGGCCCATTCTGCCCAGTATCCTGTCTGCTAACAGTGGCCAATACCAGATACCCCAGAGGGAGGGATCACGACAGGTAATCCTCACGTGATCCCTCCCCTGTCTCCCACCTCCAGAGAAACAGAGTTTAGGGACACCATTCCTACCCATCCTGGCTAATAACTGTTGATGGACCTAACCTCCATGAATCTAGCTCTTTTTTTGAACCCTGTTAAAGTTCTAGCCTTCATTGCATCCTCTGGCAAGAAGTTCCACAGGTTCACTGTGTGCTGAGTGAAGAAAAACTTCCTTTTGTTTGTTTTAAACCTGCTGCCTATTAATTTCATTTGGTGACCCCCCCCCCCCCAGTTCTTATATTGTGGGAAGAAGTAAATAATTTGTCCTTATTCACTTTTTCCACACCAGTCATGATTTTATAGACCTCGATCATATCCCCCCCTTATGTCTTACAATGAGTTAAAAGTATTTTACAGGATTTAAGTATGATTTGTTTCAGTGGTAAAAACTTAGAATTCTGTTTACCTATTTACATAAACAGGGCTTGACGAACCACGGCGAAAGCCGCTCACCAGCCCCGCACTGCGCATGCACAAGAGTCGCAGTGCACACGCGTGTGCCGCTGGTAAATGGGGCGTTGGGCTGAAATCTACTCGCCACGGGCAAGTAGATTCAATAGATTGTTGAGCCCTGTACTACACACACACGTGCACATAGGCGTGCACACATACATTCACTGACTTTTTTAGGGGCATGGAGGAATCTCTCTTGTTGGATCTATGGTTCTTGCATTTCCTTTTATTCCACCCCCACCTGCAAAAACCAATCATGGGAGTGGGAAGAGCAGGATTTAAAACATAGTCCTGCACAGAGGTCTACTTTACAAGCTCAACAGAGGCTGTGGAATTTTAGTGCACTGCATCAATAGCTGCTTTAGGGTGACCAGGACCAGGGTGGCGGGTAATAGGCAGCTGTATAAGAAAACCACCCAAAACTCAGGACAGTCGCTAGAAAATCAAGACATCTAGTTCTCCTAGGCTGCTTTTTTAGCTGTCAGCTGCCCATTGTCATTAAAATCCATTTGACCTGTTACATCGAGCTGCATGCACATTTCAAGGAATATCTTCAGTACATTTTAGCACTACCTGACTCACAAGGGGAAGTGAGGCCAACCACTGTGGGGGAGAGACCATCTCTTTGTTATGTGTTTAGATGGTAGGTAGCCAGTGCACCCTGGACAGGTCCCTCTTTGCAAGGAGCCGTTTCCTATGCCCCTACAGTTTGTTATAAGCTCATTAGTGGAAAAGAGGGGAAGGCAAGTCATTAGATCTGGCATGCTCACATCATGACGACAGCTGGAACTCCGGCTGAATTCCTTATACCAAGTTTGGCCTCTAATATGCCTAGTGGGGCAGCTTGCCAGACTGCAAGCAATGCACCCTGCTGGTGAATCCTTAAGTGTGTTTTAAGGGTCTGAATGGGATGCAGGCACTTCCTCAGTCTTAGGATCTCTATACTCGCTGAGAGTGCAGCCCCTTCCTAAGAGCTTAAACCACAGGGTCAGTGCGCACACTCTGGAATCTGTGCTGACTTGGGGAGCTCCCTAACACACACCCTGCCCTATCATCCCACGAATAGCATGAGACTTCTTGCCCACCTCTTTGAGGGGGTCATTCGTATGATGGGTGTAGCATATAACACACAGACTTTGTAACCTAACACAATATTGTTTTTCAGTAGCAGGAAAAATACAAAGAGCTATAACAATAAACTACATGCATTTATGAAAATGTGCTGGGCTTTTCCCATAACAAAATTCTGGCCCAAACTGGAAAGAATATACTTGCAAAAAAAATGGAATAGTGGGGCGTTGACTTGCATGTGTGAAGGAATGGATGAGGAAAAGCTGGACAAAGGTGACATGCGTTTCCTCTTCCTCTGTTTCCTTACTACTGCAGAGTATATTTTGGGTGTGGTTAGGGTCACCTGCGTCCATCTAGTATTCTTAAGTTACAGTTCATACCATCTGTGTTGAAACACAAAGCTTTTGTCTCCTGGGCCAGTCCATTCCCTTTTACTTTCCTGCCCATCATCTTGGTGTCTGGTCTCAGAGTCCTCCTGCATGAGTCTGGCCTCTGTGTTTGGGAATTTTGCATTATCACAATATCTGCCCCCCGTAGAGAGCTGGTAGAGGGAACTGGTTTCTCTAGGAAATGGTTATGCTTTGGTTTTCTCCTGATAAGAGCTACTCAAGTGTTGGTAGTCTTTCACGATTGGCTATTGTCTCTATTACAGAGGTGCACTTTCAACTTACAAACCATGGTGATTACACAGACAAGATCATGCAATGCCCCTAAGGTGTGGAAAAAGTAAATAAAGAAGCGTTATGTACTTCCCATTACACAAGAATTAGAGGTCATCAAATGAAATTAATAGGTAGCAAATTTAAAACAAAAGGAAGTACTACACACAGCCCACAGTTGACCTGTGGAATTCAGCGGAGGATGTTGTGAAGGCCAAGACTAGCAGGGTTCAAAAAAGAACTAGATAAATTGATGGAGGATAGGTTCATCAATGGCTGTTAACCAGGATGGGCAGGGATGATAGGGACCTTGCATTGGCTACTGGCGGAAGACAGGATACTGGGCTATATGGACTTTTGGTCTGACCCAGTATGGCCATTCTTATGACCTGATTCATGATTTTTGAGCATTTGGGGTTGGCAATACTGTCTCCAACTGCTTAAGATTACTTGGAACCACCTATTCATAATTGGGTCAACTCAGCTGTTTTGGGGGTAAACCAAGTGAGTGCCAAGCCTCCAGTCTGCATTAGTCCTTCCTGTAAGGACTTAAAGTAACTAGGGATGGGGCAAGGGGCAGACCATCAACTTTGTAAATGACATCAAGAAATCAATTTAAAATACGCTATTGGCACAGAAGCTACTCACTGAAGATAAAAGATACCTCTGCTGTCTGCCAAAGGTGTATGCCATAGCATTGTGAATTCCCAGGTAGGAATCACAACCTGTTTGGAGTTTTATCCCCTCTGATCATTTAGCATTACTGTCTATTTTTAACACAATGAAAGGTTCCTGTGTAACATTCAAATTATTGTGTCTCTCTTAATTTCAGTTAAACCAGTCTGTGGCAAAGGCTGGAAGGAGAATTTCCCTGGTTATATTTGCCCTTTTAAGTCCTGGTTAATAAAGGGTTCAAGTGTGTTTACAGAGACAAAATCCTCTCTGCCTTTATGGTGATATGTGCCTGTTTTATCACTTTTGCTTTCCATTTCTCATGACGTTCATGTTCGTTTTATGTATGTGTGTTTTGAAACAGCTAAACAAACAGTCCTTTTACAAGCATGGTAGTCTGTAACCGTTGGTTTTTTTTAAGTCCTTTTAAAAGTAGCAGTGCTTTGTGCCCTGATTTCCAATAAACACGCTCAACAACTGGTCCTAAACTGTTCTGTGCTTGTAAGGGCAGCAGATTACTCATGGGAGGGGAAAGTGAGCATCCCTGGAGAGCTGCACCATGACAGATTATGCAGGTATGCTTTAACCCTTTGCACTTGGGCTAGGAACTGCTGCAGCCCTAGTTCTGAAAGTAGCTGGAGTTAGACCGGCGCCAGTGTGCCCTCTAAGCTGTGCACATGTACTTTCACTCAGGAGAAATGTAATGCTACACAGCCCATTAGCAGAGTAGCCACACCCTTTTGAACAGCTCTGAAAGCTTTTCATTAACTTGCTATTTGTATTATTTTCTCTAGAGTCCGGACACTGAACATAAGAACGGCCAGATTGGGTCAGACCAAAAGCCTATCTAGCCCAGTATTCTGTGTGCCACAGGGGCCAGTACCAGATACCTCAGAGGGAGGGATCACAACAGGTAATCCTCACGTGCTCCCTCCTCTGTCACCTACCTCCAGAGAAAGAGAGCCTAGGCCTCCTATCCTACCGAGCCTGGCTGATAGCCATTGATGGACCTAACCTCCATGAATCTATCTAGTTTTTTTTTGAACCGTTATAATCCTAGCCTTTACAACATCCTCCGCTGAATCCTATAGGTCAACTGTGGGCTGTGTGTAGTTCTAGCCTTCATTGCATCCTCTGGCAAGAAGTTCCACAGGTTCACTGGGCCCTGAGCGCAGAAAAACTTCCTTTGGTTAGTTTTAAACCTGCTGCGTATTAATTTCAGTTATTGACACCCTGCCCCCTTAGTTCTTATAATGTGGGAATAAGTAAATAACTTTTCCTTATTCACTTTTTCCACACCAGTCGTGATTGTATAGATCTCTATCATCTTCCCCTCCCTTCGTCTCCTCTTTTCTTAGCTGAAAAATCCCAGTCTTTTAAGTTCCTCTTCATATGGGACCTGTTCCACCCCCCCCCCCTCATTTTTGTTGCCCTTTGCTGAACCTTCCATGAATACTGTGTCTTGGGAAACTGGGGCCATGACAAAAAAGAAGGGACTAGCCCGGAGCAGGGCCTCTGGTCAGAGCTCGGGAGGAGGGCTAGCGTGGTGGTTACAGGGAGGAGGAGAGACTTGGAGGCAGGAGGTCCCTGGGCTGTATGGGTGGTGGGGGGGAGGGGAGGCGCTTTCCCTCCTATCCTGGGGAGTCTTGCCTCCAGCTGGGCTGCTACAAGCCAACCTAGCGCATGCGCACGAGCGTCAACAGCGAGCCCCAGAAAGCGCATGCGTATTGAGAAACGACCGGGGCGGGGAAAATGTTGACAGTGGCGCATGCGTAGGTTAAAGAAACAGGCCGGGCGGTGGCGCGTGCGCAGTGTGGGCCAAGCGGCGCGTCGAGGAAGGGCATGCGCACTTACAGCAGATGGCATGCTGCTGGCACGCACGCGGGTGGGGCGGCGTCTGCGCAGTCCGGCTAAGCGAGCCACCGCCAGCCTGTGAAGTCGGGGGGCGGGTGCCGCCGGGCTGCGCCTGCGCAGCCGGCGGGAGGCGGGGGGGAGGTGGGCTCCGGCTGGTTGTTGTTGTCCCAGCCCCGCAGGTTCCTCAGTTGACGCCGCGTCGCGCCGCCATGTCCTGCCCCCCGGAGCCGCCGCAGCACAACAACAACAACAACAACAACCCCCGGCTGACGGGGCGCCCGCCGAGCCGGGCCTCAACAGTGAGTGCGCTCCTATTAGCATAGGCAAATGACATGGAAATGAGGAGGGCCCGCGGCGGCGGCGGCGGCCCCTGGGCTGCGCGACCCCCCTTCTCCCCTGTTCGCGGCTGGGATTGGTGGAGAACGACGTCGCGCGAGCTTCTCCGGGCCAGTGGGGTTGCTGGGGAGAGTTGGTTCGGCTGCGTCCGTATGGGAGGGGGGAACGGCATAGATGAGGGGGGCTCTGTGGGGTTGGGGGGCTCCTATGGGTACGTTGGCAGCCTGAGGGCCTTTGGGGTACACTGGGGTGTGGAGGAGGAATGGGGTGTAGGGTATATTGGGGTGTGGAGGAGGAATGGGGTGTAGGGTATATTGGGGTGTGGAGGAGGAATGGGGTGTGGGTATATTGGGTGTGGAGGAGGAATGGGGTATACGGGGGGCTCTACGGTGCGGGATACACTGTGGTGTGGAGGAGATTCAGGGTATTTGGGGGTGCTGTAGGCTGTGGGGGAAGTACACCTGGGTGTGGAGGATGAATGGAATATGTGGAGGGACTCTGTGTGGGGTGTGTGTGCTGGGATGTGGAGGAGGGATAGTGTCTATGGGGTGGTCTATGGAGTTGGGTGTACATTAGGGTGTGGAGGAGTAATAGGAAAAAAAAGTAAGGGCTCAGCGGTTGGAGGGTACACTGGGCTGTGGAGGAGGAATAAGGTGTGGAGGGTGGGGGTTGGAAAGGTCTTATGGTGTTGGAGGATATTTGAATGCTGTGTGTCTGGGTTTTCATATTGGACAGAGGAGGGGAAGTGTACTGTGTACTCTGGGGTGAGGATAAGGGCTGGGAGTCTGCGGGAAGATGACCGAAGGAGAGAGTGTTCAGGAGTTAAAGGGAGATGGACTTGGCTGCGGTCAGAATGGGAGGCAGCTAAAGGGACCATAGGCAGGAGGTTATCTTGTTGTGAGGCTATGCTAATTGGATGGCTGAGTTGAGGTGATATCTGGGAGACCACATTTAACTCAGTATGTTGTTGTGGGTAGGATGCAAGTATAGAGGGTGAGTCAAGTGCAGGAGGGGCATTGGAATTTTAGTAGCAGGGTTAATAACAGCTATGAGGTAAGGGGGTGTAGGGAGAAGCGGATGTAGGAGGTGGTAAAGGAATCTCTGATTTTAGGAGTGAGTTTATTCAGTGATTTGGTATGTAATGGGGAGATGGAGCAGGGTTGTTTTGTGATGGGAATGAATTTATTTAGTGGCTGGTTCTAAGAGCAAGGAAGCGGGGAGGAGCTTTACTGTGGGAATGATTTTATTCCATCGATATCACTGACGTGAGCTATTTTCTTCTGTATACCACATGTATGTCAGCTGCTTTGCTGCATTCCTTTTGTTTGTAGGATAATACTTGTGTGGAAGATTCATGGTTTTATCTAAGATCTCATATTGGTTTAATTGTGTTCATCTCAAAAGCACAGCCATTTAATGTATATTTTGGTTTGCTTTTAAGTGTCAAGGATGCTATGGTAATACAAAATGTTTTAATTAACCATTCTCTCCATCTTAGTTTGTTAAATTATCCATAAAATATATCAATAGGATCAGCTAATTGATCTGTGGTAACTCAGTGGGAAATGTATTAGATCAGGGTAGATTATGCTGGTATAATGACATTGCAATTGCATTTTGTGTCTGGTGACATTGAATCTCTTGTTAATTACAGCAGTGTGTTTCTCTGACTTGTTGGCCTTGAATTACTTGTTCACAAAAATAAATAAATAAAACAAAGACATTGGCCAGATTTTTAGTGCAGTCAACATGTCACAATATAGAAATGTATATTGATGGAATTTCATTTAACTTTTTTGGAAACTTCATCTTAAATTTGGCATGTACAAGTAAATCTAATGTCTATTTCTACAGCTTAAAATTAGTTAATCTGTGACTTGCAAATATTCTTCCATACTTTATTTTTTCCTTTTTCTGATTGGTGTTAATACAGTGACTTGCTGTGTGGGAGATTTCAGTCTCTAAGATAGGAGCAACAAGAGAGGGTTCAATGTAAACATCTAGGTCCTAATTTCGAAATAAACTCTACAGGGGTACATTCCCATTGAAGATAGTGAAGCATCATGCAGGTTCCTGCAAGAGCAGCCCATGGAGATCTCACTCTATGTATTAATTGCTTGGCTAAGTTACTGTTTTTAAAGATGCATGACATTGCTTTTTGAAATAAAAGTGCCGAAGTTTTTTTGAGAGAAATGTCAAATACACAATTTTTAACAAAATGCATACTTTTTGGTCATTGGTTAAAATTTCAGGAGAAATAAAGTGCCAGTCCTTGGTGTGGTGCTTCAAGCTACAAATGTGACAAAATGAAATATTCTCCCATAGGGGAGTAATATTACCATGTGGGAAGGTTAGTTTGGGGCTGAGAAGCAACATTTTTGATTTGGTTAATCTAGTATCAAATATTTTTCTAATATAATGTTGCTGCTTGTGCTCCCAGGTCCAGTAGAACAGCCAGCCAGTGTATTTGGATCTTTAAGCAGAGGAAAAGGGAGTAGTCTTGATTTCCAGAAATTACTTTTGTCCATTACTTTGAAGTTGTATTAATGGATTTCAGAGGATTCTGTATCCAGTCCATGTGAGCCAGAGGAAGAGTTTATAACACAGGGTCTTTGAGAGGATTGTGAGGCACCTTTTCAAACACCAATTTGTGGCTATTCCTGAGTCCTGTATTGGACATGCGTGTGAGACGATGTTTAAGCTTAATACCAGAATTCCTTGACACTCATTAAACATGTCTTGACTCATCAGAGTTTAGTGGTCAGATGGAGAATTAGCAACGTGCAACTTGTCATGTAAACGCTCTCTTAGACCTTTCTTTTGATGGGAGGAGTATTTAATCATGTTTTATCTTGTTTCTTCTAATATGCCTTTAACACAACTTTAATCTAAATACCAAATTCCTCAATTTAGTATAAATTGTATTAAGCTTGTGTTTTGTAGTCTAGGCTTAAGGGACAGCTGAGTCCCAATTTACTGCAGGCAAAGTCTGTTGCAATCAATTCTGGTTAATCCTCTACTGCAATCTAGGGATGTTAAATATTGGTTAATTGAATAGTCGAATAACCTCATGAATTTTAGTCGACTATAGTCCCCAGAGGCGAGGCCAGCAGCCATTGTATCAGAGAGTACGTCTACACTGCAACACGATTTCGAAAGAACTAGCGCTATTCCGAAATAACTGTCTGCTGTGTAGATGCGGATTAAATTATTTTGGAATAGTGTCAAAATACTGTCAAGCTGGAGGATGACTTACTCCAATTCCTGTAACCCTCATTGTACAAGGAACAAGGGTAATCAGAAGAAGAGTGCTCTATTTCGAAATAAGTGCTGTGTAGACGCTCCCTATTTCAAAATAAGCTATTTCGAAATAAGCTATTTCAAAGTAAGCTACGCAATTGACACAGCTCAATTTGCGTAGCTTATTTCGAGTTAAACCCTGCAGTGTAGATGCACCCAGAGGCAGCAGTGCAGGGTGCCAGTTAATCAACTACACTATTACATCAGTTAATCAACTACACTGTTACATCCCTACTGCAATCCCAGGCTTCCTCTCTGATCAGCTACTAGACTTCATCCACCAGGTTAACCTTACAAGAAGTGGCCTACCTTATTTATGTTTACTGCCAGACTCCAGTATTCCTGCCTTAATTCCTTTCCTGTGTGCTGCTGAAGTCTGCTGCACAACATCAGGGAGGTGGCTGGGGGGAGGTTGAGCGTGAAAAGAAATTCCTCTTTTACCTCAATCATTATAGCTACAGAATTTCAGAAAAGGAAGACCATATTTCAAGAAATATGCAGGACAGTAGGCCAACCACCTTCCAATATGAAATCACTAATATCTGTGGAAAAGCACGCTGCAGCTGCAATGAGGGAATTGGTTAGTTCAGATAGTGACATGTCAGATGGAACCCAAAATTGTTACTGAGCAGCTACGGGTCTTCCTTTTCTGAAATTCTGTAGCTACTGCAGATTATCCCAGGTCTGAAATAGAGTAGTCTCACCAGTCCATGCTGATTGGTCTGACCTAAAATTGCCTTTCTATGGCCCTTCATTGGCTAAGAAGCCAGACATCCAACTGATAAACGGGCTCCAGATCATCTTGCGGGGTGCTCTGATAGTTGCAGAAACTCCATCACTTTCTCATGTGAGGAGAAAGATTGGCCACTCAAATTTCAATGTTTTAACTCCCTGGAATGTACAAAATAAACAGTAGTATCAGTGTCTCTCTTCTCCTCCCCCCCACTCCTTCCCCTATCGGCCTCAAGCAGGAGCTCACAGATGTGCGAGACAGAGGCACCCTAACTGCATCTTCTCTGTAAGACTCCAGGTATCAACACACTGTGTATGTGAATATTGCCATCAGCATCTCCAGACTGGGAGAAGTTCCTGTTTACTAAAGTTTAATGGAGAATTTCATAGCATATGGAAGAGTTGACCCACTGGTTCTATGACACAAGTTCTGGAACCAGAAAAGAAATGTTTGGAATGTGACTACTCCCAGAATGCATATGGATTTGTACATGGGCAGTGTGCATTCATCCATAATTTATCACCCATAGATGCCACTCTTCAAGATCTGTCCTACCATAAAATTGTTATAGCTTATGTGATTGAGCCCAACACCTGTCTGAACACAGGCTCTAAGCAAGTCCACAAAGCATGATTAATAATTAATTGCTTAATTTTACTTAAGTAACATGAGTTGCATACTTCTGACTTTTTAACCAAGGTAGATGTACTTTAAAAAGTCAATGGTAGTGATATTCCCAGGGGCAAGAACTGACTCCCCATTTAAATTTCAACTTCACTTAAAATAAAACACTAAGCAATAGTTTGTATGCTCAGGATTAAACTTAGTTTAGTAAATTTTTAAAATGAATTAACAGTAGCTTCTACTGTATCCCTACCAATTCTTTAGGTTTTCTAGTCTCCCTGTTCCTATTTTTATAATGTTGTTTTCCTCTTCCTCAGTTGATGTCAAAAGTTCACATAGATTGGGGAACTTGACATTTTCCTGGAATAGAAGACTTAGCTGGCATTTCCCAGGTTCTTCAGGGCATGGAGCTGGCAGTTTGGGGAGTACAGGAATCAAGGCAGGGCCTTAGGGATGTCAGATGCTTAGGGCAGGAGGCCAGGGGTATGTAAATTGCAGGAGTCAGGATGGGGGGGTTGAGGGGCTCAGGAGTAAGGATGTTAAGGACTAGTCGACTAGTCAATTCCCCCCGTCCCCCACCGCTGCCTCTATCAGATAGAGGCAGCAAAGCGGGGAGGGGAAGAGCGGGTACTTCAAAGTGGCAGTGCCGCATGGAGCCGTACCATGGCATTCCAAAGGGGCAGTGCCACAAAGAGCCTGGGATCAGCTGTGTGGTGCTGCCCCTTTGAAACACTGTCACAGCATTGCAAAGCAGCAGAGCTGTGTGGAGCCCAGGGTCAGCTAGGGATTCCCTAGCTGACCCGGGGCTCCCTGTGGCATTTCCACAGAACCCGGAGTCAGCTGGGGAGTCCCAGCTGATCCTGGGCTGTGTGTGGTGCTGCCGCTTTCAAATGCCACGCAGAGCCCGGGGTCTTCTGGGGAGTCCCTAAGTCCCCAGCTGATCTCAGGTTCCACGGAAATGCCACGTGGAGCCCGGGATCAGTTGGGGAGTCCCCAGCTGATCGCGGCTCCGCGTGGCATTTCAAAGCGGCAGTGCCGCATTGATCCCGGGGTCAGTGGGGGACTTGGAGTCCCTGCTGACCCCAGGCTCCATGTGGGCGATTCCACTTTGAAATGCACGAGAGCCCTAGCGGGGGCTCTCGTACATTTCAAAGGAGGAATGTGAAAGTGCCTATCGACTAGTCGAGTAGTTGATAGAAATTCCATTGACTGCTCGACTAGTAAATTAATAGTTATTTAACATCCTTACTCAGGTGAAGTGGCTGGGTACATGGGGTATGAGAGTGAGATGGTGTAAGGAGGTGCATAGCACAAGGGGGTGAGGGGGGCAGAAGTCAGGGCAGGGAGTTGGAAGAAGAGGGAGCTCAGGGGTGGGGTTGGCCACAGGCTTCTTCCCAGGGCAGCAGGGTCCATGCACCCTACTCACCGGCTTGTTTTTGTGGGCTGGCAGGGGCTTTCTCTCCAGCCTGGGGCGGGGTCAGTAGTTTCTACAACAAAGTACTTTGCAATATCCCAGCGGCATAGTTCTTCAGACGAAATAGGCTGTACTCTGAATGTGAATATAGTCTGAGATGAGCTTTAAAAAGGTATAAAATGAATTGCTTGAGCCATCTAAAGCAAAAGCAACACCAAATGTAAAATTATTGCACCAAAGAACAGGATTTTATGCCAAAAAAACCTTAATTTGTGTCAGCTTATGCCAACTTTCTCAATTAATTTACTCGGGTAAAAAGAAAATTGTCTGTGTTCTCAAGTGATGCAGATGAGTTTGAATAAAATCCACAGTTGCATTTGAATGGGCAATGATAAAATAGGTTTCCAAAATATCCTAACTGAAATCTCTTACCACTTAATGTACTGGTGAAATGTTTTATGTTAAGTTGCATTTTAATTTTAGTACTGTCTGCAGATGGAATTATGTTCTTCTATTTTAATAGTTTAAAGCATAGATTTCCAGTACTAATATGATGCATATAGCTCTTCACTCCAGCTGAGATCCTATAGTTAAAACTCAGGATGTTAATTAGCAATTAATTTACTAGTTGAGTATTCGATGGAATTTCCATCAACTACTTGACTAGTCAATAAGCCCTTACGCGTTCCACCTTTGAAATGTACACAGATCCCAGCGACGGCTCTTGTGCATTTCAAACTTGGACATCCGCATTGAGCCCAGGGCCAGCAGGAAGTCCCGCTGACTCTGGGCTCCACGCAGGTGCTTCCGCTTTGAAATGCACAAGAGCCCCCGCTGGGGACTCTTGTACATTTCAAATCTGGCGGTCCTCATGGAGCTCGGGGTGAGCTTGGGAGTCCCCCAGCTGATCAAGGCTCCATCCTGCATTTCAAAGCAGCAGTGCTGCACTGAGCCTGGGATCAGTTGGAGAGTTCCCAGCTGACCCCTGGCTCCATCCAGCATTTCAAAGCGGCAGCACCACTTGAAGCCTGGGATCAGCTGGGGACACCCCAGCTGGCCCTGGGTTCTGTGCAGGGCTGCCGCTTTTAAGTACCCCCTTCTTCTCCCCCTCCCTTGCTGCCTCTATCTGATAGAGGCAGCAAGGGGAAGGAGCAACTAGTCAACTGGTCCTTTACATCCCTAGTTAAAACTAGCTGAAGAACAGAGACAGGGTGAATTACAATATATGTAGACTTAAGTGTAGTGCTTAGCCTATAAATCTTCCCTGCAAAAATAGGTTTAACTATGAGTTACGTGAAAACAGTCAGCTATGTTAGTAATAATTATTTGGAGAGCCCTGCATGGATATAAAATTGGTATCCAAATCTGCAAAAATGATCTGCAGATATCTGCAAATTTCATGGTTCTAGATACAAATTTTGTATCTGCATTCATATCTGCAAAAATGATCCACAGATATTTCCATATCTGTGGATGCAGATACAGCTTTTGCTGCTTGTATCTGGAGATTTGCAGGGCTCTAATTATTTGCACTACTCAAATTAGAAAATGGTAAACTAAAAATGTCATGATTTAGACTGTAAAACAGCCATTTTCCTTCCACCTCAAAATATTACAGTGAGAATCCCAGTTTTCCCACATATCTAGAATAAACAGCGGAATGTACATGTGAGCGTACAAACATCAACTCCAGCAAAATATAGCAAACTTAGTTGCATAGCATACAGATAGTTCATACTTTCATAGCATGGTTCTTTAAATTTGTGGGAAAATAAGGGGCCTGCCTCAAGGAGCTGATAATTCATAGATCTGTGAATGTATAATCTAAATTGGTTTAGGGATGTTGACCCAACGTTTTAACAGGTTAACTGATTAAATAGGAGCTGGACAGGGGATTGTTCCAGCCCAGCTGCAGAAGCACTCCTTCTTTGGGGCTCCCGCTCCCAGCTCTCAGATCCTGTCTGGGACAGGACAGGCTTCCTGCAGACAGAGCAGCCCCAGCCTGCGGGGCGCCCGGGCCCGCTACGGAATGGCTGTTTCAGACCAGAGCAGCCCCTGTCAGTGGCACATGGGGAGTTACTCCAGCCCTTACCAGTTAACTGGAACCTGTAAGCATCACTTGTTAACCAGTTACCATCACCCTTAACCTTTCACATCCCTAGATTGGATATATCCCAGTTATTGAAACTCTGATGTAAGGGGTAACAAACAGTAATGGAGAGGAGACTGGCACTGGACAGCCAGCTGAAAGAAGTGAGATTTGTTTGGGAAGAAGAAAAGGAGATTGCTTGCCATCTGGCTAAAGGGAGATTATTCCAAGCTGATGGGGCATTGTGGGGGAAAAGGCATGAAATTGTAAGTGGGGAAGAACAAAGGGAGTATTAAAGAATGGAATTTGTTTGGTTTGGTGGGGTCGGGAGGTAGAGTGAAGTTATGAAGCTATGTGGTGTGGATTTGGAGCTTAAACATGATACGTATGAAGGGATGCCTGTTAGGGGATTTTAAAAAATAGTGTGAAGGAGGAGAATGACTTTTATTATTTCTAGTTACTCAAATCAAGACTATTAAGTTGAAGATTTTTAAGTCTGCAGTTAACTTAAGGGAATGAGGGGAAAAGAAACCTGACATTCTTGTCTTCTCTGTTTGTTTATGCACATTTTTTTCTGCCATCACTGGGTGTTATCTGAATTCACCATGTTCATATTCTTTCTGCATGTAAGTGATAAAACATTAAGTGAGGTTTTCGTTTCACTGCTTTTAAAGACCCATTTGGCTGGCTCAACAGGTTCCTGGGTGGAGTTACAGATGAACGGCAATGGCAATAGCACCGATAATGCCAGTGGGAAAAATGGAGGCCTGGAACATGTCCCATCATCATCCTCTATTCACAATGGAGACATGGAAAAAATTCTTCTGGATGCCCAGCATGAATCAGGACAGAGTAGTTCAAGGAGTAGTTCACACTGTGACAGGTAAGGAAACACAGCCATATCACGTCTCTTGAACTACTCACTTTTCCATGTGTTATGTGATGCAGTTTCCATTCTTGATGCTTTAATCAAGGACAGCTTTTATTAGCTTTATATTTCTGCATCTATGAGTCAGCCAAAGTGCCATATGGAATACTTGCTGAATCTCACTAGCTTTAAACTGTGTAGAAAGTTGGTTTGTTTGAAAAACAAATAGTTGTTAAAATAAAACAAAAAACAGGAATAAAACAAATTGCATCAACATCAGTGTCAAATCTCTTATTAGCGTTGTTCAGTGACGCAATAACTGGTTCATGATCATTTAAAAGAAGGTAATAGGTAAGAAAAAGGATCCTATGACTGAAAATTGTATTCACTGTGGTGAAAATGTAATAAATTGCCTTTGAAAAACTGATAAAGTAACTTACTCAGTGTTATCTGTATACTGTGTGTCCAGGCAAGAATAAATACACAACAGTGATAGAATAGACTACAAGCTGATAATTCCTCCTCCTCCTCCTCCTCCTCCTCCCACAGACAAGGTACTGGGGAGGAAAAAAAAGTATTTTTATATGAAAAAGCCCTTTTACTTTTTGCCCTTAAAGACAATATGTATTTATTAATGTCAGATAAAATAATCTTGGCTGTCATGTCAAAGAAAGAGAGAACCCTTAATGTTTCACTGTAGTTCTCCCTCAGAATTTGTTGGAGTGTTAAGATGCCTTGGGCATCCCTTTCCTTTTTTCTTGTATTGCTGGACAAATGCTCGCTTCTTGCTGTATCAAGTACATAACATTTATATCAAGCTAGATCAGATGTACAGTGAGTCTGGATGGAACGTGAAATTAACTCGGTAATTTTATTATTAAATTATCAAGCGTAATGAACAAGAAGAGTTTAAAAAAAAAAAGATTTCTTAAAAAAAAAAAAAACCCTACTCCCTCACTAAAAATCAAACCATTTGCTATACCTTTGTCTCTGAGAAATCAAAAGCTGCCACTAACTTGCATAGTTTGTTGTCACTTTCCAGTTCAACTGGAAACATTTGCTTGGTAGTGGCTGTAACTTTTTTGTTTTCATTCTTAGCAAGGTAAGGACTTTCTTTCCACCCACACCTTTAATTCCTCCAGAATTTTAAATTTAAATACTGTCAGATTAAAAAAATCTCAGATGAAGACAAATTCCGTTCTTTTTTCTCAGCCTGTAGCATAAAACATTTGTAGAAAGGAGTGATATTGGCTGTAAGCCACCTATTGAGTAGTTTAAAGGAAAAGTCTTGATACCAGTGTAATTTGCTATTTTTATTCATTATCCATCTTTTTAATGAGCTAAAATCAGTTTAAACAAGGGTGTCTAGAATTTTGATGCAATCACATCTTCTCTCTGCATCACACTATCATCCTGATTTTAAGTTTTCTAGCATTTCTCCCCATCTGGATTTGAATGTTGCTAATGGGTTTCTCTTTAATAAAGTGTACTCAGGTTTTAATATTGAAAATAAAAGTATTTATTCCTTTGGCTTAATTTACTAACTAACTATTACAAGAGATTTTGGTGTGTCACATAATGCCTCCTCGAGGAATTCCTTAGTGTACTGTGCAACCTCGTTCAGAATTTCCTCCTGTAGATACAGTCACTACAGCAGCCACTTTTAAAGCAGCCACTTTTAAAATACCCGTAAAGTTTTATTCAAACTCTTATTAGGGAACCACCTTTTCGGTAACCAGATTTTGCTAGAGTGTTGGGTGACTGTTTAAGGAGGTTAATTTTACTATAGATCAGTAAATGTCCGAGTGATCTAGCAACAGTAGCAATGTATTGCCTCACAGAGGATGAGAGTATGGGACTCCATTTTGGTCTTTTGTGCCAGGGCTGGAGTTACAGCGGAATCAATGTGCTGATTCTTCACATCACTTTCTGATTAATGAAAAGTAGTTGGTGGGGGGAGGGCAGGAAATGGGAATAAAATAGGAACAAACTGGAAATATGGGAAATCTCTGGAGCTTGGAGGATTTTTCCTTGACAGATGTAATGATATTAAGGATAAAAGAATCTTTGTTTTTCATTTCCAATTTTCTACATACAAGTTACAGATATAATTGAACTAATAAACTGATACTTAAGAAATCCCAAAGTGATAGTAACATCATCATTCTTTCCTTTAGCCCTTCCCCTCAAGAAGATGGACAGATAATGTTTGATGTGGAAATGCACACGAGTAAGGACAATAGTTCCCAGGTATTTTCTCCAATAAATTCTGAAGTACATGACACATTGTCTAGGAGAGCAATGTTTAAGGCTCAGTATTGTCTGTTGTAAATAGACAGTTTCATATCAAGATGAGGTAAAAAAAAAATAGTGAAGCATGCTAGAGGGCTGAAGTCAAATATTTAAAATTGCAAACTTTGTTCCATGCTTTCATGGATGGAGAACAGAAATCAAATTCATTATGTACTTTAAAGGAATAAGAAATATACAGCTTTAAACTGTTAATGTCCAGCAATGCATTATTAATGTAGTATGGAAACAGCTGAGTATCCAATAATATTCGTGGCCTTCAATTCAGTACAGGTAAACTCTACTTATTGAAAACCCGTTTATTCAAAGTCTGGAAATGTCCTTTAGTCTTTTGGAATAATGGTACTTACTTGTATTGTGCCATATTCTTTGTACAGTATCATTTAAAATCAAGGAAACATTTTGACTAGAACTGTGTAAACAAAATTATGTATTCTTGCTTATTGTAAATATTTGATAAATCATTAAAGCTTTTGTATAGTTAAAGTTACCTACTTTTTAATAAACAGAAGGAGAAAGTTATTTGTGTTTAAATTCAAGTAGTGGGGAAGAGAGGAAAAGTCTAGTTACAGTATTTGTTGTATTTATAAAACTTGGACTTCATAAAAATTGAAATTTCAAATTTTGAGTGGGAGAGACTATCAAGCACCAATCCTGAATTTGAAATAATGTTATTGAATGTATGTATGGTAGTAAGTTATCAGTTGTCAGGGCTACTGCCTAAGAATTCAAGTTAGCCATTCCATAGTTAGTCAGCTCACAATTCTTAGTAATGTGAACAACACCAAATGGAGGGAATTTACTGCTGAACTCTTGGTTTGGTCATTTTATGAATATGCTGCCTTTAGCTATACAAGTTGAGACCAATAATAGAAGAATGAACTATGCATCACATTTTTGTCAGAGGATGGCCAAACAATAGGATTGTCACCCCACTGTAGCCCTAGAGAGACCTCTACCACCCTGAGTGAGTTCCTTTGCCTTTGTTTTGTTGATCAGGGTTGCCATCTCCCTATTACAGTTCAGTGCGGATCCCTTTTTTCCACTTGTTTTGGTGCCTCTTTCAACTAAGGTAGTCCCAAGTGGCATAATGTAACCTTGCTAAAGGCTGAATTTGGTCTGAGGCTCTCATTGAATTCAGCAGGGAGAGGACAGCATGGGAATGTAACACAAACAGCTGTAGGCTTGGCAGTTCATGGCCCTGGCTCCTCTGGGCTTCTGCATCAGTTATAAAGTAAAGAAAATTGTTTGAGCCTTGGCACCTCTTTCATTACAAATCAAGCACTGCAGACGGCTGTCCTTTCATGAGAGGGAGGCATTAATCTCTGCGGCAGGGACTACAGTGCTTGTACAGTGCCTTCAGTAGTTGGATCCAGAACTAGCTATGGTCTACTTCAATATACATGTTAAATAACAGTAGTAAAATACCAAACGAGAGATTTGTTTGACATTGACAGTGGTAAAATGCCTGAAAGACTATTTAAAATATTTTTGTACAATTTAGACAGAAATACTGCACTTTTAATTTGATTACATTTGATTTAAGATTTGCTAAAGTTTTAGTGAACATTTAAAATATTTTATGCAACCCTAGCTTACTCAGGTTATTGTTAAAATCATCCTTTCAATTGTTCGTCTCTCTAGTTTGTAATATATATTTAAATATCATTACAGTGAAATTGCTTAAGTATTTGATAAAATACATTTATCAGAGACACAACAACATCAGTGGACCAAAATAAACTTTTGATGTAAGAATGCCTTTTCAGTCTTCGTTGCCTTTCTCTTCCCAACCCCAACATATGCAGAAACAGCCCAATAGAATGAATATTACCAACATCTGCTACTTATTTTCACACTGCAGTTGATGCTCTTAAAATTAATACCATGAAGAATAGCTGATAAGTGTTGTTACAGGGCATGTCCCATGTATATTTTCAGTCTGAAGAAGAAGCAGTAGAAGGAGAGAAAGAGGTGGAAGTTTTGAAGAAAAGTGCTGACTGGGTTTCAGACTGGTCGAGTAGGCCTGAAAACATTCCTCCCAAGTGAGTTCAACCCTTTACTAATAACCAGTCCTTCTGTAAGAAGGAAAGAAGAATCATGCTGCATATATATGGAATTATTCTGACTATCGAAATAGGATCATCACAGAAAAAATATTTTAAAGACTTGGGTCTTCCTTGGTGGATAGTATAAAGCCAATAAACATTGCAAAAAATGTAATAGCATAACAGATCCTTTTACTGAAAGCAACCCAACAATAAGCTTAATATGAAGTTACTTTTTCCAATATCAATAACAATTCTTTACTTGCTAGAGCTTGGTATCTGGAGCTAGCATTGTTTAGTAACGGCTTACTGACTGGTGTGGTGTTGTAAACTCTGCATCCTGGTTTCTGCGTCTGTAAAATAAGTATAATGCTCACTGACGCCATATGGACACAAGACACGCTTATCAGGCTTTGATACTCCTGAATGGAAAGCACCATTTGAGTGCAAAGTGTTTGTTAAACTGCAGGATGCTTTCCATATCTGGGAGAGTTTTACGTCCCTGCTTGAAGCAAAAATGTGGCTATTACTAAGAAAGTCATGCATTGAAATGCCCTCTTCCAGACCTGCTTGTCTGTTCAGCTTTTGCTCCTTTTGTCTTTGTTCTTGAGTGAATGGTCTCTCCTCACTATCTTATATCTCTCTTAGGTCCCTCTTCAATCTGACTTTTTCCCTGCTTATTTCACGTTGAAAAAATCTGGCAGAGTTCTATGCAGTTCTGAAATATTCCTGTTTGTTTTTCCTCTTTCAGGGAATTTCACTTCAGACATCCTAAACGTGCAGTATCTTTAAGTATGAGAAAGAGTGGTGCTATGAAGAAAGGTGGCATTTTCTCTGCAGAGTTTCTTAAGGTTTTCATTCCATCTCTGTTTCTATCTCATGTATTGGCTTTGGGACTGGGGTAAGTACAAAGACTAATTTTAAACTTTGCATCTTTATTGTTTGCATACTTACTGAAGTTACTAATCCAAGAAAGAGCACAATAAGAATGACCAGATCATTTTGACATGGTGCTGATACATCAAATATATTTGAGAACTAGGGAGAACTCCCTTTGTAGTGACACATTTATTTATTTGATTGTAGGGTAAGTTTGAGATTGAATGTTCATGCATTCAGAATGCACAGATTGTCATGAAATCCATGACCTCAAGTTGACTCTTAAAACCTATTGCAAATAACATTTGCAGTGTCCCGTTACATGACCTACTTGTTCATTTGCTTATTCCATTCAGATTCCTTAGACTATAGTGTAATAAAAGGAAAATAAGAACAAACTAAACATAAATATTATAGTCATTTTTCTTTTTTGCTCCAAAGAAAATCTGTGTTACATCAATGTTCCAGACCCATGTGAATAGTACATTTTACTGCAAGCTCTCACTGATTCTGAGTGGCTAGCAGTACTGCAGTTGCATGACGGTACTGAAAGTAAGGGTTTGAAAGTGGAAACATAGCACTGTGTACCTATCTTGCAATATTCACTGCTGAATTTTTAAATAGCCCAGCAATGCTTTTAGTATTTCTGTAATTAGAAGTGAAAGAGTAGTCTTATGATCTTACGTTTGCAGATATCTATCTCATGTCCCCTTCTGTTGGGACCAGAGAAATGTACTCTTAAAATGCCACATTTTAGTTTTTATTTAACTTCTAATTCAATTATTTCTTGCAGAATTTTCACTCTGACCTTAACATATTCTTGAAAATGATTTTTTCCTTACCCTGGTTATTGGCGAACCTAGCCGGATAGATAATGTGAAAAGAAAATATTTGTCTTATAGCAAAAATGTATATCTCTGTAATAAATTAAAGGTGTTACTTAGGTTTACTTGTTAGAGATCTGCCTTTTTGTAAGCTCATAACACTCAAAAGTTGTAAAGCATGTGTTAATTTTTTTCTTTCCGTGTGGTTTAAATATTTTTTTGTATGTATTTTGACTAGGATTTTCAAAGGCACTTCAGGGAATTAGCCTCCTCCTATTGAATTTCAGTGGAATTAGGGTACCTGTATCCCTTGGGCTCTATTGGAAATCTCAACCTTTGTAGTTAGGTGTTTAGATGCAGACATTTTTATATAAGAGAAAGGGCGGGGGTGTTATGGAAGAACATCACAAAATGGAAACTATTGACAAGGGCAAACTAGAACAGTGACGTGAGCAAAGACTGTTGTGATGGGAACTGTTTCCATGAAATACAATGTTTTATGTTTGTTTCAGCATCTACATTGGAAAACGACTGACCACACCTTCAGCCAGCACTTATTGAGAGAAGCAGAGTACAAAACTTGGAAATCCATGTGACCTGTGAAGATGTTATAGTCACATTAGTACATTTGAACTTGAGATCATTTTAAGCATGACCCCAGTCCCACCCTTTCTTTACATATCCAGGTTCCAGTAACTCTTGGAATTCAGTATTGTATTGGAACTCTGAGATGTTTGACTACCCACCTTCTCTCCCACCATTTGGCCTGCAAAACACGTCAGTTGCCTAACAGACTTTACAATTGTCTATTCATTGCAAGGGCTTCTTTCAGTATAAAATTCCACCAGCAGATTATAATTTTATTAGTAATGCTGTTGCCTCCTCTAGTACAACCTGACTTAAATCTGCAACTGCTCATGGAATAAATGTTGACTGTTTAACAGTAGCTAATCTCTTCAAACGAAACTAAAATTTGGTTAGGGTAAAAGTGAGTCTTTGTTTTTAGAAACCTGTTGGCTGTAAATCAAAGTAAAAAATCATTGGCAATAAAGAATAAATACATATTAAACCCAGCTTTATAGGCAATTTACTCAACCCCCTATTTTAGTCATAACTTTTAGTTTGCAGGAGGCAAAGACTGCAAAAACGTAAGGCAGGTTAATAACTTAGTCATCAGCATATTTTAATACTAGATAATTGTCGTAATCTTGTCTTTTCTATGAAGTAGGCTCCTTGTTTCTGCTAGGAAGATCTAATGCCTACAAGACTTTAGAGGAATTGCTTTGTTTGCACGTGAAGAAGCTTTTATTTTCCTTTAGCTTTTTCCTTACAGGAAAAATTTAAATGTAAAAGTTTTCCTTTATAAAAGCAGATTGAATGCAAATATTTTTGGTGTATTTAGACTCCATGTAAAAAGGGGAATCTTCTGAAACCACCTACAGTTATAAAGTTGTGGTAGTTTCAGCAGCTACTCAAAGCATTTGACCTGCCTGTTGGGAACAATCTTGCAGTTGTGTAAAGAAGCACAAGTTGCAAATCTCTGAAATGTCTCCTTTAGAGAAGTTTTCAATATTCCCATTTCTCATTGTTTACTATACAGTCTCCCTTTGGGAATAACGTAGATTCTAAGGTCACTAGTGATGTTTCATGTAGCTAGATAGAATTCTCACTAGTGTTTAACTTTTATCTTTGGGAACACTTGTCTTGTCCTCCTTCAGTAACACCTTTTTTCAAAATGTGAAGCTTTAGTACCAAATTGTTATAAAGTATTAGGACCTAGCTCTGTCCTTAATTAGATTTTACTGGATTTCAAAACATGTAGCATGACTCTGAAGGATAGAATCTGTTTTTATACATGTATAAGTATAAATAAATATTATATAGACTTTAATACTAAATATTTAGGGAACCAATATTAATTTTAAAACTAGCAAAATCTCATTTAAATGGAATAGGCTGACAGAAGTTAAGAAAATCTGGTAAGTGAGTTTGAAAGAAACAGCTGTCTTACATTTTCTGCTTGCGTCAGATATCTTTGCCATACCAAATCAGAAACTAGTTCAAGCTTGGAGGCTAATTCCTAGTTGAAGTTTGCTTTAAAAAAGGCACCTGAGGAAGCAAAGAGCAAAGTATGACATCCATTTCTAAAATGTGTTCATTTTATTCTCCACTTCTTGTAGCCTTTAGGAGAAAGTTAGTAGGTTTTAAGACAAGTCCAGGGTGAAAGGATAGTCGAGCCATTCTGTTTAGATGTTGTTTTTTCTTTTAATCTTGAATATTAGTAGCACTTGAATTATCTACAACCACGTATTTATTTCAAGCATGGGTACTGGGTTTTGTCCAGACATGTGGAATTAAAAAGTGGCAAGGCTGTTGTTATTATCAATCACCTTATTTTAGAGACCGAAATAAAATGGAAAGGTGAGAGAGGCTAGTATACTTTATTAGTACTAATTATAGCACCTTCTTTTGTATGAAAATTGGAATAGTGGAAAAATATATTTATATTAAGTAGGGAATACCTTGATTTAAAAAAAAATCCACACCATCCATATTAGAGTGATTCATCTGCAGAACACTTGATACATTAATGTGTTACAAGCTTGTAACTAGAGGATAAACACAGCTGTGTTCTAATATTCCAAGAAGCTGTGAGATTAAAAATTGTTCCTGGAAAATATTACTGAAAACTGAATACCTGATCACTGTAGCACTTATCATACAATGATACAATGCAGTATTTATTGACACCCTAATATAAGCTTGGGATGGAAGTCTACAACTTTTAATTTTACAATGAACCGAAAAGATTGTTGTATAATTTGAAAAGGGGTTTTAGCTATTGATAGTTGAAGTTTTGTTAAGATAAATGTTGTTTAAAAGCTTTATACCTGTTTACAGTTTTGAAAAAAAATACAGGCTTCATTTTTCTTATGTTTAGTGAAAACTGGCTTAAGATATTTGTAAATAGGATCAAGCAAAAATACACAAACTTGCACATTAAAAAAATGTGTCAAGCTAACTTAACTGTAGCAAGCACATACTCTGTTTTGAAAAGTAAAAACTTAAGACTCTGTTAGAAATTCACATTTTTAAAATGATCTGTTTGTTGAAATTATTGAAGTTAACTGAGCCAAAGTGATTATGCATCCTTCATATATTTAGTTAGCACTTTGTAATATCATATACAGTTTACAGTACGTGTATAAGTTGTAGCTATAAACATTTTGTGCCATTAAAGCTCTGAGAAACCTGTGTGTAAGATCACTTTGTACCACATCCTTTTTTTCTTCAGGGAAGATGAATAATTTTATGCCACTGCTTGTTTATGAAGTACAGTAGACTTCCGATAATCCGGCACCCTTGGGACCCAGAGAGGTACTCCGGCGGGGTGCTGTGACAAGTCTGCCAGGACCCGCACTGCGCGGGGGGGTTGGCGGGAAGGGGCGAACCCTGCGCCATGTTGCGGGGAGGGGGCGGAATCCCCGTGCAGCCGGCTTGCAAGCGGTGGAGACGAGGCGAGAGGCAGGCAGCTGTTTAAGGCTGGCGGGTCGGCGGGGAATGCTGCCTGCCTCTTGCCTTCTCGCTGCTGCCGCTGCTTACAAGCCAGTGGCTGAGTTTCCCCGCTTGCAAGCCGGCTGCGCGGGGCTTCCACCGCCTCCCCGCAACACGGCGAAGAGTTCGCCCCTCACCGCGCTGTTCCCCGCTGACACACCCGCCTTAAACAGCTGCCTGCCTCTTGCCTCCTCTCCACTGCCGCCTCTGGGCAGCTCCAATTGTCCGGCTGGCCGGAGCACTTCCGGGTTCCAGTTGATGCCGGACTATCAGGAGTGCCGGACCACTGGATGCCAGACAATTGGAGTTTTACTATAATAGCTGTATCATGAGTTAAATGAACCAAGAAGTTTACTTCATTAGAGAGGGATCATTTTTACTGAGTTATAAATAGAATCAAGTTCTTATGCTGAAAAGTAATTAAAATATGGTCTTTGTCAACAATGTTCCCTCTAATCTTTTCCATCCATGTGCAGAATAATGTTATGTGCACTGAGGCATCTGTGAATGTGCACCACCAGTAGAAACAAAACACCTCACTTTGGGTTCTTTGTTAATCAGCTGGGTGGTATCTGAATCTTTTCTGAGCAGCCGCACAAGCGCACAGCTTACAGGGAACATTGCTTGTCAGCCATATTCACTACTTCCATCCTCTCCCAGCACCTTGATCTCCTATACCAGGAAGACTGTGGTACTAAAAGTAAGAACAGTGTATTGTGCTTTTTAAGCTCCATTGTCTACCGAGCTGTATTTCTAAGATCCTCCTAATTTAATCATAAATGCAATTTTAAGAGTTGTAGCTATTCCTTGTTCTAAGTCTGTAGAACTATGACGTTTTATACCAGCTAAGTGTCTGCCCTTACATAATCTTATCACTTACCTTTAGGGTGTCAAAGTATTGGAGAAGCTGAAAAGTGTGTGTTTACCTACATACATTTTAATAGCAGTTTTTGTGGCTCATTTATTTCCTACCTAATTTTTTTTCTTGTTTAATGCAAAATTTCTTTAAAAAGTTTAAGAAATTAAACATCAACTTTTCAAAAGCACCTAATTCACGGAGAGGCCCCCCAAAATGTGTATTCAAAAGTACTTACGATTTGACTTTCAGTAACACTTGGGCTCTGAAGTGCTCAAGCCCCCTTTGAAAATGGGACTTGAGCATCTGAGGTTTTTGGTGCTTTTGAAAATTATAGGCAACATCTTGAAACTCCTTCTTTGATTGCCTTATCAGAGCAGAGAGATTATAAGTAGCCCGTTAAGGTAAAGTTACATAATTACTGGGCCATGATTGAAAAAATTACACAGTATTTATCTGTCTCAGATCCTTTTCACCAGTCGTAGTACAAGATCTGTCGAAGTAAGAAAATGTAATAAAATTTGATAGACCAGGATTGCTTTTGCTCTGACAATGTGTTTTAAGTAGCAATCAGAATAAGTTGCAGAGGGCTATTAGTCCCCCAGTTCAGCTGGGCTACTAAGACTCTGAACAATTCAGAGTTGTTCTTTCTAAGAGCTGTCCGGTTCATGTAAAAAGGACTTGTGTGTGTTAATGAGGCTGACCCTGGAAAAGTTTTAATCAAACATTCATTAGAACAGCTTGATGGCTCTGTTTGTAGCTATGTGCCTTCAGTGCACATACTTTGTGTCATGTCAGAATTGGAAAACACAAAAATAAGCTGAATCTTGAGTAAATTTCCCTTCTGTGAAAGTTCCAAGTGGATTTGAAATTGCAAATAAAATTCTTTATTTACAGAGGTGTCCCATAACTGTATTCCTGTGCAGTCCAACAAAGTTGGCTTATTTTAATGATGGAGGAGTATATACCCAAGATGCAATTTTCAAGTGCAGTTTAAGGCTGAAGATATTAAAGTATCCAAATACTAGCTATTCATTTGTTTTACTTTGCAGGTTGTGAACTGGATTTCATTGCTGGTATAGATTTGTTTTAAAGGCTTTCAGTCAGAACAAGCATCTGGATTGTGCAATTGGGGTGTGTGGGTTCCAGTGGTTCACAGCTTTTTTTTTTTATACTGTGATCCGGCAAACCCATTCACAAACTTTTGATGGACTGGCAACATTTTATTTGCTGGGAGAAGACGCCGCCCCTGCCCGGCGCTTGTTGGCTGAAAGGCAGGGCAGGACACGCCTTTCCCAAGAGCCGCGGCGGGAGGGGAGGTGCTAGGCAGTGTATTCCAGCCTCTGTCCCCAGGGCCGCTATGGCCCAGCAGCCAGTGGTTTGCTGCCTGGCACTGGTCCACAAACCGGCAGTTGGGAATCGCTGGCCTACACCATCATGTCTAGTGTTTTGGCTTATTTTAAATTATTTGGGTAAGCTTAAAAACAAACACGGTTTCCACCATTGCATTTAGAATGTGAGAGCTTGAGAGGTAAAATCCCCCTAGTTGAAGTTGAAACGCTTCATATCTAAGCCCTGGTTGGAACTAGGGAATTATTTCAGAATAACTCATTTCGAAATAACAAGCAGAGCGTCCACACTACGATGCCTGTTATTTTGAAATAACTCCTGCTTTCCATGAGGAATAACCCTTAGCAGTAGTGTGGATGCACCACTGCTGTTATTTCAAAATAACTACTCCCCAGAATCATTCAAAGTAATTACTCCCCAGTGCTTCCTGGGGCTCTAAGTTGAGATAGCTGTGAAGGCTAGAACTGTAACAGAATTTAAAGAGAAGCTAGATAAATTCATGGAGGTTAGGTCCATAAAAGGCTATTAGCCAGGGGGTAGGAATGGTGTCCCTTGCCTTTGTTTGTCAGAGGCTGGAGATGGATGGCGTGAGACAAATTGCTTGATCATTGTCTTTGGTCCACCCCCTCCGGGGCAGCTGGCGCTGGCCACTGTCAGCAGACAGGCTACTGGGCTAGATGGACCTTTGGTCTGACCCAGTACGGCCATTTTTATGTTCTTATAGCGCATCTACATTAAGGGAGCCTGCCTTGGACTAATTTTGAGGCTTCCCTGTAGTGTGGACATGCTATTTTGAAACAGTTATTTTGGGAGTTATTTCAAAATAAATTATTTTGAAATAATTTCCTAGTGTAGACATACCCTAAATTATGGCATCTTTGCCCTTTTGAAGTCAGCAGGAGTTTTGCCTTCAATGGGGCAAGTATTTGTCCCCAAGTATTTTAAGCAGTGGAGGATTTCAGGGGGACTGCTCATGTATTTAGTAAATTGTTTGCTTAAGTTCTTTGCTGAATTGGGGCATTGAAGAGGATATAAAATGACAAGTTTTCATTTACTTGCTCTGGTATTATTCTGCATGCTTCATGATTCCCCGATTCTTTCCACTTGCCTATATAGATGTGAGATTTAAAAGTGAACCTACAGCCTTAATGGGGCACTTCAAAATCCCATCTTGGGTATGTACAGCAGCTGTCCATTAGAAAAAGACACAGCTAAATTTGCTTCTGGTAGGTCTCTATCCTGTTCTGCACACTGACTCAAGAGCAGCCAACTTCTCCTTGCAGCTCTAAAGTGTGATTACTCTTGATGTTCAGTGGAGGAGGAGGTTGTCCATTAAGCAAGGTAAACATAACGCTTAACTTTGAAGAGCAACCAGAGGCGTGACCAGCATGGAAACTTGCCTTTCCCATTTTAAACTATACCACTTCTTTGTAACCAGCAAAAAAGTCTTTCTGGGATTTCTGGTGAAAAATCTCAAGTTGCAATGCATAGCAATATTGCATGCATCTACTATAGGACAAGTAGATTCATAGATTAGGGCCATTATGGTTATTCTTACTTCTTGCATAATACACCATAGAATATCAACCAGCAATTTCTTTGAATCCATAACTTCTGGTTAAGGTAGAGCATATATTTTAGAAAGACACCCAGTCTTGCCATGACGACTTCATCTGATGGAGAACCTACCATGTCCATGCGTAAGTTTTTCCAATAGCCTAGTTACCCCCACTGCTAAAAATTTGTACTTTATTTGAAATGTAGCTTTTGTCAGACTTCTGCTTCCAGCTATTGAAACTTATTATGGTTTTGTCTACTAGCTTGAAGAGGCCTCTACTCTGACTTTTCTTCCCATGTGGTATTCACAGGCTTTGGCCCAATTTCTAGGGCCCTACCAAGTTCATGGTCCACTTTGGTAAATTTCATGGTCACAGGATTTAAAAACTAAATTTCATGAATTCTGCTGTTTACATCCATTATTTCACGGATTGGTAATTGTAGGGGGCCCTGACTCAAGGGAAGGCCAAGTTGCGGTACTGCTGCCCTCCTACACTGGCAGCAGCACTGCCTTCAGAACTGGGCAGCTGGAGAGTGGCAGCTGCAAGCTGGGAGCCTAATTCTGAAGGCAGAGCTGCCACCAGCAGAAGTACAGATGTAAGAATGGCTTGGGATTGTGTTGCCACCCTTCTGTGCTGCTGGCAGGGCACAGCTTTCAGAGTTGGGCACCTGGCCATCAGCCACTGCTGTGTGGCTGCGCAACTTTGAAGTCAGCGCAGAAGTAAGTGTGGCAGTATCCTAACCCCTCCCAAATAACTCTGTGATTTCCCCCTTCCACCCTTGCAATTCCCTTTTGAGTCAGGATGCTGGTCTCCCCTGTGAAATCTGCATAGTCTAAGGTAAAAGTATGCAAAAGACCAGATTTCACGGTAGAAGGCTGATTTAATGATGTATGTTTCATAGCTATGAATTTGGTAGGGCTCTACCAATAAACTCTATAGAACTCCTTTAGTATAAAATAAGTTTTATCTGAGGTATTTAAAATGCTACTGCTTGGGGGGGCAGGTCCGACCCCCAGCTACATGCAGGACTTCACTCATGTTATCGACTCATACTACAACAACCTATTAGCACCCAGGATGATCTCTTGTTCTCCTGAAATGAAATCTGAGGTGCAACATTGGTAAGATGTTAAAGCAGCAAGGATATTTAATTGCTCTGAATAAGGCAGCCTTTTGGCTACAAAAGTTTAATGCCAGCAGAGCAGCCATTGATTCCTATACTTACTGCTTTGATCCACTCTGCTCCCAAATCTGAAACACTGGAGTGGGATTTTCAAAGCAACCCAAGGGATTTAGATACCCAGCCCCCATTGAATTTCCATGGGAGTTTGGCACTTAACTCAGAAATTCTGAACCTCTATGATGAATATTTCCTTCCTTCTTTTTTGTGAGAATTTGCAGTAAAAATACAGTTATGATTTCTAGTAGTTCTTACTCTTAAATGTTTGTGATACCTTCCCCTTCTGCTGCTTGGAAAACAAAACATTGTTTCCTACCATTTTTTTAAGTAATGAAAAAGTTATACCAGAGCTGGGCTGAATAAGATATAAAAGGGGGAAATTTGGCAGGTCAAGCACTTAGTGCCACAGTCAACCCTCCTAGTTTTTCAGAAATCTGATGAGGTTCAACAAGGACAAGTGCAGAGTCCTGCACTTGGGACAGAAGAATCCCAAGAATTGTTACAGGCTGGGAACCGACTAGTAGTTCAGCAGAAAAGGACCTGGGGATTACAGTGGATGAGAAGCTGGATCTAAGTCAACAGTGTGCCCTTGTAGCAAAGAAGGCTAATGGTATATTAGGGTGCATTAGGAGGAGCATTGCCAGCAGATCTAGATAAGTGATTATGCCCCTTTATTCAGCATTGGTGAAGCTACATGTGGAGTACTGTGTCCAATTCTCGGCCCGCCACTATAGAAAGGATGTGGACGCATTGGAGAAGGTCCAGTGGAGGGCAACCAAAATGATTAGGTGGCTGGAGCACATGACCTATGAAGAGAGATTGAAGGATCTGGGTTTGTTTAGTCTGCAGAAGAAAAGAGTGAGGGGGGATTTGATAGCAGCCTTCAACTTCCTGAAGGGGGGTTCCAAAGAGGATGGAGAGAGGCTGTTCTCAGTGGTGACAGATGGCAGAACAAGGAGCAATAGTCTCAAGTTACAGTGGGAGAGGTCTAGGTTGGATATTAGGAAAAACTATTTCACTAGGAGGGTGGTGAAGCACTGGAATGGGTTACCTAGGGAAGTAGTGGAGTCTCCATCCCTAGAGGTTTTTAAGTCTCGGCTTGACAGCCCTGACTGGATTGATTTAATTGGGATTGGTCCTGCTTTGGGCAGGGGGCTGGACTTGATGACCTCCTGAGGTCTCTTCCAGCCCTAGGATTCTATGATTCAGCTTGCTCCCATGAACATCCATGAGCTGCATCAACACCTGCTACAAATCCATTGAAATGAATAGCATTGTGCGGAAGGCCATCAGCTGAGCATTTGCCCCAATGGAACCAGGATCTTAGCAGTTTCTTGATCTCGTTTATTGAGTCCTGGCACTGGCTCCCCCTCCCTTATCCAGTTTGAAGCCCTCATCCTCTCCTGGAATGCTGCACTAAGCACTTCTGCCCCTGCCTGTGTAACTGCCTTCCGCTCTCTTTCTCCACTGCCCCGCGCTCCCTGTGCGCTACTAGCCTTCTCTCCT
This sequence comes from Pelochelys cantorii, assembly GCA_032595735.1. Lineage (NCBI taxonomy): Eukaryota > Metazoa > Chordata > Testudines > Trionychidae > Pelochelys > Pelochelys cantorii. Next base: position 9,154,377 of record CM064355.1, on the reverse strand, counting down.
GACTGCTCCCTTTGTTTCCTTCCCCCACTCCTGCAGCCACTCATGCTCGGAACATTCTCTTAATTAGTGTTTGGCAAGTGCCCTCCTCCTGGAGATCCACCAGTTCCATGGAACAAGGCCACACATCACTGCAATCTGTATTGTGTTGCACTTTACAATACACACCTATGAGGACAGCACTTCTTGGAGACACATGAGGCTGCTGTTGCTGGGGCATCTGTGAAGTTTTGTGCAGAGCCTTTTCCTCTTCTGGTATCATCTGTATAATTTGTATCGGATCCACTTTAGTGAATTAAACAGAGCCAAAACCAGGTGTGTTGAAAAGTTGTCCTCAGAGGCTGCGTCTAGACTGTAGAGTTTTTCCGGGATACCGGAGGTAGCGTGGAAAAACACTGCCGCGTCCAGGGAACTCGTCTGCTTTTTCGGAACAGTTTCCGAAAAAGCAGGCGCATTCTTTCAGCATCCTTTATTCCTCATTTTGTGAGGAATAAGGGATGTTCTGAAAGAGGAGGTTTTTCCGACATTTGGCCCCATGTAGACAGGCCAAATATCGAAAAAGCCTCCTCCGAAAAAACAAGCGGAAAAAGATACACAAATTGCAGTTTGCATATCTTTTTTTGAAAAAAACAAACAAAAACAGCGGTATAGACATAGCCAGCGTTCCAAATCACAGGAAGCAGCCAAGCAGAAGGGGGCAGGTCTGCAGGCAGGACAATGGTTCCGGCTTCATAAATCAGTTAAACCGAGATTAGATGGTTAGTTGAATTGTCATCCTGCTTATTGCATGGTAGCTTTCCTTCCTGGAGTCTGTAGAAGAGATTTCTGAGTTTCACCTTTCCTGTGAGGGTGAGTTGGAAGAAGATCACCCATAGCCCAAACTAGAAATGGTCCTGACGTTGCTCGGGTCCTTAACGCAAATATTTTTTTGTTTTTTGGATAATAAAATGAAAATGGCCAGACTTCGTTTAAATCATTGCTCTGGGGTAGGGCTGGGGAGGAGGGGTTCAGTATGAGGCTGCTCTGGGGAGAGGACAACCCCAGCCCCCTCTCACCACAGCAACTTGTAGGCAAGTGAGAAGTGCCTCTCCAGGGCTGCTGCAGCTCTGGTGGCCCAGCTGGGGGAGGGGTGTACATCCTCTGGCTTGGACAGATCAGGGTTTGTCTGCCCCTGCACTCCCCAGCCAGAGTGATAAATGCAGCCAACTGTGCACTTCCCCTGGTCCCTGACAAAGGGAAACATCGAGCAATGTTCCTGTATAAATTGGGTGGGGGCTGCAAGCCCCCTCCAACTTTTTAAAGGGTGGCTTGGGGCTGAGACCCAATTTACCCTCAGCCAGCCCCTCTCACCTGCTTGGTGTTTGTCTCCTTTCTGTATGGGTTTGTGCGTTCCTGTTTGAATCTGGGGAAAGGTCTCTTCAGCCCACCTAGGGGTCTCTTCAACCCTGCCTAAAGGGTACCTGGGTGGTAGGAGGCTTGGGGCAGGGGCAGTTCCAGACAAGGGGTGCCCCCATCCTCTTTCACCTGCCTGGTGATTCTCTTTCTGTATGGTTTTATGAGAAACAATCCCATTCTGGGCACATGCCATTTTCCTGGCACAACCAAACCCTGATCTTGCCTTATGATAAAAAGAAGCTGCATACCAAATTTGGGGGTCCTAGCTCTTACCTTTTAGGAGGAGTTCTTGAACAGACACACACACAAACTCTCTAAAATATATAGAGTATTAAAAACAGAGCTGACAAAAACATGGTGCATCAGTTTTCCCCTATTAGCTGGTTTCTGGGATAGGAAGAAGAAATGTTGGAGGGGCAAAGGATGGTTTGCGAGACTGGGGACAAAGATAAAGCACCCTTTTACTTGCAAGTCTCTGGTTCCCTAAGCACAGACAAAGTCATAATTGTCTGGTGGTGGTTTGGTGGATTTCAGTCTCATTTATAGTGTGCAAAGGTCCACAGTATTAAATCCCCTGCTACAATTTGCATCAGTAGCCAAAAGTTTTGGCAAAAAGGCAGAAGAGTGAATGGAGCATGGAGAACTTTCATGCCGGTTAGATCATCCCTACAGCAGTGTGAAGAGCATGTGGAAGAAGCTGGCATATCCTATGCGCTCTCTCTTCTGGGGGAGAACAGAGAACACCATTCTCTGGGGTTGTCAAGCCAGCATCATTCATGAGGATTAATTTGGAATCAGTGAATACTATTTAGGGCCAAATCTGGAGTGGATGGGAATTTTGCCATTGATTTCAACAGGAGCAACATGGCCTTTACTAGCCTTTACTTTTGCGGCCTGTGGTTTATGTCTAAGTGCCTGATTTTCACGTGGAACTGTATCAAATATTATTGTGGTGAGTGTGATGTAAAAATTGGCAATCAGTGCCCATTGGATGGTTACATATCTAAATGGCCTGAATCATACCCAGACTGATGAGTGCACAGATTGCAGGCATACAACAAGAGAGCCTACGGATTGGTAACATGATATATAACCTGCTTCTGAATTCCCTGATAGCTACACTGGATTTTCCCACTCAGATGAGCAAGCAAAAGCTGCTTTCAACCTTCTTGGCTCCACCTTCTGGTTTTCCTTCGAGATGGAATTTACTAACAGTCACAGATTTGTCTTTGGGTGTGGGGGGCATTATCTGATTGTTAGAGAAAACGTTCAGGCTTCTGTTTCTGGCTCTGTCTTTTAACATTTGAGTTTGTAACAAGTCACGGCTGGGTATTTCAGACAGCAGTGGCTGGGTACTCCCTGGGAGGTGGAGGTGGAGAGGGTAAGCCACTGTAAGCTGCAGTTTGCACTCGTGCATCTTATCCCTGCTTGATCCTGGGGTAAGGGGCTGCAATGCGAGTCGCAGCTTGCCAGAGTGCACAAGCATCTGTACTGGCCCAGTTACAGCGATGAATCTAACCAGTGTAGAGTCTATTGTGCTCTTCCCAGCCAGGTATGATGCTGACTTGTTTACCTCTAGAGCAGGGCTACTCAACTTTGGAAGCTCCGTGGGCCACAGTGATACCCACAGCACATGCTGAGGGCTGCAACTTAAGTGTGGTTGCAAATATATATGGAAATAAATATATACAACTAGCTTCTTTCACACTGATTGACGGGCATGAATACAAAGATTAAGGCAAGACTACACAACACACAGGCCCCATTTAAGTCAGTTCTGCTGATATTAATACAATGGAATATTTACCTGATTTCCACCCACGTGACAACACTTTTAATGAGCAATAACAGTCCAGGAATTTAACTACTAAAACTTATCAACAGAAGACCATTATATTGACTACTTTTTTCTTTTGGCTCCCACCCAGGGGCCATGTGTTGAGTAGCTCCAGTCTAGAGACTTGATACAAAGTTTAATTGCCTTGAAAGTACTTGGGATGCTATGGCAGTGCAAAGATCTCAAACAAGCATGGCATTAGCAGCATCATTTTAATGCACCATAAAAGGTTCACAGCAATGAGTCGTTCAGACTTGCAGAACTGAGAGGCAGGCTTTATCTGATGCATTGTTCTTTTGCTTCTGCCGCATTGTGTGTGTGTTTTGGAGGGGTGTGTTAACAGCAACAACCAGGGAGTTGGCCCTTTCTCTTCATTGTGCTGTTTTGCTGTAGGTTTCCTTCTAAGGGGGGGGGAATGAGAGAAAACCTAGCCAATGAGAGAAAACATCCCCAATTGGCTGGGATCACAGTGGCATGACAAGTGATGTCATTCCAGGCAAGCTTATTCTCCAGACTGTGTTCTGGCACTTTTCAGGGCTGGGCTTTCATCACTTGGCAGAACAGAGACACACATTGGTGCTGAGAGGTAATGGGTCCCATTTCCTACTGAAAGGGGAGAGTCCGTTATAAGTCAAGGCTGCTCTAGTTAAGAGTGGAGGCAAGTCAAAGCTATTGTCAAATGAGAGTGAGTGGCTGGGAGGCTATTCCATTTCCGTGTTTTGCACGGTGCGAGTGACTGGCTGATGCAGAATGCAGACAGGCTGCACTCAGAAAGCTTCACTTTAAATGCACGGGGCCAAACTCCCTAGTGTACAGGAGTGTTCCTTGTGGGCTTAGGTGGGTAGAAGTGTAATGTGCACCAGTGTAGGTGTGCAAAATAAGTGTAAGTGAATTGGTGTACAAGAGGAGAAGCATGAAAAACTAGCAGACAAATACAGCAAAGTAGAAATTCCCCTCCCCCTCAGTCACCTAGCTGCTGTACTCATAGGAAGACATAGTCCCTGTCCCAAAGAGGAGTTGCTGTTCTTGGTGCACACACGCACTGAAAGCCAAATCAGTGCAAGTTGTGCTACTCTACTGCTTACTCATGTGACCAATATACCATGGCCTCTTTGTCAATCCTGAGTTTGGCCCACTAACTTTTATGTATGATTTTACCTTGAGTGTATTCTCTACTGAGTCCTTGTAAGGATTTTTCTCTTGGGGCAGAAATGTGACATTTGGTGGCAAGTCCACAGGAACGGACATCTGGGGAACAGGATTCTTACTCTGACACTGACTCTGCATCACCTTGGGAAAGTCACCTAATTCCCCCAATGTGACTCAATTTCTCTATCTATAAAATGGGGGTCAGGGCTACTTCAGAGGGATATTAATGAATGGGTTTTTTTTAAGTATTTCTATGGCCCTTTTTGTCCAAGGATCACCAATAATTTATTTCATGCTTACTATTTCTGTGCTAGATTCTCAGCGGGAATGCATCCTTGTAGCTCCATGGAAGTCCACAGCATTTGTGCTAATTTATACTAGCTAAAAATCTGGCTCATCTGTTCTTTTTAGAATAATCCCCAGAGACTCAAACCTGCACTGAATGGGGTGGAGTTGCTGCTGCTCCTGTTTGAGTTTTGGAGGCTGGTCTCTGGTCACCTGATTGAGTCCACTCCCATCTGAGGTCCATGTTATGTGCTTTTTGGGCTGCCTCCATACGACTGCTATTTTTAGCAGACTAGCTCAATTAGAGCTAGTATGTGTATAATCACTTGAGTTGGGGGTTACACTTCCCAGCTGCTGTATAGAAATACCCTTAAAAACTGAAAGTCTGGCACTTAGTAGCCCATGTGAAGCAAACTGGTGTTATCAGTTTAGTGCCCAGTGGACAGGTGTCTACACTGCAGTAACATTAGTAAGGTGCTTCTTTCCAGTATGCTAGCTGTGGTCATGAGGGTGGTACAAGGACCCAACTCAGTGCTTAGCCTATTAATGCTGTTTTATTGGCTAAGCTCAGTGCTGTACTAAACGTAGAAGAACACATGGTTCATGATCGAAGGAGCTTATAGGTCGGGGTGGACAAAGGGGCTTCTGTGGGCTGGATCTGGCCCACAAAGCGGTGGATTTGGCCTGCGGACACCCTGCCACTCTCCCACTCCCAAGCCAATCAAGGCCTGGGGGTGGGAGGAGCACACGCAGTCTCTCGCTCCCTGCCCCCGCCCTGCAAATGCCACGCGCCCCTTGCAGGGGCAGGGAGTGAGAGACTTCGTGCACTTCTCCCACCCTCAGGCCCTGATTGGCTTGAGGGCAGGGGAGTGTGCAAAATCTCCTCCTGCCCTGCAAGGGGTGCACGGTGCTTAGAGAGAAAGCACCACGTGCTCCTTGCAGGACGGGGGCAGGGAGCGAGAGACTTTGTGCACTCCTCCCACTCCCAGGCCCTGATTGGCCTGGGGTTGGAGGCAGCTTGCCAAGTCTCCTGCTGCCCTCCAAGGGGGCAGGTGCCTAGAGGGAACCACCAGCTGTTCAGAACAGCTGGCAGTTCTCTCTAGCTGGGAGGAGGGCAGGGTCAAAGACTTCAGTGCTCCCCCAATGCCAGGCCAATCAGGGTCTGGGGGGGGGGAGGGGGAGCTCCGAAGTGTCCTGGCTCCACCCCTTCCACCAGAGGCCCCCTGTCAAAAATTATTGCACACCTGTTATAGTTTAAGGCCCCGTTCCTGCAACTTGTTTTGCATGGATGCCCTTGGACCTGCATGGAGCCTCAATTGAAAGCAGTGGGCATCTGCTTGGGTGCAGGTGTTAGTCTATATGGAACAAGATGTAGAACTGAGCCCTAAATGATATAAACAGCACAGCCCCAAAACAGTATCACACATATATTAAACATGCATAAAACAGAGAATCATAGAACACTAGAACTAGAAGGAACCTTGAGAGGTCATCAAGTCCAGTCCCCCGCACTCATCGCAGGACCAAACACCAGTTAGATCATCTCTGACAGGTGTTTGCCTAACCTGCTCTTAAAAATCTCCAATGATGGAGATTCCACAGCCTCCCTAGGCAATTTATTCTAGTGTTTAATCACCCTGATGTATAGTTTTTCCTACTGTCCAACTTAAACTTCCCTTGCTGCAATTTAAGCACATTACTTCTTGTCCTATCCTCAGAGGTTAAGGAGAATAAATTTTCTCCCTTTTCCTTGTAACAACCTGTTAGGTACTATCATGTCCCCTCTCAGTCTTCTCTTTTCCAAACTAAACAAAGCCATTTCTTTCAATCTTCCCTCATAGGTCATATTTTCTAGACCTTTATCATTTGTGTTGCTCTTCTCTGGACCTTCTCTTGTATTTCCACATCTTTCCTGAAATCTGGCATCCAGAACTGGATACTCCAGTTGAGGTCTGATCAGCACAGAGTAGAGCAGAAGAATGACTTCTCATGTCTTGCTCACAAGATTTCTAATAATACATCCCAGAATGGTGTTTGCTTTTTTTGCAACAGTGTCACACTGTTGACTCATATTTAGCTTTTGGTCCCCTGTGATCCTTATATCCTTTTCCACAGTACTTGTTCCTAAGCAGTCATTTCCCATTTTGTATGTGTGAAACTCGTTGTTCCTTCCTAAGTGGAGTACTTTGCATCTGTCCTTATCGACCATGGATATAGCAGCCCCAAAAGACCAACTCTTCCAGTTTCAGAAAGATTCTGTATAATCAGTGAAACAAAAATCCTCTCTCACTAATCTGTTCCCTCATTTCTTTATGCAGCAAGAAAGCCTGCATTGTTCTGGATGACTGGTGATTATCTGACAGCTTCTCTGGACCACCTATGGAGAACGATGAAAACATTGTTGGTAGGTCGCAAACACTTCTATCTAATGCAGTGGGGGCAGTGAGCTAGAAATTTAATGATGATCCCTGGAGGTTAGGCAGTGAGAAAAATTTAAACCTCCAAAGAGGTCTAATCCTGAGCAGCATCAAATGCCCACTATTTCTTCTGCTTCAGTAGGGATAGAGCTGGATTAAATCATGAGCACTACAGGCCTGTGGCTCCTATCCTGGAATTTTATGAATACAGGTAGGACCTCTCTGGTTCAGGATTCTGTGGTCCAGCGTAACATCTGTGGTCTGGGTGGACCAGAGAACCCTGGCATCTGGAAGCGGAGGACAGCAGGAAGCTAGCGGCAGAGTGGCCGGCAGCCAGGAGAGGAGCCAGTAGCCAGGGCTGGGAGCACAGTAGATGGCCAGGCTGGGAGCTCAGCTGGGGCCTGGAGCATGGCTGAGAGTGTAGCTAGTGCCAGGAATATTCTGGGGGCCAGCTGCCAAGGCCGGTGGCTGGGACCAGGGGCAGGAGCGTGGCCCCTATTGTTGACACCTCTTGTGGTTCTGAGTTGAGGGGAGTCTCTGCTGCCACTCCTAATGAGGCTCTATACTTCCACCCCTATTTCTCTGCTACTCGAAGGAGACTGGGGTGTCAGGGTGGAGCCACAGGGATGCCATGTTGAGCTGTGCCTAGGCTCTGGAATTCTTAGTCTGGTTGTTGGGGATGCTCACTAAATTCAGGCCTGCACTATGGAATATGGAGGCATACGGTTCGTGAGCTACATGTGATTCTTTCACAGTTAAAGTGTGGTTCACAGAGGCCCCATCCCCAATCCCCATTCTCCTAGAAGACTAGGCGGGGGGGAGCTCAGGGCTTCTGGCCTGTAGTGGGCTGGTGGGACTAGAGGCTTTTGCCCTGCAGGGAGAGGGGTCTGAGGGTTGTAGCCCAGTGGCAGTGGGGGCATCGAGGCAGAAGCCCTGCACCCCTACAGGCAGGGCTGTCTCTAGGGTTGCCAGATGGTTTCAACAAAAATAGCGGACACACTTGACATTACATCACAATCTACACTACATCTTATTTAGAAAATACCGGACATTTATATTTTCTCAATTTGTTTCCCGAACAGAAAGCTCAAATACTGGACTGTCCGGTTCAAAACCGGATACCTGGCAACCCTAGCTGTCTCTAGGGGGGTGCAAGGCCAAGGGCAATTCCCTTACTACAGGCCCCACTCCACCTCTGCTCCATCCCTGCCCTGCCCCCACTCCACCCCTTCTGCCAAGCCCTGCCCCTGCTCCACTCTCACCCCTTCCTGCCCCTGCTCTGCCAGCTTGCCCAAAACCCCCTCACCCGAGCAATCCTAGCTGGGTAATTACCAGGGGACCTGGTGCAGGGAGGCAGCAGTAGTCACACCCCCCACAACCCGGCAGCCTGCTCTGCTCCATCCCGCCGCCCTCTCCTAGCCCACTGCCCTCTGCTTCACTGCTGCCGCTCCGGCTCTTGTCACTGTGGTGAGTGTGGGAGGAGGCAACCCCTGCTCCTTCCCCACTCCAGGCCCTTAGGTAATCCCTTGGGCCACCCTGACCATCGGATGGTTGAGGCAGCCATCACAAGGCCCCCCAAGCCTGGAGCCTGGGGCGGCTGTCCAGAACCATCCTATGGCTCTGTCTGCAGGCGCTGTCCCATGGGGCTGGTGACGTGTATCTTGTGGCTCTCAAACTTCTGAAGATTATTGTGTATCATGGCTCAGAGGGTCAGTACACGTGGCCACTCCTGGATTGTGGGCTGAAGAGTCAAAGACAGCCTGCCGTGATTTAACAGCTGTAGGGGTTAGAAATTCACGGTGCACAAGGTCCTTTTTAGTGCAAGGGAAATGGTGCATGTACCCCACTCTGTATCTGGGTAAATTTCACCCCTGGCTCTTAGCAGCAGGTTTCCAAGCCCTTCACAAAGTGAAGTAGCAGGCCCCTCCCATTTCAAAGATGGAGTAACTGAGGTGTGGAGAGAGAGAGAGAGAGAGAGAGAGACTGTGGGTTGCCACGGTAACGCAGCACCGGCAGAGGGCCTGATCCAATGTTTGTTAAAACCAGAGAAAGTCCTTCCATTAATATCAGCAGGCTTTAGATTAGGCCCAGAGCGAGGAACAGAACATAGGGGTCCTGATTCCCTATCCTGTGTGCTATTCCCCTAATTCTGACAATCCCGGCTGTGTTTATTAAAGGGATCCCTGCACGTGGAGATTTAATAGCCTAGCCCTCTCAGAAGCCAGCCTGCCTCTCTCTCTCTCTCTCTCTCTCTCGCGCAGCTTTAAAGCTGCCATTTCCCCAGTGCAGCTCTTCAGATATGTTGAGAAGTAATGATTCTCGTAGGCGTCCAGCACTACAGTTTATTAACAATCCACTGTCGTGCTGTACGTGTGCATGGTGCTTGGCAAAAGAGCAGAATACATTTCATGCCCCGAGAAGCTCACAGTTGCCTTCTTTCCTAGGGTGTGTACACACAACAGTGTTATTTCTGAAAAACTGACGTTATTCCGAAATAACATAGTCAGCGTCTACGCTACAAGCAGTTATTTTGACAGAATGTTAAAATAATGTTGAGATGGAGGAGTTGTTACTCTGACTCCTGTAACCCTCATTTCACGAGGAGCAAGGGATGTTGGAGAAAGAGCGCTCTTTCTCGGACTTCCTGCTGAGTAGACAGCGCCAAAAGCTGAAATAAGCTATTTTGACTTAAGCTGATGTAGCTGAAGTTGCGTAGCTTATTTCAGCTTTCGCCCTGGTGCGTAGACATGCCCCTAGGCAACTTTTAGCCACATCACACCTCACATCCGTGCTATCTTACCCCCTGCATATATTGGGAAATAGTTTGCTGAATTAGCAAAGAATTTGTTGAATGTCCGCTCCCCTATAACAAAGGTTCAAAAAAAGTGTGTGGGGGAGAAGACCTCAGGATTTTTAAAAACAGGATATGGAGTCTTTCATCTCCAGGTTGCTACTGGTCTATGTGAAGTGAACTGAACTGGTGGCTATGTGAGTTGACAGTGACTTTTTTAATGTTAGTGTCAGAGGAGTAAAGCAGGGCAGAAAATATTCCTGCAAAGTCCATTCTTTCTGGCCACATGCCTGTTCTGATAGGCCAAAGAAATACAAACCCAAACAGGAAAGCGGTTGGAAGGGAAAAATAATCTTTGATGTCATGAATGCACCAGTTTCAAACTGAGAGAGAGGAGACAGATGGTGGCTGTAGCAATACAATTCTAAATATTACATTGAGTTATAATTAACCCCTCCTAATTGACTATATGGCCTTTGGACTACTGGTGAATAAGAAAGCCAGGGTTCGGCTTATGCACTGGTTTCAGTGTGGTTATTCCTGTGAATAAGGGGAGTGAATTTCAGCCAGTGCACAGGCTTTGATGGGTCTACCTGTGTAGGGAGATCAAGATTTGACCTATGCACAGGTTTAAATGGGACTGAGCCAGACCTACTGACAGCAATAAGGGGCCCCAGAACAAAGAAATCAGTGGGCTCCCTACTCCTTCAGCCAGAGCCACAAGCCCCCCTTCCTCAAGAAACCCTGAGAGCCCCCCTGACCAGAGGACCCCCTGGCTGGTTGTAGCCTCTCCCTCCACCTGCCTGGAGTTGCCCCTAACCTACTTCAGCTGTGCCTTCCGCAGCCCCAACCCCACAGTTTTTGCTGTTCAGCCGCCCCATAACTGCATGGGGCTTATCAAAAGCATCTTTGGAGAGACGCTTTTCCCCAGAGCAGGTTGGGCAGAGGGCGCTCAGGGCTTCTCTGGGCAGGAGGGGCTTGCAGCTCTGGCCACAGGGGGAGGTTGTGGGTGGAAGGAGGGGACCCTTAAGTCTTCCTTAAGGGGGCTCCATCCACCCATGCTGCGGCCCATCTGGGTGATTTTAAAAGGCCTTGTAGAGTTCCCAGTGGCAGTGGCCAAGCCCCCCAGTCCTTTTTAAATCACCCAGGCTTCTGGGTAACTGCCCCTTCCTCCCCCTCCCCCTTGGCGGGTCTGGACTGATCATATGAACAAAGGCAGAAGGTTTGTCTTACATATGTATTTGAAAGGGACCCCGGCTCCAACTCCATGGGTGCTCTGGGGCTGGAGCACCTATGGGGAAAAAAACCTGCAAGGGTTCTCATTTATACCTGGACCCTAGCACTCAGATTGGGGTAAGGCACATAGCAGCTATCTCTATAGCCAGCCTGTAACCCAGGCAGAATTCTGATAAATCAATTATCCTGTACCGTTCTAATATGAAAGTTAATGGCCAGCCTGTATGAAGACATCAGTGAAAGCTGACTTGCCTTAGAAACTGTCTAGACTATCAGATGGAAACAGTTCCAAGCAGACTCAGAAAGACGTCTGCAGTGGGTGGGGCAGCTGCTAGCAGACAGCTGGCTCCTTAGTAGAGGGAATGGCTGGCATGACAGCATTGTATTTGCAGTCAGGTTTCCTCCCTATTCATGCACGCAGGTCAGGATCCTTTTCTCACAGCCTGATCTTTAGATAGATGTTACTGTATCTAAAAGCTCCTACCAACACCTTTCTCCTTTTGCATGCCTAACAAACAAGTGGCAGGCTTCTAGGTAACAAAGAAAAATCAGTGCTGCCATCCATGAGTTGTAATTCTGTAGCTTCCAGCCCCCCTAAAATCCTGTTGTAAACATCCACATTGTTAGTGCCCCCCTGCATGAGACAGAAGGGAGTGTCCTGGATTTAAAATGATGTTTGCTGCATTTAAAATGCTCTAGTCTGAACCAGATCAGTCTTAACTATCCTTATGGACAAGTCCTATGCAATTTAATCAAAATTGAGCTTTCTACAGATTATTTTTAAAACCATTCTGTAGGATTGAATGGAAAATTCTCCCTGCTCTAGAAAGGTTCCCATTTTAATTACCTTATTGATTCTGATTTGTTTCTATGGAGCCCTAGTGACATTATCATTATTACATGCAAGGTTTTCAGAAGTGATCTGTGATTTTGAGGACCCTCTGTGGGGCACCCTAAATGAGCCTGGTTGTCAGAGGACAGGGACTCTGCGCTATCTGAAAATCAGGCCCTGTGAGCTGATCCACCAGCTGGGGAAGGTGAAACACACTCCAAGCAGCTGCTCTGCTCAGCACTTTCCTTATCAACAGAGACTCCAGATAAGACAGGAAAGCTGCCGGATCCATCTCACCACCATATAGGGGCCAGTCTAGCCCTTGTCTCCTGGGTTTCACAGGCAGCTGCCTGACGGATGCAGAAAGCCCCTTCAGTGACTGAGGGTCCCTCTTCTGTGCTCCCTGCCTTATAGACCAGACCCTGTAGGGTGCATGACTTGAAGCAAGCGTGTGACTTTTCACCTACAGCACCCAATCTTAGGAGCCCAAAGACTGCAACAGGTATATTGAGGACAGAGGCCCAAAGCCCAGGCCCCTTTAAAGTGTCTCATGTTGGGTCCCTGTTCTCACAAGTCACTTTAGGACAGTGGCATAGGCATGGGTCCCTATCTGCTGCAGTTCTTACCTCACACTCTCACCTAGGCTTGCCAACCCTCCAGGATTGGCCTGGAGTCTCCTGGATTCAGCATCAATCTCCTGATAGAATAATAGAATCTTAGAGCTGGAAGACACCTCAGGAGGTCACCGAGTCCAGCCCCCTGCCCAAGGCAGGACCAATCCCAACTAAATCAACCCAGCCAGGGCTTTGTCAAGCCAGGACTTAAAAACCTCTAGGGATGGAGAGTCCACCATCTCCCTAGGGAACCCATTCCAGTGCTTCCCCACACTCCTAATTAAATAGTTTTTCCTAATATCCAACCTAGACCTCCTCCACTGTAACTTGAGATCATTACTCCTTGTTCTGCCATCCATCACTACTGTGAACAGCCTCTCTCCATCCTCTTTGGAACCTCCCTTCAGGAAGTTGAAGGCTGCTATCAAATCCCCCCTCACTCTTCTCTTCTGCAGACTAAACAAACCCAAATCCCTCAGCCTCTCCGTGTAGGTCATGCGTTCCAGCGCCCTAATCATTTTGGTTGCCCTACACTGGACTTTCTCCAATGCGTCCACATCCTTTCTCCAGATGTGGCCTCACCAGTGCCGAATAAAGGGGAATAATCACTTCTCTAGATCTGCTGGCAATGCTCCTACTATTGCACCCCAAAATGCCGTTAGCCTTCTTGGCTACAAGGGCACGCTGTTGGGGGAAAAAATCTTCTGGAGTAGCTTCAGTCAGAGTTGGCAGCCCTATCACCTGCCCACCAGAGCCTGTAGGAGAATTGTTTACTGCAGCATGGGTTAACTCTGAGTTGCTTCCAGTTTGTTATTTCTAGGATTAGCCAGCTGGCTTTAGCTGTTCGGGGATGGCGGCAGCAGCAGTAAAAAGTGTAACAGGAAGTTTCTGCCCTCCGGCAGTGCAACCATCCTGTCAGGCCCAATATTTTGCCAGCATCATAGTAGATCAGCCCATCTAGCAGCAGATGCCTGCTCTCACTAGCCCACGTTTTCTTCTGTCATGCACTCCCTTGTGTAAAGCAAGGCTCAGAATTTCAGAAGAGCTTACAGAAGTTGTGAGGTGCCTGTCTCCCACTGAATATATTTACAGTTGTGTTTTAGTCAAGCATAAGTTACTCGGCTAAATCCTGGGGTAACTGGGTGGAATTTAGTGGCTTATGTTCTGGATGTAATGCTCTCTCCTGACTTTAAAATCTGTGATTCCATGAATTTTAGTGTGAGCTGACTGTAACTTCTTTAGACTCCTTTGAGAATCTCCATCAAAAGCTTTATTGGTGATTTTTAAGGGAGGCTGCTGCACAGATGCCCCCGTCTTTTGCATCCAGCATCAGAAGAGCCTTTAATGTTTGCTGATCTTGCCTTTAAAAAAAAATCCATCATGGTGAAAGGCAAATCAAAACCACCCCTGGTTCTTTATTCACTGAGGCCCAGATTGAGCTAGGCACTGAAATACTTTTGCAGATCTGGGCCTAAGTTGTCAGCAGATTACAAAGCAATCTGGGCTCCAAAAAGTCTTTAAAATATTATGGATGAGTAGTCCTGATTTTAACTTTCCAGCTATGAAGCGATGAAGCCATTAAGATGGAAGATTATTTTTCCTTTGCATTGCTCAGCTCTTACACTTACAAGCTTCCTCCTTGAGCTTCAGTTCGTTTGGAACAGAGACAGCTACTACCCCTGTTTGCTAAATAACAGCATTGGCCACTTACAGAGCCCTATTCACTTGCAGATCTCAAAGGGCTGGTCTGATGTCCTTGAGTGTCTTTATTCCCATTAGATACATAGGGAAATTAAGATACAATGAGATTCAATAAGGATGCCAGGTAATGTCTATTGCGATTTCAGCAGGTCAAATCCTGGCAGGGACTCACCCTCCTTCAGGGTCCAGTGAACTCAGGAACAATTTGTCAGAGAAAAAGCCAAATAAAAAAGGAGCAAGGATTTCTTGGCCTTCTTCCGTAAAGCTTATTAAGACAAAGTACACTTGATTTGTAATATGGGGTAATTATCTATAAATACTCACTAAGGACTTACTTGGGCAAAGGTACAATCACCAGAGAGGCAGTGTTACCTAGCGGCTAGTGCATTGGACAGCGACTTAGGCCAAGGGTCTATTCCTGACTATGCCAGTGACATTCTGTGTGACAGTGGGCGTGTCATTTCATCTCCCTCTCATCTTTTCCACCTTCCCTGTGTAGACTGGGCTCTCTGGGGCAAGGCCTCTCATGCTGTGTGTGGTACAGGGGCTAAAACAACGGGATCTTGATCTCTCTGCGGCGTCTATATGCTATCAAAATACAAATAATATTTTGCAATTGAAACATTAATACCAAGCCAGCTGCAACATGAAATTAAGATGTATATATACTGCACCATTTCAGGGATTCATAAGCTCTGTTGATAACACAAAATTAGCCTTTACCGAGGAGCAAAACCATAAAGCATGCCAGCTTCACAAAGGAAGGCCTGAGCAGGCGTCCGTTAACAGCACTGCCCATTTAACATGCATATGGGATGGGGATGCGGGGAGTATTTTCCAACTGGAAACATAGTCACTGGCAAGGAGCCAAGCACTTGTTAGCACAAAAGGGACAAGGCCTGGCCCATGGCCCTGTTAGGCCATCCGAGCTGCAAAGGCTGTGGAGCAGGAAGGGCTCTTGTTTTGCCCACGGTGTGATCATCCAGAAAGGACTGCTTGGTGAGGCTGCTAAGTGCGTGAGAATGATAGCGAGCCAGCCCTTCTCTGATAATTGATTAATTGTTCTCATTTTATTAACCAGTGTGTAAAGTAGGGGTCAGTGCGCTAAAAACTCATTAACCAGGGCAAACAGGGACAAGCAGAGAAGCGGACAGGAATTGCATCAGAAGGGTGGCAAACAGAACTCCCTTGAATGGCCCAAGTCACGCTGCTCCAAACTCTCAACGTGCAGCAAATGTTGCTCCCTTCTAGATTATCTAACCAATAGCTATTTATATTACAGAAATACCTGGATCAGGGCCCCACTGGAGGGAGCGGAGGGCACCCGGCGAGTGAAAGAGTGCCTGTCTTGAAGAGGTTGCATTTTAAATGGACAAGACAAACAAAAGGGTGGGTACAAGAAAGCTCTTATTCTTGTTTTACAGCTGGAGAATGGAGCCAGAGTGAGTAGGGATTTAGTCAGTGGAATTTAGTCTCCTAAATCACTTAGGCCTTGTTTTCACTATAGAAAAGATGTGTGTGATGTTGCACCCCTATATTTTTATGGAAATGTTTGAGAATATGAATATGTCTAACTAAAATATGTTTTATGCAAAATGGAGCATATAGCCTATCACTGGAGAGTTTGTAATCCCCTGAATACGTATGCTCTATATGTGTGCATGTATCATTCCTGTATTTGAAGTTGGAAATATGAAGTATATTTGATCTAGGTATGCTACTGAAAGCCATTAGTGGTACTTAAGGAACTTAATGCCCCGGTGATCAAGACAATGATCTGTGAATAGTCTTGTTCTTCCTGTAAGCCTGGACTACGGCTGATCCTGTCAAGACATGTGGCCAGATTACCTGATGCTGGAACCCCCTATTTTTGGATGTGGTACTTTTCCTAGATGGGAAAAGATTAACCCTATGCTCAAGGATGAGTTCGAAAGAAATGGATATTAATGAATGACACATAATTAGTTTGTAGAGCTTGGAGAATTGCTAGGAACAAGTTCTTTATTCAGTGAAGTTGGCTTTTGCGTTTTGCACATTCTGATTTTCTCAAATATATTTGGTAATCAAAATCATTGGCTGAAAAATCCCTGTCAGTAAATTTTGCTCTGTCGGATTGTTGGTGACTATTCATCATTCCAAATTCAAGCTGTTTTGACTGAATACACTGGTCAGATATAATCTTGGAAACAACCAATATTTTTGGTAAATATCAGTAAATGTCAATTTCACTGTACACACAAACTAACAAACACAAGTTTCTATCAGTAATCAAAATCTGCAGATGGGCAGAAAAAACGCTGTGACACAACTTCTTAGAGTTTGATTTAAGGATATTCACGTTGTGTATTTTGAGATGCTAGTGTGTGCCGGGGGGCTGACAGCCACTGTGGGCCCCGGGGCCAGGTCTGAGGGAGGCTCAGTTCCATGCCTTTGGAAGGGGCGGGGCCGTGGGCAGAAGGGATGGAGTCAAGGGCAGTCATCCCTTAGTGCCGCCCAGACAAAGGCACCTCCCCCACAGCTCTCAGAGCCAGGCTGAGCAGTGCTCTGGTGCTCCAGTGGCAATTCAAAGGAGCCTGGGCTCTGTATTAGCTGCAGCAGAGGCCAGGAGCTCCATGTCTCTTTGATTCTCCAGGCCCTGGGGCAATTGTTCCCTGAGCCCCCCTGTGTCTGCTGGCCTGAATGGGGATGATGTAGCCATGGGGACGACAGTATCCTGAAGTAAAACCTGGGAAGACAAAATAGAGAGATTTGGGAAGAAGCCCAGGGAAACAGCAACAGGGATGGGGACTGAGGACCTGGACTGTGGTTACAGGGTCTCTGGGCTGGAGCCTAGAGTAGTGATGGGCCTATGTTCACCTGCCAGCTAAGGTTGCCAGCTGTCCAGTATTGACCCGGACAGTCCGGTATTTTCACCTCCTGTCCGGTAAAAAAATTCAGAAAATACCGGACACCTAAAATGTCTGGTGTTTTCTGATTTTTTTCCCCTGCCAGGAGGTGAAAATACCGGACACCTGGCAACCCTACAACACACTCAGCAACTGGGCTCCACCCCTCTGCCGGGCCCCCTGGACCGTCCATCAGGCCCCCCCAGATGGCCCCCCCCTCCCCGCTTTCCTGGTTCTGCAGGTCTTGTTGCTGGAACAGAAAAACAAAATGGCCGCTGGCAAAAAAGCCTCTTCTTAAAAGGGCCATGCTGATTTTTTAAATTGCTGTCGGGGGGGGGGGGAGGGGAGGGTGTCCTTTTTTTTTTTTTTGGCTCAACAACTTTGTTCTCCCCCTTTTTTTTTCTCTCAACAAAATTTTTTCCTGGGTTTTTTTTTTTTGTGGGGGTATGTGTTCAGTATTTTTGGTTAAACCATCTGGCAACCCTACTGCCAGCCATGGGTGATGGGACAGTATCCTGAGTGGGGAGCTGAATACTGCCTGGCAGGTCCACCAATGGGGGGGGTGGCAAAGGGGGCAACTGCGCTGGGCCTGGCAATTCACAGGGGCCCACAGCTATAGCTGCTGCCGGCACTGCAACAGTGGTGGTGGCTAGAGCTTCTGGCCCTTTATATTGCCACTGGACCCCCGTGTGGCACACTCTGGACAGCGCTGAGAGGGCTGGGGGGAAGGCGGTGTGCTCTGGGTGGCACTGGTTGCTGGTGGCCCCTGCCCTGCCTCTTCTGCCCAAGAATCTGTCAGCTTGCCTGCTGCCTGGAGTTGTCCTGCTGGCCTTTGTAATCCTGGAAGAGGTGGACCGAATGATGGCCTGACCTGAGGGCCAAGTTACAAGAAGAAAGACCATTGCAGAGTGAACAATGAGCAGCAGGGGGGCAACATTCCCAGCCCCAGATGCAGGTGCACCAGCTGTGAGTGGTAATCGCGTACAACCCTCTTGAATGGGACCTAAGGATGCCTGGATCTAGTGCTGTCCCCTCTCCCCACTGACGTGAAATTAAACTGCAGAAACTATAAAGCAAAAAGGACGGAGGCAGGTACTCCCAGAGATTACCTGACTATAAAAAGAGAGATCCACAAAAGGAGCAGGGTAGGGAAGATGGAACAGGTGGCCTTGTGGGTTAAGGCACTGGACTGGCACATAGGAGACCCAGCTTCAATTGCTGTGTCTGCCACCGTTAGACTCTTGGTTTGATTTTTGGACCAAGTTTTTAAAAGAACTCGGGGTCAGGTTTTCAAGTGCTCAGCACCCACAATTAGGGCCAGGGATGCAAAAGAGCTCTGCTCCTGTTTAGAGAAGGCCAAATTTGCTGAAGCAGTCAGCACCCAAAGTGCACTAAATATGTTGAGCTCTTTGGAAAAATCTGGCCTTTAATTTCTTGGGACCTCAGTTCCTTTTTTTAAAAATCAGTCTTGTTTCAGAGTCTGAAGTCAATAGAGCAGGAGCTGTCTTATACTATGTGTTTGTACAATGCCTACCTCAATAAGGCCCTGACCTCAGTGATGGCTTTCTGATGCTACTGTAATGCACATAATAAAAGCTGAGAGAAAGCCAGGCCCTCAGGACACAGTTGGGACTTTTTTTCCGTAATAAATACTTGTTCACGGACAAGCTAAAAACACCACATCTGTTGTTTTTCTTATTTCTCGTCGACCTTATGATTTACACAGACCCAGCTCCAAAGACATTTACTCATTCTGAGCCAAACTTTCTATCTGGCCAGCTGCCTGAGAGCAAAAACCTTTCAGTCATCTAAAGACCGGGCCAGCACTGAGAGGACAGCAGATCTCCACAGAGGCTGCAAAGGCCTGAGCTTGACGATTGGTAACCGCAGCAACAGGGCCTCCTTTGAAATAATTGCTTGCTCCAGACCCCCATTTTGTGTGGCAAACTAGTCAGCATTAAAAATTGGAGAAGACAAGGTAAGATCTATTAGGCAAGTGAAAGCATCAGCCAGGCCTATCAGAACTGACTGCCATCCAGCTGAGTAAATTAAAGTAGGCACTTCCCGGGTGGGGGGGCACGACTAAATGGTGGTTTGACAACACTCAGCAAAAGGCTAAGCAGGCTGCTGCAGCTCGTCAGCTTTTTGAATGCTGAGAATGAAGAGTTAGCAAGCAAAAGTGAGAGTAAAGGGGACCACGTGCTGCTCTCGTGTGAATCTACTGAAATTACTCCAGATGTATGTTATTGTAATGGTGAGCAGAATCCAGCCCAAGGCGTTTGCCATATGGAAAACTCTGAAAGGCTCTGTTTCTGGGTTACTCTGCTTAGCATGGGAACAATGGGAGGAAGTTTTATAAACCACCTTGTGCTTCCCATATTGTGGAGAAATGTGGGGTCCTGGCAGGCCCATAGTGTAAATTGACACTCTGCTCCCCATGCACCCTTGGCACAGTGCTCTGACTACATTGCCCCTTCCTCCCTCATACGTCCCCTCCTTCTGGTTGTCTCAAGCCATCCCTGACACAGCCTTTATACTGAGAGGGGAAGAGGCCTTGTGCTAGCTTTATCCTGGGCAGTGAAGCCGACTACACTAGGGAAGTGTTTCTTAAACTTTTTAAGACCAAGGAATGCCAAACTATTTTTTTTTTTAATGAGGAACACCAAGGATTTTTTGTTGAGGAAAAAAAAAGTGGGGCTGGGGAAGGGCTAGAAAAAAGTTATTGATCCAAAAAAAAGGGTTGGGGGGAAAATTATCGAGAAGAAAATAAGTCACCTGCCCCTTTATGGGCAGCCATTTTGAACTCTGTTGTTTTCTGCAGCACACCTCCAACTGCCTCGGGGCACACCAGTGTGCCACGGAACACAGTTTAAGAAACACTGCACCGGCGTGCATCTCCAGTAGCTTTCAGACCCTTAGGTGCTGCTGGAGAGGAGCACTGAAGTCAGTCATCACCAAGAACTAGACCCATACCCTTTAATGTCAACATGTTTTTCAAACAGTTGCATGAATTTTACCACAGGGATGTGATTATCTATTAAGCACTGTGGGATATTTGCAGAATTCAGTACAAAGGGGCTCTCTAGTTTTTAGTCATTTCCGTGAGACCCTATTACCTTTTCAAGGAGCCCAGTTGGTTTTATCCCTGTGAAATTCTACAGGACTCTTCTGTAAGTCTCGGGTCTCCCTGGGCACCACTGCAGTAATCAAGAGGAACCTGTTGTTCAGGAGAGGTGCTGGTAACGGCAGGCGTAGGGGATAGCTACAGAGCATATACTGCAGAGGCAACAGCATTGTGTCTGCTCCCTCCCTCAGCCAAACCCAGCTCTCATTTATATTGGTACTAGGAGTGAGGGGCACCATTAGATTCAGTGGATGTGTCTGGTTTCTCCCAAAGGTGCTAGGTGTGGGTGATCCTACACAATGCCTGTGCAGCAGTGTTCCTCTAAGCTGGAAGGTAGCACAGCTTCACGGGTGATTAATCAGCCCTGCCCAGTCAGAGGCTCAGTGCATGGAGCTGACTGACTGGGTGGGGCTGATTAATCACCTGTGAAGCTGTGCTGCCCCCCCCCCCCAGCTTAGAGGGAACACTGCTGTGCAGTACTTAAATCTTTGGGTACAGCTCATCCCAGTGCAGAGGGGTCACTTCTGGAACTATTTCTGCCTATTTCTCATTCGTAAAAGAGCATTTCTTTGGGGAAGGTCTGATTCAGATACTGCACATTTGTGCAGAGGAACACCACACAGGGTGCTTGCTAATGGGACTATGAGCAGGGTCGGGATCACTCAGCAAAGTGGAAACAACTTCTGTGCATACTGAAGACCAGGCTTGGTTATGATCTCCTCTTGTGCCCAAGGGCGCCGCCAGCCTCCAGGGGCCCCTGGGCAAGGGTGTGGGGGGTACTCTGCATTACCAGAAATGGCAGGGCCTCAGGCAGACAGTGGGCAAGAGGCGGGTAACGGGTTGAATCTGGCCCACCAAACCCCCGGATCCAGGCCACGGCTGCCTTGTAGGCACCCTTCCTACGGAGCAGCTGCAGCCGCTTTAAACAGCAGGCTGCTAATTGCTGTGCTGTCTAGAGAGGGAGGAGAAAGCTCTCCCCACCCCCTAGCAAAATCCCCAAGCTCCCATCGGCCAGTTTCTAGCTAATAGGAGCTGAGAAATTTTGCTGAAGGCAGGGTTAGTGAATGAAGCTGCCTCAGTTCCTCCCTCCCTCCCGGCAACTACCTGCCCCAGGCCACCACCCAAACCCTCTGTATCCCCTCTCCCCACCTCCTCCAGATTACAACTCCCTCCCAGAACCTGCACCCCTCCCCCAGGCCAGAATCCTTTCCTGAACACATACCCCTCCCTGACTCTGCACGCCATTCCCCTGTCCCATGTCACTATCCAAATCCTCTGCACCCTTTTTCCCAGGCCACAACTCCCTCCCAGACCTTGCACCCCCTCTTACACTCCTCCCCAGGCCGGAATCCTCTCCTGCACCTATAACCCCTCGTGGACCCTGCACCCCAAGCTCCTGCCCCAGATCATAACCCCCTCCTTCATCCAAACTCCCTTTCAGACCCCACACTCCCTCCTGCACCCCAGTTCTCTATCCCAAGCACCCTTCTACACCTCACCCGCCATCCCAGACCCCACACCCCTCTACAGAAGTGCTGCCCTTGACCACTTACCAAAATCTTGGAGTGGTCCCCTATTAAAAATGATTGCCCATCCCTGGCCTGGGGCATGCTGCCTGGAGCACGTTACTACCCACTCCCCCATGCCAGCCCTCAGAGGTGCCCCCAGTCCTCAGAGCAGCCTGGAGCACAGGGCTTTGGCTGCTGTCGCAGTAGCAGTGGCTGGAAGCCCCTTGCCCCTCTGCATCTCCAGGCCCAGAGGCAACTTCCCCCTTTGCCCTCCCCTGTTGACAGGCCTGCTTACACCAGTTTAACTCCATTGACCTCAGTGGGTTCACTCCTGATTTTCACCAGCATCAGGGCTTGTCTATATACCTGCCCTGCTCCTGGACTCCTGCCCGTAGCACCCCACTGAACACAGTGCCCTAGGTGGTCACCGAGGTCATCCCCCATAAGGCCTGCTTGTGTTAGCTCAGATCAGTTAAGCTAAATTACAGTAAGCCCTGCTGAAACCATTCTACACAGGGCTTTAACTGCATCAGTCCAGAGGGGCATGTAGACAACCCCTAGGAACGAGGAGAACCCGTTTCTTTAAGGCGGCGGCGTTTCATTGGGCTCTCAGGGGCAGCCAGGCCACGTTCTGTTGCCATTACTATAGCAACTTGCTACCTCCTGATTTAGTTATGAATGGCAATAGGAACAGCCGCCGTGCAGGCACCAGTGGACACCCTGCTGCTTTGAGCATGTTTGAGGATGGCTTTCTTTTTAACCTGCCAGAGACCTGTGTGTGCCAGCTGGGGCGTCTCTGGGCCTGCGCTTGTGTTTACCTCTCTGTAGATTGCACAGAGGAGGGATATCAGGGCCAGTTTTCAATACAAACCAGTGCCGTGGGGCAAAAGGGGGGGTGGTCATTTTGGGAGCTTGCTGTTCACAGCATCAATCCCCCAAAATCAGTGGGAATTGAGGGTGCTCAGCATCTCTCAGGAGCAAGCCCAGAATCTGGCTGTGGCTTATCTAATAAGCAGCAGTAAAACATCCTCTCTCCAGACAGTGCCACTCAGTTCTTGTTTTCTGTCCCCTCATGCTCCTCCCTGTTGGATTTTCTGCCTCTTTTGCTGCTGAAAGACTGCAAAACGGGGATGAATCTATCCCTTATTAACTATTATTTTGGAGTGGCAGTTTAGTGTTGTTATCCCCATTTAATACATGGGGAAACTGAGTCACAAAGAAGGGACATGACTCCCCGTAGGTCAAAGGGTGTCATTATCAGAAGAACATGGGGACATTGGGTTCCTTGTACTAGGCTCAGCCAGTACAATTTTGGTTATGTTAGTGCCTAGAGGCCCCAACCAAAATCAGGGTGTCGTTGTGCTAGGTGCCGTACACAAACACACACATTATCCCTGCACTGAAAAGCTTACAATATAAACAGAGAAGCCAGACAAAGGCAGAAGGGGGAGACTTGTTTCCCCCATTTGACAGATGGGGAAACTGAGACCCAGAAAAAATAAATCACTTGGGTTAAGTCACACATGGAGCCCGTGGCTGAGTCAGGAGCTGAACCTAGATCTCCTCAGTGCCACTCTACCACTTCAACGTGAAATGTAACCATTCCCTTGCAATGTAAGAGACTGCAGCACTCCGTGATTTGTTCTCTCTAAAAGTATCTGTACTGTGTTACCAAGAGGCTTGATTTCCCTGCTGGTAAGTATCTTTCTGGATTTACCATAGGGGTTGGCTCTCTTCTTGTAGTGTCAATTTTGCTGTGCCTGGTTAGAGTTCTAAGGTTCTGATGTGGGGTTTAAACACACCAGCAACTACAGAAACTTTTTCTACACTGCGGATCTCAGAACAACTAATATTGCAGGACTGTGGGGAATGGTGGGGAAAATGTTCCCTTTGCAGAGCATGTGCTTCTGTGTCCACGTAATCCAAGTGATTTATTTTTTCTGGGTCTCAGTTTCCCCATCTGTCAAATGGGGAAAACAAGTCTCCCCTTCCTGCCCTTTGTCTGGCTTCTCTATGTAAGCTTTTCAGTGCCGCTCCACCCCCCCCTTTGAGTGGAGCAGACAGATCCACTAATGAGGGATATGATTTAAACTTATTGCTCCGCAGAAATGCCTGGCCTTTCAGCTGTCTGAGGATGATGCATCTGTAACGTTGGCAGGTGGTATCAAACCAGGGACCTCTGCAGCTTAGTGCATGAGCGACTACCACATGAGCTAAAAGTCAGCTGGTATGCAGCTAAGACTGTAGAGCAGATTCATTATTCTCTCTGTAAATGGTCTCAGTGCCACTAGATGTAACGATGCACCATACCCAGAAAGTATGTGGGTTACACATACACCTTGTATACCGAGTTTGAGAAGATACATTTACTGTAACATTAACAATCCTCAGAGCCATTTTTCAGGATGATAGTTACTTAATTATATACAATGCAGTGTGTTTTCAGGTCACTTCATTTCATTATTGAATATTTCACGGGCCTTTAATCCTAGTACCTCAAGGCATTCTACAGTCATGAATGAATGAATACTTATAATCCACCCCGATGGGTAGCATAGTCTCATCCTCCTTTTACCAATGGGAAAACTGAAGCACAAACTGGTGCAGTGACTTGCCCGAAGTCACAAAATGAGTCAGTGGCAGAGTCAGGAGTGGGGCCCCTGATTCCCATTTCCCTACTGCTGCCCCAAGATTATGTTTCTTCCCTTCATAATCAGATTTTGGGGTGTGGGGAAAGGAGGGGAAAGAGATCTGAGCTTAAATGAGAAAATTGTTCTGGGCCCAATCCTACGGATTATTGCCTAAACAATCCTTACACAAAGATTCCCATTGACCTCACTCAGTGGGACTACTAATATGTATGGAGCTTGCAGCCTCAGAGCCCAGTGTTACATTTACACACATTAGCAAAACAAATAGAACAATTGTAGATGCGCATGTTGCGCTTTTATACTAACCTGACTGCTTCTGTCAGGAAAAGAAAATGGTGAACAGTTAGCAGGTGGCTCCCCTTCTCCCACCGCCCCTCCACAAGCCCTTGGATAAAAGCTACCCATTTGGAAGCTAAGTATGCTACAGAATTGAATGGAACCGGGATGATCTCCATTCTGTTCTGCAGCTCAGTCCTGCAAGATGCTGATCAATGTAGTGAGCAGAGTGTTTAACACATGCTTAACTCTTGGTATATGACAAGTCCTGGTGTTTTCACTATCCACAGGCTTACATGCTTTGCTGGTTCCAGGCTGATTGCTTGCAATTAGAGGCAGAGTTCATGCAGGTGGAATTGATTTAATCAGTTGCCATTCCCACTTCAATTTTAATAATGAAACTACTGACAAGTAAAGTGATTCTTGCTGAGGGTTTTGTGGTCTGGTTTGGACACCTAAGCACATTCTCTGTAAAGGGAATGTTTTCCCCACAGTTGCCCAGCCATCCAGCAATGCTAGCTATTCTGAGCTGCAGGGTAGAAAAAGTTTCCATGGCTGCTCATGTGTTTAAACCCCAAATCAGTTACACCTGCTCAGAGCAAGGCTTTGTCTGTGTTGGGGTCTATAGCTGTGTCAATGCAAACCCTTGGGTAGACCCTGTCTAGCCCAGTGCTCCAAGCAGGTGTCAGACATACTTTCAGGTATTAGCTATAGACTTATATTTAGGCTTGTACACGCTTATATTATCTCTACTTGAAATATGTGTATCTGGACAGTGCCTTGCACACTGGGATCCATGGGCAGAGCCCCTATGTGCTAATGATAAACTACAATTTCAGTTAGCTGCAGTGGGCTTGATGCTTGTCTCATGCTGGCTTTAAGGTAGCTCGGAGTTACTCTTGATTTATACAGGTGTAAATCAGGGCAGGATCACAGCTACCAACTTCTTCATTCCCTGTCCTCAGCTTTTGGGCAGTGCTGCTGTGCACCACTCAAACAGCTGCTGCATTCTGCTCCATTGGTGTAAAAGGCAGCCGTGTATGTGTAAAGCATGCTTGCTAGTTGGTGTGGCATCTCACCATACCTCTTAGCCAGAAAATCCCTTCTGCATCTCCTCTGGATGCTATAATCAGTCTCCCTAATTCAGGCATTACACTGGGTCCTGTCCTTTTGCTGCAAATGATGTCCTGTAACTGATGAGCACAGTTGTTGCAGCAGGCAGAGGGAACCAGGCAATACCTTATACTTAGGGGTGTGCACATGAATAAAAATGTGGCCACTTTTGGAGGGTCTTTTTCTGTGCCCACCATGACCAGAGGAGTTGGATCCTGCCCCCCCCCCCCAGCCTCAAGGCTGGAGGAGATTTCATCTCCTACCCCAGTCCCATGCCCCTGCTTGCATAAACCCCCCATACTTGCCCCTGTATATGTAAAGCAATTTGAGATCCTTCTGGCCATTGGGTGCTCTGTAACTGTAAGCTATTAGTGTTCTAATCCAAGTGCTGGAAGAGTTTCCACTGCAGAGCTGATAGGGGGAGAGATTTGGTGGTGAGTTCATGAGTTAATTCTCCCAAAGCTCTGGAATCTCATAGATTTATGAAACTAAAGGTCATAGTGTGGTTTAACGAGATTAGATTTATTCAATGAACACAACACGAAGGCATTGGTTCAAGTTTAACCTTAGCTAAAAAGCATCCAGAGCTAATTTTTATGGTGCAACGCAGACTGGTCTGATTTTGTCCATTTATTTTTTTCCTTTTGAGTCATAGAATTAGGAGGTGGTATTTTAGTTTAATATTTCTCAGTCTGCCAAGTCAAGCATGACATTCAGAACTGGGATGACCTTGTCTTCCCCTTCTATTCTATCATAGATTTTCCTAGGCATTTTTGTTCCCAGGGACAGTGTCTAGTAGTTACATTACTGCAGGAGGGTTCAGGAGAGCTGAGTTTTATTCCTGAGGTCAGGTCTACACTAGATCTGGCAGCTTGGCTTAAGGTACACAACTCCAGCTATGTAGAATACTTAGCTAGAGTCAGCTCACTTTATGCCAAGCTTGGCAGCCTCCACACAGCGGGAGGCCAATGGGAGCAAATACTCCTATCAGCTTCTCTAACTCCTCACAAGACAGTACTGGGTGTTGGCAGGGGCGCCCTCAGAGTTTGATTTAGTGAGTCTTAACTAGACTCACTACATTGAACTCCGGAAGATTGATTGTGGCAACACTGATCTTCTGTGGAGTAAAGATGTGGCCTGACTCTGCTATAGTGTCCATCTATGATTTTTGTCAGGCCATTTATTCTCTCTCTACCTAAATTCCCCATCCATGGTAGAGGCTAATACTACATTCTGCATTGCCTACTCAGGCTGTCAGGCCAAGATTTTCAGAAGTAACTAGTGATTTTGGGCACCCAGTTTGAGGTACCTTTAAGGGCCTGATTTTTCAGAATGGACTGAGCACAGCTTCTGGAAATCAGGCCCCTCGAAAGCTGTCTGAAGTTGAGCACCCAAGAGCTGTTGACACTTCTGAAAATCTTGGCATAAGCACTTGGGGGCAGAGGTTCTCTCTTATGAGCTGTTTGCACAGCCCCTTATGAGACTCCAATCTTAATTAATATCTGATGAATTATAATACAACTGAACATATGGGGAAGCTTTTGGCCTGATTCGATCTCATTCTGTGATGGTCCATGGAGGTCACCTGGCTTGTGCTAGTGGATGTGGGATCAGGATCACACATTTAGCTGTGAGGGAGATTCCAGGAAGTCAGATTCCTGAGACCTTTGTGCTCCTTGGTGAACGCTTGCTCACATGATTATTTCTGCAAGTGCTTATCTCATGTGAGGACAATCTAGCTCTATGTCTTCAATAACATTCCAGCCAAGACAACAAGGAGTCCTTTTGCAGATACAGACTAATATGGCTACTGCTCTGATTCTTATTCCAGCCACAGTACACGTTCTTTTTTCTAGAACTCTCTCTGGCTTGCGTTTACATTCGCTAAATAAAGCATGACAATCTATTTACCTTTGCCAGTGGATTCAAGTCCTTTCCCCTTCTTGCTCTCTAGGAACTTCCACACATAAACCCTTGTGCTCAGATGAACATGGTTTAACAGTGGAAGGAAAATGGTCCCAGAGCTGTTTTGCTAAATGCCCATCATTCCAATCCCAAGGTTATGTTTAAAACAGCCTCCAAGTCCAAAGCCACCACAGAATGTGGAGCTGTTCAATGCAACTTAACGATAAAATCTTCATGTAAGGCCTCTTACAAACCAGATACAGTACACAGAGCATTAGCACCTTTCTTTATAGGTGAGCTGCTGAGTAGAATGCAACTTTTGGCAATGAGTTGTGTCCCAAAATGCTTTGCTTTGTTAAATGTTTCCCTTGCAGAGAGAGAGAGAAAAACTTTGATACAGGCAAAATGGTTGACAAGACAGATTCAGGAAGGCTGCTCCAAGTGGCAGGAGGTAGATTTGAGCACCAGTGCATTCAGAGCTTGTCTACACTACAAAAAAGATTGAAGCTGCCACAGTCGATCTTTCGGGGTCTGAATTAGCAGATCTAGTGAAGACCTGCTAATTAGAACTGAGAGGACACCCCCATTGGCACTGGTAGTCCTGCTCCTCATGAGGGGTAAGGGAAGTGGGTGGAAGCGTTTGCTCCCATCAACCTCATGCTGTGTGGATGGCACCAAAACACAATTCAAGATACTTCGACTCCAGCTATATAATTAACATAGCTGGAGTTGCATATCTTAAGTCGACTTTCCCCTTTAGTGTTGACCAGGCCTCAGAGTAGTTATTAATATGGGTAATACTGGGCAACCCAAACTGAGTGCCTATTAACATAGTCGGCTGATTAATAGCTAATGAAATTTGTCTATGTCTATTGATTAACCAAAATGATTGAATTTTTAGAACCAATAATTCTACTCTGTCTCTCTCTTACAACTGACCATCTGGTTCATGTTGTGACAGGTAGACCACGTTTAGGAACATAAGATTTGTCATGGTGGATCAGATCGTTGGTCCGAGCTTCAGACAAGTAGGAGAGACCATGTCTAGTGACAGTTCATGGACAGAACAAGAACCTACTACTGCTGCCACCTAATGGAGTTACTCCTGGAGCCCAAGTGGTAGAGACTAGTGCAGAAGATCCCAGGATGAGTCCCTAATGATGCCCCAAGGTGGAGTCCTGAATATTCGATTACTTCTCTATTTAGCATAGTTAGACTTACCCTCTTAAAACACATCCCTGTTTAACATCTCTTTGTTTCTTTACCTCTTGTGTCTGTTGAAATGAATGGTCTTCCTTCCCTCCATTCATCAGGCTCTGAGTTTTGATACAGGTGCCATAAGTGGCGTTCAGAAATACACTGAGGTGGTGGGACAATATTGCATAGTTCGCAGACAATTCTTTTCCTCCAGTCTGTATACTCTATTGAGAGAAATAATATACAATGCTTAAATATAAGTCTGGCCCACCCCAGAGGTTTAGCTTGATTAATCTAGAGTCAGACAAATTTATTGTATCCAAAATATTTTTCTCTCAGGTTGATCAAAATATTTTTGTGAATTTGTGCTGATTGCATCTACATTTTTCAGTCAGAAAAAAACCCTACAAATAAAAATAAAATCTGAAAAAAATTAAAATGTTTTGTTCTGGTATTTTCAAAATATTTTTTGATTCAAAATGACTATTTTCTTTTGAAATTTCTTTCATTTTCTTTAAAAAAACATTTTAACAGAAATTCACGCAGCTCTAATTAAAACAAATATCTCTATCACACACACACACATACATATAAAATATTCATTTTTCAGTTGTAGGGCAAAAACTTACCATCCACAGAAAATCCATTAGTTTAGTAAAAAATGCATTGCATACCAGTGTATTCCCAGGGAAGCTTTATTATGATTAGACCTAGTAGCATTCTAGATGAAGAGATTTAGTGAGAGCTGACTTTTTATGCCCCCTTTCTACTAATGTTTGATGAGATGCACTGGAATTCCCTTGAGGCATTACTTTGCATTTGTCCTTCTTAAAGGGATGGTCAGTCTCATGAATTCATGATGTTCTAGGCTAGTAGGGACAGCAGACAACTAAAATTTTTCCATGGCAAGATTATAAAATGTTCCCAGTTAATAGGCCACTCGGGTGGCCTTGGGATTTAAGCTTTGAATGGGAACTGATGAAGAAAAAATTAAAGCAGGAGGGTGGTGGGGGAGGGGGAGGGAAGTGTAATGAGGGAGAAGACAGGAGAAGAGTAAGATTTAGCTGAGGAGCTCACAATTAGGCCCCAATTCAACAAATCACTTAAGCATGTGCTTAGCTTTAAACATGTGTGTAGCCCCAGTAAAATAAGCCCATGCTTCAGTGCTTTCCTGAATCAGGGCCTTTCACTGTAACTTCCCTCTCAAAGTGCTTTCCATACTTATTTGCAAACTATACCTGAAGTTCACCTCCATGACAACTGAAATGCAGCCCCTTCTGATGTGGAATATGGCTGCTGCTTGACATCGCTAAATGTTTGGCATGCAATCTTTCTGACAAGTGGAAAAGAATGTCATAGGCAGGGGAGCTCGGAGGTTGACATAACATATTGAAGTGAATTGAAATTAGACGGGTGTGCTAGGTGTTAACACCCTACCCTTCTGAAAAGTCAAGGGCCCAAAAAGCAGCCAGCACTAATGTTCCTTCTTATCTTTTCCCTCCATGTGCAGAATAAATTTTGAAGTGCACCAAGGCACGTGCCAATGTGCACCATCAGTAGAAACAAAAAAACGAACTGTGGACACTTAGCTAATCATCTGGACAACATGTGAATCTCTCCTGAGTGGTCGCACAAGTCACATCTTATAGGGAACACTGGTCAGTGCTTCTGGTTGAAGTCTCATCTCAAAAGCAGAATTTCTCTACAAAGTACTGTCAGGAGCTGAGGTGAAAGAGCCTGCATTGTTGCTGTCTGTGCGCTGCCATTGTGGGGTTAGATGAAAGACGTTAGACTTCAGAGATGGTTGTGTGGCACTTTTCACAAACATTAGTTTATATTTTCAAGAATCATTTTGAAGGGTGGGATTTTGAAAGGGCGGTTAGATTTCCAGTTTCCGTCCACAGGCAGGGGGAATCAGGTGCCAAATTTCCATGTGTGCCTTTGGAAAATCTACTCCTAAATATTTATCCTACTGGCTGTGGGCAAGATGGCACAACGTAGCTTTCAGGCAGTCTGTTTTCATGGAGTAAAACCCACTGGCAACAAAGCCTGACTGGCAGGAATTCACCATTAGTCAAAGTTGCCAAGGACAAAAACCATAATGGAAAACAAGAGTAGGCAAGGAAAAAGGAGTGTGAAATGAAATGAGCTTTGAGCATGTGAATAGACTAAGCTCAAAGCCCAAAGACTTTCCTTCTGTCTTTAATATTTTCAAATTAGCATTATTCTTGTTTGAAGTGCTTAGTGTCAGGACAGGCCGTCAATCAGTTTAGCAATTATCATATCCCAAAGGGGAGCTGGCTAATGATTTCTCTGGACACAGCTTGGTCTTTCTGTTTTCATGCTATGCCAGAACAGTACCCATGTAATCAAGCATTTTAGGATTGGGTTTGGTTCTTGAGGTTCGTGTATGATTTTGAAATGTAGTCACTGCTGTTTGCTTCCCCCTCTTGATACTTCCCATTATCCCTTAATATGAGAGTTGGAGGGGGGTATCTCTTGATTAAATCTGATGTAACTAAATTGATAACCAATAAAAGGAAATGGTTCTTTCCAAAGCATGTGCTCAGGTAGTAATATTCACAGACTGTTACAGAACTGCATAATAAACTGCATACAGAAGTGGATAATTCCAACGACTGCAAAATGTTATGACCAATAACATTTATGGAGATGGGCTCAAACCAAAACCTTGAATCTGATCACCCCCAAACTCTGGGGAAGTTTGAATTTGGATGTAGATTTAGAGCCAAGCTTTGTGGCTCAGCTCCTCTTAGAAACCTCATTTAGAATGGAGCAATCAAATCTCAGTCTTCACTTCAGCTTCACAGGAGTCTGAAAGAAATCCTCCCTCCTGCCAATTCAGCAAGAATATTAAGTACTATAGACTCTTTTCCCTGATGGCTACAGCCCAAAACCCGATATTGACTTACCGATCTAAAAAACTAGAACATATCTGCATTCCTATGACTAATAAAGACCCTGGGATGAAATCTTCCATTGAAGCCAGTGGAAATTTTGCCATTAATTTTAACAGGGCCAGTGTTTCACCTCAGGTGTCCAAAGAAATGTGGCATGCGACAGCACATGAATGTGTATGGCTCTTAGTGCTTTCGATTACCATGATTGCATGCACAAATCAAGCACTTATCATGTTTGCTTGCAAATGTAAATTAAGCATGAGTTGAACCCCTAAGATCTTTGAATACCTGGGGCCCGGTTCTCAGCAGATGTAAATCACCATAGCTTCTCTGAAGTCCGTGAAATCTCAGTTTACCCCAGTGAAGGATTTGACCTCTGATCCATCATGTTAACCCTTTTGTCTTTTGCAAATATATTGGAAGAAATGTATGTTTCATGGAATTTCCTTCACAAAATATACATATTTGAAGGGTGCCAAAGATCCTACATTACTTGATAAATTTAGCGTACATTTAAGATATTAATAATTAATCCTTTTAATAATGAAAGCTCCAATTTTTTCGGCAGTCTCTGTCATTTGTTTTTAATAATGGTGATTTAATGGCAGAATGTTCTACTGTAATTTCTGAGCCCTTAATCTTTAAATAATAACCAAAATGACATATGTGGGGCAAAGGTCTCCCCTAAGGTTGCTGGGAAGCTAAAGTACCTTAAAGCTCGTATTGCATTGCATTGCTGTATTACTTCAAATAAAATTTGATCGTTCAACCACTTATTATGTATGTAGATAATTATGGAAGAGGAATTTAATAAAGCAGAAATGACACTCTTGTTGTTTTGAACTTGAGAAGTCAGGCGGGTTGTTGCAATCTAGTGAAATGGAAAATCTGAAATATGTAGGATCATGGTATTAGCTAGATACAACATGATCTAGAAGAAAGAGTACTCAGCTGTATGCCTTGAGACTTCCTGAGACAGTATGTCCATTGCACTAGGCACTGGCCCATCAGGAGGCCCTAGTGCTATACCACACTACGCAGCGCCAAATTTCAAAATAAACCATTATTCCAAAATGTCCCTTAATTCTTCTTATACCAAGCACAGTACAAGACTCATAGACTCACTGGATTGGAGGCTGAGGACATGTATGTCATCCACTGGCCATTAGGTTACAATTGTGTGCTGCGCAAGTGTACATGTGATGCGTGACAGTAAATATGCTCGAGAACATACCTGTGTGCTGAGGTTGAGGAATTGTTTAAAGGGCAAAAGGGGGAGGGGAGATTAGGAAAGATTTCTTTCACAATTTGGTCCCCACCAAGTATGGGTTGTAATTGTTTGATCGTACCCCTACCATCACTTTGTCCAAACCATGGCAACAGCCATCGATAATAGGATGGCTTCCCAATGTGCCAACCTCTTCATGGGACACCCTGAGGGAAAATTTCTGGAAAAAATGCACCACAAAACCAACTATATTCCCAAGATACATTGATAAAATTCTCATCCTTTGGATGGAAGACTTTAAGATCCCTCATAAATTTCCACCACAACTCCAGGCCATTAACTACCCATCAGACTCTATATAATGCTCCTACATCAGCATCAACATCCCTAACACCACAATTAGCTTAAACAATGGAACTCTACAAACAATATACAAGAGTCCCACTGCTCATCCTGTTTACCTTCACAGATCCAATAACCACCCAAAACACACCAAAGAAATCTGTTATCGATAGCCACATACACTGAAATCACAGAATTTGTGCCAAAGAGAAAAGTCTGGGATGCACACCTAATACCCTTAAATCCATCTTCACAGAACAAGCACACTCCACCAGAGAGAAGCAGATTGCATCACAGAAGACCCCACCCAAATTCCCTGGAAGAATCTGCTTCAATACAGACCAATCCCCCCTCAAACCTCTGATCACACATGCTCTGTTCTCATCTAACACCTCACACTGGAACACATACAGGGTCTCATCAAACTATTACAACCCACATTTCATGGGGACATATTTTGGAAGAAACCTTTTGTAATCTTCCAGTCTGGTTTCAGACCATGATAGAAGAGTGCATGATGCATCATAACACTTTTCACTAATCAGTCACTTTATATCTGATCTTTCAGTGCTTGTCTTCAAAGGAGAAGTGCACAATATCATCAAAAGACGACCTTAGGAACTTAAATTGCTAGACACTAAAAGCCATGGACTTAACAGCAATAGTTGTCTTATGGCTCACTGCGACAATTTGGGACACACCGCATGACTTATCACTCTTAATGGCCCACTTCAAACCCTTTATGTTTAACCATCTAACCCCCCTTTGCCCACCTCATGTCGAGTGATGATCTCCCACCCTTTCTGCTTAGCAGCCTGTCCCAACTTGTATTTAGTTCAGATGCAGTTGTCTTCCTTCCTTAGGCTTGAAGAGCTTTGTGCAGCTCAAAACCTTTGTACCTTTCGCCATTAAAAATTGGTCCAATAAAAGATACAACCGCACCAACCTTGTTTCTTCAATATCCTGGGACCAACATGGATACAATAATACTGCAACCAGCAAACATGCCGAGTGTGGATGAATATCAGGCATGGATCCACTCAGACCTGTTGGCTCACATTAAGCTATGTAACTTGAATCAAGCACAATTGTTCCAACTGTTTAATGCAGACAAAATCCCTGACGGCTATGCTTGATTTTCCACTTCTCCAAGATGTCCTCAGAGTCCCTGCCTTTGCTTGGTCACTACTTTCCATGTTTTCTGTTTTGTAAACAGTAAAACAAACGTGCAGACTGCATTTGATCAGCTGAGGTTTGTTTATAGGTCCCTTATCTTAGTGAGTGAATGTGAAAGAGGCTTAAGTTTATGAGTGTGCTTTTTATAAAGGAAGAAATGAACTGAGGAGCAGTTAAGCTGTGGAGTTACATGAGTTTGCCAAAGAATTGCAATACAGACCCCCAAAAAAGAACAAGATAACAAACTGCCTGTAACTGATCATTTTAAAAGGCCTGGCATGTGGTTGACTTCAAAGGAGCATAACAAAATCTAAAAAAATGATCATAAATTGACAAAATTGTAAAGCAAAGGTCCAAGAAATAGCTCAACTGAAGCACATAATTACATAGACTTGGATTTTCAAATGAAGTTACATGCCTGAATTCTTAAGATCCTTTGACGATCACAGCCATAGCAGCCCCAAGCCAGTCAAGGGGAATTATTCTGCTGGAGGGGCTTTGATGCTCCATGCTTGATAAAGGAGGCATTAATGATGCCCAGCTAGCTGAGATATGGTGATGGGAGAGTGCTGCTCAAGAAAGGCTGAGGTCAGATCCAGTTATCAACCTTTTTATGGGATGGGGGAAAAGGTTACAGAGGCGATGGCTGGGTCACTTGAGGATAACCAGATTTTCATAATCTCCCAGTCTGATTTCGGACCATGACAGAAAAGTGCATGATACATCTGAGATATAGGCCTCCACATTGTTATTGTGAGTTACTTACGGAACCTTTTGAGCACGAGGTGAGATAAGGCCTGACAGCATAGACTGATGGAGCAGAATAGGGTTGCTTCCGAGAGGTTCTGCAATTTCTGGAGCACATGACCTATGAGAAGAGGCTGAGGGATTTGGTCTTATTTAGTCTGCAGAAGAGAAGAGAGACAGGGGATTTGATCGCAGCCTCTAACTATCTTAGGGCATTTCCAAAGAGGATGGAGAGAGCTGTTTTCAGTAGTGACAGATGACAGAATGAGAAGCAATGGTCTCCAGTTGCAGTCTAGATTGGATATTAGGAAAAACTATTCCACTAGGAGGGGGGTGAGGCACTGGGATGGGTTACCTAGGGAGGTGGTAGAATCTCCATCTCTAGAGGTTTTTAAGTCCTGGCTTGACAAAGTCCTGGCTGGGATGATTTAATTAAGGTTGGTCCTGATTTGGGCAGGGGGCTGGACTCGATCACCTCCCAAGGTCTCTTCCAGCCCTAGGATTCTGTGATTCTTTGGAGTAAATGGATGCCTGCAGGAGTAATTTTTATTGCTTCTGGAGTTCAGTGTGCATATGAAACCAGAGACTAGATAGATACTTGATGACCCCTGCATCCTCCCCACATCTTGATAAGCATTCCTCCCCTCATAGTTCTCATAAATGACCAATCACCCTGGCACCTAAACACTGTACAGCAATTGAAGTTCACACTGAATGAGCCCAGAAGTGTCATACTGACCTTGACTTGTGGCAAAGGTGAAATGTCGGTGGGACAGGGAGCACTCACAGGTCAGGTGACATATTGTTGGTGTTTGCTGTGGACAGGCGAGATGGGGTCATTTCTGAGCATGAGAGCAATTTGGAAGATTAAGTTGTAGACCAGCTCTGAAACATTGAGAAGCTGTGATCTTTTCTTCCGGATCCAGGTTTCTTTACAGCTCTTGAAGCCTTCATGACTGCGAGACTGGGTTATGGAATTTCATTTAGATTCTTCTGCAGCTCCAAAGCACCTTCCAGAGATGTGTTAAGGGATGACTGAGCTTTAGTTAGGGGTATCCCCAAAAGCCATCACATAAAGTGCAGCAACTGCAGAATGCATCAGTACAACTGCTCTGCAGCTTTCCCATGCTAATGACATTACCAGGACGCTGAGGCCTGAACTGACTGCTTGTTCAGCAGTTGGCTATTAATATTTATAAACCTTAAATAATACAGGATTTAGTTTACCTGATAGACCATATGTTGCCCCAAGTCCCAGAAAAGCACCTGAGATTGGCAGGGCCACAGCCCTGGGCCAGCCCCAGATACAAGCTTGAGAGGAGAGGGAGGAGAGGGATTTATTCCCTTGAGGACTTGTGTCTCTGGAATGTTCTCCCCCTTGTTAATCACCAAAGCACATTTCCATCATCCTTCAGGGCAAAGCTCTAGGCTCATTTCTTTCCTTTTTAGTCTAGAGTCTTTTTTATAATTGGACCATGCATGCATTTTATCTTCTCTTACCTCTGACCTTGACTTTACATGGGCACTTTGCCTAATTAGTAACCATATCTTGATTTTTTAAAAATGTGTTTCTTGCTAAGGTACCTGCTACTCTTTTGGGCACAGTAGCCTCTAAATTAATGTTTAATGTATGCATAGACAGGGATGCATATTAATGAATAATTCATAGCAATTAATAGCTTAGCAACTGAGTTGGGTCCAGAACCACATTGAATATGGACTTAGCCTTAATAATACAGATCAGCATTATTAATGACAGTATCCGATGGTTACAGCTGTGTCAAACCTATTGTGTGTTCTTACTTTTGTGATAGAAACAGCCATCCGCCCCCACCCCCCTTCCCCACATTCACACACTCACCCTGCAATCAATCATTGAGACATTATCAGGGCCCCATTTTTTCTTACTCAGGACCTCTGAAAGGCTCATTTAGATTTGTAAAAAACGATGGAATAGGAGTTTAAAAAAATCTGTTGCCTTCTCCGGCGTGACCGGGGAGCCAGGGACTTGAGGGCGGGCAAGTGGGGACTGTAGCCCCGCAGCTAATGCGGGGACCGTAGGTAACCAAAGGGTGGAGGGGCGGGGGCTCTGCAACGTGCGGACCTGCCCAGCTCGCAGGCTCCCGTGGCTGATCCTCCCCCTCGCAACAGCAGCCGCCTCTCTGCCGAGTCCCGCGGGCTGGTGCTGAAGGGACAGCGCCCGAGGAGCCGAGCAGCGGAGCGGGCGGGGTGCTTGGGCGTGCGCCTGCCACACCCACCTCCCCAGCCCGCGACCGGCGCAGCGCAGCGCAGCGCAGCGCTCGCCCGGGCAGGCGCAGGGTTCCTGCGCGCGCGCGCGCTCTTGCTCGCGCCTCCAGCATCAGTCAGTCAAATCTCCGCTCCCACTTAGTGCCCCGGCCCCTGCGGCATGAGACTGGGTGTGTGTGGCGGGGGGGGGGTTCGCTGCCTTGCGAGGGTAGGTCGCTAATTTCGGACCCTGGTGAACGGGCAAAATTCTTCTTCTCTTCTACGCCCCTCTCCCCCGGCCTCCAGGGCCACCTGGCCTCCTCCCGCCGCCTCCAGGGGACACTGCACGAGCCTGTCACCGCCGGACCCCCGCTCCCTTCCCGCCCCCCCCCCCGCCACCATATGATTCAGCATTTCCACCTCCCTCGACCCCCCCTTGCAGGGCTCCCCCTCCAGCTGCTGCCTTTGGCCGACTGTGGAACAAAAGGCTCCGCGCCAGGCTGCATTTGCAGGGGTAGGGGCAGGGATCGGGGGGGGGGAGGAGGAGAGCAGATCCCTTGCAGCTAACTCGTCCCCCCTCCAGCAGGGGAGGGGCCGCTCCTCTGAGCAACTTGTAGCAGCAGCAGCACGTTGCGCGCAGGGTGTGGGAAGGGGGCTTGATGCTCCAAGCAGCGCGGCTCCATTTGCCAATTCGCTAGCCCGCATCACTTCCGGATCAGGCCCCAGCGGCTGCTGCAGAGTGAGGGGCGGGGGGGTTAATCCCACCTCCCTCCCTATCTGGAGGCTAGGAACTTGCAGCCGGCTCCCTTGCTCGTAGCCGGAGCTGTCCCCTCGCCCCCAGCCCCCACTGGCCATGGCCCCAGCCTCTCCTCTATGAGGGCAGGCGAGCCAGACCCTGCAGGCGCAGCTGCAGCTGGTGTCTTTCCAGGGGGCTTGATCCGGTCTGGGGTTTGTCCTTAGCAGGGGAGCCATGGCCGAGAGGCGGCCGGCCGGCCGGCAAGGCGAAGGCGAGGAGGTGCCCGCCTTCTTCAAGAACCTGGGCTCCGGCAGCCCCAAGCCCCGGCAGAAATTCTGCGGCATGTTCTGCCCGGTGGAAGGCTCCTTGGAGAACAAGACCATCGATTTCGATTCCCTGTCGGTGGGACGCGGCTCCGGCAAGGTGGTGGCCCAGCAGAGAGACGTGGCCCACCTGGGGACGGACCCCCACTCCCCCTACTCCAGGAAGGGCGGGGAGCCAGCTGTTGAATTCGGGAGGAAGGTGGAGATCCGGGCGGCCACGGGCAAAGAGGCGCTACAGAACCTTAATGACCAGGTGGGTGCGGCTGGCTGGGGGGGCAGGAGGGAGCGCTGCAGTTTGCACATGAGTTAAGCTGGGGGGTCTGTGTTGGGGGAGGGGATCTTTAATCAGGCTTGTATTTCACAGGCCTCCGCCTTGCATTAAACTTGCTTGCGCGTGAGACAGCAGCAGCAGTTAGTCCCATCCTCTGCTCGCCAGACTTGCAATACCCGGGTCGTCTTCTGCACGAGTGGGAGGAGAGGGTGGAATTAGAGAGAGGGCTTGTCTCCCCCCCCCCCTTTCCTTTCCATCTGCTTATGGAAGCTGACTTTTTGTTTCTTAGGCATTTTCAAGCACTACTCTAGCACAGTGCCCCACCCCATTTGATGAAGGCAGCTCACAACAGGATAAAATGCAATTGTAAGCAAAAGAGCAAGCACTGGGCACAGCCCAAATCCCTGCCGGTTTCCTGAAGGTAACGCTCCCCTGGGGCCCAATCCTGAAGGCCTGTCCCAGTGTTCTTTTTTGACTCAGGCGAAATGCTGACATGAATTCAATGGGACTTTTGGCCAAGGAAGAATTTTAGGAATCAGCAAATTGACTGAAATGGGCATTTTGCTTGAGTGAGCCTAAACTAGGACTGTAGGAATCTAAGCTTGGATTGTCAAAGGAAAGGGGGGCTCAAATTCCATTGGAAGTAGCTAATCTCATTCAGACTTCTTTGAAAATCCTGGTCTTGACCCATAGTCTTAGTTCTCTGCTAACGTACCAAACCATGTAAAATTAAGTCCCTCTGAACAAGAATTGTCACACCATAGCTCTGGCTGATCACCTATAATTTCTTTCCTAGGTAAATTAAAGGCAGTCAACTCAAACAAGCTTTATTTAGATTTAAGCCAAGAAAGATTGTCCCCCTCTGTGAGTTCCACTGACAAACACTAGCCTTGAAGAATCAAGGTGAATGAAGAGCTGTCCAGGAATCTGACAACCTTCTCGTAGGAAAGTGGGAAAGAGTTCTTCCAAGTATTCCCCCATGCTCATACCCCAAAGATGCTTATGAAACAACTTCAGTCTAGAATTAATATGAATAGCTGGTACCCAGATGGTGATTCACCAAGGGCATGGATGGTATATTCAAGGCAAAAAATCTGGGTGAGATTGTCTATAGGGGCTTGACCTTCAGCACTGAGAAATCATACCCTATATTTATTTGGTACTGCAGAAAACTAAAGCTTGATTTTTGCCTGAGAATACCTTGTTCAATTAAGTAGTCCCAGTTAACTAAGTAAAATTAATCTCAGGAATAAAATTACTCACCTGCATAAATATTTGCAGGGTCTGGGTTCAAGAAGGTTTGTGTGCAAATCAAGACTTAATTTTATGTGGCATTGTTCATACAAACTAACTCATGATGTTTTGCGGTACTAATAACAGAAGACCTGTGATGTAGATAATAGAAAGGTGCAATTACTGTCTTGTGGGGGAAAAAGTATCCATCTACTATATTAATTGAAAATAGTAAATATGGATTTATATGGAGGAAAAATCAGGAATTGTAAGAGAATATTAACAGTATTTTTAAAAAAGTGCCACATTTTATCAGTCCAATAGTCACATTTATAAACATTTTCTTTAGACCTTTACTTAAGAAGGCACACAATAATGGCACAATTCACTAGGGCTTTTGAATGGTGTCCCATTAGCTGTGCATAATGCTGGCACCAGTATGGGTTTTCCCCCAATGGTGGTATGAAGTCTTCTGTGGTAAATGACTGTTAAGACCCTGGTACTCATTAGCAGGAATGTTGTAGCTTTTATGGTTTCCCAGGTAACAACCTCTGAGTATTGAATTCAACGTCTAGATCCCCAACTGATATAAACTGATGTAGCTTCATTGAAATAAGTGGAGGTGTGTCTGTTTACACAAAATGAGGGGCAGGCTCAATGCATTTATAGAATAAAGGGGAAAAAAAAGCACTTGAATCTACTAGACTAAATTCAGACCTATGTAAAAGGCTAAAAGCCCACTGGCTTCAATGGAGTTGCACTTGATTATTCTGGGTCTGAATTTGGCCATTTACTTTCACACGTCAGTTGCACAATAAAGGTTTATTAATACACTTACAATAGTGTATAACCTAGCTAAGAACAGCCTGTCTGCATTTCTGTATCAATGATAATGTGCAGCATATAAAACAAGAATACATTCATTCATAGGTTCCTGAAACTGGAAAATGTAGCTTATCTAACAAAAGCCAAGATCTCATAACACTCTGCTTTCTTTTGTTTGGAGCTGAGAATTGTTATGGCCACAACTAACATTCTTCAAAACCCATATGTTATTGACAGTTTGTTCTCTGGGCTAGAAATCAGAGGGCCATATCACCCTGGTATAAATGGGTGATGGCTCTATTGGAATAAGTGGAGCGAAGCCCAGTTACATTAGTCAAGGATCTGATCCAAAATTACATGAAAGCACAGTTATCTTTTCTTCCTGTGTGTAGCATGACCCTATCTTATTCTCAGCGGACATTATTAATGAGACAACTTGGATTAGCACATTTGATATTTTGCTGTACTCTTAAATATCTGGAGGATAAAAAAGGAATTTAATTGTCTTGCATTAAATGACATGTGTAGTTCTGCAGAGTAAGATATGAGTAATCAAAGAGTATGTCTTGCTGGCTATCTGTGGTGTTCCACAGGCATCTCTCACAGCAGCATCTTATTGCCATGGTGCCCCATGCTTCCGGGCTTAAAATGATTACTAGAGACATCAGAAAGGGTTTCCATCATATTTCACAGTTAGGTCTTTAGAGGCAGTGTAGCCCAATCAACAGGGCAGATCTTGGGAGTTCTGGGTTCCGTGCCGAGCTCTGCCACTGACTTGCTGAATGGCCTTGGGGCAGTTAACTTCACTTTTGTGTTTCCCCTCCCACTCTTTGTCTTCTTAGGCTAAGTCTACACTAGCACTTTACAGCGCTGTAACTTCCTGGCTCGGGGTATGAAAAAACATCCCTCCCCTCCTCCAAAGTTACAACGCAGGTTACAGCGCTGTAAAGCGCCTGTGTGAACCAGTGTAAGCTACTCCCCTCGCAGGTGTACATAGAGCACTGGGAGAGCTCTCTCCCAGCACTCATGCTGTGGCCATACTCTGAGTTTAAAGCACTGCTGCAGCTGCACTTTAAACTTTTAAGTGTAGACAAAGCCGTAGTTTTGTTAAATTTTGGGTGCGGAATGCCTCACCCTATGGATTTTGCAGCCAACAGTGGGATTTGTAGTTGTTTGTGTACCCATGATAGTTGTACTTGAGTTAGCACATTAAAAATAGCAGGGAGGACGCTATGACACAGTGTTCAACACCAGCTGCACAAACAAGTATGTACCAGGTAAGCTTGAGTAACCCACAATGAAGCCTGGACTCATGGTGTCCTCATTTTACTGTTTAGCTA
The DNA here is from genome assembly GCA_032595735.1 of Pelochelys cantorii. Taxonomy (NCBI): domain Eukaryota; kingdom Metazoa; phylum Chordata; order Testudines; family Trionychidae; genus Pelochelys; species Pelochelys cantorii. The sequence goes on along the minus strand of CM064355.1, from coordinate 9,112,096 downwards.
GAGTGTAGCTAGCACAGGTAAGTCTGTACAAGGTGCATTCCCACTCCTCCAGCAGTGTAGATGTACCCAATATGTCTGAGCATGTGCTAGTACAGCACTCACCACAACTGGGCCCCAACCTTGGTAGGGGCCTCCAGAAAGTACCATTGCCATAGCCACACTGATTCAGGTAAAAAGACCCAGTGATTTGCTTGAGAAAAGACTGCAAAAGCCTCAAAAGTGGCATCATGAATTTAATTTCACTGCCCAAGTGAAGTGCAAGCAGTAGAAGCAAAGAAAAACAATGAAAAGTAAACGAGATTAAAAAAAAAATCTAATGTGTTTAATCATTAAGGGTATGTCTAAACTACATCCCTCTGTCGAAAGAGGGATGTAAATTAGGCAAAGTGAAAGCGCAAATAAAGCGGGGATTTAAATAATGCCGTCTGAGCCCTTTTTCGAAAAAGGGTTTTTCAAAAGTGAAGGTGCCGTTTAGATGCGGCTCTTTCAAAAAAACAACAACCCCCTTTTCAAAAGATCTCGTACTCCTAAATGGTAAAACTACTACTCCTCGGAATACGGGATCTTTTGAAAAAGGGTGGTTTTTTTTCCCAAAAGAACCGCGTCTAGACGGTGCTTTCACTGCTTTGTGCCTCAGTTTTCTAAAGGGGGCTAATAATACTTCGCTACTTCAGAGGTGGGGAAAGGTTGTGAGGTTTAGGTGATCTGTGTTTGCTCTTTGTCCCAGGATATCAATGGATTTTGTGGAGTAAAGCGTTGTTTGCTTCTAATCCAGCTAAGGATGAAGAGTATTTATTCTGCCCTTTATGGCTTGTCCCCTATGCTGTCCATAGGCAGAAATTCAGGCTCTATCTTTACAGTCCTCATGTTCCCACTGAAGTCTGTGGGCATGTTGAGTGTTGGCTAAAGAAAAGGTGGATGCTCCAGATGTCTAGTTATCTAGAAGGATTACTTTTCCTTTGGGGCATAGACAACTGTCTCGTACTGTATTTGTATAGCATGTAGCTCAGTGGGGCCCTTATGAGACAAATTAATAACAATGGCTAATAAACACAAACTGGGAAAGCATTTCTATCTTAAAACTGGTCGACACCGAGGGGCTAAACTGGGTTTAACATACAAGGAAAAAGAGGTTCCAGAAATAGTCTTGCAAACCGGCCAAATGATAAGGGTTGTTGAAAAATCCTAAAGCTCCTATGACCATGCTTGCCTATCCCTGCAAAAAACAATGACTAACAGGACATTGTACAGAGCACAAAAAATCTTAGACATTGGAATGCTAATGGAGCCATTGTGCAAAGCACAGTAGAGGTTGTTCCAAACAGCTGGAAATGCGGTTCCAAGTTTAATTTGTTATGATGCCAGTAATTTTTCTAGCCTTGTTTCAATAATCACTGCATGCAGAATAATTACACAGAGAAATGACTTGCATATTCTCCCAAAGGATCATAATCATTTATCTGGCTACTGAAAAGCCAAACAAAATTCTGCAAGCTTCCTGGATCCCTCATGAAGACACCAGTCTACATGTCAGGGGGATGTTACCCATTCTGAGAGTAGATTATAAAGTCTTCTATAAAGGGCTTGTCAAGAATTTACTAATTCACTCATCATTCCGTCAGATGCAGAAAAGAATCAGGGTCTTTGATATGGAGCCAACAAACACCATTTGGACTAACGAGGTTTAACTGTTTGGGCCAGATGTTCAGCAAGTGTAAATTGGCATTGATCTATTTTGGGGCTTTACACCAGCTGAAGAAACAACTTCAGGGAGCAGAGTTTGCCTTCCTGTGTGTTGACAGTACTGATGGGGCACAACAGGGAAGCAGTCGAGTGCTTTGAAAGCAACCCCCGTACAAATAATAGGAACACAGTTTTAAATGATTAACTCGTATCAGCTACAAGGCAGTCTTCCAGGTCTAGCCCAAGTGTCTTATGGACCAGGCTGTGTCTTAATTCCTCCTCTTATTTGTCATGTGTGCTGTATGTTAAATTTGATTCTGTATCCAGTAGGGTTTTTGGAGATGAGATGTTATTTTTTGGGGGAAAAAACCCTTAAAAAAGAGTGATCTTGTCACATCTTCAGAGACTAACAAAAATATATAGTATCATGAGCTTTCATGGGCACAATCCACTTATTTTGGCAGCCAGCTCTGCACCCCAACTAGAGCACCTCAGTTCCCTTGTTCTACACAAACTGCTCTCTCCTTTGAATTCCTAAACTAGGGAGGCTTCATTGGGGAGCAAACTTGTGGAAGGATCTAAGGCCCAGCTCCAACATACCTTTGAGGATCTGGGTCCAAGATACCACGAGTCGACAATCTTTGTTCTAAGATTCAAGCACAAAGGAGATTCCCATTCCATGGCACTGATACCAAATGATAAGTTGATGGTGAGATCTACTAGGGACATAAAAATGGAACGGTGGAGCCGCTAATAATCACAGCGATTCCACGTGCTGCGGGCTCTGCAGTATAAAGCTTAAATAAGTGTTATACTGCAGAGCCCGCAATGAAACCTCCCTGGGAGTGTGGCTGCCAGCCTTGCTCCTGGGGAGGCTTTGCTGCGGGCTCTACAGCTGGCTCCCTGGGAGCGCGGCTGGCAGCTCCCAGGAAGCCAGCGTGTAACTTGAGGCAAGGGGAGCCCGGCCCACTGTGGACGGGGGGCCGGTCAGGTAGGTGCTGCGAGGCTGCAGCAGCCCTTCTCCTGAGACGGGTGCCGAGATGCTCCAGTCCCTATTGGTCAACTGGAACCAGTAAGTCCCACCCACTAAGGCTTAATTGGTTAACCTCTTACGTCCCTAAGATTTACCCAGATATATTTCCTCAGTCATGCAGTCAGAATTTCCCCCAATACAGCAGAGCAGTTGAACCCACTGTTCGTGTCCACACAGGACATGAATTTGCTACATCTCCCAGCTTGTTTGTTAGCTGAAACTGGAGGGGCACATCCTTTCTCTTTGGAAGGCCTCTGTTCAGGTGCCGTGATGAGCAATTTGACAACTTGACAGCAGATTGTGAGCGCTTTGGGGAGTGTCCTTTTATGATGTTTGTACAGCGCCTTACAGAATGAGGTTGTGATTCCTGCGGTGCTCCAGTAGCTATGTATAAGAACATAAGCACTGCCAGACTGGGGCTATGTCTGGACTGCAGGCTTCTTTCGGAAGAAGCTTTTCTGTAAGAGATCTTTCGAAAAAACTTTTTCCAAAAGAGAGCGTCTACACAGCAAAAGTGCATCAAAAAAGCGATCTGCTTTTTTGAAAGATAGAGTCCGCACTGAATGGACGCTCTCGCATTTAAGCTGTGATTATTATGGACCAAGTGGCCACCAGAGTACCTGTGCTTTTTCTTCTTTCCTCTTCTTTCGAAAGAACTCTCTCTTCCCCATCCACACACGCCTTTTTCCAAAACTGCTCTTTCGGAAAAAGGCTTCTTCCTCGTAGAAAGAGGTTTACCAATGTTGGAAAAACCCTTCTGTTCTTTTGACTTTTTTTCGAAAGAACGCAATTGCAGTGTGGACGTAAGTGAACTTTTTTGAGAAAACGGCCTTTTTTCTGAACAAACTCTGCAGTGTAGACATACCCTGGGTCAGACACATGGTCCATTGAGCCCAGCATCATATCTCCAATGGTGGCCAGTACCAGAGCTCCAGGGAGAGTGCACAGAACAGGGCAATTTTAGAGAGTTACCCTGTCTGTTCCTCCCAGTATCTGGCAGTCAGAGGTTTAAGGCTGCCCTGAGCATGGGGTTACATCCATTGTGCCCTGTAAGCTGTGTGCTTGTGCGGCTGCTCAGGAGAGAGTCATATGCTGCCCAGCTGATTAGCAGAGTGCCCATAGCTAGGTTTTGTTTTTACTGGTGGCGCACATTGGTATGTGCCTCAGTGCACATAAAAATGTATTCTGCACATGGACAGAAAAGATTAGAGGGGATATTGGTTACATCCCTAACCCTCTTAACTAGTAGCCACTGATGAAACTATCCTCCACGAACTTAACCAGGTTTTTTTTTAACCTAGTTATACCCATGACATTGAGTTCCGCAGGTTAATTGTGCATTGTCAGAAAAACTATTTCTTTATTTGTATTAATCCTTCTGCCTCTGAATGACCCCTCATTTTTGTATTGTGTGACAGGGTACATAATACTTCTATTTGGTTTTTCTACAGCATTCTTGAATTCATAGACCTCTATCCTATCCCTCCTAAATTGTCCATTTTATAAGCTGAGCAGTCTTAAGCTTTCCAGTCTCTCCTCACATGGAAGCTGTTTCCCTGGATAATCTTTGTTGCCCTTCTCTATTCCTATTTCCAGTTCTGCTATATTCTTTTTTTGTGAGATGAGGCTATCCTACCTGGGCACAATGTTCGAGGTGTGGCTGCACCAGAGATTTATGTAGTAGCATGATATTTTCTGTCGTCTTTTCTGCCCTTTGCCTAATAATTAATGCAAAGTATTAGTAAGCAGTGGTAATAATAACAGTTGCAAAAGTGTGGTGCTTGTTTTATGAGATGAGAACAGCTGTGGGCCCAAAATGCTTGGGATAACTTTGATCTGTCCTGGACATGGAAACCATTCTCTCTGTGTTATATACGCATGCCTCTCTCTGCCTCATCCAAAGAACATATATGTCTGTGAAAGCTTCCAGCCAGAGGTCTGGAATTTTCAAAGGAGTTTAAAGGAAGCAGGTACCCTGTTCCCACTGAAAGCCATAAAAAACTTGATTCCTGGTGTTAGTGTTTCAGTTCAACTTCTGGAGGGTCCTGCTTTAAATCTGGAGGTTGTAGGTTCAAACTTTGCTGATATAAGCCTTCATATAAGGGTCTGTGTGAACCATCTCTGTTTCTTGTGAGGGCAAAAACGGGAATTAATCCAGAGACACTTTGATATGCTTGTATTGACCTGTTTGTGCAAATGGAAAATAAACCTTCCACTCATAGCCACAGATACTATTTATTAGAACGTCTGACCATAGAGGCTGAAAATAGTCATAAGATTGTACCTCATCGTTATAACCCCATGTGCATTTAAGTTATGCCGTAACATTTATTAGCCATCAAAAATAAATAAATAAATAAACCACTAGTGACAAACTTCCCTAGGTAATTTATAGCTATTAAAAATGGACATTTCTTTCATTGCTTTTTGGGAAGGACACATGTGCCCCTACAGATATTTACCAACTAACCGCTAATCCTTTAGCACTTGAGAGCATGTGAGTGGCATGTTGTACTTAATGGGACTCTGTGCTGGGACAGCAATGTACAGTGATGAGCAGTCTACTATATATTTGGGAGAATTTGTGTACCTGTCTGTCCATCCGTCCATCTATAAGTTCATCTGTTCAAGAACGCCTCTTAAATGGTAAGAGTGAGGACCACCAAATTTGGGATGCAGCTTCCTCTTATCATAATGTAAAGCAAGGTCAGGGTTTGGTTGTGCCAGGACAATGGGATGTGCCTGGAATTCGATGGTTTCTCATCAAACGGAAAGGGAGGGTTGTGATAACAGGGGCAGTTATACTGCAGAATGACCACAGGGGGGCAGCAAGCATAGGGGACTGTTATACTCCAGAATGACTCCGGGGGGGCAACAAGCAAGTACACTCCCACTCCCTTGACAGTCCCAGAGACCACACCCCCACCACTCCAACAGCTCCGGGGAGCTGTGGAGCAGCTGACAGCTGGGCAGGTGGCCCCTGCCATCCTGGCCAACTCAGGGGAGAGGTCCCTGCCACCATGACAGCCCCAAAGAGCCATGGAGCAGCTGGTGGACAGGTAGCCCAGCCCCTGCCAACCTGTTCTGGCCCTGGAGAACACCACCCACTCCCTTGAGCCCTGCCCACACCTCCCAACCCTGATTCCTTCACCCCCAGATCCCTGCCCTGATCTCCCCCCCCCCGCATATGTCCAAGCCCCACTGATTCCTGAATTCCTCACACCTGCAACCCCCTGCACTGCAGGGCCCAAAAAACACCAGGTAAATCTTCTAGTCTATGTATCTGTTTGTCTGAGTCTGTCTGTGAGTCCATTTGTTCAAGAACTCGCCCTAGCTCTTACCATTTAGGAGCACCAACTGTGGTATGCAGCTTCCTCTTATCATAATTTAAAACAAGGTCAGGGTTCGGGTGTGCCAGGACAATGGGATGTGCCTAGAATTTGTTTCTCATACAATGGAAGGTTAGGGGTCTGGCAGGAAGGAGTTACACTAGAGAATGCCCACAGGGGGGCAGCAAGGGGCCAGAGATGGCAACTGGAACAGTTATAACCCCATTGGGCCAGCAGGGGGCAGAGATGGAGAAAGGGACAACTATCTACTGTATATTTCAGAGAGTTTGTCTGTGTGTCTGTCTTACACCCCTTCCCTGGCTGTGCCCGCTGAAGCTGCAGCAGCCATGGAGAGGTGCTTTTCAGCTGGCCCCAAGTTCCTGCAGTGAGAGAGGGCTGTGGTTGTCCTCTCTCCCCAGGGCAGCCTACATACTGAACCCCTCCTCCCCAGCCCCACCCCAGAGCAATGATTTAAATGGAAAAAAAAATTAATTGAGTTAAGGACCTGAGCAATGACAGGTAAATCTGCTAGTTATGAATAAGTGAAAACTTTGTTGACCCAATCCTACTTCTCTTGAAGGCAATACAAAAAACTCCCATTGACATCAGTGACAGCAGGAGCAGCTAATGGGGGCAGCTTATTAGCATGTGTCTGTCTTCCTAAAGAAAAAGATAGATAGCTTGTTGTGTCTGTTTCTAGCTGGTTCTCGCATACTGACACTGTTTTGCTGGCATTTCCAGTATTACCAGAGAAGGTTTCAATCCAACCCGATCCCTCTTTTCCTTGCACTTCAAAATATGTGTTTCTGTTCACATGCCATCACACAATGTCATTAGGGAAAGGTTTTAAAGAATTTAATAGGAATAAAATCAACCACATGTGGTAGAAACTCAGCTGGGTCCTATTGCAATTACTCTAAAATCCCAGAGACTTAAATAGAGAAAGATCCTTTCCATACATTGTATAGCAGGAATGTAATTCTCCACTGCGTTTGATAGGACAGTCCAAAAAACATATTGAGCCATATCCTAACCTGGTATAAATAAATGTAGCTCCATTGATGTCAACAGAATGGTGTTAATTTACACCACTGGAGGATATGGAACTGAGAGAGATTCTCATTCCCTATTTAAATTCTATCTATAGGACCTCAGATCGTATCAGAGTGGGCATGTGTGTTTGAAGACCATGATTTGAAGGCAAACACAAAGAAAATGGAAGTTATGCAAGTAGGGGATATGGAAGAAGAGCTGTTGAGCGAAGTTTGAGGAGAGAAGCTGAATCAGAAGATTTGGTGCCCTTGGGAAGAACATGCTGTGCTATCAAAGAGAGTTTTGGGAAACTGAAATGAAGAACTCAGTGTGCATGGGCAGCAGTGAAAAAGGTGACAGGAATAGTCTGGGCCTGGCAATTAAGTAAATAATTGAAAGGAAGAAGCCTATGCTGTGTTTGTTCATGTCTGCCGTATTGTCTAGAAATGGGTTTCACAGAGATGGAAGAAAAGAAGATTGAGGTAGTAGAAATAATACACTGAGGAGGACAATGGCAGACCAACAGATGGTAGACAGAGTACACATGGAAGAAGTTAGGAGGAAGGTGAAATTAGCACTTTCAGTGATAGGTTGGAGAGCACATGTTTCAGGTGGGCAAGACATGTGATAACGGGAGATCCACAACCAGGAAAGACACCACGAGAGGAAGAGGATAGCAAGAAAAGCCATGGAAGACCAAGGATAGGATGGAAACTTTGGCAAGGGAAGATGGAAGAGAAAAGGACTGGAACTCCAAGACCTATGAACCTGTGCCATAAACTGGAAGGAGTTGTGAAGAATTGTGGGTACCTCCAACGCCATATTAAGGTTTGGCCTGTCTACTCGGCAGTGTTCCTTTAACATGAAACACGCTCTAGTGCAAAGGATCTGCCATTTTAAGCCCAGTAGAGGCAAAATCTGACGACAGCTATGGTGGAGCCATTGGCCAACAAATCACTGTGACCAGGCTGAGCAAAGAGTGGGCAGGATTTGCTGTCCAGGGACATGCAAGCATGGTGTGAGTCTTTGTGTGGCATAGGGATGTTAAATTGTGTGTAATCAGCCAGTCGAGTAATCGATGGATAGTCCATCAATTACTCGATAAGAGGGGAAACTGCAGAGCCACAGAAGGGTTAGCTCTTGACCCCGGGAGCTAACCCCTCTGTGGCTCTACTTTTTAAATGTATTAAGAACCGACAGGCAGAGGTGCAGCGGGGTGGGGGTGGGGGGGGGGGACAGGGAGCAAGCCGGGACAGCTGATTCCCGGCTTGCTCCTGGTCCCCCCCAGCTGTGCCTCTTGTTTTAACTGTATTAAAAGCCTGGCGACTCTTAATACATTTAAAAAGCAGAATCCCATCTCATGCCCGGTCCCAGATGCTGTGAATCAGCTGATTCCCGGCTCACACCTGGTCCCCTGCTACGCCTCTGCCTCCCTGACCCCCCAGATGGTGCAGGGGAGAACCGGCTTTTAAGCCAGCTCCCCCCAGCACTGGCTCCTGCTCCCCCCCCACCCTTGCTGACTCTCTCTGATAGAGGCCACGAGGGGGAGGGAGGGGAAGTGACTAGTCTTATCAGGTAGTCAACTAGTCACTTGTATCCCTAGTGTGGCATGGGGTGGGTGGGAGGACCTGGGAACATGCGAGGTACAACTACCTTATTCCCCCTGGGCGGGGGTTGAGGAGAAAAGGGCTTGCATCTGGCCCTGCAAAGGCTATCATAGCTATTGGGCAGGAGTAGCCCCCATGGAATTGCAGAGCAGCTACTCTCCAATCTTGGGGAAGAACCCTTCCTCCCATCGTGGTGCACAACCAGACCATTTACTCTTTAATTTGGGATTTAGTTGGTGCCTAGGCTCTGTGCATTGGGTAATTTCACCCTTGAGGAGGGATGCATAGGGACACACTGGCAGAGATAGGTCTAACATTCTTCCATTATGTCTGATCCAGCAGTTTCCATGACTTGAGGTAATATCAGGGACCTTAAGAATCCCACTCCTTTGTCTGCCATCAGGAAGGGGGCATTTAGGGTTTGGGCTGACTGGCAGTTCCCCTCTGCTTATCATTTGGCAAGAAGGATATGGCAAAGAATTTACGGTGTCATTATCTCGGGAGCATAAAAGTGAATTCCTCTGCTGTCAGAATCTTCGAGCGGGATGCATTGTGCCCCTTTCCACAGTGCATGGGCAGGTTTTGGTAATAGCATTGCTGTGCTACAAACCACTAGGATGTCACAAATGAATCCATTCTATTCATTGTAACCTAGAAACTCACAACTGCAGTTAACTTTGCATTGGGATTTACTTATCTTAATTTAAAGCTTGTGGATTTAGGCAAAACTAAGACCTGTAAACAAAATAACCTCCGATGCAAAACGGCTCTCAGAGAATACAGGTTATGAATTAACATGTTTCATTAAGAACAAGGACGTATCGTTTTTAAGATGTTCAGTGTGAAGAAAGACACGGGCTGTCAGTTTATAAGCTATGTTTTCTTTTCTAAGTTACTGTTTCAAGGATGTTTAATAATTGTTTTTAAAAATAATTTATCTTCTGAAGTCCTTTAACTTCCCAGAAAGAAAACTCTTGGGCTAGACTTTTGTAATGGAGCAACATAGGGTTACACCAGCTGAGGGTTTGTCCTTTGCACAGAAGGGTTAGAGAGGGGTTATGAAATTTGGATCTGGGAGTGGACGAGAATCTGGATGCCTTTTGTGCTGTTCAGACCTTGACTTCAGGATCAGCCTATTACCCAGAAATCTTAAGTCTTCATCAGTGCTGTCCTGCGTGATGAAGCATCTTATATGGTGACGGAAAAGAATCCCTGAGCATCTTCATATCTGTTGTAGCATTATGGGTGTCTTTGTTAGGCCTTGTCAACACTTACTTGCAGAGTGGTGCTGCGGGGCTTGATCTCCCAAGGGTTGATTTAGCAGGTCTAGTAAAGACCCGCTAAATCGACCACCGGTCGCACTCCTCGCTCCACTCCGGTGGAGTTGATGAAAGAGTAAGGGAAGTTTCTCCCAACAATTGCCTGCAGTGGAAACGCCATGGTAACTTGAATTAAGGTACGACTCCAGCTACACTATTCATGTATCTGGGATTGTGTACCTTAATTCAACATTGCCTACTAGTGTAGACCAGGCCTTAGAGTGGTAGTGTGGTCTAGTAGGTATGAGAACTGCTGGTCTAGTGTCAAACTGTGGGTCAGGACCCCAAAGTGGGTTGCGACCCCATTTTAATAGGGTTGTCAGGGCTGTCTTGGACTTACTGGGGCCTGGTACTAAATCAAAAGTCCAAGCCACACCACATCGGGCAGAAATTGAAACTCTGGGCAGTGGGTCTCTGGTTACAGCCCTGATGCCTAGGGCTGAAGGCCTCAATCTTCTCCACTCCCTTCCCCCCAGTGGCAGGTTTCAGTCCCCCTTCCCAGGGTCAGGAAATAATTTTGTCAAAATGGGGTTGCCGTGCAGTGAAGTTTGAGAAACCCTGTGCTAGATTAAGTTCTTATTTTGACTGTGTCACTGACCTTCTGTATGATGGTAAATCAATTCCCCTCTGGGCTTCTATTTCTTCTCCCACAGTTTGCCTTTATAAGGTCTTTAGGGGTAGATCCCTTAGAACATGGGTTCCCAAACTGGGGTGGAGGGGGGGGGGCGTGAAGAAATTGCAGGGGGGGGCGCGAGGCAACCCCCCCCCATCAAGTTTTGCTTCCCCGGTCAGTTCCTTTTTTTTTGCTCAACAAGTTTTGCTATTTTTTGGGGGGGCAGAGGGAGAGGGTTTCTCAAAAATCAAAAAGGGGGCATGATGCTGAAAAGTTTGGGAACCACTGACTTAGAACAACAGGGTCTTCATCTCAGATGGAACCTCTAGGCATTGCTATGCTACTAATAATCTATGTAAGATTTAAAAACCGTAACCCTGAATCCAAAAGCTCCAGAATTTTGGCAATGGTCTGATTTGAACTTTATATACATGATGTCCTGTATCTGGCTGGCATTTAATAAATAATACAACAAGGCTACTGATAGGTACATAGTACGATCTACTGTATATGTGACTTTCCAGCTAATAACATGCTTCTGCTTCCTTACAGCTTCCTGGCTTCATGGTTTGCTGATGCCAGCATTTTATTTCCAGGTCTCCAGTAAAAATGTGCTGAGATGTCAAAACTTCCCCCAGTGCAAGAGACCAAGGAGGGGCAAGTTAATACATTTAGTGTTTTCTATTCAAATTAACAGAATATTAAACAGCCCAGTAACACATTAATTGTGTGGTTACTGTGATAAGCTGCTGCTTTATCATTTGTTACTGATCAGGTATTAGCGGATTGGAGCATTAACCAGTTTAAGGGTTCCTGATGTCCCTAGTATACCCCAGACTGCAATCCCTTTCTCCCTCCCTGCCACTTCGTCTGGCCTAATGTACATGAGAAGTCCTGATCATCTCTTTGAACAAATGTTCCCTTTAAAAAGATGTACTGCACTCCTACGCCAAAACAGTTTTTTATCTCTTTTGTTCATGGTTTGTATGTTTTGTCTAGAAGGATCCAAAGGGCCTGATTCCAGCAACCTCCTACTACTGGAATTAGCCTCTAAATCAGGGGTGTCACTTTTTAGCGGGCAGTTGTACTCCCCCCAACCTTGTTTTTTCATGCTGGACATTCTGTAGGTCTATATACTCCCATTGTGTCTTCTATTTTCACACCTTCTTCCCCAAACTTCACTGGATATAATATAATCACATATAATGTTCTGTTTGCTAGCATAACTTTGCACTGTCCCCACACTGGAATTTATCTCAAATGACATCCCTGCTGCCCCACATGGATTACTTGTATGAGTTAAAAAAGACTCAGAGGGCAAGCTGTGTTAGTCTGTAACTTTAAAAACAATGAGTAGTCCTGTGGCACCTTAGGCCACGTCTACACAAGGAAACTATTTCAAAATTAGTAAATTCAACTTAACTCCTGATTTAACAAATTCGAACTAGCATGTCCACACTATTGGGGAAGCCTCGAAATTAGTCTGAGGCTGGCTCTGTTAATGTGGACGCACTATCTCGGACCTGGAGCCCCAGGAAGCGCTGGGGAGTAATGAGTTCAAATTGCTCTGGAGTAGTTATTTTGAAATAGTGGCACCGGAGCCCTATTACTGTTGTTTCTAAATAATATTTTAGAACTAGTGTTACTCCTGATGAAAAGCAGGAGTACAGATTTTGAATTAAGCAGCCAGCTATTTTGAAATAATTGGCTTGGTAGCGTGGATGCACCACTTATAAATTTGACCGTAGGGGACTTATTTTGAAATAATGTTCTAGTGTAGACCAGGGCTTAGAGACTAACACAAATATAGGAAACCCCCATGTTACGACAGCCCGAGTTGCAACCCCCCCCACACTCTTATGACCATTTTTGTAAGCGTGAAAGGGGACGAAACCCCCCGATTTAGGTCCTTGGCCCACATTTACAACGGTGCACGGTGCCTATCGTAAATGCAGGTTCACGTTACGACGCCCCCGACTTGTGACGCTTCCCCAGGAAGCGATCGCATCGCAAGTCGGGGGCCGCCTGTACATATACTACCGTGAGCCTTCTTGGGCAAAACCTACTTCATCAGATGATGAGCTGGAAAGTAATAACAGAAACAAAGTTAATTAGAACAGGAAAAAAAGAAGTGTTACAAGACTTGTAGTTTCTGACTTACAGGGTTTTACAGTTTGTACTGTATTTAACAAGTATAATTCACTCATCACTCAGTGGGCTAAATAGTATCCTTTGTTAGTTGTTACCTGGCCCATAAAGATCTGCAAACAGTGGATTTGTGTCCTCTGCCCATGAAAAGGTTTCTTGAATCACACTTTCAACTAGCTGTCCCATTGCTGTCAGGATACCTGATTGGACAGACCACGGATATGATTCAGACAGGTGATTCCAATGGCTTGAGATTGTAAGACGGTTAGAGAGCCTATGTTTTCTGCGTGTCTTGGGCAGAGCTGAGCACACTGTGCATAACAGTGTCACCAGCACTTGCTCAAGTTAGTGTTTTCATTAACATCCCAGCTCTTGGAGTCTGATGCCAGAATCTCTGCTTCCATTTATGTTAAAGTAAGTTTCTAGCTCTCGGGCAAAAAGAAAAACTTGAAAACATGACCCAAGAGTTTCTACTGCTTTGCTTCCAGTTTCTGGCTAAAGTGGAGTTATTGTTTTATAAAAGCTCATGATTTTTGAGGCCTGATGACAATATTTGAACAGGTGGGGTTGGCCATGCTGCAATAATGAATGTGATCTGGATGAATCAATGGCTCTGCTTCTCCAAGCTTTCCATGGAGCCAGAGATGCAGAATGTAGATGCGCCTTAGCTACTTGTGTATTTTTGGGGAAAGGTGGAAAAAAGGCAACGGAAAATATCGGTTTTCCCAAGCCTGAACCCTGTATTTCCTTGGATTGTTATGCAGGCCTGTCAAGAATTTTGAAGCCCAACCTACTCCCATTTCACCCCCAGTTACAGATTTTTTTTTTTAGGGGGTCTCTGAGCTCAGGACCCAGGGACAGTAGTCCTGCCTCAGCCCTGTTGCTCAAACTACCCCCCCTCCGTAATGCCAAGGAAGGGGGGCATGGGACAGACGGATGGAGCGTGGGTCATTTCCTGCTGCGCCTGCTCTCCAGGAGGAATTCTCCCAGGCGACTGCCTGGCCTGGGGGCGCGTGTGGGGAATTAAACAGGAGCCCGCCCCTTTCAAAACACTGATCTGAATTTCAGAGGGGCAGGGGGAGCGGCCCCAGGAAGCAGCAGCCAGCTCCCTCTTCCGAGGGGCAAGGCTCAGCCCCAGGTTATGCTCTTCCCTCCTTTCGCAGAGGAAAGCCGATGCTTTTTTTTTTTTTCCTTTTAAAGATGCCCCCTCCCCGGTCCCTTGGCCGCCTGCTCTGCCCCCAGTCGCCTAGCGTGCAAGCTTCTGCAGCAGCATCTTCCAGCCACGGCAGCACGGCGGGGAGGGGGGACGGACCCATCCTCGCGCCGCTCTGGCTGGTGAGAGAGGGCGGGGACGGCGCCGGGCTGCGGACTGAGCCCCGGCCCCGCGCGGGGGGGGGGTTGCTTTGCGTTGCCCCTTTTCTGACAGCTGCAGGCTGGGGCATTGGGGGGGGGAGGGGGGAGCAGGCGGAAAATCCTGCAAGGTGCTGGATGGCGCAGCAGCAGCCAGGGAGGGGCCATGCAACCCCCCCCCCCCCGGAGGGGGCACTGGGGGCTCCAGGCAGCATCTTTGGGCAGCTACAGCGCAGCAAACTCCAGCCCACCCTGCAGCCTGCTTGGAGGGGGGGGGTGGAAGGGGGGGGGGGGCGCCTTCATTGCGCCGCTTTGCATCTTACCTCTCCCCTCCCATTGCACAGCGGCCGCGGCTCGTTTGCATATCCAGGAGGCTGCCAGCCAATCACAGCCCGAGCAGGGCGGGCTCCGTTCGGGAGAGGAAAAGGGAGTGGCCCAGAGCGCATGCGCCCCCGCTGCCGCCTTGTGCTCCGGCTTTTACTGCTACGAGGGGTTTTTTTTTCCGCTCTCCTCTGGGGCTGGGCTCGCAGCGGAGCGGAGAGAGGGAGGCGCGCGGGGGCTGCGATCCGGTCCCCGGTCCTGCGGTTTGCAAAGAGCCGGGCGAGCGCCGCCGATTGCACTTTCCCTCCCCGCCCCGCCGCCTTTGCATCGCCCGCGAGCTTGGTCCGATTGGAAATAAAACCTTTGCAAGAAGAACACACACACACACACACACACACACACACACAAACACAACAAATAACTCGCCTGTCCCCGTTTTTATTTTGGGGGTTGCTGCCCGAGAGACATGTCTTATCAGGGGAAGAAAAACATCCCACGGATCACGGTGAGTTTAGCTCCGTGCCGGGGGAGAGCGGGGGAGGGGAGGGGAGGGGAGGTGGGGGATTACGCCCTTTGTGTGCTTGGGAGGGGATTGCAGGGGTTTTGCAGAGATAATACGATCAAGCGCGCGTGCAAAAGCTGCCTTTGCTGCAGCCCCGGTGGAAGCCCTATAAAAAAGAAGGGGCTGGGGGGGGGGGGCTGACACTGGGGGCCATTCGTGACTACAAGTCCAACCGGATCTGGGCTTGTTTCATCCGCTCAGGGATGCTGCGACCTGAGCATGGAGCCCGGCAAATGGATGGCCGAGGGAACACGCCCGGCTGGGAGAGCGGGCGGCTGCCTGGTTTCATAAGCGCTGCCTGGGGAAATAGCGGAGTGGGAAATGTATCTCTGTGCGCCAGGCTTGCAACCCACTCCGCGTGGAATCAAAAGGGCGGCCGCGGTGGGTGGGTGGCTGGGTGGGTCGGTCGGTGGGGGAGTTACTGTAAATGCAGGGTGACAGCAGGGCAGGGAGGGAGAGGTGGAAGAAGGCAGGGGTTGGAGGCATGGAGGAGATTTTAAAATACATTAAACTGATGATACAATCTGAGTTTAAAATATGGGTCAGCCATAGAAATATCCCCAGGGCAGGGCTTCTCCACTACTTGTGGTTTTTTTGGGGAGGAGGGGAGAACGGATTTGGCTGGGTTCTGAGATTTTTTTTTTTTTTTTTGCCTGGTGTGATTGGAGCAGCTTTTTCTCCCTTTGCTCATACAAAGAGGGCTGTGATTGTGAGGCGCTGGGGACAGTGTTTGTGTTGTTCCTCCAGGAGGTAATGGCGCTGCTCCGATGAGATGAGCAGATGGGGCTTGTTCTTTTCATCTTCCATCCTTCTTCCCAGTGCAGCGAAAACAATGCTTAGAAAGGGGGTGGTGGTGATTTTGGGTACATGAGACGCTCCCCACCCTCTTTAAGATTAGGGTTAGCAATGAAATAGGATTTATTTCTCTCTCCAGGAATATTCCTGCAACACAGAATTCAATCCACTCCTAATGAAGGGAAAAGAAAAGACGTGATTACATAAAACCATTATTATGGGAACTGATCGTAGTACAGTTACCACACGTTCAGAGATACTAACTTTCTGTGGCACACGGGAGGCTGTTAAACATGCTACATATTTATTTTTTGACATACAAGTTTGCATTATTGGGATCAGTGAAAAAGCTTTCCTCTCTTTGGCGCAAGGACACACCCATTATAAATCTTGTTCCTGAGCCTGAGAGATGGAAATGTGAAAGCTCCGCTGCGTGTGTGTGGGATGGACGATATTAAATATAACATTTGGAAATGAGCTGTTGAATTGGATAGCTGTGTATAAATAGGATTTACACAGGCCAGTGTATTTCAATGGTTGGACTATGATAAGACCGAACCTTTAAATTGTAGACAAAATTAATGGTCTCTCACTAAGAGACCAGTATATTAAGGTTTTTGGAAGACTAATGTAGATTTAGAGGAAGTTGGACATTATTGATGGATGATGCAGAGCGTCTCAAGTGAACTGGTGTTTTTTGCTTATGAATGAACACTGCAGTTAATTGGGCTGGGGTGAATGTAACAGACAATAAAAGACAAAGAATAGGAGATGAGCCAGATTCTGATTTGCTTTATTCTGGTATAAACACAGAGGGACTCCATTGGGATCAGTCTGCGTAAAGAGATCAGAATCTGGCTCAATGGGTAGAAGACTTTGACCTGAATCAGCAAGGTAAATATAAACAGGTGTGTACTAGTCCTTTCCACAAATATAAATTGTATATGTGGTTTCATCCACAGCTCATTGCAGTGAATGGAAAGACTCCCATTGATTTCAGTGGGCTTTGGATCAGTCTTAGAGGGGGAAGTATTTACTAGCAGTAAGTTACAGAACATCATTACAATGTGTATGGCTCATTTTTGTCATTATTTGTATATTTCCCTAGTGACAGTGGATTTAGGACTTTTCTTCTCTCATGATCATCTGTGGCAAAACTCCTACAGATTTCAATAGGACCAGCCTTTAATGACATAAGAAGGCTGCAGTGGATGGAATTAATGCAGTGTTTCTAGGAATGATGAAAGCGTAAGACAACTTGCTGTAGTGTACAAAACCTGCCACTTTCCTGTATCACTTCATTAGCCCTTTTTGTCACTGCAGAACCTACATTTATAATCCAGATTTATTTTGCCACCTGTACTGAGGCAAAACTCGCTATTTACTTTTGTCTTAGATAAGAAAAAGGACGGGAGACTAAAAAACTATGATTTTTGTACAATGATTTCACAATAACTGTCAATGTGGATCTTCAGCACTTTGGGCCAGTTTCTCAACCAGTGCAATTGTAGCTCCACTGAGCAATGCTAGTTTATAAACACCCAAGAATCCTGTCCCTTATCTAGCATTTGTTTGTAGTCTCTTTGGGGCAAATACTGCTATATTTATGTGCCTGCATTTTTCTTAGCACAGTGCAGCTTCAATTCTGATTGTGTCTCCCTGACTGCCCCCTAATAATAATAAATAATACAGTAGAAAGCATGTATTCTAATTTTATGGTCTGTGCAGCCACATGTTAAAATTGTGCGCTTTTTCCTCTCTTAAACCAGCCCTGGATTTCCTCTATGGACAGTAGTACAGTAGGCCTGGGGTTATGAAATACTGATTCTGTATAAAAGAAATGGGGAAAGTATAAGCAGTTTATTTTCAGAATACATGCAAATACATTTCTGAGAGGTGAGGTTTAAATTTAGAATTGCATTATATGCACTGTGAATTAAGTATTAAATATAGGTGCACTTAATGTTTTGAGGAAAGAGGATAAATACAATGCGAATGTTCCATTTCCCATTTTATCTAAAGATCTTTAAAGTACGTGTTTTGATAGTGTACAATTACTACAAAAGCTTCAGGGGGTAGCCCAGTTAGTCTGTACAGGATAAACTTAAAAAATAACAAATAGTCTGTAGCATTTTAAAGACTAACAAAACATGTAGATGGTATCATGAGCTTTCATGGGCACAGCCCACTTCTTCAGATGACCAGCAAAGCAATGCATTTTGTTTTTCACTTAACATAGCTGCAAAAGATATATGGAACCTAAGCAAATATCTAGAAGGAATGGCTTGAAAGCTGCCTCATTGGAATTATCTTTGCTGTTTGGTAGAAACAGAATCTAATTTGAGGGAGCTTTAATAATGTAGCTTCTTAAATCCTTATCTTTAAGTTAATTTGTTAATATGTGTTTATTTTCATTGGATTATGAAATAGCTGTGTAGAAGCATAGTAAAAGATACACTGAACTGAAACCTTGCTAGACTTGGACTAAATGGGTTTGTTTGTGTTGTGTATCCAATAGCAACAGACTTTTGGTCAATTTCTCCAACTACAAGTGTGACTCAATTAGCCAAATAGTGACTTGAGTGTGGGTGGATTTAGGAAGTTATGCCTACAAGGTTAAAAATAAGAGACTTGGTTAAAAACCACGTATGTGCTTTTTGGGAAATGGCATTTAGTGCTTTGGTGGTAGGTGGGTGAATGATTTTGTTTTAATTGGTTGCTGGTGTAGTCAAACAAACAAGTGTCAAACTTCTTTTTAATAATGAATATAGCTTGCTCTTGGATCATTAGAGTGATGAAAGAATTTGCAGTTGAAATAATATTTTATCTTTACAGTTGAAAGTACTGTAATTGACTTGTTTTTTGACATGCCCTTTGAATAATTCAAAGCTTGTTTCCCTCTCTTCTTTTATCTCTGAACTTATGCTGCAAACTGTCAGTTTTCTTACAGACTAATTATGTATTGTTACTTTTTTGTGTTTCAGAGCGATCGTCTTTTGATCAAGGGTGGTAAAATAGTTAATGATGACCAGTCTTTCTACGCAGACATTTACATGGAAGATGGGTTGATAAAGTGAGTGCAGCCTGATACAATGGTGTGATTGAAAATAGCAACTGTAATGTAAATGCACTGCAGAACTGCAAGAACAACTCAGTGTTGAGAACTATATTAGAATGCAGAAAGAAATTAATATATAATGCACTGTGAGATGCTCAGTTGGAGAGAGTCTAAAAACAAGGTGTTTAAATACAATTAAAAACTACTATATATTCTATTTAACATATTCATTAATGTTCTGTAACAAGTACTTGCATGATTTGAGTTCACTGGAACTCCCCATATGCTTAATTCATGCTGGTCACATGCTTCAGTATCTTTCTGCATTGGGTGCTAGGGAATTCTAAATCCAGAGTGTAGCAAATGGACTTGAAGGCCAATCCAAAGCTCATTCAAATCTTCCTATTTGTAAAGATTTAATTGACTTCAAGGGGCATTAGATTAGGCCCCTTTCAGGCTCACCTTTGTCTTTAGTCCTTGCACATGCAGTACTGGCATACTAAATGTATTACATGTTTCCTTGGAATAAAACTCATAGGGAAAAATAGACTGGGCAAAGGTTACAAACCAGGAACTTTTCCTGTTCTGGATGTATAATCAGCACATCTGCTTTCTTAATCAGTGCTAGAAGTTGGAGGAGCAAATGAAAGACCCCTCATTAATTGTGATGTGCCATTCACAGTTCAGTGTTTGAAAATAAATCCTGGCAAAACCAGACTGAGGGGCTTTTGGGTCTCATCAGGAGCTTGGTAATAGCATATGTGCAGGTTTGTTTTTGTGGTTGCTGTACATATGTTTTAGTGTGAAACAAAGTAGAGAGGAGACATGCAGCAATTCTTGCGTCCTTCCCAAAACAACATGGAAATCTAAATTGCTGTTACATCCCAGAATGAATAATTGCATTGGTAGTTAAGGGCTGACTTCAACTTGCTTTGAAGTCAGTTTTAAGACTCCCACTGACTTCAGTGGGATTTGAACTGGCAGAAAATAATAATAAAAAAATGAGAGATATTGCTGTGAAGCCAGCACTCAGTGTAATGAGGCTGCGTTTTGCTATTGCTCTATGTTGTATAGGTAGAGCCCCGCAAATCTATGGATATCCGCTTTACATTCGTGGGTATCTGTGTCCAGGGCTGTGGATATCCGCAGCTTATTTTTGTGGATATGAATGTGGATGTGGATACAAATTTTGTATCTAGAACCCTATAAATGTGCAGATATCTGCTTTATATCTGCTGGTATCCACGCCCGCGGATGTTAGCGTGGATATCTGGAACTCATTTTTTCGGCTGCAGGCTTGGAGACAGATTTTGTGTCCACTCAGGCTCTATGGTTCAGTGACACCCGATAAAGGGTATTGTATCTAGACCATCTAGTTCACTCGAGACACGTTTCTCATTGTGGTATAACATTTGTAACTCACTCGCTGATTGAAAACTGTTTACCCAGGCAAATTGGAGAGAATCTGATTGTGCCAGGAGGAGTGAAAACTATCGAAGCCCACGGCCGGATGGTGATCCCAGGGGGAATTGATGTTCACACCCGTTTCCAGATGCCAGACCAGGGAATGACCTCTGCTGATGACTTTTTCCAAGGAACCAAGGCTGCCCTGGCTGGAGGCACCACAATGATCAGTAAGATCTATATTTGTTCCATGGTAAACCAGGAGGCGAGGGTTCCTTTGCTCTTTCAATCAAACCATATCTATAAGCAGGGCATATAAATTATGGGAAATATCAGTGTATTCGCCTCCCAGTGTATGTTCATCTGTAGGTTAGAGTAGGGGACTGTGAGTTGGGGTTCTGGGTTCTATTCCCAGCCCTGAGAGGAAGTTTTTCAAGAGGTAGAAGAGGGAAGAGGAATACAGGATTCCAGGGTTCTGTTCCTATCTAGATCATGCAGCCTTCAAGTCAGTTGGTCACTGATTTCCACACCTGTGCTGACTGTGGAACCTTGAAGAGTTTTCCTAGGGCCTGCTCTTATTAAAATCCATGGGAATTTTGGCCGTAGATGTCAGTGGCTCAAGGGTCAGACCTTATTCAATATGTGCTCAAGGGCTTTTCTTCACTTACCCCAAAATGGATGGTTCAGAGATCTATCTCTTAGGGTTTGATTTAGCGGGTCTAGTAAGGACCTCTTTACCCTGGTATGCCACTGGGTCACAAGGAGTAAGGGAATTCAACAGATGAAACTCTCATGTCAACCTCTCACGATGGGGACACTGCAGAAATTCTACCAAAGGTACGTTGACTCCAGCTATGCTGTTCTCATAGCTGGAGTTGTGTATCTTATGTTGATTATTTTTCCCTGTAGCGTAGACCTGGCCTCAGCAATGGCTCTAATAACATAATCTTCACCAGGGTATTATGAGGCTTAATTGATGTATTGTTTGTAAAGTGTTTTGTTTTAGGGGTTTAGGTGCTGTGATACTACAGGGACACTTCACATGAGGCCTCTTGGGGTAAAAATTTGAGTCCTCCTGGAAGGTAGAGGCTGATCGTAACTGATGAGGCATAATGAGTCCATGCAAATTGCACATACTGTGCACCTCTCAAAATCAGACTATTTGTTGAGGTGCCTTGCTTTAAGCATCTACATTTCAGAATTTTTGGCTCTTGCTTTTGTTAGATGTTTTAAAACAATTCAGTTGAAATACACCCCATCCTCCAAGTGAGTTAAACAGCCTCTTTCCAGTTCTTGGAATGGCACCATCAAAATAGTGTAAAAATCAGGAAGTGAAACTGACTAAAATTTCTAGGGCATCTCCTCAGCTGGTCTAAATGGCTGTAGTTCTTGATATCTGTGGCTATTTGCATCAGCTGAGGATTTGCCTCTCTAATTCCGAACATGAGTCATTCATATTTATGTTCTAGCTGAGAAAAAAGTAAAGTATGTTTCAGTTCAACCGATAGTTGGTGAGTTGTCCGGGGACATTACACAGTCTGTCCTCTGCAAGTAGTGTTTGCTTTGTAAGCTTTTCTATACTGCCTCTGCTGGCTACGGCGGTGGCATATGCTGGAATATATGTTTTATGCTGCTACAATTCTGATCTCTCAAAACAAGTTTTTATCGAGGGATAGAGATTTCTGCAGCAAAACTTATCAATGAGATCAACATGTTTCTGTGACAGTGAACGCATGCTCTGCTAGCTGAAATATGATTCTCTTCGGTACCTATATGGGCCCCCCCTTACAGTAAAAGATTGTGAAATGCTCACAGATCATGGTTGGCCTATTGTTTTGAGGGTAGTTTGAGGTGCTCAGAGACTGTTGTGTTCAACACCTAGGAGGTCTGTGGCAGAGCCAGGAAGTGAACCAGGCTTTCTTGAGTCCCACAATAGTGGCCTAAGCCTTTCTTTGCATGGAGAGCCTATCAACCCGCCCCATGTCTCCTTATCATGGGTGCTCTTTAAAAAATGCATCATGAGAAGTCAGCCAGTGGGAGGAATTGGTTCAGGGCATCCCTACTGCTGCCCAAGGGCAATGCAACACGTTAGCAGCAGAACTCCTACTACAGCTCAGCTGTCCTGACTGCCCTGTGCCTGGAATGTGGTTTTCTCATAAAATAGAAAGGGAGGGGTCTGGCAGGAGGGAGTTATACTGTAGAGTGACCACAAGGGGGCAGCAAGGAACCAGAGGCAGGGACCCGGACAGCTGTAACCCCATTGGGTCAGCAGGGCGCATGGGTGGAGAAAGGGACAGCTATCTACTATATATTTGAGAGAATTTGTCTGTTTGTGTATCTGTGTGTCTCTGTCCTGCAGCTGGGGGACATGCATCCCTCCTGCGGCTATGCCTGCTGCAGCAGCCACAGAGAGGCGCTTCTCACCTGGTCTCAAGCTGCTACAGTGAGAGAAGACTGGGGTTGTCCTCTCTTCCAAGGGCAGCCTCCATACTGACCCCTTCATCCCCAGTCCCACCCCAGAGCAATGATTTACATGAAAAAACTCCTCAACATTATTTGAGTTAAGGACCAAGCAATGCCATGTACATTTTCTAGTAAAATATATGGGGGATGCCTCTCGTTTGGAGGAAGAAATGAAGGGAGCATGTCAGCATGACAAAGTAATGTTATTGTCATTGGGCAAAGCTTTTTCACATAAATTCTCCTCTTTTCCACAATGCTCTCATTGTCATGTGGGTTTGAAGGAATGCAGCTGAAGGCTCCATTCATAACTTTCCCCATTCAAGCCTTGAATGGGGCAAGAAGCCAGCATTTTCTACAAACTTTACAGTTGTATATAAATAGATCCTCAGACCTGCCTGACACAAAGTGGGGTTCAGGCATGAGCCTGATCTTTGGCATTCCCTGCATGTGCATGTTCATTGTCATGGCCTGTCCTGTTACGCAGCTTAAAGGGGGGGCGGTAGTTTAGTGTGGAAGGCTGGGTACACTTGGTGCGACTTGGTTGAACTGCCCCATCTCCAGCCTTTGTGTTTCTCCTCATTAACTCCTTTTCTGACTAGGGATGTTAAATTTAGATTGATTGATTAATCGAATAGTCAATGGGATTTCCACTGACTATTCAATTAGTCTATAAGGGCGCCTCTGCCTTTGAACTGTAGCAAGGGCCTTGCTGGGCTTATGGATAGTTGACTAGTTGCTTAGTCGCTTATATCCCTATTTCTCACCCTTCCTCTCGCCTTTTGTTTAATACACTTTCCACAGATTTTTTTATATAAAAGTAATTGTAAAGATCAAAGAAACATCCCTGATTGCTACTTAGACAACACACTCGTTTGACTCCACTGTGGCTAGCTGAAGACTCTGGGAACCAGGACTCCTGGGTTCCTCACCCGCTTACTAGCGTGGAGGGTCATGGGAGATGGGCAGAGGGAAAGTGATTGGGGGTAGGGGAATCCCAGTTGTTTCTAAATACTTCTAATGGGCCTTTTAATAAAAGGTGAGACTGGCTCTATTGCAGTTACCTGCTTGATCCATTTCAGGACTGGCCCATACAGGATCCATCATTATAAGGATCCATTGGTGTATATATATATATCCAGGGATAGGTGCTCTATTAAATCCTAATGGCATGTCTTCAGTATGGGCCGTATCTGCTGTGCGGTGATCAATCCAGTGGTAGTTGATTTATTGCGTCTAGCATAGGCATGATGAATTGACCGTCTGTTGCTCTCCCATCGACTCTGGTACTCCACCAGAACAAGAAGAGTTGAGCATTAGTGGAGGAGGTTTTTCTGTCAACCCAGCCTGGAGCAGACACCGCGGTAAGTAGATCTAAACTACGTCAGTTTGAGTTACGCTACTAATGAAACTCAACTTGCATAGCTTAGATTGACCTATCCTTGTAGTATAGGACTGCCCTCATTAAACCAAAGTAAAGCTGCGCTCATGCATCTCTGTCTTCAGAAGCAAGTCTTCCCTGCTGTTTCAGTGTGCAAGGAACATGCTGTAATATTGGTTGAGAATGTCACTGGTGGGGCTTAGCTTAGTGGGCATTTTGGAATGGAGGCAAGGTGAAGGGTGTTCTGGGCTTAATGGAAGGTGTGGAAGCAGGCCCAGAAACAAGAGGAGGAGACGGGCGTCAAGGATGAAAGTAGGACGGACTCTTGGCAAGTGCAGGAAGAAGTGAGAGCAGGGATGTGGGCAGGGCAGTGCTCTACACAGCCAGGTTGATGTGGGGGCACTGAAAGGACAGGAGTGAAGGGACTGACCTGGGCAGAGGAGCCAGGATATGGAAAGAATTACTCGCAGTAATTGCAGGATATAATAACTTCTATCAAGGGGGATTTTCAAAGGCACAAATAAGAGTTGTCAACCAGCTGCCATTTATGCCTTGAAAAATCTTCCTCATTCTTGTATCTGATCCCCACACACTGAAGTGAAACATAGGCTTTCGGTATGTGCAATGTCCCTTTCTGCTTAAGGAAAACAGCTAAGAAAGAACCAATATAAATTCACCAGGAGGGAGAGGGGTGATCGTAATGCTTGTGCTGATTCATGGCACTGCCTTTGTGCAGACTGGCAGGGAGACAGAAAACAGAATCCTGCACTATGGGTAAAAACATGAGAAGCAAAAAATAGAATTCCTGATCCCCAAAGTGTTGAGATACCAAAGAGCTAATATCTTTGAAACGCCATACGGAGAACACAGGAATTGCCAAATCAGATGTGACCGCTGCTCTATCACGTCTAGTATTTGGTCTCTAACCGTAGTCAGAACAAGATGTTTCAAAGAAGGTGCAAGAAACGCTGTGACTGGTAGTTATGTCCATGGGGAAATTTCTTCGTAGGCACAGTTGTGACTTAAGCTGTGAAGTATAAAGGCTTATATCTTGCATGTATTTGTATCCTATCTAGAGTAGCTGTGGATGTGCTCATACATGCCTAATGTCTTTTCTGAACCCTTTTCAAGCTCTTAGCCTCAGTGATACCTTGTGGCAATGAGTTCCATAGGCTAATTATACGCTGTGTGGAATGGTATTTCCTTTTTAAGTTTCATATTTGTTGACTCTCACCTGGATTATGAGAGCACTTGATTTACCTTGTGCACATTCTTGCTTGTCTGATACCATGCTTCATTGCTTAAGTAAGGTAGGTGGAAAATAAAACGTTCTTTGACATTTGCATTTAGGCTGTTCAGTGGATCATTGCTATTATAACACAAGTATTAAATAGCACTTTTAGTTTGAAGAGTTATTCACATTTTTTTTCAAAAGTGGCTACTGATTTTGGGACGCCTAGTGTCTGATATTTCAGAAAAGCCAAAAACCTACAGTTGTGTAGTAGTGAAGGGGAGCAATATGACTTTGACATTTTTGAAACATAAGCCCCTCATTATGTTATATCCATGTACTTATGTATTCCTCATCAGTGTAGTATTCAAGTGGCTTACAGCCTCTGATGCTCACTATATTATGCTGATAATATCCTGTGAGATAGGGACGTGTTCCTTCCGTATAGTTGGGAAGCTGGTGCATAGTGTAGGCTAAGTGACTTGTCCATGGTTAAAAAGTCTGTGGCTGAGCAGTGTACTAAAGCCAAGCCAGGGTCCATTCTGCCATGCAGTCCTCCTTCCTGAGAGGTCTTTGAGTTGCGCACTCAAAATCAATGGCTGCATTTGAAAGAATGGCCGATGTTGCATCATTTCTGTCACTGCCATGCACTAACATTTTTCATGCTGTGTAAGGCTGGAGAGACGTTTCTAGTTGGCAGACTTAAGCAACTGGAGCTGAGCAGTGGAAAAAAGGATGAATAATCTTGCCACACTTCAAAGCTTTGTAGAGGCTGGTTTGCTTCAGCTGTTCTCCTCTCAGCGAAATTATACATTCGCCTAAAGTTTTCTCCGCAAGGAAGCATGGAATTGCTGCCCTCATGAACGTCCTCCCTGTGGGTGGCCTTTGATTTCTTTTTCCAAAGCAGGTGGGAGCTATTGCTCATTTAAAGATTTTCTTTTAAATAAACCTAATTGTGTTTACTAAACCAGATTTATAATATGGCAAACAAATTGCAGTCTGTAAATAGCACACAGGAATGTTATCTGTTTGTTTTAAGCATTGTGCCTGGGACTGTTTTTAAGACATTTAAGAAAATTAGCCACCCACTAAATTTCAGTAAGTTGGGTGTCTAACTGCTTTCCCTTCCAGAGTCGATTTAAAAATCACCTAAATAGCCTTACTTATGCTGCAAACAACATCCAAGATGATTAAAAATGAAATAGTTTTGGAAATCTAATTCACTGTTTGCAGTGTACACTGTTTGTATCCTTTTATACATATCCCACAGCATTGACCGAGAAAACAGACCGATCAGTTTCACGTGTCAAGTTCTCTTTTTTGTTCTCATGCGCTTAGGGTACTCCCAATAGTGTGTTGTGTGCTTCAATGGAATTGTTTAAAAAAAAATCTTGGAAGAATTTCTACTCGTTTTGGGTTCTGTAAAAGCTGTGGGTGAAATCCTGGCTCCAGTGATGTCACTGATAATTCTGCCTTTGATGTCAGTGTGGCTGGGATTACACTCTGTGTTGGGTTTGGTTTCACTGAACTGAAGTTTCTTTTCAAATTTGTTTTGATGGTGTCCCTTTTTGCTTTCACACAAAGTATATGCCAGGGAGGCATAGACAAGTCCACAAATGTAATGGATTGTTTCCAGGCTGTTCTGTATTCCCCTAGATTTCAGTTCTCCTTTCTAAAGGCATTCTTTATTATAGCGTCTCAGCAGTAAGGACCAGATCCTACATTGGAATAGCTCCGTTGACTTACACCAGCTTGGGATCTGGTTCCTGGTTCTCTGCATCTCAGCTCCTCCACTAGTCAGTAGAAAAGAAGAATTGCTATTCCTTTCTGCCATACTGTATGCTGACGGCAGACTGAACAGAGGCTACCATAGGGTTCCATAATTCTTCTTTCTCCCCAAGCCCTGACCAGGTTTGCTCAGTGTGAAAGTCAAAGATATCTGCAGGACCAAAAGCTAGAAAAAGATATGTGGGCTGTGACAGTCCAGCTATGATCCTCTTGCCTCTGACATCTTCAGCAGCAAAGATTGACAGTGAGAATACTCAGTGAATGAGTGGAGAAGCATATGTGTTATGATTTGCAGGCACTCCTGGGAAGACTGGTGAAGCCATGTTTTGTGGAACATTTTTTCCAGGGTAGGTCTCAAAGGCAATATCACACACAGGGTGTGTTGACCCTTTCAAGGTTTGGACTATTCCTTCTCTTCAAAAGCTCCCAAATAGCATTCAGATGTTGTTCATCTATCTTTGCGTGTGAATGAATGGTTCCAGCATAGTCTAGTATTTTACAGGAAAGAGTCTGGACTTCAGGGTTGTATTCCCATCTTTGCTATTGATTCATTATGGATCTTGGGCAACTCACTTATTACATATGGAATCCTTAACTGCTGGAACTTGTCGTGGCTCTGATGTCAGTGATACTGTGGGAAATTTACACCAGCTGAAGATTCTGTGGGTCTTGGTTCACCCATCTGTGAAATGGGTATAATACTGTTTTCCCTACCTTATAGTATTGACATGAAGTGTGTTTAATTAATTAGCAGGTCAGGTGTGATCTCCGTTCCCAGGGTGGGTATTTGGAGTAACTTCAGTGACTTGATTGACATTCCTCTAACTTCAACCAGGGTAACTAATGTCAGAATTGAGCCCATTGTTTGCAGAGTACTTCGGGCCAGATGGTACCCCCTTGGGATTGAGTGGAATCTTATGATACTACAGTTGTGCAACTACTTACGGAATAAAGAATTGCTTGCTGAGAGCAAGGGATGTCTTTTGACATCCTGAGAAGATTTGCTATTGACACGAAGGATTCCTGTTGCCAAATTTTATTAATCCTGACTCTTTTTAAGTCAATGGAAGACTTGCCATTGATAATTTCAAATAGGAGCATGATTTCACCCTATTTACCAAGACTTATTTTTTTTGCTGTGTTATGATTAATTACATGTATTTATTGCCTGTTGGATAAAACTGGCCTGTTTCCTATCCTAATGGGAACTGAAACTACCCAGTCCAGCCCCCCCCCCCACATTTAATAGGAGGGTTTTTTTTAAAGAGAACTCTACTTTCTGTATCTTTGCTGTCCTTGAGAGAAATCGTTTGCTGACATTCCATGAATTGACTCAGTCAACCACTGTTATAATCACAGGGAGGAATTACAGTGGGTAGAAATTATAGCTCTTTCTGGCTTGGTGACTTGGAAGCCAGCTGCCTTTTGAACTTGACTACCAGTTATTCTAATAATATGGAGAAAATACTCTAGGGATATGGGCTCTTATATTTTAGGAGATTTATAAAATGGACCCTTCAGTTGGTTCATAGCTTGCTTTCCATTTAAAGGCCTGCAGTATGTTGAAGAGGTGACTTTCAAGAGCCAGGTACTCCATTCCTATTGAATTGCAGTACACTGGGTGCCCAAATCCTTTCGGCTGTTTTGAAAATCCCAGCCTAAATAGTTTAAGCCGTGGCAAGGGAATGCTGAATACTCCCTTAGCTTTTACGGGTGTCAGTCATGAGTAATTCAGTTGTAGTGAGATGAGGTCAGAATCGGGTTCTAATATCCTAACAGGGTGAACTTCCTAGCAGAAATGAGGAAGAGGGACAAGCACAGGAGTGGAGCAGGGTGAGCCAGCCGCTAGGCAAAAGGAGTTGGGTAGGACTGCTCAAAAGAGGGCTGTGGGGGTGAGCAAGGGTTGTAGGAGGAGCTCTCAGATTTAATCTTCGTATTAAAGTGATCACACGCAGTGAGCAGTGCACCGTCTGAAATCCCTTCTGAGCTGTTGCCTGCTGGGAGTAGGATGGTCAGTGAAGATAGATAAATAATTTGAAGCAGGGGCAAAAGCATCTGCTTTTACAACACCCGGGGTGCAGTGACATTGGTGTTTCAAAGGAGCGCTGTTTCAAAGTAATGGGTGTCATGCTTCCCTTCTTCGCACCATGTGTACTTCCATCAGGCTGCAAAATCTGATCACTCAGGGGCCCCTATTTAACATGAAGTATGACTGTTGTTGTAGCAGAACTCAGAGGTTGAATCCCCATTGTGCTAGGCACTGTACATATATATAATAAATGACGGTGGTGTGTTTGCTCAAGTTTGCATGATTCCACAATATGCAAGGCAGTGCATCAATAGGCTATTTTTTGCCTGTGCTTCTAATAACACCTTAGACTATTAAGGACATTATTATTACCATAGATAATTAACAAACACCCAAGATTTACATATTGAAAAGTTTCCAGTTGTTTTTTATCATTATTAATTATCTTTGTGCTTCACTTGGGTTGTGAAACTAGATTGGTCACTTTCACTCTTTGGGCCTGATCCTGTAACCTTACTCAAGCAACGCATTGGGAGTCTTTGCCTAAGCAAGGGTGATATTAATAATGTAATGGTAGAGTCTAGAGAGGCTGATGAAGATTGGACCCTATCAATCTAGGTGTTGCTCAGGCACGTGGTAAGAGTCCTTCCCTGCTTTGAAGTGCTAAGCATGTAAATAGAGAAGAGCGACAACGGGTGGGTAAGGAAATAGGCATAGTGAGGATGAGGTGATGTGGTCAAGGGCACACGGCAGGTCAGTGGCAGAGCTGAGAATAGACCTCAGTCCACTGCCCTGTCCACTGGATGGCAGTCTCTCACCAGTGTTTGTTGTTTTATCTGCCTTGCTGCTGCATGACAGATTTTCAGCAACAGGAAAGGAACTGGCTGAGCATGCAGGGGAACCAGTAGCTAACACACGCTGGCCTGCACCTTCCAGTCAGCTTCCTGGAAGCTGTGCACCTGCATGGTGGTGGTGTGTTTGAGGTTCCAGTGCTGAAAGGCAACTTTTTTTGTGCCAGTTGCTTGAAAATATCTGTTCTGGGGGTGCGGGGGGAATCTGTATGGAAGAAGATCCCAGATTAAGTAACCATGTTCCAGCCAGTCAGATGTTTTTTTCCATTGAGGCTCCTCCTTGATTCCCACTTCAGCTTGGCCTGTTGCTGTGACTTTTAACTTCCAGGCTCTGCTGACGTACCTGTTACTTTCCATCACAGCGGCCATTAGCCAGTCACTGCAAAGCCTGTCTGTATCCAGACCTGGGCAGTCCCGGTTGTGCGCTCTTCCTCTCAAACCCCACTCAGTTGATAGGAGTCTCTGTCTGTAGTGCTGTTCTAAGCCACGCCGCTAGTGCAAAGACGGCAGGGCTCTTGCTGAGGTGATCTGGGCCTCCAAATAGTTCTCAGGCTGCCTCTTTTCCAGCCTGTGGGATTGTATGTATCGTCCTAACGGTGGGTTCAGAGGGCCCCTTGGAAATGAAAGAACTAGTCCGCTGAGCCCTTAGTAGCTCTTGCCAGCTAGCACAGAAGGGAACAGCTGTGTTGTTGTTTTTTCTCCACATACATTGCGTGTATTTGTCTTGCACTGGGCCACGTGCTGTCTGCGCTGTGTCTCCATCCTCCAGCCACTGAGTGGAGGGGTGCGGAGGCGACTGATCTAAAAGGGACAGTAGCAGCACATCTGCTGTTGTCATGTGAGGACTCCGACAGCCTGTCCGTTTCAAGCGTTGCTCTTGAGGAGAGGATCAATGAGCCGTAGTGGTTACCTGCGTTGATGGCAGCTCTGTATAAATAGGACTAGCGGACAGGTGCCTTTCAGGGATTAATGCAACATTTTCTTGTGCTTTCACTTTGCATAGGGTTGTACCCGTGCTTTGCCTTGAATTTTGGGTTGGAGCTGAAACCCACACAACTATGTAGATACAGGTTGAACCCTCTAGTGCGGCACTCTCTGATCTGGCAACATCCGTGGTCCGGCATGATTTTAGTTAGCTGGATGTCCACTTATCGTGGGTGTGGCCAAGTTTTATGCAGTCCCATAAAGTTTGTTTACGGCCACCAGTCCTGTGTCTCAGTATTCTGTGCTGTTATTTAGCTCTAATATACCCCTAAATGTCTTCTAAGAGCCCGGCAAGCAGTGGAAGTGTTGGTAATGCTGTTAGGAAATATTGACCTCCTGTGGTCTGGCAAATTCTCTAATTCGGCGCCGGTCAGCTCCTGGACGAGAGATGTTAAATTGCATTTAATCAGCTAATCGAATAGTCAATGGAATTTCCATCGACTTCTCGATTAGTCAATACGTGGGGAAACTGCAGAGCTGCAGCGACGCTGCACCTCTGCTTTTTAAATGTATTAAGAGCCTCCTGGTTCTTAATACATTTAAAAGGCAGAGGGGGAGTGGGGGAGGGGTGACGGGGTGCAAGCTGGGACAGCTGATTTGTGGCTCGCGCTTGGTCGCCCTCCCACTTGAGCCTCTGCCTCCCCTGCCCCCCCCACAGAGACGGCGCTGGGGGGGACCAGCTTTTAAGCCGTCTACCTCCAGCACTGGCTCCTGCTCTTCCCCCCTTGCTGCTAATCTCTGATAGAGGCAGCAAACTATGGAGGAAGCGACTAGTCGAGTCACTACTCAACTACCCAATAAGCATACATCGACTACATCCCTATCCCGAACTAGAGAGGTTCAGCCTGTACTTATCTGGCCTCTTACTACGGTTGTATCCTAGCTCTTCGTAATGTATTTGTCCTCACTGCACCTTGTGAGGCAGAGCAGTGTTGGTCTCCCCTCTTTGATAGACTCTCTGGGCCTCAGTTTCCTTATCCAAGTGATTTGTCTGACGTTAGGAAGGTAGCCTGCAAGCAAGACAGGGAATTGAGCGAGGTTTCCTGAGTCTCCCCTTACGCCCTCATCACTGGAGTGCTCTAGAACTCTCAGCTCAACTCCTGTGAAAATAAGAGTCTGGTTTTGGGTCAAAATCCTGTGAAACGACTAAGTTTAGTGTGATTTGCTTATAAGTCAGCCATTACCTTCCCCAAATTTCCTCTCCTCCTTCATACTGCCCTCATTTAGCCTGGAATCTTCTTTCTTCCTCCCCCAATCTTCTGAAGTGTGTGACCCCTTTGGCCAGTTTTTAGGTTTGTAACTACATTTTTAAAAGCAGATGAATTGGACCTCGATTCAGTTTGGGACTGCAGTTGGATGTTCTGTTTTTAGCTAGGAATAATTGAAATGGCAACCATACTGACCAAGTGGCTGAGGATGCCAGCCTAGATTTTTTTTTTTTTTTTCCCCCGTCCCCCACTCATCCAAAAAGGGATTTGGCCACTGGTCAAGAGGAGTAACCGATGTTGCGTGTTTCTGCAATAGCAATAAATCCCTAGCGTTCCATAGAATGGTCTGCATCACTAGAGCTGCTTTCTCCCTGCGTGGGGGCAGATCACGCCGTCTTGTTCAGAGAGAGCTGCTGTCAAGTGCTTTTGCTGCTCTCTGGCCAGTCTCTCATCTCCTTATGACCAACTTGGAGCATAGGGAGAAAGTTATAGCAGCACTATCCCAGCACACTTTCCATTCTGCCAACTTCAGGTCTGATTCTCAGCTAATATAAATCAGTGGTTTGCATTCTGGTAGCACCTACAGACCCGAGTCCTGAATCAGGGCCTTGTGCTAAGTGCTGAACAAATGGAGAACAAAAATACAGACCCAGCCCAAAAGCGCTTATGATCTAAGACCAGAGACAGCCCTTGGGTACAGACAGAAGAGGGAGCACAAGGAAGCATTGACATGAGTGATCTATGCTGATGACTCTGACTGCACTGAGAAAATACCTACAGGGCCCTGTCTGTGTGCATGTCTGTCAGGTAAGGTCCCTCGCTCCAAAAGCTCATAAGCAAAGACCTCCATCCTTCATTGTGCTCTAGGCAGATCATCCATCTCTCCAGGCAACTTGCAACACAGTGGTAGGGTAAGAAGAATTGGGTGTAAATGCTGGTGGAAGCAAGCAGAGAATCAAACCCCAGGTATTGAAAATGCCTCTGGGCTCCTGCAGTTGAATGCAGCTCTGTAAGATGATTTTAAGTAATCTTAAGGCCCTTTCTAAATGGGAGTTTAACTTGTGAATTCTAGTGGCAATTCTCTGTCTGAATACAAAGAATACTGAAAAGAGACAACATCCTAGGTAAGTTCTGTTTCCTAATGGCCTACGGTCCCAGGGGTATTAGCCAGACGGCTTGCGCCAGTCTATGTGCGGGGTGTATTTTTGAAATCTTGGGCTCTCCGTGGCTTTTTACAAGTGAGTGACATTCTCTGGCCTGCTGTATTGGCGACGTGAGGGCAAGCCAGTGAGAGTTCCTTGAGAATGATCCTCTGTCATCACTCAACACCCCTTTGTGTAAAGGAAGCAGGAGAGTTTCCACAGGGTTTCTCAGTGAGGAATATTATTCTAAAAACCTAAATCCTTAGCGATATGGAGAACAGAGGGTCTGATTCTTCTTCCCCCGCCCCCTCCAGCATGGCTCCATTTATTTCAGGTAAAAACAAGGAGTCCCGTGGCACTTGGAAGACTAACACTTTTTTAGGGCATAAGCAGTCGTGGCCTGTGGCTCACTTTGTCAGATGCATGAAGTGAAGGAATCAGATGACAGGGAAATACTTAGACATACAGAGTTGGGAGTGTTACAACAGTGTTAATGAGATTAGTTGAATTAATGTGAGTGATGCTGCCATGTGCCCGCAATGCCCCTCTGCTGTGTACATTGAACAAGCTGGATTGTCTCTAGGCAAAGAATAAATGGACACAAATCAGACATCTGGAATGGTAACATACAAGAACCAGTAGGAGAGCACTTTATCCTCCCTGGATACATTTACAGGCTTGAAAGTTGCCATAAAAACAGACTGGAGCATGAAACTGCTGGGCTGGGATTCATCTGCAAATTGGACCCATCAGAATGGGTCTGGGAATGGCGCTCTCATTACAATAAGTAAGTTTCCCCCTTAGGTATTCCCACCTTCTTATCACTGTTGGAAGTGGGCCACGTCCACCTTAGCTGAATTGACACCTTTGTAACACTCCCCTCTCTATGTATAAATATTTCCCTGTCATCTGATTCTTTCACTTTATGCGGCTGACGTAGTGGGCTCCAGCCCATGAAAGCTTATGCCCTAATAAATGTGTGAGTCTTTCAGGTGCTGCAGGACTTCTCATTGGTTTTGGTGAAACAGACTTACTCAGAGTAATTTACTCTGAAACTTTACTTCAGGTAAATTACTCCTGATTTACACCAGGGTAAGTGAGAGGCAAATTTAATCTAGTATCTTTCCTCCAAAATGGGGCTCTAGGTTCTGCACATTCTGGAGTGTAAAGGGATCACTTTCTCCAGCATCAAGGGGAAGCAGCCATTTTTTATCATTACACAACATCACTACAGGGCCGTTTAGTTGGGGAAGGGGGAAGTTTGGCCAGGATCCAGAACTAATGCCTGGTACTGCTGTGAAAAGTTTCGCGGAATCCTTAGTACTTAGAATTTCTGGTTTATGCCACCTATGAAAAGATAGTGCCATCAATTACATGATACTAGCTAGCCCCGTTCTCTGCAGAAACATGTATCTAGGAGATTCAGCTACTGACCAGTCCTGATCATCCTTAATGTGTGTGAGAAGTCCAGGATGGTAGTAGGTGGGGCCTCAGCATGAAGGGCTGCAATGCTGACGAGATGCTGGGAGAGGTTACCTGTGGATTTCAGAGGGGTTATACCGACTTTTACATCGGCTGCTTCTCTCTCAACAAAACTTTGTCATCCAGATTCAAAGTGGCATAAAATAAAAATAGGTTAGGAAGTATTATTTACTCCTTCTCATAACTCAAGAACTAGGAGTCACTCAATGAAATGAATAGGCAGCCAGGTTTAAAACAAACCTCAGGAGGTATTTCTTCACACGATACACAGTCAACCCATGGAACTTCCTGCCAGAGGATGTTATCAAGGCCAAGACTATAAAATGGTTCAAAAAAGAACTACATAAATTAATGGAGGACAGGTCCATCAACAGCTATTGGCAGGGATTGTGTCTCTAGCCTCTGTTTATCAGGGTTGGGAATGGGCAATATAGGAGATGGATCATTTCATGGTTACCTATTCTGTGCCTTCCCTTTGCTGTCCAGAAGACAGGATACTGGGCTAGCTGGACCTTTAGCGTGGCCATTCTTGTGTTGTTGCACCCACAGCTGGAATCCTACCAACATTCCAGTGTCCATGCACAGGTGAAAATGTGGGTCCAATTCTGGCTTTTCATGGTATAAATTGGGTGTTAACTGCACCGAAGTCTGGTTTAACTGAGAGCAGAAACAAGTCCCTGAATCTGTTAATAGAAGCAGAGATTAATATTGACATATTTCCAGACCCCCTTCTTAAAGCATGATATCACTTAATCAGAATCACACACGCACACAAATAAAAGGAATTTTCCATCCTTGGGGAGGGAAGATTTCTGTGCAGACTATACATGAAAGGAATGTTCCAGTAAGGACATTTCTTTGTAGCACCTCCTAAGTTGCCAATAAAATGCAATTCCATACATGCCTCGGATCTCCCTGAAACTTTATTTTTCAGTAATTTTTATCTTTTCATTCCCACAGATCTAAAACCTTGTCAGAACCATTTTAAACTTTTATTGTAAAAATCGCCTTGCTTGTCTGTCCCCTCTTTGGCGCAAATTCTGCCTGAGGCAACACTGGTGAATGAAACTGGCGTTCAGAATCCAAGGGCAGGTCTTAGTAATTTTCCGGATTGATGGCAGCAACTCCGTTGATGGAAAGTAAAATTAGGGTCATATTCTCAGCTGGGAAGGAAACTGGCAAAGGTCTGTGGATTTCAGTGGCGCTACACTGACTTTTACATCAGCTGAGCCTCTCCAATTCTAAACAAATTTCTGCCCTCTGGATATTTAGTGTATTTTACCTTTGTTTTAAATCCAAGGCCACAGACAGTAAAACTGTTACTCTTTCCTCCCTAGGTTTGCAGACCATTTTATATTGCATTATCCTTTGAAGGGTTACGGGCTTTTTCATGGGCTTCAAAAGTATAAAATGCCTCTTTGAATCCCTTGCAGGTCACATTTGAATTTGCCTTCTCTACTCTTTTTATCATGATGCCCCCTGAGATATAAAACCTAATCACAGGCTCTGGACAGTCCTACTCTAAAGAAACCAGGGATTCATTTTGCCTGTGATCTGAATGTTTAATAATTCCAACAGCTGAAAAGGATAATTAATTGTTTGGACATATGGCCTTCTCTTGCTCTTTACATTTGGATCCAAAAAGCATTACATTATTATTCTGAAGTTTTGGAGCTAACTAGACAGCTGAAAAGACAAATGAAATATTCACTGCCCAGTATGTTGTCAGCTAGAGGATAACAGGACATTATGGTACATTCTCCACCCCC
This sequence comes from Pelochelys cantorii, assembly GCA_032595735.1. Taxonomy (NCBI): domain Eukaryota; kingdom Metazoa; phylum Chordata; order Testudines; family Trionychidae; genus Pelochelys; species Pelochelys cantorii. The sequence continues at coordinate 9,075,517 of CM064355.1, read as the reverse complement.
AGACATGTTTTATTCTCCTGACTCTGGTCCAGTTCCTGATTTTTAAAAAAGAAGTCTAATTTTGGCTCTAGGCAAACACAAAACAATGTGACATCATTTATTCTGCCTTCCTTGGGACTAGCTATCAGAGTCGTACAAACAATTGTATCAGCACTGGGAATGCCGTTGTGTGGAGGGCTTTTAATAAACTTTCAGGAGAATCTAGGCTAAAGGAATTAACATTTAAAAAATGCTTTGGAAATAGGGGCAAAAAGAAAAATCCTTATTTTTTTTTAAATGTGACATGACCCTCGGCAGGGCTCTGATAATTAGTGGGAAGCAGTTTGAGGTATGGTATGTTAAGAGAGTTCTTTGGGATGATGTTGTTTCCCCACTGTAGAATTCAGTGAGAGCTAGTTAGATATTCGTCATTTGTCTGATGAAGTGGGTTTTACCCTTGCAAGCTTATGCCCTAATCTGTTAGTTTATAAGGTGCTACAGGGCTCCTTGTTGTTTTTACAGATACAGACTAACACGGCTACCCCTTGGAGACTAGTTAGATATAGGTAAACTGAAAGGGCCATCGCAGGTTTATGCTGCTGCAGCTGGAACAGAGCACTGAAAATTTTTTGGGAAGCATGATAAGCAAGGCTGGGCCAGAGTTCTAGCTGGTGTAAATCGATGTAGCTCAGGCAAAGTCACTGGAGAGGAGCTGATTTATAGCAGCTGAGAATCAGGCAAGTGATGTATAAGTCTCTGAAGTGTGTTATTAATCATGCTTATTAATGTAATGCCTAAGGATTCACTTAGAATGGAGCCCATTGTGCTAGGCACTGCACAGACACAGGAGAGCAGATTGTCCCTGCCCCTGTCCCTTAGCTTACGGGCTAAGTAGACCAGGCAGACCTTGGCGGAGGGAAGGGGCATAACACAGTGTACAATGGCAGTAAATGTCCTGTTCATGCTGCGGTGGTTGGTTGGTTTATTTGGAAGACGTCCTATCGCTTCTCCCCTCCCCCATGCCCAGCTGCAACGTTTCGTGGGAAAGACACCATGTGCTACATTCCATTCTGTCGCTTCTTTATGCCACACGCTGTTGAATGTCTCTCTCTTCACGATCTTTGAATGGCGCTGGGAGGGAATCGTGTTGCAGGGTATAACACGGGACTCGCCACCACAGTGCCTCCTGCTGGTTACTCAGGGAATCAGCTCTTCAGCCCTGGAGCGACCCCTTCTGGCCAGTGTCTCCCCTGAGGTTAGCTTTTATTCTCCACCACTTTGTGTTAGGACCCACATCCCTCCCAGACTGTGATTTCCTCCCCTATGAGTACTGCCCTTAGGGGATAGGGCACTTGTCTGGGAAGCATAGGGTGGTGGGTTCGAGTCCCCCCCCCCCCCGCCCCCGCTCACTCTTGGAGCAGCTGGACAGCCAACACAGGCTGCCCCAGGGATGGAGCTGCCTCCTACAGTAGCAAGGCAGGATAAGGTGGGGTGAGTCCTCGAGTGGCTTAGGGCATTCGCTTGGCGAGCACAGGGGTCCCCCACACTCCGGGGTCCTTCCTCTCCAGGAACCCCCTCCCCTCACCTTGCCTCAAGGACCCCACTGCCAATCGTCATCTAGCCCCTTTCCTCAGGGGCAAAGTGCAGTCTGAAATGGCCACTCCTTGTTGGCAAGGGAGAGTGGACCTGCTGCCTTTGCCTGCCCAGGCTGCCTCTCTGCAGCCTTTGTACCCTCAGGCCTTGCCTCAAGCCCGGCTGCTTGGGAGTTTGCCTGGTCAGAGCCTCCCCACTCTGCCTGCCTTCCCTAGCCCTGCTTTGTCAGGCAGCCTCTAGCTTCCCGGGCAGCCAGGTCCCTCCTGCTCCAGAGCTGGAGCAAGAGTGAGTCTGAGTCTTTCCTCCCCTCCAGGAGCCCTTATTTATACAGTCCCAGCTGGACCCTAATTGACTGTCTTTGCCTCAGCTGCTGGTTCCACTGCTCCAACCCTCTCTGGGCTGGACTTTAAGCCTTAAAGGGCCAGTGCGGGCAGACGCCCCGTCACACAGGGACTAGAATGAGGGGTTTTCCTGGCTGTTGTGCTAATTTGTGTGACTTCAGACAAGTCCCACAACCTTTCTGTGCCTCAGTATCTTGACCTGGAGAATGCGGATAGTGATACTCAATCTCATAAAAGCGTTGGGACAGTGTATTAGTAGAGTTGGAAATGTCTGCGTGAAAGGTGACTGTGCCCAGGAGAAAACCTTAGGTTAGAATTTGGCCTTAAAAGTGCAAAGTATTTTCACTGTGTAGTGGGCTCTGACTCACTGGTGTGGTGCCTCCTGCTGGGAATTAGCTCTCCCAGCTCTGGAATGCCCCCCCGCTGGGGCTCTTGTACATTGCAAGGCGGATGCACCACATGGAGCCCGGGGTCAGCGGGGAACTCTCTGAGGGCCCCAGGGTCCATGTGGCGTTTCAATCTTTGAAGTGCACAAGGGCCCCTGCTGGGGCTCTTGTACATTTCAAAGGCGGGGCGCCACACCAGTCCTCGACTAATCGAATAGTCGATGGAAATCCCATCGACTATTCGATTAGTTAATTAATTAATCGAAATTTAACATCCCTAGCCCTGGCAGCCTTTTATAGGGCCCAGCCTGGCTCTGATGGGCTGACAGCCCCCTGCCCTAATTGGCCAGGGTTGTGCAAGACTCCTTTGGCGTTTCTGCAGTCCTCTCCCTGCTGGAGTGGGCTACAGCACCGCTACACGCTGTATGAAAAAAGATTTCCGAAGTGACTAGTTACTTTGGGGCTTTCAGGTTTTGAATGCCCAGTGTCCGATACCTTAAAGGGGTTTAGATGCTCGACACTTTCCAGAAATCTGGCCTCTGTAAGCATCTAAAATCTGAGGCACCTTCACCATTAGTGGCTTTAGAAACTGGGTGGTGAAGACCAGTTTTGCTTTACCTTACACGGGGTGGTTCTGTTAACTTTTCGGGAGTTATGCCTCGTATCACGGCTTTCTTTCATCAGAGTCATGCCTGTAACTCTGAGAGGTGCAGCGACTCCAAACTCACTTGATTAGAGATTTTAATCACCCTTTTTCAAGAAAGTGGCTTGGATCACGATGCACAACCCTGTAAAATAACCAGATTTCATCAGATGCAGCAAGAATGGTTGCTGCAAAAATTAAGCAGCGTTCTTCAGTCTTAAATATGGACATTATAATGACCAAGCCACTGTTGAAAATCTGGTTTGGGGCGGGATGTCTGCTCGTAGTTTAGCTTATTCTGTTATGGATTTACACATTATAAGTGTCTCAAGCAATATGCATATATTAGTTATTGGAGCTTTGATCTTCTTTGCTAGGAAGAAGGTCTTTAACATGGGAGTTAGAACCTCAGAGACGTGTTTTTAATTATGTGAAGCTATTGTGACTTGATCTTTAACTGAAGACCCTAGTATTATGCCCCCTTCCCTCTTTGTCAGTGTTTTTCATTAGCTCAGCTCGGGGGCAGGGGGTTCATGTATGTCCTAGGGGTCAGATGCATAATCCAGTGAAAAGCACATGTGGGTGGAGATTCAAACTGAATGCTATTAATAGAAATGTCAGGAAAAGGATGGCTAGGCAAAGCAAGGTCTCTTTAAAAACGAAGCAGGATGCTAAAAAATAAAAAATGTGTGCCACAATAGCAGGAAACGGTAAAACCATTAGTCCCCACCCATCACAAACCAGGGGCTGCTAGCTATTGGGCTGTGGTTGAAAGAATCTGAATATCTGTCACTCCAAGACTTGGAGAGGCCGTACAGCTTCTTGTGTGCTAACTGGCAGCAGCAAAAACAAAGAGACGCTGTGTGTTCCTCTGCGGGCTTCAGAGTGCTTTGCAGACACAGAACGTAGCTTGGAACCTAAAGCATGTTTCTGGCTTTGCTTAGTGTTTTCTCACTTACACTTGTTCACCATGAGGCATCTCTGATCAGCCAAGACCAGGCCTTGGAAGAAAAGTGAGCCTAGTGGTTAGGGACGACAGGACATGGGCGATCCAGATATCCCTGTTCCACCATGGTAGGTTGCTTAGGGCTAGAGTTTTAAAGGTATTTAAATGCCCCTGGGAAATTTTTTTTTTTTTTAAAGATCTGTCCCATAGCCTCTCTGTGCCTCAGTTCCCTTCTGTGTGATGGGGACAATAGCATCCCCAGGGGCACTGGGAGGAGAAGCACATTAAAGACTCTGAGAGACTCAAATACTATGATAAAGGGGCCATGTAAGTACCGTCGCCAGATAGGTTCCTGGAACTAAGTTTAGGAGTCGGGTATAGGTGGCGCCTAGAAATACGCTAGCAGCATTATATGAAACCGTGCTCTTGTGTAGAAGAAATCAGCAGTGTTGTAGTACTAGATGGGACCTTGATAGGTCATGTAGCCCAGTTCCCCTGAACTGAGGCAAGACGAAACATTATCTGGACCATCCCTAAGAAATGTTTGTCTAACCCAGTGGTCTCCAATCTTTTTATGCCCAAGATCACTTTGTGAAATTAAGGGCAGCCCAGGATCCCCCTCCCCAAGGCCCTGCTCAATCCATGTCCCCTCTCTGTTGCTCTCTTCCCCATCCTCAAGGCAGGGGATTGGGATATGGGAGGGTGTGCGGGTTTTGGGCGGGGGTCAAGGGGTTCACAATATGGGGGTGGGTGGGCTGAGCCTAAGGCAGTGGGTTGGGTGCAGGGGAGAGGTGGTGTGGTTTAGCAAAGGGGCATGTTTGCCACCATAGCTCAGTTGTCCTGCTTGGATTTTCATGCTCACGTTGAACATTTGTGGTGGTTTGTTTATTTTTTTACTCCACTGTAAATGGCTGTGTTTGAAATGTCCCCTTCAGCTCAGCCTCTCCTGTTGTATGCTTTCCCTCTCTCTGTTGCACAGAGCCCTTTCATTGCTTTGCTCCGTCAGATACACTAATGGCTGTTATCTCTGTCTCTCAGCATCCCACCACTGGGACTGGTTGGACACACACCACTTCACCATGGCTAGGTGCCAGCTCTGACACATTAAAACCGCACAGATAAGATAACAGTGGTTAGTGTTGTTGTCTTACTTTGGCTTATTGTCTGGTTTTAATCGTGAGCGGATTAATTTGTACCAGGAGGGTGTGACAGAGACAGAAAGGCGGATTGGGTATGCGGCTGGGGGGAGGGGTGGCAGTCAGAATGTGGGGGGAGTAAGAACAAATGCACCTGGGAAGCAGGGTGAAAACTGCGTAGAATGACAGAAGACCAAAGACAGGAAAATCCAAAGGGTAATTAAAGGCAGTGTAGGATTTCCGAAGCCGTGAGATGCCTGCTTCCCATTGACATCTCTTTCCGTGGCAATTGGGTTTCTAGCTTGTTTGCCCAGAGAAAAATATGCTTCAAATTTGCTTTTCAGCACCCCAGGAAACATAGTGGGGGGAGGATGGGGGGGATAAAGATTTGCTATAAACAAAAATGCCACTGTCAGCTAGTGTAAAAACACATTGCACCTTTGACATCAGCAGGGCTTCACTGGGTTTCAGCCTTTGTGCGGCGGGTTCTTTGTTTCAGCTCTTGGGTTTTGGTTTTTTTCCAATTCCGTCTTTTTGTTGAGGTGCTAATTCTTGATGTTGTAGACATGGGCAAGAGGGACCAGTTGCTGGCTGGAAACGCACCAGGCTAGAGTCTGGGGGTCACTGTTCTAATCAGGTTTGGCCCTTTCTGTGGGGAAAATGTCAGGATCATTGCAAGGCCTGTGCACCAGGGAAGTTCTGTTGAAGCCTTGTTTTGAGTTCTGAAGTGTTGCACAGAGACTGGTGCGAATCCTCCGTGCTGGGACAGACTTCCTCCTCTGGGACACTTCTCGTGAAATCCTGCAGTGGGGCCTGGTTGACACACTTCACCTCGCTGCTTCGGTTTCCCCGGTTGTGCCTCTCAAACGTCCTCCCCCTCATCTCAAAGGAGCAATTTTCTCCAGCTCTGAAATCAGGAGTCAGACACCCAAGGGGTAGGGTTGCCAGATGATTTAACCAAAAATACCGAACGCCTGCCCCCGCCTCCCCCCCCCCCCCCCCCAAAAAAAAACCCCACCGGGAAAAAATTCTGTTGGGAGAAAAAAAGGAGGAGACCAAAGTTGTTGAGCAAAAAAAAAACCAGCATGGCCCCTTTAAGAAACACTTTTGAGGCTCTTTGGCCCTAACAGGCGCCGATGGCCATCCGCCATCTTGTCTTCCTGCTCCCGGTTAGACAGCTCCCCTGCAGAACCAGGTAAGCGCCTGGGATTTTCGCCACCTGGCCGGGAAAAGGGCAGAAAATACCGGACGTTTTAGGTCAATACCGGACACCTGGCAACCCTACCAAGGGGAGTTATGCTCCTGCTGGCTGTGCAGGGTCCTCGGGGCGGTAAGCTAAGAATGTGAAAATTCCTGTGAAAATTGTAATTGTGTAAGCAGTAAAAATCCTTGTAGCAAAGCCTCGCTGGGGAGTGGGGTCCGCCATGGCTGCCAGCCCTGCTCCTGAGGGAGAAGGCTTCACTGCAGGCTCTGCAGCCGTGTGTCACCTACGGCGGGGAGGGGCGGGGCCAAGCTGCGCTCACCATGGACAGGGGCTACTCTGGCTGGTGGTCTAGAGCACCCCCTGCCTGTGGGAGTGAGGAGCTGCTCCTGTCCCTACTGGCTAACTAGAACTGGTAAGCCTCACCTGTTAAGACTAACCCGTTAACCATTGACATCCCTACTTTAAACAGATACCCGGGCACATCCGTACATATGTACGTGCAGAACTGAGTTGCCCTGTGTTCAGAAAGTTGCACCCACGCGGTTTAAAAATTGTATCCTCGTCATAAAGCCAAATGGAAAAGAAGCAGAATCACCAGAGCAAGTACAGTCCTCAGCAGTGACAGAAGTGAGCGAATGTGGAAAGCGACTGAACCAAGATGAGTCAGAAAAACAGGCTGAACCCGGAGCAGGCTTGCTTCTGAATAAACCTTCCAGAAAAGAGATCAAACCGAAATTTGGAGTAGTGCTCTGTTCTGGCACTACTGGGAATGCCGAGTAAATCTGCTACTTTCTAAGTAAAATTGTGCTCCTTGTTACTGATAACACTGTAGATGGAGAGCTTTTAAAAAAGGGAAGACATCTTTTAAAACAGGTAGATTTTTGTTGCTCTTCAGCAACGGTAAGAGGCTGGTTGGTTTCATGTTGATTTTGGTCTCTTTCACCATTTGCTTCCCATGCAGAATCCCAGTCCTCTTGCATGTGGGGTTCCTAATTCTGCTTTGGAGAAAGTGAAAATGCAAATCCATGTCATGGTTTCTGCTCATAGTTCACCACATTTTGAGGCCCTTACCTTGGCTTCTCCATTTACCTCACCGGAAGGGGAGCTAAATAAGACGGGACTTACAAACTTCATCCCAGATCCTCAAAATTGTTAAGGTGCCTAACAGCCATTGATTTTGGTAGGAGTTAGGCACCTCAACAGTGTCCCTTCTAATTTTTTCCATCCATGTGCAGAATAAATTTTATTATGTGCATCCAGGCATGTGCAGATGTGCGCCACCAGTAAAAACACAGGCTGCCAGCTGGGGGACACTTTGCTAATCAGCTGGTGGCATTTGAATCTCTTTTGGGTGGCCACGCAAGCACTCGGATTATGGGGAACACTGTGCCTCAATTCCTTTCAGGATCTTGGCCTTCAGGATTGGGGATGAAACTGATGCCTTTTCAGAGAGCAAGCACAAAGCCTGTGCACCGAGCGAGTCCCGTTTTGTAGGCTTAAGTGGCAGTTGTGTGTGTCACGGGGGGGAATTTCAAATTTCGTGCTTTAGAGCTGTGTCATCAATCACTTTTTTGAAACTTTGAGCTTAAACACAGTTGACAGCTTCCCCTTTAAAGACTAGCATTTGGCATCTTGTGTGCAGTAATAATGGAGACCAGGATGGAAACATCTGGGATGGGGAGGGGAGAAAATCAAAGCAATAAACAAATGAAAAAGTAAGGGGGTGATAACAGCATCTGGTGGAAGAGTTTCTTTTGAATCCATCCTGAAGTAGCCACGCCACACACTGCTTCAGGAATTGAACACCCCTTGCTTCCAAAACAAAGGAGAGAAACTAACAACAGTACAAGCCACAGGGTTCCCAGGAGACCAACTGTTCAGTAGGAGCAGAGTGAGACACTGCATTTCACATGTGAAACTTCCAGGGTGATCTGCGAGCCTGGGATTTCTGCATATTTTGGTGGGTCAGGGGCCCTTGCATCCGTGGTCTGCTCGCAGATAATACCAAGGGTCAATACACGAAGCTAGGAGTGTGGGAAAAAGGGATCAAGAGGCAGATGGATTTTCATAAACTTCTCTGTAGATATGTGCAGCACAGCAGCCTTAAGGAAAAAGCTTTTGTTTCCCTCTATGCTAGCAAGCTCTGTCTGAGGCCTGGAACGTTGATGGACATAGGTTCATGGATACCAGCTGGAGAGCTGACTTGTACATTTTTGTTTGATGGAGCCGCTAGTGTGTGGGCCTGGGCTGCGACCTCACTGGTCCGGTTTTCAACTGGCCCCCTTCCCAAAAGCACAGACCGTGCTAGGTCTTTCTCTGTGAGCTGCGCACTTATGCGGCCACTCAGAGGAAATGCAGATGCCACCTAGATGATTAGCAGAGCGCCCACAACTAGGTTTTGTGTTTCTATTGATGGTGCACCTGCCTTGGTGCACATAAAAAATTATTCTGCACGTGGAAGGAAAAGATTAGTGAGAACTTTGGTTGTATCCTCTCGAGGAAGATGATCGGCTGACAGCAGCTTTTGGCTCTGAGTGTATCCATGGAGTAAGATTTGGCTTGCGTCATATTAAGCCATCAAAGAACTAAAGGAAACTGTACAGCAGTGCTGCGTCCGTGCTAGACGTTCCTAATCCTTAGGGCTGATTTTCTGTCCCAGATGTGTCACTAGCTCCATTTTCATAGCCTGACTTTAACCAGCTGTGGTGTGAGTTGGTCAGAGATCAGAGCGACATTCTCCATTCCCCGGGAGCCCCCTTGCTCCAGTTACTCATACTCGAATGCCACATGAAATAAATGCAGAAGCAGCTGGTTATCACGACAGGCTGAGACCCACCAACTCATCTCACAAAAGGCCACTAAGCTGTCATTGAAGGTCAGACAGTGCGTGATCCTGGCTACAGATCCAAGCTGGGGTTGAACTTGGGATGCCGCAGCAAAACATCCTCTTCCCCCCCCTTGCAGCATTACTTGCTGCACTTAGCAGCAGACCCAGCTTCAAACGAAGGGCACCGCTCGTTGAACCATTAATCGCTGACCGTCGCCCGTCACAAAAATGGAGGCGACGGACAAAGCTTTTAATTTGCCTGGTAAGGGCGGTTGCTTGACGTAATCTGCTTTGCTTCCTGGAGCAGGTACGCATCGTGGGCACTTGGGGGGGGCAGGGAACACCCTTTGTCTATTCAGACGACTGCCTGTGGCTAATGAGGCGCTAAGGGGAGTGACACCATTTCTGCCATGGTGCGACAGCAGCGTCTCCTGTAAATCGTGGATGATTTGTCCAGTGCAAAGGAGGCTGTTTTGGGCTAACAGGGCCCGAGGACTCGGTTTCTCCTTTCAGCATTTCTGTCACAACTGAGAACAAAATGCAGGCCTGATGGCAGCCCAGATAGTGAACAAAATCGATTAAAAATAAAAATGCTCTTTTTTTCCCCTCTGCTCAGCAGGTTTCATGCACCCCCCCGCCTTTGCTAGTGTAAAGTCGGCCACGCCCCCCTCCCGCCAACTGCAAGTTCAGTTTCTGACCGCTGAAGCCATGAGGTGTCGTTGTCTTCCCGCATGAGCAGCTGCCCCATCTCTCAGCCTCTTGCTTTGTGGCCTTGTTGCATGCCTATGGGGGGTTTTTCTTCCTTGGGGATGTTTGGCCCTCTGGCTGCGCCGTCCTCAGAGCCAGCTGACTCCAGAGAGCTCCTTGAGTACTCACCCAGTTTTTGGAGGAGATATTGAATGTCATGGCGCAGGGTTTAAGCCAGGCTCTATTAAAGATTAGGCGAAGGCAGATTATCCCATCTCTGCCCCGGCCCGCTGATGGGGGGCACCAAGGAGGTAACTGCCCCAGGGCCTGGGGATTCGGCTGCAGCAGCAGCCAGAGCCCTGAACTCTGTAAATCACTGCCGGAGTGCAGCGTGGTGTGCTCCAGGCAGCTCTTTCGCCCGCCTCCCCAGGCAGACCGGCCACATGGCGTGTTCCAGGCAGCTCTCAGGTCTGCCTGGGGAGGCAGGGGCAGCACGTGGCACACTCCAAGCAGCACTGGGGGGGGGGGTGCACCTGGGTCCGCATCATCTCCCCTTGGCTCTGTTCCTTCTGGTAGCACAGAGCCCCCCGCCCGCAGCTTGCCCAGGGGTTCAGTGTGACTCTTGACTGCTCTATATCTAGCTGGATCTGTTCTGGAAAGCCCTGTATTCTTAACAGTCCTGAGCTTCCTGCACAGGGCTTGTCACCTGTTGATGTTAGAGCCCTTTACATTATCCCCATTTTACAGACAGAAAAACTGAGGCACAGGGAGGGGATGTGATTTGCTGGGTGTGAGTGCCAGGGATGGAATGCAGATCTTCTGCTCATTCCTGCCTGTACCCTCTGGACCAAGTCGCTGGCACCGATGAGGTTGGTGTTATTTCTAACCTATATAGTCCCAGCTGGCTCTGGTCCTGCCGTCCTCTTCATGTGGTGCTGCTCCAGTCACAGGCAGCGGAGGCCCCTGAACCGGCGTCCTCTCAGGAGAGGTGGCGGGCAGCACGTTCTCTGTGAAGGTGTGTAGGACTCGTGCCTCCTTCATCCACTGGAACCCACCTGTGCCAGCTTCCCTGGGCAGGCTGCAGAACCCGCCTCAAGCGTTTGGGAGAGGAGGAACTGGGAGGCAGGGGGGGTTATGTTGGAGTCATTAACTACTATCAGGGTATCGGCAGCTCAATACAGTAGACCATAGCCTCCTGTTCTATACTGTGAACAGACACTTGGAATGGGTTCCCTAGGGAGGTGGTAGAATCTCCATCCCTGGAGGTTTTTAAGTCTCAGCTTGACAAAGCCCTGGCTGGGTTGATTTAGTTGGGATTGGTCCTGCCTTGGGCAGGGGGCTGGACTCGATGACCTCCTGAGGTCTCTTCCAGCCCTAGGATTTTATGATTCTATTCATAGAATCCTAGGGCTGGAAGAGACTTCAGGAGTCATTGAGTCCAGCCCCCTGCCCAAAGCAGGACCAACGCCAACTAAATCAACCCAGTCAGGGCTTTATCGACTGGGGACTTAAAAACCTTTGGGGATAGTGATTCTACCACCTCCTTAGGGAACCCATTCCAGTGCTTCCCCACACTCCTAGTAAAATAGTTTTTCCTAAAATCCAACCTAGACCTCCTCCACTGTAAACTTGAGACCATTGCTCCTCCTTCTGTCATCTGCCACCACTGAGAACAGCCTCCCTCCATTCTTCTCTGGACCCTCCCTTCAGGTAGTTGAAGGCTGCTATCAAATCCCCCCGCACTCTTCTCTTCTGTATACTAAACAAGCCCAAATCCCTCCGCCTCTCCTCATAAGTCATGTGCTCCAGCCTCCTAATAATTTTGGTTGCCTTCCGCTGGACCCTCTCCAATGCGTCTACATCCTTTCTGTAAAGGGGGCCCAGAACTGGATGCAATACTCCAGATGTGGCCTCACCAGTGCTGAATAAAGGGGAATAATCACTTCCCTGGATCTGCTGGCAAAGCTTCTCCTAATGCACCCTTAGACTTCTTGGCTACAAGGGCACACAGTTGACTCCTATCCAGCTGCTCATCTATTGTAATCCCCAGGTCTTTTTCTGCTAAACTGTTGCTCAGCCAGTTAGTCCCCAGCCTGTAGCAGTTCTTGGGATTCTTCCATCCCAAGTGCAGGACTAAGCTGGATTCTAGCAACAAAGCAGAGAATTGGCACAGAAAGTGGATCTTTAAATATCACCCCTTTGTATTTAGACTGGAAGCTCTTTAGGGTAGGGCCAGTCCTTTTGTTCTGTTTGTCCAGCGCTGAGCACAGTGGGATCCTGGTCCCTGACTGAACCCCCAGCTGTTATGAGAATACAAAAAATACTTTGCAACCTTCCCTCCCCCTTGGGTACCTTATCCAGCATTTCGTAGACAAGGATGTCCCTCAGTTTGACTGTGGAAAAGCGACTCTCAGATGCTCATGGGGGGTATTGTCTGTTAAGTTCTGTTTGTAACCCTAATAGGAAACAGGGGAGTCACTGTCCGCATAACTGTACGTGCAACTCCCTGCAATGGTTTGCATTTGCGCTGACTTTGAGCTAAGAATTTCATCTGCTTCGTTCACATACAGTTGCAGGAAAATGCTCTTTGGTACCTGAATTATTTCCTCCTTCAGTTTTTGTTTATAATCAAATTACAGAGTGGATTCTCGAGCCCTGCCTGGGCTTTGGGAAAACCACAGAGCTTTTCAAGCTCTCATTTCCCTTTAGCAAGGGGGAAAACATCCTGTTTCACCAAGTCAGAGTTTGTCTCTTGGATGGATGCTAAAGGCCTTTGGACGCACATTCACTGCTGCAAATGCTTTCTGTCTTTCTGCAGTTGATCATGTAGTTCCAGAACTGGGCACCAGCTTGCTCAGTGCATTTGACCAGTGGCGAGAATGGGCGGATAGCAAGTCTTGCTGCGATTACTCTCTGCACGTGGATATCACGGAGTGGCATAAAGGGGTGCAGGAGGAGATGGAAGCTCTGGTGAAAGATCATGGTAAGTTTGGGCTCATTTAAATCGATTTTTTTTTTTAAAAAAAAATTGATTTTTTTTTTTTTAATTTTTTAAATTTAAATGAGGATTGGCCCTTGCAGATCATTTTTATTCTTATTTATTTGTGATGGCCACATTGATAGCCAGGTCAGAGTTCAGAACTGGTTGGTTTTGGTGGGGATGGGCACATCAGGAGGCCGTGCAGTAAGAGGGTTGGAGAAGTAAGGTTAGTGTATAGGGCAGGACCATTCTGCCTCCTTCCCTCTGGAGTGGTGATTGAGATGGTGCTGACCGTGTTTAGGGCGTAAGAGGCGATGGCTGCGGTGGTATTGCCCAAGGCTCATGTGGACGGCTACCCATGTCATTCAGGACAAAGCATAGAGGCCAGATCCTCAGACGGTGTTTTTCAGCGTAGCTGTGTTGTCTTCAGTGGAGCTTTGGTGATTGTCAGCAACGGAGGATCTGGACCCTCCCTGGAAATGGGCACCTCCCTGAAGGAGCGATAGAGATTAGGGACGTGACTGTGTAACCGGTGAGCCGCACCCTTAACGGGAGGCTTACTGGTTAAGGTTAACTGGTGGGGGCTGGAGCAGCTTCCCGCCCCACGGGCAGGGGGCTGCTCCAGTGTCCCAGCTGGAGCAGCCTATGTCCGTGGCGGGCCCAGGTGCCCCACAGTCAGGGGCTGCTCTGTCTTCACTGGTGTGCCGCTCCAGCTGGGGTGGAACCCCCTCCCCCCGCCCTCCTCTTTAATTGGTGGACCAATTAAACAGGATTTTACATCTCTAATATTGATGCATGTCTAGGATTTGTGTCTCTTCCCCGGACAGCGCCAGCAAGAGACCTGTAAGTCATTTGGGGGAGATAGAGGTGGCCTGACTCTCCTTTCGCATGCAGTGGTGCAAGTCAGGAGTAACTCGAGGGAAATCCACGGAGTTAAATGAGTGGAGGAGGAAGAGTCTCTGGCTCGGGAAGACAATCCTTCAGCGGCCAGTGAAAGCGGGGGAGATGGAGAAGATGATCTAATCGGCCTTTCCCACCTCTCATTTCCTTCACATTTCATCCCTCAGCTGGAATCATTTTCCATCCAGTTTATGTTTTAAACAAATCCAACAAACTTCTACAGCCTCCTACATCCAACAAACCGCACACCCTGGTTAAGAATTGTTACCCTGTCATGTTCTGTAGAATGCAAGGGAGGGGAGGCAGCTTTGCATTCTGTGGTTTGGTCAGCACAATCCTCTGAAAGAAACACTCTGGTAGAAATTTCCCAGCTGTCTCGCAGGTGGGACTGGGAAACCAGGCAGTCAGTACCCGTTTTGCAGGTATTCTGCTTATTTTCTTGCTCAGCCTCCCACAAAGCTGAATCTGGAAGAAGTCTTCCTTTTGGAGTTGAGTGAATCTCTAAGGGCCTAGCTCTTCTTTCTGCCACGATGTGGGCTCCATCTTTCTTACTAAGGGAGTTCCTAACTGCCACATGGCTAAGAAGATAGTGTCTGTGTACTTGTCTTAATGGTGCTCTGGTCCTATGCAATTCTACCACTCTGGCAGGAAGGGGAGAGACCTCTTTATTCAAGACAGGTGAAATTTTACAGGGCTAGGACTGTCTTATTCTCCAGCTCCCAGACCATAGAGTCCGTTTTAGCTCTAAGAACCTTGCACTTGATTCTCTTCTCACTCACTCCTATGTATTCCCATTCGCTTCACTGCAGTTCCTCCTCATTTTCACCAATATGTGTGGCAGGAGAATCAGGCTCTTGAGCTGTTATGGCTGGATGGCCCATCTATTAACTTCAGTGTGGATCGCTTTGTTTATGTAACTTGTGCCTGGTTCACTTCTAGCGTCCGCGTGGATGATACCTGTGACGTGTACATCCTGGGCATTTTCTTTGTTCTGTCTCTGCTAGGTGTGAATTCCTTCCTGGTTTACATGGCCTTCAAAGATCACTTCCAGCTCACAGATTCTCAGGTAGGAGGGCTTTGTGTTCACAAGTGATGCGTTAGCCACACACAAGTTACTGAGCTCAATGTCACACAGGAAGTCAGAGTAGATGATGTAATAGTCCCGTCTGGCCTTAAACGCCATGAATCTATGTTCTGTGCCTGTATCAATGACTTGGGTTGTGCCATCAGCTGGGATTGAACCAGAGGCCCCTGGATCGAAAAGCATGAGCTTCTACTGCTGGCACTTAGAGCAGCGCTGACAATCTGGCTCCATTGAAGTCAATGGCAGAATTTGCATTGATTTCAGCAAAGCCACAATTTTACCCCAAGCCTCTTATTTTTGGAGGCAGTAGCAGACTCATAAGCTGCCCTTTATTGTCTGGCCGGTAGAGGGCGACAAAAAGCCACACTGGGTCAGCAGGGACATGGCACTTGTATAGTAAGAATGCCAGTGCCTTATTTTCATGGCAAAGCGCTTTCTGGTTGTATCATTGGGACCTCAAGAAAAAAAAAAATGGCCAGTGGAAATTCTGTTTGCACTGGGTACATTGCATTGCTGGAATATACAAACCGCAGACGGTCTTTACTCCCAAATGTGATGTGCTAGAGATTTTCCTCAGTGCCTGAAGTTCACCTTAAAACTGATTCAGAGGTGACAAAATTTGGTACTTTTCAATCTAAGAATACGTCCAACATTTTCAAAAGGGACCACTGACTGCGATTTTGGGGTGCCCCCGCAAGACCCAAGGCACCTCATTGTCAGAGGGGCAGAGCTTCCATGACTCCCATCAAAGGCAGTGGGGGTTGTGAGAGCTGATCAGCTTTGAAGATCAGGCCCAGTGCTTTGCAACCTGGGCATCCTTGACTTGAGGCATTAAAGGTGCCATTTTTGAAAATTTTGACCTTTTAGAAATTCCACATGTGATGCCCTGGACAATGTACCAATTTCTGCTTTCTGCTCCCTTGGAATAATAATAAATAATAACTCTTATAACGTGCTGCTCACCTGTAAGTCTGCAAGCGCTTCAGAAAGGAGGCCGTTATTCTTATCCCCATTTTGCAGCTGGGAAAACAGAGGCACAGAGACATGAAGTGACTTGCCCAAGACTCCCCAGCAAATCGGTGGCGGGGCAGGAATTGACACCCAACTCTGAATCCCCATCTAATGACTTATCATGTAGGGCAAGCTAAAGAGAGCTTTTCCTTTTGTTTTGGTTTTACATAACGTTTTATGCTGCAAGAACACTGGAGTGTTCATCAGACCCAAAGGTATCTAACAAATGGCTTCCCTTCTTTCTCCTAGATTTACGAGGTGCTAAGCGTAATCCGTGATATAGGTGCCATAGCTCAAGTTCATGCCGAGAACGGTGACATCATTGCTGAGGTAGCTTATCTCTTTGTTTTGGAATTTTAGCTGCATTATGCTGCCAGGTTTTCGAAGCCCCAAATCCCTCGCTTAAAACTCACAGCAGGAAGTCACTAAAATGTGTCAAGGCACTGTCTGTCTACCACAGACACTTCCTTATAGGAAGCAGAGGTAAACTTCAAACTTACAGCTCCTGTAACACACCGTAAAAGAGCAATGGTGTTACAGGTTTATATAGTTGCTTTTACTCAACAGCAGTTACAAACTGTATACAAAAATCTTCTTGCTCATCAATGAAATGCAGCCATCTCTGGGGTGGATGGTGGCCACTATATATATATCAATATTACATAGCTATGTAATACAGGAAGTGAAGAAACATTTCTTATGTTTTGTACAGTGCCTAGCCCAATGGGTCTTGGATTTGGTTTGGGTACTACTGCAATAGAAATATTACAATAATAATTAATATATTTGGTCCTGATGCCTAGATGAAGCAACTTGGAGTTGGATAGGTTTTCAATGCAGGCCTTGATCATTTTGGGGATGTTTATTTTGTTTTCTCAAACACCAAACTCCAAGTGAAACTTGTGGGGTTGTGAAGTGAAATTCAAGGAAGAGTTGGCATGACAACACTACAGATGAATTGGAAAGCTTTGCAGAGCTCTGGTAACCCTGGAAATTAGTCAGAAAACTGGATCTATTATCCTGCCTTGATGAAGGTACCATGGGACCTTCAGGGAGCACAATGACAGGGATATCAGTTTTACTTCTCTTCCAAATATCTCCAGGTGCTGGAATTAGTTACTACATTGTTTGACGTCATCTTCCTGTTTTTTTCTGCCTTAGGAGCAGCAAAGGATCCTGGAACTGGGAATCACAGGCCCTGAAGGACACGTACTGAGTAGGCCTGAAGAGGTGAGGCTGTTGTCCATTTTCACTTAATTCCCCCCCATTCTAGGTCATATCCTAGAATGCCAGTAAGAACTTCATGCCTTGGTGAATGTGTCCATAAATATGGTTTCCATCACGTGCCTTGCAACTGTTGAGATGAGCGGAGGGGAACAGAGGAGATTGTTCTGTGGGTGCAATACACACTAGAGAATGGTTATGCCATTAGTTTTGATTGGAATTACTGTGGCTCTTATGGCAGAGATATTTCTGACGTGCCGTATGTCCTGAGATCTCGAAACGAAGACCCTTATAAGTCTCATTAGTCCTTGGTACCTGGGAAGCAGAAAGATTAAAGGCTCCACATTTCAAAAACCGCCCACCAACATCAGGTGGCCCCCTGGTGAGGTAGCCAACCTGAAATGCCTTGGCCTCGCTAGCAGAAGCACTGTGAGCCCACAATGACCTCTCAAGCTAGTGGGAGTTGTGGATGCTCAGCACCTCTGAAAACGAGGTGTCCCAGAGTGGGAGGCACAAATTAATGGACACTTGAAAATTTTGGCTGGAGATCCTTACCCGAGGTGTCACAGCCCGGGGCTGATAGAGAGCCTAGATGGGTAACTGAGGCTAGTTTGTGGGCCACAGAAGTAGCCCTCCTTCATCTCCGTGGGCCACAAGATTGTCCTAATCAAGACGGTCTCCCAGGACAGGGCAGTTTTGCTGCTTACGTTTGCATACCTAGAATTTGTAGGATGTGCTGATAGAACCGTAGCAGTGCTGGGATTGGCTGCAGAGGGACGCACGGCTCTCTCAGTCAGTTCTGTGTGCAATCCACACGCCCTTCACCTCACGTTCTGTGGCTTTGTAGATAGGTCATTTTAGTAATACTGGGAGGGGAAAAAACTCGGCAGATGGAAACCGGCGGAATCTGGCAACACTGCGCGTGGGCAGTGGTAAACAAAATGTATCACAGGCCACACACAGAACCCTGATGGGCCACGGGTTGCTGTGTGCAAGGTGAAACTATTCAGCACTTTCCTTTTCTTTCATGATGGTCTTGGTCCTGAAACCCGTATTCTGATTTTACTTGGGTCAAAATCCCGGGGTTCTTGCACAGTTCAGAAGTCAGCAGATTCCCATTAACTCAGGAGATTTGCCCAAGTAAAAGGCTCTTGGATTTGACTTTGCATTGGATTGTCACTACAATTCAGTTCTCTGTGCTCCATACTCTCAGGTTTGTATTTATTGTTTATTTGGTCCTTGTTTGGGCAAAACTTCTTTAAAAGTAAGTGGGAGTTTGTATATATAGGATCAAAGTTCTATCTGTCCTAGGTTTTTATATGGCCCCCATTTGAACAACTCATGATCTTGAATGTATTTATTCCTGTGAGGCAGGGAAGTGTGAAAGGCTCCTGTTTTACACATGGGGAAACTGAAGCAGAGAGAGAGACAGAGTGACTTGAACAAGGTCATACAGGAAATATGTGGTGGAGTTGGGGCTGAAACTGGTGTCCTAATCATCGAATCATCCTTCCTCTCCCATTGATTTCTCTGGGATTAGGTTCCCACATCACACTGAAATTAAGTGGGCAGTTGATACCTAAATCTCTTTGGGTCCTTTTGAAAATTGTTACGTAAGTAACAACACAAATTTTGGTCCTAAATTCTGTTCCTACTGTATTGTACTCCTCTGAACTTTCAGCGTCTCTGGGCTGGACATTGCACCACGAAGGCTTGGCTCTGTGCAGGCTGTCCATTCTGTACAAGAAGATTCTGATTAATCTTCCAGAGCATCAGGGCTTTGCTGAGGGTGCCAGATGTGGGTGAGATCATTTGCACAGCTCCCCCTCCCCCCCCGTCCCCTTTCCTTATTTATTTTCCCTCCAATCAAGGAGCATCCAAAGACATTTCAGTGCCAGCCATAAATCTTTCCGTTTCAAATGCTATTGTGGATTGAGAGGAACAATGCCCGGCCTGAGTGGAACACAAGCCCTCTCCTTTCCCCCCCATTGTTGGCTCCTGGAAGCTGTGTGCAAACATCTGCATCCAGATTTCCCATCCATCCTTGTATTCCTTTGCATATTTTTCTGGTTGCATAAGGAAAACAATAACAGATGGGGGCATCGGAGGAGAACTGCATGACACTTGGGTTCACGCCGCCGAGCACCCTCCACTCCCATGGACTTCAAAGGGAAAAGAGGATGCCCAGCATCCTGGAGGATTAGCTGAGGCCTTCGACGTGCATCCTAAGGAATCCCACTCTCTGATGTGATGGATGGGCCGTTCCTGTATGGGGGAGGGGGCGGGGAGTGACATCTGCCTCCTGTGGCTTGAAGGAGATGCGCAGACGCTCGCTCATCTTTCACTGTGCCGCTCGTGCTGTGGTCTGAAATGAGAAGCAGCCCAAGTCATCGGGCTTGGGCGGCGGGTATAATAAGCCCCTTCCCTGGCGCGGCCGCTGACCTGCCACCGGACAATAGGCCGCAGTGCCCCCCCTTCCCTGAGAACCCCAATGCCTCCTCCTCCTCCATTCCCCACCCCCCGAAGGGCCCCACTGCTCACCAGGTCCCTCCTCCAGGGGCTGGGGGAGCAAGGGGTGATGCGGCGAGCTTACAGACCCCTGGGCGGGGCCTTTCGGGTGGAAGAAGCTGGTGCTCAGGTAGGCTGCAACTGGGCCCTGCACCGGGGCCAGCCAGACTGTGGTGGCACTGGGACCAGCACAGCGCTCAGAGAGGCTGTTGGGGTCGGCCTGTTGCTCAGGGGCTGGGGAAGTGGAGGCTCAGCGGGGGGGCTCGGTCTATAGTCACTGAGGCAGGTGCAGGAGGGCTCCTTTGGTCCAGGGGGACCCCTCAGGGCTTTTCTTTTTAAGGGGAGGGGCAGCTCTGGGGCAGGACCTTGGGGGGGGGGGTGTTGGCGTTGGGTTTGCCTCCTCAGAGCAGGGGTCCCACTGCCCATGTCCTCAGGAGCCACCTTCGCACCTGAGGGGAGCTGATTCCGTGCAGTTAATGGCACCATGGCCACGTTCGGCTCCCTGGCAAGCCCACTGACAACAAAGGTTTATTGACGGGCCTGATCCTGAAAGGGGCTGTGGTGCTGAAGTTTCTGTTGAGTGGAAGGGGCTCTGCATCTAACAGGCCTCATTCCTGCAAGATGTAACCATCTGGCAACAGGGCCGGCAGCTGTAGACTTGTCTCCTCACACCGGCTCACCACTGTGCTCAAGGCCTGTCCCTCCCCCTGGGGTGGGGAGTAAGCGGGTGGGTTGCTGCTTGTTTTGCTGGGAGTCCTTGTTTTTTTCCAGGCCTGTGCCTGAGCCATAAAGGACTGGGAGCTGTTCCATTGTCATCACTGGATTTTGGGGCACATGCTGCTCACCTCTTTTTATCGGGTGCTCTGAGATCTGATGAAAAGCGCCATGTAGGAGTCGGGCACTTAATTAATTTAGTAAAAAGGCTTCAGAGGGGTAGCCGAGTTAGTCTGTAACAGGAAAACCTTAAAAAACAACAAATAGTCTAGTAGCACCTTAAAGACTAACAAAACATGTAGATGGTATCATGAGCTTTTGTGGGCAAAACCCACAAAAAGAAGTTGGTTTTGCCCACGAAAGCTCATGATACCATCTACATGTTTTGTTAGTCTTTAAGGTGCTACTAGACTATTTGTTGTTTTTTAAATAATTTAGTGTTCAGTTGAGGATCTGACCCTAGGGTATTCAAGAACTGAAGGACCATAAAATACTAGGTAATATTATTGAACTGTGCTTAGATTTCCAGAGCCCTATGCGGATACAAAATTTGTATCTACATCCATATCCACAAAAATGATCTGTGGATATCCGCTTCCGCAGAGGCAGATACAAAGTGGATAGCTGCAGATTTGCAGGCCTCTATAGATTTCTGCTGTGGATTGATTAGATTCTCCAAGAGGACACTCAAACATCTGTGAAAGGCTCCTATTATGGCTGGATAAATTCTAGGGCCAGATATAGATGCAGCCTAAATTGCTCCCACAGAATTTGTAAGAGGGTCTTATTTCCTTGTGCAACAAGGTGTTCATTGTAATTTTGTGGAGCTTTGCACATCACAATAGAGCCCAGTTGAAAAATTGTAGTGGGAGGATACAATTTAGGAGGCTCCTTTGGAAGTGTGGTTTCCTAAAATATACGGCTAATGTGATCTTCCCCCTATGTGGGACGGGGCATTGATGGCTTTGCTAAGTTAATATTTGATTACTTACTTTTTTGAGAGTATTATGGAAACTGCATTGTCATAAAGATCATGCACACTATGGATGACATTTTAGGGCTTAACACATGCATTGTGTTGGCCCTCTGCACAAGGGTGAATTTCACTGGTAGGCCTGTGATTGAATAAAGAAACTTCCCACAATATGTAGGAATGCATGAGAACAGCAGTCAAATCTCATGCTTCAGGGTGTATTGTCTGCAGAGATCAGGAAGGGATTTTCTCCTGTGTGCAGAACTTAATGACTGGTCAATCGTTTATGGGGAAACATGCTATCCTCTGATAGAAGGGTGTGATGTTAGTAAAATGCTCGAGGCAGAAAGCATCTGAGCGCAGTGCTGAGCACACAGAACAAATGGTGATAATATTAGGTGTATGATCTGTCGCTGCATGGAAAAATCCTGCGGGTAAAATTGTCACAGCTGTTCCAGCTCCTGTAAACCAGGAAACAGAATGGGAGTGGCATGTAATTTGGAAACCCTGGATCCAACCTGGGAAGGAAAAGCCCCAGCAGAGGGGGTGTGGCAGGAGGAAGCTGGGGGCAGGACTGGAGCAATCGCCTGGACCATCTATGGGGATTTTAGATGCTGCAGAGCAGCCTGTGTGCAGAGAGGCTGTACATTAGAGCAGCTCTCAAGTCTGCCCCAGTTTATGCCCAGAGCCAGTCCAGTCCCTGCAGCAGCCTGAAATCTAAATGATTTAAGGCCACCAAGCCCTCCCCCCTTCCTTTGAGTTCCACGCACCCTCTGCTCCAAAGAAAACAAAGGTGTAACTCAGGTGGGCGGTGGGGGCAGGGGGGTTGGAAGAGCTGGCCCTGCCAAGCCAAGCGGGTTCTAATGTGCAGGTGGCTTTATTTTGTAGGTGGAGGCGGAAGCCGTGAACCGGGCAATCACCATCGCCAACCAGACCAACTGCCCCCTGTACATCACCAAGGTGATGAGCAAAAGTGCCGCCGATGTGATTGCTCAGGCCAGGAAAAAGGGTAAGTTATTCGTAGCAGCTAACGATGGAAACGTCCTATGAGCTCATCCAGCCTGTCTCCCTTCCAAGCCGGATTGTTCACGGAAGGACATTTTTCTAGTATTGTCCAGCCTGGGTTTTAAATGTCTCAAGTAACTGGCTCTGTGTCGTTCCCCATGGGAACACTGACGGGCTGTCAGGAAATTTTTCCTGATCTCCAGCCCAAATGTTCTCTCTTTGTCATGTATCCTGTTACCCTCAGTAAGTTCCTTTGTTAGACAGTTATCAGGTGCCCTCCCTTTAATAATCTCCTGTATATTTGAAGGAGTTTGTCTGTCTGGTCAAGAAATCCTCCTAAATGAGGCGTGGGCAAAAGGGCCTCCGCGGGCCAGATCCGGCCCGCCAAGCAGGTTGATCCAGCCCGTGGAGGCCCTGCCGCTCCCCCGTTCAGTCATATTAAACAAAGCTCTTTCCTCAGAACTCAGTCCTTCCACCGCCCCCCGTCTTTCTTTGTTACGGCTCCCTTCTGTGCCCAGAAATGAACACGATCTCCCTGAGGCAGCTGAAGTGGAGAGAAATGTTCTCAGCTTCCTGATGCCTGTCCCCCACATTGCTGCGTTGGGCCAAATTCAACACTGGTGGGGACTTGGGCTCGTCGTTTCCCGCTTCTCCAACTGACGGGGGAGGAAGAAGTGAGCTGCGCTGGCCCTACGTGGAACTTCATGCGCTGAAGCTGGGCAAGCAAATGACATCACCGCATTCCAGACCCAGGGGAATTACAGTGAAACAGCAGCGAGAGCTCCGGTTTCATCCCCTTACGCTGCTCCTCAAGCCTGGTTAATTTCCATTTAAATCATCTGGGGGTGGGCGGTTAAGCAGGAGGATTTTTTTCCCCCTGTGCACTCCAGGATTGGATTGAAGTTGATGCAGTCTAAACGAAACCAAACCACGACACAAGTGACATCAGTTTCCATGTGGGTGCAAGGTGCTGGAAGAATTGGCACTTACTGCAGCAGACTCCAATTTGGGGAGGGGGGAGAGAAGTCTTGAGTGTGGGGGAGAGGGGGACATGTGGAGTCACATGCTCCTCTAGACAGGTCATGTGCCCCCCTTGATTTGAATTGCCAGAGCTGGGTGCGTCCCCCCACACTCCTCTCCCAGCTGCAGGAATGTGTCACCTCTGCCTAGACCCCTGGTTCCTGTTAAATTCATGCAGAGCTGGTCAGAAGGGATCCAGGGCTCTTTTAGACACAGAACTGGGACGGTACAAGGAGCATCAGGCCTCTCTTAGGACCTAGAGGGATCACCCAGAAATGACCGGGTCCATTCATACAGTGATGGGACGGTGTGGCCGAACACTCAGCTTGCTGACTGTCTGACAATCAATAGCAATTGCTTGGGCAGCCTGTTGCTGCTTTTGCTCTCCCATTGAGGTGACCAGATTATTTGAGATTCTGCCTTTTGGTGGGGTCAGAGAAATCTGCCTCACCCGTTGCAACCTATTGCTTGCAGGTCGCTTGGGTGCCGTTCTCTCATCGTGCACACGCTTTGTGCAGTGTCCAGTGGGGCCGCAGAAGATGCTGCAGAGTTTCCGAGTGGCTCCCTTGTCTTCCAGGTTCAGGGCAACACGGATTGTCATTCTGTCAGTCACAGCTTTTCTGATCTCTCGCACAGCAGTTCCGTTCACAGCCATGCACTTTGGGGCAGCTTCTTGGCGGAGCTCTGTTGCTGAAGGCTGTGTTCTACAGCTGCCTCAAAACGTGCCATCAGGTGTTCCGTGGCCAGAGCCTTATCTTCTGTACAAAGGCTCTGTCGCTTCCCACTGTCCTTGCTGAGAGACTGCTCTATGGCTATATCAGACCATCCACCACTGAAAGGTCTGGCAGCTCAGTATACTGCTTCTTGACAATCAACTAGGGCCACTTAGGAAGGAACAATCAGTTTCTCACACACAGAATGGGAAGCAACTGTCTAGGAAGGAGTACTGCAGAAAGGGATCTAGGGGACATAGTGGATCACAAGCTAAATATAAGTCAAGGGTGTGACAATGTTGCAAAAAAGGCAAACACGATTCTGGGATGCATGAACAGGAGTGTTGTGAGCAAGACACGAGAAGTCATTCTTCCACTCTACTCTGCGCTGATTAGGTCTCAGTTGGAGTATTGTGTCCAGTTCTGGGCACCAGATTTCAACAAAGATGTGGAGAAATTGGAGAAGGCCCAGAGAAGAGCAACAAAAATGATGAAAGGTCTAGAGAACATGACCTAGGAGGGAAGAATTGGGCTTGTTTAGTTTGGAAAAGAGAAGACGGAGAGGGGACATGATATCTGTTTTCTAGTATCTAAAAGGGTGTTACAAGGAGGAGGGAGAAAAATTGTTCTCCTTGGCCTCTTATGATAGGAGAAGAAGCAATGGGCTTAAATTACAGCAAGGGAGGTTTAGGTTGGACTTTAGGAAAACTTCCTACCTATCAGGGTGGTTAAACTCTAGAACAAATTGCCTAGGGAAGTTGTGGAATCTCCATCACTGGAGATATTTAAGAGCAGGTTGGACAGACATCTATCAGAGATGATCTAGATACGGTGCTTGGTCCTGCCATGAGGGCAGGGGACTCGAGTCGAGGTCCTTTCCAGTTCTAGTATTCTAGGATTCTGTGATACATATCTGGCTAGCCTGTCTTGTCCAATTCAAATGACTACGCTGGACATCAAGTGCAATAGTCTCCCTGGAGTTGTTATTGTCTTTCTTTGCTGCTATGAAATCGATCAGTACAAGGGAGAAACCTGCTGTCTGGTTTTTCCAGAACTGAAGTGTATCTGAACAGTTCTTTTCCTTGGATGACATAAGTGTCCATGAATTGGTGAAATGACTGGGCATGGTTCATGAAGTCTGCTTCCATTCTGGTTTCTTGATGTGCCTTCTCAACAGCTTCAAATGCGGCAGTGTGTGTTCAAGGTTTCTCCAAGATGCATCTCTTTTCATGTTTCGGGAGAACATAATTGTTCATGGGGACTCCATTTCGAAATGTTAACATCCATTTTGAGCAGCTCCTTACCTCACTCTTGAGTTTGTGGAATTTAATGCTGTGGTTATAAGCTGCAGCTGATGACTAAAGCATTGTGAATGTTGGCTCCCCCATGGATGTCTTGAAATTCACTTTCCTCCATCACAGTGCCTGTGTGACCCATGACATTCATTGCATGATGCATGCTTTCCATCTCAGGGTGATCTTTGTCAGCTTTGTTGTGACTGCGCCGTTTAATCAACTGTGCTTTGCCACAGATTCCTTCATCATATGCTGCATAGGTTGTGTCTTGGCCCAGAGATTGAAGCTGATATTGAAAACATTTCATCATGGTGTGCATTGTGTTAACATCAGTTGCTTGGTGCAGGAGTATTTGGTCTTTTTCCCAAATCAGTCAACTCTACAAGTAATCCTAGAATCAAAGAATCATAGGTCTGGAGGAAACCCCAAGAAGACTTTGAGTCCAACCCCTTGGTAAAAGCAGGACCAATCCCAACTAAATCGTCCCAGTCACGACTTTGTCAAGCCGGGACTTAACCTCTAGGGATGGAGATTCCACCACCTCCCTAGGGAACCCATCCCAGGGCTTCCCCACCCTCCTACTGAAATAGTTTTTCCTAATATCCAACTTAGATCTCCCCCACTGCAACTTGAGACCATTGCTCCTTGTTCTGACATCTGTCACCACTGAGAACAGCCTCTCTCCATCCTCTTTGGAACTCCCCTTCAGGGCGGCTGCTATCAAATCCCTCCCTCACCCTTCTCTTCTGTAGACTAAGTAAGCCCAAATCCCTCAGCCTCTCGTTCTAAATCAAATGCTCTAATTGAATGAGACTTTGCTTCTCTTCAATTTCTATCAGTACTGCACATAAGTCTGTCTGGATATCTCAAGATGTCTACAACCTTTGTACCTGACCGGCAATTCACAATGCATTTCTCCTGGTTATCCCACTATCTTTACTTCTAATTATCAGATCCCCTATTTCTATTACCTGGCTCTTGCTAATAACTGGGGGCCGGTATCCTGAGTGAGAGAGGCTACCATGACATCACCTGGAAGGAGGGTCACTACTCTGGGATTGTTTCCCTCTGCTCCAGCTTGATGTTCTCCTTTGAGGCTTTCATCCTTCTTCACAGCTCGGAGGCTGTCAGACTGGGGCCGAGACCACTTTGCTGTGTTCCTGGAGGTCCCTGCTACATACCCCTGTCGCCGTTAGCTCCTCCAGTTCAGCTACTCTCACGAGCCTGTACTCGGTTGCTGAGGGCCGTGAGTTGCTTGCACCAAATGCAGACATATGCCGCCTGCTGCAAGGCAGCTAATCGTATGTGCTGCTTTCATTGCAATACACTTCATTGCAGGTGGCAAGCAATCACACAACTAACATTCAAACTCACACCAGAGGTCGTGTTGTCTCCCCTCCTTGCTGCTCTGGTTCGCTAGCTCTCGGTCGATCTCCTAGGCTGTTTCTACACTAGGAAACTATTTCAAAATAACTAAAATCGATCTAATAACTCCCGAAATAACAACATCAAAATAGTGTGTCCTCATTACAGGGAAGCCTTGAAATTAGTCGGAGGCAGGGTCCGTTAATGTGGATATGCTGCCTCAACTTAAGAGTCCTAGGAAATACTGGGGAGTAGTTAGTTTGAATTACTCTGGGGAGTAATTATTTTTAAGTAGCGGCACCACACTACTGCTATTTTGAAATAACTATTTCAAAATCGCTGCTATTCTCCAAGGAAAGCAGGAGTACAGACTTCGAAATAACGGTCTTGGTAGCGTGGATGGTCCACTTACTAATTCGGTCGAAGGAGGTTATTTTGAAGTAAAGCCCTAGTGTAGACCAGGGCCTAATCATAGAATGATAGGCTTTTAATAGTACCACTAGGAGGTAGGGGAAAAAGTATTATCGCCATTATACAGATCGGGAACGGAGCCACAGAGTGGCTAAGTGACTTGACCAAGGTCACTTTGGAAGTTTGTGGTAATGTAAGGAAATTGACGCTGTCTGTTTTGTAGGAGCCCTAACCACTAAGCCATCCTTTCTCTTTGGTGGAGGCTAATGCACAATTCCTGGTCAAGTGACATTTGCCCCTAGTAGGTGAATTTTTGTATAAAGCTTTAAAAAATTCCACGCAAAGCCTGGTTACACAACAGAGAGAAGGCCACACAGCTGACGCCCATCACCCCTGAGCGGGTAGAATGAGTCACCAAAGAACTTCCAAACAAATGAACAAAAGGGAATTGATTTCTGACTGGGAAAAAAAAAAGAACTTTATGTAAAGCCAGATGCACATGGTGGCATTTGCATGGTGAATATTCCCTGCAGACAGTGTCCTTGGCAGCCCTGCAAGAGGAACGATTGCTTGCGAGAACAATTTCCCCAATGTACTGGGTACAAACAGGCTTGCCTTTCACATCCAGCCTGCCCTTTGCCTGGGTCCGGTTTCCTAATCCCTGAACCTATTTGCTGTGCGTACTCCCAGGAAGGCTCTTCCTCCAGGCTGGAGAATTGTCTCTTCAGCTGTCCCTGTGGTGGGGTCAGAGGCCAACATACCATCCACACTCCAGGCCTGGTCTTTAGGCTGCATCATCAGTCCTCGAGTGTCACACGAGAGTGGCCAGATTCAATGATCATTGCCTCCCTTTTGCCTGTTCTTGGAGTCTGAAAACTGAGCACGTCCCAGATCCCTTCTTAGTATGTGAGTAGTAGCACTGTAAAGATCTGTGCTTGGATGCCCAGGAGAGAGGCACATTCATTAGCTCTCAGAGTGGTTCATTTGGTTAGTAGTTCGGTGCTACTAGTAACCGTCAGAACTTCTGAAATTACAGCCTCCAGAATGTGCTCTGTAGACAGACAGTGATGGTGGGCCCCACCCATGTAAAGAACCATGCCCTAAAACATGGGCTGTTCCCTGCTGTGGTTAGAAATATTTCTCTGAAGAGGAAGGATGGCCTTGTGGTGAAAGCACAAGACTGTGGCCCGAGATCTGGTTTCATTTCCTTGCTGTGCCACAGACGTTGGCATCTATCTTCTCTGTGCCTCAGTTCCCCCTCTGTAAAACAAGGATAATACTTCCTTTCTTCTACCCTTTATCCTTTCTATTCAGGCTCTACACTCTTCTGGGCAGAAATTCTCTCTGTGTATGTACAGCACCTCGTACTGTGGGCCCCAGTCTGTTTGACAGCATTACTGTAAATGTATAACAACATTTTCATTCTGCTCCATTTTTATCAGATCCCTTCTGATTTATCTCCTAATGAGGCTTCAGACACACTGTTGCTTCCCTTCTCCCTTATCTGTATGGTCCTGGTATGAGGGCTCCGATAAACTGGGTATTTACAAGTCTTTAAAGGCAGGATTAAAGCTTTCAGACGTAGCAATCTTGCAACAGGACTGTGCAACTTCTGCTATTTTAAATGCTCATCAGAAACAAGACTGTCACTCATAACTCTCAGATACTGAGAGGCGTACATGTTCAAAAGCAACCGGTTGTTTTGGGTGCCTGACCTGAGCTGCCATAGATGGACCTGAGTTTCAGAGAATGCTGAATACCTACACTCTGAAAGTCTGGAAGGCCTGGTGATAGAGCAAGGGACTGAAACTCAGGAGACATGGGCTCTGTTTCCTGCTCTGCTGTCACTGGGCTGCTGCGTGACCTTGGGCAGGTCACGTTGCTGGTTTTGTGCCTCAGTTTCCCCATCCGTAAAATGGATGATGACACTGGTCCTTGAGTGCCACTGATGAAAAGCTGTATATAAGAGGTAGGGAGCAGTGTTGTTATTAAGGTTTCTCAAGCTGGGCACTCAAAATCACCAGGGACTCGTGAAAAATTTAGGCCTTTGGTAATATAACAGCAAGCAATTGTAGCATGAGTACTTCTGAGGGAGCATGTACCCAGACCTGTGTCCAGTGACACTGATCTAAGATGATATCTCAAGCAGATGACACAGTGGAAATGTATATAGTTGTCCTCTTATCAGCAAATATGCCTTTCATAAACAGCACAGGCCTCGTTATTTACATTGTGGTTTTCCACTAGCAGGGTGGAGCGGTTTGTCCATACCGATGACATGTTAACATTGAATATGCTCCAGGATACTGTGGGGTGGATTAATAAGGACAGAATTTTGTTTCTGAGAATATTTTTGGCCAAACCTTGCGGTTTGTGTTGGTTCTGATTTCACCAGCCTTAGGTTTGGGGCATTTCTAGCACCTGGTGGCTCGTCATTTGAGATAACAGATTGGGTTGGGCTTGAACAGCAGGAGAGAACGTGGAGCTGCCATCTCGCTTCAGACCATCTAGGCCAGTATCCGGCCTCTGTCAGGGGAAGGTGCAGAAAATGCTGCTGTAGATACAGGATCCTTAGGGGCAAGTTGTCTCCCTGGACTCTCTTAATTAGGTAGGTGCCGCTAAGAGATGCACATTGCTCTGTTGGCGGTGTGGTGCTTACCGCTGTCCTGTTGGTGTCTTCCTGCCCCACAGGCACTGTGGTCTATGGGGAGCCCATCACAGCAAGCCTAGGAACCGATGGGTCTCATTACTGGAGTAAGAACTGGGTCAAGGCAGCGGCCTTTGTTACCTCCCCACCACTGAGTCCTGACCCTACCACACCTGATTTTCTCAACTCTCTGCTGGCTTGGTGAGTAGAAGAGGGTGTGTGTTTGTAGACACCAAGCCTGTTCCGCGTACTCTGCCAGTGGGTAATCGCCTCGGGCTGCCTGCTCGCAGAGTCACAGCTCTGACGTGGAAGGCCCTGGGCTCTAAGGACTTGAGCGGCTAATTTGCGGCCAAGATAAAGTCTCTTACGTAATTGCTGCCGTGTTTGGGTTTCAGCGGAGACCTCCAGGTAACTGGCAGTGCCCACTGCACCTTCAACACTGCCCAGAAAGCTGTTGGAAAGGACAACTTCACCCTGATCCCTGAAGGAACCAATGGGACTGAAGAAAGAATGTCCATCGTCTGGGATAAGGCTGTGGTATGTCCCTCGGATCCATTCTCTTGTTGGGGAGGCGGGTTGTGTGTCTAAGCCCCCTTCTGGTTTCTCTGTTTAGCATCTAGACAGGCCACTAACTAAAAAATAGTGGAAGTGATCTTTAAAACAGAATCTAATGAGAGTTGTCTGTCCTCTACTTAGAGATAGATGCCCACGTTTGCACCTTCCCACTTCTGGGCTGCTATAAGGGGCTGATGAGAGTTAGAGCAGCCCTGGGATTGCTCTAAGAGCATCCTTAATAGCATCTCATGGGCTGCTTTGCAGCCTCAAAGTGCCCATGTGGAGTAAGGATATTAAATTTAGATTAATCAACTAATCGAATTGTCGACGTAATTTGCATCAGCTGTTCGATTAGTCGATAAGGGCGCCTCCGCTTTTGAAATGAGCCTCCTGTCGGCTCTTGCTACATTTCAAAGGTGGAAATGCTGCGGGGAGCACAGCCAGTGGGGGACTCAAGCAGTCCCCCGCTGGTCCTGGGAGGGCTCTTGTACACTTCAAAAGCAGGCAGCGTGGGGCCAGCGGGGGACTGTTTGAGTCCCCATCTCACCCCAGGCTCCCTGCAGCGCTTCTGCTTTTGAAATGCAGCAAGAGCCCTGTTTCCTGCTGTGCCACTGCCCTTCTCCCCACGGAGACAGTGCTGGGGGGAACCGGCTTTTAAGCTCCCCCCCTTGCTGCCTCTCTCTGATAGAAGCAGAAAAGCGGGGGAAGCGACTAGTCAAGTCACTAGTCTACCAGTCACTTACATCCCTAGTGTAGAGCTCTTGGGTCTCTTTCTCTAGTTCCTTGCATGTCCCCTCCAGCTCTGCCCCAACCAGGGCTCCACGGGGGTCAAGTGCAGGATCCTGGGGCGGGGGGGCAGGACTTTCTCAAGGGGTTGAATCCAAAACTAAAACCTGTCTCAAAATTCTCCAGCCCTCATCAGGGAGTTGCAGTCCTTTCCACCTGTGTTCTCTGTGGTGCTCCGATTCCTCATCCGTAAACTGTCTAATAAACTCATCCCACTGGCATGTGGGGTACTGCTTGTTTAAGGTTTGCACTGCAATCAGGAGGCAGTGTGAGCTAGTGAATACTGTACTGGCTTTGGATAACTGCTGGCTCTTTGGGTAACCTTGGGCAGGCTGCTTGCCCTCCCTGTGGCCTAGTTTTCCCATCTGTAAAATGGGAATACTAGCAGTTACCTCCTTTGCTTTTAAAAAAGTGCTTTAAGATCCACTGCGAATAAGAACAAGATATTCTAATGTTTTTAGATCCAGGAAGGAAGGAAAGATACTAACCAAGCTTGGTGATTATGAGAACTAATAGGTAACATGGATACAAAGCCAGCCACCTCCTCCATCCACTGGGAACCAATCTCTGTCTAGCAAAAGGCTGCTTTCGGCAGGAGGCGCTGTTAGTGCAGGTTTGTATTCTGCTAATGCAGTCGTTTCTTTGCTTCTTCCCCAGGTGACTGGTAAAATGGACGAGAACCAGTTTGTGGCTGTGACTAGCACCAACGCTGCCAAGATCTTCAACCTGTACCCACGGAAGGGCCGCATTGCCGTCGGCTCTGACGCTGACCTTGTCATCTGGGATCCTGACAGTATCAAGACAATCTCTGCCAAGACTCATAACATAGTAAGGACCTTCCGCGGCTGAGCCCCGCTTACCCTCCCTTCTGCACCAAGCTCCAGGCATGTCTGCGCTACAGCACAGATCTGGCGCTGCAGCTGGGTGCCAGGAGGGCCGCAGCACTGAGGCTTCCAGAAGCTAGGTTGATGGATGCATTCTCCCACCGATGTAGTCTCATCTATAGGATGGGTGAGATTGAGTAACTACAG
Organism: Pelochelys cantorii; assembly: GCA_032595735.1. Taxonomy (NCBI): domain Eukaryota; kingdom Metazoa; phylum Chordata; order Testudines; family Trionychidae; genus Pelochelys; species Pelochelys cantorii. Next base: position 9,043,553 of record CM064355.1, on the reverse strand, counting down.
AGCTCAAGGTGTCAACTTTTTCACAGGCAACCCTGTCCATAGTGAGCATTCTCGTCTAGCTTTCTCCATAATTTGCTTAACGCTCCCGCTGCTCACAGGGAATTATAGAATGCGAGGGTTGGAAGAGACTTTAGGAGTCCAACCCCCTGCTAAAAGCAGGACCAACTCCAACTAAATCATTCCAGTCAGGGCTTTGTCAAGGTGGGACTTAAATACCTCTAGGGATGAAGATTCCACCACCTCCCTAGGGAACCCATCCCGCTGCTTCCCCACCCTCCTAGTGAAATAGATTTTCCTAATATCCAACCTAGACCTCCCCCACTGCAACTTGAGACCATTGCTCCTTGTTCTGCCATCTGCCACCGCTGAGAACAGCCTTTCTCCATCCTCTCTGGAACGCTTCGGGTAGTTGAAGGCTGCTATCAATTCTCCCTCATTCTTCTGTAGACTAAATAAGCCCAAATCCCTCAGCCTCTCCTTGTAAGTCATGTGCTCTATCCCCCTAATCATTTTTATTACCCTCCCTCCGCTGGACTTTCTCCAATGTTTCCACATCCTTTCTGTAATGGGCTCACAGAATCAGATGCAATACTTCAGATGTGGCCTCAGCAGTGCTGAATAAATGGAAATAATCACTTCTCTAGATCTGCTGGCAGTGCTCCTACTAATGCATCCCAATATGCCATTAGCCATCTTGGTGACAAGGGCACACTGTTGACTCATGTCCAGCCTCTCATTCATTGTAAACCCCAGGTCCTTTTCTGCAGAACTGCTACTTAGCCAGACAGTCCCCAGCCTGTAACAATGCTTGGGATTCTTCCATCCCAAGTGCAGGACTCTGTACTTGTCCATTTGAACCTCATCAGATTTCTTTTGGCCTAATCCTCCAATTTGTCTAGGTCACCGTGGACCCTATCCCTGCCCTCTAGAGTATCTACCTCTCCCCCTAGCTTAGTGTCATCTGTGAACTTGCTGAGGGTGCAATCCATCCCCTCATCCGGGTCATTAATAAAGATGTTGAACAAAACCAGCCCTAGAACTGATCCTTGCGGCACTCCACTTGAAACCAACCTCCAACCTGACATCGAGCTATGGATCACTACCCATTGGGCCCGACAGTCTAACCAGCTTTCTGTCCACCTTACAGTCCATTTATTCAATCCATACTTCCTTAACTTGCCGGCAAGGATACCGTGGGAGACCGTATCAAAAGCTTTGTTAAAGTCAAGGTATATCACATCCACCCACTTCCCCAGAGTCTCATCATAGAAACTAATCAGGTTGGTCAGGCATGACTTGCCCTTGGTGAATCCATGGAAACTGTTCCTAATCACTCTTCCTAGTACTTCAAAATGGACTCCTTGAGCATTCTCTCCTTGATTTTTCCATGAATTGAGAATGTTTTTACACACACCTGATTCTGACACCTGATTCCTCTGTGGGCACTCCAGGGGCAAATAAAAATTGGCCATAGAGCCCCATCCTTTAAAGGAGAGTCAGTATCACTGTAGAGTCCCACTGAGACCAGACTGTCCATGTGAATGGTCTGCCACAGCTGAACCTTTAGTGCAACGGGGCAAGTTGCACTATGTTACTGCCCCGTGAACATAGGACTGGGAACTCTGATCTCAACCCTAGGACACTCTGGATTCTGGGGGTCCATTTTTCAGCTACTGCTGCAATGTGTCACTTGGTAGGACACTGTTCAATTGAAACATAAGATGAGCACATTTATGAGCTGGTTTTTGAGACTTAAATTTTGCTGATGGCTCCCTTGTCATTTATAACGGATGGACCCAAACGTCAGGATCCAAGCATGTGCTTGAACTTCAAAAAGTTTGAATGGCAGATTGACATTTTGCAGACTGAACTGCCCATTAAAAACACAATCGAGTTTAACCAGGAGTGTTCACGCTTGCTATGGGATTTCTGTGCTCTGTGTGATTCAAATGGTTAGACTAGATGAATGAGAGCAGTTCTTTCTGGCCTGAAAGTCTGTGGGCCGGATCGTGAGCTGGAATCCATCAGGAAGAAGTCTGCTGAAGATGTATTTATTTACTGCAGCAGAGAATCCAGCTCCTTGGTCCTGCTTTTAGCAGGGGGTTGGACTCCTGAGGTCTCTTCCAACCCTATGATTCTATGATTCCTTAAGTATGTGCTCCAGCATTTGAATGAGGAGGTCTTGAGTACTAAATTAAACGTTTTGGAAAATATCAGTTATGCAGGAGAGAGAACAACCCCCGTGTGGGTCTCTTTGCAACTGGCTTAGCTGTTGGCTATAAACACAGGGAATGTTTCCTTGGAAAACCTCCTTCTGTTTTTTTGGTGAATGGCTTTATTCACAGCACTGCTGAGGCAGCAAAATTGCCCTATACCCATTGGATCCCTGGGCACAAAAGCTCTTTTTTTTTTTTTTTTTAAGTTTGGCTTACTTTCCTGTTCCTTGACACTATCTAATTTGGTAACTGGGCCATTAACTTTATAGTGGATGAAAGATCCTCTATAAAACAAAGCCTGCAAGGTGTGAGTGGACCAAGGTGGTTATAATGGACTGGATCAAATCCTGCTTTAGTAAGTAGCAGGAAAGTAAGGGAAAGTCTTCCCTTCTGACGTTTTTTGTTTATGTGGTGGGAGTTTGGTGGGTTCCCAAAAGGCGTGTGTCCATATTACAAAAACACACAGAGCCTGATTTTTCATGGGTTTACACCAGAATAATCAGAATTAACTCCATCCCACTAGCCAGCTCCATCAGTATTGGTAGTGTAGAGCAGGGGAGAATCAGCCCCATGTAGGGGAAAGTTTCAGAAGACCAAGTGATTTAGGAGCACAAGTGCTCTTGACTTTCAGTGGGACTTTTGCACCTTACTTACTAGGGTGCTTTTGGGAATTTCTGGCTTTGTTGGCAACTGGGGACTCCATGATTGAACCTTGCACGTCTTAAAGATGTCCTCCACATCAGGGCTGAAGCATGGCTGTGGGCCTGTGCCATGTCATGCCGGCAGACGGAGGACCTCACGCCCATTAGGTGTTGAATTCCCACCAGAGCCAGTTTGTATGTGAGGAGGGGGCAGTGTTGACTAGTGGGTTGAGCACTAGTCTGGGACTGAGCCAACCTGGCTTCTGTTTAGTTGGCATTGAGCTCATAGGGCAGAAGCTTGTGCATTTAGCGCCAAAGACCCCTGCCTACTGAGGTCGTGAATGAGTACCACAAATAGTATGAAACAAAAAACAGGATTATGTAGCACTTTAAAGACTAACAAGATGGTTTATTAGGTGATGAGCTTTCATGGGCCAGACCCACTTCCTCAGATCAAATCGTGGAAGAAAATAGGCATGACCATATATACCAAAGGGATACAATAAAAAAAAGTGAACACATATAAAAAGGACAAATCAAATTTCAGAACAGAGGGGGAATAAGGGGGGGGGGGAGGTAAGTGTCTGTGAGCTAATGATATTAGAGGTGATAATTGGGGAAGCTATCTTTGTAATGGGTAAGGTAGTTAGGGTCTTTGTTAAGACACCCTCCCCCCACCCCCCCCCCGGCCTAAAGTGTCAAATTTAAGCATGAATTTAAGCATGCTTAAATTTGACACTTTACGCCGGGGTCTTAAGAAAGACCCTAATTACCTTACCCATTACAAAGATAGCTTCCCCAATTATCACCTCTAATATCATTAGCTCACAGACATTTACCTCCCCCCCCTTATCCCCCCTCAGTTCTGAAATTTGATTTGTCCTTTTTATGTGTGTTCACTTTTTTTGATTGTATCCATTTGGTATATATGGTCATGCCTATTTTCTTCCACAATTTGATCTGAGGAAGTGGGTCTGGCACACGAAAGCTCATCACCTAATAAACCATCTTGTTAGTCTTTACAGTGCTACATAGTCCTGTTTTTTGTTTCAGCTAGACTAGACTAACACGGCTACATCTCTATTACAAATAGTACGAGTTTCATATTACAACACACAAACTTTTATAAGACAAACATCTATCAGGGATGATCTAAATGATGCTTGGTCCTGCCATGAGTGTAGGAGACTGGACCTGAATGCCCTTTTGAGGTTCCTTCCAGTTCTAGTAGCCTATGACTCTGAAATCCATGGGAGTTGGGTAGTGAAACTACCTTTGGGTATGTCTACACAACAACATTATTTCAAAATAACTAGCGTAATTTCAAAATAACTTAGTTCGTGTCTACACAGCAGTCAGGTATTTCGAAATAATGTGGAAATACTGTCAAGCTGGAGGACTTCTTATTCTGATTCCTGTAAACCCTCATTGTACAAGGAGTAAGGGAAGTCGGAGGAGGAGCGCTCTATTTCAGAATAAGTGCTGTGTAGACGCTCCCATTTCAAAATAAGCTATTTTGCAATAAGCTGCGCAATTGACGTAGCTCAATATGCATAGCTTATTTCCAGGTAAGCCCTGCTGTGTAGACGCATCCTTTGATAATCTGAGCCTCAGTTAAAAGCTTTAAAATTAAGAGATTTAAAAGCTACCTTTTAAGAAGTCAAGATGGGAGAGACTTCAACTGAAGACAAACAGCACAAACCACTAAATAAAGCTACAGATGTCTAATTTTCATGCAGATATCTACTCCTCCCTCTACCCACTGTTGAACATGTCCCGAGACGTACAAGCAGTACATAAAATAGACATTCATTTCCAAATAGCACGTTTATAGCTTCAAAAGATTTCCAAGAGGCACTAATTTTTGATAATACACTATCACTTAGAGTGGGGAGGGGGGCAACGTAAACCTGCGAAGGAGCCAGAATTTACCAATGCGCATTGCCAAAGCACAACAGTTCTATGTCACCAGCCCCGATCGCCTCCCCACCACCACACTCAGCACATCCCACCCCCTGGCAGCCCTACTGATCAGTGCCGCCTCCTCCTTTTCCTCCTGCCCATTGTACTCAGCTCTGTATCAGTGGGAGACACTGGAGGGGGGAAGCATGGGTGTGACAGGATCAGTGGAGAGGGCAGGAAGTGGCAGGATCCTAGGGGGAAAGAGTCTAGGGTAGAGCTGGGGGTTGAACAGTGAGCACCTTCCGGCCCAGTGGAGAGTCGGCACCTGTAGCGCCAGCCCTGGATTTGGTACCTATGGAAGGAGCTGCATAGTAACTTCTGAAGAGCTGCATGTGGTTTTGGAGCCACAGGTTGGCCACCCCTGTCCTGGCCTAGGGGTCGGGCGTTTGCCTGCAGAGGGCAGGCTGGCGAGTTCTAGTCTTGGCCCCCAGGAGGAGGGAGGCAGGATAAAAGGCATGCTGACTTAGAGGCTGCCGTGGCAGGACTCAAATCCCAGTCATGCTAGGCACTGTATAAATGCTCAGAAGAGAGAGAGCCCAAGACCTCTGACTTGGCTATAAAAAGGGAGGGTGCGTGGGAGGACGAGGCTATACAGAGATTCTTTAGATGTTTGTCCTCTCATATTTGGTTTACAGAAGCAATAGGAAGTCTCTGATGTTCCCAGTGTACTAGATGCTGTGCAGACTTTAGGCAGCAGTGAACCGTGACTGCTGTGTATCATACTTGATTGTAATGCTCTTTTGTTTGGTCGTCAGGCCCCTGCCCCTATCCTGCCCCTATTTGCATCTTGACCTAAAGTTATGCTTTCTGGTGTAACAGATGTGCCCTGCATAGCGTCTGTTAGTTATTGGGCATCGGAAGCACCTCTTAGGCACTTGGTAATGGAGGCAAAAGTGATACAAGTGCAGACTGATTAGGAGGCTTTGAAATACAAGGAACAGCAATTCCTTAAAGATAAAAGCCAGGCCTGTGTGAAATGCAGGAGACGCTATAGCTGCTGCACAACCAGAGCTCGTGTTTCTGGGGCACTGGCTCGTTAGAGCACCACATTTTCCAGGCGTTCACAGCTGTGCTACTCTCTGGCAAGGGAACATTCAAGTTAGAGGGGGAAACTTTTTGTGCTCAGAACGAACCTAATTCCTGGGCTTTTATCCAGACCCTCATCAGTGCAACCACAACCCTTTTCAGACGGGACCCCGTTTGCTTTTTGGTCTAACCACCATTCTAACTAACAGGAAACCCATCCCTGGTTATAACACACTTAAAGACCAGACCCCATCATTAACTCAGCAAAAGTGACTTGGATCAAGTTGCTATTTCCCTCAGAGAGGATCACAAGAATAACTGTTCCCAAATTACACGTTGGTGGAGCCCTCCAGGCCAGTTCTGTTAAGGGCTGGAGCATTTGCCAGTGTTTCTTCTGGAACAACTCCGTTTGTCTCCGCCCAGCCCCTTGGGGAAATATTTCAAATCCCATTAATTAAGGATGGGCAATCCTATTAGAGTAAAATAAGATTGCCCTAGTCCCCGATGCAACCAAAACGTTGACACAAGCCGCTCAAAATGTAGCATTAGCTGAATTAGCAGTAGATGTGCAGTATGCTTTTACGACACATATGAGAGACTCAAAGCTGTTTCCAATTGTCTGGCGACACTCGTTATTTCTTAAGTGTTCAAAAGACCAAATAACGAGACTTAGTCATATTTATTGCTTAAAGACAAAACCGTACAATAGGAAAAGGCAACATCAGTGCCCTTTTTCTAGGAACCAAATTCTCCTAGCTTCTTCACCTTGCACCGAAATGTTCTTCTCAGATGTGCATTTCAGCTAGAAAAAATAGAGCTCTGATCTCAGCTGGAACTTGTTGGCAATAGTAGAATACAAATATGATTGATAATGCATGCAGTACTCAGTGAACATGACACAGCTTTTATTTGTGTCTCTGGATGCTTCTCTTTTACATGATCTTTGTGTTTTATTTAGGGCTGTCAAGTGATTAAAAAAATGTAATCGCGATTAATTGCGTGCACCTCCCCTTTGAAACACTGCTGTGGTGTTTCAATGGGGCAATGCTGCACGGAGCCCGGGATCAGCTAGTGTCCCCAGCTGACCCTGGGCTCCATGCAGCGCTGCTCCTTTAAAGCGCCGCGGTGGCACATCAGAGGGGCAGCGCAACACGGAGCCCAGCATCAGCTGGAGTGCCCAGCTGATCCCGGGCTCTGTGTTGTGCTGCCCCTTGGAAACGCCACCCTGGTGCCTCCAAGGGGCAGCACATTAGGAGCCTGGGATCAGCTGGAGTGCTGAGCTGACCCTGGGTTCTGCTGCCGCAGGGAGCCCAGGATCAGCTGGGAGTCCCCCAGTTGACCCCGGGCTCCACGGCTGCCCCTTTAAAACGCCACCTCTGGCATTTCAAAGGGGCAGCTGCGGTGGAGACCGGGGTCAGCTGGGGACTGCCCAGCTGATCCTTGGCTTTCCACAGCAGTGGAACCCGGGGTTAGCCCAGCTGACCCCGGGGAGCCCAGGATCAGCTTGGGGGAGTCCCCAGCTGACCTCGGGGTCCAGGGCTGCCCCTTTAAAATGCTGCCTCTGTGCGCATTTGAAAGGGGCAGCGACAGCACAGCTGATCCGCGGAAAAATGGGAATTAAAATGACTTATGCAGGATGACACATCTCTGTGGCAGAGCTGAGAAAGGAACCTAGTCCTTCAGAGTTCCCATCTAGGGTTGTAACAATAAGACCCTCCTTCTGCTCCAAGGTGGGAGTCAGTAGGAAGGGTTGGTACACAGCACCTCTGAAAATCAGGCCTATTAGTGAATGACTTCAGTGGGCTCCTAAATCCCTTTGTCAAGCTCCTAAATCCCTTTGTCAGCCATCTACCAGGCCCTTTGAGGACCTAAGCCTAAAAGATTAACTTTAGTGCCTCCAAGTGTGAACTTATTCGTTATTGCGACTTGTGTCCCATTGGGAGTTTTCCATGGGTGACGATGAGTAAGAAGTGAATAGAGACCTTAGGCTTTAGCCTCATCATAAAAGCAATACAGATGAATGTGATGTCACCGCATATATTAAGGATGGGTGTATCAATAGTGTCGCCTGTCTCCCACCTGAACTCTCCTTGGGGGAATCAGCAAGGATTGCTATTTTTTAAAAAGGTGGGGGGTGAGGGGCGGATTTCCCTCTAGGCGTAAAACATGGCACCTGGCGTGGGGGTGAACACTTTGTCCTGATGTCGTCTTTTTGTCCTAGTCACTGGAGTACAATATCTTCGAAGGCATGGAGTGCCGGGGGTCACCGCTGGTGGTTATCAGCCAGGGAAAGATTGTGCTGGAAGATGGCAACCTCCATGCAACTGAGGGCTCCGGACGGTACATCCCCAGGAAACCATTCCCTGACTTTGTTTACAAGCGCATTAAAGCCAGGAGCAGGGTGAGTATGTCAGCGAATGCAAGTTAGTTTGTGACGCTTTTGCATGAAAGGGCTGGTAAACACCCCCATGCCACTTCTTTCACAGGAAACACTGTGGGTATTGACCAAATGTACCTCCTTCCCAGTGTTGGCTTTTATTATTTTCTAAACTATGAACTGACATAAGAACGGCCAGACTGGGTCAGGCCAAAGGTCCATCTAGCCCAGCGTCCTGTCTTCTGACAATGGCCAATGCCAGGTGCCCCAGAGGGAATGAACAGAAAAGGTGATCATCCAGTGATCCATTCCCTGTCGCCCATTCCCAGCTTCTGACAAACCGAGGCTAGAGAAAACATCCCTGCCTATCCTGACTAATAGCCATTGATGGACCTGTCCTCCATGAACTTATCTAGCTCTTTTTTGAACCCTGTAATAGGCTTAGCCTTCACTATATCCTCTGGCAAGGAGTTCCACAGGTTGACTGTGCATTGTGTGAAGTTATTACCTTTTGTTTGTTTTAAACCTGCTACTTATTAATTTAATTTGGTGACCCCTAGTTCTTGTGTTATGAAAAGTTGTAAATCAATCTTCTTTATTCACTTTCTCCACACCAGTCATGATTTTATACACTTCTATCACATCCCCCCCTTAAGTAGTTTCTTTTCCAAGCTGAAAAGTCCCAGTCTTATTAATCTTGGTGGCCATTCCGTACACCTTAAGCCTCACCTTGAACTTGGTTATCCCTACAGAACCTCCGTGTCTGCTCTTAACTTTCCTTTGTCTTAGTCTTTGTCTACACTGGCAATCACAGATGCTTAGCTCCTTCCCCCCAACCCTAAAAGCATTGCTGTGGCACTAGTGCGAACAGTGCTTTCTTAGCAGGAGTGCCATATTGCTAAAAGCTGTATAGTGTGCACATACTCTTAGAGGGACAGCAAAGAGTAATAAGAAGCATTTGTTCTGCTTGGCAGGGTGAGTGAGCAGAATAACTGCTTCTACAAGGTACTAGCATTCTGTCACAGTAGGAAGAAAAAAGAATATAAATAGTATTTAAGTTAATTATCATCCAGTTAAATGTACACTTTTAAAATAAACTCTAATTATACTGTTTGCTTTGTTCCCTTTGCATTTAATCCATCTTCAAACAGTGAAACGAGGCTAGTCACACTTGTGTCAGGCAGATGCCGTCTGAGTCTCTGGCAGTTCAGTTTACAGCTTTGCTGGCTTTAAATTCAAGTTTTGAAAGATTTAAATGTAGTAAGTTGATACGTAGGTAGGAAACATCAAATGCACAGCTACAAAAAGAAGACTAACGGGCTAGGCAGTAGTACTGCTCAAGAGGAACAGGGGTTAAAGTGGAGCACCTATTGAATGGGCTGCTGTTGAGAGAGGCTAAAAATGTGGAGTGAATTAACAGAAGTGTTTGTGTGCAGCACATGCGAGGTAGTGGTCCTACTTTGCTCAGAAGAGTAAAGGCTCACTTTACCACGTTAAGTTCTGGGCACTACTTTTTAAGAAAGATGGACAAATTGGAGAGCCACAAAAAGGAGAAAAGATTTAGAAAACCTGATCTATGGGGAATGGTTAAAAACTGAACACAATTAGTCTTGAGAAAATACTAAGAGGAACCTAATCACAGTCTTCCAATAGGTTAAGGGCTGTTGATAAAAAGGATGGTGGTCAATTGTTCTCCAGTTTCACTGAAGGTAGGACAAGTAGTAATAGGCTTTATCTGCAGCAAGGGAGATTTAGGTTAGATATTAGGAAAAAAAATCTTTCTAATAAAGATAGTTAAGAAGGCTCTAGAAACCCATCGTTGGGGGTTTTAAGAACAGGCTGGACAAAACATCTGTTAGGGGCAGTCTAAGTTTACTTGGCCCTGCCTCAGGACGGGGGACTTGCCTTGAAGGTCCCTTCCAGCCTGACCTTCTATTATGAATTGAAACAAATATAGTGAGAACATTTTCTACTTTTGAAAAATAGCAGACTTCGTCTTTGAGGCTGAAAAGGTACATGGAGACCAAACAGAGGCCATTAGAGAGCTCCTGGGTCAGTAGAAGTCAGCATAGCTGCATGGAAATCAACCCAACTCTACCGTTTTACACCAGCTGAGGATCTGGCCCATAGAGTGCTCGTTTCAAAATGGAACAGTAACGTAATTGTATGAGTTGGTTAACTTGTTGGAATCTTTAAGGACAAAAGGAAATAATCCAGGCTGTACTGGCGTATCTGCAACACCGCCCTCTGCTGGAGAGAATCCGCTGTTTGCCTGTGGTTATACTTTGTTAAAGCAGTCCTTGCAAATGATACTCTTCTTTATGAATGGTGTGTTTGGAAATGTTGATGGCAAGGCTTTGAAGGCACTGATTTATACTACTGGAGGCCCAGGAAGGTTAATATGAAATCTCATTATTTTGGGATACTGTGGTCATTACCGAAGTATTGATTTCCTTTCCGGGTCTGGTTGGCCTTCTCTCAATGAGTGAAATTAAATTCAATGCAAAGTAAGTTATCGCAGCTGGAGGGTTAAAGGCAGGTCTCCCTTTCACTTGTGCCGTCGAACAGACGTAGTTTTCAGTCAGCAGCAGCACCGTGCAGAGATGTGGGTTTTGAATTCCAGTGCAAAAACTGGACCTTGACTCAAACATCTCAGACTTGGTGGTATCTGGCCCCCGTTCAGGTCTCCTCCCAACGTTGCCTTTAGCTGTGCTGTTTGGAGATTCACTGCTTGTGTGTTTTCCAGCTGGCTGAGCTGCGGGGCGTCCCTCGGGGTCTGTACGACGGGCCCGTCTGCGAAGTATCTGTGACACCGAAGACTGTCACACCAGCATCCTCGGCCAAGACGTCTCCAGCCAAACAGCAGGCCCCACCTGTCAGGAACCTGCACCAGTCTGGATTTAGCTTGTCTGGTACATACTTATGTATGGCTAAATTATTACGTTGAAATCTTGGTTGTTTTCTTGTGGGGCTGGGGGTTCGGTTGTAATAACAAGGGAAGGCAGGGACTGAGAGAGTTTACAGCAGCAAGATTAATTTCACAGCAGAAGAAAAATCTGAACAGAAGCCTTCCTAGAATTTTGATTTATTTCAGTGCCAAAGCAAAGGACTCGATTTCTCCCTCTGCTTCAAAGGCCAGGTCCCCAAGTTAGGTAGGTCCAGAACTTTGCAAGATGGGGATCTGGCACTTTGTAAATTTCACTTTTTAATCTTGCAATATCTATAGCTGGGGTTTTTCATCCATGAAGTGCTTGCAGTTGGCATGCAGAGCCAGATTCTGTGGAGCTACGCTATTGTACACCTCGTATGTGGGCTCTCGTCCATGTACTCCAGAGCAAGGTAGAAAAGATCTTTCCTGAATTGGGAAGAGAGGGTTTAATGGTGAGTTACGAAGAGAGAGCAACTCAGTGTCTGGGAAATAGGCAGCCTCTTCTCTGGATCTTCCTGCTAAGCTGAGAGCCGATCAGGAAATTCACTTTTCCTTCATGGAGGATTTTTGATTAATGCCAAAACTTCCTCAGCTTTTTCAGATTTGTCGACAACAACAAAAATCGATTGGTTTTTTTTCAGTGAAAACCCAAAATTTTCTGACAAAAGTGAGAGGAAATGAGGTTAAGAGTTTTTGGGGGTGGGGTTTTTTTTTTTTTTTTTTTTTTGCCTATGTTTAGTTTGCGTAGTTTAGAGGAGGCCAAATTTAGAGGAGTGAAGTAAAAGTACATACCTAGAAGCCCAGAATTGTAGGATGGACATTGGAGTAGGGATGTAAGCGACTAGTTGACTATCCGATAAGCATAAGCTTATCGGATAGTCGACCAGTGATGCAACTAGTCGCTTCCCCACCCTCTATCACTGTCTCTGCAGGGGGCAAGGGAGGTAGAGGCACAGCGGAAAACGGCACGAGCGAGGACTGAAGCCGCTTCTGCTGCAATTCTGCTTTTGAAATGTACAAGAGCCCCTGCTGGGGCTTTTGTACATTTCAAAAACAGAAGCCACACAGGGAGCGCGGGGCCAGCAGGGGACTGGCCCCACGCTCCCTGGGGGGCCACAGGAAGCAGCATGGGCTGAAGGATTTGCTGGCTGCTGGGAAGTGTTAAAAGCTCATTGTTGAAGTGTTAAGAGTCTTAAGTCCATCAGTACCCTTGCTGGGGAAGAACACGTTCATAAGACCCCCACCAAGTCTACAGAAGAGAAGAGCGAAGGGGGATTTGATAGCAGCCTTCAGCTACCTGAAGGGAGGTTCCAAAGAGGATGGAGAGAGGCTGTCCTCAGTGGGGACAGATGGCGGAACGAGGAACGACAGTTTCAAGTTACAGTGGGGAAGGTCTAGGTTGGATATTAGGAAAAACTGTTTCCCTCGGAGGGTGGTGAAGCACTGGAATGGGTTATCTAGGGAGGTGGTGGAATCTCCAGATACAAGTCCCGGCTTGACAAAGCTCTGGCTGGGATGATTTAGTTGGGATTGGTCCTGCTTTTAGCAGGGGCCTGGACTCCATGACCTCCTGAGGCCTCTTCCAGTCCTAGGATTCTAAAGGTCTCAATCTAATCTACATCTCAGGATCCAGCATGGTAATTAATGGGGCCGCCTCAGCAGAGAGGACTAGGACCAAGTCAGCTAGAGAGTGCTGGTGGTTTGGATCAGAGCGATTCAACGGGGCATTGTGATTCCCCACCGCACAGAACAGCTGCCTGTTTTGTGGCTAGTTAAGAAGAAACCTTCCCCATGGCAGGAAATCCGTTGGTTTGCATGGGAATTAGGTGCCTAAGTACCTTTGAGGAACTTGACCAGGGGGCTTAATTCAATCTGAGGCCTAAGAGGATGGCATCAGTTTCAGAGGAGCTGCGTCCTCTTAGCCCCATGGCCTGAATGCGGCCCATAGACGACAGGAGCTGTCATGGGTCTATGTTACTGTGTTGACAGCTACTCCGCTCCAGCCCTGCATTGACATGGCCTCTTCTCCCTCTCCTTCCAGGTGCCCAGATCGACGACAACATCCCCCGCCGCACCACTCAGCGCATCGTGGCGCCGCCCGGTGGACGTGCCAACATCACCAGCTTGGGTTAAGAAACTAAATCCCTCTGAGGCCGCCTAGCGGACCAGGGGAGGGGGCGGGGTCTCTGGAGACCCTTTTGATTCTTTTAGAGCCTGTGACAGTTACTGCGGGCAACCACCGTGGGGCTCCGCTAGGGTGCCACTTTCAGTCCCCTCAGTCTGCCCTCTTCATTGTCACTCAGCCCACTCACTCCCACCTCTCCCCCGATCTCTCCACAGTTAAAGAAACAAACCCCATCTGACACTCTAGACATGCAAAAATTCACTCTCAGGAGGGTGTTTGAGGTGTGGCCTCCGTTCCCCTTAAACATCTTTTCTTTTGACAAAGGAAGGATAAAGTGAATTTCCCAGGAGCTGCCTTTTTAAAAAATTGCTTTCTGAGACATCCAACAGAGCCGTAATTCAAGGGGTTTTAAATTGCAGATTGCTTAGGGTCCTGACCTGCAACAACACAGCTAAATAAGGATGGAGGGATACAAGTCTAAACTTACATCAACATTCCCCCATTACGACCAATCTGTGTTATTACGAATAGGAACCTGTGCTAGAAATTGACAAATAGCCTCTTATCCGTTCGGGTGGAGATTTTTGGTTTTCCTTCTGGATTTTTCTGCAAATTGGATCTTGGAGGAAATTTTACAAGTTGAGTGTCGTTTGCATTTTGTTTTATCGTTTTATCCTATTGTGTTGGCAGAGTCTTATCTCAGAGTGGACATCCCTCCCCCCTTCTGTCTTCCCCTCCCTGCTTCATTTGTGTCATTGCTTTTTGACCCTCACCAGCACCATCATCACAATCATTTGGTCGTAGGGAGTTCTCCTAGCATCATTTCAGCAAGCCCTTGATACTTGTGTTAGTTCATAGACACGTCTAGGCCTCAAAGCTAAGCTCTGATCTCCCTCAAAAGATCACAGGCCCTCAGCTGGTGTCAATCATCCTAGCTCCACTAAAGCTGCGACTTAATTGACACCAACTGAAGTTCTGAAACAGTCTCACGAAACCCTGGCTTTCCATTTGGAGGTGAAGTGCCGTGAGCTGAGGTTTTAGTCAGTAGTTCATTTGGCAGTATGTTAAATTCAGTAGCCACTGCCAATATTCCCTGTAATTTTTCCATCCAGGTGCAGAATAAATTTTGTTGTGTGCACTTAGGCATGTGGGGATGTGCACCACCAATAGGAACACACACTGCTGGCTGTGGGTGCTGGGTGGCACCTAAATCTCTCCTGGGCATCTGCCCACACGCTCAGCTCACAGGGAATAGTGGCCACTCCTCTTTGAGGATCAGATAAATAGCAGAACTGAGAAGAGCACTCTTTTTATAGAGAAAGAATCTTTCTTAGTATCACGTAAAGATGCCCCCACTCCCCTAGCACAAACCTAGAATAGCAGTTCCACTTCCAGGGTCAGAGGCATAGCTGGTGGTAGCGAGGCTGATTTACGTTAGGATTTTGCCGGTGATTTGGAAATGGTTATACAATAGATCACGGCACAAGGGCAAATTTCACCCTAAAGGAAACACCCAGGAAAAGGCCTATATTTATTCCACCCTGACTCGGTGGTAGGTCTTTGTTCTTATCTACTCGCCAAACTCCATATAGAGAATACTTAGTGCCTGTGAGCTCAGGCCAGATCGTCAGAGGTTTTTAGGTGCCTAACTCCCTTGGAAAGCAGTGAGAGTTAGACACCTTGGGGGACTGGTTATGCTGATCCTTTAGCTCAGATGATGGATGATCCTGGTTTCAGATCCAGAGGGCAGTTGGCTCATATGCACCATTTAAGTCCTACTCAAGCTGTATTTTGAGGGGTTGGGGCCTTGAGCTGGTTCTTTGCACAGGGTTCTTTGCACGTTCACCCATTGTCACAGCATTTGCCTTCACCTGAAGCCTTGTTGGAGCCATGGTGGTCCCAGGATATGCGGGAGACAGGGTGGTTGAGACAATATCTTGGTCCAATAAAAGATATTACCTCACTTACCTTGTCTTTGTGTCCCCTGGTATTCGTGGGTGGCATCTGCTTCTTCTGTTTGCATTATCCCATGTGCATTAACTTTTATTTTTCCATGTTTTAAAAACAGGTAAAATAGTGTTTCTAGGTTCTTAAGGAAAATAGATATATGCAGGCTTTTAAAAACTAAAACCCAAGTCTGCTTTTGTAACGTATCAAAGCTGGGATTTTCCAAGTAATCTTACAGCAGTTAAGGTACCTAAGTCCCACTGGATCTCAACATCTAACTCCATCAAAAATATCAGCCTTAAAAAATAGGTCAGTATGTTTATTTGTCCAGCCACGTTTGATTTTGGTTTAACTCTTGGATCTTCTGTTCTTTGTAAAAGAGATTGCACTTTTTTGTTGAAGTAAACCGTAAACCTAATATGTACTGCAGCTGGTTTTTTCCACCTGTACGTTGAAATAAATTTGAACAAGTTGGGGAGAAAAAAGAAACAGTCGTTTCAATTTTAAGAAACATTTGCAGCTCTTCAGTATTCACTTGAGTCTTCCTTGTTCTTTTTTTCCCCCTTCACTGACTGACTTTTCAGGTAGATTTATTCATTCATTACAAGGAGAAAAAAATAAAAGATTTTTGCAGGCTATGTAAGCATGTTTTTCTGTGGGAGCTCATTTGCTTTGTGTCCGTTTAATGAATGTCATATGTAAATGCTTAAAGAAAAATAAGACTGACAATTAACCGCAGTGACTTGAAGCTCTTAAAAAAAAATGTAGGATTTAATGCTAGCTGGATTTAACCCTTGGATTTGTGATTGTGAACTATGAGAGGAGGAACTGTAAGTGCTAAAGCTGATCATGTGTGTAGACAAAAAGTACTGATATTTGACCATTGTCTCAATGGCAGACCCCACCCCAAAAGTCTTGTGTTTTATTCCTTACCAATTGTGTTATATTACCATGGGAACGCATAATAAAGACAAAATGTTGTGGTTCCACTAGGTGTTTGTGCCTCTTGAGGGGATCAGTGTTGTGTATGTGGGGTGGGGATCTCAGCTGGTATAGATTGACATCAAGGCTGATTGACAACAGCAAAATATATGCGCCGTGCCACACGTGCCTTGGAACATACATGTCACAGCTGAAGGGAGGCTGTGGGATGGAGTCCTGGCCAACAAGAATTGCCCAAACAACCCCATCTTGCTGGCACTCATGCCAGTCCTCTCAGTGTGCAAGCCATGGATTGATGAGTCTGTGAGGATTGATTTAGCGAGTCTTAACTAGACCCGCTAAATCAAACACCAGACAAATCAATCTCCGCTCTTGTGGTCTAAGAGTCATGTGAGTAAGGGATAGTTTGCACCATTGCACCCTGTGTAGTTTTACTACAATTAGCATCTAAGGATAACTAGATGACTTGTCTTTACAAAGCTTGATTGAGCCTCTTTTGCAGGCAAATTCCCTCCAATATTTAAGAGACTTTTCATACCAGGTGTCTGATAAACACAGCATCTGGCAAAGTAGAGAAGTATGAATTCCCCCCACTTGTTTGTCTGAAAACAACACTCTCTGTTTACATAGTGAGGCAGTGACCAATGATCTGAAGCCATCTGCTTTGATCAATGGGGAGCCAAAGCGAAGAACATGGCTGGCACAGCTCTCAAGCCTCCAGCGTGTGCCCACGCAGGCCTTTTGTGGGGTACGGCCCCAGAGAGAAGCAGGCGCATAAAGAAATGACCGAAAGTCATTCGAGAGGGCCGGGAAAATGCTGATGAACCGTTTAATTGAATTGGCTGGTTTGTCGAACCGTTCTGCAGCAACGGTGCAATTTCGGCATTGCACTAGGCCACAGTCCAACGGAACCCTGCGTGCCAGGCTGGTTGTGCAATCCCACTGGTTGGTGCCAGCTCACCCGCCCAGTTCCTCAGCAGCCTGGGATTGGAGATTTCCTGCTCCTTGGCACCTGAGGCAGAACGCAGCGGAAGGGAAGCAGGACATGTCCGATCCTTTCTAGGCTGCTTGCATTCTCTCATCTCTTTCAGAATATGCTCCAGCTTCCACAGGGGCTGGAGGGACCCTGCTTTCATACCTCAGTGAAAACATAGCATCCCTTAGGGCACGTCTAGACTACATGGCTCTGTCGACGGAGCCATGTAGATTAGGTTTGTAGGAAGAGGGAAATGAAGTGGCGATTTAAATAATCGCCACTTCATTTAAACTAAAATGGCTGCCGCGCTGTGCCGATCAGTAAGAAAGCGGGGGGGGGGGGGGGGAGTACTGGCAATGGGAGCACAGGAACTGAACACAAGAGTTTTAATGACAAAATTCCAAATCTTGCTATGAAGCTTGGTCCAGTGGTTCTCAAGCTCTGTGGGACTGCAATCAGCAAAGCAACACTTGACAATATTTTGTTAGGAGCTGAAAAATACAGGCAGGGAAAGCCCTGTGGCAAGGACCTTCACGTGCCTAATTTGTTTACGGTCGCCTGCCTAGGGATGTACTAGTGTAGTCAATTACTCAATTAACCAATAAGCAAAAGCTCATTGGTTAATGCTATAAGTTACATGCATTACCTCCCCTCCCCCCAGGAAATTTTTTAGCGGGTTGGTCAGCAGCACGGCTCAGTCCTGGCTTGCACCCGGTCCGGGACCTACTCCTTCTCCAGTCTTCTGAACCATAGGAAAGGCTAGATTTACAGGGGACTGAGGTGCAAGGGTTTGGTTTGTGACCTAGGGCAGGAGGGGATTGTGATGTGGGGCAGAGGTTTGGGGTGAAAGAGCTCTGGCCAGGAGACTTACCGGCCAGGAGACTTACCGGCCAGCAGCCCAACCAGCCTGCCTGCCTGCAGAGCTAAATGCTTGCAGAGCTTCAAACATTTCTCAGCCAGCCTGCACTGGCTGCAGGGCCACGTGCTTGTGTGAATAACTAGAGCCAGAGGGGAGGGGACATGGTGGTTTATGTGCTGCCTGTTAGTCTGATAAGTTACTGTGCTCAATGCAGGGGCAACATCTCCCCTTAAAGCTTCTATCCCGCTGTTATTAAGAGAATGTATTGAGCGTGTCTGGTAGTAACTCTCCAAACGCTATCCCAGCTGGCTGAGAAATGTTTGAAGCTCTGCAAGCATTTAGTTCTGCAGGCAGGCAGGCAGGCTGGTTGGGCTGCTGGGTCTCCTGGCCAGAGCTCTTTCACCCAGTCCCCTCCCCTAGGTCATGAACCAAACCCCGGCACCCCAGTCCTCTGTCCTAGGTCACAACCACCTCCTTCAGCCAAATGCCCTCCCAGACCCCCCTCTCCCTCCTGCACCCCAATCCCTTACCTCCCTTTTGCACCCAACCTCTATTTCAGACCCCACACCTCCTCCATTAATATCATAGAAGTGTGTGGCCCTCGACCACTTTCCAAAATCTTGGAGTGGCCCCCCTATCAAAAATTATTGCCTATCCCTGTACTAGAGCAAAATGTTACGTTATTGTGTGATATGCTAGAAGCACTGATGTGCATGTTGTGATCGCTCTACAACCATGTAGATTAATAAAGTCAATCACCAGTGTGAATCTAGGGATTGGAAATATTTGAGTATAGTAAGAGGAAACCAAGGGATAGATGAGATCAACTCACTGGGTCAGTTCTACAGTGTCCATCGGCAGTATTTTAACCGGAGTCAATGCTGGCATACAACCCACGCTTGGGTACAACCCATCTCGTTCTCTTCTCAATGATTGGGGCAGGCTCAGGCTCACCCGTATAGGGCCAATGCACATCCAGCTGGGGCTCATTTCAGCTACAGCACTGCTAGCAATAAATGGAAGTGTCGGGTATGCACACCCCGTCCTCGGGTTTCAAGTATCCAGGGGTGTGGCCACCTCCTGGTCATCTGAAGGGGTTGCTGGCCGCCTCTCTCTGTTTATACAAACTAGTCTAGAGTAGTATGGCCTAAAGGCTACAGTCAATAAGTCATGACCCTTTAACTCAGGGTGGCATAGCCTAGTGGTCAGAATCTATGGGGGTGGCCCTTTAATTCAGGGTGAGCACATATTGAGTGGGGTCGAGCACCCGAGTTTCCTGAGTCTCACAGTCCTCCCTCAATAAGTCAAGTATGATCAGAGGCTGTCCCCCCTAGAGGAGATTGAAGGAAGAAAACCCTGCTGAGGCTTGAGGGACCTCCCTTATAGCAAAGAGTAGGGCTGGTAGGAGTATGTTCCAATATTGTGGGTCATCTTCTACAAACTTACGTAGCATCGATTTGAGGATGCTGTTAAATCATCCCATGAGGTCCACCGGTCTGGGGGGGGGGAATATACTGATGTCTGGAGGGTTCGAATGTGCATGAGCCGACACAACTCTGCAATCAGCTTGGATGAGACATAGGTACCCTGATCGATAAAGATTTCTTTGGGTCTCCCCACCCTGGCAAATACCTTCACCAACTCATTTGCTATATGTGTCGCGGTCGCTACTCGAAGTGGGACAGCGACTGGATACCAGGTTGTGTAATCTACTATCACCAGGATGAATCACTTCCCCATCTTGCTCTTCTCTAATGGTCTGACAAGGTCCATCCCAATCCGTTCAAATGATACACCTACGACCAATAGATGTATGAGGGGGGGCCTTGGGGACGCCCTTAGGCCCAGCTTGTTGGCATTTTGGGCATGAAGCACATTAGTCTCAGACTTCTTGGTGTATGCCAGGCCAAAAGAACCTCCGTGCCACTCTCTGGAGGGTCTTTCCCCTAACTACGTGTCCTAGACTCATAGAGCTGGAAGAGACCTCAGGAGGTCATCAAGTCCAGCCCCCTGCCCAAGGCAGGACCAATCCCAACTAAATCAACCCAGCCAGGGCTTTGTCAAGCTGAGACTTAAAAACCTCTAGGGATGGAGATTCCACCACTTCCCTAGGGAACCCATTCCAGTGCTTCACCACCCTCCTAGTGAAATAGTTTTTCCTAATATCCAACCTAGACCTCCCACACTGTAACTTGAGATCTCCCACTGTAATCATAGAACCATAGAGCTGGAAGAGACCTCAGAAGGTCATCAAGTCCAGCCCCCTGCTCCAGGCAGGACCAATCCCAACTCATTTGTCATGTGCCAAATGTAGGAGCTTTAGCATAGCCTCTGGGAGACCAGTAACTGGTGTATCTCCTCCCATGTCTGGGAGTCCGCCTCCATCCAATATAGTCGGTCTTTCTGAATCTCAAAGCGTGGCCCCTGGGGGTGTCTTGCTTCCTCTTTTTCCTCTGGGTCATGGCCCTTGGCTTGCTCCCGTGATCGGCTCAAGGTCTGGTCTTTCCTTTGTTCCCGCAGGAAGTCTATGTCCCTAGGTGACTCTAGCTGGACGTCCTCCTCCGGCATATTTTCGCCTGGATTTGGGTTTATTGTGGGTCCTTTTTGAGGGTCTGTCTCCATGAGAAGCCCTACCATCCTCCCTCCTGCAATCCTAGGTTGCCACTTTCTTGTGGGGCAATAGTCACACTCCCTCACAACCTCTTGAAACATGGGCCAATCTTGTCCTAATACCACTAGGTATGTCAGATGGGGGCCCACACCTACCAGCAGAAGCTCCCTTCAGCCCTGGCCCTCAAAATGTACATGGGCGGTAGGGTAGGGACACACATCGCCATGGATGCATTGGAGGTTGAGTGTCTCCTCAACTAGCTGGAGGTCTTGCACCAGGCCTTCCTGTGTAATGGTCTGGCTGCAGCTGGAGTCCACCAGGGTAGTGGCCTTCATGCCTTCCATTACCACAGGGATCACCAATTTTCCAGGTTTGCAGGGCTGGCCTTACTATGAGGCGAACTGAGGCAGCCGCCTCAGGTGCCAGACTGTGTGTTGGGGGGGGGGGGCACCACTAGGATCCAGAGTGTAGAAAATTGTGTCTGCTGCTGGTGCATATGTATTCTCTCTGCTCTAGATGCACAGAGATGGTGGAGTGCTGTGCTGGAAGAAGGAGGGCACAAAGAACAGGAAGAAGGCAGAATTGAGACCTTTAAAAGTTTTGGCCCAAGCGAGGCGGCATGGGGGTGCCATTTAAGCTCCCCGCCTCAGGTTCCAAAATGTGGGCCGGCCCTGCAGGTTTGGGTACCCGGACCTGTCCAGAGTTGCAGTCCATGTAGGGACAGTCTTTCCAGAAGTGTCCTCCTTGGCTGCACTCCCAACACCAATCTCGGGGGCCTGTGAATCATGAATCATCTTTGGGTGTGCCTCTCTCCCCTTGTGGAGGTCTTTCTTTTCCGGTGGAATTGTGTGTGTCCGCTCTTTGGCGTTCTGTCCTGTGAGTCTCGGCCTGCTGGGTATAATAGGTGCGTGGAGGCCCCAACGGTTCTGTCCTCTGTGGTTTCCCTCACCCTGGACCCTCTCGTTTCCTTGGGCTCTCTGCCCATCTCGTTCAGGCTCCAGTTTCTTCTGCTGCTAGGTAATCCTGCATCAAGCTTACCGCAGCATCGGTGTGGCTGACTGATGTCTCTGCACCCACTCCTTGGGTCGTGGGGAGTACCTCTATGAACTGTTCCAGGGCTAGTATTTTTGTGACTTGGGGTCCGGTTAAGCCCTCTGGGTTCAGCCACTTCTAGCAGTGTTCCCTGATCCTTTGGGCTAAACTCATGGCCATATCCCAGCGGGGTACCCTTCCTCATACAGCCTCTGCCGGAAGGTCTCTGGGCTGATATTGGTACTGTCTAATATGGCTGCCTTCACTCATGGATACTCCATTGCCTCTCTGAAGTCCATTGTGATATACTGTCTGTGCGGGTCCTGTGAGGTAAGAGGTTAATATAGTAGCCCAGTGTTCCTGGTGGCAGCAAGCGGCTATAGCGACCCATTCAAAGGTAGCCAAAAATGCTTTGCGCCCCATCTTTGTCAGCCGAATGGGCAGTCCTAGTCCGATGTCTCCTATCCCTGCCTCCGGGGCAATGGGGTTTGCTGGAGCTCTTGGCTGTAGCAGCACAGCTGAAGTAGGCCTTCCTGCTGGGTCTGGTGTTGTGTGGTCAGTTCCCAGAGCAGCTGCTGTTGCCATTGCTGGTGGTGGTGGGTTAGCTGCTGTATCAACTGTGTCTGCTGCTGGTGTGGGGTTGATTGCTGTTGTTGACATTCTACCGTCCATTGCAGGAATGTCTCCGTATCCATCTCTTCCTCGGTGACAGGGACTAAGGGGGTTTCCCTGTCCCACTCTCTCTACCTGGACCTCTGAGCAGGTCTTGGATGTTGCCCACATTCTCCACCATGTGTCACAGGGTACGCACATCCTGTCTTTGGGTTTCAAGTACCCAGGGGTGTGGCCACTGCCCAGTCATCTCTCGGGTTGCCGTCTGCTTCTCTCAGTCTATACAGTCTGTACTCTGTCTAGAGTAGTACAGCCTAAAGGCTACAGTCAATAAGGTATGGCCCTTTAAAACTCAGGGTGGCACAGCCTAGTGGCCAAAGTCAACACGGGGTGGCCCTTTAACTCAGGGCAAAGTCAATAAGTTGGGGAAGGGCAACTGCCCCAGTAGGGGGACCTCAGCACACCCTACTCCACCGGGTCCCAGCCTAGAGCCCTGTGAGTGGCAGAGCATTCTACCACTCACTCAGCAGGGAATATGACCGAAACACGCCGAGCTCACCTGGGTGGGAGATACCATCCAGCACCTTCCTTGGGTCACTTTCTAGTGTGTTGGAGGGGCCACATCTCATGTGGTCCCTGGGTTCTCCAGTTCCCCTGCAGCTAGATCTTCCTGAGGCTTCTCTTGCACTGGTAGCTCACCATAGTCTCCTGGGTTCCTGGTTCCTGCTATCTGGGTCTCTGATGGGCATGGTTCTGGTGCTCCTGGTGAAGGTCCTTCTCCTTCGGTGGCCAGCCCAGACTGAAATGCGCTACTGCCTTTTATGCTGCCCCAGCATTGGAGCATGCCCAGTCTGAGTAGAGGGGCGGGACTTCCTCCACCCACAGGATTTTAACCCCACCTGATTCAGTGCGGGGTATGCACACCGAGTCA
Organism: Pelochelys cantorii; assembly: GCA_032595735.1. NCBI lineage: Eukaryota > Metazoa > Chordata > Testudines > Trionychidae > Pelochelys > Pelochelys cantorii. The sequence continues at coordinate 9,020,367 of CM064355.1, read as the reverse complement.
CAGGAAGGAAAAGGAAAGATCTGGCTGGCCAGAGACATTCTAGTCTCTCCCATTCAGAAGACGGGATGGCCCAGCTTGCCTGCTGTTCAGAGAACTTTGTGTGCAGCCTGGGAAGGCTGAGAGTTGTTTTGGCTTCTTGGCTTGTCTCTCCGGGGAAGAGAAATCTGTGCTCACTTGGTGACTGTCTCTTGGTGTGGATACGGGAAGCTTGCCTGTGACATTTACCCACCATGTCCAGGTCACCCACCCACCACAGGCTCCTTAACCTGCCAAACGACACACATTTCTAACAAGGACTGTCAATCCTCAGCTACAATAGAAACAGCCTTCTGTCTCCCTCCTGGCTCACAGACACCCCCTGTATTTCATGTACCTCTTTGCAGCAATAGGCAGCTGGGCCTAGATCCTCTAGGGATGTGAATGACTAGTCGACTATCCGATAAGCAAATGCTTATTGGACAGTCGACAGGCTAGCTGACTAGTCGCTTCCTGCCCCCTTGCTGCTTCTATCAGACAGAGGCAGCAAGGGGCGGGGGAAGAGAAGAGGGTGCTTCAAAGGGGCAGTGCCATGTGGAGCCTGGGGTCAGTTGGAGACTCCAGCTGACCCTGGGCTCCACGCGGCGCTGCCGCTTTGAAACACTGCGGCGTGCACAGGGCCAGCAGGGAACTGGTTGAATCCCTCGCTGGCCCCATGCTCCCCATAGCGCTTTCGTCTTTGAAGTGTAGCAAAAGCCCTGCGGCTGTTGCTACACTTCAAAGGCGGAAGTACCCTTATCGACTAATCAAATAGTCCATGCAAATTGCATCGACTATTCGATTAGCCAAATAATCGAAATTTTACATCCCTAAGATCCTCCTGTAGTTAGGCATGTAAATATCGTTGAGGCTCTGGGCTCTTCTCCTGGCCATGCAATGGAGGACTGACACTGTTATCACCACCGTTCATTCTGTCTGATGTTTCCGTTCCAGCCTAGCCAGCTATCTCAGTGCCCTATGGCCCTGGTTCAGCAGAGCATTTAGGCACATACCTGGATTCCATTGACTTACATATCACTTCATCCTGGCACGCTGGGTGTTCTGCTGAATCAGCGCCTCTCAGAGCTACACTACACGCCAAAACCCTGCCACCAGTGCTCCCCCAGCATTGCGACCGGAGTGTGTGTGTGTGTGTGTGTGCAGAGGGTTACTGGCTGGGGCTATGAAGACATCCTAGTGCTAGTTAGTGGATCTTAACTATCATCTTCCTGAGTCACCCTCCCCAACTTTAATTTCCAGGCTCTCAGTCCCTGTGTTTGAATGTAGCTACGCTCATTTAATATTTTTAAGCTGATTTCTATTCATAGGTAATTGATGGGTTAAGAATTTTGTAGGCACAATGGATACCATTAGATGGCAGCAAGATACGTAAAATAGAAATGACTTAGGCTTTTGGAGCACATGTGATACTAAGAATCCCTTTGCTTTAATGCATAATGAATGCAGACGCATGCACACAGCTTGTGACATAGATTACATATGAATACGTTAATAAATGCATCACATCTATTACAGTACTATATCAGTGTCGAAAGAGATTCATATCCTTGTGCGGTTTATTGTAATTTAAGCCCCAACAGTGTGCCCATCGAAATAAAATAGAGGCTGTGCCACACGCATTACCCATCAGAAAAGATTTGTGTTTAAAAAGGTTTTATTTAGATCAGGGAACAGCTGGCGGAATTCTAGAATCAAAGTGAAGTGGATCCGAAGAGACTGCGTTTTCCTAGGATATTTAATTCTCAAGAATGTTTCATAATTGTCTTACTATGATGTATCTGGATGGATTTTCACTTGTTTTAGGGATTTGTTGCAAAATTCCTCACTGGTCAGATGCACCAGAGATTTTTGTGATGTTATTTTCTTTTTGGCAGCATTTCTTAGCTGTGAATGCCCTATGGCTTATTTCACATAGGAAGCTGGAGGAAGATATACAAGCCAAAGGCATTCTGCCTATATAAGTGCTTCTATGCTTATGCTAGAAGAGTTTGCTGTGATAACTATTCTGGCAAAATTTACTGCAGACTCGTCCTAATTTTTGTTTGAGCCGGGTACGGGAGTTTGATTTTAGTCATGTTTATGTCTAGCAGCAGCCAGTGAAACACAGCTAGGAACAAAACTTGTGTAGTAGGAACTGTTTTAGTTAGCAGTTTTGTGTGTGCTAAAGCATGAACCGCCCCCCCCCCGAGAGACCTGGTGTGAAATTGTCTTTGATGTAGTTAAAACAGGGATGAGGTAGTGTTGCAGTCACAATATATATATTTATTTTAGAGAGTTTGTGCTTCTGTCTGTCCATGAATCTATCCGTCCGTCTGTGAGTCCGTTTGTTCAAGTACTTCTAAACAGTAAGAGCTGGGAACACCAAATTTGGTAGGCAGCTTCCTCTTCTCCAAACAAAGCAAGATGGGGGTTTGGTGGTGTCAGGAGAATGGGATGTGCCTAGAATTCAGTTGTTTTCCGTAACAGGCAAAGGGAGGGGTCTGAGAGGAGGGACACTTATGTTCTGCAGTGACCCTTGGGGACAGTTTTAGTGCAGAGTGACCATGGGGGTGGGGTGGTCGCACCAGAAATAAAATGGCCAACTAGGGCCAGGGCTCTCCCTATTGCTGGCCACCGGTCCCTCCCCCAAATCCCTCCCCCTGGCCCTCAGCTGCAGCACTGGATGGGAGGAGCCCAACCAGCCAGCAGCTCCAGCCCCCCCAGGGAACCGACAGTGCAATGCCACCCCGCCACAAGGAGTTGCTTGAGCGGGACTGGGCAGCCGAGGTGTGGCCTCCCACACACGAGGAGCCCCTGGGGTGGGCTGGGTAGCCCAGCTGCTTGCTCTCCACACCAGGAGCTGCTGGGTCCTCTCTCCCTCATGCAAGGAGCCACCTGGAGAGGGGCAGGCAGGCCAGGATGGCCAGGCAGCATGGCCCCATCCTCCTCCCCTCCCCACCTGTGAGGAGCTGCTGTCTGGGTAGGAGCTGCTGGTTGGGCTGCTGGCTGGGCAGCCCAATCCCACCCCCCATGAGGAACTGTCAGCTGGGGGGATCAGGCAGCCCCCCATGCAGCAAACCCCTCCTAGGAGGAGCCACTGGCTAGGGGGGCAGGACAGGACAGCACCGCCCTTCCCCCAGGAGGAGCTGCCAGAGAGGCGCAGCCCCACCTCCTTGGGAGGAGATGCTGTCAGATTAGCCCCCCACTCGTCGCCATGGGTACGTTCCCCCAAACTCCCAACTGCCTGTCTGAGCCCCTGGCTGTTGCCCATCCCCCGCCTGATAGGGGTTAATAGAACCCTAGGACAGCTGCATGAAAAGCAGCCAATAGGAAAAGGGGCTGAGAGGAACAGCCAACCAGGGCTGGGCAGGCCCATATAAGAAGGGCCACCTGGCAGAGCAAGTTCAGTAGCTGACTGAAGCTTGTTGAGGGAAAGTCAGGCTTCTGGCCAAGTAGATGAGAGCTAGCACCCTGGACAGAGCAGTGCTTCTGGCAGTGACTGTGGAGAAACTAAGGACAACCCCTGGTGGGCTGCCGCAATTTGCAGGCTGAGGCCCTGAGGTCAGGGTGTAGAAGCTTCGGGGGGCTACAATGGCCCAGAGAAGTGAACTGAGGAGCTGGAGGGGACACAACAAACAGTCCCTGAGATGGGCCCGGCCTGCCCCACCTCACTGTTGAAAGTGGCTGGACAATAGGTTGGACTTGGACAGCAGTGGGCAGTTCCCCCGGGAGAGGGAGAACGGAGCTGGAGGGCTGTGTCATGGAGCGGACTCTGCAGTCCTGGGAGCGAACGTGCTTCCTGGAGTGACGGTGGCGAGACATCACCGGAAGAGGGTGCACGGGCTGGCAGAGCTGGGAGCGCCAGCAGGACGTGCCACACTGGTGAGTGAACATCACCACAGACCATCGGTAGATGAAGCTTGGAAGCCACTGAAGTGGGCCTCAAGTCTTGGTGTTCTGACACCGGGAGAGAGTCCCCCACTAAGCACTAGAACAAGGGACCCTCACATAACAAGGACGTTGTTTCGAATTTGAATGTGCCTGGCTTTCCAGCCATTGGTTTGTCTTCTGCCTTTCTTGGCTGGATTAAAGCGCCTGCTGTTCTGGCGGGAGGGAAGACATTGTTTGCGTCAGGCCGGTTTGCCTTCAGGGTTGATTCTACTCTGACTTGCCGCTCAGAGGTAGCTCTGCCAACAAAACCGCGTTGAATATGGATGAGCTTGGTCACGAGGCACTATAACGAAGGCTGTAACTCCTTCTGCTTGCTAACCCCGTACTGCTCATTGCTTTGAATTATAGTGACGCTAGTCAGGAGTAATGACACCGGTTTAATAGATGAGGGTCTGTCTGGCAGCCCTGGGGAGATTAGCGGGAAAAAGTGAGCAAGCGTCCTAAGGGACTGGTGTATGAGCTGATATATCAAAGAACAGCCAGTGAGTTCTTGGATTGTTGGACGGAACAGGTTAAAAATCAAAGCAGGAAAAGGAGAGGGTTTCTGCCTAGCCCAGAAGGAAAGGAGGAGGTTTTGGATGCTCTCAGTGGCTCCTTCTTGAACCCATGCAGAAGTAGCTATTTGGCAGGTCTGGCACTCAGTACTCAATACCTGTTGCTATCAGGGCGGAGAGATTCTTAGTGGTTTTGCTGCCTAGAGGATCATAGGAATATTTACTCTGGTTTTGATCCAGATGGATTCCTCCCAGCCCCTCCCCTCCTCAGAGCCCGGTTCAGATGAATCCCAACATTCAAAATGCTGCTATTCCCTTTAACAAATCACAGCCAGACAAGTTCAGGGAATCCCTACAAACAAATGCCTTTAGTAAGGTCTGATCTTGAATCGATGAACTCACCAGGAATCCTCCGAGGATCATCTATGGATTAGGAGCAGACCCTGAATGGCTTGCAGTAATTAGTCTTTAATTAGGGTGTGGTAATTTCTGTTGGTGCGTGTATGCACATAGAAGGGAGAGGGCTTCGTGCGCATTGTTGGATTATGTAGCATGTTTTACACATTTGTGCAGGGCTACTTGGCCCGTGGCCCATTTGTTTGTGGCCTGCAGTGCGGTTTGGGTTTATGCAGGGCTCAACACGCAGCCCACAGGTGGGTTCTTTTGAACGTGGCCTCCACTGGGAACACGCTCCATCACAGCGACACATCTCCCAGGCGGGGTGAGCATTGAAAGACACAAGCAGATGGACTGGCTGGAACAGACGGGTAAGGGTGTTGGCGTTTCTAGCCCCTGGGGACGAGGTGCTGGGAGCCCCAGGGCATTGTGGGAAGTGCCAGCTGCTTAGCCTTGTGGGCAGAGCCTGAGAGATGCTGACTGATTCATACTGGCCACATTTGGGTCCGGTGCCGCGGCTTAAGGCTTAATCTTTGAGGCTTAGCCTCGTCCATGTGAAAGAGGCTATTTGCATATATTTGCATATATATTTGCATGCATATGCAACCACACTTAAGTTGCGGCCCTTGGCATGGGCTGTGAATATCATTGTGGCCCCCGGGGTTTCCAAAGTTGAGTAGCCCTGGTGTAGAGGAACCCTATTTGGGTTGCTACTGCGATATATCTTAAAAAAATATTAAGTGAGGGAAACATTAAATTGCTCATTTCTGCTGCTCATTATAAGATAGGAAGATTGTTTAAGGTCCAGTTTAAACAAAACCATTTTGATTGGTGCAAGGGAGTTTAACAGCTTGGGGCTCTCACTGAAGTCAATGGGAATTTACATTTGATTGGTTTGCATTGGTGCTATATAAAATAGTGTAAGTACAAGGCTAATTAGATCAAATCAAATTTGTATTGCTAACTAAACCCCACTGCCAGATGATACAGTGACTATTTAAATTTGTGGTTTTCTTCCTGCCAAATTCCAGCTCAATAAAATGAAGATGGAACAAAAATGAATTCCCAGCCATCTTCAGCAGAAAACACAAGCTTTATCTGGCCACCCTTAGATTCTGCTGTATGTTCTGAGGCAACGTGACCCTCCCATAATACACTACATGCTCGAAGCTGATATTGCAATGTTATTTCAGAAAAGTGTCAGTCATTTCAAAATAATGTATTGTGCGTCTACACAGCAAGCCTGCGCTTTTGAAATAAATTTGAAATAACGGGCTTCTTACTCCGACTTCTGTAAACCTCATTGCATGGGGAGCAAGGGAAGCCGGAGAAACGAGTGCTCTGTTTCGAAATAAGAGCTGTGTAGACAGCACCAAAACTCGAAATAGCCTCTTTTGACTTAAGCTACACAATTGACGTAGCTCAGTCACACAGCTTATTTTGAGTTTAGCTCTGCTGTGTCGACATGCCCGCATAGAACAGGTCCCTAGTCTGCTAAGTGTTTTACAGACAGAGCAAATGGCTCATTGGAGACTTAGGGAACCTTAAAACCTGCCTTTTCCAAGCAAGACTGAACTCTGAAATTCTCCCACAAGATGGCACCACAGACCCATTGTTTAACTCAGCTGCTTCTACTTTTTTCCTGGATCGGAGCCTTGCATTTTTTGTTCTGGTTGGGATCAGTCCCGCTTTGAGCAGAGGGTTGGAGTATATGACCTCCTGAGGTCTCTTCCAACCCTACTCTTCTATGAGCTGAAAAAGCATGGGACCCTTATGGAAAAATCCAGTGGAATTTAATAGACAGCTGGCTATAAATTGAGTGACAGAATTCTACAGCAGGGCTCACATTCTATTGGATTTCATAGTTTGGAGCAGCGGCGGGTGGCCTGTGACCTATCGGAGTTCTAGGCGTGGCCTTCAAGGCTTTTTGTTTACTGTTGCCCGTGGCAGATTCCGCTGGTTTCCATCTGCATCGGTTTTTTTTTGCTGCCGGTATTACTAAAGTGACACGCATGTAATACAAGGACTCGTGAGGTGAGGGGCATGCTGATTGCACATAACTTTATCTGTAAGAGCCGTGCGCCCCCTCTGCATCCAATCAAATCGCTACTAGAGTTCAACCGACACACCCCACACATTCTAGGTACACAAGCGCAGTTCACAACACTCCCCTACCCTGGGAGACCGTCTTGGTAATGACAATCTTGTGGCCCACTGAGAGGAAGGAGGCCGCTCATGCAGCCCACTCACTAGCCTAGGCTGCCCATCACTGGTTTCGAGCGATTCTTAGAGAACCGTGTCAGTTTCATTCCTATTAATTCACAAATCCAAGTGGTGCAGAAGGCAAAGGACGAGAAAGCAACTAAAGCTCTGGATTCTGGGTTGACAACTTTGCTCCTCTGGCCCAGTGGAACTTCCTTCTACCCTATGGGTAAGAGTTGCCAGTGCAAGGGTACATCCACATGGCAGTCAGGAGATGTGATTGTAGCACGTGGAGCTTGACCCGACATCGCTTTGATTTCTTCTTAAACCCTTGTACTCGGAGTGAAGCATAGGTCATCTACACGTCTCCTCCACTTCACTCAGTCTTGAGACAAAACTTCTAACTGACTCCAGGAGTACCCCAGTTGTCATCCTTCAATCTCAGTAGATCTTCTCCATGTTATCCGAGGTCTTCCTCTTTTACGTTTTCCTTGCGGGTTCCATGTGAGAGTTTGATGGACTATGCTGGATGATGGTTTTCTGAGAGTGTGGCCTCGCCATCCCCACTTTCTTCTCTTGATTTGAACGACAAGTGGTTCTTGTCCTGCTCTGTTCCAAAGCTCCTCATTTATGACAAAGTCCTGCCATTTGATGTGAAGGATGTACCTCAGGCATCTGTTTAGGAATGTCTGCAGCTTGTGATTTGAAGACGTTTTATATGCCAGGTCTCGCATCCACACAAGAGCACATTCCTCACATTTGTGTTGAAGAGCCGCAGTTTTGTCTTCGCAGATATTATTTGTGAACTCCATATGGGACGAAGAGTCTTGAATGCGGCTGGTGCTTTCCCTGTCCTAGCTCTGACATCCTTGTCTGTTCCTCTGTCTCTGCCCATAATACTGCCCAAGTAGATGAACTGCTCCGCATCTTCCAGGTCATCCCCTCCCAGTGTGACGGTGGTGTTGTCGGACTGGTTGATCCTCATTGTCTTGGTCTTTCCCAATCAGCTTTGATTTAGTGAGATCAGAACTACCTTGAGTAACAATGGTCGAGCTACGGCAGCTTGCACAGGTGCCATGGGACTATTCAAGCAGTCCCTAGTCTGCTACTGTGGCTTCACTTTGATAGCAACTGGAGCCAGCTACAAGCCTCACCATCTTGCACTCCAAGTGCCAGGTGCCTGGCTTTTCTTGGCCCCTTCTAACAGGCATATAGCAGCTATGGCGATTAGAGCACTATGAGAACCTACAAAGAACATGCCTCACGTCCAGCACTGGCCTTCAAATGGCTTTTCAAGTCCATAGCAAAGAAGGGGCCGGATAGAGCGTCTAGGTGTGGATTACGGCAAAGGCCCACAAGTTCCAAGTGCGGGAAGACAATAGTTTGCCAGACTAAGGTCCAAGGCTTAAAAACTTGCCATGAATGAATCCTTCTAAATAAAGAATGTTAGCCATTTAGCAACACTTGTTTATGACCGGTAACCACAAGATGCCAGTCTACACCAGCTTTAGATATTGTAAGGGAGAAACATCAGCAAATTCTTGACCACAGGACTACTATGCTAAAAAAAATGACATGGTAATAAGCATGAGGTAAAAGCTCTAGTAACTGATGAGAAAGGGGCACCCTGCCATTAGTGGTGTGAACGGGGAAACTGCTCCGGGCTCTTTAAATTGCCACTGGAGCACTGTGCGGCATGTTCTGGGCGGTGCTGAGGGTGGGCTGCCCCAGCCCCACCCATTCCACCTAGGCCCAACCCCTTCTGGGCATGCAGAGCCTTCCCCAGGGGCTCAGCAGGTCTGTCGGCCCCCCTGCACCCAGATGATGACCACTGGTGGCGATAGGGGTGAAGATGATGACTAAAACTTCGGGCTTTTCTGCAGAGATTAGGAAAGGTCTGATGTTGGACTTCTTGACCATTCTGCATTCTCTCCATCTGCCTTGCCCGGTCGGAGCATTTGTCATTTTGCTAACAGCGCAAATTAAGCTATTACAAGGACAAAACACCTTTCCTAATAGTGATGGTCTCTCTCGTGCATCTTGGGGTCCTCGTAGTTATTAATATTTCTGCGTCTGGTCACGAGGCAGAACCTTGCTAAACAACACAGTGCTAATGGGCTTTTTCTAAGTGATCACTATATACACAACCAGCAGACTAGGCAACACTGAGCAAAAGAAGCACCTAGCAACTGTCCTGAACTATTGCGTGACTTTGCTTTTTAACCACTACATTGCAATAAATATCCCTCAGTAGTATATCATGAGCCTTTTGACTATGAAAAGCCTCTAGCATGAGAGTCAAAAACCAGCTGAGCACAGATTCAGAGAGAAAAGTAGATGCACATCCCCAGGAGGGCAACGCTGCACATTGTGAAAACATTCCTTCCTGACCCCATCAGACAAACAGTGCAAGCCTAGGAGCATGAGCATTGATTGCCCCCTGTGATGGAGTGCACTCGCCTTCAGGTGCTTCCTTAGGGGCATGTCTAGGGAGCAGCTCTCCTCTAGTCTGACATCACTGCCTCCAGTTGCTCCCCGTGGTGTGTCGCTCACAAAGGAAGCTCCCTCTTACCCTCTGGCCAGGTCACCATAGTCCTTCCCTTCCAGGCTAGCCAATTCCCACTGATCAGACTGTCTTATCTGCAGTCTCAGGAAGTCTTCTGCTCTATCTCCCAGTCTGCACCACTTCCCCAGTGGTCAATTGGGGAATCCACTATGGCAGGCTCTCTCCAAGGGACTCTGGTCAAACTCTGACTCCGTCGCTGTTTCCTTGGGCTCATCCCCACCTCTCTTCCAGCCCAGCTCTGGAGCATCCTCTGCTCCCCATGGCTGCTTCCCCCTTTTAGCTTCTCATCAGCAGCTCTATTGCAAAGCAACATCCCAGGGCCAATGCCTTCCTCTCTAGATAGCAACTACAGAGGTTCCCCCAGCTCCTCTTCTACCACCAATTCCCTCTCCTTATAAACTTAGCCCCTCTCCTCCCACAGTGGAGCTTCATCAGACACGAGGCTCTATCAGGCTGGAGGGGGAGGGGGTCTCTTCCAGATGCTGCCAATAAGGTTACTTGGCCTTTTTAATCTGCTCAGGCTTCCTATGGGAGGGACACTTTAGCACCACCCCCTTCACCCTGATCCCGCAGATAGATCCTAGATGAGTTGCTTGCCTCACTGAGTTGGCAGAACCCACTGAGAATTCTCCAGCCAGCTCAACAATTGTGGGCAGCACCACCCAAAATAGCTTCAATATGCCTGGAATGGCCTGTGATCAGTGTTCCCTCTAAGCTGGGTACTTGTGCGGCTGCTCAGGAGAGATTCAAATGCTGCCCAGCTGATTAGCAGAACACCCACAGCTCGGTTTTTGTTTCTCCTAGTGGTGCACATTCGCACATGCCTTGGTGCATACAGAAAAATGTGTTCCACACATCGATGGAATAAATCCATGCATGCCTAGAAAAGATTAGAGGGAGCATTGCCCATGATCATCTCCTCTGTTTAGTTCATAGCACTTAGCTTGTGCTTATGCATGTAACATCATTTCTCCTTCCAGTATGCTAAGAGGGACATTGTTTGTTTGCACCAGACCATGCTGATGGCATCTGAATTCATTGATCTCTTACAATAAAGTTCAACACACATGTCTAAAAGCAAACTCTTCATATGGCCACTGCCTCTCTCCCCACCCCTGCCACACTTCAGCCATTTTCACTGTTCCTCTTGACGTGGGTGCAGAACAGAATGCCAAAAGAGCACCAGCTATTTTGAAAGGGGGAAAATTGCCCCTTATTTCCTAGAGGCATGGTTAGATTTACAGTGATGAGAGCTTTTCATCAAGGCCATGTGCCTTTAAGACATAAATTACTGCAGGCGAGCAGGGACAGTCTTTCTGGAGGACTTGCTGACACTCTTAGCTTTTGAAAGCATTAATCAGAGATGCTATATATTTTTTTTTGGCAGGCACTACTAATATGCCAAATAATGGCAGGTACTAAAGAACAATATGAATTCTCCGTGGATCTCAATAAATAACGCAGCTATAAACGGGTCTCATAAATTACTCACGGGGGGGGGGGAGGCGGAGGAATTGCTTTTTTTTTTTGCCCATCCTTCCAAGTTTAGTTTATTCTCTCTCTAGCTCCTTGCTCTGCAAGTCTGCACTGGAAGCTGGTAGACAGGAAGAGACATCTAAGCGGTGCAAAAGTCTGGCTGGCTCCCCGGGGGTGATTTTCACCCGCTATGTCTCTCCCCTTTGCTGAGCAAATATGACTCAGAGTATGTCTGCACAGCAGCTGGAAGGTGCTATTCCCAACACAGGCCAACGTACTCGTGGGAGCGTTGCACGTGCCTCAAAACAGTTGTGTGTCCACAACAGCACAGATGGTGCCTTGGGCTAGCTGCCCAAGCACTCAAGGGGGTGTGCCGGATGGTACTTTGCTCAAGTTGGTGCGTGTGGGTCAGTGTGCACAGGGAAGCACACCACCCCGGTGCTATATCGCTGGTCCCTTCATGAGGAATGGGACTTGGTGCAGCCTCAAAATTCTGCACACGACTCGGGCCATATTTTCGATATTACGCGGCTCCCGCGTAGGCACCTAAATACGCACCAGATGTGCACAAGAGCTCGGCACCCATTGTGTCGCTTACATCCAGCTGTTCCCAACAGGTCCGCACCCAACGTGCTGGCTCTTTCGAGACTCTTCCCTTTGGTGTCCCTTCACTGCCATTGTTGATTATGAGGTAATTTAGGGTACGTCTAGACAGCAGCACTATTTCGGGATACTTCCGGTATCCCAAAATAGCTATTCCATGTCTTTTGAGCAAGCCCGTTATGTTGAAACAGATTTTAAAAAACCAGACTGGCTAGTCTGACGTCCCTGTAACCCTCATTCCACGAGGGTTAAGGGATGTTTTGAAAGAAGCTATTTTGAAATTAGATCAAAATAAGGCACGCAATTTGCATATCTTATTCTGAGCTAAGGTTGCAGTGTAGATCAGGGTGGTCAATAATTTTTTGCCAGGGGCCACTTCGGAAATTTTTGAAGTGGCCCCAAGCCGCACAGGAAGGGGCGGGGCATCGAGCGGAAGGTGGAGGGCCAAGATATTTCCGGGTTCCCCTCCCCCAGACAATGATTGGTCTGGGGGTGAGGGAGTGCCTTTGCCCCCCCCCCCATGTTCCCCAATGTGCCCATGTCTTGGCGTGGGAGACTTCCCTCGCTCCCCTGCCCCTAGGCCAATCAGGGCCTGGGGGTGGGGGGTGGGACGGAACACGCGAAACCTCCTCCCACCCTGCCAGGAGCACGCAGCGCTTTGAAGCACCATGCACTGCTCGCAGGGCGGGGGCAGAGCGGAGAAGGCTTCGCGCACTTCCCCTGCCCCCAGAACCTAATTGGGGGGAGCAGCAGGGCCTCTGTGCCCTGGATCCATCTGCTTGGCGGGCTGGATCCGACCCATGGAGGCCCTTTTGCCCACCTCTGGTGTAGATACACCCATAGCGAATTAAAAGTAAAACTGGCTGCATTATTTACATGGCAGGAAGACCTCCGGAAACATTTCAAGCTTCATTTGTGAATAATTTTGGGGAGGGACCATTCCTCATTTTGGCACTGTTCACACTTTTAGGCTTTGGCAGATTGAGAGGGATGTTTCTGACCCTTCCAGAAGACCAGCATGGGCTTTGAAGCATGAGAGTGGATTGCCCAAATAATTTTCATAGCTTGCACAGTTATAAATATTATTGAGGAGGAGGAAAGAGCAAGAACCCCAAGGTTCACAATCATGAAACACCTGAACTAGAATGTCTAAAAAATATAATAGCCTCAAGAGAGGGTAGATAGGGTACTGAAAGTACGTCTATAGTGCAGAGTTCACTTGGATGATCGGCACCAGCTCTGAGCACCCAGATTGGCCTATTCTGGGTGTGAGTAGCAATAGTGCAAAGCCCTACAACACTGGCGCTATGCTTCCCCATGGGAGCTGCTGTGACTTTGGGGGTGTTTCCTACGGTTCTTTGTGCTGCAGTCAGCTGAGGCATTCTATGATTCTTTCCCAGTGAATTGTGGGTGGCCCTGTTTGCACTACTGGATACAAGGGAGGGGGGATTGTGGGAAAGCACTTGTGTGGTTTAAGCCAATGGTGCAGGAGCATTTTTATAAGTGGGAGTTGCTGAGCCCCATTACCCAGTCCAGCCTCACCCCCCAGCTGAAGCTGAGAGCAAAGCCCCAGTGCATGGGGCTGACAGCCGGGACCATGGGGCTAGGCTGAGAGCCTGAGAGTGCTGCAGCCTCCTCCCATTCCCCCTCCCCGCCCTGCGTCGCTAGTTCTCATGAGTATGGTTTAGGTTGCATCTGTGTTGTAAACTGTGTGTGTGTGTGTGTGTGTGTGTGTGTGTGTGTGTGTGGGAGGGGGTGTTCCAGCTCTAGGGAAAGTGACCCCCATGCACTCCCCCACCATCGGGACCAGCTTGGGGCCACACCTGGCTGCATTTTGACACTTTTCTGAATGAAATATTTAGATTTTGTCCATTTCGAAATGACCCGTGTAGGTGGAACTCATTGTTTTGCAGATGAAGACTTGGTAAATGGCCTTAAGAGCTCAACACTGGAAAGCAGTGTTTTGATTTTTACCAAAATTAGCATTCCCAGCCATCCAGAGCATTTTGAAATTTTTGATTTGCAGGAACTGTTGGTTTTCAGGTAGTAAGTTTTTTTTTTTTAATTATGGCATTTCATCCTTACAATCTAAATCCAGGTGGTGGTTACAATTACACAACCACTGTGAGAGAAAGGCCTTGCACTGAAGAATGGTTGCAATTAAAATAAGTAAGAGAAGGGCAGAGTTACCTGTCCCTGCCCCCCTATTTTACAGAGGCCCAATAGATTAAAAATCTGAGCCAATATCACCCACAAGAATTTGGTTCCCCATAGCAGAAGAGAGGATGTATCTCTTCTCTTCTTTTGTAGGTAGGCCTGTCCTTTCAAGCGAGGCCATTATGGCAAATGTTAATGACTGTTGCATTTGGGTAAGCACCTCTCCATCACCTCTTGCTCTCAGGTCTTCATTGGTAGCCATGGAAATGGCACCTTATGTTCTTCTTTGGGTAGTGTCCTTGTGGGTGCTCCACTCTAGGTGCCGGGCTTGTCCCGGCACCGTAGGTCGGAGATTCGTCAGCCGTGGTTCATCTGGACCGCACATGCGCGGCAGCGGCGTGTGCTGTTCACACCGTTCGTGAGTTTGCGTGTGGTCCAGCTCCCGCCAGTTCCTCCTAACCGTTCATGGTCGCAGGCGGAGCAAACCCCTTCTCTTCAGTGTGACAACGAAATCTGTAAAATAAGTTATAAATAGTGTAACCTTTCTGCTGGGTAGGCCTAGCAGTAACCAGGGCTGGGTTCAATATCTTGGGGTCCATCTCATACAGAACCGGCTCGAGCCCCCACCCAGTAAACTGGGAAATTCACACACCCCTGGGTGCCTCTGAGAGGCAATGCTTCCCCACTCGCAAGCACTGAGTCTGAGTGTAGGAAAGAAACATTTAATGAAACAGAGAGAGAAGTCATATGGCATTAACTTGGGGAAAACACCACAAACAGAGTTCATAACCCAAACATGAGCTAAGTCCTCCCCCCCCCAGCCAAGAATCACCTGAAGTCCAAAGAGTCTCTGTCCCTGGTCCGTGCCACCCAGGCTGCGTCTAGACTGGCATGATTTTGTGCAAATGCTTTTAACGGAAAAGTTTTTCCGTTAAAAGTGTTTGTGCAAGAGAGCGTCTAGATTGGCACAGACACTTTTGCGCAAAAGCACTTTTTGCGCAAAAGCGTCCATGCCAATCTAGACACGGTTTTGCGCAAGAAAGCCCTGATCACCATTTTCGTGATCAGGGCTTTTTTGCGCAAAACAAATCTGAGCTGTCTACACTGGCCCTTTTGCGCAAAAGGACTTTTGCCCGAACAGGAGCGTCAAAGTATTTGCACAAGAAGCACTGGTTTCTTACATTAGAACGTCAGTGTTCTTGTGCAAATTCAAGTGGCCAGTGTAGACAGCTGGCAAGTTTTTGCTCAAAAGCGGCTGCTTTTGCGGAAAATCATGCCAGTCTAGACACTCTTTTCTGCAAATGCTTTTAACGGAAAAACTTTTCCGTTAAAAGCATTTGCGGAAAATCATGCCAGTCTAGACACAGCCAATGTGTATTAGGTGCTTGGGCGAGGGTCATATCCCTCAAAAATGTCCACACTGCTCCAAGCTAACTGCCCGAGCCAGACGCGACCGCAAGATGCGGCTAAAAATGCTTTTTTTCAGCAAGGCTTTGCAGCCTGCTGATACTGAGCTGCCCAGACTGCCAACGTCTTCGGCTCCAACTCTGCGAAAAAGTCACTCCTCCGGCACTCATCGACCTCGTGCAAGAGTGTGGGTGACAAGCTGGGTACCTCGGGATCGATGGTACCCCAGCATGCTGACAGGCACAAGTCAAGCTGCAGCATATCAGAACCGAGCCCTTCCCTTCATAGGGAGGCAACTCTGGCACCAGCTGTAGCCCCAAGACCTGATTCTGCCCCGGCACCTGTTAAAAGAAAGCCTTCGAGACTGACGACTGGGCTCTCGTTGGCGGACGTCTCAGCACCAACATTTGCATCTACATCGGCACCGACCCTGACGGCACTGGGGGGCAACAGCACCATCTACTACGGCACCAGCTACTGCCGCACCAGCTATTGCCACACCGGTTACAGCACCGCCGCCTTCGGCTCAGTCTCCGGCACCATCATAGAGCAGCTCATCCACGCCGACATCGCCGAACTCACAAACGGCGCGAACAGCACACGCCGCCGCTGTGCATGTGCAGTCCGGCTGAACCACGGCTGACGAATCTCCGACCTGCGGCACCGGGACGAGCCCGACAGCTAGAGTGGAGCACCCATGGGGACACACACCTGGAATAACTGTCGTTACTGCACAAGGTGAGTAACTTCCTCTTCGTCTGCTGCTTCCTGTTAAAATGCAACAGGAAACTCCAGGACAAGCTGATCCACAGGCAGCTCGGAGAAGATGAAGGAGAAAATAAACATTCTGCCTCTTTGTGACGGGGCATACCAACCCCGCACTGGCCTGGAAGGTGTTAGCCCGGCCTGCTGGGCTGAGAGAGACCCTCTCCCACAGCCCTGCTGGGCATGCTCCAAGTGCAGACCCAGTATAAAGGCCAGAGGAGCAGCTCAGTTGGGGCTGACCACAGGCGGGGAAGGAGCTCCTGCCGGAACTCAGGAGCAGCCGCCCCCGCTGGCCCAGCAGCCACTGCAACCGCAGCAACCACAGCAGCTGCAACGGCCACACCAGCAGCCGCCGCAGCCGCAGCTGCCGCAGCAGCAGCAGCTATCGCAGGCGGGGACTACGCCGGCCAGTGGACTGGGGTAGGAAGTGGCCCAGGGTGGGGAGCAGGAGGCCTCATGGCTGTTTGTGTTTTGGGCGGATTCCCCGCCGAGCTAATGGTGGGAAACACCTACCACTGACAAGGCCCTGGACTGGGGCCCAGTGGGGAGGGTGGGCCCGGGCCCCTCTAACCTGCCTCCCTTGACCCCCAGGGGGTGAGGTGGACTGATTGTAATAGAGACTATAGAGTAGGCCACTGGGCCTTAATGCCCCACAGACGGGGGCGGTCTAGACTTGGCCACTGGGCCTCACTACCCTGCCGATAGTGGCACTATAGACTCGGCCACTGGGCCTTATTGCCCCACGTGTGATAGACTAGGCCGCTCAGCCATAATGCCTGGCCAAGAGAGGCTATAGCCAGGGTTAGATTCTGGAGTGAGGCCCTGGTCTCCCAGGGGTGATGGGCTACCCACCCCATGACACTCCTGTAGAGAGGAGACATGGCTGTTTGTAACTAGAAAGTTCTAACTACTAGCACCATAGCAGCTATCTGTTTCATCTACAGTCAGACTCCATTGTGTGTAAACACTTAGTAAGAGAGAATCCCTGCTCTTATAATCTAAACTGGCCAAGGATGGGAAATAGAGCCACAAAGAGGCAAGGTGACTTGCCCAAGGTTACACAGCAGCTCAGTGGCAAAACCAGGTTTCCTGCCTCTCCATTGAGTACCCTACCCATTACACCAGCCTGTCTCTCTCAGAGCATTGTAGCATACATTGGGATTTCAGAGGTCTGTCAAATATAGAACTGGGCAGCAATTTTTTGACAAACTATTTTTCATTGACCATTGCTGATTGGTTGAAACAAACATTTTGTGGGAAAGGGTTTGGACAAATTTCTCAAGGAGGAAAAAAATTTTAAAAAAAGTTTTTGCATCAGAAAAATGGAATTATTTCTCTTCAACAATTTCAAAACAAACTTTTAGCTTCATATTGAAGCAAATTAGAGCATATTCCCTCCACAAAATTTTGAAACAAAATGTTTCAATTGACCCAAACTGATTTTTTTGGGGGGAGGGGGATTTTGGGTTTGTGCAGATTTTTGAGACTTCACCTTGTCATTCCAAATCAGGGTGGGATTTTTTTTTGGACGCCTCAAATATTCCTCAAATCATTTCCTGTCTGGTTCTAGTCACAGATCATTTTTGTGGCAGATTTTATGAAATGCTGTGGGCCTCGCCTCTGGAATGAAAAATAAAGGACTGTCGTGCCAGAGATGTAATATTATTAATATTACATATTTGTTGTTCCACAGCACCCAGCCAGGGCCAAGGCCTGGTTGTTCTGGTCATTACACAGCCACAATGAGAGACAGTCCTTGCCCTGATAAGTGTGCAATTTAAATAAACAAGGCAAAGGCAGAATTACAGCTACATGTGCTCCCTCTCCATTTTATAGAGCAGTGGTTCCCAAACTTTTCGGCCTCATGCCCCCTTTTTGATTTTTGAAAAACCCTCACGTCCCCCTCCCCCAAAATAGCAAAACTTGTTGAGCAAAAAAAAGGAACTGACCAGGGTAGCAAAACTTGATGGAGGAGGCTGGGTCGCCTGGCGCCCTCCCTGGAATTTCTTCACACCCCCCAGGGGGGCATGCCCCCCAGTTTGGGAACCATGTTATAGAGGGAGAACAGAGGCCCAGAAAGATGACATGAGACTTACACAAAGTTATGCAGGAAATTCTACCGCAGAGCTAGGAAATGAATGTAGGTCTCCCAGTTCCCAGTCCTGTGTCTTATCTACAAGATCATTCTTCTGCTCGAACCTTTTTGGTTCTGGTTGTGACACCATTCCACCAGGCGGTCATTTGGGGCGCTCAGTGGTGAGTGGCCATAACGTTTAAGGTCAGACGCTCAGCCTAACTCTGGCTACTTGATCTCATTCGCCGAGGCCTCTCTTGAACACAAGGTCGGAGAGACAGATCAGCAACCTGAGAAGAGAGCTGATGCTGAAAGGCACTTGTGGGAGGCTGCTGTTGTGCGCCATGTGGCATTTGCTTGGCCAGAGAAATGCAGAGTCAGCCCCTACTTTGAGCGATCCATTGCCCATGGCCCACTGGGACCTCTTGGATCTCTGCTTCTGGAAGCTTTTAAGGCATGACCCTATGCTTTCGTGGTTGAAACCCTGTGGAAATATTGAATTATCTGCTCAGATTCAGCGCCGAGTCAATTGCCTCTACTTAAAAGCTTTTTATTTCCAGCCATCAATGTTGTGCTATTCATTATTATTCTTTAGCAATTAATAATCTAGTACATTCAGAGCTGTTGCTTCTGGAGTCTTGCCCATTCTGCTTCCTCCAGTATCCCATTGTCATTCCATTGACTTTGGCTGGGTCATCCTCAATGTTTGACACCCCAGGCATCTGGATCTCAAAGCAAGATTCTCAATAACTTGCTAGAAATTTGCAGGAGCTACCTAAGCCTCATCCATCAGCAGTGTATGACTTTGGTTCTAGATTATTTCCTTTTATTGGCATAATTCCACCTCATTAACCCCTGAAATGCTAGTAAAATTTTTACAGTAGCTTTGCTTTCATATACTCAAACTTCGATGCAACTTTATCTATTTACTAGAAGATTTACCGGGCACTGCTTGAGACTTAATGCAAATACGTTTTGTTTTTTTTCAATAAATCATTGTTCTTGTGGGGTGGGACTGGGGGGCACTGCTGGGGGAGGTGTGCATGTCCCTTGGCTGCAGGACAGACAGACACACAAACAGACACACAGACAAACTCTCTGAAATATGTAGTAGATATATTTCTCCACCCTTTCTCCACCCTTGCCACTTGCTGGCCCAGCCGAGTTGCAGCTGTCCTGGTCCCCATCTCTGGCCCTGTGCTGCCCCCCCGTGCCTGGCCTTTCTCCTGACCCATCATGCTGCAAGCAACATGGACATTCTGAAGACTCCAACACGGGGGATTGGCCCAGATGTCAAGGGTGAAATCTGTGCATGCACTGGGCTCCTGCTGCAGCGCCCAGCAGCCCTGCTGCCTGTGCACGCACTGGGCTCCTGCTGCAGCGCCCAGCAGCCCCGCCGCCTGTGCACGCACTGGGTTCCTGCTGCAAAGCCTGGCTCCTGCTGCCGCTCTGGGCAGCCCTGCAGCCTCTGCGCCGGGCTCCTGCAGCCAGCGGGGTGAGAAAAATTGCTTGATGTAATTGTTGCCCAATAATAGGGCTGAAAGGCTGGGCTGCATGTTTATACAGGTTGGACCTCCCTGGTCCGGCACCCTCGGGACCTGACCAGGGGTGGTCATTTCTGGCCTCCCTACTGCCAGCCCCTCCAACCCTTGCCTGACCACTGCCCTCCCAGCTGGCTCCCTCCTCTCGCTGGCCCCGCTGCCCTGTCAGCCCCCGCTGCCCTAATGGGCAGACCTGCCACCTCTGCACATTGGGCTCCTGATGTCGCGCCTAGATCCTGCTGCCATGCCACGCAGCCCCACTGCCTGTGCACACACTGGGCTCCTGCTGCAGCGCCCAGCAACCCTGCCGCCTGTGCGCACACTGGGCTCCTGCTGCAGCACCCAGCAGCCCCGTTACCTGTGCACGCACTGGGCTCCTGCTGCAGCGCCCAGCAGCCCTGCCGCCTGTGCACGCACTGGGCTCCTGCTGCAGCACCCAGCAGCCCTGCCGCCTGTGCACACACTGGGCTCCTGCTGCAGCGCCCAGCAGCCCTGCTGCCTGTGCACACACTGGGCTCCTGCTGCAGCG
Organism: Pelochelys cantorii; assembly: GCA_032595735.1. Classification (NCBI taxonomy): domain Eukaryota; kingdom Metazoa; phylum Chordata; order Testudines; family Trionychidae; genus Pelochelys; species Pelochelys cantorii. The sequence continues at coordinate 9,000,191 of CM064355.1, read as the reverse complement.
CCCAGCAGCCCCGCCGCCTGTGCACGCACTGGGTTCCTGCTGCAAAGCCTGGCTCCTGCTGTCGCTCTGGGCAGCCCTGCAGCCTCTGCGCCGGGCTCCTGCAGCCATACGTGGGGCTCCCTCAGCCCTGCCCGGAAGACCTGCTGCTCCCCTGGCACTAGCCCTCCACTGGGACTCTGGTCCTGGAACATCCATGGTCCTGCTGGACGATGGATGTTGCCAGACCAGAGAATCCCAGTTAAGAGAGTTTCAACCTGTATTTTATTTTCTTTTGGTCGCTACTCTGACCTTCTGCCTGACCCTTGTGAAACGAGGTTTACAGGAGCAGTTGACAAAGGCTTCCCCTGTTGACCAATCCACGTCTTGACGCGCGCGCTGTGCTGACGATCAGCTGAGCCGGCACAGCGCGGCGGCCATATTTATTTTAATGAAGCCGGGGATATTTAAATCCTGGCTTCTTTGACTATGTCAGGTAGCCTAGTTTACATGCCTCTGTCGGCAGAGGCATGTAGTCTAGACATACCCTTAGAGGCCCTAAGCACTGAAAAGATTATGGTGGCCCCCATACGTAATTCAAAATAAAAACAATACTATACCGTAAAATCTCTTTTTTTTTTGGTGTCCCTGCTTTGCTGGTGCCCTAAGCATGTGCTTAGTCTGCCTATTGGGTAATCCAGCCCTGGTTACACCACATTCTCATCTCAGTTATACTGTTGTCAAATTTGAGTGACTTTATTAAGGTTATTCTGGATTCATGCTGGATTCTGATCATAACTAGGCTTGTGTAAATGAGCTTTAAAGAAGCTACTCTGGATTTCATAGAATCGTAGAATACTAGAACTGGAAGGGACCTCGAGAGGTCATTGAGTCCAGTCCCCTGCCCTCACGGCAGGATCAAGCACCATCTAGACCATCCCTGATAGGTGTCTCTCTAACTTGCGCTGAAATATCTCCAGTGATGGAGATTCCACAGCATCCTTAGGCAATTTATTCCAGTGTTTAACCATCCTGTCAGGAAGTTTTTCCTAATGTCCAGCCTAAACTTCCCTTGCTGCAAGTTAAGCCCATTGCTTCTTGTCCTATCATCAGAGGCAACGGGGAACAATTTTTCTCTCTCCTCCTTGTAACACACTTTTAGGTACTTGAAAACTGCTATCATGTCCCCTCTCAGTCTTCTCTTTCCTAAACTAAACAAACCCAATTTTTTCTGTCTTCCCTCCTACGTCTTGTTTTCAAGACTTTTAATCATTTTTGTTTCTCTTCTCTGGACCTTCTCCAGTTTCTCGACCTCTTTCTTGAAATGTGCTGTCCAGAATTGGCCACAATACTCCAACTGAGGCCTAATCAGCGCAGAGTGGAGGAGAAGAATGACTTATCATGTCTTGCTCACAACACCCTGTTAATGTATCCCAGAATCATGTTTTCTTTTTTTGTAACAGTGTCACACTGTTGACTCATATTTAGTTTGTGGTCCACTATGATCCCGAGATCACTTTCTGCTGTACTCCTTCCTAGATAGTCGCTTCTCATTCTGTATGTGTGAAATGGATTGTTCCTTCCTAAGTGGAGTACTTTGCATTTGTCCTTGTTAAACTTCATCCTAACCATGCTGGCTGTCACCTATCACCTGATTATCTTCCAGATGTGATGTTTGGCTGCAGGAAAGTATTTGCTTTAGGTTGGTGGGCTGTCTGCAGGCAAGGATTGTCCTGTTTCCCAACGTCTGTGACAGTGAATGGTCTTTTTCCAGGACAGGCTGTAGACTGTCAGGGGTATGCTGGAAGGGTTTTAGCAAAGGGCTATAGGTGATTACCAGTGGTGTTCTGTTATTTTCCTTTAGGTGATTTTTGTGTACTCATCTGGCTCTGTCTATCTCTTTCTTCACTTCCCCAGGTGGGTATTTAAGCTTTAAGAATGTTTGATAAAGATCTTGTAGGTGTTTGTCTCTGTCTGAGGGATTGGAGAAGATACGATTGTATCTTAGGGCTTGGCTGTCGAGAATGGATTATGTGATGTATCCTGGATGGAAGCTAGAGGAATGGAGGTAAAAATATTGGTCAGTAGGTTTCCAGGATAGGGTGGTGTTTATGTAAGAGAAGCCCAGTTAGAATGCTGGACCCGTGACCTCGTGGGGAACTCGTGTTGTGTTTTACTGGCAATTAGTCTCCATTAAGAGCATGGGCATGAGGGTACTGAAGTGTCATCAGACAGCTCTGTGTGATTCCATGAACATCACACCCATGGGGCACTCGTTAACCCAGCATTGAAAATGCCTGCCCCAAAATCAAGAGATGCAGCTGAACTGATCAAAAGCTGGATTATCACAGGAAAAACAATTATAACATTGCCCTTGCTGAGTGTGTGAGGTTAGTCTGTTTTATGCTAATGATCAAGCTTTCATTATCTTTTAAGGAAGGCTGTCCTCCTCCCAACTTGCTGACTGTGTCTGGGATTTTTTTCTCTAATCCAGCTCCAAGTTATTTTCTATGTGATGCTGAGGCAGTTTAAATTTTACAAGTGCCACAAACCACAAGAGGGCAGAATTCTCCAGTCGATCACGACTGTACCAAGGCATGCTGTAGATTTCTATCACCCGCCAGCCTATTCAACAAGGACCTGATCCAACTGCCATGGGAGTCAATGGGAATCTCTTCATACACTTCAGTGGACTATGGAGTGGGTCTTAAAAGTCCTTTAAAAGAAAAGAAATCACTGAGATGTATTATCTAAAAGTAGAGGCACAAACTGCAAAACCCTGATGTTTACACTGTTTAGGTTTAGCTGTAACCTGTCACATGGATTTTAAATGGCCCTGTAAAAAAGATGCTTGTTAGAAATAAAATACCCATGTTATGAGTAAACCACGGAAACGGGATGTAATCCAACATCCCAAGGCTCTTGTTTGAATTCTTTGTAAAGTTACATCTGCATTCATTAGTACTTGCATTTTAAAGACAATTTCCTATAATAGACAAAGATTCTTTTAGGCCCCAATTTAGCCAAGTATATAAGCACTTGCCCAGCGTTGAGTACTTCAGTAGTCTCGCTGACTTCAGTAGGATTGTTACACCCAGAGGCCAAAATCCTGTGCAATGCGACAGACTAGCATGAAACCCTGTGTAACTCACACACCCAGGGTATGTCTACACTAAAGAGTTTTGTTGGAAAAACAGCCATTTTTCCAACAAAACCTGAGTTACATCCACCGTGCAGTCATGGTCTTCTGCAAGTAAATTGAAAGAACAGAGGTTTTTCCGGCATTGGTAATCCTCTTTCTACAAGGAAGAAACCTTTTCCTGAAAGAGCTTTTTCGGAAAAAGGCGTGTGTGGATGGGGAAGAGGGAATTCTTTCGAAAGAAGAGGAAAGAGGAAAAAGCACAGGTGCCCTGGTGGCCCCCTGTCCATAGGAATCACAGCTTAAATGTGAGAGAGCATCCATGCAGTGTGGACACTATCTTTTGAAAAAGCAGATCACTTTTTTGATGCACTTTTGTGTGTGGGGGACACTCTTTTTTGGAAGAAGTTTTTTCAGAAGATCTCTTCTGAAAAAAGGTTCTTCTGAAAGAAGCCTGCAGTCTAGACATAGCCCTGGTGTGGTTCACTGTCCCATGCAGTGGCACCTAGACCACAGCAACAGATAAGAACAAGAGACCTCTACAGCAGGGGCTGAGAGGCAGCTGGCTTTTAGCTCAGAGGGTAGAGGCTCCTATACAATGCTCCAGAGATCCTAGGTTCAAATCCATCTGGTGGCAGCTACACTTGCACCAATGTGGGGTTGCTGTGCCTGAAAGCTGGCATGTAGCGGGGAGTCCTGGCAGGTCCGTCCTTTCTTTTGGGGCCTATTTGTCCTCCCAGCTGAGTCTAGGGAGAGTTCAATATGGTATCGCACCTGGGTTCTTTATTCCTTCAGTTTTCCCACCGCCAGTGTCCATCTATTTACAAGCTTTACAAGGCCGTGTCGGTCCCCTTCCAGTTAACTCCCTGGCTGCCTCCTCCCCCTCCCGCCTCTGCCTTTTGCCCCCTTCTCAGCTTTTATAGTTCCTGGCTCCTTGGGCTGGCAGATGTGGCCTTTCCGCAGGCAGGCACCAGGCTCCGTCACCAGTTTCAATCTGTTCTCCCTGACCGGTGCTGATGGGGCAGGGCTCGTCAGGTGCTCTTGCAGCAGCACCCTGCCACATGGCCGTTAAATAACGAACATGGAGTGTGGGCAGTTGGAGGACTGAGAGGCAGGACTTTAAAGGTGAGAACGGGGGGTATAAGTGTGAGGACACCAGGGTTCTATTTCTGCCTGATTGTGAAGAAATTGCTTATCCCCTTAGCAGTACGGGGGTGACTACGTGCTCCCGGAAGGGGCAGGGCCTCAGATGAAAGAGACTGGTCTGAGGCAGCCAATCCCCAGCGCTTTCTGGAGTGGCTCAGGGCTCTGGCGACTGCCACTGCTGCAGAACTGGAGGGAACCCTAGGCCCTTTGGGATCACCAAGTCCTGGAGCAATTGCACCCCTCCCCCAGTTGGCAGGCCTGCATAGTACAGATGGGGAAACTCAGTCACGACATTGAAACCATCACCAGGGGGAAGCAAGGGGGCATTTTCAAAAGCTCTCAGTGGTGGCCTAATGCTCTTATCAAAGTCAGTGGGAATTTAAGTCTTGATTTCAGTAGGAGCAGTCTTAATCCTGAGCAGTTTTAACTCCCCCATGCCCTTTCAAATCCCTCAATGAAAGATGCTCTAGAAATGTGCAGGATCCAGATTTGCTGCACGTTCTCCCTCACCGACTGCACAATTTGTAGGCAAATTCCTTACCCTTTTGGATAATATGAGGTGTGAAGAAAGATAAAACCCATGTAATTATCCCTTTTTCTTAGCGTTGCTGTGTTTAAAAGACAAACGGCCTCATAAGAATGTAAGAACGGCCATACTGGGTCAGAGCAAAGGTCCATCTAGCCCAGTAGCCTGTCTGCCGACAGTGGCCAATGCCAGATGTCCCATCCCAGAGGGAGTGAATACCACAGGTAATCATCACACGATACCTCTCCTGTCATCCATTTCCAGACAAACAGAGGCTAGGGACACCCTCTGAGGTCTGAGTATCACTGACCTAGAAGCAATAACAAAGATCACAGTCTCTTTGTGGTGTGCTCTGTACGTCCACACAGTGGAACAGTTCCTGCTCCGAAGACCTTATTGTCTAAAGAGATGAAAGAGATCCATGGTGGGGGAGACAACACGTTGTCATGGTTGCCTCCCAGCGCCAGTGGTTAGCCATCATTTGGAGGGCAGGACCAGGCTGTTTCCAGGGGAGGAGAAACTGATTACATAAATCAGGTTATTTCGGTCGTGTAATGCTGCTCATTTACAACAAATTACACGGTAGAACAAGAAGCAGACAGTTTCCTTGTACAGAAATCCCAACGTACTTTCCAGCCCCTGCTGTGCCCTACGCGCTCTCTCAGAGTTTCCTACACATGGCCACCCTCACACTGAGTACCTCTTTGTTGGCTTGCTTTCTGGTTGGCTTTCTGTGTTTGATACACACAGCTCCACTAATGGAGGCCCCAACTGCTGCATTTATAATAGGCAGGGCCGTCCTGAGGGGAGCCGCGGGGTTTGGGGCAACTCCCCACAGGGCTCCAGACACGGTGCCTGGCAACCTCCCTGCCATAGGCCCTGCCCCTGCTCTGCCTCTTTGCCCCCTCCCCTGAGCAACACGGCCTGGGAGGCTATGGGGCCTGGCATGGAGTGGCAGTAGGGGTCACCCCCTTCCCCCACTCACCATGGCAGTGACAGGAGCTGGAGCAGCCCAGCAGCCTGCTGTGCCTTGCCGTGCTGCCCTCTCTCAACCTGCTGTGCCTCACTTCTCTGCCACTGTGGAGAAGCCAAGCACAGTGGGACAGGAGGGCAGCGTGGCAGGGCAGAGCATGGTGTGCGTGTGGGGCGGGGGGAAAGAGGGAGACTCCTGCTGTCACCCTTTGCTAGGTCCCTGAAATCTCCTGGCTCCCTCATGTCCAATGACGGTTAGGGTGGTTGCCACAGGGCCCCTAAAAGTGCGGGGTGTGGGGCGGTGACTCTATTTGTCCTATGGCTTTGGTAATCAGTCCCCAGATTTCCCCTGTCATTGTCTGAGGTAAAACTTGCTCAAGCCTTTCCATCTGGCCCAGCACCTTGAGTGGTGGCTTTTGTTATTTTAGCAATCACTAAACAAACCAGCTGTTAAATGCTCCCTCAGCCTGAATGAAAGGTGGCTAGCGCTGGTTAGGTTCAGGGAGGTTTGTGATTGCCCATGGATCTAAGACACATTTGCAGGCAACCACCAACACCCTCCTCCTTAACATTCTCCTCATTTTAAGGGGCTCAAGCACAGTGATGGTACATGACTCAGCCAAAGCCCTACAGAAGTCTGTGTTAGAGCCAAGAACTGAATACAGCTCTCCTGAGTCCCAATCCAATGCTGTAAGCCCAAGTTCTTCCTATCTTCCTTGCTAAATTACCCTATCATCCCTAGTTGGGCTCACTCAAGGAGACATTTGAAGCACACTGTACTTTGGTGGCTGTGGCTGTTCTGTGGATAGATGGTTTCTGTGTCTGGGCTGTCGAACCTCTTGCTAGCACTAAAAATAGATTGTCTAAAAACCAAAACAACTCAGGAGAGAGATCAAGAACATCTGAAAAGATAATATTAGCATGTCCCCCTTGCCTGACGTTAAGGGAGTGGAAACTCCTATTTTGAGAATAACCTTTTGGCACCACGCCCAGTCTACGAATTTGATTTAGAAATAAAGAAAAGGACAGATGTCACAATCATACATCTCTGTCCACTCTGATCTGGAGATTCTTCACATGTTATATTTCTCTCACAGGAAAGGTCTCCCAGGGTATGTCTACACTGCACCAGTAGCTCAAAAGAAGCTACGCAATTTGTGTGGCACAAATTGCGTAGCTCATTTCAAGTTAATTATGAAATAGAGCGCTATTCTGAACCATCCCTTACTCCTTGTGGAACGAGGTTTACAGGGACGTCGGAATAGCGAGCCTGTTATATTTCGAAATAACGGCCTTGCTCAAAAGACATGGAATAGCTATTTCGGGATACCAGAGGTATCCCGAAATAGCACCGCAGCGTAGGCATACCCTGAGTGACAGGAGGATGCAGAAGCAGCTTGAGTCACAGAGTCTGGCATCCCAGGGATGAGACAGCCTGCTCTGAAGCCAAGAATAAGACAGGTATCTCATTTGCTGCTGCAACATCAGAATTAAGGTGTCAAATGGTGTGCACCAAGGATATTTTCCTGGGAAACTTTCATGAAAACAATGAAGACAGCACTGTCAGTTTCAAAGCAGAAGGATCCCTTCCTTAGAAGACACTGTTCCAGGCTGCTCATGTTTTGTGAAGATGTTTCTTGAATTATACACACACTGTGGATTTTGGTGCTATTACCAGACAAACATCTCATTGCCATACATTAGTTCATAGCACGAGTGTACACTTGCCAGGGCTAGTTAAAAGCATTAAAGGTGCCTACTTCTCTCATCTGGAGAGAAGTACTTGGATATCTACCAGGAAACAGATTTATGCCTTTGTGTAGTTAGAAAGAGCAAAAGAGATTCATACATTTTAAAGCTAGAAGGGGACACTTTGATAATGTAGAGGTAAAATTTTCAAATGCACCTTAGGGTATGGTTACACTGTTGTTTTTTTTCAGAAGAGGTATGCAAATAGCCTCTTCTGGAAAAAAAACCAGAAGAAGGTATGCAAATGCGAGCGCTATTTGCATATCTCGTCAGAAAAAAACCCAAAACCACAGTGTAGCTGTACCCCTAGTGAGGTTCAAGTTCCATTGACTTCCTAGAATCATAGAGTCATAGAGCTGGAAGAGACCTCAGCAGGTCATGAAGTCCAGCCCCCTGCCCAAGGCAGGACTAATCCCAACTAAATCAACCCAGTCAGTGCTTTGTTAAGCTGAGACTTAAAAACCTCTAAGGATGGAGATTCCACCACCTCCCTAGGTAACCCATTCCAGTGCTTCACTACCCTCCTAGTGAAATAGTTTTTCCTAATATCCAACCTAGACCTCTCCCACTGTAACTTGAGACCATTGCTCCTTGTTCTGCCATCCGTCACTACTGTGAACAGCCTTTCTCCATCCTCTTTGGAACCTCCCTTCAGGAAGTTGAAGGCTGCTATCAAATTCCCCCTCACTCTTCTCTTCTGCAGACTAAACAAACCCAAATCCCTCAGCCTCTCCTCATAGGTCATGCACTTCTGCCCCCTAATTGTTTTGGTTGCCCTCTACTGGACCCTCTCCAATGCGTCCACATCCTTTCTATAGTGGGAGCCCCCAGAACTGGACACAATACTCCAGATTTGGCCTCACCAGAGCCGAATAAAGGGGAATAATCACTTCTCTGGATCTACTAGCAATGCTCCTCCTAATGCACCCAAATATGCCATAAGCCTTCTTGGCTACAAGGGCACACTGTTGACTCATATCCAGCTTCTCATCCACTGTAACCCCCAGGTCCTTTTCTGCAGAACTGCTACTTAGCCATTCAGTCCCCAGCCTGTAACAATGCTTGGGATTCTTCTGTTCCAAGTGCAGGACTCTACACTTGTCCTTGTTGAACCTCATCAGATTTCTTTTGGCCCAATCCTCTAATCTGTCCAGGTCACTCTGGACCCCATCCCTGCCCTCCAGCGTATCTACCTCTCTCCCTAGCTTATTGTCAATGATTTTCAATAGAATGTAGGATTCTAAGCAGAACAAAGGAAACAAAAAACAAAAAAACCCAAATAGATTCAAAAACACAGATTCATCTAAATAGAGATGAATCTGTGACTTGTTTGGGTAGATGGGAAAAAAAATCCCCCCCAAAGTCAAAACATTTAAATGTTCAATTCAAAATGAATTTTCACATCAACATTCCCTTCAAATGTATGTTAAAAATGTTAAAATACTAAAAATGTAAAAAAAAAAATAGTTTTGATTGAATGACATTGGCCACCAGACCCAAAATGCAAACAATTTCCACATTTTAGTTTCAGGTTGACCTTTTATTTTTTTCAGAATTGCCTGTGAACTCAAACATCCACCATTAGCACAGCTCCACTCTGAAATAGCTTAGCTATTTTTGAAATGATCTTTTGCTTCAACATGGCTCATATAAATTCACCTAGCAATTCCAACAACTTGGGGTTGAATTAGGGCATATCTTTTTGAAAGGTGTTCAATCTTATTTAAGGGCTTGTGCCGAATGTATCATATCCCTCAGTAATCTGTTCTGATGGCAAATTACCCTCACAGTTAAAAATATGCCTCTTATTTTTAGTTTGAACTTTAATGATATTTCCTTCCAGCCATTGGATCTTGTTATGAGACAGGAAAATAATTCTTCTTTGGATCTTCAATGAAGCCTTAAATCAGAGGTTTGGGGGACAATGGAAATGTCACTACTATTATTCTGGGTATATGCTCAGGAGCATCTCGCTTAGAAGCAGCTGTGTAATGTATCTCAGGCTAATGCAGAGGCAAGGGAATCAGGCTGATGCTTTGTGTTTGGCTGTGTTGTGAAATGGATTTTGATTTTCTTATGTTAATTTATTCTGCAGCCTGAATGAATTCCTTTGTCTTTCGTTAATTCTAGCCAGGCCATTTATAGAGGCTGAATTTAGTTTTGGATATTATAAGCTCTTATTTAGTTATGCCTTTATTTATTTATTTATTATCCCTTAGCTTTAGAATATTAATTTTCAAAGCCTGAAAGGGAAAAAGGAGCACCAACAGCCTACATGGGCCCCTGGACAAAGTATGTGTGGGCGTTCAGCTCTGTGCTCCTGGAAGGGGCGGGGCCTTGGGTGGAAGGGGCGGGGCTGGAGCAGCCAGCTCCCTGCTCCGTCTGGAGCATGGTTCATCTCCATGCCCTCAGAGCTGTAGGGAGCATGTGCGGCAATGTAAGAGGTCTAGGGCTCCAGGCACCAGTGCTGCCATTGGTGGGCCTGAAGGGAAGTGTAACCACCATTCCTTGTTTGAGATAAAACAGTTGATTTGGAAAGCATGGGTGGGTGCATTAAATAAAGAGGTAGCCACAATTTACGTGTGCCATCACGCAAATTAAAACAACACAATTCGAGTTGTGTTAACAACACTGATACGTTTCAGAGGGGTCACATGTTAGTCTGTTTTAGCAAAAACAACGAGGCGTCCTGCGGCACTTTAACACATTTATTTGGGCATCAGCTTTCATGAGCTGGGCCCCACTTTGTCAGATGCAACGCCGAGCTCCGTCAGATCACATTTGATGAAGTGGGTTCCAGCCCACGACTGCTTGTACCCAAATAAACGTGTTAAGAGCACTAATGACATTTGTTCGTGTTTGGTGCAAAGTCCGCCGCCGTCATTGTAAATCAGCTCTCTGTGCCTCTAGCTTGAGAAGAGCTATGCCAATTTATGCCTGCAGATGAGGATCTGTCTCAGTGACAGTGAGGGGTGTTGGATCAGTCCTTAAAAGCCAGTGTGGTGGGATTTCCTTTGCAAAAGTGCCCTTGCCCAGTTCACAATGATCCTGAATCCTTTGTTGCACAGAGGACTCCTTGGGCATTGTAGGCTTTTTGCACTGTTTACATCGGTGGAGGCTCTGCCGCAGAAGCCATATGTGGGATTTGGTTGTTGGGTTTAGTGTGCAGATGCTGAGGGGTGTTGGTAGCCTCTGAGATACAGGAGGTCAGACCAGTTGGCCTCGTGATCCCTTCTGGCTTTGATCTCTATGCTTGTGTCTATGTATCTTGCATTCCCTTGTAGGGCTGTCCTTAGGATTTATCGGGCCCTACACAGTACAATTATACTGGTGTCCCTGTGCCTAACAGCAGCCAGTAGGAGGGGGAGATTTTTTTACAGATGTGATTTTATAATTTTCCACAACACACAGAGGAAAAATTTCTAAAGCAAATGTTAAATGAAGGTCCTGTAGACCAGGGGCCTCCAACCTTTTTAACCGCAAGATCACTTTTTCTATTTAAGATCTACCTCCAACCCAAATACCCTTGCCTGGCTTCCTTCCCCCAGGATTAAAGGTCTAGAGAACATGACCTATGAAGGAAGACTGAAAGAATTGGGCGTGTTTAGTTTGGAAAAGAGAAGACTGAGAGGGGATATGATGGCAGTTTTCAGGTATCTAAAAGGGTGTCACAAGGAGGAGGGAGAAAATTTCTTCTTCCTGGCCTCTGAGGATAGAACAAGAAGCAATGGGCTTAAACTGCAGCAAGGGAGGCTTAGACTGGACATTAGGAAAACGTTCCTAACTGTCAGGGTGGTTCAACACTGGAATAAATTGCCCCGGGAGGTTGTGGAATCTCCATCTCTGGAGATATTTAAGAGTAGGTTAGATAAATGTCTATCAAGGATGGTCTAGACAGTACTTGGTCCTGCCATGAGGGCAGGGGACTGGCCTCGATGACCTCTCGAGGTCCCATCCAGTCCTAGTATTCTATGATTCTGTGATTCTCTGGGGCCCTGCCCCTGCTCCACCCCTTCTCCGAGGCCTCACCCTGTTCGCTCTGTTGCCCTTCCTCCCTGAATCTCATTCACTTTTGCCAGGCTGGAGTAAGGGTGCAGGCTCTAGTCTTGGGCTTGTGGCAAATGCCCTATCCCCTAGGCCAGTGTTTCTCAACCTTTATTTAAAAAAAATACCCCTTTAAAAATATTTATAAGTACCCCCAGTACCTACAGTTTTCACATACACAATTTTATTTTTTTACTGTTGCAACACATTTGTTTAAACAACTTAATTGTAGCTGGCTGGGTGATGAAATCTTTGGGTGTAAAAAGTACAAAAATAATACAAGGCTGTAACCCTTAAAACAAAAATTCAGTTTTCTCCAAATTTCAGTTGTGTTGATGTGCCCCTAGACTTCTCTTGAGTACCCTAAGGGTACTTGTACCCCTGGTTGAGAGGCACTGCCCTGGACCACTCCAGGGTCCACGCCCCTGCCTTCAGGGGGTCCCTTATCCTGCCTTCCTAATATGGGAGCCAGGTCCATCCCTTAGGCAGCCTGTGTTGGCAGCCCAGCCATTGCCTGAGTGGGTGGGATCAAGCCCACCACCCTGTCCTCCAGAGGCTGATGCCCATCCCTAAGTTCATTGGAGATCCCACTCCACCTCCCTACCTTCAAGCCCACCCCCTCCGCCCACCCTGGGAGTGACCAGACACAAGATAAGGGACCCTCTGAAGGGAGGGTAGTGAGGTGGGGTGGGATCTGGAATGGACTAGGGGAGTTGCCTGGGGCGCCCAGAGTGGTGGGTTCAAGTCCCACCCACTCTGGGAGCAGCTGGATAGCTGCCCCAGGGATAGAGCAGCAGAACCAAGGCAGCCCCCACCCCACCCCCCCAAAAGCAGCTGTCATGCACAGCAATGTCTCCATGTGCTGCCCCTCATCCACAGGCACTGACCCCACAACCTCCACTGGCCGCAGTTCTCCATCATTGATCAATGGGAGCTGCAGGAGTGGTGTCTGCTGGCAAGGACAGCATGTGAAGAACCCCTGCCCTGATCCCCCCAGGGGGCTGCAGGGACATGCCAGCCACCTCCAGGAGCACAACTAACAATAGGGATAATTACTCCAGACGTGTCAGGTTAGGCACTTTAGTGCTCAAAGAATTAAATTGACACGTAAGAAAGAAATGCACAGTCCAGTCAAACACTAAAAATAACCCACTTTGCCAGCAGTGAAAATAGTAACAACCCCCTGTGTACATGTTGGGTCAGGAGATGAGCGGGAAGGACAGTGTGTGTTTGTGAGAATGACAGAGACACACACAGTGTGAGAGCGTGACAGAGATTTGCATTGCCAAGCTCCCTCCATCCCCTCCTCTCTGTGTGGAGATGGGGTACAGGAGTGGGGGGAGGAGGGACACCCTGACATCGGCTCCCTCCCAACCCTGCACAGCAAGCAGGAGGCTTCCAAGGGGCAGCTCCAAGGCAGAGGAAAGGAGCAGTTTGACAATGGGTGGAGGGGCAACTGAAGTGCCAGCACTTGAGAGCTTCCCAGCCAAACCAGTCAGGATCCGCTGTCAGAAGCTCCAAGATCTACCGGTAGATCCCAACATACTGGCTGGTGACCGGTGACCACTGCTGTAGACTAACAGGCTGCGTCTAGACTGGCATGATTTTCCACAAATGCTTTTAACGGAAATGTTTTCCGTTAAAAGCATTTGCGGAAAAGAGCGTCTAGATTGGCACAGACGCTCTTTGAAAAGCACTTTTTGTGGAAAAGCGTCCCTGGCCAATCTAGACTCGCTTTTGCGCAAGAAAGCCCCGATCGCCATTTTCGCCATCGGGGCTTTTTTGCGCAAAACAATACCACATTGTCTACACTGGCCCTCTTGCACAAAAGCATTTGCGCAAGAGGTCTTTTGCCCGAACATACATTAGATCGTCAGTGTTCTTGTGCAAATTCAAGCGGCCAGTGTAGACAGCTGGCAAGTTTTTCCGGAAAAGCGGCTGATTTTCCAGAAAAACTGGCCAGTCTAGACACAGCCACACAGTAAATACAGAAACTGGCAGTATAAATGGCTTCATTACCACTTGAGTGGCTCTTTCACAGATTCAATGTTCTTCTTCTAATAGGTCTGGCAGCCTTTTAATTTAATCAGAGCCTCTCCGGAGGAAGACTCCCCACACTGAATCACCCACAGACCAGGGATAGGTAGAGGCAGGTGGGTGGGCATTAAGACCCAGTGGTGCCCCAAATTTTTGGGTGTCCTATGCAGTTGCATATTCTGGTATTCAGTGTATGGGTAAGGACAGCCATGTTCCCTTAGTCCTCTTGGCTGCTTTGCTGGTATTCTCTGAGGCTATTCCACTTCTAACTGAGAAGTCCTTTGACACACTCCAAAACCTCCTCTCTTCTTGCTCCGTATCACTAGTAGCTGATTGGCCCCTTCAGACATTTCCTCACTCTTCTCTCACTCTTCGATGTGAGAGAAGATAGGAAAATGAAACCTTTTGATTAAACCATGAAATGTACTGTGCAGCCTTCTCTGTGTGGGGATCAACCTTCTTAATAGCCCAACACATTGTTCAGTTACAGCAGCTATTATTATTTGTATTACACAAGCACCCAGAGGCCTTCCACTGAGATCCAAAGCCTATTGTGCTAGGTGCTGTACGAACATGAAGTGAGACAGCCGCTGCCCTGAGTACCTTACAGTCTAAAAAGAACACATGGATGCAGGCTGGGAGGGCAAACAGAGAGGTGAAACAATTTGTCCAAGGTCTTAAAGCAGGTCAAAGTTGGAGTCAGGAATAAACAAGATCATCTGTCTCCCAGGCCAGTGGTCTATTCACAAGACCATCTTGTCTCATTCACATGGCATAACTAGAACTCTATTGAATTTATTGACCTGCTGGGGGCTGAAACAGTGGAACAAAAGTGAATTTGGCTCAGTATTGATAGAATCCTAGAACTGGAAGGGACCCCAAGAGGTCATCGAGTCCAGTCCCCTGTACTCATGGCAGGACCATGCACCGTCACATTCTTAAAAGTGCCAGGAAACAAGATGCTTGGATATTTTCTAAAATATATGCTCGGGGGTGTATTTTGGAGAAGTGGTGTGGCCTGTGTTATGCAGGAGATTGGACTGGATAATCCCTGTGGCCCCTTCTGGCCTCAGAGTCTATGAATAGTAGGTGTTCTGGAGCACATGACCTACGAGGAGAGGCTGAGAGATTTGGGTTTATTTAGTCTGCAGAAGAGAAGAGCGAGGAGGGATTTGATAGCAGCCTTCAACCACCAGGGTCCAAAGAGGAAGGAGAGAGGCTGTTCTTAGTGGTGACAGATGACAGAACAAGGAGCAATGGTCTTAAGGGGTAGTGAGGGGAGGTCTAGGTTGGATATTAGGAAAAACTATTTTACTGCAAGGGCGGTGAAGCACTGGAATGGGCTACCTAGGGAAGTGGTGGAATCTCCATTCTTAGGGACTTTTCAGGCCAGGTTTGACAAACACCTGGCTGGGAGGATTTAGTTGGAGTTGGTCTTGCTTTTAGCAGGGGCTTGAACTAGATGACCTCCTGAGGTCTCTTCCAACCTTAATCTTCCATGAGTCTGTGATTCTGAGTGAAGATTCACTGTTATTCTGGGTATCTTCTTGCTCAGGTACAGTCATGGCATCATCATGGCAGGTGATGGCTTTTATATTACTCTCACTGTAAATACAATACCCACTGTTGCACATTGTGCTGTGAATGGGCTTCTTATTGGGATGTCTAATAAAAGGAAGCTCAGTTCTCCTAGCAACCTGCCCCTCCAGCTTTATCTAGGTAGAAACAAAGACACATTTCCCCACTCCTTGCCCGTGGATAACAGGGAGGCAATGAAAGAAGTATCTTGTGAGTTATTAGCATGCCTGTGGGTTTTGTAGATGAAAGAGAAAGGGAAAGGAGTTGAACAAAGGGAGGACGTGTGTATTTTGGCTTGCAGATTTGCTTTTCTGTGTTGGCTAATTATGCATGTGGATAGCAAACTCATGGGGAGTGACACTGAAACAGGATCACGCTTGTGCAACATCTACATCATAGGGCCAGATTCTCAGCTGGTGTAAACTGGTAGAGTTAATAGAGACCTGATGATTTATAGCACCTGACAATCTGGCTCAAGAATCTAGCTAGCTGATTTGTCATCTAAGGTAATTAGAAAAAAAATAAATAAAGGACTTTCAGAGGATCAAGGATGGGAGAAGCAGTCCTCTAGTGGTGAACTAATCAAACCCCCTTAGGCAGCCTTTCGTCATTTATTAGCATTGAGATTGTAATTGGGTAAAGCAACCAGTTCTTGGTAAAAAAAATTCTAGTACCCTGTATGTGTTTTGGTGCGTCCCATAAACTTAATAGAGTGGACAAGCCTCTTTGCATTTGGAGAGGGTGTCGTGTCCCCTTAACGAGTGTTTACTGTCATGATTATCCACATTGGTTCGTGGAACTGGCAGCTGGAAAGCTGACCCCCATAAATTTTAGAACCTCAGCCTGTCAGCAGATTTTGTTTCTGGCAGTACAGTGTGTGAATCCAATTTGCCTGTGAAAATCATGAACCTTTCTATTGAGGTCACTAGAGCTACACACTGGTGCAAAACTGGTGTGAGCAGCAGCAGGCTCAATTTCTTCTCTCTCAACTTCTGTTTGGATCACCTCCAACCAAGGTTTGAACTGGGCTGCTCTGTGTCTCTTTTTCTCCCCCACCCCCTTCATCCTGTTACTTTCTCCTTCCTTCTCCATGGGTTTGTGTGTTTCCTTGGCCTCTTCTGCAACTTGCCCTTTCACTGGTATGGTGGAGGAGACAGCCAAAGAGCACAGAAAAAGGCCTTGCTAGGAAAAGAGACATAAGTAGGCATGATGGGCAGTGTTAAGGGGAATGTTGCACTGCCTATTTTTTGTCCAGTTTGACTCTTGCACCCTCCTAGCTAACCCTGGGCTGTATTTTTAGTCACAATTGCAGGCACCACAAAGTATGATAATATGCCTGCTGTTATCCCCTTCCATGATCCCTTTGCAGCAGCGGAAAGGAGCATCGGGATCAGGAATGTGATTGTTACGAGTCCCCTGGAACCCATTAATACTTCCAGATCCCCATGTAAACACAGCTTGTGATGAGCTTTATAGCCAAGCATTCCCTGATCGAGCCAGTATGCACTGCAGGGTTGCTATAAATGAAACAACAATCAAAGCAAGCCTTATAATTTAATTTAACTGTCTCTTCTGGGGTATGTATCATGCATTAAGGATTAGACAGCTGAACTCCCAATCAAATACCCTGTACATTGTAGAAAAATAATGGAAAGCATAAAACCATCTAAAAATAGCCTGATAATAAACACATGGAACCTACTTTTCTTTTGGCAAAGGTGAAGGCAATTTAGGGATTTGGACATAATGTTCACAAATAATTATATGTTCTTTTTGCTTTTTTTTGGCACGTTTTGGCTTTTCGTAATCTTGCCATACAGATAACTGTTACAGTTGAGCCCTGAGCTATTCTGCCTTGGAATAATTTATAAAATCTGGGTTGGCTAGAACTGTTTCTCAGTTACCCTTATAATAAATTTCTTACTAGTCTGGCTGCTCATGGAATTTTCCTGAGACACTTTCTGAATCATGAGATACATTGATCAAAAAACTTCATGATGTGGCGAAAACAAAATGGAAACCAACAGGTCAGATGCGGCTCCAAAACTGGAACAGTTAGTTCATTTAGTGCAACAGTCCAGAAAATGATTTTCCTTATCCTAAATGGTGGCAAGTGAAATTTTGTATGCAGAAGTTTTATTTTGCTCCCTCATTGCATTTCCTGCTATTGGCAGTGACATAAATACATTGATTTTCTTGCAGTTTCCATTTAACAGCTCTTATATCTGCACTATAGAAAGGCACAACAGAAACACACAAAATCTGAAAAATAACTGCAACTCACGCATGATTTAGCTGATTACACTCCATCATATAATAGGCCCTAAGCTAGTTACTAATGAAAGGAAGCTTAGGAAATGATTAAAGGTCTAGAGAACATGACCTATGAAGGAAGACTGAAAGAATTGGGCTTGTTTAGTTTGGAAAAGAGAAGAGTGAGAGGGTACATGATAGCGGTTTTCAGGTATCTAAAAGGGTGTCCCAAGGAGGAGGGAGAAAACTTGTTCTTCCTGGCCTCTGAGGATAGAACAAGAAGCAATGGGCTTAGACTGCAGCAAGGGAGGCTAAGATTGGACGTTAGGAAAAAGTTCCAAACTGTCAGGATGGCTAAACACTGGAATAAATTGCCTAGGGAGGTTGTAGAATCTCCATCTCTGGAGATATTTAAGAGTAGGTTAGATAAATGTCTATCAGGGATGGTCTAGACAGTACTGGGTCCTGCCATGAGGGCAGGGGACTGGACTCGATGACCTCTCGAGGCCCCTTCCAGTCCTAGTATTCTATGATTCTATGAAATCCTTCTTTGGTGCAGACGGTGTGATTCTACTATGAGATGACTCTATGATGAACTGGAAAAAGGGAATCATCAGAAGAGATCTAGACTAGTGTGGAACCAAGAACTCAACAATTCATGAAACCACTGGACACAGTAGACTTGAGGCCTTGTCTACACTACAAGATAAGGTCGAATTTATTAAGGTTGATTTTCTTTAGCACCAGATTTCGTGAAGTCAAAGGTACGCGTCCCCACTGTGTGCACACACTCTATGTACTGCGCCCCCAGAGGGTGGCTACCATTACTTTGACAGCAATGCACTGTGGGTAACTATCCCACAGTTCCTGCCACCTCTTTGCATTCTGGGTTAGGTTCCCAGTGCCTGATGGGTATATGTTATCAGTGTCCCATAATGCACTCATCTCTTACCCCGCCGCCCACACTTGATAGCAATGGCAAGCAAACTTTTCATGCCCTTTTTCCCCTGGTTATCCATGAAGATGCTATAGCAGAGCAAGCATGGACCCTATTCAATAGCAGTGTGCTGTGGCAACCAGAACAAAAATCTTGCACCTTATGCTGCCGTATGTCCGGAGCCGAGCCAGGGCCGGCCAGAGATGTCATTATTCCCCTTTATTTGGCTCTGGTGAGGCTACATCTGGAGTATTGTGTCCAGTTCTGGGCCCCCCACTACAAAAAGGATGTGGATGCATTGGAGAAGGTCCAGCGGAGGGCAAGCAAAATGATTAGGGGGCTGGAGCATATGACCTATGAAGAGAGGCTGAGGGAGTTGGGTCTGTTTAGTTTGCAGAAGCGAAGAGTAAGGGGGGATTTGATAGCAGCCTTCAACTTCCTGAAGGGAGGTTCCAAAGAGGATGGAGAGAGGCTGTTCTCAGTGGTGACGGATGGCAGAACAAGGAGCAATGGTCTTAAGTTGTGGTGGGAGGGGTCCAGGTTGGATATTAGGAAAAACTATTTCAGTAGGAGGGTGGTGAAGCACTGGAATGGGTTACCTAGGGAAGTAGTGGAGTCTCCATCCCTAGAGGTGGTTAAGTCTCGGCTTGACAAAGCTCTGGCTGGGTTGATTTAGTTGGGATTGGTCCTGCCTAGAGCAGGGGGCTGGACTTGATGACCTTCCGAGGTCTTTTCCAGCTCTATGGTTCTATGATTCTATGAGGAAGAATGTGCGGCGGCCATGAATAGACACGTGTGGGAAGCACTTGAGTGGAGCAATTGGCAGGTGCTGGCAGCAGTCCATCGTCTGGACACAGTGGAATGCCGGTTCTGGTGCCATGGACAAGCACAGACTGGTGGGACCGCACAGTAATGCAGCTGTAGGACAATCCTCAGTGGGTGCAAAACTTTTGCATGCATAAGGCCACTTTCATGGAAGTGTGTCCCCTCCCCGAAAGGCAGCAATTCCCGAATGACACCGAATGTGGGAAGCAAGTAGCAATTGCCCTGTGGAAGCTTGCAATGCCAGACTGCTACCAGTCAGCTGGAAATCAGCCAGGTAGTGGATAAATCTACAGTGGAGGCAGCTGTGATCCAGGTAACCAAGGCGATCAGTATCCTTTTGCTATGAAGGGTTGTGACTCTGGCAAACGTGTGGGACATAGTGGAGGGCTTTGCCATGCTGGGGCGATAGGTGGAACACACATCCCTATTTTAGCACCTGACCACCTTGCATAAACCGAACTTCTTGACGCTGGTGGATCATAAGGGCCATTTCATCAGCATCAGTGTGGGATGGTCAGGAAAGGTGTGTGACGTGCCTCTTTAGGAACATGGGTCTCTTCAGAAAGCTGCAAGACTTTCTTTCCAGACTGGAAAATTGCCACTGGAGGCAGCGAAATACCAGTAGTGATCCGTAGAGACCCAGCCTACCCCTTGCTCCCGGGGCTCATGAAGCCATATCCAAGCAGCCTGGACCGCAGTAAGGAACAATTCACCTACAGGCTGAGCAAGTGCAGAATGGAGGTAGAAGCTGCTTTTTGGATGCTTAAAGGGAAGGTTTCACAGTTTATTGACTAGATTAGACCTCAGCAAAGGCAACATTCCTCTTGTTGTGGCAGCCTGCCATGTGCTCCATAACATCTGTGCAAGCAAGGGGGAAAATTTTATGCCAGGGTAGGGGGTCGGGGCAGAACGCCTAGCCACTAGTTATGAGCAGCCAGACACCAGGACAATAAGGAGAACACATCAAGGGGCATTGCAAATCAGAAAGGCTTTGAAAAACAGCTTTGTGAATAGTCAGACAACGATATAACAGTCGGGCATGTTGCTCTGAATGAGGTGTCCCCCGCTTTAAGTATGCGTGCTTGTAAACCATGTAATTCCCCCTCCATGCAACACAAGCAGTAAAGATATTGTTGTTGAACAAACATGTGTTTTTATTTAGTGAACACAAGGAAGCAGGGACAGAAAAGGAGTTTAGATTGGGAGCTTCAAGGGGGCGTGAAGGAAAAACAGCATATTACAACCCCCTTTTGTCCCAGGACACATCTCTGGGAGCTTAGTGTGAGGCTGCCCTTGACTCTCCCCCCATCCCCACCCCACCCACACCCGCATTCTAGGACACCTAGGAGAGGAGGCAAAGGAACTTGGTGAGGAGGGAACGTGGTTCAGCATGGACCGGAGAGGTTCTCTGTGCAGCTGACTCTCCTATGAATCTACCAAGTGTGTCACCAGCTCCACCGGGATCCTCAAGATGGTTCTCTTGTGTCTTCACTTCTCGTTACCTGCACACTGTCCTGTCTTTGCACCCCGCTCGCATCTTCTGCAGCAGCATTCTCCTGCACTCATTTAAGTGCTCCCTGTCCAAGTGGGCGGTTTGCATTTGCTCACTGACCATGTCATCCCGATTACATTTTCACCTTTGGATCTGTGCTAGCCAAGCAGCTGGAGGAGCCGAGTGTGTGTGAGTGTAACAGGCTTGCTCTTGCACCCGGCTGTATGCTTGTAAGAGCCCAATATGCAGCAGGTGCCCCACAGAGATCATAAGGGTTGGGACCTGATTTGGTGGCAGGCACGGTAAGGGACAGGTCGGGGCTTGTTCTTTGGTTTCTGCTTTGAAAGCATGTGTGACACGGTGCTTGCAAATAGCAGCTCCCGCAGCTAGGCAAGCATCTGTGTTTGCAAAGGGGGGGGCCATGGTCCAGAGCAGGGCAGAGGCTCACGCGGTGACCATGTGTTCAGCACCCGCTGTTTGCTGGGAGAGGACAGATTTCTCTTCCCTCATAAGCCTGCGGGTGGCAAGGGGGGGGCCAGGCATGGTGGCAGGCCAGGGCCTCATGCAGACACCGAGGAGCCTTTTGGGGGAGGGAAAGGGATCTAGGCATGGTGGCAGGGCAGGGGCTCACGTGGACATGGTGGAACCTGCAGAGGGAAGTGGAGACGGGGTGTGGTGGCAGGGCACGGCTCACGTGGACACGGTGGAACCTGCAGGGGTGTGTGTGTGTGGCTGGGTGTGGCAACCGGACAGGGGCTCACACAGACCCCAAGGAGCCTGCCAGGGGAGTGGGGTTGGCTATGGTGGCAGGACAGGGGCTCACATGGACACTGAGGAGCTTGTGGGCTGGAGGGGGTCCAGGTGGGGTGGCATATTAAAAGTGGAAAATAATTTTTAAGTGCTCTTGGTTACAGAGAAAATCCAGACCCATTTCTAAGGTATGACTCAGGCCCCTAGCACTGTAGTAACTAACCCGTTCCAGTCTTTAATATATTTATCTTTCTGAGGTAGGGAAATACTACAATCCCATTGTATAGATGAGGAACTGAGGCACAGGAAGGCTAAGTGACTTGCCCAAGGTCACATAGGAAGTCTGTGGCAGAATAGAGAACTGCACCCAGATCTCCAAACTTCCCAGCTAGATACCTAACTACTAGACCATTCCTTTTCTTTACAGCCTACCTAATGGAGCTATCCAAAAACCTGGAGATATCCAAAATGTACTCATTATTTTTTAAAATCTCATGATTTTTTAGACCTGGCTAATGATGTTTGAATGCTTATGATCAGTAATTCTGTGAGTGAAAAATAGTAAGTATTTTGATTGCCTTACCCTTTATGTGTGTTCAGGAAAAAAGTAAAATTCCTGTTTAAAACAAGAATTGCTGGAGATTTTTTTTTTTTTTTTGCATTCTCCTACCCCCCTGCTCCAGATACAGTACCATCCGCTGAAAACATTATGATTCTCTAGGGAAATTTAGAACATTCCTGAAACTGGAGTAAGGTTTTTGAATCCCTGAACTGGAGTTCAGATCCTTAAGTTTCTCTCAAGAATAAATCATGAGTGCTGGCAGCATGTGGAAGATTTGGTTTAAGAGGCACAGGGCCAATAAACATTGATACTGTTAGTTTAGTCACTGATTGATAGCCAAACATTTCATCACAAACCAGTTTGCTATGACTCCAAGTGGCAATAAGGGGATATGCTTTGGAGGGTAGAGAATACTAAGAAAATGTAACTTTTCTTCGATTTTGGCACTCACTTGTGTGCTGCTGTCATAGATCAACTATAATGGGAAAAAATAATTGGTGAAGAAAACTATCCCAGTTGTTTAGTTTTATGTAACCACAAAACCACTGCATGTAAAAGGAAATCAAGTGTGTTAGATTTAAAAACAAATAAACCATCATCTTCACTGTCAAAGCAGTAGGGCATCTCCTCCTCAGCTTGTGTAAAACGACAGGCCTCTGCTGAAGTAAATGGAGCTGAACTAGAGTAAATGGTGGATTCTCTGTAAATTGAAGTCTTTAAATCATTATTTGAGGACTCCAGTAACTTAGCCAGAGGTTACGGGCTATTGCAAGAGTGAGTGGGTAAAGTTCCTATGATATGCAGGAAGTCAGACAAGATGATCATGTTGGTCCAGTCCATGAGTCAATAAGTTATACTAAGGATCTGCCCCCGTATCGTTAAAGATCCAGTCTGTATGGAAATGATTTTGCTAATATATATATGCATGTGTGATGAATGGGAGAGGCAATACCCTTTTTTAGACATCACAGACATTCTGTTAATTAAGTTGCCTGTAAAGGGTTAAACCCAGAGACAGTGGGTCCGTGAGACTCTCCAGGAAGTGTTGGCAAGGAGCCAGAAGAGCCAATGGGAAGAGAGTGTAAGATTTGAATTAAAACAGATTTTCCCTGCTTCAGTCTTTGTGAGAGCAGAGCAAGATCTGGGAGAGCTGAGTGAAGCCGGAACAAGGCATGGCGTTTCTAGTGATATTCATACCTAAGAAAAGGACTGAACCTTGGAACAACAGATATGTAAGTGAACGGGGAATGTTTAGTTAGACACATCAGTTTATTTTCTTTAATTTTGGGTTTGGTTGAACTCCCCTGGGTTGATTGATGTGACCCTCCCCCCATACATTATAATTTTTAAACTGAATCCCAGGGAAGCCAATGTCTGTGCTTTTAATCTGCCCTTTTTCGGTTGCTCTGTAACACCTAGCAACCAAGTAATGCTTTATCAAAGATATCTTCTTTGTTTTATTAATAAAATCAACTTATTAAGACTATGATCTGATTCCTGTGTCCTAGAAGGCAGGAGGTTCTGTGTGCACGTGCCTGAGCTCAAAGATCAGCTATTAAGAAATCACAGTTTATTTCCAAGATCTCTCTTGAGGAAGAGTTAAAGAGCTGGGGTACCCCTCAAGGAAGAAATTTCCAAGTGCATCTTCCTAGGTTCTCAAGGGGTTTTTACATTTGGGTGGTGGCAGCTTACCACCTCAAGTCAGGGAATCTGTGACCATAGGGAGGTTTAAGTAGAAGCCTTTAGAGGCAAGGAATTTTTAAAAATCTTGTGCGGCCCCCCACCTTCGGCATTCACAGTGCCTGAGTGGAGAACAGCCTTGATAGCATGTCTCTTGTCTATATCATTATTTCCAGGAAGATTAACATGGAACTAAGATCTGTCCCAGAGTAGATTGGCATTGCACACTATTTGCTAGGGGCATAAAAACCTCCTACTGCCATTTCTTTAAAGTTCAGTTCTATATTTGCGGTCCTGCCCCACTGGGCATTGATCCCATTGGCTCAGCAGAAGGGGGGCCCTCATTTGGGTCAATGCTAGAGTTCCTAGATGCTTCTCTAGAAGATGTGTTGATGGCTCCATGAGTGGCGTATTTCTGAATTTGAGCCCAACCAGTCACTCGTCATGATGTCAGGAGCTGTGCTGCTGACGGTGCAGTGTTCTAGCAAAAATCCAACGTGTGTAATTATACTGGAACAAATTCACCCTGGTAGAACATTATGAATTTCAAAGGAACTATGCCCCGCTAAGGATTGAAAGGTGCCCAGATGTTTTGGAACAGAGCATGCAGCAAATGTCAGTCGAGCTGTCTGGGTTTATATCGATGAGGTAATATTTGGTCCAATACCTCTGGGGAATGGAATGGGTCATCAGGGCATTTGGAAAAGCATTCTGTTATGGAGGGAGCCATTCCTACAACTTCCCAGATGGCACGGGATTAATCCCTGACCATTTTAGATATGTATACGGCCACATTACCTTAACACTGCAAAATCTTTTAATGTATTTCTCCTTGCAGCACCCCTGTGCATTATGATGGTGCTTGTAGGTACATTTACAGGTGGAGAATTGAGGTGGAGGGAAACGAAGTGGTTTGCCCCAGGTTGTACTGGAAGACTGATGCATCTAAGAATTATACCCAGCTCATCTAAGTACCTAGCAAATACCTTGCAAGCACTAGGCCATTTTTCTTCCCACCCTGAGTATATTTTGGACATAATTATCATTTGATGGCTCCTTTGACTTAGCCTCACAAAATCACCCAAAAAGAAATCAATACAAATTTGGGGTATATTATAAGTTTTTTTTTCAACTTGCCAAAAATGTGTACAGTAGTTTATTAATTGTGGGAGAGAGACTGAATTTTCAAAAGTAACAGAGAGGTAGCCGTGTTAGTCTGATCGTGGAAAAAAAAAACAAACCCAGTCATATAGCACTTTAAAGACTAACAAGATGGTTTATTAGGTGATGAGCTTAGAAGTGAAGAAGTGGGTCTGCCCCACGAAAGCTCATCACCTAATGAACCATCTTGTTAGTCTTTAAAGTGCTACATGACTGCTATTTTTGAATTTTCAAAGTCGCTTTCCTGAACTTTAACATATACAGTATTTATGGAACAAACAAAACCAAACAATAGTCTCCTAATTTTCCAATTTGTGTCATTACATCTTCCCCCTTATTTTTCCACCTCTCTCCTTCTTGGTTCAGGAGTTTTTGCAGATTTCCACTCAAGAGTCCTTCCGATTCAGTGAAGGATGCTCCTTTCATACACTTCCCAGGTGAGAGAACTTTCAAAGTTTTCATATTGCAACAGCCTGCTAGGAACGCTAGCATGTCTAAGATACATTCAGTGGCTCCACTTCTTTGCAGAGCCCCTAAAGGTGAATTGTCTTAATGTTATGTTGACATATCGACTGGAATTTCAGAAAGCAGCAACACAGATGACGTTCGTAGCGAAACAGTTACTGTGCTGGCTGAGTCTATGTGTATGGCACAGTCACAGCTAAGCACAATTATAGACAGTCCAAAGACAGCAACTCCTCCTACACGGAAAGTACTCCTATTTTAAGAAGCAACTGTGAGGTGGTTGAAGAGGGACTTTTTCCAGCCTTGGAAACTGTTTATACCAGGAGTTGGAAGGAAGCCATTTCTGTGCCCTCGTCTAGTAATAAGTAGGTGTGGTCCTGAGCTTGTGCTGGTGTCATTATTTTGAGGACCTTGCCAGGTAGAACTACCTCATCAATAAAGAGACTTTGAGTTCACATAACACTTACATTTATGATGGGCGTGCAAGTATTAAGGGTTGTGATTCAAGAGGCCTATGATGAAATGGAAAAGCAGTAAAACTGTAATAACACGCAAATCCTTTCCATATTATACAGTGAACTCGTGGAACTCCTTGCTACAAGATAACCCTGAGATGTTGCTTAGCACAATTTGTAAAAGGAGTGTACCTTTTCATGCATAACTAGAATAGACAATTACAAAAGTGTGTACTTTAAAGGCAAGATTTTTATGCTTCATGGCATTTGCTAGTAGAAATGAGGATAAAAGTTTTCCCAGTAGATATCTTAGTGAATGACCGTCTACAGTTTCTTTTGAATGCATCTTGCTTTAATTCCTGCTATTGCTCTTTGCTATGTCTTTCTCCTCTAGAGGAAAGAGCAGTTCAGTGTCTGGTATTTTCTCCTGTAAAGGTACTTACACAGTTTAATCAAATTAGATCTTTTTGAGAAGCTAAACATATTGAACTCCTTCAGGTTCTCTGTGGACAGCACAATACATCAGCCCTCAAATCATTTTTCAGGCTCCTTTCTGCCCTCTCTCCAATTTTTTCAACAGTCTTTGTAAAAGGTGCAAATCAGACCTGAGCACAATATTCCAGAATGATTCTCACCAATGCTGTATGGAGAGGTAAAACCTTCTCCCTGCTTCTATTCATTACTCCCATGAATTTATGAGGATTGGTGATGAGATACAGGTGGTCACACACATTAGAAATATTCAAGAGACTAAGAGGAAAGGCTGTCAGAACAAAATACAATAGCACTAAGTTTAGCTAAATAACCAGCTGTTTTCTTAAAGTACCACCCTCTGAAGTCATGGGAGTGTGAGACATGCCGTTATCATTTTTAAAAAGAAGAAGAAAGTTTCTTGCTTGTGGCAGTGCAGAAAAGCTCACAAAACCCTGAAGGTTCAAACATAAACACTGAAAGTTCAAAACCAGAAGGCAAATTAAAAGAACCCCAAATTTGTTTGTGTTAAAAAAACCCTCATGATTTTTACAACAATCTCAGGATTTTGAATCATGTTTTTTCAGGACTTGAGGTTGGCAAGGCTATGAATCCATTTTTCAACACATGACTAGATCTTCCGAGGATGATCAAAAATATCACTTGCTACAAGAAAAGACACATCTAGAAAGTGACAAACACAAGCATAGCATTCCCAAAACATATCTATCTACAAGAAGATAGCAATGCACGGAAGGCATATTTCAAGCAAGACCTATGACCCCCCTTGTTCTCCCCACTTCTTCTCTCTTTAGAATATAAATGTAAGGGTATGTCTACACTACAGAGCTTTTTGGAAAAACATCACTTACATCCACACTGCAATCAATTTCTTTCGAAAAAAAATAGAAAGAACTGAGGGGCTTTTTCGACATTGGTAAACCTCTTTCTGGCTACGTCTACACTATGAGATTTTTGGGCAAAAAAAATGCTAATGAGGGACTCATTTGCATGTCGCACTCTCATTTGAATATTTTCTGCCAATCCTTTTTTGCCTAGGGATTTTTGTGCAAAAACAACCAGTGTGGATGTTTTATTTTTGTGCAAAAACCCCATTTCCTGCCAGAGCCTTATGCCCCCAAAAAAGGAGAGTTACTGATCTGGTGGGAAAAGGGTTTTTTTGTGCAAAAAGAAAACGTCCACACTGCTTGTTTTTGTGCAAAAACCCCTAGGCAAAAACGGATTGGCAGAAAGTATGCAAATGAGATCATGACTTATGCGAATGAGTCAATCATTAGCATATTTTTGCAGAGAAAACTTGTACTGTAAACGTAGCCTCTATGAGGAAGAAGCCTTTTTCTGAAAGAGCTTTTTTGGAAAAAGGCATATGTGGATGGGGAAGAGGGAGTTCTTTCACAAGAAGAGGAAAGAGGAAAAAGCACAGGTGCCCTGGTGGCCATTCTGCCCATAGTAATCATAGCTTATATGCGCGATAGCATCCACACTGAATGGACGCTATCTGTCAAAAAAGCAGATCTCTTTTGCTATGTACTTTTGCAGTGTGGACGCTCTCTTTCGGAAGAAGTTTTTTTGGAAGATCTCTTCCTGAAAAGCTTCTTCCAAAAGAAGCTTGCAGTCTAGACATAGTCTAAGATTCTAGAGCTAAGTTTGAGATATGTGAAGTTAGGCAGGTGTGTATGCATTCTGAACTCTTATTTTAGGTAAACACATTTCAGGGAAGGTCATAGTTTTCCAGTTGAAAAGGAGTCTCTTACAAGTCTTATGTCTTAATAAATCTCCAGTCAGCCAATACTTTCTCCTCTCTGCATCCTACAATTTACAGACACTATGGTTTTCACTGCAAACAATGTAGAGAAACTGGACAAGAGACTACGGCGAGGCCGAGGTCTGTGTGTAGACGTGAGCTTGATACCGAACCAGTTTCATTCTGCTCGTCATAACAAGGAAACAGACAAAACACAGCTGTTGCTTCAATGTGGCTGTGAGTTTTATAGCTGGCCACTGTCTAGCAGTATCTGAGCATCCTCACTAAAATTTCTCAGAAATGGACCAAATGGCCATGAGTGGGAGCAAACCTCTCAAACCTGAACATACAAAAAGCAACCCTGTTCTGAACACTAAACCTGCAAGGATTATGAAAAAAAATTTGCAGAATCCAGCCCAGAAGTTGCAAATAATAAGAATTAAGTGAATCCTCTATTTGTCTCCATCATAACCTGAATCCAAGAATGGAAATTACTTTAATCCCATTTGCCTGCTTTAACTCCGACAAGCACTGGGCCGTTTACACCCAATGCAATCCTAGTATACTCAGCTAGGAAGATGGATGGTCTTGTGGCTAACACACTACACTGGGATTCAGAAGACCTGACTTAACTTCTTGGCTTTCTGTGTGACCTTGGGCAAGTCACTTAGGGGCTTGAATGCTCCAAAGAGGTTAGGAGTTAGGATGCTCAGCGTCATGCTGCCTAACTTTTAGGTGCTTAGAGAAATCACTGTGATTCTCAAACCCCTGAGGCAAGATGGGCCCCTTAGACTGTGAGTCAGAAAAGCCGTCACACTAGCCACTTGGAGAGGCCACATCTGGAGTATTGTGTCCAGTTCTGGGCCCCCCACTATAGAAAGGTTGTGGATGCATTGGAGAGGGTCCAGCGGAGGGCGACCAAAATGATTAGGGGGCTGGAGCATATGACCTATGAGGAGAGACTGAGGGATTTGGGCTTGTTCAGTCTGCAGAAGAGAAGAGTGACGGGGGATTTGATAGCAGCCTTCAACTTCCTGAGGGGAGGTTCCAAAGAGGATGGAGAAAGGCTGTTCACTGTAGTGACAAATGGCAGAACAAGGAGCAATGGTCTCAAGTTACAGTGGGGGAGGTCTAGGTTGGATATTAGGAAAAACTATTCCACTAAGAGGGTGGTGAAGCACTGGAATGGGTTACCTAGGGAAGTAGTGGAGTCTCCATCCCTAGAGGTGTTTAAGTCTCGGCTTGACAAAGCCCTGGCTGGGTTGATTTAGTTGGGATTGGTCCTGCCTTGGGCAGGGGGCCGGACTCGATGCCCTCCTGAGGTCTCTTTCAGCCCTATGATTCTATAATTCTATGAAAGTATGCACCAAGTCCCACTCTTCTTTTCTCTTGTATTTCAATGTGGGATGCAGGGAGGGGCCTAGCTCTGCTTGCAATTTCTGAGGCTGGGAACCCTCTTTAGAGCTTCATCCTTTAAGCTGTTTCAGCATGAAGCTACCAAAGGGGAAGGGGGAGGTAGCACTGGAGTGGAGTTAATGGGATTATTTGTGATTGAGTACTCAGGGGGGTCAGGAATGCGGCTTCAGCGTGTAGATATATATTTTTAAAAATTGGGTTATGGAGAAAGAGGGTCAATACTTCCTTTATGTGCATGAGCTCTGCCAAAAAAATGTCAGATGCAAAAAGAAAAACATCAGAAAAGCTTCTAGGAAGCAGGAAACCCTCCCGGCACTTTGCTGTCTAGAAACATTAGTGGCCCAAGCTGGAATGTCAAGACAATGTGCTCTGGTGTGGGAGCGCTGAGCGCTGACGGGCTTTTCAGGCTGCTGCTTCTCCACAGTGTCTGGACCTGATCCACAGCTGGTGACAAGCTGGAGTTCCATAGGCTTCAAGGTGCTAATTTACAGCGGAGGAGGCTCTATCCCAACACTCGCACTGTCTCTTACTCTCTGTCTGTATCCATGGGGCCATACTCTCAGTGGGGGCTTTTGAAATACAACTACAGTCTAAACACACAACGGTAATGTTAGTCAATCTGCAAAAACCATGAGGTGTCCTGTGGCACTGTAAAGATTTATGTGGGCATAAGCTTTTGTGAGTAAAAACCACTTTGTCAGATAGTTGGCATGCAAATCAATGAGGCAGGGATATATCTCTGTACTGGTGTATCAAAAGAAGGGCGTTACTTATCAAGTCTGGGACCAGTGTTAATGAGGCCAACTCAGTCAGGGTGGATGTGGCTTATTCCTAGCAGCTGATGGGGAGGTGTGAATATCAAGAGAGGGGAAATTGCCTTTGTAGTGAGATAATCATTCTAAGTCCTTGTTCAGTCCTATTTTGATCCTGTTAAATTTGCAAATGACTTGCAGCTCTGCTGTTTCTCTTTGTAGTCTGGTTCTGAAGTTGACAGAAGGAGGAGCAATGGTCTCAAGTTGCAGTGGGGGAGGTCTAGGTTGGATAGTAGAAAATACTATTTCCCTAGGAGGGTGGTGAATCACTGGAACGGGTTCCCTAGGGAGATGGTGGAATCTCCATCCCTAGAGGTTTTAAAGTCCCGGTTTGACAAAGCCCTGGATGGGGTGATTTAGTTGGGGTTGGTCCTGCTTTTCACAGGGGGTTGTACTTGATGACCTCCTGAGAACTCTTCCAGTCCTATGATTCTATGATGTCTACTTTTAAATCTGTTAGGGTATGTCTACACTGCCACCCTAGTTCGAACTAGGGTGGCTAATGTAGTCATTCGAACTTGCAAATGAAGCCCAGGATTAAAATATCCCGGGCTTTATTTGCATGTTCCCGGGCGCTGCCATTTTTAAATGCCCCGTAATTCGAACTCCCTGCCCGCGGCTACACGTGGCACGGGCAAGGTAGTTCGAACTAAAGCCCCTAATTCAGACTACCGTTACTCCTCATTGCAGGAGGAGTAACGGTAGTCCGAATTAGGGGCTGTAGTTCGAACTACCTAGCCCGTGCCGCGTGTAGCCACGGGTAGGGAGTTCGAACTACCGGGCACGTAAAAATGGCGGCGCCCGGGAACATGCAAATAAAGCCCGGGATATTTTAATCCTGGGCTTCATTTGCAAGTTCGAATGACTACATTAGCCACCCTAGTTCGAACTAGGGTGGCTAGTGTAGACATACCCTTACTGAGTATCCAGGGAGGTTAAAGTGTTCTCCTACACACCACAGAAACACTAACCCAGGAACCTACTCCTGCAACAAACCATCAGTTGAACACATAGGCTAAGTCTACACTATGAGTTTTTGCGGCAGAAAATATGCTAATGAGGGCCTCATTTGCATGAGTTGTGATCTCATTTGCATGTTTTCTGCCATTTATTTTTGCACAAGGGGTTTTTGCACAAAAAGGAGCAGCATAAGGATCTTGCGCAAAACGGGGTTTTTGCATAAAAAGGAAACATCTGCACTGCTTGTTTTTGCTCAAAAACCCCTTGCGCAAAAAGAAACGGCAGAACATATGCAAATAAGATCACAACTGATGCAAATGAGTCCCTCATTAGCATATTTTCTGCCACAAAAACTCACAGTGTAGACGTAGCCATACAGAAATGGAAATGACTGTCTGGGAAGTAGTACTGCAGAAAGGGGACCTCGGGTCATAGAGGACCATATGCTAACTATGAGTCAACAGTGTAACATTGCTGAAAAAAAAGCAAACCTCATTCTGGGATGGATTAGCAGGAATGTTGTAAACAAGATATGAGAAATAATTTTTTTGCTCTACTGCTCACTGATTAGGCCTCAGCTGGCGTGTTGTGCCTTAGTTCTGAGCTCCACAGTTCAAGAAAGGTGTGAAAAAATTGGAGACTGTCCAGGGAAGGGCATTAAAAGTGATTAAAAGTCTAGAAAACATGACCTATGAGGGAAAATTTTAAAAAAACTGGATTTGTTTAATTTGTAAAAGAAAAGACTGAGAGGGGACATAACAGTTTTCAAGGACATAAAGGGTTGTTACAAAGAGGAAGGAGAAAAATTATTTTTCTTAACCTCTGAGGACAGGTCAAGCAATGGTCTTAAATTGTAGCAAGGGAGGTATAGGTTGGATATTAGTAAAAACTTCCTGTCAGGGTAGTTAACCACTGGAATAAACTGGCAAGGGAGGCTTTGAAATCTCCATCATGGGAGATTTTTAAGATCAGGTTAGACAAACACAGAATCCTAGAATCATAGAATCCTAGGGTTGGAAGAGACCTCAGGAGGTCATAGAGTCCAATCCATTGCCCAAAGCAGGACCAACCTCAACTAAATCATTCCAGCCAGGGCTATGTCAAGCTGGGACTTGAAAACTTCTAGGGATGGAGATTCCACCACCTCCCGAGGTAACCCATTTCAGTGCTTCCCCACCCTCCTTGTGAAATAGTTTTTCCTAATATCCAACCTAGACCTCCCCCGCTGTAACTTGAGACCATTGCTGCTCATTCTGTCATCTGTCACCACTGAGAACAGCCTCTCTCCATCCTCTTTGGAACCTCCCTTCAGGAAGTTGAAGGCTGCTATCAAATCCCTCCTCACTCAACACCTGTCAGAGATGGTCAAGATACGACTTAGTCTAGCCATGAGCGCAGTGAACTGGACTAGATGACCTCTCGAGATCCCTTCCAGTCCTATGGTTCTATGAAAGTGAAAGGTGGCAATATAAAATCTGATAGAAGGGAATATTTTTGCATTCAACATGCAATTAGACGGCAGATCTCTCTATCACAGGATGTTGTTGGGGGGCCAAAAATTTAGGAAGAGTTTACTAATTTAGGAATATAAAACTTGATGTTTCAGGGTAATACCAATCTCTACTTCTTAGGGATTAGATTGGAATTTTACTGGAGAAAACAATCTCACATCTGCCAATTGAGGATTTCTTCCACCTTCCTCTGAAGCATCCAGTGCTCGTCTGCTGTATGAACCGCCTGCTAAAATGTGTTTGCTTTACAGAAGAGAGGCTATCGTCCGAATGCTGAAAGCCACATTCTGAGAAGGCTTTGCAAACAGAGGGGCAGATGTGCAATAGCAAAGCAAAGAGCTACACTTCTCAATCCGTTCAACAGTCCACAGTGCACAGCTAGAGCGGTCGTGGGGAAATGCATTACATGACCTAATGAATTAACTGATCTACATTTGGGTTACTTATGGCACTAATGAATAGTGAAAAACTCACTCCATGAAGAGTATGGTAGCATTAGCCGAATAAGATATGTGACTGTTAAAGGAATTGGATATTCCATTAACTCTCAGTGCTCATGCAGTGGTGTTGGAATAATGTTTGTAGTGGGGGTGTGGAAGGAAGAAACCATGTGTCTGAACTATTATTACTATTTCAAGCCAGGAGCCATCTATGTGCTCATGTGGTTGCAAACATCGTCCCTTTTATCACTATAAAAAAGTTTGAGCCCCATGGAGATCCAGGAATGTCTCCACCTTACATCACACTCAGATGCATGACTACCCAGAGGCTGCCACCTTCAAGGTGGCCTGTTTCTGGTTTTCTTCTTCTCTTTCATCTCTTTCTCTTTGGGGAGCCAGAAGAGATCTTCCAAAAAAAAAAATTTCTTTTGAAAGAGAGCAGCTACACAGCAAAAGCACATCGAAAAAGCCATCTGCTTTTTCAAAAGATAGCGTCCACACAGAATGGACACTCTCTCGCATTTAGGCTGTGGTTACTATGGACGGAATGTAGGGTTGCCAGATGGTTTAACCAAAAATACCGAACACCCCCCGCCCCCCAAAGTTGTTGAGCAAAAAAAAAACATTTTTTAAATAAATTTTTTTCCGGTGGCCATTTTGTTTTTTCTGCCAGCCACAAGACAAGCACCTGCAGAACCAGGTAAGCAGGGGGAGGGGCCTGGGCCCGGTTGCTGAGTGTATCATAGGGTTGCCAGGTGTCTGGTATTTTCGCCTCCTGGCAGGGAAAAAACCCCAGAAAATACCAGACAGTTTAGGTGTCTGGTATTTTCTGAATTTTTTTTACTGGAGAGGAGGCAAAAATACCGGACTGTCCGGGTCAATACCAGACACCTGGCAACCCTAATGGAATGGTCACCAGGGCACCAGTGCTTTTTCCTCGTCTTTCGAAAGAACTCCCTCTTCCCTGTCCACACATCTTTGTAGAAAGAGGTTTACCAGTGTCAGAAAAACCCCTTTGTTCTTTTGATTTATTTTGAAAGAACACGATTGCAGTGTGGACATAAGTGAAGTTTTTTCAGAAAAACGGACTTTTTCTGAAAAAACTCTACAGTGTAGACATACCCTGGCTGTCATGTCTGTTGATTGTAAGGATTCTGCAAGGGACCAGGGTTAAAACATGATTAAAACTTTCTGTGATTGTCTGAACTGTGTGAAATAGAAGCCCATGTTCCCCATAACACTAGCAATTAGATACTGCCCCTTACATTTCCTCTGGAGTTTCATTTGGATGGGGCATTTTGCACTTCCTGATCAAAGCAGAAGTGTAATCTGTGGAATCGCCGTCTTGTTTCACCCTAAATAAATTTGCCCCTGTTTGTAGTTTGGGTATCAGTTTACATTCAGCTTTCAGTCCTTTCGAGGGCAGTGTCTAGTGGAATTTACTTATTGTAAAGCTTTATTAGCAGGGCTTCTAAAAGCACATTAAGATACTCAGGTGAAGTGTACTGAACAAATCATACCTTGGACTTTTTAATTAATTTAGTTTCTGTAGCCCTATGCATATGGCAAAAAACTCAACTAAAACTTTGGGATTTGTAGGTGAATTGAACATAAACCAAGGAAAAGCTCTGCACTGCGGATTGATTAGCTTTTTGTATCACAGAGCACAATTTGGCTTGCTGTCGAAATGGAGGCAATACGGCAGAGGGGAAAATCAGCCACCAAGTGGGAGTGGAGAGGAGGAATGAAGTAATGTTTCAGAAAGATTTAGCTAGATTCTTATCTCATTTATACTGGTTTGTATCTAGATTAATTCTATTGATTTGACTGCAAACTGGCTTTGCTGGGAGACCAGAATTTTGCTCTGTAAGAGCTCAGTAACTATAAGCCTCACTATACTTTTAACTAAAACATTGCTTTACAAAGCAAAAAGCAGGGCACCGCTGGGCTGACCCAGGAACAGCCAGACACCAGGCCTCTGAGTCACAATCGGAGCCGACTGAAATGTTTTTGTCTACAGTTTTTATAAAAAAACCCAGCTTTTGGACAAATGGCAAAGCATCGTCTGGGTCCAGTGGAAACTTTCACATTTTCTTCCATGAAATGGCAATTTGAAAAATCTGTAAGAAAACCTTTTGTTGCCTTTGACGTTTATTTTCATGGGAAATAAGAAATCATTTCCTGGCTCTCTGCAGTTACAATGTGGTCCTCGATTCCCTTCTTGCCCCAGAAGAGGAGGCTGTGGGAAAAGCTGAAGTACTCAATGCTTTTTTTTTGCCTCTGTCCTCAAGACAAGGTCAGCTCCCAGACTGCTGCACGAGGCAGCACATTATTGAAAGGAGGTGGGCAGCATTCAGTGGAGAAAGAGAAGATTAAGAACTATTTAGAAAAGCTAGATGTACACAAATCCCTGGGGCTGGAGGGAGGTTGGCTGACTTGATGGCAATGCCATTGGCCATTATCTTTGAAAACTTGTAGCAATCGGGAGAGCTGCCCAATGACTGGAAAAAAGGCAAATGTGGTGCCCATCTTTAAAGAAGAGAAGAAGGACAATGCAGGGAACTAAAGACCGGTCAGCTTCACCTCAGTCCCCGGAAAAATCATGGAGGGGAGCCTCAAGGAATCCATTTTGATTGAAGTACTTAGAAGAGAAGACAGTGATCCCGAATAGTCAGCATGGATTCACAAAGGGCAAGTCGTGCCTGACCAATCTGATTAGCTTCTATGATGAGGTAACTGGCTCTGTGGATATGGGGAAGTCGGTGGATGTGATATACCTTGACTTTAGCAAGGCTTTTGATACAGTCTCCCACAATATTCTTGCCAGCAAGTTAAGGAAGCATGGATTGGATAAATTAACTGTAAGGTGGATAGAAAACTGGCTAGATTGTTGGGCCCAGTGCGCTGTGATCAATGGCTCGATGTCTGGTTTGCGATTGGTATAAAGTGGAGGGCCCCAAGGGTCAGTTCTGGGGCCAGTTTTGTACAACATCTTTATAAATGCCCTGGTGGAGGGGATGGATTGCACCCTCAGCAAGTTCATGGATGACACTGAGCTAGAGGGAAAGGTAGATGCGTTGAAGGGCAGGGATGGGGTCCAGAGTGACCTAGACAAATTGGAGGATTGGGCCAAATTGATGAGTCTGGGAGGCATAATATGTCTACAGTACTCATCTGGTTCGCATCACTGCAGGATGGGAGCGTCTCAATCTCTGAGGCTACGTCTAGACTGCATCCCTCTGTCGACAGAGAGATGCAGATCAAGCACATCGAAATTGCTAATGAAGCAGGGATTTAAATATCCTGCACTTCATTAGCATAAACATGGCTGCCGCTTTTTTTCGAAATGGAGTTTTTTTGAAAAAATCCGGCAGTCTAGACGCAGATCTGTCGAAAATAAACCCTTTTTTGAAAGATTCTGTATAACTCAAAAAATGAGGTTTACAGGATCTTTCAAAAAAGGGTTTATTTTCGACAGATCTGCCTCTAGACTGCCGTTTTTTTTTGAAAAAACTCTGTTTTGAAAAAAAGCGGTGGCCATGTTTATGCTAATGAAGTGCGGGATATTTAAATCCCTGCTTCATTAGCAATTTTGATGTGCCTAATCTACATCTCTCTGTTGACAGAGAGGTGTAGTCTAGACACACCCTAAGACAGGGGTTGGGAACCTTTTTTAGATTGGGGGCTACTGACCTATAGAAAAATCGGTCAGAGGCCACACACAAATGAGAAGGGGGGAAAAGCCACACCCTCGCTGATATGGCCCTTGACTGAGAAGCAGAAAGACATTCCCCATTTTCCCCTTGCACACCAGAGCCTACGGGGGGGGGGGGGGGACAGTTTAGTAGATTTTGGGTGCTCTAGCCCCAAGGTGCGGCAACAGGGGGCTGGAGCACCAGCGTGGGCTCCCCAATGCTGAGGAGACCATGAGCTGGATCCAAGCAAGCTGGGGGCTGCATCCAGCCCCTCAGACCTGAGGTTCCCCACCCCTGCTTCAAGATATCTAGCCTCACAAAGCTCCTGGGAGGCAAGGCAGTGCTATTATCCCCATTGCACAAATGGGAGACCAAGGCATGGAGAAACTAAGTGACTTGCCCAAGGTCACACAAGAAGTCTGTGGCAGAGACAGCAATGGCACACAGCGCTCTCAATGCCTAAGCTTGCACCCAAGCCTCTGAACCATCCTCCCCCTCAACTTTACAGCTGGGGCCTTCAATCCGGCGTAGAATAACTGATGTGCCTAAAGTTACTCAGCACAACTCAGTTGGGAAGCAAATCCACGTTGTCTGCATCCTAGTCCCAACTGCTAGCCACTTCCCCATCCTTGCCACTCTAAAACCCTAGTGTGTGGGTAATAGATGGGAACGTATTGCAAGACACCTACGTAGAGGAAGAGGGACCACAACATGTTCTTACACAACGGTACCTGAACTGATTTTATTGCCTAATCCATGGACTCCGTGAGTCTAAGCAGAAAAATGTGCTTCCAGCACAACAACTTTCCCACCACTTGCAAAAATAACTCCAAACCCTCCCATTTGGCAGGAAATCTAAATATTGCACAGCTAAGTCTGTATGTGAGTAGTTACGGTTAGAACGTTGTTCACTTGCTTCAGCAGTCAAGGTCAGGTTGGCAGGCCTGGTATGATGAATGAGATGTCCAAGTGCTTTAGCAGCATTTGTTCTTAAGCATCCGTAATCCCATGTTAGAAAGCCTTTCTTTCGCAATGCTCCCTGATTTCTGTGGGCTTTAGGCATCGCCCCCAAAAAGAGCCCCAATTTCTGACCGCGGAGTGACCTTCTGAGAGAGATCAAGGGGCTTGGAGCTACAGCTCTTCAGAACAAGGGCTGTATTTTTTGGTCTGTATTTGGACAGTGCCTAGTACGACGGAGCCCTGCTCTATGACTAGGGTTCTTAAGCACTATGGCAGTACAAATAGCATCAACAACAATAATCAGTATGAAGTGGCTGGTTCTGATTCCAGGCTAGAGGAACATTTCCTCTTCGGGGTGAAAGTATCACAGTGCAAATAGTCCAGCTGCTTCCCCAGTGGTGGTGGGGGGTGGTGGGGGTTGGGGAACCACCCGCTACTCTGGATCGGGCCCAACAACCCTGTGAATAGCATCCTCCTGTTGCCTCTTCTTTATTTTTCCACCAGTGCTGTTGTAGTTCCCTGGACTCAGAACCTTCTTTGCTCTCTTCTCAGGGTATGTCTAGACTACAGAGTTTTTTCGAAAAAAGTGGCCTTTTTTCAAAAAAAAAACCTTCTCCTGCGTCTAGACTGCTGCCGCATTCTTTCAAAATTAAATTGAAAGAACACGGCAGTTTTTTCGACCACGGCGAACCTCATTTTACGAGGAAAAATGCCTTTTTTCGAAAGTGCTCTTTTGAAAAAAGGCATTCTTGAATGCAAACAGGGCTTTTTCGAAAGAGAGCATCCAGACTGCCTGGGTGCTCTCTTTCGAAAAAGGCGGCTCGCTTTTTCGAAAGAAGTGGTTGCAGTCTAGACACTCTCTTTTGAAAGAAGCTTTTTCAAAAGAAGTGTGTAGTCTAGACATACCCTCAGGAGCCAGCCAGGATCTTCCTCGCACTTCCTGCCAGCAACTGCCCTGTCCAATGTGCTGCTTTCCTGCAGCCCACTAGGAACAGGATTCTCTCTCCTTGAGCTCCTGGCAGCAACTGACTCGTTCTAGCCCTGCAGCTCCTTTTATGGGAGCCCACTGGGCCCTGGTTGGCTGTTCCATGCAGCCTCCCTCCAATTGGCTGGTCCTGCACAGTCTCCCTAAGCTTCTTTCAATCTCTTCCTTCCCTGACCACCTCCTCATAGAGCAGCACCTCTTAAACCAATGGGACCATTTGTGGAGTAAGGCATGACTCAGTGTGAGAAATGAAATCTCAGTCTGGTATATACAGAAAAGTCTGCAACTGGAGATAACTTGAAAAAAAAATGTGATTCACATATCACAAAAAAACCCTCTTTTCCCAATAATTTATTTGTTTATCTGTCAATATTTCATAAACATTCAGTTTTGTTCCAAAAAATGACCAGCATGACTGTTCAAACATATCACATATCAAACAATGGGTCTATAAAAACAGCATATAGAAAATTCAATAACATTGAAACACCATATTCAGCACATGTGGTGCCCATTACAAGAGAGTGAAATATCTTAAATTTAGGCAGCTCATCTTGTGCAGTGCAGATGTAAAATGCTGCAACCGATGGAAGGAAACCAAGCATATTTCTGCGATCAAAAACTAGGTAAGCATTAAAAACAATATAATTCTGACTGTCATGACATATAGAATACAACCGACTGGCCAGCAACATTCGGCAAAGATATTTATAGTTTCACAAAACATAATGGTACTGTAATCATTCGCTGAAATCTCACATATCAGAGGGTAGACTTTGTCCTGTGGAAAATTGTAGAAATGCTGGTAGAATTTCTGAGCCATGTCTTGGTTCAGAGAACTCTTTTACAAAGGCCAAGTGTTACTGGATAAATATGGATCAATAAGTTCTTATTTTGCTATTCAACAGGTTCCTTTTGTTTGTCTGAAACACAGAGTCCTATGAATTCATATTGGTTGTTTCTAGGATAAGCACTTGGCTGTTCTGGAGTGTGCTGAAAAAGATTGCATGGCATCATCTTTAAAGAAGAAGATATTTTTCAACATGATTTGTGTTTGATATACAAAGAGATAAGAACCCACATTACCCTAGCCCCTTTCTGTGTGTCATAGCCTTAAAAGATACATTTCCTACTTCAGGAGTTGAGTGCAATACATAGCTCTTCTTTCTAAATTTTCATTTACTCCTAGCTCACATGTTCTCTTTTTTCCCCTTCTTTGCAACTATGAATAATATGCAATGACTCTGTATATAAGGCTCTGTGTATAATGACTCTGTACATGACATTTTAGTGCTTAATCTCTCTTTGGAAACCACAGTGATTCAGTTCCATTAATCAAATTGGGCAGAAGAATTTTATTTCAAATCGACTATATAGATTTTCTCCCAGTATCTAGGATTTTCATAATACTGTCTTGAATACTACCAGATCTGCCTGTGAATACCCTTCAAAGGAGTTGATTAGGTTTTTGAATTAGTTGGAGGTTATAAATACTGAAGATTCAGTTTACTTATGTGTCATGCTAGGAAACCACAGATATTTCCACCTTTCTCCCTTGAGTTCACTGAGTGTCTCTTTTTAATTTGGCTAGAAAGCGAACCTTGTAAACAACTGACTGTGGGTTTATGGGAGTCGTACTATGACTATTGGGCAGGGTGGGAAAACAAATGAGAAGCCAAATGCTAGTGAGATTAAAAGGATGTTATGTGAAATGATCATTTGAAATACGTGACTGATGTGGTAAACAAAGATAAATAGCCATTCTATTAAATAAAGCTGGATCATTACAAGTTTTTTTTACTAGCTGTTACACCATTGTATCTCTCTGTTGCTTGGCCCAGCCCTGTTGAGTTCTTACACAGCATCTTTGGAGGCTGGAATTTTTCAGAAATGATAGAAGTAACCAACAGGAGAAATTAATGCCATTGGCTGTCATGCATGGGGTTAATTTTTGACTTTATTTATTACTTATCCTCTTCCTCACTCCAACAATTTTAGGGAGCAAAGGATGACTTTATGATTAGGACAGGCAAGAGGCTACCAAGTCATATGGATTCTATGCCCATGTCTCTTAAAGTCTTCCTGGAGCAAGTCATTTAACTTGTCCATGGCTTAGTTTCTCTGCCTGTAAAATGGGAACACCATTTTCTGGCCCACCTGGAGATTATGTGAATTCACTCATTGGCAAGGTGCTCAGTTGCTGTGGTGGTATGAGCATCATAGATATGCCTACAATGAAAATAAATCCTGTCATAAATTGATGGAAGTTATGCTGTTGACTTTAATGGGTGACGGATAGGACCCACAGAGCATCCAATTAAAAAAACTCTTCCCTTCCACAAAATAGAAAAGTTTGTGGCTGG
Organism: Pelochelys cantorii; assembly: GCA_032595735.1. Classification (NCBI taxonomy): domain Eukaryota; kingdom Metazoa; phylum Chordata; order Testudines; family Trionychidae; genus Pelochelys; species Pelochelys cantorii. The sequence continues at coordinate 8,959,066 of CM064355.1, read as the reverse complement.
GACATTTTATTATCATTGTAAGAATAGAGGTGCCAAAAGAAATCCATTTACACAATGGATCATTTTCTACACAACCATGAATCAAACAGTTCTTCTGCAAGAAGCCTGCAGTGTAGACATACCCTAACAGTGTTCAGCTGGAGGTATTTAAATCTGGCCAAGCTTCTAATAACCATCAGGTCACATAGATGTGCAGGGAATCTAAGTTCAGCTTCTGAGCATAAGGCCTTGAGATTCAGGGTATGGTGGAGAGATATCCTCTCCTATCAGCAACTAATGACCTCTTGCCCTTCTGGGTCTAGGGTTTTATCCCAGAAGGCCCTCTTCTATTTTACACTTGGGATGTACTGCCCAGAGAGACTGGAGAATAAAATAGTCAGTGTTTATAAAAAAAACAACAAATGGTCTGGTAGCACTTTGTAGACTAACAAAACATGTAGATGGTATCGTGAGCTTTCGTGGGCACAGCCCACTTCTTCAGATGACCGGAGTTAACTCTATAAAGTCTATAAAGTGCTACCAGACCATTTGTTGTTTTTTTCTGTAACAGACTAACTCGGCTACCCTCTGAAGCTCCAGTGTTTATAAGGGAGGCAAGTCTCTGTTTCACAACAGGGCTGAAGAGTAACCTCCGGAGTACAATTTTTAATCATTCTGGCCTTTCACTCACATATCTAGCAGCACAGAGATGACCCTGGCTGAATGAACCACGCAGTCCAGAAGAAGCAAGGAGATGAATGATGGAAACAAACATTTGTTCATCGGCTGTTATTGGTCAGTAACTTGAGGTCACGTAGGCTTTGACTGTGAGTACAATGTCTAAAGATTTCATGCTCTAGCCAGTTATGTTCATATTAAGAAACTGTGATGGGCACTTTTCAAATGTTTTAGAGTTTAGGTTTGGTATCCAAAGTATTTGAACCCCATGAGATTGCAAAACTTGGCTGGGAACCTCCCAAGAACAGTCCTTTCTTATGAGATTTCCATCTCTTCTGCTTCTTGTCTTGGCTTGAAATGCCATGAGAATAATTTTTTTCATGGTGTATTTCAATTCTTGCTGGTTTCAAATCCTGGAATCCTGGACTTTATTTCAAAACCTTTGGCAAGGTTCAGTCCAGTTCTGAAAAGCAGTTTCAGGGGGAGATGGGCTTCTTGTTTTAATGACAGATGGGCTAGTGCCACAAACTTGGGGTCCAGGCTTATATGCCATTTGAAATGCAGAGGGGTTCAGATCGATGAGTTTCATTTGATCCCACCTCTATTTTAAAATACCTAAGACAGCCTTATAAAATATTCATATGGCAGAACTGAACAAACGGCTGCATTTAATTAGTCTAATCAACTAAACTTGTTGCCTCTCTCCCTCAGTGTAAAGAAAGCTATGAAATGTCACTTAACTGACTTGCAGTGTATAATGATGCTTTGATGAATTAGAAAAACTGCAACACTGCCTTCCCTACAATGTAATTTAGCTCTCATGCTGGACCGCTCAAGTATATTGTCAACCACTATTTGTAGGTGGCATCTTTATAGGTGGAAGAGATTAATTAATGCCAGCAAAATTAGCAATTATGCCACTCCTAAATAGGAGGCCTGAAGGGCTAAACAGTAATTTTTGGTTATATGGTTAGGGACTCTAGGTCCTGCTTTCCCAGAGATATCCTGACTGTGTTCCTTTGTGTACAGGATGATGTGTATTTGCACCACTAGCCTCTAGTGAAGAGCTTGTGAAGCTTGCTCAGTTGGGGGCAACAGGGTCCCTTCAAGGTTGAGCCTCCGAGGATAGGAGTCCTAACACTTACTAGGTTAACAGTATTTCTACCTATCCTCAGAGCTTGTCTTTACTCCACGGTGGATCAATGCTGCAACGATCGATCCACTGGCGGTCGATTTATCATGTCTGCTTAGGCATGATAAATTGACCTCTGAGCCCTCTCCTGTTGTCTCCATCAGAACAAGAAAATTGACAGGAGAGCAGCCCCTGCTGACCTTACCACATAGAAGACACCCTGGTAGGCATGCCGACTTCAGCTATGCTATTTGTGTAGCTGAAGTTGTATATGTCAGATCGACAGGGCAGGTTTAATGTAAACAAAACCTCAGATAATAATAACAGCCTGTCCATAATCTAGCCACATTCTTTCTCCACTGACAGGCAGGCAGCTCTGGGATGGTTAGATGGGTGTCCAAAACACTGGTACAGTGACTAGACTAAAGGATGACAGCACAGAGGCCTGAAGTTGAAAAGCAATGGTATTGGGTGTGGAAAATTAAAGGGAAAGAAGCATGATGTGGAACCCTTAAGTTCTCCTGGGTGCATGATTGTCTGTTCATTTACCTGGAGAAGTAGGATCTTTATCAAGATCAGCGATCCTGCTAATGATGATGGTGATTAATAGCTTGACCCTGCAGCCTTTAAGTAAAACTAATGGGGCTAATTAAGTGAAAAATGATTACCTTAATGAAAGCGTTCCAGATTAGCCCTTTTCTTGGTTTGCTTTATTTTTTTTAACTTTTACTTCCAGATATAGGCCCTGATCTGGAGGTGATATGTCTGATTGTATGTCACCCATATGTGCAGGTTTGGTATACATGATTGTTTTAGGAAATCTTTTTTTTTTAATTTTTTGGGGGAAGTTTCCCGTGAGCCTACAGGGATTTGGACCTCATGCCACTGCAAATTGCTCCTTCTCTGCATATGACACAGATCTGTACAGGACTAATGTTCCCACCCTACAGAGGGAGCAATTTCATAGCTAGGCATGTGCGTTGCCTCTTGCCTTAGCTGCTTGAGAAAATCTGCAAACTGTTTTAAGGAGAGGAGTGAAACAGAATCTACACCCCTCGGGGTCACCCCTCGTGGGTCGACTGCCATCCTGCAGATTTGCTGTGAACACTCTGAATTCTGTCAGTGCCTGAAAATTTGCACAAAACACTCATTTGAGGCAACTGCCATTGTGTGGAAAATGACAGGCCCAAAGTGTTCTTGATAGCAGAAAGAAAAAGCCACCGTCTCAAGATTGTTCATTCCTCTCTACTTCTGTGAAATCTTGGAAGCGCTCTGCCATTATCTGAACGGATACCAGCAATTTGATCTGCAAACAACCACATTCCTGCCCCTCCCCCCTTTCCTTTTACAGCTTTTGCTTTTGATCCATTGGAGAACAGGAGCAACCAAGGGTCTTGCTTCAGTGGGGCTGGGCACTTGCTATTGTGTTGATGGCTGTGATTTCTGTAACCCTACACACAAATTTTAATGCATTCAGAGTAAAGCAGAATAAAAATTAAGGGAACATTGTAGATGGACAATTTTGCCTCAGTTTGTGAACCATCTGCACATTTTCTTGAATTCATCATTCAAAATGATTTGATTTGGGCAAATAATTCATGGCTTCAAGATGACGTGAGAGCAGGTTAGTTGTGAGTACAGTTGGGACTCGATTTTCTGGTGGTGAGACACCAAAAGCCAGACTTGCAAAGGGATTGAGGTGCCTAAATATGCAGATTAGCCTCTACTAGATTTTACAAAGGCACCTGAGCTGATAAGGTACCTAAAGTCAATGGAGATAAGTATCTAATTCACATAGACATTTTTGTAACTCTCACTAAGTGCCAATCTGCATCTTTTGGTGTCTAAATACCTTTGTGAATCTGACCCCACGATGTGATGGTGGTTTGACTGGGAGTTTATTGAACAGAAAATGCTATTCCTATGTAGCTATTTTTACAGCTACTTTACTTTGAGCTCAATTCTGTTACATGGAGGGTACATCCACACAGCAGATTTATTTTGGAATAACGTTTGTTATTCCGAAATAACTTAATGTGCTGTCTACATAAGAAGCTTGTTATTCTGAAATAAATTCGAAATAATGGGCTTCTTACTCCGACTTCCTTTAAACCTCGTTGTACGAGGATTAAGGAAGTCAGTGGAACAGCAACTTATTTCAAAATAAGTGCTGTGTAGACCATGCCAAATTTCAAAATCAGCTATTTCGAAATAAGCCAGCTCAAATTGCATAGCTTATTTTGAGGTACGCGTTACTGTGTAGATGTACCCTACGGCTGCTTAATACCACTCTGGCCATGTAAAGGAACTTCGGTGGGGACATTAATTACATTTACATTCACTCAAGGTTGCTTTACGTTGCCAGAACTAAGAGAAGCGACCCTTTAAATTCTTATTTTTTGCAAAATCTCTGAGACATTTTGTAAGGACCTGGTGGTGAGGTGTGGGTTCTCAGAAGCCATCAAGTGTCTCAGGGACACATTCATGAAAGATAGGGGGTGGGGAATCAGACATTGTCAAAATCAAGGAGTTATAAGTGAACGAGAGGTGGAAGAATAATGGTTCCTTGGGTGCCTTTTTCCAGCTTCTGCCCTACAAAATTCCAAATGTCTTACTGAAGTGCTGGACACCTGTAATTCCCATTCAAATCAACAGGCACCCAGTGCCTCACAGTAACCGGCCCTGCCATAATGTGCAAAAAAAAAAATTACATTTCATGCCAAGGAAGCTGCATTATTACTTGGCGGGCTCAGTGAGTAATTAAGTTATGAGCTGCTTATTTCAACTATTGTGCAAATAATTCCTCCCATCTCTTCTTTCCTCTCTTGAATTGCTTATTAGTTTGAATAGCTAAGGTAATATATGACAGACTCCCAAATGCTTTTTTCAACACTTTTGCAAGGGAGGACCCATTCTGAAAGGGGTGTATCCTTAACTCATTTCTGCACAGGACTCCCATGGATTTGAACAGGAGCAAAGGGCTGGAAGCCATGAGCTGCTCAGAACCGTGTGAGAGGATCAGCAGAGAAGGTACAAATGCCCCACAGCCTCACAGCTGCAACTCTTGTGATACATTCAAGGAAGATTTTGTGACTGTAGCAAGAAGCTGGAACAGGAAGTGTTGAGCTTTTAAACAGCTCCCCCTGCACCTTCCAGAGGGCACATCTACACTATCTGCCGGATCAACGGGCAGCAATTGATTCAGCAGCAGTTGATTTATCGTGTCTAATATAGGTGTGATAAATCAACTGCTGAGTGCTCTCCCATTGACTTTAGTACGCCACCAGAATGAGAAGTGTAGGCGGAGTCAATGGGAGAGTGTTAAGTACTACCATGGTAAGTAGATCTAAGGACATCGACTTTATCTACATTATTCACACAACTGAAGTTACATAACTTAGATCGATGGCCTGCAGTCGTGTCGACTAGGCCAGTGAATGAGAAATACGACTGAATAAAAATGCCTTCTAGAAACCCCATCATACAGACACCTCGCCACCTGGTTATGAGTTTTGTTATAAATGCACTAAGGCTCAGAAACTTTTTGAGTGAGTCTGGGATGACCAATGATTTCACATGTTTAAAAAAGAAAAGAAAATGGAGGCAAGTTTCTGAAGTGAGGTGGAATTCACCCCCTTTCATCATGTTTTTTTCTTGAGATGGAATTTGCTAGACTCCAAAACAGAAAGCGGAAAGAGGGGAGGGGAAGCTAAGCAGGCACCAAGTCAAGGGAATAGCCTTACCAAGCCCTGAAAACTGAACCTACTGAACCAGATGCCCAGCTGGTGTAGCGCAACATAAGTCCACTGCTCTGAAGTCATGGAACATCTCTAGCTGTGGCTCTCACCCAGTGTGTTGCATCAGCAGGAGTCTAGGGTGCTCACTGACTCTCTTAGGGCAAGGACTTTGAGCAGCAGAGGTGATCTGAGTTAGCACTTCCTGAATGTACCGATGCAGAAATCACCCCAGTAGATTTATAGTTCTCTCTTGCAAGCTGCATTAGGTGTTCTTGTCCCACTTCCCTTCCATCCCCATAGAACATCAAAATTGGAACCACCGGAGCAGTGAAAAGAAGATACAGTGAAAATCATGGCCTTTAAACACCAGAGAAATGACGTTACAATCATTTCAAAAGGCTGGATTCTTAGAGGGGCTTCGATGCCTATTAAATAAATAGAACGATTCCCACTGACTCCAGTGGAATTTGGGTCAAGTCTAGAACTCGGAGGGACTTCAGTTCTAAAAAGCGTTGGCCCTCGCTGTTTTACGACGTGCCATGCCTTTGATTCAGGTCACCCCCCCTTACTACAGTCTCCATCCCTACTTCCCATTAGGAAGAGCAGCCTCCCATTAGCAGAACGATCCCAGCAGCGCAGAGTTGAAAAGTTGCATGTAAAGATGCCTTCCTCTTCCCCCCGAGCCCCTTTAGAGATCTTGATCCCTTAGACATCCTCCCCATTTTCACTGAGGGAGATAGTGTGTATTTTAATGGTTGGCACGTTACGGTTGTCCCGAGCAATGCTCCCTGATGTGCCAGCACAACAGCATGTCCTCAGGAAACCTTTGCTCTTCACCTTGGCTCTGGTGCAGCTGGACTTGTCTTTAGAGATGGCACTTTTTGTCGCCATGCTTTGCACGGTGGAGAAAATCTTCCACTCGCAGACCCCTTCAGACTTGGAAATCCTATAGAAGGTTTCCCCCGACCCTACTGGGATACGGACAACATCCTTGGTGCTGTCCATACTGTGGCTGGCGGAATGGTTGAGGTTGAAGCTAAGGGAGTGCTTGCTGGCGGCCTGCTTTTTGGAGAGACACTGCGCTCGCAGGACATTTTGAAATGCTTTCTTAAACTCTTGACTCAAGCACGGATAGATGATGGGGTTGATGCAGCTGTTCAAGTACCCAAGCCAAAACGTTATTTTAAAAACTGTTTCTGAGGGCTTGATTGCAGGAAAGAAAACACCTGGAAAGGAAAACACAGGGGATGTTAAAGACGAAATGGGTGAGAAATTGCAGGTAGACACCGTGTCAGAGGGATAACAATGAAAACTACACAGCAAGTTCATGATGTTTGGAGGTTATGGCAACAGACTCCTCCTTCTGGGGGAAGAGAGGATTTCAGAAAGCCCGGTGCTCTACAATTACTTAGACCAGTGAGGGGCAACAGAAGCTAGTAAGTGCGCCGCAGGAGTGGCCTCCTTCATCTCAGTGGGCTACAAGATGGTTGTAGCCAAGACAGTCCCATGGGACAGGGCAGTTTTGCTAGCTGCACTTGTATACTTAGAGGTTGAATCATGGCAGCATTTTGACTGGATGCAGAGGGAGCGCACGGCTCTCACAGTCAGTGTTGTGTGCAATCACAACATACCTCACTTCATGTGCTCTTGCTTTACATGCGTATTACTCTAGTAATACCAGTCGGAATCCCTCCCCCCACATGGACGAAAACCAGTGGAATCTGGCAACTCTGTGCATGGGCAACACTAAACAAAATGTCTCATGGGCCACACATAGCACCCCGATAGGCTGCCCATCACTAAGGTAGACGGTATGTGACAATTGTTACGGGGGGGCAGGTTTAACCTAGCTGCTCCCTTACAAATGCAGCAGCCATTTCATATTTTCGGTTCCACAGAGTCCACAGCTGGGCAAAAGTGGTGCCATGAAGTGACAAAGGGAAATTACTTCCTCCCAGGAGCTAAAGCCTCAGACTGCTCAGATAAGCAAGGGGATAACTTAATGGGATTTGAAATAACCAGGGAAGCACAGTTACGGGACTGACCCCTTCCAGACAGGAATTTGCAAAGGGGATCCTAAAGGACTTGAATGCTTCACTCACTAGCCCAGCCTCTGCATTGTTCTGCTTCACGAGCCTAATCACAATTCACAAAAGCCAATGGAAAGGCTCTCGTTCACGGTAGTGAGCATGGATTGAGCAGTTGCTGTATAGATCAGAGTCATTTCCAAACGTCCTTACTGTCCTGCAGTCAGAGCGATCAGCAGCAGTTAACTGGAGTTGCTAGAGCTGTAAGAATGTTTCTCACTGAGCAAATTAAAAAGGGATGGGAAAGGTGGCTCTAAGCCAAAACACTCTGCTGTTTTGTCAGCTGGAGACAGCTACAGGGACCACTGATGGTAAGTAGAAACAGCAGAACAGGTATCATTTGTCAAAGGGATCGCCTGGCTAGTCTTCCCTTACTTAATAGCAGTGAGGACATGTATAGAGGTGTGTACAAGACACAGGCTGACCTAAAATTTCCCTCCTTAGTTAACACTCTGATACAAACAAAATTGTTCAATGAATGCATTGTTCTTTAAGACCACCTCCTCCTGTAAAAGAAAGTAGCAGGCCGTTTGGGGTACCCTCTGTCCCCGCAGATTTACAAAAGTCACAGCACAGGCCGGTAATTTGTTTTTGACTAGTCATACAGGGCAGTGTATAGAGCCACAGAAATTGCATTGCCGGATCGGACCACTCATCCATCCAGGCCCGCATCGTGTCTCTGATTTTTGGAAGAAGGAATAAGAAACCCTGCAGCGGAATATCCCCAAAGGGAACATTTCTTCCTAACGCCCATTGGCACACGTTGTCCATCTGTGGCACTGTAAGCAGGGCAGGGAGTGTCTTTATTTAGGTGCTATAGAGGGCTAACCATGTATCATGTGCTAAATCATTATCATTATCTCGTTAGTACCACAAGCAGCAGAAGAAATGTTGTGTTTCTTGCAGAGCAGCAGAAGCTTCCTAACAGTATGGGGGAGGGGCACTGGCATCTGAAACAGGGCCCTATGCCCCAAAGCACCCCTTCCCCATGAGGCCCAGCCCTTGTGACACCCCTTACCCTGAGCCCCCACCTCCATGCTGCCGCTGCCACTGCCCCTGCCCCCCCCAAAGCCGCACTCCCACACCACCTCTTCAGTTGTCCATACAGCTGGGCTGTGTCTAGACTGGCCAGTTTTTCCGGAAAATCAGCCGCTTTTCCAGAAAAACTTGCCAGCTGTCTACAGTGGCCGCTTGAATTTCCGCAAGAACACTGACGATCTCATGTAAGATTGTCAGTGTTCTTGCGGAAATACTATGCTACTCCCGTTCGGGCAAAAGCCCTCTTGCACAAATGCTTTTGCGCAAGAGGGCCAGTGTAGACAACATGGTATTGTTTTGCGCAAAAAAGCCCCGATGGCTAAAATGGCGATTGGGGCTTTCTTGTGCAAAAGCGCGTCTAGATTGGCCAGGGACACTTTTCTGCAAAAAGTGCTTTTGCGGAAAAGCGTCTGTGCCAATCTAGACGCTCTTTTCCGCAACTGCTTTTAACGGAAAACTTTTCCGTTAAAAGCATTTGCGGAAAATCATGCCAGTCTAGATGCAGCCCTGCTGAATAGAAGAAGAACACAATAGTCTCTGGCCTATTGTATCCCTTCTGGGATGCAGGAGAGTAGCCAAGTGGCCTTCTCAGGGCCAGCTCACTACAGACAGATCCTTAGCCAGTGTGAATTGTTATTGCTCTATTGAACTCCATGACAGTTTACAGCCCTTTTGGTTTTGTGCAGAGCATTATTCGAGGCAGGTTTAGATGTAGGAAAAGTGTTGAACATATCTCACATTTGTCATCCATTGTAATGAACAGGGAGACTTACCCCTGCCTTCTTCCAGGCAGGAACCAGAACTGCTCACCCATGTGTCATAAACCCTATATTGCAAACACTTTCCTTTTGCTTAAGTGCTGGGAGCTATGCATTCTCTCACAGCTGTTGCTATGGGGATCTGAATGGTCATGGAGGGAGGACAGTTGTTTAATTTCTAGGGGTGCATCTACACTGCACCTGTAGGTCGACATAAGGTAACGCAATTTGAGCTACGCAAATTGTGTATCTTATTTTGATCTAATTTCGAAATAGCTTATTCCAAAATTTGGCGCTTGTCTACATAGCTCCAGATTTTGAAATAAAGCGCTATTCCAACAAGTCCCTTAACGTTACAGGGATGCCGGAATAGCGTGCCCGTTATTTCAAAATTTATTTTGAAATAATGGGCATGTTTAAAGACACGGAATAGCTATTTTGGGAGACTTCCGGTATCCCGAAATAGCGCCGCTGTCTAGACGTAGCCTAAATGACCACGAAGTTATGCTATTTTCACTTCATTTCACTACAGCCCTCCAAACTTGGATACGCCAGTCTTTGGCAGAAGCCAGTTTTCTTGTAAAAGGATACAATGAACAACTATTCCAACCACATTGAACAGAAAATTCTTACTTCAGCTTTTCCATTTTTTCGAAGATTTTATCCCATGAGCAGAATAATTCACCTGAATTCCTAACAGAGTTATTCAAATGGCCAGTAATTGAATTCTGGCTGACATCGCCTCAGCCCCTCTGCAAAAGTCACACTTTTAAAAAAGTATTTGGTCAGCTGTAGCGCTGGGTACATTTTTTTCAATGTTTTTGTTAAAATTAAAAAATGAAAATTAAATCTGAAATTTGTTTTAAAAATCAGTGAAAAAGTGTATGAATTTAGTGATATTTTTGAACTGCTTTTTGAACCAGCTCAACATAGAATCATAGAAATGTAGGACTGGAAAGGGCCTCAAGAAGTCATCAGGTATAACCCCTGCCTTGAGGCTGGAAGAAGATAAACCTAGACCATCCCTGACAGGTATTTGTCCAACTATAGGTTGAATCTCTGTGGTCCAGGACTCTCCGGTCCGGCAGGAGTATGGATATTGTGGGATTAGAGAGCTCCAGTGACAGAGGTTGCTGGCAGCCTGGAGTGGAGCTGGCTGGCAGAGCCAGCAGAGCCAGCGGGGCACCAGAGCCGGCAGCTGGTGGGGCAGGGGAGCTGGAGCTCATGGGGCAGTGGAACCTGCAGCTAGTGGGGCCCCCAGGGATTCCAGTGGGGTAACGGGGCTGCCATGAGGCCAGCAGGGCCGGGAGCTCCGGTGGGGCTGTTGCAGCTTGTGGGGCCAGAGGCTGGGGAGAGTGGGGAGAGGAGCCTAGCGGGAGGCTGTGGCCCCTCCCCCCCGACATCCCTGGTCCGGCAAACTCCCTTGTTCAGGACCGATCAAATCTGAGGGTGCTGGACCAGGGTAGGGATGGCACCGGCTGGGGCTCTTGTACATTTCAAAGGAGAATGCGGAACTCCACATGCAGCCCGGGGCCAGAGGGAAGTTCCGCTGACTCTGGGCTGTACGGGGACCAGCTTTGAAATGTACAAGAGTCCCCAGTGGGGGCTCTTGTGCATTTCAAAGCGGAAGTGCCAGCATGGAGCCTGGGGGCAGCTGGGAGTCCCCTGCTGACCCTGGGCTCCATGCTGTGCTGTTGCTTTGAAATGCCGTGCAGAGTCTGGGATCAGCTGGGAGTCCCCTGCTAACCCCGGGCTCCATGCTGCACTGCCACTTTGAAATGCTGCGCAGAGCCTGGGATCAGCTGGGAGTCCCCTGCTAACCCTGGGCTCCATGCTGCACTACCACTTTGAAATGCTGTGCAGAGCCCGGGATCAGCTGGGAGTCCCCCGCTGACCCCGGGCTCCATGCTGCGCTGCCGCTTTGAAACGCTGCACAGAGCCTGGGATCAGCTGGGAGTCCCCTGCTAACCCTGGGCTCCATGCTGTGCTGCTGCTTTGAAATGCTGCGCAGAGCCTGGGATCAGCTGGGAGTCCCCCGCTGACCCCAGGCTCCCGCTGACGCCGTGGCGTTTCAAAGGGGCAGTGATGCACAGCTGAGCTGGGGATCAGCTGTGCGGTGCTGCCAGTTTGAAGTACCCTGTCTTCCCCATCCCCTTTCCTGATAGAGGCAGCAAGGGGGAGGGGGAATTGACTAGTTGACTGACTATCCAATAAGCATTTGCTTATGAGATAGTAGACTAGTTGACTAGTCCTTAACATCCTTAGACCAGGGAGGTCCACTCTGTAGTTCTTTAAAACCTAGAATGCCGGGGGGTTCCAAAACCTCCTTTGGAAGCCTATTCTATAGCTTAACTATCCTTAGAGTTAGAAAAAAAATTCTACTATCAACCCTAAATCTCCTTTGCTACAGATTAAGCCCATTACTTCTTGTTCTCCCTTCAGTGGACACAGAGAATAATTGATCATACTCCTCTTTATACCAGCCTTTAACATATTTGAATACTATCAGATCTCTTCTCAGTCTACTTTAAAGACTCAAGATGCCCCCTTTTTAATCTTTCCCCACAGATCAGGTTTTCTAAAACCTTTTTTTTTCTCTCCTCTGGACTCTCTCAAATTTGTCCACATCTTTCCGAAATGTGGTGCCTAGCACTAGACACAATTCTCTGGCAGACGCCTCGCAAGTGCGAAGCAGAGCACGACAACATTCGTGTTAGTACACCGTCCTTTTTTGAATTGTGTCACATTGTTGACTCAGATGCAATTTGGGATCCTTTATAGCCCCAGATCCTTTTCAGTGGTACTACCCTCTAGCCAGTGTTTCCCTATTTTCTAGCTGTGCATTTGGCTTTCCTTCCTAAGGGTCAGTACTTTGTTTTTGTCTTTATAGAATTTCATTTTGTTGATTTCAGACCAATCCTCTAATTGGCCAAAGTCATTTTGAATTCTAACCCTATTCTCCAAAATGCTTGCCACCCTTTCCAGCTTGGTATCATTCGCAAATTTTATCAATATACTCTCCACTCCATAACCCAAGTCATTAATGAATGAATCAATGAATGTGTCTATAAGTATTTGTGTTTTCTAGCCAGGGATGTCACACATTCTAATGTAGTTTGTAGTCACCCTTAATAGTAACTCCGCTCGGCTCTTGTAGAGTGAAATTCGTGAGACCCAGCATGATGCCTGTATACCCGGCATGTCCCACGTAAACAAAGTGACTAAAAGCATTGTTGGAATTTGTGACATCCTGCTGGTCCAAGGATATAAGTGGCATATAGGCCTCAGACCGACCTGGTACATGACAGCAAATTTCAGCCATAAACTTTAACGAAAGTTTATCATTATTCAGATCATACTTGTAATATAAAAAGAGGCATGTGCTTAAGAGACTTGCTGAATTATGGTGCATAACAACCCAAATATAGAAACACTGCTCGGATACGAAACCTGCAGGCTTCCCCGTAAGCTATGTGCTTGCACAACTGCGCAGGAGGAATTGAAATGTAGCCCAGCTGATTAACATAGCTAGGATGTTTGTTTCTATGGGTGGTGCACATTCACACATGCCTCGGTGCACACCACATTTATTCCACACACAGATAGAAAAATTTGCACACGGATGGAAAAGATTAGAGGGAACATTGCCCGTGACACTGAAGCTTATGGAGAATTGTTTACAAAGCTGCTGCTAGAGCTCCCTGAATAGCCCTAGAAATTGGCGTGCAATAAGATCCTGCATTTCCCTAGCTCAGATGCTCAAGTTTCTAAGAAATGAAAACAATGTTGTCTGGTTGTGAATGAAACAGCAAACTGGATTCCATGCTGTCAAAATATTGCCTGTTCTGGGGGCCCATGGTCAATAATAAAACTTCTAGGATGACTTTTTGCTGCAGATCTGCCATTACATTAAAACCTTAACATGTTTTTGAGGGAAAGGTCATTCATTATTATGCTTTCAAACTACTTGCCTCTAATAATGTGAGCCTGTCGTTCCAAAATCTGTGATTACTTTGGACAACGCGTAGCTTGGATATAAACACCATCCCAGTTTCCCAGAAAACGCAACGTGCTTGTTTGGGTCATTATAGCCAAGAGTTTGATCAATAGCTCTTTTAACATTGACATAGCTCCCCCTGCTAGCCCCTGTGAAATCATAAACATGCCTAACTGGTAGGGATACTGTAGTCGTTATTTACACAACACATAAAGTTTGCCCATTCATCATTTTTATTCTACAAAACCATACATATAGCAATATTGTTAGAGATATGGACCAAAGGCAAAAGATCTCAAATTCTAATTGAACTTTGCTGGAGTTCAGATAACCCCCTGATTTGTATGTGCCCAATCCCCCCACCCCCTAAATCTAAACCTGCCATGCTGAAGAAGTTTGGGTGTGGCTTCTATCTTCATTGCACTCATGTGTCTCTGCTCTTTAACCATGTCAGAACGCAGTTCCTGAACTTTGCTGCATTTCTTTCTGGTCTTATGGGAGCTTAAGACAAAGAGACCTGAAAATGTAGGGGATTTCTGGGTAGAGCCCTGCAAATCCTCAGATACCTTCTTTATATCCACATCCATCAACGTGGATGCAGATAGCAGGGTCTGATTTTTACAGATGCGGATACAAATTTTGTATCCAGAACCCTGCACATGTGTGGCTCTCCAGTTGATATCTGCAGGCATCTGCAGCTGCAGATGTGGATGCAGATCTCAGACAGATCATTTCTGCAGCTGTGGACGTGCATACCAATTTTGTATCCAGGCAGCTCTATTTATGGATTCGTCTGCAGCGTCTGAACTCAGCTGCTTTTGAATCCCTGGTTCAAACTGAAACTTAAGTACTTCAGAAAAGTCATGTAAGCTGCATGGAGCGAAGAGCGTTTTTCTGGATGAATGTGTGTCGGAGAAGGTATCAGGCAGTTGCCTGAACCAGATGCACTGACAATGCAGAATGATTGATGACTCATTCTGCTTCTGCTGAAGGCAGTCCCTGTTGTCAAAGGCAAAGCAACACAAGCCCGCAATTTCTGAACTGAAATGATTGTCGCAGGAAGCATGTCGAGGGCAAGTGAGGAACAGGAGATGTAGCTAGAGTATAGATTACTCTAGTTCTCTTCAGTTGGTGCAAGGTCCCTTAGGGACTGCAGGCAATTGGTGCAAATTACAGCAGCCCTGAGGCTGCTTTAAGATGTCTCAGGGGTATAAGTGGGGCAGCATGCCAGAGAGTTGTAACTGAGTCCTTGACATTTAGGCTAGGCACAGCAGAGGCCCTGGCTCTTCATTTTCAAAAAGGTAAACATCTGGCTGTGGATTACCTTTGCTACTAGCACATTATGGGTTTCAGTCTTTGTGGGTGCATCTAGATTGCAGGGTTTTTTCAGAATAATGGCCGTTGTTCTGAAAAAACTTCACTTATGTCCACACTGCAATTGCATTCTTCCAAAAGAAAATCGAAAGAATGCAGGTTTTTTCCCGACATTAGTAAACCTCATTCTACGAGGAAGAACGCCTTTTCCGAAAGAGCCTTTTCCAGAAAAAGGTGTGCGTGGATGTGGAAGAGGGAGTTTTTTCCGAAAGAAAAGGCCTCCAGGAAAAAGCACAGGTGCCCTGGTGGCCACTCCACCCATAGTAATCACAGCTTAAATGTGAGATAGTGTTCATTCAGTGTGGACGCTATCTTTCAAAAAAGCAGATTACTTTTTCGGTGTGCTTTGGCAGTGTGGACACTTTCTTTCAGAAGAAGCTTTTTCGGAAGATCTCTTCCAGAAAAGCTTCTTCTGAAAGAAGCCTGCAGTCTGTGTGAAGTAATGGGCTTAATCTTCTATTCAAGGTAATATTGATTTTAATTCCTTACCAAGGGAATCATCCAAACTATTGTGTAAAAGAAATCAGAATGCATGATTTTGCTCTGTGACTACTCCAGAAATGTCTTAACAAAATGCAATTTCCTTGTAATGCCAAAATGCCCTACAGCTGCTCATTATCTCACTGAAAGATTCTTTTCAGTTAGTAATTTCAAAGGAACACACGCACACGCACACGCACACGCACACGCACACGCACACACACAAACCCATTCCACTGAATTAATCTAACATCCGTTTGTCTGTTACTTTCCCATTTTATTTCAATGCAAAAGGTAAATGAAATCCAAATCTTAGGAAGTGCTCTGTTATGTCAAATGTAGTAGTAGGTGAAAATATACCTTGTCGGCTGTGACTTTGGGCTCATTTTAAATGGAATGCTAACACTCTGCCATAATCTGTTAAAAATAGACGATAGCCAACGTCAAAGTCAGGTGCCTACTTTTCTGGATGGGCGGAGACTTTGTATGCTAATTTACTAATGTAACCTTTTTGGCTGATCAGTGGAGCTACTTCTTATCTTGGAATAGGAGGTTGTACATGAAAAGGACATAGAGTAACTTTAACAGTAAACAAATGTTGCCATTTGTAAAAACTATCCTCAACTTTCAGCTATCAACTTTATTTACCCTTTCATTCCCATGGTAGATATAATTTGCATATTTTAAACACTACCGTGCTCTCATATACATCGACTGGCCAGCCAGCCATGGAGCTTTGCTGATTTACAGCAGCAGAAGATCAGGTATGTTTGTTTCAGTGGTGTTGCATAGATACTGAGAGATTGGATCCCGGCAAAGCATTGTAAGAAAAAAATATATATCAAAGATGTGTTGGTTGAAAGAGACTGAGAATTGGATCTGTAGTCAGAATCCACTTCACAATAGCCTGGCACCTTGTGCGAGACATTTACATCAGTGCAAAATTACTGTAAAATTCTTCCAAATCAAAATAGTAGCATTTTGCATCTTCTTTGCACCTGTGTAAATAAATGGTTTGCACAAGGGTAGAGCAATGGTAATCTGGGCTCAGAATACCTACATTGAGTGGTCTGGGCAAGACATTGGAAGCACTGTCTCTCATCTGTATAATAGATAGCATACAAGACGGTTGGTGTAATGAGTCAGTGGTTGCATGGTGCATTGTAACTGTAAAATGCCAGTGCCCATTCACAGTGCAAATTTGAGTCCAGAACTTTACTCACTGTGTAGCTGGATCCAAAGACTTAGACTGTCCCATTACCAAAGTCTAGGCTGATGTTCAGTTCTGATCCGTGTCTAGTTGCTAGAAATGTGCCCCAACTTCTACAGAGAGAAGCCCTATGTTCCCTAGAGATATCATCTGAACAGAGTGATGGGAGAATGCTGTTTTCATATATCTTCTATAGACAAAAAGACTTTTCATTCGTCTTTCATCTGTGAGTCTCAAAGCACTTTACAGACCTGACTGAATGACGCCTCACACAGGGCCGTCCTTAGGAGTTATGGGGCCCTACACAGTGTTATTACGCTGGTGCCTGATGGCAGCCGGGGGGGAGGGAAGGGGAAACAATGATTTTTTAGAGATGTGATTTTATAATCTTCCGCAATATACTAATGAAATGGTTTCAACACAAATGTTACACTAAGGTCCTGTCGACTAACACAGTAAATTCGGGTTTCAGTGGTAGCTGCGTTAGGCTATTGCAGTAAAAAACAAGAAGTTTGGTGGCATCTTAAAGACTAACAATTGTATTATGGCGTAAGCTTTCATGAATTGTCAGAAACGGGCAGTATATACCTGGGCAGTGTTCTCTCTAAGCTGCATGGTAGCGCGGCCTAGCAGCTGCTTAATAAGCCCCACCAGGGGCTCAGGGTTTCTGTGCATGGAGCTGCCTCTCTGGGGAAGCGGCATTTCTCCCTCAATTACAGCAGCAGCTCCCAGCTGAGGACAAAACAGCGAGTCTTTCCCAGCTGGTAGAGGGAACCTTGTACCTGGGGTTGGCAAATTCTGTTAATTGGCTTCATGATCACTTGAATGGCTCAGTGTTCAGCTAATAGGTCTGGCAGGCATTTTCACTTTTACATTAACTAGATCCTCTCCGGGGGAAGGAAAGCCACAGAACAGGGATAAGAAGAGACAGGTATAGGTGGGCATTAAGACCCAGTGATGCCCCAAATTTTCAGGTGCATATTATGTGTATAGGTGACCACAGCTCTGACCTCATATGACCCCTATGAGATAAACATTACTTTCCCTGTATTGCTAGGGAATTTAAAGTACACAGAGTTAGTTGAATTTTCCTGGTTACTCACAAAATCTGGACTCAAACCTAGATCTACATGTTTCCCATCCTATGCCTCAATCACAAAACCACCCGCCATGCAACATTTTCCTGACAAAGCTTATATTCTACAGTGTAATTTTACCAATTCACATGTCTGTATTACACCCTCCTGCGATGTGAAGCAAGGAGAAATATGCCAACGGTGATATATGATATCCTTTGCCACTTTAGTGTGCTCAAACCAGCGAAGGGTAATGCAGTGCGAAAACAGTATAATTTTGATTCTGCACCAGTGAAGGCTTGACATGACTAATGTAATCTCCTGCCACGATTGTACTGTACTGTCTGCCCTTGAAAAAGTGGATCAAAATCACAGTGCTTGGAAAAATGTAAACAGGAACCCCCACTATCATGAATGTGACGACTTATATAAACTCATTACCAATAGTTATAAAGACATAATCTGTTGTCCAAAAATAGCACCATATATACGAGAAATGAACACACAGAGTGTTCAAAGACTATAATAATTTTGGCTCTTGTTCATCATATTACAGGGTAAGAAACATGAGTGCAAGTACATAGGAATTTGGTTGAAGAGCATAATTTACAAAACACTATGTATCACAGTGTAACACCGTACCTGTCCTGTATCACCTTAGGACACGTCCACACAGCAGGGCTAAAGCCAAAATAAGTTACACAACTTGAGCTATGTCAATTGAGTAGCTGAAGTAGAAATATCTTATTTTGGCTTTTGGCGCAGTCTACACAGCAGGAAGTCCGAGGTAGAGCACTCTTCCTCCAATTTCCCTTACTCCTCATAAAATGAGGGTTATAGGAGTCAGAGTAAGAAGTCCTCCAGCTCGCCATTATTTCAACATTATGTTGAAATAACATCTTGTAGTGTAGCTGGGGACTGTGTTATTTCAGAATAATGTCAGTTGTTCTGAAACAACACTGCTATGTAGAGGCACCCTTAGGGTACGTCTACACTGCATCTCTAGTTCGAACTAGGGATGCAAATGGAGACGACCGAAGTAGTTAATGAAGCGGGGATTTAAATATCCCGCGCTTCATTAACATGATCTCGCCGGCGCGCTAGTTCGAATCACAGCTGATTCGAACCAGGAAGTGCGCGCCGGGACGCGTTAGTTCGGACTAAAGCCCTTAGTCCGAACTAACATTACTCCTCATTTTTTGAGAAGTAACGTTAGTTCGGACTAAGGACTTTAGTCCGAACTAACGCGTCCCAGCGCGCACTTCCTGGTTCGAATCAGCTGTGATTCGAACTAGCGCGCCGGCGAGATCATGTTAGTGAAGCGCGGGATATTTAAATCCCCACTTCATTAACTACTTCGGTCGTCTCCATTTGCATCCCTAGTTCGAACTAGGGATGCAGTGTAGACGTACCCTTAGAGATTTACAAATATATATATATTGTCATGAGCTTTTGTGGGCAAAACCCACTTCCTCAGATGAGCAGAGTAGAGAGAAAGTGTGTGTGTGGGGACCCTCACAATATATAGCAGAAAAAGAAGGGAGGGAGGGAAAAGTACCTGTCAGTTGTAGTGCTGGTGTTAATGAGGCTAATTCAGTGGACCGGAAATGTCCCATACTTAGCTTTTGATGTCAACTAGGTGTTGAATGTAACTAAAGCAGGTTTTATAATGGCCCATCCAGTTCAGGTCTTTGTTCAAGCCACAAGAGATAGTGTCAAATTTGCATATGAAGGCTAATTCCACACTCTATCTCCGTAGTTGGCTTTTCAAATTCCTTTGTAGAAGAATGGCTACTTTTAAATCCATTAATGAGAGCCCACATAGGTTAAAATGTTTCCCTACAAGTTTGTGTGTGTTACCTGCTTTCTTTACATTCAACACCCAGTTAACATCAAAAGCTAAATATGGGACACTTTCACTCTCTGAAGTTAGCTTCATTAGCACCAGCATTACAATTGATGGGTACTTTCCCCCTCCCTTCTTTTTCTGTTATATATTATGAGGGTCCCCTCCCCTTTCTCTGCTCATCTGAGGAAATGGGTTTTGCTCACAAAAGCTCATATATATTTATTAGTTTCTAAGGCGCTACAGGGCTACTCCTTATTTTTAAAGTTACAGACTAACACAGCTATCCTCTGAGACAGAGTATCAGTATGATATACATCCTTTAAAATACCCCAGAGAAATATTATGCTTCGTCAGAAAATAGTCTTGTCTTCAAATCAAAACTTTCTCTGGGAAGTGTCATTTTGGTAAAACGTTCCTTAAAAAAGTAAATCGTTTTAATAATGTACAAGTGCTCCATTTAGACATTTTTACTACAGAATGTTTCAAGTTTTTAACTTAGAAATGACTTTTCATTTTGAAATACAATTTTATATGGTAAAAACATTAAACATTTAATAAAAGGTCACCATTGGATTGAAATGATTTTAATCAAAACAAGATGGTTTAACTGACCTAAAATATTAAGTTTCCCAAATTCACCACCTTTTCCTGATTTGGAACAAAAATATATTTGGAAATGTGGAATTGCCCACAAAACAAGAAATTCCAGTGCTTGGTCTGAGATAGAAAACCAAGGGCTTCATTCTTTCTGGTCATTGTAGAGCCATAGTACGTTTTGCAGCATATAAATGGGTCAGTCCTGGTATGCTACACAAATACCTAATCAGGGCAATTACTACCTATTACACTCTCCCAGCAGTTTCAACTGGCTGGGGCAGTTGTCATAAACATCTTCTGTACCATAACATTTCTCCACATCCCTATACTCCTTTCCCATCTAGGCGAATGGGTAGGGCGGGGTGACCCCCAGGTTGAGAACCCACTTGATAGGGCATTTTTCTTTCAGTGCCTTACTTAATATTTTATAGGCTCTGTGTGCATTTAAACAGTCGATATGTTTAAGTGCAAAGGTGGATGCATTCAGGGATGAATGGACATTATTGTTAACTGGCGGTGGTACGAATGGTGTTCAGGTATTTCATTCAGAGCATTTGAAGGCATAACAAGAGCCAAGGCCTGGAAGTAGGCCTGCCAACATGGGGGAACATAGGGGGCAGTTGCCCTGGAGCCTGGCACTTCAAAAGGGCCCGGGGCTCCTGGCCGTTAGTGCTACCACAGGAGCAGCAGCGGCCGGAGCTCTGGGCCCTTTCAATCTCCACCGGAGTGCCATGCAGCGCATTCTGGGTGGCTCTGAGAACTGGGGTAGCCCGGCACATTGTGCTTCAGGCGGTGATGAGAGCTGGCTGCCCCAGCCCTGCCACTTCCGCCAGAGGCCACTTCCCATCCTCCCCAACAAATCTGTCAGCTCTTCTGGTTGGAAGTGAAAGCAAGGCAAATTCAGTTTAGAAATGAAACATTTTTTTAACAACGAGGATGAGAAACCATTGAGCAAACCATCACTTGATGTCTTCTGATGAAGACAGAGTGCCTTTCCGGCTTTGCCAGACACACATTAGTGGGCTGAATCCTGGGGTTATCTTCTTCTCTTCATCCCAGGGTATCTTTGCACACACAAGGAGTAATACAGTGTCATTCCTGCCAATGGCTTGCTCACCCATTAATCCCAACCTAGCCTGTTCCTGTCCACAATGCCGCACCATGTAGATGAGGGTCAGTGTGAAATTCTCTGGCCTGCATCATACATCTCTGGCCTGCATCATACATTCTCTGGCCATACATCATACATCAAGTCTCCCTGTCTGCCTGTAAATGCTATGAGTCTATGAAACACCTTTGAAATAAATGAATTAGTAAAAATCAAACTTTGCTTAAGGATCATTCACAGACAGGAAGAAAGTGTTAAATAAATTATTCACTTTGACATGTTCACCCAGTTTGCTCTTCACCATATGGTTAATTACTTATTTCCCCAGACTGCGGCTGCAACAGTTTGGATATGTGAGCGCACGTGATTCCTACCAGGTCGAAAGGATGGGAGGAGAAGTGAGCAGAGAATTAAGAAAGGAGACCTGCTACTACAACACTCAGGCTTCTGCAGAACTCTGGGCATAGAACAAGGTACAATATGAGCAAACGTCTTGTCATTGTGCTGCAGATTTGTTGGCTCATCTTTCCTAGAGGAGAGGTGGGAGCTCGATGTTTGTTTCCACTTACCCCAGGATCGATGTTATGGAGATCGATCTCCCAAGGTTTGATTTAGCAGGCCTAGCAAGGACCTGCTAAATCAACTGCTGATGGCATCCCCGTCAGTGCTGGTACTCCACCAGGTTGTGAGGAGTACGGGAAGACAAAGGGAGAGTTTCTCCCATCAACCTCCCACTGTGGGGATGCTGCAGAAATTTGACCTAAGGTATGTCGACTCCAGTTATGTTATTCACATAGCTGGAGTTGCGTATCTTAGGTCGACTTTCTCCCCTAGTATAGACCTGGTCTCAGAATCCACATTCATTCAGTCCTTGGTCATGCTGTTGTGTCTGCCAGTTAATAAGAATTTTGATTTGAACATTTCACCCGCTATCAGCCTGGACTGAGAACACTAATTTATATGATACTAGAAGACTTACCCAGCATTGCCTGGATCCTTCAGGGCAGGGAGCTGGTGGTGTGGGGGGTGTCAGTCAGAGCAGAGCATTGGAGATGTGTGTGTGTGGCGGGGGGTGGGGAATGCAGAAGGCTGATGGCAGAGGGTGTGAGACTGAGGGTTGGGGGGTGAGGAGGGGCTCAGAGAGGAGGGTCCAATCCAGCATAGGCCTTTTCTTTCCCCCCAGATGCCCCTCTGGCTGCCAGGAGTTTTCTCTCTCCCTCCATTTTCATCCTGCCTCTTGCCATTTAGGAGGAGTTATTGAACAAATGGACTTGCAGACGGACTCACAGAGAGACAGACACACACAGAAATCTCTAACATATAGAGAGAGATAAGCTCGCAAAAAAGCTATCGATATCTACCATTTTTCAAGTGGCTGCTGACATGGGTTGGATCACAACCAAGCCGTGAAAGGCTTTCGAGCTCATGACTAATCCAATTCAATCTAATCCTCATGGACTCTTATGTTTTATTAGCTAGTACTTCTTTTGCAGAAGTAAAAGGTTAAATCTTGGTCAACATCATCATTAATTTCCTTCCTTCTTGAGGAGCTATTTACATCTTTGCACAGGGGATGAAAAAATGTTACCAAAGCAGCCGTCTCTATTTGCACTCGTCATCGTGTTTTACACCCACTCACTTTTCAAGGGTGTAAATGACTATATACAAAGCCCTAATGAACCAGGCTATAGGCTTTGCCATAGGGCATAACATACCGATATACTTACATTCCCTCCGAGTCCTGCTGAAAACCAGGAAGGAAAGAAAGATTAACTCAACTTTTAATTCCTATGCATTGTAAATTGCTTAAATGCTCCTTGATTTATTTTTGGCATTCCAATGATACATTTTATTAAGAAAGTCATCAGCATGATTCAGTCGCCTCTTATTCAGAAATAAAAATTGTTATTGGGCTCGCTCTTTAATTTGCTTTCCTGATTAAACATTTCCCATCACTTACTTCCTCCTTCTTTCACCCCTAATGTGTGAGCATTTTGGGTTTTCCCCCTAAAGTAAGCTTTTCTTTTTATGTTTGCCAACTTTATTTCCTGGAGCCTACAGCTGTATGCTTTCCACATCCCGTTCCGAGTAAATGCCAAGTCAGGCGCAAAGACTCTCTCTGATTTCTCTGCAATTCAATTACTTAGAAGTTATGGAGTTGCTTGATTAGAGTGTATTAAAAAATCAGGACTGATGTCAAGTATGGATGTGTTAATGGAAAGCACATGGAATATAGAGTCCCCCTCTGTGTATATGTTTCCGGCCTTCCATATTATTTAACGTAATAGTACCTTCCTTGTCAGTATAGGAAGCAACAGGAGGTTAGTAACCCTTAAGTCTTTGTGTCCTCGGGACCTCTGTAGGAATGATGTATTGGTGAATGTTCGGAAACTATGTAGAGATCCATGACTCATGGATATTAGACAACTTCATTTTCAAGGTTATGTTCACCCGGTCATTTCTTCTATATGTGTGTTCCAGGTTCAGTGGTGGAGTAAGAGCCCAAGCCCTGCCCCCTCTGTCTGAAGCCACACCCTCTCCCTGGAAACCACATCCCTTCAGCCCTCCCCCCCCCCCGCCGTGCCCCTCCCAATTCCAACCTGATCCTTCCTGGCCACCGGGAGGGCTGGGGCTGTAGCACTCTGGTCCCAAACTGCCGCAGTGGCTGGGGAGCTGGGCTGCCGCACTGCGGCCCCAGACCTCCCCGGCAGCGGGGGCGCTGGGCTGCCGTGTCACAGCCCCAGATCTCCTGGGCAGTCGGACAGAGTAGGCAGTTTTGGGAAGGCAATTCCTTCCCTTGCCTGCATTTCCTGCCACCCATGATAGAAAAAAGTGAGGCTTATTATTACGTGTTATTTAATCAGGGGGCTACCTCTGGGGGAGTGTGAGGACATCAGTGGAAATACAAATTAAAACACGGCCCAGTAATAAAACCTGATCTCAGCTTTGTGTAAACAAAAATCCCCACTAACCACTACTTAGGCCTTTATAAACACTACTGCCATCCCAGATAAACACAGGGTAAAATGCCGTCCTCACACCAAGTGATGCTTTTAAAGTGCGTACAGAGGCCATGCCAAAATCTCCTGTCCCACCGTGCCATCTTACCATGAGATGAAGCATCAGTTCCAACCCCGCCAGTCTAAATGCACGAAAACAGAAGGCAGAGTGGTCATCTATGGCTTTCATACCCAAAGTGAGGCAATTTGCAAGGTGGAGGTCACCAAACGGAATTAAACCCATTTGTGGCCCTTGCTCCCAAGTTTGGAGCTTGCACTGGATTTTAGTCCATGTGATCCATGTCCACCTGCACTGACTTACTCTTAGGTCACATGGAAAATGTGCCGTGGAAATCTACGATATATCTGAGAGAGTTTGGCTGTTTGTGTGTGTGTGTCACTGTGTGTGTCCATCTGTCTGTCTTTTCAAGAACTCCTCCTTAAGGGTAAGAGCTAGGATCACCAAATTCGGCATGCAGCTTCCTCTTATCAAAAAAAGCTCAGGGTTTGGTTGTGCCGGGACAATGGGCTGTGCCTGGAATGGGATTGCTTCTCAGGAAACCATACAGAAAAGAGACAGAATCACTAGGCAAGCGAAAGGCGCTGGCTGGGGGTTCCCTTCCCCACTGCCCAGGACTGTCCCAGACCCAAGCCTCCCACCCTCCGGCACCCTTTAGGGAGGGTGTGTGTGGGGGGTGAGGAGGGAATGAAGTACCTTCCTTCTGATTTGTACATTGCTGGCTGTTCCCTTTCATCAGAGAGCAAGGGGAAAGTGCACAGTTTGCTGCATTCCTCACTCTGGCTCGGGAGTGCAGGGGGCAGACGAATCTGGACCTGCCCCAGCTGGGAGACATGCCCCCCCTCCTTGGCTGTACCCACTGGAGCTGCAGTGGCCATGGACAGGCACGTCTCACCTGGCCCCAAGCTGCTGCAGTGATAGAGGGCCGAGGTTGTCCTCTCTCCCCAGAGCAGCCTGCATACAAACCCGCATCCCCAGCCCCACCCCAGAGCAATGATTTCCATGAAGCAGGGACATTTTCATTTTCTTTTCCAAAAAAAAAAAAAAAGACCCAAACCCAAATTAATTGAGTTAAGGACCTGAGTAATGCCAGCTACATTTTCTATCTAGTACATACACTCGCAGATGTACCCGGCATTCTTTTTTGGAGGGGGATTCAGTAGGCAGGGACAGTGTGAAATGTGCAGGAGTTGGGAGGCGTGTGGGGGGGGCTCAAGGCAGGGTGGGAATATGGAGGGTGAAGGAGTCTGCGTAGGGGTTGGGAGGTATGGGGCGGGGCTGAAGGCAGGGCGTGGAGAGGCAGGATTCAGAGCAGGGGGTGGCGGATGTAGGAATTAGGGCAGGGGGCTGGAGGTGTGTGTGTGGGGGGGGGTGCAAGATTGAAGGTTTGGGGTGAAGGGGGCTGAGGGCAGGGAGTTGGTGTGGGAGGGGCTGGAGTGAGGGATTAGGGATGAGTGGCGACTCAGGGCAGAGGATGTGGAGGGGGCAGGAGTTAAGATTTGGGAGTGGGAGTGGCTCAGGGAGGGGGTTGGCAGGTGTGGCGGGGCTCAGAACAGGGGCAGAGTGGCCCAGACCCCCCAAGGGGAGCCACTAGCAGGGCCAGGCAGTGGGTGGGGGTTCAGGGTAGGGTGCTGGAAGGTGAGGAAGGGCTCAGAGCAGGGGGCTGGGAGGTTAGGGAGCTTACCAAGGCCACGCGTGGTGGCAAGGGTGGCATTGCACTGGCGGCGGCTCTTCGTGGGGGGGGCTAAGGCCGGGCTGCCCAGCCCCGGCTACCGGCTCCTCCAGGGGGGGCCAGGAGCTGTGCTGCCTGGCCCCAGTGGCAGCTCTTCCTGGTGGGGCCGGAGCCTGGCTGGCTGTTTCTTGAGGGGGGGCTGCAGCGGTGGGGATTGTGCTTCCCAGCCCCTGGGATGAGCCACCAACTGGGCACTGCAGCCACAGCCCCCCCCGGAAGGAGCCGCCGGTAGAGCAGTGACACCCTTGCTGCCACATGTGGCCTGATAAGCGGCCGACCTCCCAGCCCTCTGCCCTGACTCTTGCTCCCTCGTGGTAAAATGGGATGACAGGATTGCCTCCCCCCTGGAGCGAGGGGTGAGGGCGAGGGGAGGGTTTTGGCCTGAGACTTGAGGGTAGGGGGGCCACTAACCTGGGGCTGGTGGCCTGCAGCACGGAGAGCCCCAGCCTCAGCTGGTCATTCTCCCAGTGGTAAGACCACCCCCTTGTAGAATAACTCCCCCGCGCTTGCTGCTCCCCAGGGTCATCAAGGAGCACAACTAGCCCTCCCTTTCTGCGTGATAGGAAACAATCCCATTCCAGGCACTTTCCATTTCCCTGGCACCGCCAAACCCCAGCTTGGCTTTCAGCTAGGAGGAGAGGAAGCGGCCTACTGAATTTGGTGGTCCTAGCTCTTACTGAGCTCTTGAACCAACGGACTCACAGACGGATGGACAGGCAGACAGTCGCACATTTCTCGAATATATCCTTAGATGATCTGACTTCTCCCGATGGATCACCACTGCGCTCTGTGCTTTTCCTACCCCCAAGCACGTCTCACCCAGCCCTCTTCTTAGGGAAAGAATTTTTAGTGGGAACAAATATAGGACCAAAAAGTAGGAAATGTGCCAGATTTCCGTAACACTAAACGAATGTCCATCATACAGAAGGGTCATTTATTTCTGAATACTGGTGGCCGTGGCAGCATGGAGATACCCCAGTGCAGGTGAATCAGGAATCTGGACTGTGTTGCATGAGTGGTTCAATCTTACCCCCCTCAACGCTTTTGTGCTTCTTCAATCCGTCTGGAATTGGAAATGCCGAAATCACAAGAGAAAAGCACCCGAGTTTGAATTCAAGGCTCTCTAGAGCATGCAGTCGGCTTCATTGGCTCCCCCCGCTGCTTTTGCTCTGTAGCCCAAGGGAAGGTGATGGATGGGTTGGTTTGATTGAGTGTGCGGGGGAGGCGGGGCTGGGGGTTGGAACTGAGACATCTTTATTACAGTCTGCAGGTGTCCCTGAGTTCGGGTGTGCGGTTTGGCTTTTGTAAAGTGTATTTCATGTGATGGTTGTGTCCAGTTATGATAAGGAGCAATCCATACAATAAACAGTGCTGGCGGAAGAAACAAACACCAGCTCTCACATCTGCAAGCCAGGAACGGCCTGGTTTGCAGCCTGGCTCTGCAGACTCAGAAGGGTCAGATAAAGTGGTTCCCAAACATTGTACCTTGCACCCCCATTGCCCCATTTACCCCCCCCCCCACAGACTGGGGCGGGCTGCTGCTGCAGGATGGGGGATGTGGACAAGGGTAAAGGGGGAAAAACTGGGCTCAAGGCAGGTGTGGGGTTGGGGCTGGAAGCAGATTCTCAGCCTGGGGTTGAAGCCAGCAGTCCAGGTCCTGGGCGTGGGACTGGCATCTGGGACTCAGGGCAAGGGCCCAGGTGTGGAGTTCTGGGCACAGAGCTGGCAGCCAGAGCCAGCTGCTGAGGACAGAGCCAGAAGTGGAGGTGGGTGGCACTGCCCCACTCCATGGGGGTTATCCCAGACCCCAACCCCACTCCCAAACCTTCTTCCAGGGGTCGTGCCTCCCAGTTTGGGCGCCTCTGAGCTAACTCCTTGGAGCCAAATTCTGCTCTCAGTGACACCAGTGTATCTGAAGTCCCCACAAAGCAGCTCCATTATTGATGAAACACCTAGAAAACAGCAGACAAGCAAGCAGGCGGGTTGCTGTGAAATCACTTGGGATATCAATACTGCAACCCTGGTGATTTTAGCATGATGTTTACAGGTTTTCCTAAAGACCCAACTCTTGGAGTCATGTGAGAATCCTGGCTGTCATTAAAAAAGTAACCCTCATGGCTGCAGAAAAAAAAAATAAAATAAAAGCTTGAAAACATGAACCCTAACAGCTCAAAACCCAGATGGCAAATAAAAAAAAGCTCCAATATTTATTATTTTAAAAAAATGCATTATTTCTGAGGCTAACCCGAGTTTTGAGCCTGTGGGGTTGGCACCACTGGGAGACAGACCTCAGTGCAAATGAATAAAATCCCTTAAACTTTTGAAGTGAACCGAAACTTTTGTAGCTCAAAGCACTCTGACATCTTTCTGAGCCGAAAATGACATTCCGCCCGGTTCATGTACTCTAGGGGCAGAAAAGTGGTGACTTGAAATCATTCCTGTGCAAGGCAAGAACGTTTTAATGGAGGAGGAAGAATCTCCCATTTGACAGGTAAATCATCCAGGAAAGCCAGGCAGACAGAGCTTAAGTCACTCACTGCCACATGAAAGGCAAATGTTTTAAAAATCTCTTCTCTCGTTTTTAGATCAAATTCACTGGAATATGATTCTGTGGGACACAAAGATTCAGGGCTTGGCTCCACAGGGAAAATCCCAGATGCTTTGAAGTCAAAGGGAATTTTTTCTGACATTGGCACCATTTCGGGCTGGATTGTCCTTATTCTGTGCGGTGGGAGTAAGGTTACCCTTTCTTTTCTATATAGTCCAGCTTAGGCCAGGTCTACATTAGACCCAGAAGGTCGGTTTAAGGTCCACAACTCCAGTTATGTAAAATATGTATCTGGAGTCGGCTTACCTTAAGCCAAACTTGGTGCTGTTTTCACAGTAGGAAGTGGATGACAGCAAACGCTCCTGTCGGCTTCCTTACTCCTCGCAAATCAAGCCGTATTGGCACCGACAGGAGCCGCCCTCAGTGTTTGATTTAGTGGGTCTTAACTAGACCCACTAAATCAACTGCCAGAAGACTTCTTCAGTGCTGGGGGAGCACATAGGCTACTTGCAGAGCAGGGAATAACTGGAAAGCCAGAAGGGGCAGAGAGGGCCATGGAATGGGGGCACTTCTGGCTCCACCAGGTTGCTCTTTGGTCAGAGCAGATGGCAGGATGTACAAGAAGGAGGGGGCCGTTGCATGAAATGGGGCACAGTAGTGTACTCCCTTCTGGTGCAAGCAGGGAACAGAGGAGAAAGCGCAATGCTGCGTCCCACATTGTTCTCTGGTTACTTTGGGGCTGGAGCAGCGACTAACAAAACAAGCAGGAGGGGAGGGACGAGTGACTCCAGCCCATAACACTCTGAGTATCCCAATTAGCTCCCTGATGACCACTTTATACCAGTGTTATCCTACTGCAAAGGAAAAGGATGCAACTAAGAGGCATGTGCACATAAATGACTAACCACCCAGTCCCATTACTCAACCCTTGTGACTCCTTTATTCCACTCCCTCCTATTTATGCTCATTCGTTGAGTCACAGCTGAGGCTCGACTGTCAGCGCCGGGCTCACATCGTGTCTTTATTTACTCAGTCAAATTCTGAGCACAGCCCTGGCACGGCCCCGTTAAATAATAATTGCAATTATTAACAATCGTATCAACCACAAAGCCACATACCTGAAGCCTTTGCATAATTCCACCAGAATTTAATTTAACCAGGAATCTCATTTTCTGACTCAGTTAGGAACCAGTATTAATTATACGACAGTAACATGGAGATAGGACCGTTGTGTAAATACCAACACACTGGGTGACAGTTCTTACCCTAAAGAGACTCCAAGCTAACTAGCCATAACAGCTACATAAGACACTACCCAACATCAACAAGGGCAATAGAAGCTGGCATTAAAGTGATAGTGCTTATAAAACAGCAGACTTTCATGAGGGGATATGGCATATTTCAGAAGAAGAAAAGGCCTCAGCGGTATTTGAAATAATAGGGATAAAATATACACCAAGCACTCTGTCGTCACTGATGCTAGTCGTTTTACGACTCCCTGCAAGTGTTGGCAGTTATGGTGTTATACTTTGGGTTTGGATTCTCATTATACAACATGCAAGTTCTCCTAACAATCATTATCAATTTCAAAATAGGGACACAGCCTTTTCTAGCACAGAGCCTAAGGGAATTGCAAGCAGGGTGTGAATCTTTCTCGTAATGGGAAAGCAGGTAAAATGTGCTTTGGCTTGCCTCACTCAGAATTGGAGTCAATATATTGACTGAGCTGGAGCGCTGTTCAAGTGAACTTGGGTGACTCCAGCTCAAACAAAATACAGCCATTTCAGCCGAGTTTCACTCCAAGTGAACTCTAGGGATATGAAATGAAAATAAAAAATTCCAGCCATTATGTTTTCTTCACAACTGCAATTTTTTTGGCCCATGCTATCAGTTAAAGTCGCAGAGATTATGATGGCTTTTAATGCTGATCCATGCCATGTAGTTAAGATACTAGTCTGAGATATGGAAAATGAGGGTTCAGTTCCCTGCCTTGACAAAGACTTCTTGTGTGACCTTAGTCGAGTCACTTAGGACCAGATTATTAAAGGTAATACTAATTCCAATTCAAAACATTGGGAGTTAGGTGCCCACATTCCTATGAATGTCCACCTCTTTCTCTTTCAGTGCCCTGGTTCCCCGTCTGTGATAGCACAGATAATAGCATTGCTCTACCTCACAGCTCTTGTGAGAACAAATACAGTGAACATTGTGTGGTGCGCAGCTACTGTGGTGGTGGTGAGGTGACATGTACAACAGACAGACAGCTCTGCACCAGAAGTGAAACTATCTGGAGTCCAGAAATTCTTGCATTTCGTCATGAGCTCAAAAAATGTGTTTTATCAAAAACCACCACCAATGCCAGCAGATTTTATCATCTCAGACGATACCAAGTTCCAAATGCCAGCATGCAAAAATTTGCAAGTTGGAAACTTTGTACGTATTTGAAGTGAAAAAAAAAATCCCTTGAAATAGCACTTTGTGGCAAAGCAAAAGGGTCAGAGATTGAAATTACATGGAACGAAACAATAACTCAGAAAATGTTTTTAGACCACTCTGCTACCCAGGCAGATGGATCAGAACCCTCATGCAAGAATTTCAGAGGTTACAGAAGGATATTTCAGATGTTCGGCTGGGTTACCTAGAGAGCTGGTGAAATCTCCATCCCCAGAGGTTTTTAAGTCCCGGCTGGGATGATTTAATTAAGGTTGCTCCTGCTTTGGGCAGGGGAGCTGGACTCGATGATCTCCTGAGGTCTCTTCCAGCCCTAGGATTCTATGATTCTATGATATAGACCTCATAGTTATATAAGTGCATATATTAAATTATTATTACGAACAATAACACCTATCTCCTATATAGTGCTTTTCATTCATAGACTTCAAAGCACTTTACCAAGGAGGTCAGCATCATTATGCCCATTTTACAGATGGAAAAACTGATGGGATGTGACCTACCCAAGGTCAGTGGAAAAGCCAGAAACAGAATACAAGTCTTTTGAATCCCAATCCAACACTACACAGCCCCAATTAAAATAAATGACTGTTTCTGTTCTTTATTCCCTTCTTCATTGCCATTGATTTTCTTGCTGTGATTTCATGAGGAGAATGAGAGCTTTGCTAATTAGATACATTCTTAAATCTCCCCAGGACTTCACAGCCCCTGACGTGAAAAAATATGAAAAAACTGAGTGTTCTGTTTATTATTTTCCTTCCTCGTTACTACTGTCCATGGGAATGTGGGAAGGTAGTATTCCTCGGGGACTGGGAATCTGGCCTGTTGTAGTCAGGGGTGCCATTTATGAGCGGTTAGGAGGGGCAATCGTGAATTTCATATCTGAGATCTGCTTAAAACCCATGCTCTGACTCTAGAGGAAGTTCTTAAATGCAACAGAGTTTGCATTTGGGGCAGGGAGTTGGTTATAAAAAGAGGGAGGCAGGTGATTAAGAATAACAAAAGGCTGGACATTCAGGTAATTGAAGGATCCTTAGATCATCATGAAAACATTGCCAGGTACTCCATTTAAAAGACCGGGGCAAAAAAGAGTAGGAATGAGTGTTGTGCTGCTGGGATTTGCAATTGGACCACTGCTGTTAAACTAACAAATGTTCTTTAAAAAGGAGTGAACAGGGACTAATCCAAAGCTGACTGCAAAGAGTTACAAAGGGATCTCACAAAACTGGGTGACTGAGCAACACAGGGGCAGATGGAATTCAGTGTTGATAAATGCAAAATAATGCACATGGAAAATATAATCCCCAGTATAC
Organism: Pelochelys cantorii; assembly: GCA_032595735.1. Classification (NCBI taxonomy): domain Eukaryota; kingdom Metazoa; phylum Chordata; order Testudines; family Trionychidae; genus Pelochelys; species Pelochelys cantorii. The sequence continues at coordinate 8,926,904 of CM064355.1, read as the reverse complement.
ATACAAGAATGATGGGATCTAAAATAGCTGTTACCACTCAAGAAAGAGATCCTGGAATCATTGTGGATAGTTCCCAGTAAACATCTGTTCAATGCGCAGTGGCAGTCTAAAACTGAATAAGCTAACAGAAAATTGGGAATCATTAGGAAAGGAATAGATAATAAGACAAAATATCATGTTGCCTCAATATGAAGGCATTGCATGCCCATGTCTTGAATATTGTATGCAGCTCTGGTCACCCCATCTAAAAAAAGGCATATTATATTTGGAAAAGGTACAGAAAGGCAACAGAAATGGTTAGGGGGTAAGGAACAGCCTCAACATGAGGAGAGATTAACAAGGCTGGGACTTTTCAGCTTGGAAAAGAAATAACTAAAGGGTGGGGGGATGTTAGAGGTCTAGAAGATCATGAACGGTGTGGAAAAATAGACTAAGAAAATGTTTTTATTCTTTCACAAACATTAAACAAGAAGCTGACCAAATTAAATTCATAGCCAGCAGATTTAAAACAAACAAAATAAATTATTTGTTCACAGTCAACTTGTGGAACTCTTTGCCAGGAGATGGTGGAAAGGCCCAAACCATAACAGGGTTCCAATAAGAACAAACTAAGTTGAGGATAGACAGACTGGGCAGGGATGGTGTTCCTAGCTTCTGGTTGCTAGAAACTGGGAGCGGGTGACAGGGGATGGATCGTGATGATTGCCTCTTCTGTTTATTCCTTCTAAAGTACCTGGCATTGGCCACTTTTGGAAGACAGGACACTGGGCTAGAAGGACCTTTAGTCTGACCCAGTATGGTCATTCTGATGCTTTTATATAGAGCTGAAATGTATTTGCTCCTACTAGACCCTACTCCCCTTCCAGATCGGAGATAGAGCCCAGGAGTCCTCAAGGGGTCTGTCTCCACAGATTTAGTAACAAAGGAAGAATATACATTAACATTTTAAGGCTAACCAGTGTCCCTTCAGTGACTTGCCACAGGATGTCAGAATGTGCTAGTGATAGAGCTGAGCGGGTCTAATATTTCTTTCATATTGGAAGTAGATACAGTGCTCCAGCCAGCTAACTGCTAAGTTGTCTGCCAAAAAAAAGGAGACTTTTCCAGTCCCTTAGCAGCCCCTATAGAGATGATGTGTGTGTGTGTGTGTGTCAGAGGCCCGATGGAGCTGCCCCCCCCCCATTTGGTGCTTAGCTTGTACTGAGCATGCTCGGTAACACTACTGAAGCCTCTGTCCTCATTCCCCCACCCTCCCACTCCCCATGCTCTCACTCTCTTCCCTCCCGCATCATAGCATGCACAGGTCACCTCCCCACCAAAATCTGAAATGGCATCCCTCTACTGAAACGGTCCCTGCCTCTACTGCTGACTTGCTGTGATATGTTGGGCTGGTCACTTTCCCACCCTGAGCCTCAGTTTCCCCATCTGCAAAGTGGGAATGGCCACTCTCCTCTCACCAAGGGACTCAGAGCATCCTTCCTTTGAGAGGACGCTGGAATTTGGAGATAAAAGGCACTCTGTGTGGCATCAGTGCGATGCCATTGCCATCGATTAAAGTCCTCTTAAAAACGAGAAACCTTTGGATTTATTCCTTCTTGTGGGGCATTTAGCATGGTTGGTCAGAAATCACAGACCAGCAGGGCCCATTCATGGCCATTCTCAGGGACTCTCTGGGTATGCTAGGCAAGAGGGATGAATGGCCAGGATTGTGTCTCTGCATGTGCCGCTGGGGGACCCTAAACATGAGGTTTTAATTGCTCCCAGGGCCTTTAGCGGTTTCCGTTCTTCCAAAACGGTACTCCAGGGGGCCACCCATCAGGTCACTGGTCCCCAGCTGTACTCAGTGGCCAGGGTGCAGGATGCATGGCAGAGGTGAGGTGTGTATTGCAAGGCAGTGGAGTGGATTAAGGGGCAGGCACAGGAGTACAGACAAGAAACCAGACTAGTTCCTTCTCCCTAGTCATGTGAGCCGTAGGGGTGTTTTGAGGACGCTTTTGGAATAGCAAACTGAGAGGAAGGTGGGGATTTCTGGGCCTGCTTTCAGGCTGGGGGCTCTGCAGCAAAACGTGCCAGCAGACATTAATCAGCTTAGAAAGAGCCAGTTTAAAACAGGGGGTGGGGGACTGTGTCTTGCTGCCTTTGGGTATATTTCTGTTGTGGTGTGGTGGTGTTCTGAATGCTAAGAAATGAAGCCCAGTTATGTTGCAACCTTCCAGCAAGAGCATTTATGTCTTTATCTCTGTATGCTGTGAACCTCTTCTGGGTCAGAGAGACACAGCACAGACCTGCAGTGGCTACCAATGCTGAGAGTGAGCGGTAACCGAGTAGAATAGGTAGGTGGGGTGAAAGGTATGGAATGGGCAGCCGAATTAACTGAATTTCATACTTTAAGGCTCGCCAAAAAGTGCTCCCAAGGGACAGGACTCTCTCAAGAATCAGAGCAAATCCCTGATATTCCTGTTTAAAGAGAAATATCAAGCCAGGCTAGTGGGCAGATTTCTCTCTTGTTGCATCGGTGGGCTGCATTGTTTTTGGGAATCCCGTTTGGAGAGGCCATTGGCCTCTCTGCAAAATGGCTGGGGCGTGGTGGAGGGGAAACAAGCAAAGGTCCTAATCTGCACTTTTGGAGATTCATGGCGAAGGACGACATATTGAGCCAAAGCAAACCCAAAAGAAAAATATGAGTGTCCTCAAATCTATAGATAGGTAGGACTTTGTGGCTATCGCTATACCCCCTAATTTTGACATCCTGTCAACAAGACAGGCAGCATGTGGCCAGTAAGATGGAGTTGGTAGTTTTGGGGTTTAACTCTAGTGGTATTTGCAAGCTGTTGTCCTGTTGGACTTCATGGTTAAACAACAACAACAATGAAACAATCACTGGGATCCAGAGGGGCACATTGGCAGCACCTGATGGTTCCTACCAAAGAATTTGTGCTAGCTCCCAAGATTAATTTACTTCTTTGTTACAAACACAAATGCCCCTTTGGGTCTCCTCCTCTCTGCTCACTGTGTCCTAAGAACAAGGAAGAATTAGTAAGAAATGGGGAGACTTCCATCCAATGCAGTACCATGTCCCCATGACTGTGTCCACTCTCAGCCTCCTGGATGGACCATCAGCTATGTTCCAATGAACGTTGTCCAGCCCTCTAGAGGAGGTGTCCGGCCGACAGCAATCAGTTGTCCTGCTCTGCTTCTGTGGAGCTGGTTCCCAAGGAGCCCAACTTAGTCTGTCCTCAAGGAGCACCCCCATCCTACTGTTCCTGAAAAGTCCTGCGTTATCACTTTGCCTGAGGTCTCTCTCAATAGCTCCCACCGGCGTGAGGCACTTACAGACTGTCATGAATTACCCCTCCCTGACCCAACATTCTTCAGCCCTGCTGCAAGTTTTGACATCCCCAGGTGTGAGCTCCTGTTCTGCACCATTTCCAAACTGTCTCCATCCCAGGCTGGGATGCATCAAACCTGCACCCATGTCCAGAACCTAACTTGAGCTCTCCCAATTTGGAGATACTCGTACAGTTCCCTTCCAGTCTCCGGCAGAGACAAAAAGGAGAAGGAACCTGCTCTGAGGCAGGCCTGTTTGATGGCAGGCCTGTTCAGATGTAGATGCAGAAATGCTTCAGTCTGCCAGGAAACCTGTTCTTCTGAGGCATCTGGCTCAGATGTACAACGGCAGCCTGTTTTGATAAGCACACAGATTTATATGTGGTCAACTGACTGAGCCAAGCTCTGGAAGAATGAAGCTCACCTAGGCTAGGTCTACACAGCAGCATTATTCCGAAATGACTTAGTCCGCGTCTACACTGGACGTCATGTGAAATAATATTGAGCTGGAGGACATCTTCCTCCGGCCCCTGTAGCCCTCATTTTATGAGGCATAAGGGCAGTCGGAGGAAGAGGGCTCTAACTCGAACTTCCTGCTGTGCAGACTGCCCCAAAATCCAAAATAAGCTACTTCTACGTAACTCAAGTTGCACAGCTTATTTCGGCTTGAGCCCTGCTGTGTAGTCGTGCCCCTAAAGTGCTGTAGAACTATTAATCCTAACTCCAGAACAGCCTGGATTACTCAGATGTGTGCACTGTTGCTCATAGATTCCAAGGTCCGATCATTTAGTCTGACCGTCGATGTAAGACAGGCCACAGAACTTCCCCAAAACAATTCCCTGAGCCAAGCTTTTAGAAGAAATACCCATCTTGATTTAAAAGCTTGCCAGTGATGAGAATCCACCATGGCCCTTGGTAAAATGTTCCAGTGTTACTTACCCTCACTGCGAAAGAGGAATGTCCTAGTTCCAGTCTGCATTGGTCTAGCGCAGTGGTTCCCAACCTTTTCCAGATGGGGACACATTTTGACAATTCAGGAAGACTTGGTGACCCAAGGCAATTCAAAAACGGGGGGAGGAGAGGGGCCAGAGCCATCCAGGGAGATACTTTGCGACTGTTTTGAAATGTAATGGCAACCCATATTTGGGTCCCCCCTGGTCTAGCCATCAGCTTCCACCCTCTGGGTCATGCCATTCCTCTGGCAAATAGATTGAAGCAATCAATATCAACTATTTTCAACTATTGCAGAGCAGAAATGATCAGTGCTGCTTTTCTCGAGCACTGTCTATGCAGGGAGCTCCAAGCACCTGAACCAATATTGCAGCCTCTGCTATGTTGGGAATTACGATCCCATTTGACAGCTGGAGAAACCAAGGCACACAGATGTTAAGGAATTGCCCGAGTATTTGAAAAGAAGAGGCTGGCAGACCTGGGAAGAGAATCCAGCTTTCCGGACTCTGAATCCCACGCTGTAGCCACAAGATCATTCCAATTAGGCGCTGCATTTCTGTTTATGTAAATGAATGCACAGGCTGTAATCCCTTGCTAATTAATACACAACCTGAGCTCATCTCATCCATTCGAAAAGCATGCCTGGGTGTTGCCACATCACCAGCTTGTCAGTCACAGACCAATCATGGTGTGTGGGGGGAGGGTATGAAAAGCCTTTCAAGCTGTTATCAGCGCCCAGCAGGATTCTAACGGAGGTAAACAACGCGGGGAGGTAAAGCCACGCTAGCAGGGGCCATGTGTGACGTGCTGGTGGCTACCACGGGGGAAGGGATGGCAAAATGGTGTTGAAGGAGAAGAAAGCGAACTGTCGGGTCATACGTCCAAGCGTCCGCCTGGGCGTTGCATTGTGCATGGGCAGAAGAGCAGTGGGACACTGTACCGAGAGGTGGCATGTGGGAGGGCACCGCCGCCCGGGCAGTGAAAAGCTTCTTCTGGCCACCTCTTGTGAAGGCATGAATCATAACTCTCCTTGCAGACGCAGCTGCTCTTGTAATTTCTAATCAGGAGCAGACTCCTGTCTTTGCCAGTGGAAAGGCAGCTATTGAAAGCAGCGCAGGGTTTCCAAGAGGGAACCCCCCAATGCTGGACTGAAGCTTTAAGCCCCAGCTTGCCTTGGGGTGAGGAGGAGCAGCAGGAGCTATGAATTCGGGCTGACTCCACTCAGATTTGTCTGCAAGGCCCAGGACAGCACATGCTGGGAGCTGCCCTTCCAACCCCCCTTGGGCAGGGTGCAAGGTGCATTTCTGCAGGGTAGCTACTGCAAGCTGCCTCCGAGCAGTCCTGGTTGTTGGTCTCTTCACAGGGGTAAAACAAGGAGGAAGGCTCTTTCATCCCGGTTCTCCCCCCATTGCAACCCAGATGCAATGTGGCGTGTACGAAAGAAGTGGCCCGTGCAGATACACTACAGACCCACCGTTAATGTGTGGGTGTCGTGGGTGCAGACTTAAATTGCTCTTCATCTTTCGCAACCGAATGGGCACACCACAAACACGGGGGCCCAAAGGCTGTCCACAGCCACTGCTGTGCAGTGACCTTCCCTGGGCAGCATAGGGGAAACCAGGCAGAATTTCTCCAAAATGGGTCAGTTCCTGCAGTGGGAATTGAGCTTGGTCCAAGGACTTGAGTCTAAAGGAAGGTGCAAATCTACTATATATTTGAGAGAGTTTGTCTAGACTACATCTGTTTGTCGGAAAAAGCTATGCAAAATGTGCTCTGCATTTTGTGTAGCTTTTTCTGATACTTTTGTCGGAAGAGGCTTTTCCAACATTTAACCCATCTAGACTGGGCCAAAGGTTGGGGTACGTCTAGACTACAAGCCTCTTTTGAAAGAGAGCGTCTAGACTACAGCCAGTACTTTCGAAAAAGCGAGCTGCTTTTTCAAAAGAGAGCACCCAGGCAGTCTGGATGCTCTCTTTCGAAAAAGCACAGTTTGCATTACATAGAGCCTTTTTTCGAAAGAGCACTTTCAAAAAAAGGCATTCTTCATAAAATGAGGTTTTCCATGGTCGAAAAAACTGCCGTGTTCTTTCGATTTATTTTTGAAAGAATGCGGCAGCAGTCTAGACACAGGGGAAGTTTTTTTGAAAGAACCCTGTAGTCTAGACACACCCTTGGAAAAAAAACCCTCTTTCGAAAGCCCCCTTTTTCCTCATAGAATGAGGAAGACAGGGCTTCCGAAAGAGAGCGTTTGCTCTTCCGCAAAAAAAAGCGGAAGAGCAAACGTGTTCCCTGGATGTGATGGAGTTTTTTTGGGGATACCAAAGGTATAACCCCCGCAGTCTTGCCGTACCCTATGTCTGTCTTTCTGTCTGTTCAAGAACTCCTCCTAAATGGTAAGTGCTAGAACCACCAAATTCAGTATGTAGCTTCCTCTTAGATCTTAAAGCAGGGTAAAGGTTTGGTTGTGCCAGGAAAATGGGATGCGCCTGGAATGGGATTGTAGCTCAGAAAAGCATACAAAAAGGAGACAGAATCACCAAACAGGTGATCTCCCTCCAAGATTGCCCCAGCCCCAAGTCTCCCACAACCAGGCACCCTTTAGGGAGGGCAGGGCTTCAGCCCCCCCCAATTCATACAGGAACATTGCTGGCTGTTCTCGTGTGTCAGGGAGCGAAGGGAAAGTCCACAGTTTACTGCATTCCTCACTCTGGCTGGGGGCAGATGAACCTGGACCTGCCCCACCTGGGGGACAGGCACACCTCCCTGGCTGCAGCGGCCATGGAGAGGTGCTTCTCATCTGCCCCCAAGCTGCTGTGGTGAGGGAGGGCTGGGGTTGTCCTTTCTATGCAGGGCAGCCTGCAAACGGAACCAGCCCCAGCCCCACCCCAGAGCAATGATTTCCATGAAGCATGGACATGTTCATGTTATTTCCCCCCTTCCCCCAAAAAATGCTGGGTAAATCTTCTAGTGTCATATAAAGGGCATTTGCAGCATCAAATTCTAGGGGCAGAGAAGAGACAGCACTTAGGCCCAGGGTGGGCAATAAATTCCACAGGGGGGACACTTAATGAAATTTGGTATGTGGGCCACCCGAAAGGGGCGGGGCCTGGGACAGAAGGGGTGGGGCTGGGGACTAGACTCCTCCCAGAGTTGTCTGGGACGGGAAGCTTTGAATTAAAACACAGCAAAGGGCTCCCGGCTCTGCTGCTACCCTGTTGCCTGGCAGCCGTCCGGGATTGCTGTGGCTATCTGAAGGGTTCACGGCTCCAGATCCTGCTGGGGTAACAGCGCAACTGGGAGCTGGGAGCCATTTAAATGGGATCCTGCTGCCTGAGCCACTGCCTGGAAATTCGGTGGCAGGAGCAGCAGGATATAAATAGAAAGTGGCCAGATGCCGTCTGAGGGCCAGATCAAAGTGTTAGGTGGGCCGAATCTGGCCCCCAGGCCGCATCTTGCCCAGCCCTGACTCAGGTGTATTAATATAGAAACTATCTGGAGAGGTTGATGGACACAAATTACTTGGTGGTTCTTCCAGGTTCCCTATTAATTTTAGCTTGTGCTGCTAAGAGTCAGTCCCCACTTGGGTCCCCCTTGAGTCCTGGCCCAGAATAAGCAAGGGTCTGTGGAGTCTGTTCTGCTTTAGAGGTGTGCGAGGCACCACCTTTTGGGGGAGGGGGAAAAGCTGAGAGTTGTTAGGGCAGGGGGAGGGCAAACCTCAGTGCTAGAGCTGCCTGGAATATTTTTGAGACTTTTTTTCCCCAAGACCTGCTGTTTTCCTCAAAGCGAAAACGTTTTGTGGCGACATATTGATTTGGATGAGCGGTTTGCTGGCCAGGTCCAGGATGGACTCTCTGCTTGATGTGAGAGACAGCGACATAGAGAGCAAGTGCAATCAAAAAACTGATCTTTTAGCGTAGGAAATGGCTGTCTTGACATTAACCCCGTTGGCAAAAACATTCACAAGGGCAGGGTTGTTAGTTCCCATGTGTAATGATTTTTTTTCAAAACTTCTGAAGCTGTCACAAAACAGACTTCTTGTTCTCCAGTCAGCTCGACCCAGCAGAGGGGGACCTGTGACCAGTTGTGCTCCCTGGGTCCGGCGCTTCCTGGTGGATTTTTAGTATACCTCAGATGCTCGTGGTGCCCCTCCCGCTGCCTCGTGTCTCTCCCTGAGGTGAGGGTCCCCATGTAACGAGCCATTCTCAACACAGGCAAGTCACTAGCTTGCGGGGGGATAGCCTCTTCCATGGTCCTAGGCTCCCCTCTTTCCCTGGTGGTGAACCCCCCACACCTGAGGGGAAGCCTTTTATAGCAGATCCGCAGGCCCTAACTGGTCCTAACTGGCTGCAGGTGTCCCATTACCCTGCTTCTACAGGCCGGCTCTTAATGGATCTCAGGTGCCCACTTCTCTTTGCAGCTGTCTCTGGCAGCCTATGCAGGGAACAGGATCCCACTTGCCCAACTCCCGGCATACCCACCCTCCACCAAACTGCTGCAGCCGGCTGCCTTTGGTCTGCCCCAGACCATATTTCCTAAAGAAAAACCAGGACAGCCTGGGGCTCCCCCAAGACCCCTGCCCCCCACTGCACACGTGGCTTGCCAGAGCCACCCTCCTCCCACAGTCACCTGGGGCTGGGGCTGACTCCCTGAGCTCTGTGCCCCTTGGGGTTGCGAATGACCCCCCCTCTCCTAAGCTCCATGCTGCTGAGTCCCCTACCATCTAAGGCTGGGGCAGACCCCACTTCCTGGCACTTCGCATCACCTCCACCCCCATATTCCTCTACCGCCCAGAAACACCCAACCTTTTGGGTACACTGGGCATTTCTTTGTTTGCTCTTGCCGGCTCATCAGCTGGCAAGACAATGGCCCACTTTGGCGAAGGCCGGGACAGCCAGGATAGAGCTTAAAAAGGGAGCTGTCCTGGCCAAGACGGGCCGTGTGGTCCCCCTAACTAGACAGCCTTCCACCCAAGCCAGAAGAGGGTAAAATGGGTGGAACACCTATTCTGCAGCTGTCTCTCCTGGGGATAAAGCCCCTAAAAGCTCTGCCGGGAACAAAAGAGGGCCCATGCAGTGGCCGCTCCTCAGGGAAGGTTGGGAGGGAATCGCCTACCTGGATTTTAAAGCAACTCATCCAGATTGTCACATTTACATGTTCATTTCCCTGAGAGGATTGTCCAGCACCACCAGAAGCTGGTCTTGAACTACTCTGGAGGCTTCCCCTGCCTAAGGTATTTCAGGGCACATGGGGCACCTTGCAGCGAATGAACCGACCTGCCTGGCGGTCACAAGAACATGCCCCCCAGTGGAAAGCCTGCCTATGTTTAAATTTCTGCGTCCACCCTGCGAGCTGGCATGCGAGGGGCGTACACACTGGACCTGCCAGTGTCCCTCGGCCTCCCCATGCGCTGCTCAATGACACGGACACTAGCGCCCGGGGAGGAGCCATCTCGGATCAGTCCCTGTGTGGAGCGGCACCCAGTCTGCGGGAGGCATTCCTCATTGTCCTGCTCTGAGTGCTGTTCTGACTGCCGAGTCCCAGCTTTGCTTTATACCTGGCTTGGGTGCACCTTGGCCTTGTTGAACCAGGTGGACCTGCACTTTATACAACAGCCAGGGAATCCAGCACCACACCCCTGGGCTTACCCAGACATGCTAGAGACTCACCTACTGTCCCTGGCTTTTGCCTATGATCGGGGCAGCAGGTTTGAAGAAATTTTGGTGGTGCCCTGAATGACAAGAGACCTCCCCCATTCCTATCCAAACTCCCTCCCCACCCCCACCACCTGTCGAAGGCTCTGGGGAGGAGTTTGGGTGGGGATGGGGAGCAGGTTCTGGGCTGGGGCAGGATATTGGGGTGCAGAAGGGGGGGGCAGGCTCTGGGAGGGAGTCTGGGTACAGGAGGGAGACTGAGGTGCAGGCTCTGCGGTGGAGTTTGGGTGCTGGGTGCAGGCTCTGGGCCAGGGCAGGAGACTGGGGTGCAGGAGGGGGGCCAGGCTCTGGGAGGGAGTCTGGGTGCACAGGGTGGGGAGGAGGCAGGATGGGAGAGGGGTCCTGCATGCCCCTGTGACCCTGGCTGGAGGTGCATCTCCAGGCACTGCTTTCAGGACTTAGGAGCAGCACACAGAGACAACCCCAGGGCAGCAGGGACATGCCAGCAGCAATGCGGAGCCAGCAGCAACGCGGAGCCAGCAGCAATGCGGAGCCAGCAGCAGGAAGCTGCTCTAGCCCTGCTGTGCTGCCCCTGGTGGTGGCAGGGGTCCCTGGGGTGTTTTAAATCACCCAGGGATGGCAGACGGGGTCCAGAGATGCACAGAGGGAGCCCGTAGATGCAGCAGCTGGGGCCAGGGAAGAGACCTGACCCCAAACTTTGATGGAACAGGGTCCCAGGGCCAGGAATATTCCTGGCGCTGGGCACCATGGGCCCATATAATTCTCCATATAACCTGTGATGATCGATCTGTGGACCCCAACTTGCATTGAGCTTCTGCATGGGAACAGACCTCTCCACTAACATTGTTTAGCCGTTCCTCATTGAGTCGTTTCGGTCCCATAAAGGGCAAGACTGCACTAGGCCCTAAGGGTCTGGTGTTGGATCTCTTTGTTTCGGCTGTTCAACATTTTCAATTTGCATATCCTGCTAAAGGGATCGGCATTACATTGATTTTCTCACAAACATCATAACATCACTACTATGGGCTCACCGAAATGGTCACTTCCACCTCCCTCCAAGGGGTATTTTGAGGGTTCTCCTATGTTTGCATAATGTGGCAAAGGATGTAAAGAGGATGGGTTGGGAAGCATTGTTGTTATTACTAGTTATTAATTATTATTACTATCATTAATCTGTATTGCAGTAACACCCCTAAGTGCAGTCATGGACGATGACTCCAAGGTGCTAGGTTCTGTACAAAGTGTGGATTGTCAAAACTTTTCATGCAATGGAATGCTTGTTTTCTAGCCAGGGCTGTTGAGACCCTGCAGGTCCCATTCGCTTCAAATGGAGTTGTTAGTGCTTAGATCTGCCGAAATTGGCTTCTAAACTTGGCTTCTAAACTTCTAAACTTGCCTTCCAAACTTGGCTCTGCCACTTAACCACCTTTGTGACCTTGAGCAACTCACCATCTCTCACTATGTCTGAGTTTTCCTACCTGCAAAATGGATATAAGGATGCTTGCAAAGCACTTTGTATTCTATAGGTGGAAAGCTCTGTGAAAAAGAGCGAAAGATTATGGGACCGTGATACAAGAATGTAGGAAAATAGCCTGGATCAAGACATAACAATGGAGACATGCCAATGGTTTTGCATAAGACACATCTCTTTGTGCTGCATTTCTGTTTAGCACTCTTATTTTTCATTTTAATCAAAAGGGCAGATTTTTGGAAGAACTTATTATATGATTCTAAAATAAGAGAGAAACCGTGTCAAAATAGGGAGACCAACCTTAGGAAATTTTCCTTTTAAGGGATCAAAGAAGCAAAGTCAAGTTTTGAATAAAGAAGTTTTCTTTAACCTAAACCAAATGAATCAACAGCTACCACTCGGTGCGGTCAACCGCATTTGCAGTTTGGGGTTTGTTTTACAAAAGTGTGTGCAATGTGCACTCAGATCCTTTTTGGGTATGTTTGGGACATCTTGTGGCAAAGAACATTCCAACAGAATGACACTCTGAGCAGAGAGAACCAGCAGTCCTTATGTAATGCCGAAAGCTTTACTTCGACACTTTTCCGGTATTGACCGGTATCTCAGCTGACAGCATTAGATAGATTCTGCAGCCATTGACTTTCATGAGGCAACAACAGCAAAGAGATTTAGTGAAATGGGATGTTGGAATCCTATAGAAGTTAATTGAAAATGGTCACCTTTCTAAGTTATCGTTTGAAAACTTTCCCTTATAATTTGGTTGAGAATTACAACTCTATTCTGGAGCCCTATAAGATGGTACAAGGCAGCGATAGAAGAAAGAGATGGTTTTCCACTTCACAATGTTGGTTTTTAGGGTAATTTCCATAAAATGCTGTTAAGTTTCTATGGAGACTTATTGGTTTCATGCTTCTGAAATTGTATAAGGCTTTGCCATAAGGGCTCAATTTCAAAGCTCTTATTTAAGCTTTTTCAGGCATAAATTGGCAGCCGCAAAGAGATTAGCTTGCTGATGGTTAGGATGATTTAAGTAGTTTGGACAAGAACTAATTTAATAACCGTAGTTTATAAATGATAGTCTCTTTTTCAGTCATATATGCTTTGCTTGTATCCCCAAAATAGAGGGGAAAAAAATCACTGCAGCATCTAAGTCAATACTTTATGTGGAATCCTGGCTTTTATTACAGTGGGGAAGTATTAAAATCATTTTCTCTAAAAATACCCCTTCCAATGCTGAAGTTTGAGAACCGAGCTTCTAAATCTTTAACAACAGATACACGCAGAGGGATCGCCGTGTTAGTCTGTATCTGCAAAAACAACGAGGAGTCCTGTGGCACCATACAGCTAACAGATTTATTTGGGCATACACTTTTGTGGGTCAAAACTACGTCGTCAGTTACAAGACATCATGCATTTGACGAAGTGGTTTTGATCCACAAAAGCATAAGCCCTAATAAATATGTTAGTCTTTAAGGTGCCACAGGACTCCTCATTGGCCTTTATATTCAGAAACCATAATAATCCTAACTCTGAGCAGAACGGGCTACACTTTGAAGTAGTTTATTCTTTTTTTTCCATTTGCTCTGCTACTCTAGCAATTCTGGTGCGACATCCCAAACACTGTTAAACTGCAGAATAAGGTTTTTTTAAGGGGATGCATTAAAATATTGAAACTGTATGTCATTCCATCATTTGCAAATAGCAAAGAACTGTGTGAGTCATTCTTTTCAAAGACAAATATATTTGCACTCATGCTCTGTCATCTTTGGAACAAAAAAAGCCCTGGTCTACACTAGGGCTTTATTTCGAAATAACCCCCATTAGGTCAAATTAATAAGTGGAGCGTCCACACTACCAAGCTGCTTATTTCAAAATCTGTACTCCTGCTTTCCTCAAGGAATAACACTAATTCTGAAATAGTTATTTCGAAATAGCATTAGTGTGGATGCTCCGGTGCGGCTATTTCGAAAAAACTACTCCCCAGAGTAATTCAGATTAATTAGTCCCCTGTGCTTTCTGGGGCTCTAAGTCGGGGTAGTGTGTCCACATTAATGGAGCCTGCCTTGGACTAATTTTGAGGCTTCTCAGAGTGAGGACACGCTATTTTGATTTTGTTATTTCAGGAGTTATTTTGATATAGTTTCCTAGTGTAGACATGCCCAGAGAAGCTAAAATATTTCTTTTGCAATAAAAACCTAATCCAAAACCCATTGATATCAATGGCAGTCTTTCCATGGGCTTCAGTGGAAGTTTGGATCAAGTCCTAAGGAGCAGATGATCAAGAACTCTGTTCTCATGTAGGCACCAAGGTATATTGCCAGGTTTTTAACAGATCTCAGCACTTTGGATGCTTGATCTCTTGAAAATCTGTCCATGGGAGCACTAAGAAAAATCCAGACCTGACTGTGGGTACTGAGCAATTGAAAGGCTAGTCCCTGAGCTCCTTTGAAAAAATCTGGTCCTAAGTTTGCCAAGAGAATGGTGCTTTTGTCCATTTACACCAGCTAAAGATTTGGCACATCATGTCTGTAGAGGAGGGCAACAATTCCACTTTGTGGAGGAATTCAAAACTGGCTTCCTTCCAAACAGTCACAAACCTGACGTGTCACATTCACTGCAAAGGAAAGTTCTGATTTTAAGTTTGTATTTCAGATCAAGGAAAAATGTTTTGTTTCAATTTCCGCTTTTAAAACTATATAGTAAACAGGCTAAACGGTTGTTTCAAAATGAAACAAACAAACAAACCCCAAACCATTTCATTCCAATAATGTCAAAATGAGATTTTTAAACATTGTGAAAATATTTTTCCCCTCTGAGTTTTTACTACATAAATTGTTGGTGAAATTGACGTCGTTTTGAAAAATGTCTCCTTTTGGATGGACGTGCATTTTCCAATGGGAAATGGTTCTGTCAAAGTTTTGCTGACCAGTTCTAACCCATGGCATGGCAAAAAGAGATCCCACCCCACACCTTTCAGGGAAGTTATAAAAGGTTAAGATATTTTGTTTTACTTACCAATTGGCATGACTATAAAGAAAGGAAGCCAGCACAGTATGAAACACCCCACGACTATTCCCAGGGTCTTGGCTGCTTTCTTCTCCCTGGAGAACTTCAGGAGACGCACAGAGAAGTGGGTTTTGTTCTTTGTGCTGGGTGTAGATCCGCTTCCTGTGGAGGTGTTTTTGCAGTGAATCCGGAGGGTCACCTCTTCTGAGTGAGATTTCTCTGTTTTCAAGCCAGAAGTCAGGCCTTTGCTTTCCCTTTTGGCAACCACATAGACTCTGCAGTACATCACCAGGATGATGGTCAAGGGGAGGTAGAAGGAGCCAAAAGCAGAGAACAACACATAACCAGGCTCTTCCGTGATTTGACAAATGGTCTCATCTTCTGGAGCGGGCTCTTTCCAGCCAAAGAGAGGTCCAATGGAGATCACCAGAGACAAAGCCCAGACACACAACAGAGCCAGGAGTCCCCTCTTTTCCGTCATGATAGCTGGGTATCTCAGGGGGTAGCTCACTCCAATGTATCGGTCTATGGAGATGATACACAGGCTCATGATGGAAGCCGTGCAGCAGAGGACGTCGACAGCTGCCCAGATGTTGCAGAAGATCCTCCCAAAGACCCAGTAGCCCAAAATCTCAAAGGTTGCTGAGAAAGGCAGGACAGTGGAAGTCAAGAGGAAGTCAGCCACAGCCAGGTTGATTATGTAGTAGTGGGTCACACTCTGCAGGTGTCTGTGGCAGGCTACGGATAGGATAACCAGAATATTACCCAGCACCCCAAAAACAATCAGCCCCCCCAAAATAACCCCCAATAATATGGCCTTAAAAGTGTTCGTAGTCCCCACAGTCTGGGTGCAATTTGAACAGTCCGTGGAATTTCCAGGGAGGAAAACCATTGCTGCCGGGGAATAGTGCTCATCCGATTCGGGTGCTGCACTCGTCTTTCTGCTGCCTAAAGTACTGAGATCAACTCTTGGAAGGTGGTGCAGGCCACATGTGCCCTGCTCTGCTGGTAAAAGCTATTCTACCAATCACCCCAATAATGTCTTAGAAACCCAGAACCAGGCTAAGTAACTGGGGTCCAGAAACATAGCGGAAAATGCATAACATTCTCTCTAAGCCTCTGCTCTTCTCTGTGCTTCTGGCAGCTGGTTAGCCCCATAGCCCCAGTTCAGAAGCCTTTCCAAGGCTGGCCTCCTTTGGGTTCTTCCTGGGAGGCAAGCGCTTCAGCTAAATGGTGCCCGGTGGGGATACCCATGGGGCCATTTCGCCTCCTTTCCAGGATAATGGTCTCAGGGGAAATGGAGCTGCAGGGCTGAAATCATTCCTGCTTTTTGGAGACAGCCAGACTCAGTTTGCAGAGGGGAAGGGAATAATGCAAAAATCCCGGGTGTCTTCATTTAGATTCTTCCCTCAGCACTGGGACTTTCCAGCAGAAGGATGCTCATGCATAGCAGGCTTCATGGGATCGACTTGTTGATCAAAAGTTTCCAGACCTCTGCGAACATTTTTGTCTTGCCACCTGGTCGCCTGGGCTGAGGATCTGGCCTTATTAACACCAGCTTGTTGTACGTGCAAAAAGGGGAAGGGAGGTTTGTCTTGTTGAAGACTCTTTGATGCTGTGCTCTTCCCTCACACAGTGCCCCTTAAAGAAGGCAAAAACACATGGACAACATGATTCAGAGAGCCCATGGCTACTTACTATTGTGGTTTCCCACACAGACATATTTTCTGGAGCCTGGGAATCTATTTTAATGAACCTTCCCCATCCACGCTACAATACATAGCATAACATCCCAGTCCCTTGTGCCTGGTGGACACTCCTGCAGTTTGGCACATGTTGCTCCAGACAGCCAAGACTGATATGAATTTTTGTTGCCTGATCAATTTTTCTGACCACCTCTCTGCAACTAAGAAACAGTATTATGTGCTCAGGACAAGCCTGCCTTCCATTGACCTTAGGTTAAAGCAGTGTTTCTCAACCTTTTTTTATAAAGTACCCCTTTTTAAAAAAAAAAAAATTATAAGTACCCCCAGAACCTACAGTTTTCAGGCATGCACATTTTTTTCCTACCATTTCAACACATTTGTTTAAACAACTTAATTGTAGCTGGGCGGGTGATGAAATTTTGGGGTGTAAAAAGTACAAAAATAATAAAGCGTAATCACAATAAATAATAATAATAATAAGGACAAAAATACAATAAAACTTAAAACAAAAAATCAGTTTTCTCCTAATTTCAGTTGTGTTGATGTACCCCCAAGACTTCTCTCGAGTACCCCTGTGGTACTTGTGCCACTGGTTGAGAAACACTGGATTAAAGTAATCAACCCTGATTATTAGTTTGCCTTCGGGGACCATTTATTAAAAATACAAAGGCAGAAATCAGAACTAGACACTGATTGTGAATCAAAACTGCAAGTCTGGAATTTAGTCAAGAGTCTTTTCACCATGCAAAGTGACCCCCTTACTGATCAAACTGTTCATTAGTGGGCACAAGCCATAGATTTTAGAAAGCTACCGGGGAAAGTCACTTGTGAAATGCATGGGGTGTTGCCGAAAGAGTGAGCTTTCACTAGAAATAGCATTTCAAAACATCTGGAGGCCGAATAAAGATGGAAAAAGATACATCTGGTGGAAATGTGAGGATGAGGATAGGAATGTGAGGCAAAAAAGGATATGAAGATTAGTTGTATGTGACAGCTAATAATTGCTTATAAATAGTGAGGGATGGTCTAGGTTTCCTTTTCAAGCACTGATCAGATATTTGAAAGGCCATCAATAGCAACACAGACCTCAATTCCCAGGTTAGAAGCACCTCGGTAAATTCTTATGGGCAAGATCACTGTATTATGTCTTGCAAATTATTCTCCCATCAGATTAAACACTCCCAACAATCCGTCAGCAACAATCATCTCATCTGGGACTCCTCGGCTGGGGTATTTTTCTTCTGGGAGGGAAATAAAAATAAAATCCTTACTCTTAGCACCTGTAGATGCTCAAGTCAGATGCAAGGAGGTGGTGGGGATAAAAAGGTAGTTCTGTCCCCTGTGGGAATTTGCTTTGCCTCCTATGTTACATTGACATTTGTCTTCCCACAGGAGGAAATGAGACCTTTAGTCACTCCGGGGAAAAGGCAGGTAAAAGAAACAGGTAAAAGAAAAATTTCTTTCACCTATTTAAACAGGTAAAAGAAAAATTAAGCCCCCATAGTTTTAAGCATCTTCTGATACTATGTATCACGATGAATATTCTTAGGATTTGTTATTAGTTGTTATAAGGCTGATGATGGAAAAATGGAATTAAATAATCAAACTTCATCCCCAAGGGCATGAAATAAAACTTCCCCGCCAGTAAAGGAGAGGAGGAAGCAGAAAAAAGGGAAGTGAGGCAGGAAAGGAAGGAGGTAGAATACACAGATGCCCCCAACCAGCCCAACCTTGGACCCTCAACCTGGGGGCTAAAGATCTCCAGCCCTGAGCTCTGCCCTAGCTCTGCCCTTCACCCAGGCTCACCTCCTTGGTCTCTGGAAGGCTGCACAGCTCCTGTTGCTGAGCATCCGGGAAGGGCATTCACAGGCAGCCCATAGCACAGCACTGCAGTCTCCTCTCTGCATGCAGGGATGGGAAACTGCCGGAGAGTCCCCCAGCCTTTCACCTCCTTTTCAACCTCCCTGGAGTTTTGGTGACTCACAGTTGCACTAATTCCTCGTGTCCCAGGGCCTGCGGGGCTCGGGGCCAGCTTCTCGGGAACCACCGCCCCCTCCCACTTGCAATCTTCAGCGCCTCCCTGTCAAGAAGCAGAAGCAACTTTACCGCTCTGCTGCGACAGCAGGCACTCTCCCCTGCCATTACCGTAATCTCCTGCCATTGCCATATTGCTCAGAAACAAAGAGCACTACCCTGCTGTCTTTTGAGATGATTTACCGGGTTTGCCTGGGAAAAGGAGTGAGAATGCAGAAAGTGCCTGTTTCCATGTCAAACAGGACAGAGAGCTAGTTGGGAGAAATGTCCCATTCACAAAATGTATTGAGTTAGTAACTGCCCTGCAGTGAGCAGGCAAATGTCAGCCGAAGTTACCTGGGGGAAAAGAGCCCCATGAGTGTCACAAGGCTCTGTGGGGGTACAAAGAAGTGCAGGGCTCGCCGGCTAGCACAAGCATAAGAAAAATAATAGGGGCTGACAATTGCTCATAGAGACACACAGAGCGGCGGGTTTCCAACCTTTTCCCTCGCCCCCCGGTTGACAAACATTGTTGATGCCCACAACCCAACCTAATTAGATCTTTGGACTGGAGAGAGGGCTATGGGGTGGGGCCTGGATAGGGTGGAGGGCGGGGGGGGGGGGGGAAAAAGGGGCTCCATCTGGGGGTGCAGGCTCTGGGGTAGGGGGGATCAGGGTTTTGGAGTATAATGAGGGTTCCAGGCTAGCTTCAAAGCAGAGGGGTTCAGGATGTGAGAGGAAGCTCTGGGCGGGGGTGGGTTTCGGGGGGGGGGGGGTGGTGCAGGTCCCACTGGGAGTGCAGGCTCTGGGGTGGGGGGATGACGGTTTTGGAGTATAATGGGGGTTCCAGGCTAGCAGCAAGGAAGAGGGGTTCAGGATGTGAGAGGAAGCTCTGGGCGGGGGTGGGTTTTCGGGCGGGGGTGCAGGTCCCACTAGGAGTGCAGGCTCTGGGGTGGGGGGGATCAGGGTTTTGGAGTATAATGGGGGTTCCAGGCTAGCTTCAAGGCAGAGGGGTTCAGGATGTGAGAGGAAGCTCTGGGCGGGGGTGGGTTTCGGGGGGGGGTGCAGGTCCCACTAGGAGTGCAGGCTCTGGGGTGGGGGGGATCAGGGTTTTGGAGTATAATGGGGGTTCCAGGCTAGCTTCAAGGCAGAGGGGTTCAGGATGTGAGAGGAAGCTCTGGGCAGGGATGCGTTTTGGGGGGGGTGCAGGTCCCACTAGGAGTGCAGGCTCTGGGGTGGGGGGGATCAGGGTTTTGGAGTATAATGGGGGTTCCAGGCTAGCTTCAAGGCAGAGGGGTTCAGGATGTGAGAGGAAGCTCTGGGCGGGGGTGGGTTTCGGGGGGGGGTGCAGGTCCCACTGGGAGTGCAGGCTCTGGGGTGGGGGGATGACGGTTTTGGAGTATAATGGGGGTTCCAGGCTAGCAGCAAGGAAGAGGGGTTCAGGATGTGAGAGGAAGCTCTGGGCGGGGGTGGGTTTTGGGGGGGGTGCAGGTCCCACTAGGAGTGCAGGCTCTGGGGTGGGGGGATCAGGGTTTTGGAGTATAATGGGGGTTCCAGGCTAGCTTCAAGGCAGAGGGGCTCAGGATGTGAGAGGAAGCTCTGGGCGGGGGTGGGTTTCGGGGGGGGGGTGCAGGTCCCACTGGGAGTGCAGGCTCTGGGGTGGGGGGATGACGGTTTTGGAGTATAATGGGGGTTCCAGGCTAGCTTCAAGGCAGAGGGGCTCAGGATGTGAGAGGAAGCTCTGGGCGGGGGTAGGTTTCGGGGGGAGGGGGAGGTGCAGGCCCCACTGGGGATGCAGGCTCTGGGGTGGGGTTTTGGAGTATAATGGGGGTTCCAGGCTGGGAGAAGGGGAGAGGGGTGCAGGATGTGAGCAGAAGCTCTGGATGGGGGTGGGTTTCAGGGGGGGGTGCAGGCTCGGGGTGGGTCAAGATGAGGTGTGTGGAGTGTAGGAGGGGGCTCTGGGTTTGAAGAGGTTCAGGGCTGGGGCAGGAGGTTGGTGCTCAGGGCTGGGGCATGGGCTTTCCTCTGTGGTGCAGCAGGGGGGCTAAGGCAAGTTTCCTGCCTGTCCTGGCACCATGGACTGCACTGCGCCCCTGAAGTGGCCGGCACTAGGGCTGGTTCCTAGGCAGAGGTGCACAAGTGGCTCTGCCCGCTGCTTTTGCCCACAGGCACCGGTCCCCAAAGCTGATGCCCAGGGTGGGGGCAGGGCAAGGCAATCCAGCCCCATCCAGGAGCGAGACCAGCTGCTGGCTCCTTCTGGGCACAGTGGGGTCTGCAGTGCCAGGACAGGAAGGTAGCCTGCTGCAGCTCCCCCCACTGTCACCTTGGACCCAGTGCCTGACATTCCATGACCCATTGGCTATGCCCCCCGGATTAGGGGTTAGATTCGCTAAGCAAAGATATTGCATGCTTTCCCCATGTGGCCCACCAGATCCGCTATTTGGTGGGCATTGCAAAATCCTCTTCTTTTCCATGAGGAGCGGGAGGTGGAGTGGGACTTAACTGAAGGGTGGGGGATTGCACTAGGAAATTGTGTCTGGTGTAGGAAGAAGTTGGAGAAAGTTAAGCATGGGATTCGTGTATTTAGATAAGACATTGTGGGGTTGATATTTTGCTTCTGGCTCTTTGGGCCTGTTGAATTGCTGCCTTTCGGGTTTGTGCTGGATCCATCTCAACCAAGAAGTGACCAGAAACATGCCGAGTGATGTCACAAACGTACGTGTGTGGAAAAGCTCCTTCAGGCACGATGCCTCCAAAGACAGGCAGGCAAGGAGGTGGACTTTTCTATTGACTGCAGGAGCCATCACCTGAGACACTCTGCTGCCCTAGATGGCTCATTGGTTTATTCCAATATGGCAGAGTCAACATGGTCTCCTATTAATATGCAATCAGATGTCACAGGCTTCCCTGGATCGCAGTGGAAAGAGGAAACAGAAGAGGCACAATTGGTTTGGATGCTGGTTAAGCATCTTATGTTTCCTCCTTGCACTGAGAAGAGTTCCTTTACCCCTTTTATAATAATGGTTTGGATGCTTAACCAGCATCCAACCAGACAAAGGAACCTCTTCTTACTTGGAAGTAGGGCTGGTTGATTAGCATTAATCCATTTGCCTGATTTAGCTCTTTTCCTGATTCACAATCATTTTGCTGTCACAGGGACAATTCTTAGGTTAGCATCTTTGAGTGGGGAAGCATTACCTAGTGGTGAAAGTCTAGGATTGGGGAGTCAGGCATCTGTTCCTGACTCTGCCTTGTTTGTTGTGTCACTTTGTGCATGCTTTCTGTGGCTCTATTAGCCAGCTTCCCATGTATAGTGGTAATAATGGGATGCTGTCAGACTTAATTCACGGATGTTTGCAAAGTGCTTTGGAAGGTGCCAGAGAAGCACAAGGAATTATTATTAGAACGCTCCTTGCACAATATTATTGGAATGAAAACCCCTCCCTGCAGAACAGCATGGAAAGAGTATCAATTAGACAGCTGCACAGGGAAAGTGAGGGGACCGAGGAACAGCCTTATGGACCAGCAGCTGACAGACACTGCATAACGGAGCAAATCACTGATTATTCCATTCCTTTCACTCAAGGCACAGCAAGAAACCACTGGAAACAGCTCACGACAGTATGTGGGAAAAATTCATCCGTCAATCAGACCATAAAAATAAAAAGCTGAAACAATGGGCTAATGAGGTGGTTCCCTTCTTGAGTTTGAATGACAGAGTACAAAATGTAATTCTGGATGGCCAGAATCGTTGGCTTTTTTTGGATCTTCTCGAGGCTTGATCATCAAAGCAAGAAAACCAACAACCTGCCTTGAAAGGGTGAAATAAAGAGAGAAACACACACACACACACACACACACACACACAGAGCTATTAGACAAAGTGCTATTGTCTCTGGAGAATTAAATAGCACTTGATAGAGAAGAGACAGATTATACATAAATACTATTCATATAAGACATGGTTGATGAGACACGGGTGCCATTATTGTCATGTTCTAAGTCATGGATGATGGTTGGGCAGGCTGGGAGCTGTGACTCCTCCTTGTAAGATACTTTACTTCTCTGTGGCTGCAGCCTTTCTTACGATTTGCCTACCGTCCTGGCTAACCTGTTACAACATGATTTGTCACAACATGATTTTGGGGCAGAGATGATCCTTTTGCCGCATGACTGTACAGTGTCTAGCACAACAGGGCCTTGATCCTTAAATGAGGACCCTTATACACTCCCACAATACAACTGGTACTGCCAATTCATCTATGGTACTTTATCTGGCCACTACAGCTATTTTATCCCTGTACCTCATGATTTTTCATGTCTTTTCTTTACAACATTTCCATGAGATTGTAAAGTTCTGAACCAGGAGCATAACCACTAGACCATCCTTCTTCTCTCTAGCAGGTAAGATCATGCCAGTTTGACCAGAATGGGGTAAACATTTTTAACCAAACTTTTTTTTTTCCTGGAAGAAAATGAAGATCTTGGTTTGTAACAGGGTGTTGCTGAGTCAAGAGCTGACTGTCATTCAATCCTTACCAATATAGGTCAACTGGGACTTGACTGAAAGATCAATTAACTGAGTAGAGCGAGAGCTGAGGGGTAATCTGAGGGGGGAGCAACCTCAGCAGCTGGGAGCAAGTATCTTGCCAGGAGGAATCCTGAGGGGAAAGCTGAGAGCCTGCTGGAAGGCAAAGACAGGCAGGACAGGCTACCAATTGTTACCTTCCCTTCCCAAGCAAGTGGAGTTGTTGGCTGGAGGAATGTTACTACGTATAAATTTCACCAGAGGCAGTGACTAAAATGTGGCAGTGGTAAAACAGAGCCATTGTGATGTGCCGTGTGATTAAGATCTGTCCAGGGGACCACCCTGTGACAGGCCACACTAAACATTTCACCGAGTCATGCAGCATCCACCAAATTGTTTCCGTTTGGGAATACACAAGAAAAAATTCCAAACAAAAAAAAATCAAAATGTTTTTGTTTTGGAAATTCCCTTCAACTTAATTTTAAAGAAATAAACATTCATAAAAAGCTCAAAATTGAAAAGAAACATTTCATTTTGAGTCAAACAAAATAATTCCTCCCCCCCAGCGTTTCTTAAAGTGTGTTCCGTGGCACAAGGCAGTTGGAGGTATGCCGTGGAGAGAACAGAATTCAAAATGGCCACCCTGAAAGAGACAAGCCTCCTTTTTTTTATTGTTTTTGTTTGTTTGTTTTTTTGCTCAACAACTTTTCTCTGGGAGCTTTTTTTTTTTTTTTGGTCAACAACTTTTCCCTGGGGAATGGCTGCACTTAAAGGGGCAAGCCTCCTTTTTTTTTTTTTGCTCAACAAAAAAATCCTTGGTGTTCCCCGTACAAAAAAATTCTTGTTTGGTGTTCCTCTGTCTTAAAAAGTTTAAGAAACACTGCTCCCCCCGACTTTTCAGAATTGTCAGCAAAAACAAACTGAACCCCCCCCACCCCAGCTCTGATTTTGACCGAATGTGGCAGATATTTCCCTAGGAGGGTGGTGAAGTACTGGAATGGGTTCCCTACGGAGGTGGTGGAATCTCCATCCCTAGAGGTTTTTAAGTCTCAGCTTGACAAAGCCCTGGCTGGGTTGATTTAGTTGAGATTGGTCCTGCCTTGGGCGGGGGGCTGGACTTGGTGGCCTCCTGAGGTCTCTTCCAGCTCTATGATTCTATGATGATTCTATGATTCTAAATGGGATGAAAAAGACGTGTGCGTTTTGAAGATCGTCTGCTTTCCTTCCTGTGGTCTCAAAACTCAGCTCTGAATCGTTGCCTAAATGGGATCCAGTTCTGAGCACTGTCTTAGTCACAGGTGTAGCTTCACACAAGGGTTAATCACAGTGCTTCGACAGTCCTGCCCTGTGTTGGACTATGCAATGAAGCTGAAATCTATACAGCTGAGGCATTTGTGTGTCTCTGTGTCTGAATTATTTCCCTTGAGGTCTGAAGGTTATGATGTGAAAGTCAAAACTGGCCTGGAATTTGCCATTCAGTGCACACCATCTAGAGTGGATTAAATGTTTGTGTGGTGCAATGGTCAAGAAGCAAAGTCCCCCTTGCAGGTGTAGTAAGTTGAGGGTCAGTAACATGGAGTCAGCAGGCCTGAATAGAGGCCTGTAACATGAAAACAGCAACAGGCCTGCAATCTAGTGAGCAAGACTTTGGTTGAGTAACACAGCAACACAGGAGCCAAGAAAGAGGCTCTCGTGATAACTGTGTGATTGGGTAAGTTAGGACATAGGGAGGCACCAGGTACAGATTGTAAGCCAAAAGGGGAGTAGCAGAACATCTTAGTACGGAATGTCTCGGTACAAAGATGCCCTAGAAACTATGCACATACCGATCTGGGTTCAGGACCGGGTCGAAATTGACAGGATGAAGGATTGAAGGTAAACCCCCCCTTAAGGTGAGGGGTGGTAACTAGGCAACAGAGGGTGGCAACCTGGTATGTAAAGAAGTGATGTAAATTGTACCTGTCTATAAAAGGACACTGTAAAGGGTCCAACAGACCAACCTGGGGGGGGGGGGCCCGGCGCCTGAACAGCAGGTGTCGTTGCCTAAACTTACAGAATGCACAGTGGCTTAACTCTGACTAACTGCTGTTAATATCTGTTGTACGGCAATAGGCCTGCTATGTGTTGGTACCTTGTCAACACGGGCCAAGTGTGCAGTGGTGTAGCGTTGAGAATTTCTGCTACCAACTGTTAGAGCTTCGCATTTGACAATAAACCTGCTCGACTGATTTCAAACCTTGCCTGCATCTGTCATTTCTGGGGACTCTCAGAGATCTCCTGTGTTGACCCAAGTGCACGGGGTCTAACACTCTAGATAGTTACACACGCAGCCGAAAGTTTATCATCACTGATGGAGTAGAGGTCTTGTCAGGAGCGCGCCGGGACAGCCCCAAGAACCCTGACCAGACGACACTGAACACTGGCAGTACAGACCAGGCTTCAGCACTGAAAATGTACAGGGTCAGTAAAGACCAGACTGGTGTTCATCATCATCGCTCCATTAATTTTATCAACCAGTTTACACCAACTGATAATCTGGCTCTATCTGTACCTAAAGACCATTTAAAACCTTCGTGCTCTTTCCTAAAGGATCCAAGCTGTGTACATTGTAGTGAGATGAGTGATACGAATTGAATTTCTCATCAGACCTATGGGAAGCAGCAATGATGGAATAATACTAGATGAGAGTATGGAAATGATCCCAAAGTACTTAACAAACATTAATTGCTTTAGTCTCACAACACCCATGGAAGTCGTTAAATATCTGGATTTGGGGGAGTAATATCCATTTTATAGACTGGTGTGCTGCGATAAAGCAAAGTTTGTGTGCTCATTGAGTTAGCAAGGAAAAAATCAATTGCAGAGCTGAGGCTATTAGAAGCTCTGATTTCCAGACCCCATGTTCTAGTCTCTACAGCTCCCTGTAACCCGCTGGCCATTACTGTGAGTAAGAAAAGTGTTTGAGAACATCAAAAAAGCATGTGAAGCTGAGAGGATCCCAAATGTTTTCATTCCCGAGCTTGAATATTATTTTCTCATTATTCACAGTCTTCCTTTTAAAACAAAAGATCCCATGGGAGTAAATTACAGAAGGAAAATGGTCTGAGAAGTTCGGAGTTTTTTCCAAACCTTGCAAATCTCAAAAATAGCTCAAGAGGTTCACAAATTCTCGCATGTCTGAGGTTTGCCCATTTTGTTCCTGCTAGGTATTTTAAAGATGGTATTTCTTATTTGTAATAATCTAGAAGGCCCAGAGGTTCCAACTCTGCTTCGGGCACTAGGTGGAGTACAAATAAATAGCAAAAGACAGCTAAACAGACAACACTGGTGATATTTAAGAGCAGGTTAGATAGGCATCTGTCAGGGATGATCTAGATGGAGCTTGGTCCTGCCATGAGGGGGCAGGGGACTGGACTCGATGACCTTTCAAGGTCACTCCCACTTCTAGTGTTCTATGATTCTATGATTTTAAGTCAGACAAAAATGGGAGGAAGGAAGCCTTATTACTAAAATGATCATGTTACTCAGTTTTTCATGCGAGATCTCAGTGTCTCAGAGTCCTGAAGTATCTTGTCTTTTCATTTCACAGCCATAACATGCCTGTTCAGGAGATATTGTTAGAGTGAATTGAATTTGCAGTTCGCCAAGAGCAAGCCATTTATTGGAATGAGCATTCAGTGTGATGAGTGGTATTTGGAATGAAAAGAAAAGTCAAATGAGGGCAGGCACTCTCAAATGCTTTTGTTTTGATCACAATTAAAGACTAGAATTGGCTGAAAGAATTCCATCACAACCGTTTTACAATGGGAAATGGATTCACCCCCCCCCCCCGACCCTGAAACTGATTGTATGGACTTTTTTTTGTTTCTATTGAAGTTTTTCAGTTTCTTGATGAAAAATTGAAAACAAACACAGACAGTTTTGCCATTGGAAAATTCGGTGGAATAGGGAGAGAAAGGAGGCAAGTCTAAAGAAGAGAAGAGTGAGGAGGGATTTGATAGCAGACTTCAACTCTCTGAAAGGAGTGGGTAGGGTGTTCCAAAGAGGATGGAAAGAAGTGATTCTCAGTGGTGCCAGATGACAGAATGAGGAGCAATGGTCTCAAGTTGCAGTGGGAGAGGGCTAGGTTGGATATTAGGAAAAAACTGTTTTACTAAGAGGGTGGTGAAGCACGGGAATGGGTTACCTAGGGAGGTGGAGAAATCTCCATCCCTGAAGGTATTTAAGTCCCAGCTTGACAGCGTCCTGGCTGGGATGATTTAGTTGGAATTGGTTCTGCTTTTAATGGGGTTGGACTCAATGTTCCCCTGAGGTCTCTTCCAACCCTAGGATTCTATGAAATCAAAATACCATGACTAGAAAAAAAGTTGCAGTTGCAGTTTTTCACTGAAAAGCCAAAATATTTTTTTGGGAAGTTTAGAAAGAAATTGTTCTACAAACTTTCTTTTAAAAAACAATTGGCATTTTCCAGCCACCTTTATCAAAGACGCATGCTCTGCATCTTACAATAAACTCATGCTGAGAAACATACATCTGTTGTGTACGCTCTTATAAATCAGAGCATGATTTTCTCGTTGGTGTAAATAAAGCTTAAACATCTTCTTTACATCACTTGTTGGTGTTCTCTCAGAGTGAAATTTGGAGCGCCAAAATAAAGCCTCGTTAGGGTCTATTTTGAGGCTTAAGTTGGATTGATATGGTCCATGGCCTTGCGCTGGTCATGTGCATGGGGTATCACCTTCACCCAATTTCCATGATAAGGAAGGAAAGTGGTTCAGACCCAGCTTTTGATGAATTAGAGTACTTGGAAGTAGTGGCACTAGTACCAAAATGAAAGGACCGAGAGGTTTTGATGCAAATGGAGCTGATGTTTCTTCATCCTTGGGGTCTAGTTATGTAGAAACCTTCTAACACGGCACATTCACTTCACACCCTTAATTGCACAATTCAAAAGAAATTTAGATTCGTGACTTTTCCCAGTGCCATACTCAGGAGGAAATGCCTCATTTAAGACCAATGTCTTTTTCTTCGCTCCCTTTTGGCAAGACGGTGCCAGACTGCAGTTCCAGTCCACGGGGATAGAAATTCATTTGCTGAGAGGAGATCATGGATAGAGAAAGACCATGAAGCACAAGGTCAAAGACGTGGCTGACACTATTATATTCCTATTTAAAAGATGCTATTGGCCTGAGGGCGTGTCTACTCGGCACTCTAAGCAAGGGCTTTGACTCAGGACTCAGGTGTGAGCCAAAACCCCTTTTCCATCCACACACCAATCAGTCTGACCTGGGTCAGCAAGCCAAGGACCCTCTTAGGTCTGTCTTGGGTCCGCCTATCAACTTGCAGTGTGGATGCTGCTCTAGCTACGAACCCAAGTCAGCTCTATGTAGGGCATTATAAACGTGTAAGCACAACTAAGGGCCCTGTGTCCAGGTGTGGAAACTCAAGGGTGTGCTTGGAAACACCAAATACCCAAGCCTGGGTCCTGCAGATTTGAGTTTACAATACAGTGAAGTCACACCCCTTGTCATGGCAGGGTAGGTTCACTGAGGGAAGGTTTAAGGCACTGGAGAGGGATTCAAGGGATGTGGGTTCATGTGTATGTGATATGTGTGATCTTTGGCAAGTCACTTAGGCCAGGATCCACAAAAGTACCATTCGTTGACTTGAAGGTCGCTGGACTCCACACAACTTGACTTTTACAGCAAAAATGTAGGCGATGAATATGTGGAGCCATCTACAGGGTTAGAGGACAGCAACACAGGGGATTTGGTGCATTGCAGTGATGCATAGAACTGGGATTTAGGTGCCTAAATCTAAGCTTAAGGTAGAGCTGTCCCTTACTCTTCGTAGAGCTGTCCCTTACTCTTCGTGCCTCATATTTCCCCATTTTAAACTGTGAATAATAATACTTTTCTTGCATTCAGTTGTGTTTGCTGACCATGTTACTACAGTTTCCCTGTTATTGTCTGATGTTAGATCAAAGCAACCCTCTTTATGGTTACAGTGCTGCAGTCACATCTCTGATAGCTATCATATAAATGTGTGTTCAGGCCTTTATGTCAATAGAGACCCTGCACTGCAAGGGAAAGGATAAGCATAATTTTTTCTGCATCTAAAAATATGGCTTTTCCCCAAAATGAGTTAATTGAAAAATAAGCTGTAACAGCCCTTTTGATATGGTTTAGAAGTATTCCATTTTTTACTAGTAAACATTGGTAAATGCCAATTTCACAATGCACAAGGGAAAAATATTTCCATCAATAGTAACTGAAATTGACATATAGGAAAAATAAGAAAAGTGCTGCTTGAGAAATCATTGATTCCAGGATATTTATTTTGATGCAATGTTGACATGTGTTTTAATGGTTCTAATTTCACTTCAACATTATCAGTGTGATTTAACTTTTCAAATCTCAGTGGCTACCATCATTAAATAATTATCACCCAACCCGCTCCATAATTTCTCACAGCTGTGAAAGTTTAAATGGATAAAGAATAAAAAAAGCTTAAACCCCATACGTGTAAAAATTTAAATGAATAAAAAGAGACAAAAATGTGTAAACATAAACATCAGTATTACCCATCAATATTACAAACACTAAAAATCAAATTATGACAAGCTTGTCTCTGGCATTACGAGCTTTGTTTAAAAAGTATTGCCTTGAGAAATCAGCCCAGAGAAAGTTTCAGTTCACACCTGGGTGAGTGAGCAGAAAGCTTCACTGATGAGCAAAATTATTTAAATGGGCTTCATTAAGCTTTCCCCCCATTCAGCAGGAAAAGGATTTCCCCAGAGAAGAGGAGAACCGGAGGCTCATAGAACAGCTGAGCTGAAGGCAAATTGCAACTCCAGAGTATTTCAAAAGGAGTGAGCATCATTGTTGGTGGGTCACAGTTGCTCCTACACTGAAGATAATCATTGACTATCTGGACTTGGTGGGTACTGCTATATGGGGTCTGAGGCTCTGAACTGTGCAGCATGTGTTCACTACATAGGACTTATTTTCCCCCAATAGACTTGTTTGTTATAACAATTATATTTCAACTGACTGGAGAGAGAGACATTGATGAGCAAATCTGCACATGCTGTTTGAAGGCCGGCAGATGAGAGTGACTCCGGGAACAGCCATGGCTAGAGCGCTGGAACTGACTCATAGGAACAATGATGGGGTTTTTACACGTCTTTGATAAAAGACCAGGGCTGAAATGTTCAAAGCCAGCTAGTGCTCTAGGCCCAGTTCCTCTTCACCTTCATGGGAAACGGACATCTGAAAATCTCAGCCCTGGAGTTCAAGATGCAAAAGTGCCTACGGGATTGTGAGTCAGTGGGATTGGTGCCTATGAAAATCCCACTGGTAAAGAATTTAAGACTCGCTCTGAATCAGAGCATCCTCCACCTTTAGGAAAGCTGGGTCCATCCTCCATGCTTGGTCCATTCCCGAATTAAACACCCAACCCCTGATTTCTGGTCTGATTCCTAAAATTGCTGATCACTCTAGCCAAACACTTTTATTTTCCCGTTGTCCGGGAAACACCCTAGAAATGGTACTAATGAAGGGAGCCACTAACACCAACCTGAAATGGTTTTGCTCGCGTAATTTAAGGGACAAGTGGTTAGGGGAGATACATTTAGAGACTGAGGGCCATTGAAATTAATGGAGTTATGCCGGTTTCCATCAGCCCAGGAGCTGGCTTAGAGGGTTTTGTGTGATCGTTGTGGGTCTGAAGCTGTCAAATTGGCACATTTATTTGCGTAGAACTCCAGAAGAATAGCTTTAATTAATTTCTTGGCATGTCTTATGACACAGACAATCTGTTTACATCCAGCCACAAAGAGACCTATGCTGCTAGCTAACCTTAGGAAGATGGATTTTTACGTACTGCTGAAGTACGTCAGTTAGAAGCTGAGACTTTATTTCAATTTCACTCCCCTTGCTACTGTCTTTTTTATCTTCTGAGTATAGCCCAGGTATCCAGACTGAACTTTACTGCGGTAATAATGTTTCTTTTCAACAGTCCTTTGATGGAGACGGGGGGATTTTATGCCAATTTGCTCTAGCTTGAACTTAAGGTAAACACTTTGGCTATGTCTACACTGCAGAGTTTTGGAGCAAAAACGGCCGTTCTTGCACAAAAACTTGCGGAGTGTCCACACTACAAGCCTGTTTTTTCACAAGAAAGTTTACAGTAGATCGTCAGAAGAGAGGGCTTTTCGTGAAAGAGTTATTCCTACTCCCTAGGTGGAATAAGCCTTTTTGTGCAAGAGCTCTTGCACAAAAAGGCTAGTGTGGATGGGAGCAGGGGTTTCCTGCTTAAGAAATGCCTATGGCTAAAATGGCCATCAGAGCTTTCTTGTGCAAGAGAGCATCCACACTGCCATGGACGCTCTTGCGCAAAAGCACATGGCAGTGTGGAGGACGCAAGAAGCCTGCAGTGTAGACATAGCCTTTGGGATCCTTTGGGGCTTGAAGGTATTATATGCAAGAATCGTTCTAATGCATGTGAATGGGAAAAGCACTGTATATTGCAGCAATTTATTTTAAATGCTCACTTGAATGAGGGAATTGTAGATTGCACAGCCACCTGGATTTAATGAGGGGTAGTATGGCCCAATGCATAGCATGCCAGACACAAAGTCACATGACCTGGGGTTTTTTCCTGCTTTTCTCTCCCATCCTTTGTGGGCTTTAGCCTGAAATCTCTTTGGGGCAAAGTCAATTCTCTTACGACGTACATGCAGCACCTGACACAATGGGATCCTGCTTGCAGCTGAAGCGTCTAAGCAATCCTGGAATAGAAATACTACGGTGTTACGCATCCGCTCCCCACACACATAACAGACCCAAAGCTAGTTTTGTATCAGCATTTCATTATAAGTCTGCCACTTTACTTTCTTCTCCAGAACACCATCCCCATGTCCCTGCTTGAGTTAACCAATCACAACTTTGACAACTTTTTTGGGGGAAAGATATTCTGTTTGGTTTTATACAGAAGCCTTTTTCCTGCCTGGAGCAGGAAGCCAGTCTGGGTTTTATCTATTCTCTCATGTCATGGTGATTGCTGGGATCATCATTCTCGAGCCAGGGCTTCGTGCGCTGCCATCCTTGAGTTCGGGCACCCTACCATTTAGTATATTGTTCTGTCATCTCTTATAAGTCCCTAGCTCCCTGTTGTGTTTGAACAGCAACTTTTGCTTGAATCTCCCTCCTAAGCAATTTAGAGCAGAACCATAACTTACCTTTGATAGATAGCATCTTTCATTTAGAAGAAGCCCATGGCACTTTGTGGGCTGTAAATGCAAAGCTCCTTTACCCACTGCCACCTCCAGACACTTATTGTCTGCCAGCAACATTACACAACAGTGTTTAAGAGGGGATGTGAAAAGGATGTATGAGGTTACTGATTTACCCGCCTTTCTGCAGAAGTATGTTTTCTCATTAGTTACTGAAAATCTATCTTGTCCCCAACCCTCATAAACCGGAGAAGTACCAAGCCGACAACTTTGAAAGTCAGCAGCTTTACAAGACATATGTCAGCAGCCAGCCCAACTTTTGGAGGGCAGCACGATCACTTGCACTGAGTTTCTGGCCCCCAACCCATTGAGGTCAATGGCTGGAAGCCTGGATTTCTCTGCTGAGAGTACTGGCTTCTCATAGAATTTGCACTGCCAGAATACATGAATGCTCCATCTAACACAGGTCAGGCTGGACCTCCCCGGGCCGGCAGCCTTGGGACCTCAGTGGTCCTGAAGGAAGAATTTTGCCTTCCTAGCCTCCTCCCGTCCCCCTCGCAGCTCCTGCCCCCAGAGCCCCGAGCACAGGCCTGCCCCATGGAGTGGCTGCCTGCCCCCCTGCAGGAGACGGAAGGTGCAGGTGCTTGGGCCTCTGTAAGACACCCAACACCCTAAGCATGGCCCTGAGGAGGCAGGAGCATTCTGCTCCCCACAGGGAGAACAAATGGAGCAGAGGGGAGCTACAGAGTCCACTTTCTTCCTGCCCCCTCCCCAGCCACTCTGTGGCACAGATCAAGAGGAATTTCCAGGCGTTCCTTTGCTTTTCTAAAGACCGCCCTGGCTTGCGTTTCTCGATTCCATGGTTATAATCTTCTGCGCTTCTCTCGCACCCACAGCACAGCACTTCTGGCTCCCAGCTCGAACTACTAGGATTCTTTGGGATTTCAGGGGGCTTTGGGCACCCGTTATAGCACCAAGGATCTCAGAGCACCAATGGTATTGTGCAGAGTGAATATGCAAAGCTGCCAGGTGCTGGCTCTAACCACTAGGCCAGCAGTTCTCAAACTTTAGCAACCCGAGGACCCCTATTTTGATTTAAAATGTTATGTGGACCCCTGAGCCAGCTTCTAATTTTCCCTGAGGGTGCTTCACCCCTGCTCAGCCCGAGTCCCAGCCCCCAAAGCCCCACCCCCACCCCGTTCCACTCCTGCACCTCCCCCTTCCTGCCTCTTTCTGTCCCCTCCCCTAAGTGTGACGCATTACCCACTCTTCTCCCTCCCTTCCTGAACAGCGAGGCACTGGGAAGGAGGGAGAGGAGTTGATCAGCTGGGCCAGCAGCCCCAAACATGACTCATGGACTTCCTGGTGCACCCTGCGGACCCCATTCTGAGAACTGCTGCATTAGACCACACAGGCTTAGAACAGGTTTAATGGGGGGTTTCTACATAAAAACACCTGTCTCCCAAATTCGTAAAGACCTTGCTTCAGCCTCCTTCCTGTCCTTCCTTCAGACTCACTTCTGGGCTGCCATCAAGACCCTCGCAATGATTATTGGCAGGTGACCACTTGGGCAAAACGTGCGTCTTTCTTCTGACATTCGCTGGCTTCTTCATCCACCTGTTGTGGTGTCATAAGCCAAGCGGTGTGAGGCAGGAGCTGCCTTTTTACATCATTTCTATCAAACCAGGTGCTGATTAGAGCACCGAGGTATCACTAGGCTACAAATACTAAATAATTGTCCTTTACTCTGCGCCCTTCTATAGGCACTTTCATGTGAGGCTCCCCAACAGCACTACAGAGAATGAATCAACAGCTTCTGGACTCCTCATTCTGTTACAAACTCATGGGGTCCATTCTGTTTTTAAGCCGGTTTCTTGCTGTTCTTCCATTAATTTACTGTCATTAACTCTGCTTACTGAAAACATGCCTGTGATCTACATCTCCACGGCAGACTTGTGGCTGCAGGGGTTTGAAGGAGACTTGATGCCCATTTGCACATCAGCCAACAGGTTGCCCATTTCTCCCTAAAGATGGGAGTATTTTAGTAATGTATTCCTCTTTCTGGCTTTCTGGCTGTTATTACTCATATACACACATCAGTAATTCTCTTCCTCAGAGCCAGATTCATACAATGGTATAATACAATTTACTGCAAATTAACATTTCACGAAAAACAAAGCCTAAAAGCAAAGCAAAATAACCCCCCTCCTGACTGACATTTCACTCCTCTGCATAAAAACATCAGCAGGCAAAAATCATGACTTAGATTTGCAAAAGCAAAATGTTTTGACACAGCCAGGACTTTCATGCACCGGTGCTGTGTATTTTTCCAGCACTCGGAGTATGTCTTCCCACGGAGACTTGCAAAGCAGAAATGGCCTCCCTCTTGCAGGAGATAATTGGTACCCGCTGTAAGTGTGACAAAGAAAATTAAGACATGGAAGTGACCTGAAGTTGAGGCTTAGCAGCTCCAATGCGCGGATGATGACTGCAGCTTTTTATCTCGGTCCCTTTAGAGTAGAAATGAACACAAAGCGCAGCTCTGAACACCCTCAAACATTTTCCATATGTCAGATTGGCTGGGACCTTCCCTCTTCCTCCGCACATGGGACCTGGCTCACTCGCATGATCATGTGGGTGTCTCCCACCTCTTTAAATTCCCTGCCATTACAAGCTGAGCACTTGGCTGGCTGCCCTGGTGAGATTCAAATGCTACCCAGCTGATTAGCAGAGCACCCACAGCCAGCAGCATGTGTTTCTATTGGGGGTGCACATCTGCACACACCTTGGTGCACATAACAAAATTTATTCCACACACAAATGGAACAAAATTAGAGGGAGCATTGACTGAAATGGCGTGGTTTAACCGAAGTGCTCAATAGAGGGGTGTCTGGGTGAAAATGAATGGCCTGAGATATCCAGGAGGTCAGCCTGATGCTTCCTTCTGGCTATAAACTTCACGGAAGTTCAGACGGTAGCTGGTTCATCTGCTAAGCCCAATTCCAATATATACATTGTGGGCTGAAACTAAACTCCAGCACTGGAGCCCTCAGAACATTGAGATGCAGAGAAAGTGGATAGATTTTGAAGCTACGGGGCCTCATAGCTTAATTCTGCATGGTGCAATACCAGTGGGGGTGTCATGGATTTACAGGGTCTGTGCTATGTCCTGGCCCATAGACGATCCCCCAAGAGATCACTCTCTTTCCTACCCCTCCAACGTTGAGCTTGCCAGCTCCAGCACTCTCGTATCTCCCCATGAGCTCTGCCCAGGGAGTCTGAGCGATGCGAGTCAAACACCTTGGCTTTTCCTTTTGCTTTTGTAACCGCCACCAGATGGATTTGAACCTAGGACCTCTGGAGCTGAGTATAGGAGCCTCTACCCTCTGAACTAAAAGCCAGCTGGCTGCCAGCCCATGCTGTAGAGGTCTCTTCATCATAACTCTTGCTGTGGTGTAGGTACCACTTGCATTGCTCAGTAACCACACTGGGTGTGTGGGTTACACACTCATTCATACACATAGGGAAACTGAGGCACACATGACTCATGAAAATATTTCCAAAATTCCTACCTTCAGAGACTTTATCCCCTTCAGGGATCAATGCACAATAGCAAGTATCAGCAGTGACTCTGTGCAGACTTTTCAAGGCAGAGTGGGGTTTATTAGTCAACTGAAATACAGCATCAAGAAGCAAGAGGTTTAGAGAGTTCCACCAAGCCAAGCTCCTGTGGAAGCTATCTTGGCTCTGTTTCTTACTCTCTCAGTCCCAGGAGGGAGCTGTGGTATCTCTGTGAGCCCAGCTTTTATCACAGACACCTGACACCTCTTCACCATGCCATGGTCATGTATGTTTAGCTGCCTCTACAGGTGATAGCCTTCAGTCATCTGGGTTTCCATTCTCTCTTCTGGAGGCTCCATTCACGTGCTTAGGCATTGTTCAGTCCAATGCTGGTCTCCAAGCAGGCAGCTACATGAGTCAAACACTTCTGCCTTTTCCTTTACACTCTTTCATTCACATAGGTAAACTGAGGCACATATGAATCATAAAAATATTACCAAAATTCCTATCTTCATCACAGGATATTAATCTCCAATTGCCATTTCATGGATGCCAGGAGGAGAGGTAAATTACCAGGAGAGATGATGCATACAATCTTTTTTTTTACTGGGTATATACCGCTCTGTATCTCTGTATCTCCGATATTTAAATATATCTGTTGTAAAAACACTTGAATAAAAACAAAATATTACATTATGAAGGCACAAAGAATGTTTGAAAGGGAAAACAATTCTTCTTCAACTTCACCCCTTTCTAGAACAGGTTTGAGCTCAAACCTCTGTTAAATATTATGGGTTGGTTGCATGGGGATACTTACATTCATGCCACCTCCACTTCCAAATGTTACATTTATTCTGTCTCTTTATAATAGACTAAAGCAAAACCCTGAATCCAAATACACATAATCTTGTGGGGGGGAGAGGGGGTGAGTAATTGGATCCAGATTCCTGCTTTGTAAATGTACTTGTCATTTCATAAGACACAAATAAAAACCAGATTTAGTCCTGAAGTATTTTGCTATGTAAAGTTCATTTGCAATTGAACAGCTAGCTGTAAAATACACTGGGTCTAGTTTGCAAATGGAAGCCCTCATATCCCCTTTATCGAAAATGTCTAGATCCCACACTGGGGCATTTAAATCAGCATATAAAACTAACATGATTTGTAAGGGTGTGTCTAACCAGCACCCTAAACTCGAAATGAGATAAACAATTTGAGCTATGCAAATTGCATATCTTATCTCGAATCTATTTCGAAATACCTTATTTTGAAATTTGGCGTGTCTACACGGTGCCAAATTTCCAAATAACATGCTATTTAGAGCCATCCCTTATCCCTCGTGCAACAATGTTTATCAGGATGGTGAAATAGCGCGCCCGTTATTTCGAAATTTTTTTGACACCCTCACTGGTATGGCACCATGCAGAAAAAAAACTGAAATAATGGACAGCTTGTGTAGACATTGGGTAGTTATTT
The DNA here is from genome assembly GCA_032595735.1 of Pelochelys cantorii. NCBI lineage: Eukaryota > Metazoa > Chordata > Testudines > Trionychidae > Pelochelys > Pelochelys cantorii. The sequence continues at coordinate 8,889,958 of CM064355.1, read as the reverse complement.
CGGGATACCAGAGGTATCCCGAAATAGCCGTGCAGTGCAGATGTACCCTAAGATGCCTGGTTTTGAAAACGGGGCTTAGGTGTGTGCATTTTGGAAAGTCATAAGGATCAGAAAGTGGTTTAAAATCTGGAAGAACAGAACACCAGACAATGTCCCTGTCAGGAGGACTGGAAGCTCCAATATTCCTTTGTTGTGTGCAGTGATCTTGCAGCCATGGGTCTGAGAGAGACAAGGTGGCTGAGATAGTATTTTTTTCAGACCAGTGCCTGCCAGTGAAAGAGAAAGAAGAGTTCTGTGAAGCTCAAAAGCTTGTCTCTTGCACCGAAAGAAGTTGGTCAGATAAAAGAGGCTTCCCTTGTTTTTCTCATATTCCTACGACCCTTGGAATGAAGTACAAGTATCTGCTACTTATCTGCAGGAAGAACAAATGCCATTGCAAATGCCAATGTGTACGCCAAAGTGTAAGGCGACATTTTCCTTCTATGCCAATGAATGAAACTCCAGGAGAACACAATTTATTCTAAACAACTTCCACTGTCACATGGATTACTGAGCAGTTTAAATTTGAAATTGCATATTACCTGGGTTAAACAGGAGTGAAAAGAAATGGGCTGTTTGTTACAGTGGAAAAGCATTATATATTTCATAAAGAAGGAATGATGTATTGTGCTCCAGACCCAACTATAACCACAAATAACTGGCTATTTTTAGCTCTGATCTACACTAGGGCTACGTCTAGACTGCAGGCTTCTTTTAGAAGAAGCTTTTTTCAGAAGAGAGCTTCCGAAAAAAAATTCTTCCGAAAGAGAGCATCCACACCGCAAAAGTGCATTGAAAATGTGATCTGCTTTTTCGAAAGAGAGCATCTAGACTGAATGGACACTCTCTCACATGTAAGCTGTGATTGCTACGGACAGAATGGCCACCAGGACACCTGTGCTTTTTTGTCTTTCCTCGTCTTCCAAAAGAACTCCCTCTTCCCCATCCACACATGCCTTTTTGCGAAAGAGCTCTTTTGCAAAAAGGCTTCTTCCTCATAGAATGAGGATTACCAATGCCGGAAAAACCCCTCTGTTCTTTTGATTTTCTTGTGGAAGAATGCAATTGCAGTGTGGACGGTCCTCAAGTTTTGTCAGAAAAATGGCCGTTTTTCTGACTAATCTCTGTAGTGTAGACATATCCTAGGTCTTTATTTCGAAATAACGCCCCCCCTTAGGTCAAATTAATAAGCGGAACGTCCACACTACCAAGCCTGTTATTTTGAAATAACAGGCCACTTATTTAGAAATCTGTACTCCTGCTCTCCTCAAGGATTAACGCTAATTTCAGAATAATTATTTCAAAATAATGGTAGGGTGGACGCTCTGGTGCTGCTATTTCAAAATAGCTGCTCCCTAGAATCATTTGAACTAATTACTCCCTTGTGCTTCCTGGGGCTCTAAGCGTAAGGTAATGCATCCACATTAACAAAGCCTGCCTCAGACTAATTTTGAGGCTTCCCCATAGTGAGGACACGCTAACTGGAATTTGTTAAATCGGGAGTTATTAAGTCAAATTCAGTTATTCTGAAATAGTTTCCTAGTGCAGACATGGCCTCATTGACAGAAGTTGATCCAATGAAAGAAATCATCTCACTATCTTGTTTCTAGATCATAATAGATAATAATTTCAAAATACTTCCCTAGAGTAGACATGGCCTGTGCGTAGTTATTTACATCTCTGCAATGCAAGTGCAAAATGGCTGCCGTAAAACGCTCCCACATCATCACTTTACACTGCCTCCGTGTGCAGGTAAGTAGCTCTTCAAGATGTCTGGCAATGAAGAATCGGGCTCTAGGGCCTGGATCCACAGAGGATGTCCGTGTTGTGACGCAGAGGGCACAACTAAAAACATTGCATCTGCACAGCTAGAGCAACAATGAGAGCCACAAAACCAGAGCTGGGCTCAATGCCTGGGGAAAGAGAAGCGCCTACAAATGCGACCCAGAAAAGCCAGCATGCTAGTCAGGGAGCTGCCTAAGCTACCTAATGGGAGATGCTGAGCAAAGGGGTGTATCCTAAACCTCATCCCACTCAGGCTATGTCTACACTGCATGGTTTTTTTGGCAGAAGATATGCAAATGAAGTGCTCATTTGCATATCTCACACTCTCATTTACATATCCTCTTCCGGTCCTTTTTGCGGAAGAGGCTTTTGTGATAAAAAACCCTGTGTAGACGGGGGCTATTTGTCAGAAAAAAAACCCTTTTGCGCAAGAGCCCTTATTCCTCAAAAAAAGAGATTTACAGGCTCTTGCACAAAAGGGTTTTTTTTCTGACAAATGGCCCCATCTACACGGGGCTTATCATCACAAAAACCTCTTCCGCAAAAAGGATTGGAAGAGGATATGCAAATGAGAGTGTGAGATATGCAAATGAGCACTCTATTTGCATACCTTCTGCCAAAAAAACCACGCAGTGTAGACATAGCCTCAGCATTTTAGGTGCTAAAGTCTGGATTACAGGCAGGCCCCTGTTCTTGCAAGGAACGCAGGAGGAGCAGAACAGAATGTGTCGTGTCCATGTGAGAACAAGTTAAGCCTTGTCACTGTAGCATGGGGCATCACAGTGTCCCAGGAGGCTAATAAGAGAGAGATCAATCAGGAAAAGATTTCAGTTTGGAAAAATTGAGGGAGAAGGGTTTTCTTGTTCTTTCTGTTTGATTTATCAACCCAAAACTGTGGGTATGTGCAGGCGGGAGAGAAATTCAATTCTTGGTTGTTGATTTCTGAGCAACTTAGACTAAGTAGAAAAACCAGCGATAATTGTGGTGCTTTAATCCTGCGGCACAATATTATTGAACCTTGTGCTAATTTTGCTACCATCCTACTGTGTCTTAAAAACTCTGACTCATTTTAGCAAGGAGTATTGCAAGGAGGAGAAGAGGAATTTAATGAGAAAAGTGGTATATTAATTTACTTTATCTGCCCAAGAAGCCAATGATAACGACATAGTGTGACTTTCTTAGAATGTTCTTCTTTACTCAAGCAACACACTTTACTAAAGCAACAGTGGGTATTAGGCAAAAGCCAAGCTCTCTTCCTAGATTTAACAACAACCTCACAAGATGTTGGTGTTAAGAATCATCTCACTGTAATTTTGTGGTTTGGCTAATAAGTACAGAAAGCTTTTCCTTTCAGTCGAATCATTTAAAGTTAATTGGTTCCTGCAGGTTCTTCTTATTCAATGCAATAAAAATGCAACCTCTTGATGTATTAGTAATAAAAGTTACATTACTATTTTCTGTTGGATGTTGGTAACCAGGATACACTGATTTTTCTTTTATTTTTCTTTTTGGAAGAGGTGGGAGACTAGATTAGCCATGCTGAACTAGAACAGGCTGTTGTGGGATAGAGATGAAGCCTCGAGTACCCAGAGATCCCCAGAATTACAGGTGATGTTCTGAAAGGTTGTGGAAAAGAGCGGGAATTTCAAAATAATGGACGCTTTATTCCGACTTCTGTAAACCTCATTCTACAAAGAATAATACCTATTCCGAAATAGCTATTTTGAAATAAGGCGTGTGTAGACGCTCCACTTCTGCTATTTCAAAATAGTGCCTCACCAGGGCCATGCTAAGGATATGTCTACATATCAGAGTTATTTCAGGATGCCAGAGGTATCCCTAAATAGCTACCCTGTGTCTCCACAAGCCACCCGCTATTTTGAAATATTTTTCGAAATAACAGGCTCACTATTTCTGCATCCCGGTAACCATCATTCCATGAGGGTTAAGGGTTGTCTCGAAATAGCACTTTATTTCGAAATAAACTCGAAATAAGATACACTATTTGCACTATGCAAATTGCATAACTTATTTCGAGTTTAGAGTGCAGTGTAGACATAGCCTAAGTTATTCCTCCTGGAGCTTTAAATTGAGATAGCACGTCTACATTAGGGAAGCCTGCCTCGGATTAATTTTGAGGCTTCCTTGCAGTGTAGACGTGCTATTTTGAAATAAACTATTTCAGAATAACTATTCCAGAATAGCTTATTCCAAAATAACTGTGCAGTGTAGACGTAACCTAAGTATATCTGACAGTTCTTTACCCCCAAAAAGTCAATACATCTCAAGACCAGTATAATCCATACTTTACACAGGGAGAAGCTGGCAGACTTGCTACCCTCTTCTCATTCTGCCTCTCCCTCTAGAGCACAGAGTTACCCCAGTTATTTATTCTGGACTCATCTAGACTACAGGGAACGGTTGAAAGAAAATATGCAAATTCTTTGGGAATTTGCATATCTTCTTCTGATCGCACTTTCGAAAGCAGAGCAGAGCTTACGAAAGGGAAAGTAATTAAGACGCAGCTTTTTCGGTGACCCTCCCTTTGTTGAGAAGCCGCATAAACCTCCTTTTTTGAGGAAGAGCGGCTTTTCGACGAAGGGGGCAGTTTGCCGAAAAAAAGCCGCATCTTAATTACTTTCACTTTCGAAAGCTCTGCTTTCGAAAGTGCGATCGGAAGAAGATATGCAAATTCCACGGGAATTTGCATATCTTCTTTCGACCGTTCCCTGTAGTCTAGATGAGCCCTCTGGGTCCTGTTTTATTTCTAAGGTAGGTACGCCCACATCTTGAATACTGCGTACAGATGTGGTTGCCTCATCTCAAAAAAGATATAATGGCATTGGAAAAGGTTCAGAGAAGCAACAAAAATGATTAGGGGTTTGGAACGGGTCCCATATAAAGAGAGATTAAAAAGACTTGGACTTTTCAGTTTAGAAAAGAAGAGACTAAGGGGGGATATGATAGAGGTCTATAAAATCATGACTGGTGTGGAGAAAGTGAATAAAGAAAAGTTATTTACTTGTTCCCATAATATAAGAACTAGCGGTCACCAAATGAAATAAATAGGCAGCAGGTTTAAAAAAAACACACGGAAGTTTTTCTTCACGCAGCGCACAGTCAACCTGTGGAACTCCTTGCCAGAGGATGTGGTGAAGACTAAGACTTTAACAGGGTTCAGAAAAGAGTTAAGATTCATGGAGATTAAGTTCATCAATGGCTATTAGCCTGGATGGCTAGGAATGGTGTTCTTAGACTGTTTATCTGGAAATGAATGACAGGAGAGGGATCACATGTTGATTATCTGTTGTGTTCACTCCCTCAGGGGCATCTGGCATTGGCCACTGTCGGCAGACAGGATAGGGGGTTAGATGGACCTTTGGTTTGACCCAGTATGGCCATTCTTATGGTCTTATGTTCTTATGTACATCTGTAGGACCTGCAGTAAATGCTTAGAATCTAGACATACTTTTCTTTGTACCAAATAAAGTAAGTACCATATGCCCCCAAATCTGCCTCTCTGAAGACATCTGAGGTTTCTAGTTTTCCCACTGACCTGGGCACTAGCTGAATGAGCAGGTAGGTTGCTGATATCCGATCTCCATATGGACCTACCCAAGTTTGTGATCCTTTTCACAGTCTAAGCCCTGGAACATTCATAACAGACTGTCCAAGTGATAATTCCATTCTGCAGCAACTTTGGAGGCTTCAAAATTTGTTTTCCACGTTGGAATGAAAAACAAAACTTTTTTGAAGGTTTTCACAACATGAGATTGTGTCAAAACATCTGTTTTTGGATCAAAACCTGAACTATTTGATTCAGGTCTCTCGCCCTCCGTCTTTGTTTCATCAGAAGTGACCAGAGACTTCTGTATCAAACACCTCTTCTTGACGAAAACTTTGTCAAAACTGATATGTCTCCATGAAATGTGGCGTCAATAAAATAGCGTATTTAGAGGAAATTGAATTAAGTTGACAATGAATGGCTCTAATTCACCAGTCTATGGTTTCATTCTCCTTTAGTACAATCTACCATTGTGGAGTCGCATAGACTCAGAAGCTAGTTCCAAGCAGATGGACCTGATTTTAAATCCTCTGGTTTTGCTAACTCCCCCATTTCCATGCTTTTAAGCAATTCAGCCACATTGGGAAACATCCTCCATGTACTTCTATACAAGGCAAACCACAGTGCTTTTCCTTCTAGCTTGTAGTCCCTGCTTTTAACCAACATTCACTGTTTCTCATACATGGAATTTTCAAACCATATGAAGCTCATACTCTAGGTCTCACTCAGCAGATCAGTCTTGGAGCAGTATTTTATTTACTGACATAAAATTTCTTATGCACATGTCGTACTGAGTTCCTTGGGCCAAGCATCACCCTGTATTGCATATCTGGAAAGCATCTAGCTACCATAAAGAGATAATGTTGATGATGATGATAATTTAAGCTAGTTTGAAAATATTTGTCAAAACAGTTTTCTATGGGAAACTGATTTTTTTTTTGCAAAATCATTGATTTCATTTGAATTTTGTTTAAAGTTTGAAAAAACACAGTTCTGAAATTTTCATTTTTCATTTTGAAGACATTTTTCTTTAAGTCATTTATCTTCTAGGAATAAAAAATAAAAGGGGTCAAAATCAAAACAAAACATTCTGAATGATCCAAAACAAAACATGTTGACTGAGCTGAGTATAACTAAATCTATCTATCATCCTTGTGAAAAAGGTTGGCTTTTCTTCCTGATTCAGTACATATGGTTTTGTTTGTTATTTTTTAAATCTCAGTGTTTTTCATAGGATGGGAAATCCATTTGCCAATCGGCAATAATCCTAAAGTGCTTTCTGAACTGGAAAAGTTACACAAATGATACAAGAATTCCTGAATTGTAACCAGGCCTGAACTGTAACCTTATTCCTCAAAAAATGAGGTTTACAGGATCTTGCAAAAAAGGTTTCCCCCCCGACAAATGGCCCCATCTACATGGGGCTTTTTATCGGCAAAACCTCTTCTGCAAAAAGGATCGGCAGAAGATATGCAAATGAGAGCACGATTTGCATATCTTCTGCAGAAAAAACCCCGGCAGTGTAGACATAGCCTAAGAGGAGTAGCTCTGTGAGTTTGTATCTGCAACAACAACAAGGAGTTCTGTGGTACCTTAAAGACTAACAGATTTATTTGGGCGTCAGCTTTTGTGGGTAAAAACCACTTAAATGCATGGAGTGGAAATGATAGATTATGTGCTAGCATATCAAAAGAAGCCATTTCTGTCATGAAGCAAAGCAAATACTCAGGGGTGCATGACAACTCTATAACAATTTAGGACAGGAAGTGAATCTTACTGAAATTTCAGGAGGAATCTCTGATAGTTAAGACATCAGAATCTGAATGGGATACACGTGCCTTCTCATGCAGAAAGTACCTGAGATTCCTCAGTGTACTCCAGAGAGGGTGCATCTGGCAGGATGGTGTCCCTGAATCACATGCTGGGCCAAGAAGCACAAATGTGGCTTGATCCAACACACTTTTCACCATCGGAGAGGATCTCAGCACAAAGGTGTTTTCCCAGTGTGGGAAATCAATCATAAAGATGTGTCCTTGTCCCTATACGCTGGAAGCCCCTAGCAAGCCTGGAAAAATACCAATGAGATGGCTGTGTGATGAGGAGTGAAACCTGGCACTTATGGGCTTGATCCAAAGTTCATTGCAATGGATTTCAATGGACTTTTCATCAGTCTTTGAACGCCAGGGTATAAAAGACAGGTATGTTTAGCATTGAATTGTTCTCCCTAGTGATAAACTTTACTGCAAACACTCTCAGACCAGCTGTTACCTTCTGTGATTTAATATAAGATATGGAGATATCCCATCTCATGGAAGTGGAAGAGACCTTGAGAGGTCATCAAGTCCAGCCCCCTATCCTCACAGCATGACCAAGTACCATCCCTGATGGATTTAGCCCAGATCCCTAAATGGCCCCCCTCAAGGATTGAACTCACAACCCTAAGTTTAGCAGGGCAATGCACAAACCACTGAGCTACCCCTTCCCCACATTTTTTAATCTTTAAAAACTAGTATTAACTACTGTACAGTTCAATAACTGATCCTTTTACAACATCCTATAGTCCTGGCCTAGAGCCATATGTCCATCATATTCTTTATGAAACAACTCCTTTAACCATTTCCAGTTTTACCTCCACGCATGCTACAGGAAATATCCATTCAGGGCTCCATTTTTGCTGCCTTAGAACTGAGGAAGATAATCCACTGAAAGCACATTTGGTCTGCCAGGGTCTGATTATTTCTGAATTTCTAACCAACTGGCGCAATCATGGAAATCAACTTCTTACCTGAGGAAAGCATGCCAGTGAATGACAACCCTTATCTCGTGCTTTTTGAACTCCAGAGCTACACTGCATTGAGTGGATTAATTTAATATCATCCTCACTGATCACTTGCCCTTCAGAGAGTTGTTTTCTGGGACCTTTGATGTCTCCTCTCATTGTCCCTTTCTTTTAAAACATAAAGGTGCATCAGGGATAAATCGGGACCTGGAGGCCACTGTGTTATAAAAAGGAATCCTACAAAGGGATCATGGTATTGATAATGGGATGCAGAACTTTTCATGGCTGGTTCAATTCTGGTTCAGGTTTATAAGGACCTAAAGTTATTGCATTTTTTTCCAGACATTCAGCCTCACAGAGGTACTGGAGTGCCCCACCAACATTAATACAATAGTCTGTGCCAAGAGATTTTTTCGTCTCAGTTGCCTAAGCTCTAAATGGGACATCTGCAGAAAATCGGTTTCAATTCTGCCAAAATTATACAATGCTCAGAGAGTGAGTGGTGATGATAGCAGGAACCTTTGGGATGCTTAGACCAGTGATTACAGGGATTTAATTAAATAAAAAGTCATACAAATAGTGTAATATAATAATAGTTTCAAATAGAAAATTCAGTACAGGTTGAACCTCTTTAATCCGGCACTCTCGGGACATGACCAGTGCCAAACCAACAATTTGCCAAACCACGGGAGGTCAATATTGTCTAGCAGAATTACCAACACTTCCACTGTTTACTGGGCTCAAAGAAGACATTTAGGGGTAAATTAGAGCTAAATAACAGCTCAGAGCACTGAGACCCAGTAAACAAACTTTATGGGACCTTGGGAAACTTGGCCACACCCATGGTAAGTGGACATCCGGCTAATTAAAATCATACCAGACAATGGCTGTTGTAGGACCAGAGAGTGTCAGACTAGAGAGGTTCAACCTGTACTGTACTGTAAGATGATACAACAGAATGGGATATTCCATCTTCCCAGGTCTATTGCATGTGATGTCATAATTTTATTGCTTGAGATGTAAAGGTGATTTCCCCTTCTTGTGGAGAATGATTCAATGAACTCTACTGAGATACACTGCTGCCCATAGAAACCAATGGGACTTCTAGACAGCAATATCTAGGGTTCATCCAAAGGTCATCTGGAAAATCCCATAGGAATCCATTAAGCCCACAGAAGTGAATGTGGCTTCAGCCACATGGGAAAGCTTAGGTGATCCATGTCACTGGGGGATGATGTCATAGCTCAGCTGCAAGCTGATTGGGTTATTCAGGGGTATGATGCTGGAGCCAAGCAAAAAACTGATTGGCTGAACTGGGTGGCCAAATTGCATAGAAGAGCCAGGGCTGGCAAGCTGAAGTTCTGCAGGGCACAGGTACTGACAAGAGAGCAGAACGTTACTGAACACCCATGAGAAGATACGTATACAGCAGCCCAGAAGCAGTGCCCAGCAGGCTTCCATATCTCCCATCTGCTTAGCACAGACAGCAGCCATAGGTGACTCGTGGTAGCCATAGGTGGCTACCTAGCCATAGGTGACTTGTGGTAACACCCAGGAGGTGCACTGCCCTTCTGTAACCATGAGATCTTTCCCAGCTCTGCCACAGAGTTTGAAGCCTGGGTAGGTTTCTGATGAGGTTCAACAAGGACAAGTGTAGAGTCCTGCACTTGGGACGGAAGAATCCCAAGCATTGTCACAGGCTGGGGACTGAATGGCTAAGTAGCAGTTCTGCAGAAAAGGACCTGAGGATTACAGTAGATGAGAAGCTGGAGATGAGTCAACAGTGCCCTTGTAGCCAAGAAGGCGAATGGCATATTAGGCTGCATTAGGAGGCGCATTGCCAGCAGATCCAGAGAAGTGATTATTCCCCTTTATTCGGCTCTGGTGAGGCCACATCTGGAGTACTGTGTCCAGTTCTGGGCCCCCCACTATAGAAACAATGTGGATGCATTGGAGAGGGTCCAGCAGAGGGCAACCAAAATGAATAGGGGGCAGAAGTGCATTACCTATGAGGAGAGGCTGAGGGATTTGGGTTTGTTTAGTCTGCAGAAGAGAAGAGTGAGGGGGGATTTGATAGCAGCCTTCAACTTCCTGAAGGGAGGTTCCAAGGAGGATGGAGAAAGGCTGTTCTCAGTAGTGACGGATGACAGAACAAGGAGCAATGGTCTCAAGTTACAGTGGGAGAGGTCTAGGTTGGATATTAGGAAAAACTATTTCACTAGAAGGGTGGTGAAGCACTGGAATGTGTTCCCTAGAGAGGTGGTGGAATCTCCATCCTTACAGGTTTTTCAGTCTTGGCTTGACAAAGTCCTGGCTGGGTTGATTTAGTTGGGATTGGTCTTGCCCTGGGCAAGGGGCTGGACTTGATGACCTCCTGAGGTCTCTTCCAGCTCTATGATTCTATGGTAGGTCTTTATCCTTTAATTTGCTTCCCCATATAATGGGGAAAATAGAACCTTTCTTACAGGTGTTCTCCTAAGCTAAAATAAAACTTGTGAAATGTGCTCAGATTAGCAAAACAAACTGTGACGGACCCCTCACCCCACCCTGGCTTTATGAAATGGACTTGTAGACACAGAGATACATAACAAAAGATGTTTTCGACAAATTGCTTCATGTGAGCCATCGATCTTCATGTCATAATCCGCTGGATCTGTATATCTTATTTTGGTTTATGTATCATTCTTGAGTGTAAAATTAGACATACGGAGTATGGAATGCTTTATGATTTTAAATGTGTAAATGGAAAGCCATCAAGGGCATTTCCAAAGTCTGGGCAATCATATGCAAATAGCTTTTTGTCCTTAAGTCTTAGCAGTGATTGGGCTGAGGAAGTCACATGTCCACCCTAACTGGAAGGGTGGAAAATAGAATCAGAATTCCTGCCCAAAGGGAATCTTTAAAAACAATAGAAAGCTAGCAGGTTTTGTCTTTGGGCTGGCTGGACACACCCGTGGGAAGGAACCAAAGATCCCAGGGTGAGGAACAGGTTTTAGGGTGAGTTTGTAATGAGTTTGTACTGAGGTTTTAGTGTAGAAGTAGCTAAGTGTTTTCTGTTATTTTGAATGTAATCTACTTTGCTTTGCCTTTGCTTTAATTTATTACCACTTAAATCCTACTGCTTGTACTTAATACAATCACTTTTATTTTCTATCAAGCCCAGTGTAAATAACGGTTTCCAGGGGAAGGGGGAGAATCAGTGTGTACATTCCCCCTTTCATTGCTAGAGGGGGCTTACCTAAATAATTCCTTTGGGGTTTTGATCCCACGTGGGGAATGGTATCCCAAGAAGCTGGGCCCAAAACCTTGGACCTGAAGAGATTCAGTGTCTGTACTGCTTCTGGCGGGGGTGGCGGGGGGCGGGGATGGGGGCGGAGGGAGAAGGCAGTGATCTCAGCTTGGGGCCTGGGCTGGGGGAGACCAGGGAACTGGCCCAGCTGGACCAGGTGGTGAGAAGCCCCAGAGAGCAGGAAGGTGAGTTGCAGTGGCTGTGTCAACACTCTGGGAAGCCCCCCAAAGGGGTCTCCTGTGACTGCACCCCGCCACACAAACCATACCATATAATGAGGTGATGGGCTATTTCTGTATCATAAATCAGATGTTATTTAAATGAAATAATTTCGGAGCCTTTTTCCTCTTGCATCATTCCTCTCTGCATTTGCTTCTTCATCCCAGTATTTCAGCATCAGATTTTATAGACCGCCTGTGATAATTCACCAGTGTTTGATTGCCTATGGCAAATGCTACATAGTGTATTTTGGGTAATAATAATTATTTAATAAATCTGATTCAGGTTATTAAATCACCAATGGTGCATGAAAGCAAGATGGAAAAAAATCAGTACTTATGGCCTTTAGACATTTATATTGTTAGTAAACCGTACAATACTGAATGTCAGTCTCATAACTCATGAACAACCCTCGTAGAAATAACCTTTGTGAAACTTTTGAATCTTACTTGATTCTTATCTATTCCAAGAGTTTATTATATAAGAAAACTAATCAGCCCAAAATTTCACTGTGGGCCCCTTTAAAAAACAAAATGAACACAAAATATTAAAATATTAGAAGATTTACTCAGTGTTGCTTGGGTCCTTAACTCTAATAAGTTTTATTTTTCTCCATTTATTTTTCTCCATTTCTCATTGTTCTGGGGTGGGGCTAGAGATGGGGGGTTCAATATGCAGGCTGCCCTGGGAAGAGAGGACAACCCCAGCCTTCTCTCCCTGCAGCAACTTATGGCCAGGTAAGAAATGCCTTTTTATGGCTGTTGCAGCTGCAGTGGGCACAGCTGGGGGAGGGGTGCATGTCCCATGGCTGGGGGACAGACAGATTCACAGATAAACAGACACACAGAAAGACAAACTCTCTGAACTATATAGTAGATAGCTGTCCCTTTCTCCACTCCTACCTCCTGCTAGCCCAATGGGGTTATAACTGTCCCAGTCCCCATCTTTGGCCCCTTGCTGCCCCCTTGTGGTCATTCTGCCGTATAACTGTCCCTCCTGCCAGACCCCTCCCTTTTCATTTTAGGAAAAACAATTGAATTCCAGGCACATCCCATTATCCTGGCACAACCATACCTTGATCTTGCTTTAAGTTATCATAATAGTATGGACATACTAAATTTGGTGGTTCCAGCTCTTACCATTTAGGTGATGGATAGGCTGACAGACACACATTTCTAAAACAGATAGTAAGATTTCTAACACATCAACAGGAGAAAAGGCAAGTATAAGTTTTCTTGCAGTATTTCACATATTCATAAGGTACTTCATTTGGTACAAAGAAAAGTATGTCTAGATTCTAAGCATTTACTGCAGGTCCTACACAAGAATATAAGACCATAAGAATGGCCATACTGGGTCAAACCAAAGGTCCATCCAGCCCAGTATCTTGTCTGCTGACAGTGGCCAATGCCAGGTGCCCCAGAGGAAGTGAATCGAACAGGTAATGATCAAGCGATCTCTCTCCTGCCGTCCATCTCCACCCTCTGACAAACAGAGGCTAGGGACACCATTCCTTACCCTTCCTGGCTAATAGCCATTAATGGACTTAACCTCCATGAATTTATTTAGTTCTCTTTTAAACCCTGTTATAGTCCTAGTCTTCACAACCTCCTCAGGCAAGGAATTCCACAGATGACTGTGTGCTGTGTGAAGAAGAACTTCCTTTTATTTTTTTTAAACCTGCTACCCATTAATTTCATTTGGTGGCCCTTAGATCTTATATTATGGGAACAAGTAAATAACTTTTCCTTATTCACTTTCTCCACACCACTCATGATTTTATAGACCTCTATCAGATCCCCCCTTAGTCTCCTCTTTTCCAAGCTGAAAAGTCCTAGTCTCTTTAATCTCTCCTCATATGGGACCTGTTCCAAACCCCTAATCTAATGTAATAATTCTACTGTTAGGCAAGGGAGACAAATGGACCTGGGTCCTCTTGTTTTCTGCCTGTGGCACATGATAATTTAATCTACTGAGGGCTGTCATATTTTGGTCTACATTTAGTCTCTTGAGGGCTGATTTTGGTCTAATTAAATGAACAACCTGAAGCCTGCAGGCCACACGTGGTTCATCAAGGTGCGCACTAGCAGCCTGCCAGACAGGTTATTTACTTTATGTCTGCCGGTACAGCCATCTGAAGCTCCCATTGGTCGGGAATGGCGAAACACGGCCAATGGGAGCTGTGGGCATCTGTACCTGCAGGTTGCCTACCACTGGTCTAATTCCATTTGTTGGGGTTCTGGGAGGCATTTAGTGGCCTGTGATACACAGATGGTCAGACTAGATGATCTAGTGGTCCCTTCTGGTCTTGAATGCTATGATTCCGACTCTGGAGCAGCCTAGCAGAGCTGGCTTTCTTCATACACGCAACTCACCGCCTGCCTCAACTGGCCCTGTGCTGTTGCTACCAAGGGGGAAATCAGTCCTTGAGAATAGCCATTGAACCAAACAGTGCTGCCTCAGCTCTGTACAATAAAACTGGAGATGGAAGAGACTAGTTATGTTCTCTTGGATAGTCCAAGTAAAATTGTTCCCTATTGCCTAATTTCTACTACTTTGGCCAGTCTAGTGTTAAAGTGTCTCAAGAGATGGGGCTTCCACCAAGAGACTGGTCATCCAGTCTCATAGATCTCCTTTTTAGGTAGTTTCTCTCTAATATTCAGTCTGGAGGGCCACGTTGAGCCTTTATTCTGCCTAGAAGGGACAGCACACGCCACTACAATCTCCTTGAGAGAGAGTTTGAGCCTTCTTTACTAAGCTGACTATCTGGGCAGATACTATGCTGTGAGAAAAAGTCCAGAATGTTCCTCACCTCGTTAGCCACTGGTTGGACACTGGGGGTATGTCTACACTACATGGCTCCATCGACGGAGCCATGTAGATTACCTTTGTAGACATAGGAAAATGAAGTGGCGATTTAAATAATCGCCGCTTAATTTAAATTAAAATGGCTGCCATGCTGTGCCGAGTGTGGCATACAGTGTGGCACAGCACTGTAGTCTGGACGCTTCACAGTCGACATCAAAGGCATTTGTCAACCTCCCCGGTAAACCTCATCCCACGAGGCATAACAAAGGTAATTCCTATGTCTACAAAGGTTATCTACATGGCTCCGTCAATGGAGCCATGTAGTGTAGACATACCCTCGGAGAGGTTGCTGTTTGGGGTGAAAAATCTTTCCACATTCAAAACCCTGCTAATGACAAGATACAGGGAGAGATGACTCGGCACTTGCAATTCTTTTGGTTTCCCAGGACAGGTTTCACTTTAGGAAACAGATTAAACGATGTCCCCGAGGCATCTAGGAGGCAGGAATACAAATCAATTTTTCAATTTCACAAATTCACTGCAGCTTAACCATTCCCTCCCTGCCCCCAAAGCCACTTGTATCTCTGGGGATTGATTGAGGCTTTACTGAGCGGCAGCTAGGTATGCAGCTGCCAGCTAAAACCTGCTTGCTTTAGGAGGAATGCAGTATTCAGTGGCCGTCAGCTTCTTCTCATGCATTTAGGACTATTTCCTGAGGCTGATTCAACTGACTAGTCCTGGGCAAACCTCCAAATGTTCAAAGATTTAGCTCAGAGAAGCAAGGAAGGATCTAGATGTTTTTCCAGACCTCTGGACTGGGCAAAATGTCAACAGCTTCCCCTATCTCGGAGGCTATCTGTCCAGCAGCACTCACATTGATGGTGAAATCCGTCACCGAATCTACAATGCCATAGTCATTCCAACATTGCTATATTGAGCTGAAGCCTAGACTCCCTCTAGACGTCATATTAAAAATCTGGAGAAATTCCACCAAAGGTACCCAAGAATACTGGGCATCATGTAGCAGGACAGATGGACCAATGTAAGTGTCCTAGCAGAGGATGATTCCTGCAGCATTGAGGCAATAGTCACCCACAGACAGCTACAATGGTCTGGTCACGTGATCAGGATGCCTGTCACATGTTTGCCTAAACAGATTTTCTATGCTCAGCTGAGGACCGGGACGAGGTCTTGTGATGAGCAGAAGAAGCGCTACAGAGACATCCTTAAGAACACCTTAGTATCATAGAACACTAGAACTGGAAGGGACCTCGAGAGGTCATCAAGTCCAGTCCCCTGCCCTCACGGCAGGAACAAGCACCATCTATATCATCCCTGACAGGTGTCTGTCTAACCGGCTCTTAAATATCTCCAGTGATGGAGATTCCACAACCCCCCCGCCCCCCTCTGGCAATTTATTTCAGTGTTTAACCACCCTGACAGGCAGGAAGTTTTTCCTGATGTCCAACCTAAACCTCCCTTGCTGCAATTGAAGCCCATTGCTTCTTGTCCTATTCTCAGAGACCAAGGAGAACAATTTTTCTCCCTCTTCCTTATAACACCCTTTCAGATACTTGAAAACTGCTATCATGTCCCCTCCCAGTCTCCTCTTTTCTAAACGAAACAAGCCCAGTTCTTCCAGTCTTTCCTCATAGGTCTAGAAAACATGACCTTTCATCATTTGTGTTGCTCTTCTCTGGACCTTCTCCAATTTCTCCACATCTTCCTTGAAATGTGGTACCCAGAACTGGACTCAATACTCCAACTGAGGCCTAATCAGCACAGAGTGGAGCGGAAGAATGACTTCTCGTGTCTTGTTGCACTTGGTAAAGTGCAACATTGACGCTGACACCTGGGAGAGGCAAGTGGAGGATTCGGTTACCTGGAGGTCTACCATCAAGAATGGTGTCCAATACGTTGAGATCAAGCTTCATCTCCATGAACAAGATCAGAGAGCCCGATGTAAGGACCGTGCCTGGGCCCACATAGGCGCCGCTAGTGTCAGCGCCAATGGAGTTAGAGACCTCACGTGCAGCCACTGCCCGAGCATGTTCTTTGCTGGAATTGGCCTAATTTCTCATCTTCACACTCCTCAGTTATAGGCATTCAAGGAGAAACTATTGTTTTCCTGCGCTTCCCCCACCGTTTGTTCAATCCACCTGTTTATTGTCTTATTCTAAGATTTTGTAGGTGAGGCGAGGTAACATCTTTTATTGGACAAACTTCCATGTGTGAAAGAGGCAAGCTTTTCAGGGATATTAACAAAAAACCAGAGGAACAATACAATCAAATTTAGACCATGGAACCAGAACTTTCCATAGCTGAAATTTTGAAGGGTTTAAACTCTTATCCTTGAAGATGAAAGACTGTATCCCACTGCCAGTGAAGCAGACAATCTTCCCCAAATAATGTCATAGTGGTCTTGAGTCTTCTTTATCGTATTTGACAATTGAGTCAAACAAGTTAATGGGAAAAGAGAACAAATTAGACACAACATTTAATTCTTCATAGCTTAGCTTTTCTTTTCACAGAAGTTCATGTCAGCATTCAGTTTCCTTCAGAGTTGTTATAATTAATAACAAAAATCTTGGAAGGGCTATGAAAGCCTAGTTAAATCAATCTCTAAGTGTAAGAGATCAGATTGAGACATATACAGGAGGCAGATTATCTAACATCTCTAAATCACTTTATATCTCTGAGCTCAAACTTTTATCCCTAGAAGAGAAAACCAAAGAGAACTTATTTTTTTCAGACTCTGAGCATCAATAGATATTGACCACTTAATGAAGCTAGTCTTTCAGCTTCAAATAGCCTTTGATTAAACTTTCACATGGCGGCCTTTCAAAATAGATTTTTTATCATCATGATGAATATCCTACCGCCATAAGAATATTATAAAATTCAGGTATTTCAGAAAAAATGCAAGGGAATAAGCAGTTAGTTAAAATGAGATGGCAGACACCTGAAGGAGTCATTGAGAAAATATAGATTAAATGAGTCATATATTCTTATATTCTTTTGTGACACTTCAAATATTGTAAGGTCAAAATTGCACTAAACTAGAAGAGGATGTAATAATCACAGTCAAATGTATGAGTCTGGAGAATAAACTATGTGCAATCTAAGTACTCTGCATTTGGTATATACAGTTTGATTATTTATGTGAAGAGGCGGTAGACTTTCCCAGATACTATCACAATATATGGAACAATAGACCATCATAAGCAGGAGTAATTTATTATACTGAATAAACAAACTAGAGACAACGAAAACAAAATTCTACACAGATTGAGCTCCAACTTTCATGTTTTTGTTTACCAATGACCATACTCTGTCTAGAATTCCATGTAGTATGAAAATTCTCTGGTTTGGCACCGGTTAGGTCCCAAGGGTGGTTGGACTAGAGACATTCAACCTGTACTGGCTTGATACAGCAATTCTGCCCTAGGTCTGTTTCTGTGTACTGATAATGTAACAGGGCACAACTCACTGCCACGGTGCCTCCTGCTGGTCATTTGGGAATTAGCTTAAGTCAGCTCTGGAGCGCCCCCTTCTAGCTGGTGTCACACCTGCTGTTACCTGTTTTTGCATTAGTGTTCTGCCACCTTCCATTAGGACCTGTGCTCCTCCCAGACTGCAGTGCCCTTCCCCCCGGGTACTGCCCTGCCACAGTGTCCCACACTCTACGTTCCTGCCCCTCAGAGAATCCGCAACCCCCTATACCTACCTTGATCAATGACCCACTGCCAGTCGCCGTCCAGCCCCTGCCTCACGGGCAAGCTGCAGTCTGAAATGCCCACTCATCATTGGCAAGGAGGTGTGGAGCCGCGTGTGGACCTCCTGCCTTCTCCTGCTCTGGCTGCCTTCTCGTAGCCCTAGTACCCTCAGGCCTTGCCTCAGGCCCTGCAGCCTGGGAGTTTGCCTGGCAGAGCTTTCCCCAGAGCTGCTCTATCTCAGGAAGCCTCTAGCTTCCCTGGAAGCCAAGTCCCTCCTGCTCCATAGCTGGAGCAAGAGAGAGTGAGTTTCTCCTTCCCTCCAGGAGCCTTCATTTATACAGCTCTCAGCTGGGCCCTACTACCACAGCTGCTGCCTCCACAGCCCAAACCCCCTCCCAGGGCTGGATTTAACCCCTTTTAGGCCAGTGCGGGGCAGACACCCTGTCACAGATAGTTAACACACTAATTAACTACTAACTTTCTGGGAAAACAAATTTAACGACCAGCATTTATTATCCATTGATAAACTGAGCATCACTTTCATGGTGTTGCTGATTAAATGCTCATTTAGGACACTCTGGGTGTGTCTAGACTATATGCCTCTGGTGACAGAGGCATGTAGATTAGGCTACCCGGCATAGGAAAATGAAGCGGCGATTTAAATAATCGCCGCTTCATTTAAATTAAAATGGCTGCCGCGCTGAGCCGATCAGCTGTTTGTCGGCACAGCGCTGTAGTCTGGACGCTCCGCGGTCGACATCAAAGGCATTTGTCGACCTCCCCAGTAAACCTCATCCCACGAGGCATACCGGGGAGATCGACAAATGCCTTTGATGTCGACCGCGGAGTGTCCAGACTACTGCGCTGAGCCGACAAACAGCTGATCGGCACAGCGCGGCAGCCATTTTAATTTAAATGAAGCGGCGATTATTTAAATCGCCGCTTCATTTTCCTATGCCGGGTAGCCTAACCTACATGCCTCTGTCACCAGAGGCATGTAGTCTAGACATACTCTCCATTACTGGAAACAGAACAGAAGACACAGACACAAATCCTGAATGATTTAGAGTTTCAAATGTTCATTAAAAATGCTCTGTCTGCTCTGACAGGTCTAGTCTTTCCTAGGGTTGCCAGGTGTCTGGTATTGGCCCAGACAGTCCAGTATTTGCGGCCTCTGTCTGGTAAAAAAACCAAAAAATACCAGACATGTAAAATGTCTGGTATTTTCTGTTTTTCTCGGATGGAAGGCCACTTTTTTTTTTTCTCAACCAATTTTTTTCACACCATGTTCAGTATTTTTTGTGAAAGTATCTGGCAACCCTAGACTTCGTATCTGAATTAACTTTAGCTTGATTTTAGAGTAACAGGAGTTTCAAGATTTTAGACATTCATGCAGTAGAATTGTCAGAGCTGATGAGGAACACAAATGTCACGTGACTTCCATCATGTGACTTTCCTCAGCATGTGAGCAATTCCTGTGAATTATTTCTGGCCTTAAACTCCATGAATCTATACATCTATGAACTAGGTCTGTTTCTAAATAATTCACCACCAACAAAAAAGGTTTAATACATCTGGTTGTTTGCCTTCTGTGACCATATTTCACCAGCTCTGTTAGTAACAGTCCGAGACCTCCAGGCAGTGCTGGTTGAAGCTCACACTAAGGCCGGCTTCTGAATACCATTTTATGGCAAACTGAACTATTCTCATGGCTTTACTGTGAAGGTTTACGCCGAGAAGCAGCTTCTCTATTTTCTCAAATTATTATTTTTGATAACAGCAGGAGGATCCAAAGAAATGCGGCGACATCACGCTGGACTTTTAGACAACCAACTTTGAATGCAACCCATGGCCCTAAATACAGCAACGCCCTTGCCAACCTGCCCTAGAGCTGGCCTCAGACAGCACCACCCACCACCAGAATATTTTGCTTTCAATTCTATTCCCCCAGCTTCTCTCTCAAGCCCCACCCATCCGCAATGGGAAAGTCCATTACGATCTCACCTACTGTACAGACACATAATCAGAACCAGTCCATGCCCCAAATGGCTTGCAATCTAAATACACAAGGTGGACAAATGGTGGGGATGTAAACTGAGGCAGAGAATTGAAGTGAACCTTGCCCACGGTCCCTGTGGAGGTCAGGGGTAGAGCTAAATTCGCTGACTCCCAACTTAGGGGAGTATTCACTAAGCTTCTCCCAATGTACATTTCTTTCCATACACATTCCCCAAAAAACTCTTGCCTATTCCTCAGCAGTTATCTTCACGAGGCCTTTAAAGAACCTATTAAAAGGGAACAAGAACCCTCCCCCACACTCACACACAGCCCTGCAGTAACAAAGAGGATTATTGAAATACCACAATCAGTAGGAACAGATTTCAAGTCTGACAGCTTGGCTAGCCTCCCCCTGCTGTGTGGAAAATAATTAAGCAAAGGAGACATTTCCTTGACCCAAAGGATCCCTTATGACCTCAATTAGTGGGAGAAATTTCTCTCTATCCATTAATCACAACTCCCTGGATGAACCCTTTCTTCCTGGTGGCAAATCAAACTTAAAATATAGTCTTCAGATTTTTATTTGGGAATAATGAAAATAAAATACAGCTAGAAAGGCCAATGTACATTAATATAGCCTCCTTTTAAAGATAAAATTGCAATCCAGAGACTAAAGCACCAACTATAGTTTTAGAGTGGATGCAGGATTCTTTTCCCCTTAGCTCTCTGGGGTCAGAACTCTCTTTGTTACATGTCTGTACAAAACCTAGCATGATGGGGTCGTGGCTTCTTGATGCTACTACAATACAAATAAAATACCAACAACACTTCATTTCCTATTGTGTCTTTCTATGCTTTTTGTGTCTATTTATAGAAAATAATAATTTAGCATGGTCTGTAAAAATATCAGAAATGGGTGAACTTTAGAAAAAAATTGAATGCAAACAAATCGAAACTCATGTTGATTTACTTGTTTTCCACTTGTGTCTTTTCACTCTATTAATGAGATCATTAGCAGCACTAGAACACAATGCAAGTGATGCCCAATTAGCCTAATCCATCAGACACACACCTGCTGCTGTTGCCTTAAATGAATAATATACCACCAGGATAGCATATTAAAATGTAACTGTTATGGAAAGTGCCAGGCGGGTCATCATTCTACTATGAGTGGTAAACTATATTTGGGATTTAATGGGCTACCCTGCATTGATTCATGTACAACATACACATATTGATAGGTGGTTTCTAGCCAACAACTAAGCTTGACATTGGTGTTCAGTCATCTGTGTCTTCATAAGTATTTCTGGTCAATGTGTCACTGCTATGTATCATCAATACATATTAGGTATTGGCCTTACAAGTCATGATGCATCATTCTTATTTTAGGAGATTAATTACACATGGGTACGTACACACACACACTCACTGCAGTGAAGAGCTGCCATCATGTTCCAAAACAATTTATTGGCCCCACTGGATTATATACATGGCAACACCCAGTCTGTCTGTGCCCAATATAGATTGTTTCAGGTCTGGGTAATGCTCTCCCACCTCCCACAGTGCAAACAGATTATTGTGTGATGCTACACGTGGTTACTGACTATCGAATTCCTCTGATCCCTTCAATGTACCAGTGAGCGTCACAGAAACAATAATATTTCAGGGATTTGAACTCTTGCCCAGTCATTAATTATATGTACCCAAACTTCAGGGAGAAGGAATAAGCAAGAAGCAAGGTTTGTAAATCTTGAGATCGATGACTAATTTTGCAGCACATCCAAATCTGGCAGCAGGTTATTTATCACTGCCATTGCTAGGGTTTATTCTGTACTCAATTATCTAGTGTATTTCACTGACATTCTTGCTTACTGCACAAAAGAAAATTGTTTCACGATCACCATGATCTCTTCTCTCATCTGTTTGTTGCCTCTCAGCCAAACTTTTACCGTAAACTCTTGTGCACAGAAGCCTCACGGCGGTAGGGCCACACAAATAATTATGTTCAGGACACACTATCTGTGGGTAGAAAAAAAGGGATGAGAGTCCCGGCAAAATTTAAAATTAGATGCCCAGATATTGTTTGTGAGCTTGCCTGTTGCAGCTAGATAACTGTGGTGAAATAGGAGTGTGCACTCACAGGAGAGTCTCCGGCACACGATGGTTAAGCGAGCTTCTGAGCCACACTGCATCTCGCATGCATACAATTATAGGACAGGACCTGTGAGCGATGTTCTTCCTTTGCTAAAATCAAGGAGCCTAGTTATGTGCTCTGAATGTGAACTGGAGGGAGCTTAAGGTCTAATCACTGATATACAGCAATCTGATATACAGCAATGCTCCATGGCATCCCTTAAGCGGCTGGTGAGGGCTGCTGGATCTGCATATTCATGGATCTAATAATTTCCTGTATGGCTTGCCATTGCTCCACCAACCACTCCTCCCATGATGGCCTATATGGATGGAGGGCAGCCTTTCGGAATAAAGTTAGCAGCATTCATTAACAAAGGTGCTTCCCAGTACGTGGCGTTCCTTAACATAGTTAGGAGTCAATATAGTAAAGGTGCAGGATAATTGGAATGGGTAATTAGGGTTGCCAGGTGTCCGGTATTTGAGCTTTCTGTCCGGGAAACAAATTAAGAAAATACCGGACATAGAAATATCCGGTATTTTCTAATTAAGTAAGTTTTATTATTATCATGAGTATCAGTACGTAGTTGCGTACTGCCTGGCTGGTAGACATGCTCACACTGCGTAAACTTGTCTACCAGTCAGGCAGTGTGCAACTACACAGTAAAGAGGAGGAGGGGGGCGGGGCAGGATGGACTCCCCAGGGCCAGACTTGCCCATGCACCCCACCGGGACCATGCACGGGACGGATAATACCCCGGGATCTGCGTGCGCCCGGGCCAGTCCCGCTCCCCACCAGCCAGTTCCCGCCCCCCCACTCCCCACCCCAGCCAGCCCCGCTCCCCCCGACCCCCTGCTGGCCAACCCCACTCCCTGCCAGCTGGTTCCTCCCCGGCCAGCGCCGATCCCCCCGACCCCCTCCCGGCCAGCCCCGCTCCCTGCCGACCAGTTCCCCCACCCCTCGGCCAGCCCCGCTCCCCCCAACCCTCTCCCGGCTAGCCCTACTTCCCACTGGCCGGTTCCGCCCCCCGATCTCCCCCGGCCAGCCCCACTCACCCCAACCTCCGCCCGGCCAGTTCCTCTCCCCTCGCGGCCAGTCCCCCTCCCTCCCATCTGAGATCAAGTGTGTCCGGTATTTTTTTGAAACCACCTGGTAATCCTATGTGTAATAATATTTCTCAAGGCCACTGACACCAGCAGCTAATGCTTTGAGTGGGATATGGAGGGTTCTGTTCCCGGTTCTGCAACTATTTTAATGTGTGACTTTTGACAACGTCACATTAAACCACTGACATGGTGCTTAGTGCTCTGCTGTAGACTAAGGGAGATATAATTCTTCTCTAGCTCAGAGCAGTGGTACTGTGAGACTAAAGTAACGAGCTCTTTTCAAAAAGATGTCTGGATGTACTGAAATACTTGGAAAAGTACTAGTGAAGGTCAAGTATCAGAGGGGTAGCCGTGTTAGTCTAGATCTGCAAAAGTGACAAGGAGTCCTGTAGCACCTTATAGACTAACAGATGCATGGGAGCATAAGCTTTCGTGGGCAAAGACCCACTTCATCAGATGCATGTAGTGGAAATTTCCAGAGGCAGGTATAAATATGCAGGCAAGAATCAGGCTAGAGATAACAAGGTAAATTCATTCAGGGTGGATGAGGCCCACTTCTAGCAGCTGATCCGGAGGTGTGAACACCAAGAGAGGAGAAGTTGCTTTTGTAGTTGGCTAGCCATTCACAGTCTTTGTTTAATCCTGAGCTGATGGTGTCAAATTTGCAGATGAACTGCAGCTCAGCAGTTTCTCTCTGAAGTCTAGTCCTGAAGTTTTTTTGCTGGAGGATGGCTATCTTTAAATCTGCTATTGTGTGTCCAGGGAGATTGAAGTGTCTCTGGTGTAGATATGTGGGCAGAGTTGGCATTGAGGTTTGTTTCAGGGATTGGTTCCTGAGTTAGTTACTGTGGTGCGGTGTATAGTTGCTGGTGAGAATATGAATATGAACCAATCCCTGCAACAAACCTCGATGCCAACTCTGCCCGCATATCTACACCAGCGACACCATCACAGGATGTAACCAGATCAGCCACACCATCACTGGCTCATTCACCTGCACATCTACCAATGTAATATACGCCATCATGTGCCAGCAATGCCCCTCTGCTATATACATTGGCCAAACTGGACAGTCCCTATGCAAAAGAATAAATGGACACAAATCAGATATTAGGAAGGGCGTATATCAGATCAGCTCAGATCTAAACATTTTATTGGGGTCCATGTCTACATTTTGGAAGACTCTACCCATTCACCACACTAAGATCTATGTCACAGCACTGCTCACTATCTTGTTAACACCAATTTTGATCAGCAAAGAACAGGAAATAGATGTAAGTCCAGATGCTCAGGCATCAAGGGATGCAGAGGGGAGTGTAAACTCCAGCCACTACATGAAGGCATCAGTTCTGATGCACACACCAGTGATAAGCAAAGAACCATTCACATAAATATTCTTAAACCTCGGGTCTGGATGACTCACAGGAAAAGGTGACCTTGACATATGTGTGTCATCTGACTGGTTGGAGTCATCGAGAGAGGTCTCCTATGGCATTTTTTCCTTATCAGTGTGGTTAGCAAGATCTTACTCGATACTCAATATCCTGACGAATTCTCCCTCTGGGCTTTTAATAATTAAACCTATTCAGCTGCACATTGAGACAAACTCATTGCACTGCTGAGATAAAAGGTGATTTCAAAAAGGAGACTTAATGTGGTTTGATTAAAATAGTCCCATAGGCAAGATATGGCAGCCAAGGTGGCTTAGAACTTAGTTTTTGAAAAGGGGAATTGGAAAAAATTTGCTAGTATTTTTAGGTGTCAAAGGGGAAAGTGACTGGGATAATATAGGGCTCATCTAGACTACAGGGAAGATTCGAAAGAGGATATGCAATTTCCTAAAAAAATTAGGTTTACGCGGCTTTTCGACAAGGGGGAGGGTTTGCCGAAAAAGCTGCGTCTAAACTACTTTCACTTTTGAAAGCTCCGCTTTTGAAAGTGAGATCTGAAGAAGATATGCAAATTCCTGCGGAGTTTGCATATCCTCTTTCGAATCTTCCCCGTAGTGTAGACATAGCCGTATATATATAACATCATAGAATCATAGGATACTAGGATACTAGAAGACTAGAACTGGAAGAGACCTTGAGAGGTCATCAAGTCCAGTCCCCTGACTTCACAGCAGAACCAAGCACTGTCTAGAGCAGGGCTACTCAACTCTGGAAGCCCCGGGGGCCACAATGATACTCACAGCACATACTGAGGACCACAACTTAAGTGTAGTGGCATATACATGCAAATATATGCAAATAGCTCCTTTCACACTGACGGGCATGAATACAAAGATTAAGGCAAGACTACACAACACACAGGCCCCATTTAAGTCAGTTCTGATATCAATAAAATACAATATTTACCTGATTTCCACCCATATGACAGCACTTTTAATGAGTCCAGGAATTTAACTACAAAAACGCACATCAACAGAAGACCATTATATTGACTCACCATTGTGGAGTGTGATCCCAGTGGAGGCCATGTTCAAAGGATCCTACCGGCCGCATGTTGACCCCACGTAAACACAAACTGCCTTGCAGGCCACAACCAAATGGGCCTCGTGTTGAGTAGCCCTGGTCTAGACCATCCCTGATAGTTGTAATATAAATAGATATAGATATAAAACTAAGGTTTGAATACTGGAACTCACTGTTTCTCAGTTCCACCTGGAGGCCCACTCAACAGCTGACAGCTGTGTTGGTTAGTGATACTTTTTTCAACACAGCTATGCACTGCAAAAACCCATAGGGCCCAATGAACCGGAAAAAATGATAGCAGTAAAAGCAATTTTATGCCGACATAAGTGCATCTATACTAGAAGGGTTTTGTTGCTATGCAAGCAAAACAGGTGTAGACCTATCCCGAGTAAACCTGGAATCCTTTTGCTTTGACTTTGTCATGGGCTTGGATAAAGATTAATTGTCTCTGCTAACTAAACTGGAATGAAATCCTGCAGTAATTGCAGGGCCTTTCCAAATTCATGATGTGGTAGTGAAATATTCTAGGGATTATGGATTAAAACAACAAAAGCCACCCAATCTCTCCCGTCAGCTTGTTTCCCCAGTTTCAGTTCGAGGCGTGCAGCATCTTCCAAGTCCACAGCCGCAAAACAAGTTGGCTGCTCACACGCCATGAAATGATTTTTTACATTTGCACCTATTATCTGACTAGGAAGAGGCATCACTTTTGTTGTTTATTGTGCTAGCTAAAGGGCTTTCAGTAGCACAAAAGTTATTGAAAAGAACGGCTGAACAGTCTCTTGGCTTACTGACTCCTCAAGTTTGGTTTGCCGCCTCTGTGCCAAGTTGCTGTGGCAAGAAACTGGGGGAGCTCCATCTTCACCCTCTTTCTTAAACTAATGAGGCTACAAAATGGAATCGTGCACAGCATCAGATAAAAGCTTAGATTTTGTTAGTGACTGCCATTCAATTCCATTCTCTTGGGCAAGAAAACATGGAGAAAGCATAAGAGCTAAAGCAGTACTTCTCTTTGTCTTTTCAAACTTGTTTCCTCAGTGTTTATTGAGGGGGTTGTGTATCGTAACTGAAATGAAAGTATGAATATGATTTACGTTGCTTGTGCCCCAGGGTTATTTCTCGAGGTGTCAGATAGTGAGGTTTATGTATTTTAATCATGCATCAGCTCTTTCAGGCAATAAAAAAATAGAAATGTTTTAGCATAACCCAGTCACTAGGGTAGTGCAAATCTGTACTGTAGTAAAGACAGCACTTCGATTAGAGTTTTGCCTACCAGGAGCCTTCACAATGCATTTAGCTATTGTTGTGACATATTTACAATTCATAGGTGAGTATTTCTATCCTTTCTCTATTAAAAGAACAAATGATCTTTGAGAAAGAACAGACAGACAAGTACTGAGCATTTCCAAATTTCATTTTAAAGCGATGCTACCATTTTAGAGCCAATGAAAAAGTGGATTATTGGAAATCTATTTTTGTGAAGAGATGTCTGAGACAAAATCCAGCATGATGGGGTTGAATCACAGAAATCCCACTGAGTTGTCCCCCTGATGTGCTGATCATGACACTGACACTCACCTTCTTGCTCACTGGAGCTTCCTACCACCCTATATCCTCTGGGCTCCCCTCGCCAAGGCACAGAATTGGAGATACTGCCTCCCTGCAGGGCAGAACTCAGCTCTAAGGGCTCAGCAGCCAGGAATCCAACCCCCAAATGGGACCAAAACCCCAAACAAAGCTGTCTTACCTGGTGTAAAAGTTTTATGCAGAGAAAGCTCCTAAGTCCATGCTCTTTATCAATGAAAGAGAGATATGCACAGTGGTTGCTCCCCACCCTCCACCTAGGTAACAATTATTTACACTGGGCTTGATAGTAAACAAAAGTATTTTTATTAAGTCTAAAAAGTAGGATTTAAGTGACTGCAAGTGAAAACAGTCAGATCAAATCAAGCTTCTAAATAAAAATGCTTAGCTAGTTTTAATCCTTTCAGAAACTTGTTACGTGCAAATTCTTACCCTAACCAGTTGTTTTAAGCATCTCTTTCACAAGCTAAGTAGCCTCCTCCCTTGGGTCTGATCCTTCCCCTGGTTCAGTCTTAGATGTTTCCAAGCAGGCATGTTAGGTGGTAAGTGGGGGGATCTCCTGACATCGGTGCCCTCTTCTCAGTCCCCCCGCCCCCCCCCATATCCCTTTTGCCGAAGGGGGGAATTCTTTGAGCTTAGTTCAAACTTTTCTCACTTTTGAGTGGAAAATTACCAGATCCAAAAACGGTTTCAGCATCAGGTGGCCTGGCCACATGCCTTTCTGGGACCAACCACAGTCTGGGCTTACAGGACAAACAAAGCTATTCACAGGTCATTGACTCGATCACTGAGCCATCCAGGTTCCCGGGCATCAGCGATGGCTGTCCCTCATTAGCATATTCAGAATTATAGTCAGAGCCACACTTCATCTTTCTAACTTCACAAACAAGAATGATACAAACCCAAAAATAGGATGGGCACATTCAGCAGATTGTAACTGTAAAATTGATATGTTACATGAATGGTTTTGCATAAACATCTGAAGACTTATGCATATTCATATCCATAAGCCAATTTGCATAAAGCATGGGGGGAGGCCCTCCGTGACATCCGGATTCAATGAAATTCAGGTTTTTTAAATACAAAGGTGACCCTGAACCACATTCTAGAGCACTGCCCCCACAACTAGACCCGCCTCAGAGCCCCCACCAGTGTCATCCCCCCACCTCTTAAAGCCCCCCCATCCCCAGAGCACTCCAGCACTAGCCCCACCCCCTTCAACTAGCCCTGTGCTGCCTCCTAGATGCCAGCTGAGTGCTGTTTGCCTGGGTCACGGCTTCTCTAAGGCTGCCGTGCTGGGCTCCGTGCGGCCCTCCCACCATGCAGCAAAGTGCTCTTCCACAGCTGGGAAGAGACCTCGCCCTGCCCAGTGCTGGTTGGCTGACAGGTGAGACAGGACATGCCTCTCCCAAGAGTGGCGGCAGGAGCGGTGTACCCCAGACTGGCAGCAAGCAGTCCATGGCCCGGCAACAGGCTGCGGACTGGCAGTTGTGAACCGCTGGTTTAGAGTAATTGTTTCAGCTGAGTGAACAGTTGAAGGTAAAGAACATAAGAAGAGTAATTAAATTCTTTCGGATTTAATCCTAATTTCCCTCCCTTGGGTCTGATAGTTTGTAAAAGTGCATTCGTGCTAGAGCACTGAGAATGGCTGATTTTGGGTTTACTGGGCATAATGGAAAATAAAAATAAAAAAGGTAATTTTGGGTTCACCATAAATGTTATCCTTCAGTACTTGACTCTCATAAGCCTGATCTAATATATGATGTGATCCCTCTAAGGGCGGCAGGAGTAAATCTACACTTATAAATACAGAACTTTAAGCATCCCCTCTGGGGTAATCCTGTCAGCCAGCAAAATGTAGCTTAGCTCAGGATCTCAGGAAAGATGCAGACATGGGGAGAGAGGAAGAGGGAGGTTCAGCCACAGCTAAAAAAAATGGCAGAAGTGGATGAATGAGCTGCCAATTAGGTTGGGGAATTCACAGGCACAGCTGAGTAATGAAGACATTATTGTCTTCTAGTGATCTCCATCCAAAGATTAGAGTGCATTAAAAC
Source organism: Pelochelys cantorii (assembly GCA_032595735.1). NCBI lineage: Eukaryota > Metazoa > Chordata > Testudines > Trionychidae > Pelochelys > Pelochelys cantorii. The sequence goes on along the minus strand of CM064355.1, from coordinate 8,860,411 downwards.
CTTTAACGAATTAATGCCTAATAGGTGGTTTAGCATTTGCTTAATGAGGTGCAGGATTAAGATCTTAATGTTCATAATACCCCTGGGCAATGGTCCTGCTAATCTTTTCCATCCATGTGCGGAATAAATGTGAACTGGGGTGCATGCAAATATGCACCACCAATAGAAACAAAAAAACTAGTTGTGGGTGATCTGCTAATCAGCTAGGCAACATCTGAATCTCTGCTGAGCAACTGTGCAAGGGTTCTGATTTAATTAGCACTGTTGTCACTCCCATCTCTCTATTCTTCCTTCCTTCCTTCCTTCCGCATCAGAGGAAGTGAGATGTAGCTCACGAAATCTTATGCTCTAATACACTTATAAATTTGCTAATCTTTAAAGTGCCACTGGACTCCTTGTTGTTACAGCTTACAGGAACACTGTCTGTGGGAGTGATCATCCCATTATACAGATAGGAAAACTAAGAGATGAGGTGACTTGCCCACAGGTTGGCAGCTCAGCAGGTAATAAAACCCAATGTAGGTCAGCACCAGCCTCATACTCTAACTTCTAGAACTGTCTTGTTTTGTTCTGGGTTGTACAGCTCCTAGCACAACTCCTGATCCATGACGGAGGCTCCTGGGTGGTGCTCCTGCATTCCAAATAAATAAATAACAGCGACAACAAAACCAGATCAGGTTGCTTCTCAACACCCTTCTGAGTATTTGGGATTTGCAGGGACCTTCCGGCTCACTTTATTAAATGAGAAGATGTTAAACACAGAGGGAGCAGCCGCTTGATTTATTTTGCTGTCATTAGCAAGAGCAGCAGAACAATACATACTCATTAGATTTGCAGAAAAAGCTTTTGCAGCGACTTGTATGGACCAGTGAGCACTTCCAACCACACAGATGTGCTGAGTACATTACTAAATGCCCACAACCAACCTGTGTAGCTCATTATTGATCAGCTTGTACCACACTGTGCTTTGACAGATTGGAAGTGTGACCTGCAAGGGTAAGATGCTCATAAACTAGCAGGGGAAGGTGGGACAGAGACTGAATGATTCATGCCCTCTGGGCTTTGGCAGAATACATTTTGTCACCTGAAGAGTGCACAGGGACAGCACAGAGGTTTTCTAGACATCTGTTGCAGTCAGTGACACAGACAGGACATGTGGCATCCGGGCCTTTCACCTGCACATTGTTATCAGGCACGTTTCTTACGTTAGACTCAGGCTTACCTCTGCCTGGTGCCACCTGGTGATTGTCCTTACTGATGTCACACACTGGAATTGGCATTTTGGGGAGAGACCTAAATGTGGACACACATTCTTCTAGCTCCCCTCTGCAGTGCAGGACCCACTTACTAACATTTCGGTATTAATATTTGAACCCCAGTAAGGATCAGTACTGAAATCTCACACTGAACTTCTAACACTGTATCTTGCTCTTTTCAACAGAAGAGACCTATAGGTCATCCTAATCACATCCGTATTAAGCCCAACCGCTTGTATTTAACTCAAGCATATCCTCCAGAAAGGCATCTGGTCTGGAGCTGCACACTTCCAGAGCTGAAGGATCCACCACCCCCTTGGATAGTTTGCTCCAATAGAACCTTGGGGAACCGTTTCTGGGTCGGAAGCCACCAGCCCACAGAAAACTCAATCGGGGGCTGCAGAAAAGTGAGAAGCAATAAACAAACAAACCCCCACCTCACTGAAGTGGGCTTGGAGTGAGGAGTCTGGGAGGAGGGAGGGTGCCAGAGTGGGTTGGGGGTGGGTGGCTCTGGGAGGGTGCTGGAGTGGGCTGGGGGGTGGGAGGCCAGAGAGGCAGGGGAAAAGCCTCCAGGCAGCACTTTGCTGTGCTGCTATTTCCCCAGCCAGGGCGAGGAGGATGGAACTGCTCCTTTCCCTCTGCCAGGCAGAGCCAATGGATTGATCCGGTCCTGGCTTGCCTGACTCCAGCCCACGAGGCTCGGTGCTCCCCGCTCCTGCAGTGCCGGCACTCCAACCCCACGGGGGGTTCTAAGCCCTGGGGGGCTGATACAGGCAAGCTGGGGGCCAAATCCGGCCCCTGGGCCATAGGTTCCTTCATCCTGCAATAGACAATCACCCTCACTGGTCAGACCATATTTTCTGCCTTATTTCTAATCTGAATTTGTCTGACTAGCCTCTTTATTACTCAGCATAATGTGTCCATTAGTCCCTGATATTCTCTCCCTGTATGGATATTTATATGCTGTAATCAAGAGCTCGCTTGATCTTTTTGAAGAGGTAAACAGATTGAGCCAGCTCGCTCTGCATTATGGCCGGGCTTGGACTGTGGGATGCTCTTGCCTCTGACAGATATAATCACAGAGCTCACCTCTTTGCTTTTGAAGAAGTAGATTTTCTTACGGCGCTAGCCCACTGTTTGGCTTTTTAAATCTAATTTCAGTGCTCTTGAAAAGGAGCTGTCCCAGTGATGGCAAACAGCTACCGTCTCAATGAAATTGCATTGCTTTGTAGTTGGCTTTCAGTTCACACTGAACCAGGCTAAAATGCAAGTGCATATAATGAGCTGATAGAACAGTTATTACTGATAAGTAAGGGGAGGACAGAAGTGCCTAGAGACCTCATCCAATGTCAATAGTGCCAGGGCCAACCCCCCTTCCTTCCCCCTGCCACAGGCCCCACCCTGCCCCTTCTGCAAGCCCCGCCCCTTCTCCACCCCACCCCACCCCACCCCACCCCCTGTTCCACCCTTATGCTGAGCAACATAGCCTAAAGGATTACAGGACTTGGCACAGCGGCAACAGGGGTCATTCCCCTGCCCCCCAACTCACCACGGTGGCAGGAAGCCGAGCACCCTGGTTTGGGCCTATTCTGCTTCCCACTGCCATGGAGAAGCCGAGCGCCATGAAGCACAGGGCTTGGGGAGGCTGCCTGCACTGTCTTATGGACAGGATGGCTCTGCATTGTGCTGGGCGCTGTACATACCCATAGTAAAACAGTCCCTGTCCTGAAGAGATTATAATCTAAACTGGCAAGACAGACAGAGGATGAGAGGGGAAAGAGGCACACAAAGAGGCTCTATGAATAGACCCATAGGCACACGACAGCTCTATAAATAAACTCCCAGTCCCATACTACTTTCCAATTTTTATTTTTGCTTACCTATGTCTGTGAATGTGAGGGCTGGAAGGTCTCTCTTAATCTTCCACCTTCAACAGCTCTGGGTCCCTGAACCCTAGCCAGAGAACTACTCCATCCCCCTTTGGGGCCTATGAAAGATTGTTTCCTACAGCAGATTTTCCTAGTGCTTTGTCCAGACCGCTTTTAAGCATCCTATGTACTGATGTTTCAGCCAGTTCCCTTGGGACTTTAATCTACAGCCTAACATACCTGTTTTGTCCAAGGGAGATGCAGGATTTCTTAGCATTCAATTTCCTATTTCACAAACAATGCGTAGAGATGATTCATTTAATATTTTCTCCGGTTGATCACTGTAAAATGCAGTTTCTAATAAAACATGCCACAACGTGCACAGAGTTGGCAGGAAAATCTTGTTTGCCACTGACAAGCAATCCGCTATTAGCTCCTAATGAAAGAGTCTCAACAAATTAATTAGAAGATGCAGGAATGGTTAGTCAACTTACTTTGTGCCGTTATTCCCTTTGGGCATGTGGCAATAAGATATTTCTCTGCCTTAGTTGAAAAGAATGATGGTTAAAAGGGAACACTGAAGTTATTTGAATCTTGGATTGTTTTACTGCAGAGTTAGATAAACTAGATTGTTTAGAGAAGTTTCTTTCAGCTGCAAGAAGTGAATCACAAACGCATACACTTTCTAGATGGTCGGAGACAGGAGTCATTAATCTTTTCTGAGGGTATTTGAGAAGACACATATTCATGGTAACGTTATTTTGAAGCACCAGAAGTTAATCAGCAGAGCTATTTTGGTCTCCACTATTGAAGTTTCTTCACTATCTGCATCACAGCATGAATCATTAATCCAACTAAGATGTGGAGTGTTCTCTCACTCCATTATCGAAATAATAAATTTTGAAGATTCATCACTGGTCTCCCTGCTACCTGAGGAGTTGAAAAATAATCCTTCTCGGCTCTTGTCTATTACTGAGGAAGAATTAAGGGAACTTTAAGAAGACACAGAGTTTTGTGACACTACTTTCTACAATATCAGGGTAAAAGCTACCAAAGTGAGCCTAGCTTGTTGCAGAAATACCCCTGTTTTGGTGCACATCAGACATCCAGTACAAAAGATATTAATAAACTCTTCGTACAAGCTCAGTAAGTACAGTCCTGCTGCTTTTTGGATCAGAATTCTAGCATGCATGCATCCATCATGATTTGTGCAGAAACAGTGAATAAAGAAGTTATTTACTTTCTTCCATAACACAGAAACTAGGGGTCACCAAATGAAATTAATAGGGAGCAAGTTTAAAACAAACAAAAAGTACTTCTTCACCCAACCAGTGGAACTCCTTGCCAGAGGATGTTGTGAAGGCCACAATTATAACAGGGTTAAAAAAAGAGTTAGATGAATTCATGGAGGATAGGTCCATCAATGGCTACTAGCCAGGCTGGGAAGGGATGGTGTCCCTAGCCTTTGTTTGTCAGTAGCTGAGAATGTGCGACAGGGGATGGATCACGAGATGATTGCAGGTTCTATTGATTCCCTCTGGGGCACCTGGCTTTTGTCACTGTCAGCAGACAGGATACTGGACTAGCTGGAACTTTGGTCTGACCCATTATGGCCGTTCTTACATTGTTATGTTTAAGAATATGGAAATAACAGGCTTTCTATTACCAGTGCAGAAAAATGGCTCAGTCGGGATGGTTAGTAAACTTCCTATAGGGAATTCAGTAGCTAAATCCTTCCTTGTCCTTGTGAAATTTTAGACAGACTTGAAAAGTTAAACACATTCTGACGGAAAAAAATAACCTTCAGTTACAAATTTTAGTTACTTAGTTTCAATTAAAATAACATTTAGATCTGGCTGTTCAAACTGGCTAAAAGTGCTGTTGGAAAATTGACAAAGATATTCCCTGGCTGAAAAAATGAACCTTACACCCACATTGCTTGAGCTGCATAAAAATTGCAAATGACTTTCACATAAACACTTAAATCTAAATATCCCAAAGCACTTGATGAACTACAGGCCAAACACTGTTCTCTCTGCAATGGGGTAATTCAGAATGGAATGTCTCAGAGCAGTTTATAAATCACCAGCTTCCTCATTTACTCTCTTCATTATGGCTACCACTACACTGGGTTTTTTTTTTGGAAGAGGAAATGCAAATGAAGCACTCATTTGCAAATCTTGTGCTCTCATTTGCATATTCTCTTCCTATCCTTTTTGCGAAAACCCCCCCCCCCCACAGTGTAGACAGGGCCATTTGTTGGAAAAAACCCATTTGTGCAAGATCCCTTATTCCACAAAAAATGAGGTTTACAGGATCTTGCGCAAAAGGGTTTTTTTTTCTGACAGATGGCCCTGTCTACACTGCATTTTTTTTCGCAAAAACCTCTCCTGCAAAAAGGATCGGAAGAGAATATGCAAATGAGAGCGCGAGATTTGAAAATGAGTGCTTCATTTGCATTGCCTCTTCTGAAAAAACCAAACAGCGTAGACGTAGCTTAAGTGTGTGCCTCCTACTCAACAAGGCATTATTATTAGCCAATGGTAAAGTATTTAAGATTAAGCATCAGGTCTATTCTAGGTTATACCTCTGAACAAATCACTAAGGGCCACATCCCCCTATCTCTCTTTGAGGATCTCACTCCAGGGAAGATTTTCAAATGCCTAAATACTCCCATCTGGCACCAGACTTTTCAGCTAAGCTCAGTTCACATGTAAGCAACTAAATAACCAAAAGTGCCCAGGACCTACCATTCCAATGATGTCATAAATGAGCCCTTTACAAAGCCTGAACATCCATTTTGGTGCCTCAATAGAAGAGGAAAATCAGTGCCCTATTCAGTGTCAGTTTCCAAGGCTGTAAAATGGGTGGAATGACATTCACCTTCCTTTGTAAAGTACTTTGGGGTCTGTAGGGTATGTCTACACAGTAGCGCATACCTCAAAATAAGCTACGCAGTTTGAGCTACGTAAATTGCGTAGCTTATTTCGAAACAGCTTATTTCAAAATCTGGCGCTGTCTACACGGCACCTATTTCAAAATAAATCTCTATTCCACCAACTTCCTTAATCCTCATACAATGACGTTTACAGGAAGTCAGAGTGAGAAGCCCGTTATTTCAAATTTATTTCGAAATAACGGGCTTCTTGCGTTGACAGCATGTAGCGTTATTTCAGCATAACAAACGTTATTCTGAAATAACTCTGCTGTGTAGATGTACCCTTGAAGAAAAGCACTATAGAAGGGTGTGATCCATGAAGCAACTTAAAACACCTAACCTCTAGTATTAGGTGGCTAAATCTCTATGTATAGCACTACTGTGGTCCACAAAGCTCCTGCTTGGCTGACAGCTAATTCATAGGTGCCTAAACACACTTGGCTCTCTGCTATACAAGTTCCCCGGGTGTCTATTTTTCAGGCTGTTGGGCATACACACTGCTACCTCCCTCGAGGCACTGGATGCCCATTGCTGGCCCAACACCCAGAGAGATTCATGAGCTGGGGAAGATAAAACCTTTGGTTGCCTAAGTCACATGCAAGGCCTGATCCTACCACAGCTACAAAATGTGGCCCAGAAGGGTGTCCGCCTTATGACCTTTATCCCAGTGGTTGGAGTACATGCCTGGGATGTGGGCCATGCAGATTCAATGCTCGCCTTTCAAGCACAAGAGGATTTGAGCAGGGGCTGTCCACCTCTGAGGCAAGCGGTGAGCTATGGAACAATCTGCGGTGGAGCTCTCTCTTCTTAACGTTGTTTCACTGTGGGGTAAACAATGAAAGTATGATTGGAACAGAGGGACAGGAACCAAGTCCTCCAACTACCCAGGAGGGTACCCTCACCATCTAACTACCAAATGTAGTAGGTCAGGACAGCGATACAGTTAATTCAGGATTCACTGGTGTGGTGTCCTGACAGGTCTTCTGCTATGTCAATTATGATAGACATGCAGCTGTCTGCATTTTTGTATGCTCCCTCAGTATATCGTGCCAGCTCTGCGCAGGTAGCTCGCATAATAGACTTCACGAGAGCCCCCACAGATCACAGACTCAGGTAGGATACGAAGGCACCCGAGTCGGGTTTATTGTCGAACAAAGTACATTAACAGTTTTCGGTAGCCAAATGGCCTCTAACCCCCTCCGTATTTGTACCCGGGACAATGGATCTGGCTCAGTTGATAGAATGGATTTCACTATTGCCCCAAACAATTAAGTTGAGGTACCTCAATATTTATAGACAGAAATGAACAATCTAGGATACACACTGTACATATCATTTTACACACTAATGACATGTTTGGTACCTCTCCTTGTACTTTCCTCCAAAGCGTGCATTGCCTGTTGTTATGCTTCCAATTTCGTTGTTTTAAACTATTTTATCATGTACTCAGCTGGTTGTCCTTGTACTGTCCTGGTGGAATGTATTTACATACTTCATGAGCTTCTATCCAAGCTAGCCCCTCTAGTGCGAGAGACAAACTTGCAGGCAAACATTTGCTTTTGACATGGCCTGTCTGTTACTCATTTCACTGCAATTAGGATGATGTCTCTCTTCTGCTGATGAATCTTCGATGCTGCAATACACTAATCCAAGGGTTCTCAAACTTTGTGATACCGTGACCCCTCTCTAAGTTGCTCGCGACCCCCCGGGGGCCAGGACTCACAGTATGAGAAACGCAGCACTAATCCAAGAAAATAAGAAGCTTTACTTTGTTTCCTGGGGATTTGAACACCTCAGAAAGACCTGATGGATTTTGGCTCACAATGCTCTGGCTTCACTGACTTTGTTGGAGTTACTTTGCATTGACCTCAGCATGAGTTCAGAATGTGACCCAGGGTTTAGTGTTTGAAACTTGTTGGCACTGCTCATTATACCAGGGTGGGCAGTCAAACTGGGTTCAATTCCACATAGTGAAACCAATTAGCAAACTAAGAAACCGACTTATTACAAGAAAGAGGTGGGAATGACCCTAAAAAGACCTAGTTTGGAGGGGCTCAAATGTGTCTGGTTCCAGTTGCATGGAAGAAGGGGGTGAAATACTGTGCTTCGTCTTTTAAGGTTTGCACTGGAACCAGAAGTGTGACTGCAACCTGTGTAGACATACCTGAGTTAGCCAGCTAGCTCAACTTACAAGAAAAGTGAATCTGTAGCAGCATGGGAGGATGTGTAGATTTTATAAATATGTTTGGGATTGTGGGCAATGTTCCTTCTAATTTTTTCCATCCATGTACAGAATAAATTTTGTTCTGTGCACTGAGGCATGTACAGATGTGCACCACCAGTAGAAAACACATGATGCCAGCTGCTGCTATCTGTGAGTGCTCAGCTAATCAGCTGGGTGGCAGCTGAAACTCTCCTGGGTGGCCACCCAAGTGCTCAGCTTAAAGGGAACATTGATTGTGGGTATGAACTTGAGTGGCTAGCCCAGCCCTGGGCAATTTCTCTTACAAAGGAACAGGCAGGATTTCTCACAGCCTTACAAAGCTGAAAAAAAAATTATTCTATAAACAATTTCTTACTACAACTTATAATACCTAATCCAAAGACATTTTAAAACCCAGCAATTGCTATAAAACAAAGCTTATGAAATGAAAATGACATAAAACAAAGCTATAAAATAAAGCCTATATAACTCCTACTATGTGTCAGGCCTACATGATTGCCGTGCCGACGTATCCTTAGAGGCTTAGCACAGAATTCACAATCCAGGGGAAAGTGGCTAAGGTCTATGTTCGGGCAGCCTTCCAGGACTGTCCTGGAAATATATCATCTATCATATATATAGTAGCCTAATGTCTATGACTCTGTAACGCTGAAACGCTGGCTGTTCCCTCTGGGTGGCGCTGTTGCCTCCCGCCGTGGTGCTCGGCTGACTTCTGCGCCGCTCAGCCAGGCCACCACGGGGGAGCAAGTGGCGCAAGTGACCGTTTGGGCTCCGCGGTCCCCCGAGTGAGAGGCAGGAGGGGGAGGAGAAGAGAAAGAGAGCGATAGAGAGAGAGGCAGGAGGTGGAGAAGAGCTGAGAGAGACAGAGGGGGAGGCAGTAGGAGGAGGAGGAGAAGAGAGAGAGAGAGAGAGAGAGAGAGAGACCGGAGGCTCAGGAGAGAAGACGGATGTGGAGGAAAGACCTGAAAATCCTGTCTTATGACAGGCTAATTGGCTAGTTATTAATAGAAGTTGATATATGACGACGGATCCAGTCCTGGATACAGACACACTCAGAAAACAGACCATTGCATGGAAACAGAAGTTACTTTGGGGAACAGATCATACGATTTAGGGTAAAAAATCCCCCTCAGCTACCCAATAGCTGAAACTGTGGGGGTGTAGTGGATTCCGGGCTCTTCTTTGTTATATGCACAAAAGGTGGATCAAAACTGGTTGAAAAATCATACTCAAATAGTAGTTATCAACGGGCTGATGTCAAATGGGAGGATGTATCTAATGAGGTCCTTGATTCAGGACTGGGGCTTCTAGGCACTTGCATAATACAAATAATAATAATAATGTTTTTGCCTCCCTTATGTACACGCATCTGGATTTAGCTAGGCCTGGTCTACACTAGAGCAGAAGGTCAACCTCAGATATGCAAGTCCAGCTACATCAATTAGATGGCTGGAGTCGACATATTTTAAATCCCCATCCACACAGCGGGAGGTTGATGGGAGCACATGCTCCCGTTGGCTTCCCTTACTCCTCATGAGGAGCAGGAGTACCAGTGCCAACGGGGGTGCCCTCTGAGTTTGATTTATCACGTCTTCACTAGACCTACTAAATCAATCCCTGGAAGATCAGCTGAAGCAGCGTCGATTTTCTGCCTAGTGTTGAACATGGCCTCAGAGTCCAAGCTTTTTGGGGGTAATAGCATCTTTTCATTATATGTTTGTGTCACACCTAGCACAATGGGTCCAGATTCCTCCCTGAAGTCTCTGAATGCAAACACAATAAAAATAATATATAATATCTGGTCTAAAGGTTGTGAGAGAAGCAACGGACATGGCAGAGTTTCCCAAACTTAGTTCAGAATCAGCAGCGAGTGAGGTTATTTTCTCTTGAATTTTGTTTACAGCTCTCCTAAACCAAAATATGAGACATGGGTCAGAGGGCCATGTTTGTTCTTCATACAATGAAAAGGCAAAACATGTTTATTCGTGAGGCTGCTATGCTGATTTACAATCCATAAGTTCAAGCGTTCAGAATGTGAGGCCTTATGCCTCCATCTCCTCATTCACACCAGCGTGACTGCTGGAGCTAGAGGCCATTATTGGTAGTAGAAAGACTGAGAGTGACCTTCTGTGGGCTTCAGATCAGGTCTGTTCTCTGTGTTACCCCCCACTGGAATGAACAGAGGTACACTGATGCAAAACCAGAGAGAGTGGAGAATCAGGCCATTGTTCATTATGGTCGCTGCTCTGCCTCTGCCAGACCCCGCCTCTCATGCCCCAGTCCCATTAACTCCACAAAGGATTTTTTTGGGGGGGGAGGGGCGGAGGCAGAGGGCTGCTTAAAATATGCCCACAGTGGTGGTGTTTTTTCAACACAGGGCTAGGCTGCTTATTGATGCCAACCACAATTCTAATGGGTCCCTCTGACTGGTTTCCCAACGAGGCAGCACTAATTATAGAGCCTCATAGCCTTTTCTGATGAACAGCAAGGTCGGAGCAATGATGAGATACATTCTGGGCAGGTCAAAGCTGTCAGCATTTCCTGTGGCTTTGATTCTTTCCACAGAAGATAATCACAGGGTTCTAACCTTTTTTTTGTTATGTTGCTTCTCCCTGCAGGTCTGCACTTGCGCTAACATCACACTGAGATCAAAGGAACATCAGGGAGCATCCAGTTCATCTGATGTGTCCAGATGTGTTCTCCGGGAAGATTCAGCAGCAATCAAACAGCTAAACACGACTGAACATGTAAGTATACTAACCCTTAACTCACATACGGCGCTTATCATCAGTCGTTAGGTTTGGTTGTACAGGTTGCACCTCCCAAAACCGGGATGCTCTGGTCGGGCAATATCCAGGGTTGGAAGCCTAGAGGCAGGAGACTTGGCAGCCGTATGGCCAGGGATGGTGGCAAAGGGGCTATGGCAGGCGTCCAGAAGCCTGGCCAGGACTAGAGCTGGTGGGAGCAAAACCAGCATCTTGGGCTGAGGCTAACAGGAAGGGGTGCAGCACCTGGTAGCCCAGCCAGGGCCAGAAGCTCAGCTGGGCTGGAGACATGGGGACCGGCCAGGGCAGAAGCAGAGCTGGCGATGGGGAGGCATGGCGGGTTTGAGGGATGATGACAAGGGACCTCCCCTGGTCTGGCAAATTCCCTCATTTGGAACTGGTCAGGTCCCAAGCGTGCTGGACTAGAAAGGTCCAACCTGTAGTTGTCAAGCATACAAGTAAACATAGATTCTGGGGTGCTGAGGTACTACCGCACCCCATGGCTTGAAGCGGTTTCCATTAAATACAGGGCTTACAGTTTGGTTCAGAGGCTCTCAGCACGCCCACTATAAATATTGTTCCAAGCCCCCCTGCAAGTAAACACAAAAGTTCTCTCTTCATGGAATGCTGTTGTTAACCACTACAAGAATTAACACCAGTATTACATGGCCCGTTTCATTCAGTAATATCAAAGTGCTTGACAACAGGAGGTAAGCATCATTATTCCCATTTCACAGACAGGAAAACTGAGGTATGCATACGGGGAGTAACTCACTCAAGGTCACATACGAAGCTGAAAATAGAACCCAGCTTTCCCATGCTAGAGCCTGCCTCACTGGACCATGCTGGGAATCTTTATGGAGATAAAACTACTATTGTAGCTCAACGGTTTCTATGGTAAAAGCCTGCAGTCTTGATTTCACATAGCACGTAGACTGATATAACTCCTTTAGCTTACACCTGAGTGGGAGAGTCGAGTCAGGCACTCTGCACTAATTTGAGGAGATACAGTGAGCAGAATGTTAGTTAGCTCATGATATGCTGTGGCTCACCCACAAATTACTGAGCTTGAGAGAGTAATTACTGGGTGACCTTCTGTGGCCTGAATTATGCCAGAAATCAAACGAAATAGTCAATGGTCCATTCTTCCCTTAAATCCTAATCACCTATTATCTTCGTAATCTCTGCCTTTGAATATTAGAGTTAGTGTTTCCTGTAGACTTTCAATTTTAAATGTATATTCAGGGTGTCATATAATTTAACCAACTTCTCTACTCAGATAAATCTGGTACTTAATCCAAGACAATACTAAACACATATGCACAGTGGGGAAGTATATTCAAACATGGCCTATTTCCCCTCTACTAACCTGCCTATTACAATCCTTGGTTACAAAGAGAAATACTCAACTGCAATCAGCAATCAGTTCCTAACAGTGATCATCTTCAGACTTATCACAAAGGAAACATGCTTCAAAATTCTGCACCTATCCTGAATCCTTCATTCAAAGGAACAGAAACACAGGAAAAAGGAATAAAAATATTCCGACTAACTTGATGGATTTAAGATTTGATGAGGTCTCTCTTCATGTTTCCAGATATATACCTAGCCTATGGTTGAAGAGTAGCTCTAATATTTATATGTTGAAAAAGGGAAGATGTGCTGGGGAAGGAGAAAAAAACTTCAGACTACATTACATTGGGGGTGAGGAGAATATCCAGTGCTAAAGAAATAATTATAAGCATTGTGTTTACAAAGATCTCCTGTAGGAGAGTGTTTTAATTAGAGCTACAATGAAGATAACCTTGTACCACTGACAAAACTTGCCTTTATTTAAATACTGGCTATTCTATACCACGTGCCTCAGGGGAGTGAACAGAGCAGGGAATCATCTAGAAAACAGATATCTATCAGGGATGAGCTAGATGGTGCTTGGCCCTGCTGTGAGGGCAGGAGACTGGACTTAATCTCTCGAGGTCCCTTCCAGTTCTATGATCTTTCTGAGGTATGAGACTGAACTTTTAAATCAATAATAATTAAAAAGAATATGCTTTTAAATAAAGAAATTACAAAAAGCATCTTAAACCAAAGCATTAACACAGGTGAATGTTTCTATTCAGTGAAAAGTTCAACGTCAACTATTGAATAATGATAGCACTATATACATTTTAGCATTCTGAAGTAGATATTCAACATATATTTGATAACTTTCAGAATCTATAATGTGTGTAAATGTGGAGAAAGTGAATTTCATGTATTTTAAAGGTATTTTTCAATTGTCCAATAAAACTACTTGTGTAAGTACTCCTGTGTGAGTAGATACTATAGGCCCGGATCCAAAGGTTTAGTTGAAGAGTGAATAAAATATCAAAGTAACTTATCATATATATAGTAGCCCAATGTCTGTGACTCTGTAATGCTGAAACGCTGGCTGTTGCCTCTGGGAGGCGCTGTTGCCTCCCGCCATGGTGCTCGGCTGACTTCTGTGCCGCTCAGCCGGGCTGCCACGCGGGAGCAAGTGGCGCAAGCGACCATTTGGGCTCCGCGCTCCCCATGCAGCACGGGGAGCACAGAGCCGAAACGGCCATTTCGGCTCCGCGGTCCCCCGAGTGAGAAGCAGGAGAGGGAGGAGAAGAGAAAGAGAGAGATGGAGAGAGAGGCAGGAGGCAGAGGAGAGCTGAGAGAGAGAGAGAGAGGGGGGGAGGCGGGGAGTAGGAGGAGGGGAGAGAGAGAGAGATGGAGCGAGAGACCGGAGGCTCAGGAGAGAAGACCGAGGATAGAAAGGGAATAGGACGTGGAGGAGAGACCTGAAAATCCCGTTTAATAATGGGCTAATTGGCTAGTATATTAAGAATACACACATTTAAAAACATGGACAAATTGCCTACTGACCTTAATGAAGTCTGGATTTCTCCCCTAATTTCAGCTTGCCTTTCTATAAGTGAAGATACCAGGGTTATTTTAAGGTGCTTAGTAAAGTATAGTATTTCATTCCAAATACACTTAAGTTTTAACCAAGATTTTGTACTGAATGATTGAAATAAATATCTATTTTTTTATTCCAGTTTGAAGTGTTATTTTATTGGGAAAACACTTCTCTAAGGGGGGGGGGAGGAATACATTAACATTCAGTGGCTGATCGTGCCCTATTAATGTAAATCATGTAAATCAGTCTTAACTATGATGGACTCAAGATCTGGTTCCACATAACAGTATTTGACCGTATGGATTTTTCAAGAACAGTTATATAAATAAGGAGCAGGTGAGGCCCGTCATTGACTGGGCAAAGTCATTTTGTGTAGATTACACTTATAGGGAAGTTCAAGAAATTAAATAGAGGTAACAGAATTTTTTATTAACGTGCTTGCAAAAAGGAAGTAAAAGAACAGTTTTAAATTTGTAGGATTTCAACTTCAAACATTATTCATTTTATTGAATAATTACCATACCTAGTAAATTTGAATAAGAAACTCGTAAAGCTTCTATTACTCATTCCGTAACTAATCTGAATTATTCTGTGATTTGTAACAGTACAAATTTTCTTTGCACTAAAATGACAGTTGAATAGGTGACTCAATTTTAATTTTGTTAGCAAATATTTTTGTATGAACTCTAATCATAATAGGCATAAGCTTCAGGGGGTAGCCGAGTTAGTCTGTACAGGATAAACTTAAAAAACAACAAATGGTCTGGTAGCACTTTATAGACTGACTAAACATGTAGATAGCATCATGAGCTTTCGTGGGCACAGCCCACTTCTTCAGATGACTTTTTTTTCTGATGAAAACCAAAAATAATTATTTAAACCTTTCAGCCAGCATATTCCAGTGCAAAAAGCTAATTGAAGTGGCAGGATTGTTTATGCAAAATTTGGTATCTGTAGGTAATGTAGTATGACTTCATTTTGCACAAACAAATCCACAAACAATTCAAATGTATAATAGATTTTTTTAGGTGGGAGGGAGGATGAAGAAGCAGGAATGAACACCAAACAAGAAGAGAGGAAAGAAATATTATCAATTCATCAGAAAATCATCCCAAGTAAAATTATATTGATATTGATAATACTCAAACATAAAGGCAAAAGGGGTCTCATCCTCCTCTTGGACTGGTATAAATCAAGTGCAATTGCATTAAAGTCAGAGAGTTACCCCAGTGTAACCAAAGCAAAGCAAAGCAAAACAACAAAGAGAATCAGGCACAAGAATCTAAACCAAGCCCTCGTGTTGAAACCCATCTCTACTGAGGACAGCACTTAAACACATGGTTCAATTTAAGTATGTGCTTAACTCTCGTTTACTCTCATTGTTTAAATGTGCTTAAGTGCTGTTGGAAATTGGAGTCTGTTCCTGCATCCATACCGCTGCCCTCCAGAGGCTCATCTTTCACTGACTCAAGAGGTTTTCTGTTATCTATTGTTATTTTAGGTTTCTGCCTCTCAACCTTCCAAGACCAAAAGGGATGGGGTGGTGCGTGTGGGTGGGCAGTGGGTGACAAAGATCCAAAATGTGGATGCCAATAACGATTCATTTACTTAGACTGTACATTCATCATGATTGGGACTATTTTCAGTTACTTTGAATTCCTCGGTGGGGTACATAAACCGACAAATGAACTTTAAAGGGCATAAAAACGGGACCCTAAACAACATGAAGGGGTACCTGGGGTCACTTGGTCCTGGATAGACTTTGAGGTAGGTATTGGGAAACATCTAAAGCATTGGGGGCTAACTAAGAACATTAAAATCAACAGAAGAAATTGCTGGTAAGGGTTTCGTAGGGTAACCAAAGAAAGATTTCCAAGCATAATTGCTAAAATTCGAGCAACTACTCCCCTCCAAAAACCCTAGGTTATAAAAAACAAACAAACAAACACACACAGCAGGGTGTTTTACATAACTTTTCCATTTAACTAAGAAAAATAATGGCTATGCTAATGAATACTTTACAGTGCTCCAGGTATAATAAACTGCAGCAGTAACAATGGAAAATTGCAGATTGAATGGTAAATGGAATGATTAAAAATAACTGCTACCGTTTGTTAGCGTAATGCTAATGGTGTAGAACAATGTCTGTTGAATGGTAAAAGCATAACTGAGCTATGCAGCTGTAATGCTAATTCATTTATAATAGTATAAAATGAGTAACTAATGCTCAAAGT
This sequence comes from Pelochelys cantorii, assembly GCA_032595735.1. Lineage (NCBI taxonomy): Eukaryota > Metazoa > Chordata > Testudines > Trionychidae > Pelochelys > Pelochelys cantorii. Next base: position 8,844,200 of record CM064355.1, on the reverse strand, counting down.
TTGGGTGAAAGTGTAACTGGATAGGTTGCATAACATGATGTAAAAGGACAAATTAACGTATAAAACACTGCAGCACTAGAATGTGGGAGTCTAGATTGCAAATGCCTCTGTGTCACTGCAGCAGGTATAGGCGAAACAACCCCAGGGAAGCCTTTGTGAAGCTAGAGGGTGGGGTGGAGGCAGTCCCACAAAGCCTGCTGATTGGCTGACACTAGTATTTAACTCAGGAAGGAGCACTTGGAGCCCAGGCAGGCTACCTGCTTGGATTGCAAAAGACCCTAGTCTCTGGCTTTTGATTCTGAGTTGTCCTTGGTTTTTGCTATTTGATTTCTGCCTGCAGTGTGGTGCCTGACTCATTTCCTCCTTGCAATTTAACAGCTGAGCAGGGCCCACTGGGCTCCTATGGCCTGGCCTTCACTGCAAAGATCCAAGTCAGACTCAAACAACCATGGGGCTACATCTACACTGGCAGCTTCTTGCGCAAGAACAGTTGTTCTTGTGCAAAAAGTTGCTGGCTGTCTGCACTGCACACGCGTTCTTGCACAAGTAAATTTACAGTATAGTGTTGTAAAACAGGGCTTCTTCCGGAAAAGTTATTCCTCTTCCCACGAGGAATAAGCCCTCTTCCACAAGAGGGCAGTGTAGACAGGCAACATGAATTTCTTGCGCAAGAAGCCCCTATGGTTAAAATGGCCATCAGAGCTTTCTTCCGCAAGAGAGCGTCTGCACTGCCTTGGATGCTCTTGTGCAAAAGCACATGCCAGTATAGACGCGCTCTTGTGGAAAACTTTTTGCGCAAGAACTCTTCCGCAAAACAGTTCTTGTGCAAGAAGCTGCCAGTGTAGACGTAGCCCCATAGTAAAGGAAGAAAGCCTCCTGGTACCCCATGATGTGGGAGCGTACTTGTTCATCAGTTGATGGACATGATCAGAAATGATACGTAACAATGTTTCTGTCTAAAAATGTATAAATAAAGGCAAAATGGTTAAATTGGGTTAGCTTGTGCCTCAGTTTCCCATCTTATAGATGTGCTAAGCTAGAAGTAAAAGCTTCTTTGATTTATTATCAGAATGTGGGAGAGGGGTGTGCACTCTGGAAAGACCACTCAGGGCTAATGGAAGTGGGATATGAAGGCACCCCCAAAATGGTGAAGAATCATAGAGCTGGAAGAGACCTCAGGAGGTCATCAAGTCCAGCCCCCTGCCCAAGGCAGGACCAATCCTAACCAAATCAACCCAGCCAGGGCTTTGTCAAGCCAAGACTTAAAAACCTCTAGGGATGGAGATTCCACCACCTCCCTAGGTAACCCATTCCAGTGCTTCACTACCCTCCTAGTGAAATAGTTTTTCCTAATATCCAACCTAGGTCTCCCCCACTGCAACTTGAGACCATTGCTCCTTGTTCTGCCATCCGCCACTTCTGAGAACAGCCTCTCTCCATCCTCTTTGGATCCTCCCTTCAGGAAGTTGAAGGCTGCTATCAAATCCCTCCTCACTCTTCCATTCTGCAGACTAAACAAACCCAAATCCCTCAGTCTCTCCTCATAGGTCATGCGCTCCAGCCCCCTAATCATTTTGGTTGCCCTCTGCTGGACCCTCTCCAATGCATCCACATCCTTTCTATAGTGGGGGGCCTAGAACTGGACACAATACTCCAGATATGGCCTCACCATTGCAGAATAAAGGGGAATCTCCTCTCTGGCACTGAAGAGCACAAGCAGTGGTGTAAAAAAGAGTACCTCACTCACCTTCTCTAGAACTTTTAGCTTCTCTAGATCTTCTGGCAATGCTCCTGCTAATGCACCCTAATATGCCATTAGCCTTCTTGGCTACAAGGGCACACTGTTGACTCATATCCAGCTTCTCATCCACTGTAATCCCCAGTCCTTTTCTGCAGAACTGCTACTTAGCCAGTCGGTCCCAGAGGTAACTGAGGGCATGTTTACATTCGGGAGTTATATCAAAACAGCTCCCCTTATTTCAAAATAACAAGGCAAGTGTCCACACTATCAAGCCTATTATTCCAAGATAAAGGGCTTGTTATTTCGAAATCACAACTCCTGCTTGTGAAGAGGAATAAGGTTATTTCGAAATAGTTATTTCGGGAGTTATTATTTTGAAATAACTTGTTTATTATGTGGTTGTAAGGGCATGTGGGATAGAATTGTGGCTGCTATGCATTGCTCTTGCTTGTGGTATGGTTGGCTAGCACATAGAATAAAAGGGCACTTTACTCCCCAGACTAGACATACAAGAACGAGCCACAATAATACCCAAGAAGGCCATATCATTAACCTCATTTTATAGATGGGGAAACTGACGCACAGAGCTGCAGCGACTAGCCCCAGCAGCAGAGCCAGGAACAGAATCCCGGCGTTCTGATTTCCAGACCTCTGTGCACTAGCCACGCCGTCTGACTGGCCCTGAACTGTATGAATTCGTCACCCCGAGTGCATTCTGCGGAGATGCAGTAATGCTCCGCCTCTGTAACTCTCTGGCTGGAGGAGGGAAAAGGAAATGATCTGCCAAACCAACAACCAAAAAGATCAAAGTAAAATTGCCTCGAGCATGGCAGGGAACGAATGGGAGTGTTTTGAAACATTTGTACATAATTGTGCCTGTGTTCTGTGTGGGCACATCAAGCTAGAATCAAAAGCAACGTGATTACCGTGTTTGTCAAGGATCAGAAATTCAAAACACTTGTTTTGTTTTTCATCTGATTGCAAATTAAGGCGCAGAGGGCACAAGCTGTCAGGCTGGGGCTCCCCATCCTTCCCTGCTCTTGATCACAGATGGAAGGTTCCCTTAAAAGTATGCAAATATGACATCTGATTCTCCTCTCACTCACCCATAGGAAAATCAGGGGCAAAGCAGCTGAAGTCAATGAGGTTATTCTGATGTGAGATCAGGAATGGCCTGGGCCAGTAATGTCAGGCTTTGTCTCCACTTAACTGTCTCAAGCGGTAGTGCTCTCCCAGTGATCTAAGTAAACCACCTCTGCAAGGGGAGTAGCTCTGTGTGTGTGTGTGTGTGTGTGTCTCGCTATTCTGACGTCCGTATAAACCTCATTCCATGAGGAGTAAGGGACATTTCGGAATAGTGGGCTATTTTGAAATGTGATGCTGTGTAGACAGTGCCAAATTACAAAATAAGCTATTTCGAAATAAGATCGAAATAAGATCTTGCATACCTCAAATTGCGTATCTTATTTCAGTTACGGTGCAGTGTAGACACACCCTAAGTGAATAGCACAAAGCTAGCTTAAGGGGCTTGATGGCCAGGCAAATGCCACTGAAGGCAAAGGAGTGAGTTCAGAATCTGGCCCAATCAGTTCTCATTTCAGTCCTGGAGTTTCCCAAATGCTTTATGAAGAAAAAGCATCCGAGCTTCATTCTCCATTGCCCAGTGCCTTGTGTGCTCACACCAGTGCCCGGTGTGCAAAGTGGATGAAAATCCTTACCAGGTAGTGTTAGAAGCATGTTATGCCCTATTTGCATAGGTGTCTATGCAATTAAACAGTAGTGGAGAATCCATCTCGTGTAATCCTGAATCACCCACTAGGGAGCTGTTCGTTTTGTATTTAATTGCAAGTCACAACACACTAGAAATGCTATTAATACAAAACCATGTTCAATTTTTTGTAAGATTGTATCTGTTTCTACACACCATCTCCCCCGCCCCCCTTCTCCAGAGGAAATATACACTGAAATTGTAGCAGTTTGGTAGCATTTGGATTAGTCTTTCTATGGAAATATCTATCTATCTATTAGAGCGAGAGTGTGTGTGTGTCTGCCTGTCTGCGAGTCTGTTTGTTCAAGAACTCCTCCTAAACAGTAAGAACTAAGGCCACCAAATGTGGTAGGCAGCTTCCTCTTCTCCTGACGTAAAGCAAGGTTGGTGTGGGTTGTGCCAGGACAATCAGAAGCCCCAGGAAAAGGGTTGCTTTCCATACTATGCAGAGGGAGGGGCTGTTGTTCCAAGGAACGTGATACGAGAGTGGCCAATGGGGGCAGCGAGCCTGCAGGTGAGAGCTATCTTGCAGCGGGTCCACTGGGGGCAGCTGTAACACCAAGGGTGGAGCCAGGAGGGACTGGGGCTCCACTATCTTCCCTGCCAGCCAACCGAGTAAGTAACTCCCCTGCTCCAAACCGTTTCCCCCCTCCTGGCTGCAACACGGGAGGGCACTGAGAAAAAAGGCCCCTGGCAGCTGGGAGGGGCTGAGGGGAGTTAAAATGCCCCTGGCAGCTGGAGGGAAGCCATGCTGGATGGGATCCCCCGTGCTGAGCCTCTCCTCACCCCCTAACCTTCACTCTCACAACCCCACCCTCCTGCACTACACCCAGCCCTAAAACCCTTCCCAGAATGCCAGAATCCTGCCCCTACCCTACCACCAGCCCCCTGCCCTGAAAGACCCAGACAACGCCGGGTAAGTCTGCTTGTTTAATATAATGTCTTTCTGAGAATAGCGCCTTTATTTTTCTTACGGCACACCCAAGGTCAGATTAGCTCTTCTAGGAGTTTGGGGCTATTAGATTTTGTGGCCCCCTCGAGGCTCCAGGATGGAGCCAAAAGGAGGAGTTCTGTGTGGGAGGGGGTTGACTCTGGGGTGGGGTGGGGGATGGAGTATTTGGGGTGTAGGAGGCGGCTTCAGGCTGGGGCCAAGGTTTTTGAGAGCAGAAGTGGTCTCAGGGCAGCAGGCTGGGGTGGGGGTGCAGGGTCTGGGAAGGAGCTGGGGTGCAGGAAGGGATGCAGGGTTGGGGTGTGGGGTCTAGGCGGGAGTTCAGTTAGTGACTTAGGGTGCAGGAGCAGGTTGGGGTGTGGGCACTTACCTGGGGCAACTCCTGTTTGGTGGTGGGACTGGTGGCTTGGTATTGCCCCACAGTCACCTGCAGGCCCCATCACCTGCAGCTCCCATTGGCCATGATTCCCAGGGGCGGAGCCTCCAGGTGTGGGCAGCACAGGGACCGAGCTTCCCGAGTTCCAGCCCCGGGATAGTGGGAGGGGTGCTCGTCATTGGCAGGGCTGGCCAGGACACATGGGCTTTAGTGGCTGCAGCCCGTGACCCCACGCGAAGGGGTGTGCACGCTGGCAGCCATTTTGTGTACCAGTTTGAGCCAGCCTAGGCAGAAGATTGAGTTGTGGAGTGAATCTCAATACACTTCCTGGTAATTTTACATATTAGCTGGGTCTTATTTGCCTGCAGCATTTATAAGCTAAGTCAGTGGTCATCAAGCAGTCGATCGGGATCTCCTGGTAGACCTTGGAGCCTGTGACAGGTGATCCTGACTGGTTTGGCCAAGAGGCTGTCAAGCACAGCTCTTCAGCTGCCCCTCCCCCCACTGCTGCACATCTCCTGCCCTTTGCCTTGGAGCTGCCTCCCACTCCCCCACCTCCAGCTTGCTGGGCAGGGCAGGGAGGGGGCGCTGATGTCAGGGTGCCCCCTCCCACCCTGTATTCTATCGCCACAGAACGGTGGGGGGGGGACACAACAGGACTTGGGATGGAGTTTGCTGGCTGCTTTTGAGAGTGGTGCAGGGCCAGGGCAGGGATGAGCCTGCCTTAGCCCCACTGCACCACCACCCAGGAGCCACTTGAGATAAGCAGTGCCCAGCTGGAGCCAGCTCCAAACCCTTGCCCCAGTTACGTACCCCCTCTGACATCCCAAACCCCTGTTCTAGCCCTGAACCCCCTGGACTCAAACTCCCATACAGAGCCTGTACCTGACCCCCCCTCTTGCACCTCAACTCCCTGCCCAGGCTTAGCTCAGAGCCCCTCTCACACTCCAAATCCCTTAGCCCAAGACCAGAGCCTGTGCCCCAACCCTCTGCCCCTGCCCGGTGGAAGGGAAGGAGGATGGAGTGAACAGAGGCAGGGCCTTGGAGAAGAGGCAGGAAGGAGGTGGAGTAAGTGTATTTGGATCTTGGATTGCACTTAAATTCAAAAGACAATCTTGTGCTTAAAAAGGTTGGAGACCACTGAGTTAAGTTATCGGTAAAGCCTTTCTTCTCAAGAAGGAAAAGAAGTACTTTTTTATATTGCAGTGGGTTATAGTTGAGGGGATAGGGAAATTTACTACTTGCAGGGGGTTATCGTTGAGGGGATAGGGAAGCTTGCAACTTGCCTAAAAGGCTGTTTGTTGCCTTACTCTTCTTATTTTACAATAAAATCTTAGAAATGAAGTAAACAGGGCAGTGCATGGCCCTGCACTTTCACTGGCAGATCACTGTTCAGAGCCAGCCCAGCCCTGCAGACAGAAAATGGAGCAGCCAGGGGTAATGTAGGGTGAATCTGTGGTTTGGATCTCTGTAGTTTCCTGTAATTTTACAGATGTCAGTGGAATTAAGACTGGGAAAACAACCATAAAAGATGAATTATAGCCTGGAGGCCAAATATCTCTGTGAGCCATATTATGTCATTGAACCAGAGGGCTAGTTTACACTAGAGTAACTGCAGTGGTGCATGTCCACCAAGATAACTGCCTTACCACGGCTAGAGTGTCTTCTGCCAACATGGTGCTGCCCACACTGGCACTTAGGTTGGTGTAATTTACATCACTCATGGGGCTGGCTTTTCCACACTCCCAAGTGGCTTGAGTTATACCAAAGTAAGCACCAGGTGTGGACAAGCCCTTTAAAGACACTGTGTGTGCCGTGCAGTGACAGTAATTGTCCATTTCAGAGAGGTAACCATGTTAATCTGTTTTAGCAAAACCAACAAGGAGTCCGGCAGCATTTAAACTGAGTAGGGTATTGCAGCATGAGCTTTCGTTAGCTACAGCTCCCTTCCTCAGATGCTGAAGAGAAGAAGAAAGACGGGGGAAAAAAGATACAGAGATGGGAGGTGTTAATTATATCAGAATGGACGTGGCTCATCTCCAAGGGTACGTCTACACTGCAACGCTATTTCGGGATACTGGAGTATCCCGACATAGCTATCCCACGTCTTCACAGGAAGCCCGTTATTTCAGGCTCACTATTCGATGTCTCTGTAAACTTCATTCCACGAGGATTACGGGACGTTTCAGAATAGTGCTTTAATTCAAAATCTGGCACTGTGTAGACAGTGCCAAATGACAAAATAAGCTATTTCAAAATAGCAACGAAATAAGATATGCAATTTGCATAGCTCAAATTGCGTTTCTTATTTTGAGTTACGGTGCAGTGTAGACACACCCCAACAGTGGTGAGAAGTTGAGAATGCCTGAATGGGAAATTACCTATTGTAATGTGAAAACCCTGCCATGTATTTATTTAGACCTTGGTTCAGGGTGTCAAATTTGCATATAGATTCCAGTTCAGCAGTTTCTCTCTGCATCTGGTTTTGAAGTTGTTCTGTCTGCTTTTCTATCTCTAATTGTCAGCTGTAGTATTTAAAATTGTGTGGTCAATATTGTGGATGCTGAAACAATTGATATGCAGTACAACTAAATAATTCCCAGGTTGAGCCTATGTGAAAGCAGATGGTCTCTGATTACTGGCAGCCCCAATCTCTGCACTTACCCTGTGTGTATACATTTTTTAAAAATTTGGGTTTAGGCCATATGTTATATTTTTCATTTTAGAGGAAAAGAACAAATCTTGAGTTATTGATGTTAGTTTAGCAAGGATGCACTGTAACTGCAGTGTTGTCATGGTTTATTTTTGGAGTGTGGTTGAGTAGAAAGAAATTTGAAACTGTACATGTGTTTTCTGGTAAAGTCTAGTACTGGATTCTTAGAAGGAAAAAGGTATATCCTATTGAAATGTTCTACTTTTAATTTTTAGAGAGTTTCTACAGAAAATCCACCTGTAGTGTCCATCGAAGTGTTTCTCAAAGTGGTTCGCAAAACCTTCCCATGGCTCCCCTTGGCTGCAAACGGCAAACCGGAGCCAATGGGAGCCGCGAGGCTCCATGGTCATGGAGCTGGTAAATAAACACATCGGCACAGCCAGTTAGCAGCATTCTCAAAAAGGTTTTGTGGACCACTTTGAGAAACACTGCTCAAGAATATGAATTCATGATCCGTGTAATAATTTTGCTAAAGGAATTCTGTAGCATAAGATTTGGTAAATAGACTTACTTCCCTTGACGTATGTTACACATGCATAAGTGCTTGACAGGCTGTGGTCTCTTTTTGGGTGTTTTGATGAGGGTGGGATTTTTTTTCCCAAAAAGCAAGCCCTCCTGAATATCTGTACAGTTCCATTTCCAACTTCAAATGGAAATTTATTTAAGGTTCTGTAGTGGTCTGACTGGAGCTTTATTGGAACAAGCTAACACTTTTGTTATCTGAATTTGTTTTGCATGTGTGTTTGTGTGTTACTGGAGAGGTGGGGGATATGTGAGAAATTTGAATTTTCTATAAAAATATTTTTTCCCAAATTTTTAAATAGAAAAAAAAATGCTAACCAGCTCTACTGCTGGTTTGGAAAAAAACAGGGAGAAACACTTTTCAAAGTTGATATTATTATTCCTCCCTCCAAACTTCAACCAAAAAAAATAAAAATTTGTAAAACTGCAATCAGGTGTGGTTCTGATTTAACATTTTTGCCTTCTGGACTCCAGTGGCGATCAGAGCTCAAACTTATAAAAAATTATGAGACCCCAGATTTTGCAGTCTCCAAAGACGTGGACATGCTTTGGATGAATGTCTGAGCCAGAGCTGTGTAAAATATTCAGTTCACATGCAACTCCATTCCAACTAAACCCTGTGGTTGAAGGTAGTGTACTTTAAACTTAGTAAAGAAGTAATAACACTCAAGTATGAGAGAAAGTTGGTAAGAAACTAGACTGTATTTCCTAGCCATAGTCATATGATGTGAGTTAACTATCATATGACAGAAGACAGGACATGTCTTCACTATGGGCTGGATCAATGGGCAGCGATCGATCCAGCAGGGCTTGATTTATCTCATCTACTTTAGACATGATAAATCAACCACCGAGTGCTCTCCCATCGACTCCGATGCTCCAACAAAATGAGAACAGTAAGCAGCGTTGATGGGAGAGCATCAGCTGTCAACTTACCGCTGTGAAGATACCGTGGTAAGCAGACGTAAATACATCAAATTCAGCTACGTTATTCACATAGCTGAAGTGGAGTATCTTAGGTTGATGGCCCATGGCAGTGAAGATAAAGCCTCAGTGTGAACAATGTATATTATAGATGTATATACTGTTCATTATGTTTCCTGTCTCTCCTCTACGCCTGATATACAGTGGATATGAATCTTCTAGAGCTGCCAGGTAGTAGGTTTAATCGGCTAGCTCAAGCAGTGATGCCTCTCTTAGCTGTGGAGATGTCAGGTTCAGTCCCTAGATACAACCAAGATCAAGGTCATTACATCTGGTATTAAAATTAGAATTTCCTTTTTCTTTCAGGGCCCGGGAGACGTTCAAATGGAGCTCTTCCTTGAAGCGTCTGATCGATCAGAACATGAATAAATCAAAGTGGGAAAGTGTTACTATGTTGCATTTCAGGAGATACGCAGATTAAGGTCATTTCAATACATTTGAATTACAGTTGTTCCTGAGATCTTACCTTTGCGTTAAGTGCCACCGTTTTAGAAGGTCAACTCTGTCACTTCAGAGTAATGTGAATGGGGAAGGAAGCAGTGAAATTTCAGATGCATTATTCATCTGCCCTCATCCTATCATGAAAGGCGGCCAGTTGCATCCTCTTTTTCTCTTGTTCATAGCCCCCCTGCATTTGGGAGCACTAAGTGGACTGAAGGTCCTTTTGGGTTTCCTGTTGGCTTTGGTAGGACTTCATCTATTTTATCCATGAAGCACATAGGTCAATGTCTGGTGTAGATTCTGTGTCAGAGGAAGAGAGGTAAGCGCTCACCTTTGTTTCATGTGTATGGGAGGGATTGATCGGAAGATTTGGACTCCAAGTGGTAGTGACCAAATGAAGGGTCCTTGTTCTATAAAGGGTAGAAAATTTCAAGGGCTCTTTGGGGAGTAATTCATTCCTCAGTGCTCCAGAAAGGAGTAATGTGATGTATCTACCCGCCATCTACCGCAAGTGTGTAGGATAGGCTTGGCCAAACCTTTGCACTCTGACCATTGAAGGGCCATGGAGCATCTCCAAGAAATGATAGCCAAGCCCCCTCCCCTCCAAAAACCTGGCACCCGAAGGCATGTGCCCTTCCTCCTACATTGATGTGGTAGGAGGGAGAGCCCCTATGTGCCCCTATGTGTCTGGAGAGCCCTCTCTAGACAACCAGCTGTGGACTGGGAGCCACTTAATGGATAGAGTGGCTGAAATTTCTCCCCTCTCCTCTGAGCCATTTTCTCCAGCCTTAGTGCTGAAGTAATCCCTACATTGCCTGTGCCCCATTTGCTGCTATCAGAATTCACAGTGTGTGGCAGCAAGCAGGGAGCCTCCTTGGTGCTGGACCACATGATGTGCAGAGCACATGCCCAACACCTTCCACAAATCTTGCTGTAAACACCACCGCACTGTGACTTCATGATTCATTACAAGATAGTCTGTGGATATATATCATCCCTGGCAGTTGTTTCTCTGAGAGTAAAATAACCACATTACTGTTACAACTGGGTATACTCGGAAGTGGTCAAAACGAATGAGTGGCAGCTGCTACCAAGGACAGTGATATATTATCTGTAACATCATCTAAGGCTGCTCATGAATCATTATCTTCATTTCTAAAAACGAGTAGTCCTGTGGCACCCTAGGCTATGCCTACACAGCAGCATTATTTGAAATAACTGGAGTTATTCCAAAATAACATAGTCCGCGTTTACACAAAAAGTAGTTATTTCGATATAATGTCAAAATAACGTCGAGCTGGAGGACTTCTTACTCCGACTCCTGTAACCCTCACTGTATGAAGAGTAAGGGAAGTCTGAGGAAGAGTGCTCTACCTTGGACTTCCTGCTGTGTAGACTGCGCCAAAAGCCGAAATAAGCTACTTGAATTAAGCTACGCAATTAACGTAGCTCAAGTTGTATAACTTATTTCGGCTCTAGCCCTGCTATGTAGACGTGCCGTTAGAGACTAACGAAATATACATATACATATATAGTATCATGAGCTTTCGTGGGAAAAACCCACTTCCTCAGATGAACTTGAGTGGAGAAAAAAAGGGGGACCTGCAGAATCTTCATTTCTGTTAATTGGAGTCCTGTTTTTTTAAAACTACTGAGCAAGGTAACTTTGAATAGAATTGATGCAGGATTCTACACAGGAGAGATTTGAAGCCATAAAAGAATCTCACATTTATTTCTTTACTTAATTCAGTCACTCATTCTTCCTTTCTTTCACCTGGTGTCGGACTCTCAGTTATACTCAGGACAAAGCAGAGGACTTTAAACAGGCATAAATATAATGTACTCACTTCATAGCCCTTTTACACTGCCAAGGTGGAGTAAAGAGATCCTGAACATTAGGCCCTCTCATATAATTACAGTTCCAAAGAGTACATCTACACTGCATGTTTATTTCAAAATAAGCTATTCCGGAATAGTTATTCTGAAATAGCTTATTTTGAAATAGCACATCTATACTGCAGGGAAGCCACAAAATGAGTTGGAGGCAGGTTTCCCTAATGTAGACGTGCTATCTCAATTTAGAGCCCCAGGAGGCACTGGGGAGGAATAACTTAGAATGGTCCGGGTGAGGGGCAATTTCAAAATAGCAGCAGTGGAATGTCTACACATGCCTTATTTCAAAATAGCTATTCCGGAATAGGTGTTATTCCTCACAGAATGAGGTTTACAGATTTTGGGATAAACTGTTCGCTATTTCGAAATTATTTTGAAATAACGCCTGCATAGTTATTTCGAAATAACACTAGTTATCTCGAAATAACGGTGCAGTGTAGATGCACCCAAATTGTCTAACTGAAGTTTGAGGCCATCTGGATAAGTGCCAGCATAAGAACCTACTCTGATGGGTTGGGTCACAGAGATCCCCTTGAGACTGTCACCTGTTGGGCTGATCATACCACTAAGCCCATCTACCCTCCCTTTGGGGTCCCCCACCATCCCGTTCCGCTGAGCGAGACGCTCTGGTTTCCCCCCAGCAAAGGCACAGAGTTGGGGTAACAGCCCCCCAGCAGAATAATACAGACACTGTGATCAGCTCAGCTCTGGGAGGGCTCAGTCGCAGAGACTTGACAGTATCATTGTGCACCACCTCAATGGGACCAAAACCCCAAATAAATCCACCTTACGCTGTGTAACTGTTTTACTCAGAGAAAGCTCATAAAGTTCCCTCTCTTTATCAGTGAAAGAGAGACATTCACGGCTGTTGTTCCCCCCAGGTAACCATTATTTACATTGGCTTTGATAATAAACAAAGTGATTTTATTTAACTATAAGCAGATTTACCCAGGGTTGCCTGGGTCTTTAAGGGAAGGGGATGTGGGGATACAGCAGTCAGGGCAGAGGTTTGGAGTTTGAGGGGCTCAGGTCAGAGGGCTGCAGGTGTGGGGGAGGGGTGGGGCGAGCCAGAGCAGGGGTCAGGTGGCTCAGGGCAGTGGGTGGGAGTGCAGGAGTCAGAACAAGGCGTGAAGGGTGGGGGCTCAGGATGGGGGGATGCAGGATTCAGGGTGGGAGGGCTGGGAGGCTGGGGGGCTTACTGGGGCCACCCGTGGCAGTAAGGATGGTGCTGCTCTGATAGTGGCTCCTTCAAGTGGGCCAGGGCTACATTGCCCTGGTGGCTCCTCCCAGGAAGGGGGTCTGTGGCCTTCACAATATCTTCTGGCAAGGAATTCCATAGGTTGACTGAGATTTGTGAAGAAATACTTCTTTTGTTTATTTTAAACCTGCTGCCCATTAAGCGGTGGAGTGCCTCGGATCTACACTGGCATTGATAAAAACCAGGCCAGGCAGTCCTCTGTGCCTCAGTTCACAAAACTGGGGGTTGTGCAAAGACTTGCTGCCCTCCAGAAAGGGGACAAACCCGCCTCCAGCTGTACCCCTGGAGGGCAGCAAGTCTTTGCACAACCCCCAGTTTTGTGAACTGAGGCACAGAGGACTGCCTGGCCTGGTTTTTATCAATGCCAGTGTAGACATCCACCCCAAAAACAGGGGGATGAAGCAGATGTGATCCCAGAGCTCACAGACAATAGTGAGAGTAACTCCATGCCTATGAGAGAACTGAAAATGCTTATGAATCCCTTATTGGGCTGTGTCTCATTGTGAGCCCTTAAGAGCATGCTGCACTATTTCTGGGACCTGTTTGCAGCACACATAGGAAATCTGCACGTTCTGCCACAAGCCGGTGTTTTATGTTACTGTCATGGGCTCGGCTCTAGCCTCTCTCAGGCATTTCTTCCCTGCAGACATTCTTCAAGGAGTTTAATGATACAAAAAGCAGCAGCAGAGCCTGCTCTTCCCCTGTGGCATTGGTGGCTCTGATGACAACGCTCTGGCAAAACAGGATGCTTGCTGGAGCCAAGAGACCACATGCTCTGACTTCCCTTGTTGCAGTTTTAGGAGGGGGAAGTTACTGCTTTATATTGGGGTGGGCAGCGCAGACATGGCTCACCAGGATTAGCCCCTGGTGGGCCCCCAGATGCTTTATTTACTAGTGCATCTGAAGACATGGCTGCCCACAGCTCCTGTTGGCTGTGGTTTGCCATTCCTGGCCAATGGTAGCAGCAGGAAGTGGTGTCCCGGTGTCACGCTCCTGGCCTATGCATCACCGACTTCCCCTTGAAGCCATCGGTAGCAATGTAAAGGGCTGGCTGAAGAGTGCCGTAATGGTGCAGCACGTTCTTTACAATCCCAGTGGTACAACCCCCAGGCAAAAGGAGACTGAGATCCTTCGGAGGAAGGATGGTGTAGTGCCTAGGCCCAAGAGAAGTCTAGATGGTGGTGTGATTAGACAATAGATTCATTTACCCTTATGTAGGCAAAAGTCCCTTAACTCCAACAGATCTACCCACAGAGGACTTGCAAGGCCTGGCTCTGTTAGTATTATTTATATTATGATATGGCCCATATCCCCGTCGAGATCAAGGCCCCATTGTGCTAGGCTCTGTATTTACACTCACCAAGAGAGTTCTTACCTGGAAGAACTTATGGCGACCATAAATAGACATGATAGACAAGGGTCCCAGATCTAGCACTCCATCTAATAGACCCTACTGCAGTAACCCCCTCTTTCCTCCCTGGGTTACTCGGGAGCAGGCCACGCTCACCTGTGTGCCTGTGTGCCTGATGGTTTGATTATTGAAGGAGATCCTGAGTACCCCAGTGGTGATGCTGGATAGTTGGGGATCCCCTATCCACCCCCTTGCTGCCATCCCTTGCTTCTAAAGGAAATTAAAATGGAGATGCCTATACCTGGTGGGCCCCTGTACACACTTAATGGTGTACTTTGAGAGCCTCCAGGAATAAAGTTATTCCAGTACTAACCTGGCTCTAACTCCAAAACAACAATTATCAATAGTACACACCCAAGTGATTAAATTAGAATTCACACACCTTTACTTAACAACTTAAAGAAACAGGGTTTCAGAGACTAAAATGAATTAACAAAGGACACAGAAATGAAGGGAACTTACCTGACTGCCATTTAGACTGTCACCCTTTATCCCGCCCCAGAGCGTGCCCTCCTTTGGATCTCAGAGTCCCAGACATGGGCTTGTGTCGGCGCTCTTGCAGATCTGCAGCTGGAGTGGAGGCAGGTTGGGTGTGTCAGTGCAGCCAGGAAACAAGCTGCAAAATCCCTCTGATGCTGGAGCAGGGCCCACCAAATGCCAGCAGCTCTGGTTCACTGGGCAGATCACTCGGCTTCTCATCAGACCCAGAGTCAGCCTCTCTTCTGAGCTCCAGCCGGGCAGCACTTCCCAAATAGCCCCAGGTACTTACAGTTACTTCTATGCAGACCCTTCTTAGGCACAGCCAGAGTCCCTCTGCTCCAGGGACAATCACCAACAGCCCCTGAAGCAGCCTGCTAGATCCAAGCTCTAGATTCCTGCAGCAGCACTAGGACAGAGAAAGGCTCCACACCAACAATGTGGCTCCTCTCTCCAAACTGGAGCCCCCCAACTCTCTCCTTGCACTGCCTGGAAGAGAGCAATAGTTTTTCTCCTTTTTTCCCAGGCATCATGGGAGTTGTAGTCTCTGTGGCTAGATTGCAGTATAAACCCAGTAAAAGTCAGAGGCTCCTATAGTAAAGGGGCCTACACTTCCTTTTGCTGACATCATGCAAGTACTTCAGGAAAGGTACATGCATTGCATTAGAGACAAACTGAGCCCATGGCTTCTATTCAGTTTACAATAGATAGACAACCAAAAAAACTATTAGTAATAACACTTAGCTTCGATATATCCATTCTTAGTCGATCTCAAAGCACTCTCCAATGGAGGCTAGTATCATTCTCCCCAGTTTATAAATGAAGAGACAGAGGCAGAGACAGGTGAAGGGACTTGCCCAAGGTCACCCAGAAGGCCAGTGGCAGAGGAATAGAATCCCAGCACTAGAGTCAAGCCATTGCTGTGGAAAGTCAGATT
This sequence comes from Pelochelys cantorii, assembly GCA_032595735.1. Lineage (NCBI taxonomy): Eukaryota > Metazoa > Chordata > Testudines > Trionychidae > Pelochelys > Pelochelys cantorii. The sequence continues at coordinate 8,828,730 of CM064355.1, read as the reverse complement.
CACAGAGAGATTCTGCAAGGAAACAAAGATAGAGAGACCTTTTTTTTTTTTGTTACTGCTGCTATTATGAATGTAACAAAGCCCAGGAGTTTATATGAGCTAAGCAGGTGGTTGTCAGTGAACTTTCAGTCAGGACTGTGGATGTGTCTTTGATTAGAACTACTTTTGCATAGCTATTTATACCTCTTTCAGAATCTGATCATGGCTGTAGGAGCCAGAGACCATAGAATAGAATCTAACAGCTATTTTCTATTACAAGACTCTTGTTTCCAGGCTCCTAACTAATGAATTCTCCCCCCCACCCCCATCTTACATTTAAAGGGTCATCTTGCCGTGGCATTTGTGTGGCAGAAAAGCACACAAGACAATTGGTACATCAGATCAGTGGTTCCAAAAGATTGTAAGATGTGAGGTTTTAGGGACAGGGACGTTCTTTTCAATTTCGACTGGGATTTTCAAAGGAACCTGCCTGAGATTCAAAGGCAGATTGGTAGCTAACTTCCTCAGGTACCTTTGGAAATCCCAGCCTGTGTTTATGTGCACTGGGCCTGGTAAAAGGGGGCTAGATTGCAGCACAAAGGATCTTCCCAGTAAAAGTCAGAGGTTCCTATAGTAAAGGGGCCTACACTTCCTTTTGCTGACATCATGCAAGGACTTCAGGAAAGGTACATGCATTGATTTGGAGACAAACTGAATCTCTATTCAGTTTACAATAGATAGACAACCAAAACCACTATTAGTAATAACACTTAGCTTCGATATATTCATTCCTGGTCCCTCCCTACTCACTGAGGTTGCTGCGGGAAGACTGCTGGTTTAAAGGGGGGGTCACTTAACCCATTTCTGCTGGGGATTACCGATTGAGTGGCAGCTGTTGGGCTGATGAGGCAGTTGGCTGGGTAGTAGGTAGGATATAGAGGAGAAAGAGAAAGTAAAGACGACCCTGTGGGAGGAGGGAAAACTGCAATTGTCCTCCTGCTGTATAGCTAGGGAATGTTCCCCTGTTGCACCAGAGTGGATGAATAAATGCACCCAGGGTGGAAGGCGAAATGTGTGTGGGGTTGTGATTAGGGGACCACAAGGACAAGCTAGGCAGCACGACTCCGCGGGCAGAAGAAGGTCTGGCCCATAACAGACCTGATGGAGGAGTCCAGGCAGTACCGTCATAGCAAGCTGTGCAAAATTAATAGCTGGTCCTGTAGCTTGGGGAGCACAAGGCCAACTTGACACTGCTACTGTTTCCCTCCTCTCCCTGGGAACAAGCCCCTGGAGGAGGCAGCCAGCCCTCAGCCTCACCCGGACCATGCCGGGTGGGGCTGCAAAGGCGATTTGAAGCGTGGGGAGCTCCGGGTCCCCAACTGCTCCTTTTGTGCCCCCCGTCAGCAGCACGGAGTGGAAGAGTGCAGAGAAGCCAGCTCTGCTGCTACCCTGTTTGTACTCGGTTTGTGGGGAAAGAAAGGGCCTCAATAATCCGTACTGCCGGTCTGGCATGAAATCACTTTGAAATGAATTCAAGTCCTGGTGTCCGTTTTTCCCCCATTATATGTTTAACCTTGCCTATAAGCAGCAACTTCACATTAGCAATGCACTCCATGCCACACTCCTGTATTTCATGCTCAAGGCTCCTGCAAATAAATAACCTTGATCACAAATCAGAAGGAGACGGAATTATTTTTGGATGAGAAGCAAAAACAAAATAGGTGGGTTTTTTGCATTTTCACTTCTCATTGTTACTTATGTTTCCCCTACATGTTAATTTCTGTAACAAAAGTCCAAGAGACAAATGAGAGAGGAGAGAAAACCACCAATTAATGCTCCTTCAAAGAAATGAAACAAACCAACTCCCCCCACCCCTCCGCCTCAGAACCCTTTATTGAGATGCCAAGTTTTTCCTTCAACATTATTAATGATGAACATTTTCTTTGAAAATTCTTGTTTTTTAGTCTCAAGGGTAAAATCCTGTCCCTGTTGAAATTAATGTCAGTTTGGCCAATAATAACAATACTTAACATTTTTAACAGTAAATCTCAAAATACTTGACAATGGAGGTCGGTACCCATTTTACAGATGGGGAAACTGAGGCAGAGACCTGGGCAGTGACTTGTCCAAGGTCACCAGCAAGCCAGAGGAAGAACCTAGGTCTGCTGCATCATGGCCAAATGATCTGTTTACTAAGACACCCTGTCTCCCTTTCACTTCAAGAAGGCAAAACTTCACCCCAGAGGTTTAAATCCAGAGAGCTATAGTAAAATCCAGGTACATAGGTGCCAAAGAGATACATACTCTGTCTTGTACATTCAGAAGGACAGAAGACTCCTTGACCCTTGAACTATGGAATCATCCAGCAGAGAGCAAATTTTTCAAGTATCTAAAAGGGTGTCACAAGGAGTGGGGAGAAAATTTGTTCTCCTTGACCTCTGATGACAGGACAAGAAGCAATGGGGTAAATTGCAGCAAGAGAGGTTTAGGTTGGACATTAGGAAAAACTTCCTGCCTGTCAGGGTGGTTAAACACTGGAATAAATTGCCTAGGGAGATTGTGGAATCTCCATCCCTGGAGATATTTAAGAGCAGGTTAGATAGGCATCTATCAGGAATGATCTAGATGGTGTTTGGTTCTGCTGTGGGGGCAGGGGATGGGACTTGATGACCTCTCGAGGTTCCTGCCAGTTCTAGTGTTTGATGATTCTATGAAACATTACAATTAACCATGACTTTCATGTGTTACATTAATTTCCATTCCTTTTTTAGACAGTTCAAAGCTGCAGTGTTAATCCTTTTTTGCTTGTGAACTTTTTTTAACTTCCTTAGGTTTTGGGAAGATTTCAATCACTTGGTTGGGTTTGACTCAATTCCTAAGAGGATGTGTCTTATTGTTTGCAATATGGGTATGTCTAGACTGCACCCCTCTGCTGGTAGAGGGATGCAGATTAGGCTGGGTGAAATTGCTAATGAAGCAGGGATTTAAATATCCCGCATTTCATTAGCATAAAAATGTCCGCCGCTTTTTTTTGGCATGTATATCCTGTATATCTCGTTTTACAAGGCATAAGGGATCTATCAGAAAATGCTTTCTTTAGCGATAGATCAGTGTCTAGACTGCCGCTTTTCCCCGACAAAGCTCCATGCCGAAAAAAAGTGGCGGCCATTTTTACGCTAATGAAGTGTGGGATATTTAAATCCCCGCTTCATTAGCAATTTTGCCCAGCCTAATCTGCATCTCTCTACTAGCGAAGGGGTGCAGTCTAGACATACCTTATGAGTGAAACAAATTCATACCTAATACCTACGGTGTTCAGGGATGATTCAAGGTTTAAGGTACTTGTAAGAGTTCTGCTTTAATCTGTGTTCACTTTTCAATGGCTGTGCATAACAAGAACTTCACAGCACCTAGCCCTTAAAGACATAGTCCACTATGCCCAATTTGACACTACCCCCTGAAGCTCCCCATCGGCTCTATAATAATTATCAGTTCTGTTGGCTACTTTTAAAAAACCAAGCTCCAACGAGTGACTTCAGTGGGGGTGCTAAAGCATGCGAATAATTCAGTGTAATGTAGGAGTAGGACCTTGTAGTGGAAGATTTACTCATAATTCCCTGCTTTTAGGAGCCCTTTCTTCTGCCAGTGAGAAAGTGCTTTGAAAACACTAAGGCTTTGTCTACACTGCAGGGTTTTTGCGCAAGAAGCTTTTTGCAGAAGAGATCTTCCGCAAAAACTTCTTGCACAAAAGCACGTCCACACCTCAAAAGCGCTTTTGCGCAAGAGAGCGTCCACACTGCATGGACACTCTTGCGCAAGAAAGTTCTGATGGCCATTCACCTGTGCTTTTTGTGATAGGCTCTTTTTGCGCAAGAAACCCTTGCAGAGTGTCCACACACACCTTTTTGTGCAAGAACTCTTGTGCAAAAAGGAGTTATTCCTCGTGAGGAGAGGAATAACTCTGCCAGCAAAAGCCCTCTGTCCTGTCGATTTACTGTATTTTTGTTGCACAAAAACGCGCTTGAGGTGCGGATGCTCTAGTTGTTTTCATGCAGAAACCCTGTAGTGTAGACATAGCCTAAGGGGCAGATTTTTCAGAAGAGCTCAGGTCTGCAGTGGGCATGTAAGGGTGCTAGAAACTTCACAAGGGGAGCTGCTGTTTTGTGAAAAATCTGGCCCTCCTTGAGGTGCCTAAGTGGGCCCTGAGACTCAGAGGGACAAAGGGTTTTAGGCACCTCGTTCAATTATCAAATGCACCAGAGCAGGTTAGGTGCCCAGTTCCCATTGATATTTCCACTAGACCCTTGGCTGCATCTGTAGACCCCTTTGCAAACCTGGCTCCATCTAAGTCTGGAGACAGAGGGGTAGATTTGGGATGTATCCCAAGGATTGTCCCCTGCATGTGCCTCCCATGGGCACTTTCTCCTACTGTCTAAGAATATCCCACTTGGGCAAGATCGGTAAGCTGAGCAGAAGACGGATAATGAGCATCAATTCATATTAAAAAGGTAACCTGGCTGGGTGGCAGGGGCAGCGGGGGTAAGAGGCAGGGGAAGGCAAGGCCTTCCCAAACTGCTAGCCTGGCCCACTGCCCCTTCAGCGTGTTTCCCTCAGGGCTGGGTGCCACCCACCCTCCCCTCTCCGCAGTACTCCAGCCGGAGGCGGGAAAGAGAGGGGCCTTACGCTGCCCACCTGCTCCCCAAGGCTGAGGAAGATTGGAGCTGCACACTGCTTGCCTTCCTCCCTGTTTTCAGACTGAGGATACTCATCCTCGCCCCCCATCCCCCCATGCTCAGGCTGGGGCCATGTGTTGCCCACTGGGGGAGGGGTGGCCTGCCCATATGAAGGGGGTCTTGTCTCCCCCCGGCCCTGGGCAGCAGAGGTGGGGCCTTGTGCAGAAGGGGCAGGTTCTGCCCCTAGGTTCACCTGCCCCACATGCTGGCAATGCCTTTTAAGTGCTTTCCAAACACCTTGGCACCAGCAACATTTGTCACCAGCAAGATTGCATTCGGGAGCGAATGTGTGGGAAACAGAGAGTTCGTGACGGAAATGTTGAGAGAGGCAAGCTAACGGCAGCCTGTGGATTGGAAGTACGTCAGCCAGCACGCAGGACCACTCTGTTGTGATTTATTGGATGCATCACACAATCAAAATAGCAAATTATGAAAAGCAAATGCTGGGAGCAACTGCCGCGGCAAAGTTTGTGCACAGCCTTAGACAAGCGTGTGCCCTCAGGAATGCTCACTGAGTGATTCCAAACAGCTACACGGCTCGGCCTCAGAATCTCTTCCTGGGTAATCTGCAAATCAAATGTACCAAGTCGTTCTCTGCAACCAGCTCGCCCAGCTCTCTTGTGATGGAGGTTTCTGCCCCTTCCACTGCTGGGTAAATTGAGGGACAGATTAAACGACTCACCTGAAATCACATAGTAAATCAGTGGCTGCGTCAGGACCACAAGCTAGAAGCTGTTGCCAATACGCTATGTCCCCTCTGGACTCTGTTCCTTAGTAGCTAGTTATCATATTTGCTTCTCTCTGATAAAGTGCCAGCTCCAGGACTACAACCAGCAGTGCTCCAAATTTAGTAGTGACCTCTGCTGTATGTGCCTAGAGCATCCACCGGGAAGGCACAGTCCCCCTCAGCTCCCTGCTCCGCTTCCTAGCCCTGTCAAACCCAATCCCTTGGCCCCCACCCTCCCTGCCCCAATCCTCTGCATTCTCCCCCCCGCAGCCTGTTCTGCCTCTCAGCCTGCAGCTCCAGCCGGCCTGTGCCACTCAACCTGCCTGCCCCCCCACCAGCCTTCCTCCCTTCCTCCTGCCCCCACCCCATAGCTCCTGCCCCCAGAGCCCGGGCTGTGTGGAGAGCCAAAAATGTTAAGGACAGCCCTGAGCATGAGAAACATGGGTGCACTCCGACAACTTCCTCGGGCTATTTATAAAGAACAGGCAGGATAATTCCAGTTTTCTCACATTACAGATTGTTTGGGCAAAAGCAGCACCCTCCCTCTATGATCTAGTTGTTTGGTTATGCGCTTGGGTTCTGGGAGACGTAGGTGCGAATCCCTCCCTGCCCATGTTAAGAAGCTATCCAGTGCATTCCGGGGGTGCAGTGTGCTTCTGGGAATACCACTGGGGGCTTGCTTCCTGAAATTGCACCTGCGGCCTTCGACTAACATACACGTTCCCAAGCTCATCTGACTGCCTATGAACCTTAGGGCACTTTGAATGTCAGCGCACCTTTCAAAGGAAATGCTACTGTAGCCTTTCTCTGTCCCTTGCATTAGTTAGCATTCCACATCTCGCTCCCAGCATGCCTTTAGAACCAGTGACAGTCTAACGGTGCTTGGATTATGGAGGGGCAGGCTGTGCATTGGTCAGGCCATGGCAAGATTTACGTTATCGAACAGCCTGTGTGAATACTGCTCATTTTTCTGCTTTTGTGCAACAGAAAAATGATTTGCTCCTGCCCCAAGATCTTGCAGGCAACATCATCTCTGGTGGGGCAGTAACCACACCACATGATGTCATTTATAATCCTGGCCCCATGACCTACAGCCTGAGCAGTTTGGAGGGCAAAGATAATACACACAGAGATGCAAAGGATATGACGATCCGGGAGGTAGCTACATCTTTGCCTCCTGATGGCTTTATAACATAAGGCCATTACTTTGAATCCATGGCATGGACAATTCTGAGTAACCAGAGTTAAGGAAGAGTCATTAGCTGAACCAGCCCTTGCTCAGTAGTGCTATTTGAAGGCAGCTAACTGCAGTCCAATCCCATTACAGCTATTTGGAAGGCAACAGCTCATGTCTCACTGGTATCTTTATTGTGCTGGGGTAAGCAAGCAAGCATCTCTGGATAATGGGCAGCATGAATTGTTTGCTAAGGAGAACAAAACAAGTGGAAAAACTGCCATCCACAGTGGCCTCCTTCCAGCAACACAAGTAGCTTCAAGTGTCCCCTATGGCGGCTTCTTGCTTCTAATCCGGTGCTGCCTAAAGTCACCCGGACCTTTCTGCAGCGTGACGGAGAGGAAAATGCTGCAGGGAGTCTTTGGTGTGGTCTGGCAGATGCAACTGGGACCCCAACAAGCATAGGAACCGAGCAGTGAACACAGCAGAGAGATTTGGGGTGGGAGTAGAAATGTTTCGACTATTTCCACGTTACTGACCTTTATTTATTCTCCAACAATAATCCCAAAGGGGTGTGGCATTAGACATTCAATGGTGTGACAACCCCTAGGTATAACTGACTGGGCTGCCTTACAACTGAATGCGCTAAGCACCTGGCACTGGGGCTATAGTCTGTCATTAGATTTCAGCAAGTCATTAAGTAATGTGCACCTCTGCAGTACTGTATTAGTTTTAGCATGGAGCTGCCAGTTCCCTAGGGTTCTCCAGTAATGTTCCCTGTCCATTTTTTCATCCATGTGCAGATTTTTTTTCTATCCATGTGCAGAATACATTTTTTTTAAATGAACACAGAGGCATGTGCAGATGTGCACCACCAGTGGAAACAAAAAGACCCTAGTGATGGGTCTTCTGCTAATAAGCCAGGCAGCATTTGAATCTCTCCTGAGAGGTTGTACAAGCACCTCTAGGGGTCTCTGGTCTCCAGCCCCTCTTTTCCACCCAACTTGGATTTCATGATGAAAGATTATTAAAGCAAACAAACAAAAAATCTCAGGTTAGATTAATCCCAACCTCAAAGCGTTGGTCACTTGCCCCAGGTGGTCAATGGATATTCTGGATGTCACGCCAAAGACAACCCGGATGATGAGTTTTGAAAAAACCAAAAAACAAAATGAGAGTTAGTGAGAGATTAAGAAAAGATAAAATACATCAACAGCTCAAAGTTTATCAGCCCAGTATCATAGCAGAGATGCGCTAGTTTTCCCATACGTATCGCAGGGTTACCTAGAATTGTGCTAGGGATCTCTGGCCAAGGGCGCAATATTCCACTCTGTCACAATCTGTCTGCCCAGAGGCATAGAATCCATTCTCATAGCTGTCTTCCCCTGAAAGCAAGTGGTCAAGTGCTTCCAGCCAAGCACAGGACCTTCCTCTCTTGAAGAGACGCAGACTAGGTCTGTGAATTTCCCAGCGTTGACATTGGAAGTTAGCACGCTCCTTCCTTTGTAGTTCCAAGATGCCCATCCCATTGAATAGGCAATCCAATTACACATACATACATCACGCATTTCGTTACAGCACCCTTTCATTAGTTTTCATGAAGTTTAAGCTTCAAGGCAGCACATCTTTAATCTAGGGTTAATTAAGTACAGGGTATTCATAATGTAGCTGCATGTAATGTGAGAGCAGACAACAGAATACAGATAAGCAACATCTCCTTTCTGATCCACTCTAGCAAGGGGGCTGGCTTGAGCACACTATGACCTTTTAGCATTTCTTTGCTATTCATACACAAGTGAATTGTCCCATTGCTCTACTCTGAGCTCTCAATCTGTTAGACAGCGTCTCCGGGGTTCCGTAAGAGCGCATGACTATAATTTATTAGTCACAGGATGCATTCATACAAGATATTTTTATGCCCATCTATTAAAAGTCATTTCTGTTGTATAATCAGATTACATGCAGTGTCATTGTGTTCAGTGATAAGAAGAAGATGAATTACAGGTATACCATAAATGCTTTAGAGTCATGGCTCTGGCAAGCAGATCACAAAATATAGTTAGATTTTCAGAAAGCTTTTGACAAGGTCATTTCCCGAAGGCTCTTAAACAAAGTAAGGTGTCATGAGATAAGAGAGAAGGTCCTCTCATGGCCTGGTAACTTGTTAAAAGACAGGAAACAAAGGATAGGAATAAATGGTCAGTTTTCATAATGGAGAGAGGTAACTAGTGGTGCCCCTCAGGGGTCTATAGTGGGACCAGACAAAAGATCTGGAAAAGGGATGTAAGCAGTGAGGTGGCAAACTTTATAGATGATACAAAACTACTCAAGATAATTAAGTCCCAGGCAGATTGTGAAGAGCTACAAAATCACCATAATTTGGTGATTAGGCAACAAAATGGCAGATGAAATTTAAATGTTGATAAATGCAAAGTAATGCACACTGGAAAACATAATCCCAGCTATAGATATAAAATGATGGGCTCTAAATTAGTTATCTCTCAAGAAAGGGATCTTGGAGTCATTGTGGATAATTGTCTGAAAACATCCACTCAGTGTGCTACAGCAGTCAAAAAAGCTGACAGAATGTTGGAAATCACTAAGAAAGGGAGAGAGAATGTTATAATGCCTCTATATAAATCCATGGTACACCTGCATGTTGAATATTGTGTGCAGATGTGGACATCCTATTACAAACAAAGGTGCACTGGAAATGGAAAAGGGCAACAGAAATTATTACGGGTATGGAACAGCTGCCATTTGAGGAGAAATTAATAAGACTGGAACTTTTCGGCTTGGAAAAGAGAAGACTAAGAGGGGGATATGATAGAGGCCTATAAAATCATGACTGGTGTGCAGAAAGTAAATAAGGAAATGTTATTTCTTTCTTTTCATAACACAAGAATTAGGCAGCAAATGAAATTAATAGGGAGCAGATTTAAAACAAAGAAAAGGAAGTATTTCTTCACACAATGTACAGTCAACTCATGGAACTCCTTGCTGGAGGATATTGTGAAGGCAAAGGCTACAACAAGGTTCGAAAAAGAACTCGTTAAGTTCATAGAGGACAGATCCATCAATGGCTATAAGTCAGGATAGGTAGAGATGGTGTCCCTACTGTCTGTCAGAAATTGGGAATTAGTGATAGAAGATGGATCATTTGATGATAACCTGCTCTGTTCATTCCCTCTGGGGTACCTGGCATTGGCCACTGTCAGAAGACAGCATGGATGGAACTTTGGTCTCACCCGGTATTGACGATGTTCTGATATTTTATAATTAGGGGGCAGGGGTCTTATCTGCATAAACTACATAAAAATTGTAAAAAAAAAAAAAGATTTCCCAAATCTACAAATAATGACAAATAATTTTGTGTCCTCCGTGGTACAAACAAGTTAATAGTGTCATGTGACTACAGACTTTGGCTTCAACCAAAGGGAAACAAACTACAGGAAAATGTATAAAACATAACCTGGAGCTAAATATTTCCCACGGAGTACTATCTTGAGTATATAGGTGCATTATCAGTTGCACTGAGATGCTTTCTGCCCATTTTTGTCAAAATTGGATGGTTTGTTTGTAATGTTATGGCCCTTTTTGAGATTTTACTTTTTTTTTTTTCAGTTTGGATGCTCAATGTTGAAACGTGGAGGAACAACTGCCCCTCATCCCGCATCTACATCCATGCTGGTGGTAACCACTAACTATGTGCCTAACTTGTGGTGGCAGAGTAATTTTTCCAGCTGAGGGGTTACCCCTTGTTGCCCCAAATGGATACGGGCTGGGAGGATGTATATTGGAATTAAATTTCCTACCTTTATGGCAATAACAGCTGAATATGTTTTTCCTTCATGTGCTGAGTTTGGACGATGGGCAGCCATTGGGGAGTTACTTTTACCAGTCTGATCTACTCAGTTAACTTTGTTGACAGATGAATTTGAGCCAATTTTGTGTCACACGACTAGGGGATAAGAATACTATTGACTGCTGCTGGCAGCTGCTAAACGGATTCCTGCCGCCAGCTGAGCTCAGCTTTTTTGCTGCTCCCTCTTTTCTATACTGGCATGAAATCCATCCCACATAATAGCCCTGTGGTATTTATTTTAGCTAAAAATTAAGCTGTAGCCCATGTCTCTCTCGTGGACCTCATGGCGGGGGGTGGGGGGGAGGGGGAGAATCATGATTTTAGTCCCAAAGAGCCAGATTTTTTCAAAGGCATTTAGTTGTCAAAAGACACAGCTGGGCAAGACTAACACAAATCACAGACTAAGACTTTTTGGAGCTAGTATGTGTCTTACAATGTGAAGCGTCCACACCAGCACCAGAAGCCCTGATCTCAGAAAGTTCTCTAAGCGTTGCCATAATGTATATAACTTTATATAGCTATAGAAGGACACATAATTAACGTGCAAGATTTTAACATGCCCCGAGATAGATGAAAGATAGAAGATGCAGTAAATGCAAGACAGTGTATTAGCAGGAATTTCATAAGGAGCTATAATAACCTGCCATATTGTCTAAGTACCTCAATGTCATCATACTGGCAATGCATGTTGCAGTCCTTCAAGAACCATCTAGATTATAAATTCTTTGAGGCTGAGATTGTGTTTGTGCAGCACTTAGCACAATGGGGCCCTGGTCTACATTGGAGCTTCTAGATGCTCTTGTAATGCAAATAATCCAACATCAATCATCAATATAATCAATGCACAATTTGGATTCTGCTAACCACACTTGCACAGTGTTTGGAATAGCGGGAAAGGTACTGATCAAATGAGAGAGGGGCATGACTTACAGCTGAAAGATGTCTAATATATACTCAGATCCTGGTCCTAAGGCCATGGAAGTCAATGGAAAGCCTTCTTGGTGAGTTTCATGGGCTATGGAACGGCCCTTCAGTGCTGTCAGCTGAGTACAAGTCTTAAAAAGATTGACACTGAAGAAATATTGCTGTTGTAACCTTTGCCTAATTCTGACCTTGCACAGGACTTCTTTCCCCACAAACACCTGGCAAAGAAAGTCTACTGGATGCTCATCTGAAAAACTGCCAGCCTCACTTATTTTCAAATTGCCTTTAAAATGGATTTGGGCATAACAGAGTATTTTATTCTTTAGACTTCAGTGGTCAGAGTAAGTACCAAGTTCCAAGCATCAAGCTCATGTGAATGAAAGTGATACTAGCAGTAAGACACTGCATGTCCATTACGGACCAGATTATGCAAGATCAAGCACAGGCGCCTTCATTCATTGAGTAAGCCAGTAAATTGTTATAACCTGTTGCTCATTCTTTCTTTCCCTCTAGGTGGACACAGTGACTCCTGGCTCCATTCTTGTCACTTCTGGCGAAAGGAGAAGTAATGTCTGCAGGTTTAAAAACCAGCCAACCAACCATAACCCTGAGGCTGGATAACAGATTTTTAAAGGCTGAGGCTAGGTCTAGACTACGGGGCTTTATCGGGAAAAGCTACGCAAATTGCACTGCACAACATGTGTAGCTTTTTCCGATCGCTTTTCCGGAAGAGCCTTTTCCGCCATTTGGCCCAGTCTAGATGGGGCCAAATGGTGGAAAAGACTCCTCTTATGACAGAGCCCTTATCCCTCATGGAATGAGGTATACAGGGCTCCCTGAAAGAGCACGTTTGCTCTTCTGCAAAAAAAAGCGGAAGAGCTAATGTGCTCCCTGGACGCAGCGGGGTTTTCTGGTATGCCGGAAAACCCCCATAGTCTAGACATAGCCGGAGGGAAACATTAGTTTGCAAAGACTGAAGTGAGGGATAGACTGGATAAAAGAGTAGTGCAGTGTTCAGAGTTCAAGTTTCCATGGAAATATATTATTGTGTTCCTATTACTGCTTGACTGTTTAGTCAGCAACAATTTTCATTTTATGGTTTCCATCAGAACCAGATGAAAACCAGTGAATGTGGCAGACTTTAAATAATTCACACCTTTTCTGAGAGGTGTGATACTTTGGTCTGATTCTGGCCTTTGGGTTTACGGCGGAGGGTGGAGGTGGGGTGAGCGAAGAGGGTGATTGGATTATATCAGTGATATGAAGAAAGTGGAATGAGATGATCTAGCAGTCCCTTCTGGCCTTAAACTCTGCAGGACAGGATGGCAACTCTACCCATGGAAAGAGTTTCTGCCAGTTGGGCCTGCAGAGGGATTTTAGGTAGGTCAACCCATCTCACAATGTTTGTCAAGTGCATTGAGAGTTATACACACACACTGCCAAACTGGACTTGAACGGGGCACTGAATGAAATGGGCTTACAGGGTCTTTAATGTACACAGTTAGGCAGGCTCTTGGTTGTCTCTCTCATTTGAAATTTCACCGCTCTTAATAGCTCTAATTACAGGGGACTGGTGTTGGCTTTGTCCCCTGCTTCTACTAACGGGAGGCATCAGACAACGCTGCCTTCCAAAACAGGCCACTTACAGGATGGCTACATTACAGCAAAATACGAGGGAGCAAGGAGAGGCTGGGCTCAAGCTCCATGGCCATACAATTACCCTGTGGACATTTAGGCTTAGACTGGAGTTTGGGATGAGACATTGAAGCAGGGACAAGTCTGTCTCAGCTGAGCTGGCCTCTGAGACTCTGTGCAGTTTTTGAATCACTGCATAGGCAGAGTTGCAAGCTCTATACTTTTTGTCTAGCCCAATGAGATGACCGTTGACACATCCCTGAGAAGCAGGCTCTGTTTCTATGAAAGTACCAGGGTTCTGCTATGTTGAGATTCCCGTAGGAGCCTAAAGGAGATTCATTACGGATGCTCCGGGTGCTCTGGGAGGTGTGCTGGACACAGCAGGGTGCAGAATTCCTGTGGATTTTATAAAATCTGCTTCTGCACAATTAATCTCTGTAAATGCTAATGCACTTGGTCACATCTTCTGAGGAGTGGCAGCAAGGCAGGGATTTATAGGGTCAGAAACAGTCTCTAAATTTCATCTACAAGCAAGTTAGCTCCCACTGCTCTTCTTTATTGTATCCACACAGATACATGTAATGATATAGCTGCCTTATAACAAAGGGATGTCCCACCATCTTCAATAATGGCTGATATACATTATAGCTTCCTGGGGCTTTAGGGCTCAGGTCTATTGAATGGATACTGCCTGGCACAAGTTAAAGCTGCTTCTAATACCACATCTATACTTACTGTGCTGAAGATCAATCTTCTGGCATTCAGTTTAGTGGGTCTAGTTAAGAGCTGCTAAATCAAACACTGAAGGTGGCTCTGGCCCATACCAGTACTCCTGGCAGTCGTGAGGACTAAAGGGAATCCAACAGGAGCGTTTGCTTTCGTTGGCCTCCCTCTGTGAAGATGGCACCAAACTCAGCTGAAGGTAAGCCGACTCCAGTTACGTATTTTACGTAGCTGGAGTTACGCACCGTAACTGGACATCCTAGGTCTAGTGTTGACTTACACCACATGCGTAGCCTTATTGCAATGAAGGGTTGGGCATAGCAGATCTTTGCACGTGTCTCTCTGCATCCAGAATGCCCCTTCCTTCTGTTGCAGTCATTAGAATCATAGAATCATAGAGCTGGAAGAGACCTCAGAAGGTCATCAAGTCCAGCCCCCTGCTCTAGGCAGGACCAATCCCAACTAAATCAACCCAGCCAGGGCTTTGTCAAGCCGAGACTTAAATATCTCTAAGGATGTAGACTCCACTACTTCCCTAGGTAACCCATTCCAGTGCTTCACCACTCTCCTAGTGAAATAGTTTTTCATAATATCCAACCTGGACCTCTCCCACCGCAACTTGAGACCATTGCTCCTTGTTCTGTCATCTGTCACCACTGAGAACAGCCTTTCTCCATCCTCTTTAGAAGCTCCCTTCAGGAAGTTGAAAGCTGCTATCAAATCCCCCCTCACTCTTCGCTTCTGCAGACTAAACAGACCCAACTCCCTCAGCCTCTCCTCATAGGTCATATGCTCCAGCCCCTAATCATTTTGGTTGCCCTCCGCTGGACTCTCTCCAATGCGTCCACATCCTTTTTGTAGTGGGGGGGCCTAGAACTGGACACAATACTCCAGATGTGGCCTCACCAGAGCCGAATAAAGGGGAATAATGACATCTCTGGATCTACTGGCAATACTCCTCTTAATGCAACATAATATGGCATTAGCCTTCTTGGCTACAAGGGCACACTGTTGACTCATCTCCAGCTTCTCATCCACTGTAACCCCCAGGTCCTTTTCTGCAGAACTACTACTTAGTTGGTTGGTCCCCAGCCTGTAACAATGCTTGGGATTCTTCCGTCCCAAGTGCAGGACTCTGCACTTGCCCTTGTTGAACCTCATCAGATTTCTTGTGGCCCGATCCTCCAATTTGTCTAAGTCATTCTGGACCCTATCTTTGCCCTCAACCGTATCTACCTCTCTCCCTAGCTTAGTGTCATCCATGAACTTGCTGAGGGTACAATCCATCCCCTCATCCAGGTCATTAATAAAGATGTTGAACAAAACCAGTCCTAGAACCGAACCTTGGGGCACTCCGCTAGAAACTGACCGCCATACTGACATCAAGCCGTTGATCACTACCCGCTGGGCCCGGCCTTCTAGCCAGCTTTCTATCCATCTTACCGTCCATTTATCCAATCCATATTCCCCTAACTTGCTGGCAAGAATATTGTGGAAGACCGTATCAAAAGCCCTGCTAAAGTCAAGGTATATCACATCCACTGACTTTCCCATGTCCACAGAGCCAGTTACCTCATCATAGAAGCTAATCAGATTGGTCAGGCACGACTTGCCCTTTGTGAATCCATGCTGACTATTCCTAATCACTTTCCTCTCTTCCAAGTGCCTCAAAATAGATTCCTTAAGGATCCCTTCCATGATTTTTCCAGGAACTGAGGTAAGACTGACCAGCCTATAGTTCCCTGGATCGTCCTTATTCCGTTTTTTGAAGATGGGCACTACATTTGCCTTTTTCCAATCATCTGGGATCTCTCCCGATCTCCACGACTTGTCAAAGATAATGGCCAAAGGCTCCTCAATGACATTTGCCAACTCCCTGAGTACCCGCGGATGCATTAAGTCTGGACCCATGGATTTGTGTACGTTTAGCTTTTCTAAATAGTTCCTAACCTGTTCTTTAACCACCAAAGGTTGTCCATCTTCATCCCATCTTGCGTCACTTAGCGCATTAGTCCAGGAGCCGACCTTGTCCGTGAATACAGAGGCAAAGAAAGCATTGAGTACTTCAGCTTTCCCCACATCATCTGTCACTAGGTTACCTCCTTCATCCAGTAGGGGCCGCACACCCTCTCTGATCACCTTCTTCTTGTTAACATGCCTGTAGAAACCTTTCTTGTTATCCTTCACATCCTTAGCCAGTCGCAATTCCATTTGCGCTTTCGCCTTCCTGATAACCCCCCGGCATTCTCGAGCTATACATTTAAACCCCTCCCTGGGCATTTGTCCAAGCTTCCACTTTTTGTAAGCTTCCTTTTTGTTCTTAAGTTCGCCAAGGATTTCCCCTGTAAGCCAATCCGGTCTCCTACCGTGTTTGCCTCTCTCGCTACGCATTGGGATGGTTTCTTTCTGTGTCTTCAATAAGGTTTCTTTAAAATACTGCCAGCTGTCCTGGACTCCTTTCCCCTTCATGTTCACATCCCAGGGGATTCTGCCCATCAGATGTCTGAGGGAGTCAAAATCTGCTTTTCTGAAGTCCAAGGTGTGTATTTTACTATTCTCTTTTCTTCCTTTGGTCAGGATCCTGAAATCTACCAACTTATGATCACTGTTTCTCAGGTTGTCACCCAGCTCTACTTCCCCTATGGGCAATTGCTGTCTGACATTCAGCAGTGTTACACGAGGTCTGGTGTGTGGTATGCCAAGATCTCCTCCCGCTTACAAATCTTTAGCTTTTTATTAAAGGAAAACTAGTCAAAGCATCTGAAATGTAAAGTATTTAATAAGGCTTTCATTCTATACCCCTTGCTCCCTTTCCCGTGAGCAAGAAGGACTTTTGCAAAGAAAAAAGCCCCACTTTTGACAGTTTTAGATGGTAATCTCTGTCCTTTTGGGGAAAAGAAAGGACATTAGCTGAGATGATCTGGAGCTGTTACTGCTGCTGGAGTCCTTTTATCCCAGATGGTGTTTGGGATTCAGCTGGAACTGGGAGAAGGGTGATGTCATCTGGACATTTCTCAGAATCAGGCGGAAGGCCCAGCCGGCCAGGAAGTGGAGGGGGTGGCAGCCATGATGGTGACGCTCACGCCCTAGAGTCCATCTGCTCTTCCCTTCCGTTCTTTCCTCCTTCCCCCACACAATCTGTCCTAGGATGGAAAAAAGGAAATGATGAGTAGAATGGCCAGTCTCCTCATTCTGTCCTCATTCTGTCCATCGATTAGGCTTAATAGGCAACACACCTATTTAGGATTATTAAAAAGTCCAGTTCCACATCTTCTGCTTTTAGAAACGTAATTCCAACAGGCCTTGTGTCATCTCACAGTGCCCTTTTTGGTTTAGGCTTAAAAAGCATGTCTGGTTTTCTTGCACCTGTTCCCATCTGTATTAGGCTATGTCTACCCTGCGGCACTATTTCGGGATACTGGATGTATCCTGAAATAGCTACTCCACATCTTTTGAGTAAGCCTGTTTTTTCGAAATATAATGGGCTTGCTATTCTGACATCCCTGTAAACATCGTTCCATGAGGAGTGAGGGATGTTCGGAATAATGGGTTATTTCAAAATGTGTGTAGACAGCGCCAAATTATAAAATAAGCTATTTTGAAATGAATTCGAAATAAGCGATGCAATTTTCGTAGCTCAAATTGTGTAGCTTATTCCGAGCTGAGGGTGCAGCATAGACACACCCTTACAGAGTGAGAGTTTAATCCATAAAATATCAAGGTACATTTGTAGGCTCAGTTGTCCCAACTCTTCCCCTTGCATCAACAGGTGAAGGATGGCCGGCACATGAACCTTTACCACTTGGACAGAACAGAACAGTTCTCCTGTGTGGGAGGGATTCTCCCCTGCTTTTCTCTAGATGCTCATTTCACAGCGCAAAATGGCCTCAGTGAGCCAGTGAACATGCCTCTTAATATCTATCCATTTAAAACTGATTTTGGTATAAGAGTCCAAGCCAAAATTCAAAATGAATAGGAGAAAAAGAGATCCTGTTCATAATTATGAAACCACAAGGGACCAAACCTAACCTCCTGAATAATACAGATCACAGGACTTGCCTTAGTTAAATTCCTTTGAATAGGAGTTTGCATCATGGGGAATCACAGATCACCCTTCAGTTCAAGCCCATTAGTAGCTTTGGGTACGTCTCCACTGCACACTTATTTTGAAATAAGCTATTCCGGAATAGTTATTCCGAAATAGCTAATTTTGAAATAGCATGTCTACACTGCAGGGAAGCCTCAAAATTATTTCGAAGCAGGCTTCCCTAATGTAGACGTGCTATCTTGATTTAGAGCACCAGGAGGCACTGGGGAGGAATAACTTACAATGACCCTGGTGAGGGGCTATTTCAAAATAGCAGAGGTGGAGCATCTATCTACATTTGCCTGATTTCAAAATAGCTATTTTGGAATGGGCATTATTCCTCACAGAAAGAGGTTTGCAGATTTTGGAATAAGTTGCTCGTTATTTTGAAATTATTGTGAAGTAGTGGAAGGCTGTGTAGACGCTTGCATTGTTATTTCGAAATAATGCTAGTTATCTCAAAATAACGGTGCAGTGTAGACCCACCCTTAACACGCAGGAGGAAAAAAGCCACAGTGCTTTCATCAAGCTGACTCTGATGACCTTAAACTACAATGTATATTCAAATAAGCCAAGACCTCTCATCCTCAGGAGCCCTTCATAGATGAAACGAAGACAATGAGATAAGCAAAAAGGAAAAAGAACAAACTATTACCAGGATAATCAGGTCGATTATCTGGTAAGCTAGGAGTGTGTACATTGAGGGGCAGCCCTCGGTGGAGAAAGAACTGGTTAAGAACTATTTAGAAAAGCTAAACATACACAAATCCATGGGTCTGGATTTAATGCATCTGAGGGTACTTAGGGAGTTGGCAAATGTCACTGTGGAGCCTTTGGCCATTATCTTTGAAAACTTGTGGAGATCAGGAGAGATCCTGGATGATTGGAAAAAGGCAAATGTACTGCCCAACTTTAAAAAATGGAAGAAGGACAATCCAGGAAATGACAGAGAGATCAGCCTTACCTCAGTCCCTGGAAAAATCATGGAGAGAATCCTCAAGGAATCCATTTTGAAGCACTTTGAAGAGGGGAAAGTGATCAGGAATAGTCAACATGGATTTACCAAGAGCAAGTCATGCCTGGCCAATCTGATTAGCTTCTATGATGAGGTAACTGGCTCTGTTGACATGGGAAAGTCAGTGGATGTGATATACCTTGACTTTAGCAAAGCTTTGATTCAGTCTCCCACACTATTCTTGCCAGCAAGTTAAGGAAATATAGATTGGATAAATGGATGGTAAGATGGATAGAAAGCTGGCTAGACTGTCGGGCCCAACGGGTAGTGATCAACGGCTCAACATCTGGTTGGTGGTCCGTTTCAAGTGGAGTGCCCCAAGGATCGGTTCTAGGGCAAGTTTTGTTCAACATCTTTATTAATGACCTGGATGAAGGGATGGCTTGCACACTCAGCAAGTTTGCACATGACACTAAAATGGGGGGAGAGGTAGATACACTGGAGGGCAGGGATAGGGTCCAGAGTGACCTAGACAAATTGAAGGATTGGGCCAAAAGAAATCTGATGAGGTTCAACAAGGACAAGTGCAGAGTCCTGCACTTGGGATGGAAGCATCCCAAGCACTGTTACTGGGGACTGACTAGCTAAATAGCAGTTCGGCAGAAAAGGATCTGGGGATTACAGTGGATGAGGAGCATTGCCAGCAGATCTAGAAAAGCTAAAACATCTAGAGAAGGTGAGTAAGGTACTCTATTTTGCACGACTGCTTGTGCTGTGCACTGCCAGAGAGGACATTCCCCTTTATTCAGCATTGGTGAGGACACATCTGGAGTACTTTGTGCAGTTTTGGGCCCTGCACTACAGGAAGGATGTGGATGCATTGGAGAGGGTCCAGCGGAGGGCAACCAAAATGATTAGGGGGCTGGAGCACATGACCTACATGGAGAGGCTGAGGGATTTAGGCTTATTTAGTCTGGAGAAGAGAAGAGTAAGGGGGGATTTGATAGCAGCCTTCAACTTCCTGAAGGGAGGATCCAAAGAGGATGGAGAGAGGCTTTTCTCAGTAGTGGGGGAGGTCTAGGTTAGATATTAGGAAAAACTATTTCACTAGGAGGGTGGTGAAGTACTGGAATGGGTTCCCTAGGGAGATGGTGGATTCTCCATCCCTAGAGGTTTTTATGTCTCAGCTTGACAAAGCCCTGGCTGGGATGATTTAGTTGGGATTGGTCCTGATTTGGGCTGGGGGCTGGACTTGATGACCTCCTGAGGTCTCTTCCAGTTCTATGATTCTATGATTCTGTGATAACTGACTATGTATCTGTTTAGCTAAGTTGATACAACTCACGTCCCCCGCCCGTGTGAATATTTATTTCAGTTTATCTTAATTCTGGCCTAGGCCCTCAAAGTATTTAAGTGCATAATCCCATAGAAATCAATAAGAAGCAGGCACCTAAATTAATCTAAGAATCTACCCCCCACTCACACATTCACTAACTGAGGGTGCGTCTACACAACAAAGTTATTTCAGAATAACGGCAATTATTGAAAATATATTTTTGTTACATTGCTATCCTAAATTAATAATTTTTGTTGATTCTTCTTGAAGTAAAGATAAATAAAAATCAGGAAACTAGAGACATTTTTTAAATTGGAGAAGAGGGAGGCGTATGATTAATATTTTGCCCCGGGCAGAAAAATACCTACTTACAGCACTGTCCTTAAGTGTCAACTGCAGGGGTTCCTGCTCGTCTCTCTGGCTATGTCTGCATTACAGACATCTGCTCGCCCTGTTCTGTCACTCAGAGGTGTGACTCCTGATCCACATAACTGTGCTGAGGAAAGTCCCTTGTGTAAATGCAGCTGTCCCGACAGAACCAGCGTGGATTTACTAGACTGGCACAAAGTGCAGAAATGCCAGTACAGGCTACTTTTACCTTAGGATGGAATATACCAGCATTGCTATAATGGTGGCGCACTCCTTGTGTGGACATGGCTTCTGAGATGTCTTTCCAGTGGGCAGGGCTGACAAGGTAAGTGATGTACTCTTTTTTACTGGCTCGACCGTTGTTAGTGAGGAGAAGAGCTTTCAAGTGACACAGAGCTCTTCAGATCCAAGAACACAGAAGTTGGTGCAATAAGAAATGTTACCTCACCTGCCTTGACTCTGGAATATCCTGGGACCATCACTGCTTGTGCTGTGCATTGTCAGAGAGAGTGAATTAGGCAGAACAGTGATCTCATCAGCATGGCTGCTCTTTGACTAGCACAAGGTCACACACTACATATGTCCTCAAAACAGGCCTTCAGTAGGGTCCATTGTTCCTCTAAATCGGGGTGTGTGTGTGTGTGTGTGAAATTCACCCCTGAGGTGAGAAATGGTTGCATTCAGATTTCAGTTCCAACCTGGGAGAGTGGCCACATATTTATGCAGCTTGCTTGGTTTAATTCATGCGTGCATGTGCAGGATGATTCGACACGGCCTGAAAACTAGCGGAGAACATAAACACTGTCGTCCCAGATTAACAACATCCTTAACACAAACCCAGGGGTTTAATGTTTGAGTTGAAAAAGTTCACTCAAGTCTGTTTTTCTCATTTATCTTTTTATTTGCTAAATATTTCTTGGATGTATAGCCCTTGTGAAAAGAGCCACTCTGCCAGCCCCCAGAGAGCAATTCCCTGTTTATTCAGCGGACAGATACAGCATAGATCAAGCTTCATGCCACAGTGCTTGGCCAATGTTCTTCAACCCGAATCTGGAGAGTGCATGGCAAATTAATTCAATATGTGCGCTAACTGCTTTAAAGCCTCAATGCAGCAAAGCACTTATCTTTATCCATATACCTAAGCCCATGACCATTCAGGAAGGCATAAAAGAACATGTTTCAAGTGAAGCACATGCTTAAACTATTTTGCTGAATATAGCTGATATAGTAGCAGCCTATTACATTCTTGAATGATATCTATCACTTGATATAGGACTATTTCCCTGTCCATGCCTATATACCATGTTAGACGTTGCCTGAGCCAAATTGTCGTCTTAGTACGTTTTGGAGCCTTGTTGTGATCAATGGACCAAATTAACTTCATTGAGTTCAGTGACCTTACACTGTGAATGAGTATGGCCTAGTGATATTACACAGGTTGTGGATTCAATGGCTACGACGATAGGTTGAGTCCTCGAGGCATCACTAATCCACAAACAGAGAGACTATCCATTTAAATATAGATTTATACAGAGGCTAACACAAAAAGGTCCGCACCTGTTTGAGCCTCTGGGTTCTTTGGCAGTGTAAGTCATAATAATGTTACCCATTTGTGGGAGGGATGAACTAGAGGAAGCGACTGTATTCCACATGGTTTGATCCTTTGACCCTATCATCAGCAAGTTTTACAGAAGTACTGAGGGACTAATTTATCTTCAGAAGGTAACCAAGTACTATTATCCCCATTTTACAGCTGGGAAATGGAGGCACAGAAAAATCAATTCCGAGGTGGTCACTTATATACAGGTGCTTAATCCCCACTGATACTCTAGATACCTTTTAGCATCTGGGCACAAGTGACTTCTCCAAAGTCACACAGGAAGTCTGTGGGGGAGCAGAGATTTAAACCCAAATCTGCTGTGAGCCAGGACAGTAACCAAGCCGCTGTGCAATCCATGCTCTCTGAGGTGGGGCCCCAAAGAACTTCTAGTTTGAAGACAGAGTACAGAAGTGACTTGCTTACTTCTGCCACTGATCCACTGTCCAAAACTAGGACTAGAATCTAGATCTGCCTCCTCATCCAGTACTCTAGCCACTACTCCACACTGCTTTGCAGAGAGCGCATCTAATCAAGGGGCAACACCACACTAATGCCTTCTCTCATCCCCATAACCAATGCAAAGTCTCCCTGCTGCCACATGGCAAGCAATTATAAGCTCTTAACACAGCCACACCACGGCCCTAGTGCTCACCTCAAATCGATACAATGAAAATGACATTTATGCCTCTAACAGCTGTACCCGATGGAGCTCTGACAGTACAGAGCTGAATAGGTATGTAGCCTTGACTCTCTGTAGACGGGGGAACTAAAAAAGAAGGCCCACACTATTCATTTTGGAGTGAATGCATTCCCGAAAGCATCCAAACGGCTAGATCGAAAAGGCAGAGCAAAAGGGTCCAAGTAACTAGCATTCTTCACAAACAGTGAATGCCAATCAAGCTCATTAAAGCTCAGCCAGAAAGCAGGACAGCCCATTCCCAATAGAATATTTATTCTAACCCAAATAACAGAGGCTTAATCCAACTGGTATGTTCAGACAAAATCCGTCCAGTTTGGGAATTAGACAGGGCGAGTGAATAATGAAGTAGGAAGATTTGTGTGTCTCTGGTTGCATGATGAGTCCACAAAGGCAGATTTGGAAGCAGCTGAACACTGGAAATAAAACAGACAAGCAAACCTCTCCTCTTTGTTCATGTAGGCAAGATTAAATCTCTTTGAAAACCATGCTTCTCAAAAGTAGGTTTGTTCAGGTTTTAAAATAGTGGATTTTCATATTACAGCTGTATTCCCCAGTAAAGTCTCAATTCAGGCAGAACATGAAAGCAGCATTTCTCAAAAGAGGGGCTTTTCTTGCAGCCAGCGCCTCCTGGCTTGTGACTGGGGAGGACGGGAGGAGCAGTGGCCCCTCCCTCCTCTGTGGTGCTCCGAGATGCCTTTTAGTGTTGTCTGCTGGGGCTTCCAGCAAGAGTTAGGCAGCTGGTGAGTTCCCCGCCTCGGGCTGCCAGATACTTTCACAAAAAATCCTGAACATGGCGGGAAAAAAATTGGTTGAGCAAAACAATAAAAAACCAAAGTTGTTGAGCAAAAAAAAAAAAAAGTCACTGTGCCTTTAAGTCCCCACGCTCCCTGATCCCCCCACCCCCACCAGACGAGGCAGGGAAAGAATGTCCCCGTCAGCCTTCCGTCCGAGAAAAACAGAAAATGCCAGACATTTTACATGTCCAGTATTTTCTGTTCTTTTTACCGGACAGGGGCCACAAATACTGGACTGTTTGGGCGAAAACCAGACACCTGGCAACCCTATCCCCGTCTTCCTTGGGGTGGCAGGCTCTGGCCATGAAGCTTCAGGCTCTAGCCCTGGGCTCTGCCTCCTCCACCCACCTCCAGACACCCTGGGCCCTTTTGCCTCCCTCAGTCCTCCATCCGGGGCTTAATGTGTCCCTACACTTCCCGGGGCTAAGCCAGCTGTGAAAAGTAACACTTGTATGTTTGTTAATATCACTATTCCAAACAGACTTGCTAGCTAGTGACTGAGTTACAATGATTTGGGCATTTTTGCCAATTTTGTTTTTCCTGAACTTAATAAGTATTTTAGGAACAAGTGTGACAGCAGCCACCTGCAAGGTGAGGCCCCCAGATAATTTGTCCAGAGAACCCCTGAACAACAGCATCATAGAACAAGGCAGGATGGTTGGAGAACTGTCGGTGTTTACGCAACACAGGGGGCAGCTCACTGCTTTGCCACTGCCAAGGCGGATAGGGGAGGCAACATGTCTGTGATCCTGGGGAGGCAGGGAGAATTCAACCCCTGGCAACTCAGGGACTGCTCTAAGTTGTGAGCCTTCCACTGACGACCACTCACTGGCTTCCTTCTGCACAAAGATCCTGTAAGGCATCAAGGGCCTTCATGCACCGTCTTGAGACTAGAGTCTCAGCTGCACTTCGGGAGGCATGTTTATAAGGGGCATTAGAGACCTAACATTAAGAGCTACTCAGACAGCTGATTGGAAGAAATTTGTTAATGGAAGAACAAATGACTGGAAAATGGAAATGCTGGGGAACGGAAAGCCAACAATTCTGGGGAACTGAATGCACCGTACAGACTAGCAATGCAAAACAGCCACATTTACAAGGGTGGAACCATTGGAGTTGAGTTTTGCAACTGACCAGAAGTTGGCTCCAGTAGCATTAACAATAAAAGGATGCTTGGCAGATTTAACATGGGCCACAGGGGAGCACTTAATGCCATTGCAAACCCATCAGACATTTGGCTGGGCTGGCTTTGTGATCAGATAAAGCTCTAACAAACTAGGGCATTGAGCTCAGTCTGTGCAGAAGATAGATCCCCAAATTAGCATCAGGGCCAAGGGGTGAAATCCTAGCTCCACTTAAGTCCATGGTCAAAACTTCTACTCACTTCAGTAAGGCACGATTTCACCCAACGGGATTGTCTGCAAATATAAGAACATTTGCAACATATTTGTCTACGTGCCAGCCCTCTACCTGCTCTGCAGACAGACCATTTCTAGTAATCCTTGTCTTATCCGAAAGCAGTGCTCAAATCCCTCGTTTTGCAGATGTGATCATAATTCTGCCCAGCATGACTCATATTGGCTTCATGCTTTACATTTCTAAGTCTGGAAATCATTTGGGGAACCACATAATCAAGGGAACATAAACTTGATGGCTAACCAGTGATGGAAGTTTCAATTTCCAAGACATTCTACCACTGCGGATGATTTCAGTTTGTGTTCACAAAATACAGAGATGTTAGATAAAAATAAAACATTTTTGTTTGATGGATGCGGCATAACACTCCCTTATTTCTAAGAATTCAGACCACCACACAAACCCCCTAAATTAGTGACAAAGATAGCTGCTCCCTACCAGTTCACCCCACCTGGGTGCAGACGGATTGCACGGTTGCCTACAAAGCCCCTTAGCCTGCAAGTAAGATTTGGACCATCTGTGCTCTCAGTGGCTACGTCTACACTGCAGTGCTATTTCAGGATAGCTATTCTGTGTCTTTCGAGCACACCCATTATTTCGGAATATAACGGGCTCGCTATTCTGACGTCCCTGTAAACCTCATTTCACGAGGAGTATGGGATGCTTCACAACAGCGATTTATTTCAAAATAAGTGCTGTGTAGACAGTGCCAAATTTTGAAATAAGCTACTTTGAAATGAACGCAAAATAAGCTACACAATTTGCATAGTTTATTTTGAGCTCCAGGTGCAGTGTAGACGCACCCAGTCTGTCCTGTAGCGTGCGAGTGCCAGCCTCAGGACAGACTATTAGGAAGCAGGACAAATCCCCAAATGATTGAGAGCTCTGTATTTAGAGTTCACCATCCAAGTATCCAATTTAATCTCCTCAGGCACTGTCACAGCCTAGCCATGGAGTGTCTGCCAGTCCTGTGAGGTGCGGTAAACTTTTGTCATCCAGGCAAGCCAGCTTTGTAATAGCTGGCCTGTTTAACCCACGATCACTCAAAAATATTCAGGTTACTCCCAGGCTCAAAAGACCAGCCACTTCCCAAAGGCCAACTGCATTTCAGATCTCATAAAGGTGAGGCTTGGAAGGAAGGAAATGAGGGTTATTTACAAGGGTAAATCATAGAATCATAGAACACTAGAACTGAAAGGGACCTCGAGAGGTCATCAAGTCTAGTCCCCTGCCCTCATGGCAGGACCAAATACTGTCTAGACCATCCCTGATAGACATTTATCTAACCTGCTCTTAAATATCTCCAGAGATGGAGATTCCACAACCTCCCTGGGCAACTTATTCCAGTGTTTAACCATCCTGACAGGTAGGAAATCAGGTAAACACTCACCCACAGGAATTATAGCAGTACCTCCCAAAAGGTAATACTTTCTGGAACAAGCAAGCTATACATGCCCCTTAAGGTTACTCTAGGCTAAGCACTGGGTCTCTTGCTTATGTCTAGAAAACCTTGCCCAAGAGTCCAAGCAGCATCGTTTCTCCTTATCAGGGATTTTTATTCCCTGTCTCTGTTTTCTGAGCTGCTAGTTCAGCTGGTGGCGGGGGGATCCATATACAGATCTCCCAGAGCTGGTGACAGACATTGCTGGGAGAAGGGCAATGTTTGTGGGGGGAGGGACCTGTCTACAGGCCTCCAGAAGGGGCGGGACCTTGGGTGGAAAGGGCAGAGCCTTGGGCAGAAAGGGTGGGGCTATGGGCCGCCAGCCCTCTGTGTCACCTGGGCAGTGCCATGCAGGGCGTTGTCAGCAATTTAAAGAGCCCTGAGCTCTGGGCCCTTTTAAATCACTTCCCCCTTTCTTCCCCCACAGTAGCCCTGTGGGGAGGGGGCAATCATCAAGAACCTTTCTTCCTGCGATGTTCCCCAATGGTTTGTCTGGTGCGTTTGGGCTTTCGTGGCTGGCCAGGAAACACACGCTCTGCTGGATGCCAGCTTTCCCCACTAGCGAATGTCTTGCTCCCGATGGATGACTTACCGTCTGAGGATTACAGTGCAAACAATTAAATATTGCCGTATAATGTGGGATACAGATGTGACAAGCTGCTGCGTGCATTAAGGTCTAAACACCAAGCACAGTCTTTGAATTCGCATACCTATTTTAACAACACTAATGCAGCTGAGACAGAGTGGTTCCGGCAGCATGTTAGTCAGCAGTCAAATGAAGCACAGACACCCTGGCACAAAATGACATGTGGCTCACTGGCATGGCATCACCCAAGATAAGGGACAGCTTGTAATTTTAGCAGCTCAGTACCTGAGTTTCCTTTGTACAACAACTTGGTACGCTATCATCATGCAGATCCTAGCACACAGCACAAGGGATGGGACTGAGCTGGTTAACTTCAGAGAGACTGGAGGGTTCTACAGATTGAACCGCTTTAATTTGGCACCCTTGGGACCCGACTGGAGCCGAATGAGAGAATTTGCTGGAGGCCAATATTGTCTAGCAGCATCACCAACACTTCCACTGCTTCCTGGGCTCTTAGAAGACATTTAGGGGTCAATAAGAGCTAACTAATAACACAGAGCACTCAGAGCCAGGACTGGTGGCTGTAAACAAACTTTATGGGACTTGGCGACACCCATGATAAGTGGATCATGGATGTTGCTGGACCAGAGAGTGCCAGGCTACAGGTTCAGTCTGTAGTCAGATACATAGCATGTGAATTATTACACTCCCCTCAATGTGAGAAAGGGCTGGCTTGCACTTGGGCAACACAGCGTTCAAGATCCGCGTCTCTACTTTCTTGTGAAAGCTGCTTCTCCACTCCTGCTGGGGGAGACATTTTACAGGTGCCTCTCCAGCTGTCTTAGGCCCGTGTAAGGGACCTTCACCCCAGCCATGGAACACCACCAATTTTAATATAGGACTTGTCACACTGTCCCGCTGCTGCAGGGAAGGGCTATGACCCCATCTCAGGGGTGCAGAACAGAGACACAGCAATGACGCGACTTGCTCACAGTCCCACACTGTCTGTGGCAGGGTAGGGACTGGAGGGGCAGGCTCCTGAGTTCCAGGCTAGCATTCTAAACACAGGGCCATGTGTGAATGGCTCTGCAGCCTGAAAGTCAGTGCAGCATCCAACCCTGTGCTTTTGGGTTTGCAAAGCCAGTTTGCATTTGTGCACCTTTTGGGCACATCACTGAAACCCAAGTTTATCTCAGGCTGTAGCTGATCGGGCTGCAGGCAGTCATGCCTACTGGTTAGATCGGCATCCAGCGCGGACAGAGTCCAGGAAGCGAGGTTCAGAAGCCAAATGCCAGAGCTGGGGGAAATGTTGGAGTCATATACCCGCAGCAAGGATTAAAGCCGGAAGGGAATATGAGCAGGGTCTGAACATTTGGCCTCAACTCAACTTCCCGTCAGGCCCCAGTGCTCTGGTTTCTTCCTAGCTCTTGTCCTTTCTGCCAGACTCTTCCTCCCCTTTCAGGCTCCACTGAAGCGCTTTTGCCCCCCATCCTCAGAACCTTTCCCCCAGGAGCCCTGCAGATCCTTCCAGCTGGCTTCTGCCTCATCACCAGTCTCTCTCCTCAAATTCTTGATAAGGCTAGGTGCCTAATAAGCCCTACCTTGCTCCACCCCTTTTGAGTCAGTCAGTCTCAAGTGCACTGACTTTGCCTGCCAGATGATGGGATTAAGCCCCCTCACAGGGATAGACTTATAGGCACCGCAATCTGTGCCTGCTGCAGAACATCTAGCTAGCTAGTGTCCAGAGTAGCTTCTTCCTTAGCCCTTGGATTTATGGCATGGATAAACTCCATCACAAGCAAGGAAGGGCAGCTAAGCCTCGGAGCTAACGCTTTCATGGGGCTCTTCTAGGCACTCTGACAATGGGGGCAAATGGGGCAATTATCCCAGGGCCTGGCAATTTTAAAGGTCCAGAACCCTAGGCCCTTTAAATTGCTGCTGGAGCATCATGAGGCTGCTCTGCATAGCTCTAAAGGTTGGGGGCGGGGGAGGGCAGCACGGCACACTTGCGGCCTTGGCTCCTCCTCTTCTGTGAGGCAGCACCCCTTCTGAAAGTGCAAGGCCCCACCCATTCTGGGGTTGCCAGACCCCGCCCCTTCTGGGAGCACAGAGCTGCCCCCCCCAACCTTGTCCTGGGGTCCAGTGTGGCTGCTGGCTCCCCTGGTCTCTTCATAAACATTATGCCGGGCACTAGTTTTTCACAACTGACCCTTGTGTCTTTCTGCCTTCAGCCCAGCTAGTGCTGGGCAGGTTAGAGCAGAATGCAAATGCTAGCTTAAGAAATGCATTGTTGGCCTTATCAGCATATTGATTGAGATAGAGATCAATGGCCCCGCTCATCTTTTCCATCCACGTGCAGAATACATTTTTATGTGCACCCAGGCACGTGCACCACCGGCAGAATCACAATCCCAGCGGTGGGCGCACTGCTCATCATCCAGGCAGCATCTGAATCTCTCCTGAGCAGCCGCACAAGCGCACTGCTCACAGGGAACGCTGACAGAGATTTGTTACTGTTACTGATATCACATTAATGCCTTGGAGTCATGGTGTGGGACCCCCCCGGTATAAGGTGCTGTGCAAACACAGAACAAAAAGACCCTCCCTGCCGCAAAGACCTTCCAACCTCGCTCTGTTATTAGCATCTTTGAATCAGTATGTTCAGCTGAAAGAGACTCTTCAGAGCTTTCATTTGGCAGTGCAATATTTCAAGAAGAGTCATATAATGTGATCTCGCCTACCAAAGGAGTGTGCCATCTGCTTGGCGCAGGCTTTAAAGTCAAGCACATTACAACTTAATATAGAAAACTGTTCTACAGTATTGAATGGTGTATCTGCTCGGTGGTTCCAATCTGCCTCATAACTCACCTGGATTTTTTATCTTCGGTCCACATTGTGTGACTGCAAGAGGTCTTATTCTGCACTAAGTCTAAACCAGTGTCACCTGCATGCTGAAGAGCTGGCGCGAAGTAGCAAATGATGGTATATTTGGATTGTGGCAGTGTAAGGCCCATGGAACCCAGTCGTTGTTGGCCAGGAGTAAACCTGGGATCTCGGGGGTTTGATGCATGAGCCTTTCCTGCAGGAGCTAAAAGATGCATCTCCATTAGCTAGGGCTAGCAGATTCATCAATCTGCAGCTGTTCTAGCCACAAGCAGAGGGGAACAGAGTGCCACATCAAGTAGGGATAGGTTATAGCAGTAACGAGCAACCCATGGCCTAAAGGCCACACGCAGCCCATCATGGTTCTAAGTGTGGCCCATGAGACATTGTGTTTACTGTCGCCTATGTGCAGGGTTGCCAGATTTTGCTGGTTTCTGTCCACAGAGGTATTTTTCCTACCAGTATTACTAAAGAGACACAGAAATAAAAGCAGGGCACATGAAATGAAGGGTGTGCTCACTGCACACAACACTGACTGTGAGAGCCGTGTGCTCCCTCTGCAGCTAATCAAAGTGCTGCTACGGTTCCATAACAAATTCTAGGTACACAAGTGCAGTTAGGGCATGTCTATACTGGGGAGTTATTTCGAAATAACAAGGTGAGCGTCCACATGACCAAGCCTGTTATTTCAGAATAAGGGGCTTGTTATTTTGAAATAATAACTCCTCCTTTTGAAGAGGAATGAGCTTGTTGCAAAACAGTTATTTTGGGAGCTATTATTTTGAAATAACTTATTTTGAAATAACCTGGTAGTGTAGACGTAGCCATAGCAGACTGATCCTATCCTGCGAGACCGTATTTGTCACAACAATTCTGCGGCCCATTGAGATGAAGGAGGGCCATTCATTAATCTAGGTTGCCCACCCCTGGGTTACATACTTCCCTAGCTGAGGCTGTGTATCCTGAGCTTCAGAGACTTGCCAGCTGATATCCCAGACAAGCCCCCACTTGTAAGACTGCCAGACCCTCTAGTTGTCATTGGCCTCGATCAAACCTTAGCTCTCTGGACTGACTGCATGAGCCTTTACTGCATGAGCTAAAAGGCACACTGCTATGAGGCAAGGCTGTAGCAAGCTCGTCAGTCTGCAGCCAGTCTGATCAACATGGGGAGGGGGGGGACAAAGAGCCACACCAAGCAGCTACAGGTCACAGTAGTAGCTTGGTGCCACAGCCACAGCGCAAGATCTGCCACTGTGCTAGGTGCTGTGTAAACACACAACAAAAAAAGACAGTCCCAGCCAAAGCATTTCCAACGTAACTAGACTATTAGGCAGAGTCACTATCAGAAAATTATGAAAAAATATATAATTTAAATGACAACGTATCCTGCTTCTATGTACTCTTTTGCTTTTTAATGCAGATACGATCGTAGAATCATAGAACACTAGCACTGGAAGGGACCTCAAGAGGTCACTGAGTCCACTCCCCTGCCCTCACGGCAGGACAAATCACCGTCTCCTTGATAGATGTCTATCTAACCTGCTCTTAAGTAACTCCAGAGATGGAGATTCCACAACCTCCCTAGGCAATTTATTCCAGTGTTTAACCACCCTGACAGTTAGCAACTTTTTCCTAATGTCCAGCCTAAACCTCCCTTTCTGCAGTTTAAGCCCATTGCTTCTTGTCCTGTTATCAGAGGCCAAGGAGAACAAGTTTTCTCTCTCTTCCTTGTGACACCCTTTTAGATACTTAAAAACCACTATCATGTCCCCTCTCAGTCTTCTCCTTTCCAGACTAAACAAGCCCAATTCTTTCAGTCTTCCCTCATAGCTCATGTTCTCTAGACATTTATTCATTTAATCAATATTTGCTGTGCCCGCACAAATGTAGTAAGAGAGCCAGTGGCCCCATGAAGAGTTTAAGGAGACAAAAGGTGGGATAAGATGACTTCCTTCCTTCCATTTTTAGCAATGGGGCACTGAGGCAAAAAGCAAATGATATCACACAGCCAGTTGGTGATAGCACTGGGAATTGAATGGAGATTTTCAGAGTCACCAGCCAATACCTTAACTGCACGCCCATCTTGCCTCATCTGCATTCTTAGCAAGTAAAATACATTACTTTAGGTTCTCTTACACTCACTTAGCTGCCCCAAGACACCTCTCTGAGCTGTGTCTGTTGGCACCCCTAAATGTGAGCTGTAGTAAAGGTTAGCCACTGTGTGGCCTCCACAAGCAGAAATTCTGAGTCTTGTGGGACTGCAGAAGACTCCAAATTTCAGTAGCAAAAATGCATCCCCCGAAAGGCCCCAGACTTTCTTCGTGCCTTGTGTTCCAGGTGACCTCCCTAAGGCAAGCCGGGGTGCTGGGAGTGTGCTGGGCTGGACAGGGTGACATTTGCACGTGTTGTGGGAATACACGCAGCCCCGAATGGCATGCTAACTGCTGGTTGTATGGCCCAGTGCATTTGGAGTCTTGCAGCCTGTTGCTGGAGAAGATGCTGTCTTGCCCCAAACCACCTGAACAAGAGCCAGCTTTGCATCCCCCTAAAGATCTGTTCTCGCCCAAAGAGCTGCAGACAGTAAAGCCAACAGGTCAGATGCAGTGGTCATTTTTCTAGTGATGCTAAAGCAACTCCTCTTGCCAGGGAGCAAGAACTGACTAAGGGCCTAACGGTTTGGCTGCAGCTGAATCCAAACAGGTAATTTCATCATTTAAATATGATTGTAGAACTATATTTCATTAGCCTTCTCGATCTACCCATCCCTGTCGTCACAGATGGGCCTGGGCAAATATGTTGTTTCCTGACTGGTTTTTGATTGTCTCTCCTGCAGAGGTAATGCAGATGAAACAAGACAGGGACGTGTAGTCTCAAAAGCAGATAGACGCACCTTCTGGGGTTGCTCTTAGTGAAACATTCATGGCTTGGCATTGTTTGCCTCACTGATGTTTTACTCGACATAAGGACACAATGTATCTCTCGAGCACTATATTTTTTTAAAGCATGCTCATTTTCATAGTCATGCTCAGGGTCCTGGTTCTGAAATATTGGACAAAGGCACACAGAGCACCCTAATGTAAAGTCAAATCAGAACAGCTGGTGGAGGAACAGCGGCTCATTTGATAGTGGGGGGAAATGTTTCCAACCCACCGACTGGCTTTTTTTGTGCCTGTAAGGGCACGTCTAAACTACATTCCTCTGTCGAAAGAGGAATGTAAATGAGGCAAATCGAAAGTGCAAATGAAGCGTGGATTTAATTAGCCTGCGCTTCATTTGCGTATTCACATCCGAGCGCTTTTTCAAAAAAGGATTTTTCGAAAGTGAAAGCGCAGTCTAGACAGGGTTCTTTCGAACCCTTCCCCCCTTTTTCAAATGAACCCGTACTCCTCATTTTTTCAGGAGTACGGTTCATTCGAAAAAGCGTTTTTTTTTCTGAAAGAACCCGGTCTAGACTGCGCTTTCACTTCTGAAAAACCCTTTTTTGAAAAAGCGCTCAGATGCAAATATGCAAATGAAGCATGGGATATTTAAATCTGCGCTTCATTTGCACTTTCGATTTGCCTCATTTACATTCCTCTTTCGACAGAGGAATGTAGTCTAGACATGGCCTAAAGGATTTGGGGCAGGGACTGCCCATTTTTTAATATTTGGCCAGTATCTAGCATGATATGCATGTGTGGGTGCTGAATAGAAGGCTTTGCACATCTTAGTTGGGTTTGTTAGGCATTACTGTAATATATAATAAATTGTCAATATCACTTAACCCATTGTCATTTGCCAGGAAGAAAGCTAAAGCATATGCTAAGAAAGCTCAATATATTAAAAAAAATCTTTTAACAACTATTTTTATTGATTTGTTTTCTCCCTATTTACTCCATCCTTGTTCAGGCAAATGCCTGCTGTAATTGTTTCTTCCATTAGTCTATCTACCTTGACATATAAACTGAATTTACGAACATTAAAGACAATGACACACTGTGAAACAACTGCAGTGTGCCCCCCGATGTTACAACAGACTCATCATTTGGGACTGTGGTAAAAGAAGCTGCATTTAATCTTTCCCAGCAGTAGCTGCCGACTTCTGTTGTTTTAAAGGCTGACCTTGCAGCTAGTGGACAGCCACTGTCTCAGGTCACTCCATTGCAAACAAAACCATGGGGTGGTGGTGACTGTGCATTGTGATACTTGCCCCATAGTGTGACATGCCTACTGCCCTGAAGGTGAAGGCACGTGGATGAATAGGTAACTGCTCAGCAATAGGCCCAGACTGTTCACATGCAGAAAGCTACATTTCTGGAGTTTTTGAGGGCCTTGCTCTCCTTTATGTGTACAGACACAGGTGTGATGATACCCTTGCCAATCCAGAAGCAGACGATCTCAGCCTGCAACAGAGCTGCTGAGGCAATCGGATGTGTGGTTTACTGTACGGTGGTGAGCCTAAAAGTTATTCCTGAAGTAATGGCTGGTTTTGAGAGCACGAAGTTTCCAAACCTTGCCAGAACCACTGTTGGCACTCATGTGCGCCCCAGTTTTCCTGCCTCAAGGAGCACAGGAGTCTGAAAGTGGGCTGTACTGGAAGCATTCGATGCCAAGTTTTTCCACCCATCAGGAGGTCTATATTCTGGGCAAGCCATGGCCATGCTTTGTGTGCCACTATACTCTCATGTATTGACAGGAGTGTTGTGAGCAAGGCATGAAAAGTGATTCTTCCACTCTACTCTGAGCTGATTAGCCACAACTGATGTACTGCGTCCACTTCTGGGCACCACATTCCAGGAAAGAGGTGGACAAATTGGAGGAGGCCTAGAGAAGAGAACAAAAATTATTAATGGTCTATAAAACATGAGCTATGAGGGAAGACTGAAAGAATTGGGCTTGTTTAGTCTAGAAAAGAGAAGACTGAGAGAGGACTTGGTAATAGCTTTCAAGTACCTAAAAGTATCTCCGAGGACAAGACAAGAAGCAATGGGCTTAAATTGCAGCAAGGGAGATATAGGTTGGACATTAGGAAAAACTTCCTAACTGTCAGGGTGGTTAAGCACTGGAATACATTGCCGAGGGAGGTTGTGGAATCTCCATCTCTGGAGGTTTTTAGGAGCAGGTTAGCTGGACACTCATGAGGGATGGAGGTGGTGCTTGGTTCTGCCATGAGTGGAGAGGGATTTGGACTATATGACCTCTCGAGGTCCCTTCCATTTCTAGTGTTTTGTGATTCTATTCCCACGATGTGACATGGCCATAAATGTAGTGACTGTCTCCACTGTCATTTGGAGGGGGAGGGGATGGGCTCACATATTTTTTTTAAGCCAAGGCAAAAGAAAGTTACTAGGAGTTAAAAGGCCATGGAGAAAGAAGGTTTAATTACATGCTCAGTCGGCACAGAACGGTGGCTGAATATGCTTTTGTCCGACTGGAACCCTGTGGGAGATTTCTACAGCCCCATTTTGAGGCCACTGCCATACATGCTGTTCACATGCCTGTGGCCTGCCATGCTCTTCCCCATCTTTGTGAAGCCAGAGGTGAGCCACCTCCCCCTGAATAGGTCTAGGAGACGGAGGGGCCCCTGAATTGGTGTACTCAGCCAGAAAGCGTCCCTACCGCAACTGCAGATGGATGCCCCAGGGCAACAGAAGGCAGGGAGGTTTAGTGCTCCCATATTATGGGCTAGTGGAGCCCAAAGGCAGAAGGGGTTTGGCTGCCGGGCAATATGCTTATGAAATGGAAGGCCGGGGAGAGATTTACAATACGCGTTCCCATTAGGCGGTAACAGACATGTGGATTGATGTACCTAACTGTAGAAAGGAATGATGGTGGTTTAGCTGTCCCGTATCAGGCGTTTCCCATTATTACTTTGAATCCCCTTTGTCTGATGGGAAGCAGCAATAGCAATCAACTTCACGGATGCTATTAAAAAGCTTAAAAATAAATAAATGTGCCTTACAAAAGTACAATATTCTCCCACTGGCATGCAGGCCAGCTGCCACTACCATGCCAACACACCAGAAACAACAGAGCCTCACAGGAAACAACAAAGTGCCTGAACAAGTGAAGACAGTGAAGCCGTGTCCAAGACAGAACCGCCCCCCCCCC
The DNA here is from genome assembly GCA_032595735.1 of Pelochelys cantorii. Lineage (NCBI taxonomy): Eukaryota > Metazoa > Chordata > Testudines > Trionychidae > Pelochelys > Pelochelys cantorii. The sequence goes on along the minus strand of CM064355.1, from coordinate 8,792,713 downwards.
ACCACTGCATGTTCCCTACCCCCACATTCTCCTTTTCCTGCTTTCCCTAGTTGCTGTGCACTTGGCTCAGGGGACGGGGTTGCTACCTAGGCCTGAATGGAGCTAAGTCATCCTGCCCACTGCTCGTGGGGCCTGATTGCAGGAGCCACCCAACCATGGGGCTCTCCAAGCCATTTTGGGACAGAATCCCAGTTCTCTCAGTCCTCTTCCCTTCACCACTGTTCCTGTGCCAGCAACTGTCCTGCTCTAACAAAGCCTGTGCAGCCCACCTTCGACTTTCCTCTCGCCTTGCAGCGTACCTTTTCTCCAGCCCCTCGTTTGGGTACTGGGCTGGCTTGTTGGCTTGGTCTGCCACTGTCCATTAAAGTACACTGGGCCAGGCTTGTACTGATGTGGGTGATAGGGTTGCAGGTGTCTGGTTTTGGCCTGATCAGTTCGGTATTCGGGTCCCCCATCCGGTAAAACAAAAACCGAAAATACCAGACTTTTTTGTTGTTGTTGCTCAACAACTTTGGTCTCCCATTTTTTTTACTCAGCCAAGTTTGCCATGTTCAGGATTTTTGTTGAAAGTATCTGGCAAGCCGAGTGGATGAGCCTGTAGAGATCAAAGGAGCCTGGAATTCGGAGTTACTGTCTCAGATAACCCAGTGGCGGAGCCCCAGAGAAATCCTGGTGGAATTTCAAATACATAAAATGTTACTTTTCCAAACTGAACATCAGTATGTTGCGAGAGGGATGCCTCGTGCCACAGAAGTCCCCTGGACGCAGCAAGCGTGGTGGCAGTGAAAGAAGTTCAGAGGCAACGGTGAATCAAACCAGCTTTGCATTTTGAGTGTTCTACAAATTGCAGGGCCACTTTGGATGAAGGGCGGGGGAAGAACGCTGACCACGGCCTTCTATGAAGTGGAGTGGGCTGGTCAGCTCCCAAGCTGGGCTTGGAAAATACGTCCTTCCCTGAAAGGTAGCTACATACTTGGAGGGCCTACTTCAGGAAACGCTGGCCACTGCCTTGGGAGTGAGTCAGAATTCATGATGGAATCAGCAGGATGAAAGCCATATGAAAGGCTTGGCTAGTCATGACTGCATACAAACACAGAAAACTGTGCAGCCACCCTGTTCCTCGGTGCATTTTTGGATGCATTTTCAAAGCCTGGTCATTTAGGACAAATGATTTTTATTATCTATGAACTGCCTTTGCCTGGAATGGGCTAGCTTGGTGGGTGGACCCCATTCCTGCTTCCCCCCGCTGGCTTCCCTCTTTTCAGGGAGCTTGTTACATCACCAAGTGGTTACAGGGAGGTTTATGCACAGGTATGGCAAAGCAGGGTTATTTTTAAGAAACAGGAATGCCCTAGCAACAAATGCGCCTTTCCCGTAAGCACAAATGAACAACAAATAACCCCCACTTTCAAGGTCTAACAACTTTTGCATTGGTTCATGGGAACTGGCAGGATTTCCATTCTATAAGCACTGTAATGGAGCCAAACATTTACCGGGCTCTGGGACAGCTTCTGTTCTGTCTGCATGTGCTGCAGGCTCTGTGATAGGCTGTTCATTGGGGGGCACTAAACAGCACCTCTGAAAATGGCTCCAGGGCGTGTTGCTGTTTCCATGGAACTACTTTTAGCAACAGAGTCACTTTGCTGGCCTCCTTCTGGGCCTGTTGCTGGCTGCCGTCACTCCTGAAGTTGCTGGCTTCTGGGGCCAGCTAGTCACCGAGTGCTGACATTGGCTTCATACAAAGCACAGGGCCCAATACCTGGTCAAACCCTCCTATAACAGCCACCTCAGTGAGCTGCCTGAGGTGCAGTTCTGCTCCTTGGTTTTCCGGCACTCAGTCTTGAGACACCAAATCTGCTTCCTGCTCTGGTCACTTGTCCGGTATATTTGCAACAGGAGGCTGCTGCCGTTTCCCTGGAGTTGACTGGAGCTGCTTGGAACAGAGAGGATAAAAGATGTTAGCCCATGGGATTGTGGGATACTTTGGGCAGACTCCATGAATTGGGGGCAAGACGGGGATGTGCTTACACTGCAAAGCCATGAGTTGAACCCTAGGTCCCAGCTAGATTTGCGCTCTGACCCTCCATACCCACAGGGGCCTGCGCCAGAGTCTGAGAGACATGAATGTAGATAGAAGAGGGCTCAATTCTGAGCCCGGCCTTACAATACAGTGTAAACACACTCCAAGGGTACATCAACACTCCCAGCCCAGGTAGAGAGGTTTATCCTAGCTCTGCTTGGGCTAGCACACTACAAGTGCCAACATGGCAGTTCATTGAATCAGGCTAGCTTCCTGAGCTTGGAACAGGGGATCAGGTGGGCTTAGATTTGGGAGGTTAGACTGAGCCGCTACACATGCTACAATGTCGACACTGCTACGTGTAGTGTGCTAGATCAAGCAGAGGTAACAGAAATTTGTCTCCCTAGAATGGGAGGCACAGCCCACGTCAATGCAGCAGCGTTATTTCGGACATTATTCCTAAATAACAAGGAGCTCATCTACGTTGCAAGCCATTATTTCAAAATAATATCAAGCTGGGAGGACTTACTCTAACTCCTGTAACCCTCATTGTACGAGGAGTAAGGGAAGCCGGAGGACTAGTGCTCTTCCTTCAATTTCCTGCTGTGTCGAGAGCGCCAAAAGCCAAAATAAGCTGTTCTGACTTAAGCTACGCAGTTGACATAGCTCAATTTGCGTAGCTTAATTCGACTTTTGCCCTGCTGTGTAGACTTGCCCTGAGACACCTGGGTTAAATTCCTGGCTGTGCCACAGGCTTCCTGTGTGGCCATAATTCACTTACATCTCTTTGATTCAATTCCTCATGTGTAAAATGGGAGCAATAGTGCTTCTCTACATGTGGGAGGGTACATACAGAAAAGTCGTTCAAATATTATAGTGATTGGCTTCATATAAATACCATAACTAGATTAAAAAACCAATAGACTAGTATGAAATGATGACAGTTCTTCTTTAATAATTAAACGACCTTATGAGCTTGATTCTCTATTGCCCCACACCTTGTGTGGGTGTTTACACCAGTGCAAAAATGAGTATAAAAATCAGAAGGCTGGTGTTTGATAGCCGCCCCACACTGGTGAAAATGACTGTCCAAGGAGCAGGATATGGCAAATCAGGGCCTATATTTTTGTAGTACCTAAATAATAAAGTACTTAGGGATTGCTAGGTTCCACATTGAAAGGATTTGGGGTGAAGGTGGCAGCACAGCAAGGTGGGGGAGGTTGGGGTGTTTGAAATCTGGCCAATGATATGGTGATAAACTTATGAAAGTGTTATGGGCTCTTTAATGCACCACAACAGAGAGGATCTCACTGTCCTTTTCTTTTATAGAGCCTTGTGCACAATAAACTGCAAACTACCCTGGAAGAATGAAGATCTCTGAGTAGATCCCATTATGATCTTAGTCTGTGGTCAAGAGTGTTTCATACCCGGTGCTTATACCACTTAGCCATCCACCCAGCAGGTAGACAAATGTGTAAGTTCCTACCAGCAGTGGGAACTGAATGTGATTAGCTGAAGAAATGGAGCTGTTCCAGCTGTTTTAATAATACTTTGTTATTGTCTCATAGTAAAAAGTATTGTTACATTAATTGTTTTCCCTGCCTGGCACATACAGTATATGGTGTAAAATAATACCCATAAATGTTTTCATGAGCCCCTAACATGTACACTTAAGTTTTGCAAAGCAGCTGTCAGAACTAAATGCCTAACAAATCAGGTGGCTAATCAGCATGTGAATGCATCGGGAACTGTGTCTGCGAACGAGTTATGCTATTTTTAACACCCCGGGGAGCTTTGCCACCAGATGGTTCTGTTTTGGTTTTTTTGAGCTGTGCGTATTCCTCAAAGCAGTTTGTTTTTTGAGTTACGCAGCACTCTCTAACTTTTAATTACCTTTCTAAAATTACTCACTGGGCTACTTGATTAAGTGACAGACATGTGGCTATCCCCATATAACCCAATAGAGACCAGGTAACAGACTAATCCTTATTGTCATCCTGTATTTATGCATATGCTTTAATTACTCAACAGCTGGCCTTTCATATTTAAGAGAATACCACTGCTAGCTATAATGCACCTGCTACTGGAGTTGCTTGGCTCCTATGCTATTTTCCTCAAATCAAAGATGGGCTGGGATTTTCAATGAAGACTCAAAGGAGCTAAGCATCCAAGCCCCCTCTCCCCCTCCATCAATGGGATTTGGGTGCCTCATTCCCATGGGATCCTTGGAAAATGCCAGCAGTGATCTTGTCAGATACAGCGTTAACTAGATCATATCAGAGTCAGTCTGGGGGCTGAGACTTCTGGGGAGAACGCTATGTGCAGAAGGAAGTAGTGGCTATGGATTCAATAGCTTTCCTTTTGAGCCATTAATGAACTAATTCTCCAGTTTAGCACTAAATAAATGGAGTAATTATGGGAAGAACCATCATTTCAATGAGCCAGAAAACCAAGTGCTGGCAAATTGTCATTAAATAAATCCCATAGTGTTCTCTGAAAGGGTAGGTACTCAGATACCAGAGCCATCAGAACCGAGATACCAGGAAGGGAAGTTAAACTTGAATACGATCTATAAATTGCACAGCTTTGTTAATCCTAGTGAACTGGCTAAATTTCATATTTGAGTGATCACATGGAGGCTTTATGCGCCTTTACATGGAGGTCCCTTTTCTGCATCAGAACAGAGCAGAACAGTGCAAAACAGGCTCAGTATAAATGAAAATCAGGCCCATTCAGCTTAATTAAATTCCACCTATAGTTTTAGCTGTCTATAGTTATCAGCATGTGCAGTCTTATCTAAAACTCAGTGAAATCAATGGAAAGATTCCCACGGATTTCCATTGTGTTTGGATTAGATACTGTGCTGATAGCTTTGTAGAAAAGCAGACAGAGAGATGCTACATTGACATTAATGGAGCTATGCCCATCTACTCCAGAAGCCTTTTCCAAAGCATTGAAGTTAATAGGAATATTGAAATTAACAAAAAGTTCAACAAAAATGTAGTTTCTCCTCCCTATTTTTTGGCCCTCAGTAGAGCTGGTTGAAAATTTTCATTGAAAAAATTGAATTTCAAGGGGCAAAACAGGAAAATATAGTTACAGAATAGATAAAAGAAAAAATTCCTTTTTTTTTCAGGTTGCTTTAGTTATTATCCACTAATGCATAACATTCTAACTCTACTTTTATGTAGTGTATTTTACACTACAGTCTCCCACATCTATCTAGTGAAGTTTATTTTAGACTTCCCTGTTTCATTTGCGTTTGTTCATGATTGGGCTAATTGCTGCCATTAATATTCTTGCTGAAACTATTTTCTACATCTGTATATTCAAAGCTTTAAATGCAAATTCATGTACTGAATATACCAAATAGTGAATCTAGAGACTGATGTTTAAATGTAGAACTAGTCTGTTAATTGCATATCTGAAGTCTTCTATATTATTTGCCTCTTTCAGAGGTTCCTCTGTGACAATCAGACGTTTTCATGTTTGACACTTCCAAACATTTTTATTGATTTAATTACCACAAACAATATGGGTCAATTTAAAGAAATCAGAGAGGAAAACATTCAAAACAAGATGGAATTTGAAATTCTTTCTGTCTCTCTTTTGCCGAGGCAGTCCAAGAACCAATACATTTTCCTTGTAAATAATAAATGGTCAAAGTCATCTGAGTTTGCTTTTCATTTTTATAATGTTCAGGAAATTTCCATGGACAGTAGAACCTCAGAGTTATGAAAACCTGGAGAATGGAGGCTGTTCATAACTCTGAACAAGATATTATGATTGTTCTTTCAAAAGTTTGCAGAGGCACATTGGCTTAATACAGCTTTGAAACTTTACTGTTGCAGAAGTAACTCTGAGGTTCTACTGTACTTCCTGATGTTTGTTTTAAATGTGCTTCCTATTAATTTCACTGGATGACCCCTAGTTCTTGTGTTATGCAAAGAGGTTAAAATAACATTTCCTATTCCCTTTCTCTGTACCATTCATGATTTTAGCTTCAAGTCACCAGGGTCTGTTGACTAGAATAGCCATCCTAGAATATTCAATGAGCTGATAGCTAACGGCTCAGATACCTCCTCTAACATCTTTGAAAAGTCATGGAAGACAGGAGAGATTCCCAATGATTGGAAAAGGGCAAATATAGTGCCTATCTCTAAAAAGGAAAATAAAAACAACCCAGGAAACTACAGACCAGTCAGTTTAACTTCTGTGCCAGAAAAGATAATGGAGCAAGTAATTAAGGAAATCATCTGCAAACACTTGGAAGATAATAAGGTGATGGGGAACAGCCACCGTGGATTTGTAAAGAACAAATCATAACAAACCAATCTGATAGCTGTCTTTGACAGGATAACAAGTCTTGTGGATAAGGTAGAAGTGGTGGACGTGGTATACCTAGACTTTAGTAAGGCATTTGATACGGTCTTGCATGATATTCTTATCAATAAACTAGGCAAATACAACTTAGATGGGGCTACTATAAGGTGGGTGCATAACTGGCTGGATAACCATTCCCAGAGAGTAGTTATTAACGGTTCACAATCCTGCTGAAAAGGAGTAACAAGTGGGGCTCCGCAGGGGTCTGTTTTGGGATCGGTTCTGTTCAATATCTTCATCAACGATTTAGATATTGGCTTAAAGAGTACGCTTATTTAAGTTTGCAGATGATACCAAGGTTGGAGGGGTTGCAACTGCTTTGGAGGACAGGGTCATAATTCAAAATGATCTGGATAAAACTGGAGAAATGGTCTGAGGTAAACAGGATGAAGTTTAATAAGGACAAATGCAAAATGCTCCACTTAGGAAGGAACAATCGGTTTCACACATACAGAATGGGAAGCGACTGTCTAGGAAGGAGTACGGCAGAAAGGGATCTAGGGGTTATAGTGGACCACAAGCTAAATATGAGTCAACAGTGTGACACTGTTGCAAAAAAAAGCCAACATGATTCTAGGATGCATTGACAGGTGTGTTGTGAGCAAGACACAAGAAGTCATTCTTCCACTCTGAAGAATGATAATACTCTGCACTGATTAGGCCTCAGTTGGAGTATTGTGTCCAGTTCTGGGCACCACATTTCAAGAAAGATGTGGAGAAATTGGAGAAGGTTCAGAGAAGAGCAACAAGAATGTTTAAAAGTCTAGAGAACATGACCTATGAAGAAAGACTGAAAGAATTGGGCTTGTTTAGTTCAGAAAAGAGGATTGAGAGGGGACATGATAGTGGTTTTCAGGTATCTAAAAGGGTGTCACAAGGAACATAAGAACATAAGAACGGCCGTACCGGGTCAGACCAAAGGTCCATCTAGCCCAGTATCCTGTCTGCCGACAGTGGCCAGCACCAGGTGCCCCAGAGGGGGTGGACCGAAGACAATGATCAAGCGCTTTGTCTCCTGCCATCCCTCTCCAGCCTCTGTCAAACAGAGGCCAAGGACACCATTTTATCCCCTGGCTAATAGCCTTTTATGGACCTAACCTCCATGAAATTATCTAGCTTCTCTTTAAACTCTGTTATAGTCCTAGCCTTCACAGCCTCCTCTGGCAAGGAGTTCCACATGCTGACTACACGCTGTGTGAAGAAGAACTTTCTTTTATTAGTTTTAAACCTGCTACCCATTAATTTCATTTGGTGTCCTCTAGTTCTTCTATTTAGGGAACTAATAAATAACTTTTCTTTATCGGCCCTCTCCATACCACTCATGATTTTATACACCTCTATCATATCCCCTCTCAGTCTCCTCTTTTCTAAACTGAAAAGTCCCAGTCGCTTTAACCTCTCCTCATATGGGACCCGTTCCAAACCCCTAATCAATTTAGTTGCCCTTTTCTGAACCCTTTCCAAGGCCAAAATATCTTTTTTGAGGTGGGGAGACCACATCTGTACACAGTATTCAAGATGTGGGCGTACCATAGTTTTATACAGGGGCAGTAAGATATTCCGGGTCTTATTTTCTATCCCTTTCTTAATAATACCTAGCATCCTATTTGCCTTTTTGACCGCCGATGCACACTGTGTGGAAGTTTTCAGAGAACTGTCCACGATAACTCCAAGATCTCTTTCCTGATTTGTCGTAGCCAAATTAGCCCCCATCATACTGTACGTATAGTTGGGGTTATTTTTCCCAATGTGCATTACTTTACACTTATCCACATTAAATTTCATTTGCCATTTTGTTGCCCAATCACTCAGTTTGGTGAGATCTTCTTGGAGTCCCTTACAGTCTGCTTCTGTCTTGACTATCCTAAACAGTTTGGTATCATCCGCAAACTTTACCACCTCACTGCTTACCCCTTTCTCCAGATCATTTATGAATAAGTTGAACAGGATTGGTCCTAGGACTGACCCTTGGGGGACACCACTAGTTACCCCTCTCCACTCTGAAAATTTACCATTTATTCCTACCCTTTGTTTCCTGTCTTTTAACCAGTTCTCAATCCAAGAAAGGACCTTCCCTCTTATCCCATGGCCATGTAATTTACACAAGAGCCTTTGGTGAGGGACCTTGTCAAAGGCTTTCTGGAAATCTAAGTATACTATATCTACTGGATCCCCCTTGTCCGCATGTTTGTTAACCCCTTCAAAGAACTCTAATAGATTAGTAAGACAGGATTTCCCTTTACAAAACCCATGTTGACTTTTGTCCAACAAATTATGTTCTTCTACATGCTTCACAATTTTATTCTTTACTATTGTTTCGACTAATTTGCCCGGTAAGGAGGAGGGAGAAAACTTGTTCTTCCTGGCCTCTGAGGATAGAACAAGAAGCAATGGGCTTAAACTGAAGCAAGGGAGGTTTAGGTTGGACATGGAGGAAAAAGTTCCTAACTGTCAGGATGGTTAAACATTGGAATAAATTGCCTAAGGAGGTTGTGGAATCTCCATCTCTGGAGATATTTAGGAGTAGGTTAGATAAATGTCTATCAGGGATGGTCTAGCCAGTCCTGGGTCCTGCCATGAGGGCAGGGGACTGGACTCGATGACCTCTCAAGGTCCCTTCCAATTCTAGTATTCTATGATTCTATGAGATATTTAGGAGCAGGTTAGACAGACATCTATCAGGGATGATCTAGATGGTGCTTGGTCTTGCCGTGAGGGCAAGGGACGGGACTTGATGATCTCTTGAGGTCCCTTCCAGGTCTAGGTTTCTATGATTCTATAAACTGAACAGTCCCATTCTTTTTAACCTCTTCTCATACAGAAGCTGTTTCATAATCCTAATAATTGTTTGCTTCCCTTCTGTGCACCTTTTCCAATTCCAGCATATCTTTTTTGATATGGGGCAACCAGAACTGCATGCATTAGTCAAGGTGTGAGCATACCCTGGATTTATAAAGTGACATTATGACATTTTCTGTTTTATTATGTAACCATTTCCTAATACCATCTACATGTTTTGTTAGTTTAGAAAGTGCTATCAGACTCAATGATTGAATGGATGTTTTCAGTGAACTATTCACAATGACTCCAAGATCTAATTTTTCAGTGGTGACAGCTGATTTAGGCTATTCATTTTTATGTATAATTGGGATGTTTTGCAATGTCAATTAAATTGCACATAACGTATAGTTTCATCTGCCATTTTTCACCCACTTTAACAAGACCCATTTGTAACTTTTTGTAGTCAGCTTTGGACTTTACTAACCTGAGTAATTTTGTACCATCTACAAATTTTACCAGCTCATGGTTCAGCATTTTCAAAAACGATACAGAAAAAGAGGTGAACAACACTGGTACAGATCCTTGGGAGACCATGCTATTTACTTCTCTCCATTGTGAAAACTGACCATCTATTCCTATCTTGTGTCACACACAGAGGTGCAGATGGTGCAACCCAGTGGTCAGAACAGGAGTCCGGCCTTGCGGTTGCAGGAGCATAAACAGGCAGAGCTGGAGATGCCGTGAAGAAACAACCCAATGTGCTCAGAGCCAGGATTTTTGAGGAACAGAGGCACTAGAGCTGGGAAGGGCTGGTACAGGAAACCAGTTTGGAGCAGCTGCAAGAATGAAATGCAGTGAGCAGCCACTGCGAATCTGTTGCTACAAGATTTAAATGTCCCTTCTGTCCAGTTAAGAAGCAGAGTCACTTAGCGAAGGCTCATCAGAGCTCATTGGGTTGCTAGGCAGCTGCATGCAGAGCCAGCAGAGTTCCTGACATTTTGGTTATGTCTATACTGCAATTAAACATCATGGCTGGCCTATGTCAGCTGACTGGGGCTTGGGCTACAGGGCTATTTTATTACTACATAGAGGTTGGCGCCCAGCCTAGAACCTGGGCTCTGGAGCTTTCTCCTCTGGTGCGTCTGAACTCGAACCTCTACAATACCATTAACCAGCCCCACAGCTTGGGCCCTGCAGGCCTGAGTCAACTGACAATGGCCATCCTCAGGGATTTACCTGCAATCTAGACATACCCTTTGTTTCCTATTTTTCAACCACTTGCTGATTGGAGGAGCTTCCCTCCTATCTCTTGACCGCCTCCCTTTGCTCAAGAGCCTTCGGTGGCAGCCCTCACCTAAGGCCTTCTGAAAGCCCGAGTGCACTATCGCCATTGGATCAGCTCTACCCGCAAGCTTGCTGAGTGCCTCAAAGAAGCCTGAGAGATTGGTGAGGCATGATTTCACTTTACAAAAGCAGGGCTGACTCTTCTGAAACATGCCCTAGTTCTCTTTGCGTCTGATCATTTTGTTTCTCACCATAGGCCCAAATGATTCGCCTACTAGTGGCTCACCAGGCTGTCCTTGCCCGGTTTGCCTCTGGAGCCTTTATTTTAAAAAAATAGTCATCCCATTAGCTGCCCACCCGTCATCGGGTACAGAAGCTGATTTAAGTGAGAGATTACATACTTCAGTTCTGCCATTTCATATCTGAGTTCCTTCTGAACTCCTGGGTGAACGCCACCATTGAATTTATCCATTTGTTCCAAAAGCACCTCATTCTGGGACAGGTCCTCAGATTTGCCAGCTCAAAAAGGATGACTCGGGAGTGGGGATCCCCATTCCCTCAGCTATGAAGAGGAATGAAAATAATTCATTTAGCTTCTCCGCAAAGGCCTTGTCTGCCTTGAGTGCTCCTTTACCTCCATTACCACAACCCCCGCCTCCTCTCCAGCACCGCACATCTCTCTAGAGAACCACTGCCTTCGCACCTGGATGGCCATTTACCTTGCCCCCTCCTCGTCATCACAAACCCATTATCTGTAGTTCTAATAATTGAATCTCCCATTCCTATTACCTGGCGTTACCTAATAACTGGGGTTCCCTCCTCAGCCAGGCAAGGGGTTACCATAACAACATCTGGAAGGAGAGTCCCAACTATGGGATAATTTCCTTCTGCTTCAGCTTAATGTGCTCCTTCAGCTAAGACTTTCATCCTCCCTCAACTGCAGAGAGGCTGTCAGACTGGTGGATGGGACTATTCTGCTGGGCATCTATCTCCTGTCAGTATGTTGAAGCAAATGGTTTCTACAAGTACCTCTGTTTCCCTTATCTCCTCTGGTTCAGCCACTATAATCTCAAGAACCCATGAGTTGCTTTCACCAAATGCACATGTATGTCACCTGCCCACAAGGGAAGTAATCAAACCAGGTAGCACCCACCCTGGTGCTGGACGTTTTGCTTGCATTATTTGTGTGTGCACAAAAGCAGAAGGTGTAAAAGTGCACAACACAGTGGAAAGGTGTAACAGAGTGAAAAGTGTGCAAAAGCGTGTAAAAGTGCAAGTGAATAAAAGTGCATAAGTAAGTGCGAGAGTGTAAAAAGCATGTAAGCGCATAAAAATGTGCAGGTGTGTAAAATGTGAATGTGCAAAAGTGTAAGTGTAAATTCTACAGATTTAGGTAGCAATTTCACCCTTACCGTTTATATCTTAGAATCTCCTCTCTCAGGGCAAAGAAGATTGTTTCATGGATTATAAGCCTTTCCTCTTCATCTGCACACAGTAGAAAAGAAACTGCCTCAGAAATGTATTGAGGAAAGTTTTGCTGGATACTTTTAAACAACAATCTGTATTAGCTTTTTAAAAAAGCAATATATAGGGCTAGATTTGGAGCCCTCTACTCACAGCGAGAAGCACTTTTCCCTCCCTCCCCCAATTGTCATACTAATGGCAATAGGATTGCTCATGGAATAATTTGGCATTCAGAGTTGGGTCTGACGCAAGCAGAGCTGCTGGGTAACAATTTCTGAATCTGGCAGGGTGACCAAGGTTTCAGTATGTTTACTGTGCTGTATTGGTTTAGTTTAAGAAGAGGGCCATCGGGGGAACAAGCAGAACCGAAATAGAATGGCTCAAGACAGGGCCTTCTCTGCAAACACTAGAGGTTTATTAAAAGATAAGTCAGGGACTCAACAGATCAAAATAACCGCAGCAGAAAACTCTCCTATTCAGGCAAGCACTCAAGCATGTGGAAGGTAAGGCTAAGCACATGTGTAAGCACATTCTTGAACAGAAAAAAGCTAAGTATGTCCTTAAATTAGAGTTTCACCAACAATGGGGTCTCAACATAGTACTGGAACACAAATAAAGTATTTTTTTGATTTTGTTTTGATAACTGATATTTTTCCCCGTGCAAAACTAGAAGAGGCTCTCTCTGAAAAAAGCCATATTATCTATTAGGGTCACTCGGCTCTGACCTGTTTGGAACAGCATGTCGAGTGCACTGTGTATATTTACCCACATAAAAAAAAAAGCGGTCCAGACTAATTTTTTGTTTCTGACATGACTAATATTGATGGAGACGCTAACAGATTAGGCTGTTGCTTGGATTCACTTGCTAAAGTAAACACCAGGAAATATTGTAACCAGATCACATATTGCCATGGAGTAAATAAATATAATTTCCAGCCACCCTGATTAGAAGCAGAAAATGCATCAGGAAACTGCCTGAGTTTTCTTTATCGTGGGAATGAAAACACATGTGGGACCGTTGGGCACTTTTGGCCTCAGTTTACCTGCCTTAGCTCTTGAGATGTGTCATCCAGAAGCATAATTTGAAATGAGATTTCAAGGACTTTCATTCACAGATGAACAGTACAAATTAGTTTCTATTTCTACCTCGGAGAGCGGTTTGGAACGAGCCAAGTGGCTGAGTAGCTAGGAGCTTTGCACTGGTTCACTTCCCAGTTTCTTGCTCTAGAATGCTCCTGGATTTGAGTCTGCACAAGCATGGCCAAAAGCAAAAAAGCCCTAACAGATGGAGCCTGGCAGGAGAAAAAGGAGTCAGTGCAGGAAGGGAGTTGCCCGGATTTGTGGCTTTAGAGCCACATGTGGCTGCTCCAGGCTCCCCAGACAGTTGCCCTCATGGCATCCAAAGCCTTGCTGAGGGGTGGTAGTACCAGGATTCAAGCTCCCAGGCAGGCCTACAAGGCCCACTGCGTCTAGGGTTGTCATTTCAGACAGGCAGGTCAGCAGAGGGGCAGTAGCAGGAGGAGTGGATGGACAAAAAGAGGAAGGACTCTTGTGACCAGCTGGAGCATATCATTGGGAGTCAATACATATATTAACTGACTGGCTTAGGAAAGGTCCAAACGACATGGCTGAGGAGCATCATTCTGACCAGAGGGGGTTTGGAAGGTGAAAAGGTGATCCTGGGAGGAAAAAAAATAAGCCAGTCTTCAGCTAGCCCTTGCCAGAGGGGCAAACTTCTGTCTGAAATGGCCACTCAGCATTGGCAAGGGGTGGACCTGCTGGCTTCTCCTTTCCAAGCTGCCCCCCAAGTGCTCTCAGGCCTTGCTTCAGGCCCTGCAGCTTGGGAGTGAGGCCAAGCTAGAGCTCCCCAGCCCTGCCTGCCCTGCTCTGTCTTGGGACACCTCCAAGCTACCTTAATAGCCAGGTCCCTCCTGCTCCCCAGCTAGACCAAGAGTATCTCCCTTCCTCCCTTATTTACACAGCCCCCAGCTGGGCCCTAATTGCCAGTATCTGCCTCAGCTGCAGGCTTTGCTCTCAGCCCTCTCCCAGAGCTGGGTTTTACCCTTAAAGGGCCAGTGCAGGGCAAATGCCCCGTAACAGGTGCCTTTTTGCCACCTCTGCTGGGACAACCCCAGTGTTCCACCCCAGGCTGGCTGGAGGCCATTGTGGAGATATCCAAAGCAAATTTTTTTCTTTCTGCCCTGATGATGCATGTGGGTATAAACCTTAGAGTCTGGGCCAAATTCCATCTAAAATAACATTTTATCCGCTTAAATCCCCCTTGCAGGTTCAGCTGAATACTGTATTCTTCACTTCCTAGCATGAGCATATAGAATCAAAAGTGTAAATTGACGTTCTTGAAGTCAGTGGAGAAACACTGAGTTACACAAACTGAGAATCTAGTCCCTGTGCTACTGATGTGCACTGTTGCCACGTTCCACACCAGAGGTGGTTGCATTTCAGTAATAGGTAAGCTCTTCAGGGCAGGATCCATCTCTTTTTTTGCATGCACACCTCCTAGCATAATAGAGCCCTGATCCCTGATTTGGAACCCTAGGAGTTACCCCTATACAAATGAAGAATATTCTCTTCATCCAAATCACATTGCCTTTCTCCGCTACCTCATGAGAAGCAAAAATAAATTCAAAGGTTAAAATCATTCACCAGATGTTAGCTGGAGCCGTTTTAGAGATGCACATGGCATATCTGCAGAGAATCAGTGGAAATGACTGGAGCGTGCTGCGGCTGAGGGTACACTGAAAATCGAATACAGATGCTTGTCACAAGAGAACAAAAATTGCTTTTCAGTGGAATACTTGAGGTGTAAAAAGTAGCACAAACTGTCAGGCCTCTTATTTTGGGTACATCCCAGTCCCATCTGTTGTTAAATGCTGCCAGATGGCAGTAGAGATGGAATGGGTTTGTTTCACTTAAGGGGGAAATTATATTAGTGACAGGTTTCTTGAAGCCTAATGGTGGTGCATGCAACTATGAAAGTCTGATGCCTTTGTTTTTCTTGCTACTGCAGGTTACGTTTCTCAGTCTGCCTGTGTGCGTAGGCAATCCCTATTGTGCGTCCAGAATTTCTGGAGCCTGTGAAGAGGAGACGCATAGACTATGCTGTCTCATGCTCCTCATGGAAAAGTGCTTAAGGATTATAGGATGCAACCAATAGGGCTCTATAGAACTTGGTCTTAAAACTTCCCTAATTTAATAGAAAATAAGTATCTTAGTATACATTCTTAAACCTTATTCAATAGAATTTCATAGAGAATATCTCCCTGCTGTGCAGTTTTTTTAGGTTGGTTTACAAATTCCACAGATCATCAACATAATAATATAACGATAGTGAAGTAACCCAGCATGCTCAGTGCTGTATAAATTAAGCTGTGAATTAAATAGGTGCAGAATTGGAATAAGTGGCGCGTACACTTTTAACACCACAATATTATGTCTCTCCTTCCATCTGGCTAACTGAAGAATTAAAAAGATCTCTCTCGAAAGATGCTGTTTGCTCAAAATGATTAGGAGCCAGTGGTAAATGCAGTGCTGCGCTAGAAGTGCTATTTTGCAATGGAAATGACTTCTTCATGGATCTGTAAGCAGCATATTGAATTTAGAGATTTTTGCTTTTAGGAGTGCGGCCAGATTTAATGACTGAGCCCTGACTATTTCAGAATAAAACTAATTGTTATGATGAGAGCATCTAGAAGCCCCAACTAAGAGCAGGGCTCCACTGTGCTAGATGCTGTAGAAAACATATAGGGTACATTTACACAGCAAGGCTAAACTTGAAATAAGCTATGCAATTTGAGCTAAGCTAATTGTGTAGCTTAAGTCAAAATAGCTTATTTCGAATTTGGGAATGTCTACACAGCACTTATTTCGAAATAGAGCACTCTTCCTCCGACTTCCCTTACTTCTTGTACAATGAGGGATACAGGAGTCGGAGTAAGCAGTTCTTCAGCTCGACATTATTTCAACATTATGTCAAAATAGCTGCTTGTGTGTAGACATAGACTATGTTATTTCAGAATAACATCCATTACTCTGAAATAACGCTGCTGTGTAGCTGTTCCCATAGTGAGGGAGCTTACAATCACAGAGCTTACAATCAAAATAGACAAGTGGTAGGGAAAAGTCATAGTATTACCCCAGGGGGCACTTTCCTCATCCCTGGGGCACCTCCTTGTGGCCATGGCTGGGGATTAGCTCTGTCAGTCCAACACCTCTTCTTGCAGGAACTGTCTCTCTCTCAAAACTAAGTGCTCCCATTTCGTAGCTTGGTCCTTCGACCAGCGCACTCTAGTTTTCCCCCTTCAGGGGTTTGTGCTCCAAAGTCTCTCTGGACCAATGGTCACAGGCAATCTTCCAATTCACTGCCGCTCAGTGGTGCCACTTCCCCAGAGGCTGGTAGGGCTCTTTTTCTCTGGGTTCCTGCCCAGGGACCCTTATAACCAGTGTTGCTGCTATTTCCCTGGACTTCTTTGTTACCTCCACTATCCTCCAGATATGGACTTGCTCCCAAGTCAAAGCCCTCTTCTCTCTCTAGCTTCAGAGAAGGGACTGCAAACCTCCTTGCTGCAGCCCCCCTCTGCCCTTTGCTACCTGGTTTCCATGAGCCCCAACATTTCCTGCCCTGGTGAGCTTCATCCTTTTGTTTGCCCTCCTCACTCCCTAGCTCCTCCTCCGGGTGCAGCCTGAGCTGTTAATTGACTCACACTTTTATGCCACTGTGAATGCATTAGTGGTGGGTGGAGCCATAGGGCAGTTTGGGCTGGCTGCCCCAGCACCCGGGCTTTGGGGGGGGCTCGCCCCTCAAGGGGTGTGTGCAGGGTCTGGGTGGTGTGGAGGCTGGCAGCAATGCCACCAGCCCCACTCCACTCTGCCCTGCCCCCGCATCAGGGGGACGTCAGGCCTGGAGGGAGTGGGGGGTGACAGCAGCCCTACCAGCCCCTCTCTGCTACAGTGTCGCTCGGGAGAGGGGGGGCAGCTTCTTGGAGGAAGAGGTGGGGCAGGCAGGGTTTGGAGAGGAGGGAGAGTTGTCCACACCCCTCTAGGAACAGCCCTGGTGGTGGGTGTGGGGTGCACACCCCATCACATCCTATTTTAAAGATGGAAAACTGAAGCACAAAGAAGGGAAGTGACTTGCCCAAACTCACACAGGGAGTCTATTGCAGAGCTAGTAACTGAACCCAGATCTCCTGAGTTCTGGTCCAGTCACTTATTTATAGTAGGGATGTAAGAGTGTAGTCGATTAACCAATAAACAAAAGCTTATAGGTTAATGCTATAGACTACATGCATTTCTCGTGACCCCCTCCCTCCCCACCAGTTCATTTTTTAGCAGGCTGGCCAGCAGCCTGGCTCAGTCCTGGCTTACCCCAGGTCTGGGACCTACTCCCGCTGCAGCTCTGCATTTCAAGTGTATTAGGAGCTAGGTAGGCATCAGGGTTGTCAACCGTCAGTAAATGTATGGACAGTCCATAAAAAATTAGCCAAAATTGGACATGTCCGTAAAGTCCATAAAAAATTTAGATGTCTGTAAATTTCATAAAAGTGCAATAAAATTTCAAAAAACAGCTATTATTCTATAGCAATTACATTTCTTCTGTGCTGTTTCAGGCATTTTACTGCAGAGCAGCGGAAATTGGACGTTTTAGTTGTTTAGTTGTCAGGGTTTGGATGTACAGTCACAAAATGGAAAACTTTCAGGACCATGACTAACTCAATGAAAGTGAGTTAAATAGCATATTGTTCTTGTGACATATAAATGACAACGATTACTTTTCACTTTTGGCCATTTATGTCGTCTTAATATAGTATAAAAATTATGTCCGTAAAAAAATGTGTCTGTCTGTAAATTTTTCCCATTTTGTCCGTAAATGAAATTTCTGTGCGTTGGCAACCCTGATGGGAAGGCAGCCCGGCTCAGTTCCGGCTTGTGCCGGGTCTGGGAGCTCACGCTCCTCCCAGACAAGGGCTGCTGCAACCCTGCACTGCTGCCCTCTCAGAGGCAGCACCACTGGGCAAAAGGCAGCCGGTCCACAAAGGGAGCTGATTTTTAAACTGGCTCCCGTCGCAGACCAGCTCCTGCCTGGGACCCTAGTGCGGAGTGGCAGGGAGCTCTTCAGGGGTGGGGCTGGAGTGCACTGGCTACCAGCCCCACCCCCAGGGAGTATAGAATAGTCGAGTAACCGATAAGAATTCATGAGGTTACTCGACTATTCAATTAACCGATATTTAACATCCCTAATTTATAGTACATACCATTTCTAACTTTATAAACCAATGAACCAACAACTGTTTTCTGGATCTGATCCTGCAATGCTGAAGCACATAAGTAACTCTCCTCATTGTATTGTTTGCAGGATCAGGCTCTCACAGCAGAATTATAACTGCTCTGATTAAAGTTTCCTTATTATTATAAATAGTCATGTCTTTTGTGTGGCTAGTGAAAACTGATGAGTTAGCAAAATCACAGAAGCATTCTGAGAGGTAAATAATGAACCTTTGTAAAGTACTTTGCAATCTCCTCATGACATCTTCGATAAAAGTAAAAAAAAAAACCTGGTGGCAGTTATAAGACCTTATCATGGTATAGATGATTCTGAGAAGCCCAAAACCTCTTACTTGCGGCACAGAAGGTATTGTGGTATCATCAGAAGTCCCTGCAATTAGTGCGTTATTGGATGTATGGAGAGCTTTGTGTAGATTCTAAGTGTGTCTCATATGTGCTGGGTCCAGCCAGAGACACCAAAGAGCTCTTGGTGGTTCCTTGATGCTGGCATAGTTTAGAGTGGCCCCGAGGCTGTTCTAAACTACTATAGCTGGCTGAGCATGTCTGAAAATTGGCCTCCAAAAGCAGTGCTGTGTGTTAGTTCCATGCTTGTGATTCTGCCTCGTACCTGAAAACATGCCCCATATCATTTCTGTCCACAGTGTGAAAAATTCCTTCTACAACCTCCGTTTCAGTATTCCTTCCTTCTGATTCCTAACTTTCAACAATGAAATAGAGAGGGAAGCAATGTAGGCAATTGTGGGACTGAAACTGGGGGTATACATGCTGCGTAACTAGAGAGGGTAAAATTGACTGAATCCCAGTTAAAACATAAAGTGAAGCTCCTCTGAAACCCATGATTTCAGCCTGCCGATTTTGCATATCAACAAGATCTCCTGCAGTTTGGGGTTTTTTAGATCTCACAGACACTGCTACACAATAGAACACTGCAACCTAAAAATAAGGGAATTAAATACATAACAGTTGACAAGGCTGCAGATAGAGAGGCTAGAGAGCACATATGTGGAATGTATAAACTGTGCTAATTAAGCTTTAGAGGAAACAATTTAGACTGTCAGTCTAGCTGGTATAAATTTGTCCTCCCTCTTTCCTTTGGTTTGTGTATAGTCTTCGGCTGCCTTTTTGAATTAAGCTCAACAAAAAATTACACAGGATTCTACTTACCAGCTAAGACAACCTCTATATCTCCTAGAACAGAAGCACAACATCCCCTTTGTTTTCTCAGTCAGACTAAATATGGGCAAATATGTATATGGCAGCAAATTGCAAAATGCAATTAAAAGGATTGTTATTGGGAAAATTAAAGACAAATAGCAAATATACATATAGTCATTTTCTGACTGAATGTGGGAACATTTCCTTGGAAAAAATTCCCACATGATTATATTTTATAAACCTAAGTTCTTACTACCCTTCCCAGTAATCAGCTCCCATGAGACTACTGTATCCTCATGTGGGAACAAAACCTGGCAAACAATTTGCATTATCTAGCAATAAGATGTATTTCAGTTAAAGGAACATCATGAAAGATGTCATCAGTTCCTATATGTACACTCACTCTCTAACACCTCTCTTAAATTTTCAACTCCATCTCATTTAAAACAGAAAGAGTGGCTTTAATTTATTTTATATTCCACTGTGTGCCTACTTTTCAAGATTCCAGGCAACATGCACAATGAAATTAGATTAGTCAGTTTCACTTCATTTCCATTTTTCATGTGCCATCACAACACTGCACAGTTTGAATTGGAAACTCTGCAAGAGGACATGGCAATCTGAAACAGATCATCCCAACAATATTACTTTTAGCCTTTAACAGCCTTTTGGGAAGACTCTAGAATAGTTTCACTCAAGCTTTCCAGACTCCTATGCCCCCTTCAGGAGTCTGATTTGTTTTGTGTACCTACAGGTTTCACCTTGCTTTAAAATTACTTGCTTAAAAGAAATCAGACATAAAAATACAAACGAGTCACAGGCTACAGCACACTTGTACTGAAAAACTGCTTCCTTTCTCATTTTTACCATATAATTATAAAAGAAATCAGGTGGAATATAAATATTGTACTTACATTTTTACCTATAGTATATAAACAAGTCATTTGTCCTTATGGAATTTTAGTTAGTACCAATGTTGTTAGTGCTTTTTATGTAGCTTGCTGTAAAAGTTAGCAAATATCTAGGTGAGCTGATGTACCCTTGGGAAGATCTCAGAATACTGATGGGTAAACATACCCCTATTAAGAATCACCGATTTCAAATTTTACCCATATTATATGTCCCAGAAAAGGCAGCCTACTCTACCTAATTGCATTTATAAAATATTGTCACTATGGTATCTGGCGCTACATAATACCTCCAAACCCAGGTCAGAGGTTTCTCTTTGTAAACAGTAGAGGGGGTTAAGGTTAAAACCTAGATAAGAGCCTGCATTAACTGTACAGTGTAGATATACCCTTAGGGATAAGAGAAAAATCTCCAGTGAGTTATAATCTTTGTAACAGGTCAACAGGTTGGCAAACATCTGATAAAACTTCACCATCCCCCCGTGAGAATGATTTTTTGACATGTTGTACTGTCCCGATTCCAGACTTGTCAAAGATGATCTTTCTCTGTGAGATCACATTGATTTCAAGTGGTGTCAAGGGCAAAAGTCAGCTAGCTACATGAAGGCTTCTTTGCACCATTTGTTGGTCCCCTGGGGTCATTTTCTAAATGAAAGTCTTTATCACCAACTGAGAAAGCTATTTCCAAAAGTAGAAGTCTGGCTCATTGACCTAGAGACTTTCTTTTTACTGTGATATTGATCATCAGAGAGTTGTCAGTCCTTTGATCTCAATTCTGGCATCGTGTACATTAGGGATGTTAAGTAACAGTTAGTTAGCTAAACAGTTAATTAGAAATTGGAATTTCCATCAACTACTTGATTAGTTGATAAGGGTGCTTGCTATAGCCACTGTGGCTCTGCACTTAAAATGTAGTAAGAGCCCGGTGTTTAAGCTGGCTCCCCCCAGCACTGGCTCCTACTCCTCCCGTCCCCCCACCTTGCTGCCTCTGATACAGAGGCACCAGGTTGGGGGGTCAAGTGAGTAGCTGAGTAGTCACTCGACTACCCAATAAGCCTATGCTTATCATGTAGTGAACTACTCAACTAGTCGATTACATCCCTAATGTACATGTCATTTGTGTTTTATTACTTTCTTCTTTGACATTCCCATCCTATTTCTCTGATGGCAAAACTCCCATTGACTTCAGCAAATCCAGGATTTGACCCATATTATCCCTCTGGCCTTCATGGGAAATGGGATTCCCCTGAAACATCCTGAGAAAAGATGTGGACCTTACTCCTGAACTTAATTGTCTTCAGACTTCATAGGCTGCATAGATATTAGACCAGCATCTGATTTAATGGACCAAATTTAGCTCTGGAATATAATTAGCCATGGAGTAAAGCTGATGCAACCCTGAGGAATACTGATCAGGAGAGCTGGTAAAAAAAAAAAAAAAGAGGGCATTGATTAGAATTCATGAGATTGGCAGAAGTTGTGTCCCTTTTTTCTACATTTACAATTTCAACATTTCAACATTTAAATTTTCAAAATTTGAAACCTTTTCAAACAGATTGAGAGGTGACTGATATTTGGAGAGGGGTGGGTTGCGGTAAACTGTAGTCATTTAAAAAATGTTGATATTTTCAACCTTTTACAGTATGATTGTTTTGGACCAACTCTCCTCAAGAAACAGGTCTGGAGAAGGCATATGAAGAGAGAAAACTGATGCTTGTTCTTGGGGTAGGACAGGCATTAAAGGCAGTCATCATGGAAAAGGATCAGGAACAAGAGATGGAGAAGGATATAAAGGCACTATGGTTCATCAAAGATACCTGGGGAGAAAGGAGAACACAAAGACCCGCAAGACATACAAAAGAAAACGTTGTGTAAAAATCACCAAACAAACTGTTCTAGCTCAACGTTGACAACCTTTTCCATACTGTTTCCTGCATAGAATCACAGAACTGGAAGGAATCTCAAGAAGTCACCAAGTCCAGTCCCCTGCACTCCTGGCAGGACCAAGCACCATACAAATCATCCCTGATCGATGTCTGTCTAGCCTGCTCTTACGTATCTCCAGAGATGGAGATTCCACAACCTCCCCGGGCAATTTATTCCAGTGTTTAACCACCCTGAGAGTTAGGAAGTTTTTCCTAATGTCCAACCTAAACCTCCCTTGCTGCAGTTTGAGCCCATTGCTTCTTGTCCTATCCTCAGAGGTTAAGGAAAATAATTTTTTACCCTCCTCCTTGTAACACCTTTTTTTAAGCTACTTAAAAGCTGTTATCATGTCCCCTCTCATTCTTCTCTTCTCCAGGCTAAATAAACCCATTTGTTTCAGTCCTCTCTCACAGGTCATGTATCTAGACCTTTAATAATGTTTTTTGCTCTTCTCTGGACCGTCTCCAATTTCTCCACATCTTTCCTAAGTGTACTCCCATTGAGGCCTAATCAGCGCAGAGTAGAGTAGAGGAATTACTTCTTGTGTCTTGCTCACAACACTCCTGTTAATGCATCCTACAATGACTGCTTTTTTTGCAATAGTGTCACTCTGCTTATTCACAATTAGCTTGTGGTCCACTATGACCCTTAGATCCCTTTCTGAAGTATTCCTTCCTAGACAGTTGCTTCCCATACTGTATGTGTGAAACTGACTGTTCCTTCCTAAGTGGAGGACCTTGCATTTGTCCTTATTAATTTCATCCTAATTACCTCAGATAATTTCTCCAGTTTGTCCAGGCCATTCTAAACTATAATCCTAACCTCCAAAGCACTTGCAACCCCTCCTAGCTTGGTATCATCTGCAGATTTTATAGCATACTTTCTACGCCAATAGCTAAATTGTTGATGGAGATATTGAACAGAATGGGTCCCAGAACTTATTCCTGTGAAACCCCACTTGTTATGCCCTTCCCGCATGACTGTGAATCATTGATAACTGCTCTCTGGGGATCAGTCTAGACTACATTCCTCTTTCAAAAGAGGAATGCAAATGAGGGAAATCGAAAATGCAAATGAAGTGCTGATTTACAAATCTCGTGCTTCATTTGCATAATCTCTTCCCATTGCTTTTTCGGAAGAGATTTAAAAAAAAAGCAGTTTAGACGGGGTTCTTTCGAAAAAAAAACAAACCCTTTTTTGAAAGAACGCTTATTCCTGAAAAAAAATGAGGCTTACAGGATTCTTTAGAAAAAGGGTTTTTTCCCCCCAAATAACCCCATCTAGACTGCTTTTATTTTTTAAAAAAATCTCTTCCGAAAAAGTGATGGGAAGAGATTATGCAAATGAAGTGCGAGATTTGTAAATCAGCGCTTCATTTGCATTTTCGATTTCCCTCATTTGCATCCCTCTTTCAAAAGAGGAATTTAGTCTAGACACACCCTGGGAATGGTTACCCAACCAATTATGCACCCATCTTTTAGTAGCCTCATCTGAGTTGTATTTCCTTGTATTGCATGTTGCAATAGAATAAAAAACAAACCAACCATGATTCGCCTTTCTTTTAGCCGTAAAGAAAAGGAAGACTCAATCCTGCTCATTCATACATTTGTAGATTTTAAGGCCAGAAAGGACCATTCTGATAATCTGGTTTAACTTCTTGTAAAACACCGGCCATAGACCTCCCAAGTTGAGAACCCATGGAATAAGAGTCCACCCTGCTCTTATTAAGCCCTTTCTGTGACCTATAAAAGCCATAAAATGCTGGGGCAGAGAGACTACTTTTTTTTTTTTAACTGGGTAGCAAGTTAACAGCATCTTTGGTTATTTATTACCTGTCTTCGTCCTTTCTATTTTTCTTGTGTATACACTTCATACCCCACAGCTGGAAGTGGTGGGAGGAGATGAACTGGAACGGAATGCCTGTTTATAGTTGCATTCCATCATGAGAGTTGTATCCTCACAGACCACAGATATCGCTGAGGGAAGAAAAGAACTTTCTTGAAAGATGATGATTTTTAAAGACACAAAAGCATTTTTGACACCACACAAAGATCCTGCATTTCATCTTCTTGCCGCAAGCCAGAAAATGAGACCCTGAGCTTAAAGACAAGTTAGTTGAAGTGTTTGTTGTTGTGATTACAGATAGCAAATAAAGATAAGCAGTATGGAAATAAAGATTACATGGCATTTGTAGAGCACAGATCTATCTATACATAAAATCAGTGTTCACGAGTCTGCCTTATTCGACTTTTGTACAATGGCAGTGTCCAACTGGGATCCATGATGCTGCACAAACACACAGTGAGAGAGTCCTGCTTTGAAGTCCTTGTAGTCTAAACAAGTCTAAGACAAAGGGTTGTAGAAGGGAAGTATTTTTATCCCTATTTTTCAAATGGAGATGTGGGGCACAGAGAGATTGCATGACTTGGCCAAGGTTACCCAGGAAATCTGTAGCAGAACCAAGAAGTAAATCCTGATCTTTTCAATCTCAAGTGCTTTAACCACAAGACCTTAGGAGACAGGAGGTCAATCACAATAATGTGCTTGAAGTTATGAATTATGCCCCTTTTCCTCCATGGACAATCCATTTCATTAGCCATATATTGTTACGTGTATATAAATTAACAAAGTTTGCAAATACACCATCTAGCAAATGGTTCCACAAATCATAAGCAATGCATAATACCCATATGGGGTATTTTAGCACTCTCAAAACTTTTTCCTTCCTAGATGAAATCTGAGTAAAATTAACCTGAATTCATGAACCATTTTTATTTTGATCAAAGTACATATTCGAGTAGAAAATGGTTCCAAAGTTTCTCCAATCAAGTCTACCAGTCACTTTTGAAAATCTTAGCTGTGTTTTTTTAAGTATATGAATTGCAGTACATTGAATGGACCTTATCTTTTAAATCATGTTTTTGTACCTTATGACTGGAAGGTAGCTAATGTGACACCAGTTTTCAAAAAGGGCTCCAGAGGTAATCCCGTAATTACAAGCCAGTAAACTTGACTTCAGTAGAAGACAAACTGGTCAAAACTATAATGAAGAACAACTTTGCAAGACACATAGATGAGCACAATTTGTTGGGGAACAGTCAATACGGCTTTTTTAAAAAGGGAAATTGTACCTCACCAATCTGCTAGAATTCTTTGGGGGGGATTAACAAGCAAGTGGACAAGGGATATCCAGTGCATATAGTGTACTGAGATTTTCTGAAAGCTTTGACGAGATCCTACACCCAAGGCTCTTAAGCACAGGAAGCTGTCATGAGATAAGAGGGAAGGTTCTCTCATGGACTTGTAACTGGTTAAAAGATTGGAAACAAAGGGGAAGGTATAAATGGCCAGTTTTCAGAATGGGGAGAGGTAGACCATGATGTCCCCAGGAGTCTGTTCTGAGATGAGTCTTTTTCTACATATTCATAAATTATCTGGAAAAAGGAATAAACAGTGAGGTGGCCAAATTTGCAGATGATACTAAACTGCTCAAGACAATTAAGTCCCAGGAAGACTGTGAAGAGCTACCAAAGGATCTCTCAAAACTGGTGACAGGGCGACAAAATGGCAGATAAAAGTTAATGTTGATAAATGAAAAGTAATGCACACTGGAAAACATAATCCCAACTGTACCTATACAATCATGGGGTCTAAATTAGCTTTTCCCACTCAAAAAAGAGCTCTTGGGATCATTGTGGAGCATTCTCTGAAAATATCCACTGAGGCTATGTCTACAGTACAGTCCTCTTCTGGAAAACGCTATGCAAATTGCGAACCGCAATGTGCGTAGCTTTTTTGTTTCTTTTTTCAGAAGAGGCTTTTCTGAAATTTGGGCTGTCTACACTGGGCCAAATGTTGGAAAAAACCACTTTTTTGGAACATCCCTTCTTCCTCATAAAACGAGGTTTATAGGTATGCCGAAAACGCGCGTCTGCTCTTCCGAAAAAAATTTCAGAAGAGCAGACGCATTCCCTGGATGCGGCAGTTTTTCTGGGATACCGGAAAAACTGTGTAGTGTAGACATATCTGAGTGTGCAGCAGCAGTCAAAAAAACAAACAGAATATTGGGAATCATTATGAAAGGGACAGATAACAAGACAGAAAATATCATGTTGCCCCTATATAAATCCATGATACACCCCATCTTGAATATTGTGTGCAGACGTGGTCGCCCCATCTCAAAAAAAGATATATTAGAACTGGAAAAGGTTCAGAAAAGATCAACAAAATGATTAGGAGAATGGAATGGCTTCCATATGAGGAGAGATTAATCAGATTGGACCTTTTCAACTTGGAAAAGAGATGATAGGGTAACGAGTCTTGTGGATAAGGAAGAAGCAGTGGACATGGTATACCTAGACGTTAGTAAAGCATTTCATACAGTCTTGCATGATATTCTTATCAATAAACTAGGCAAATGCAACTTAGATGGGGCTACTGTAAGGTGGGTGCTACTATAACTGGCTGGATAACCATTCTCAGAGAGTAGTTATTAACGGTTCACAATCCTGCTGGAAAGATATAACAAGTGGGGTCCTGCAGGGGTCCATTTTGGGACTGGTTCTGTTCAATATCTTCATCAATTATTTAGATATCAGCATAGAGAGTACACTTATTAAGTCTGAAGATGATACCAAGCTAGGAGGGGTTGCAACTGCTTTGGAGGACAGCCATAATTCAAAATGATCTGGATAAATTGGAGAAATGGCCTGTGGTAAACAGGATGTAGTTTAATAAGGACAAATGCAAAGTGCTCCACTTAGGAAGGAACAATCAGTCTCACATATACAGAATGGGAAGCGACTGTCTAGGAACGAGTACGGCAGAAAGAGATCTAGAGGTTATAGAGGCGCACAAGCTAAATATGAGTCAACAGTGTGACGCTTGTTGCAAAAAAAGCCAACATGATTCGAGGATGCATTAACAGGTGTGTTGTGAACAAGACACGAGAAGTCATTCTTCCGCTCTATTCTGCGCTGATTAGGCTCAGTCGGTGTATTGTGTCCAGTTCTGGGCAACACATTTCAAGAAAGATGTGGAAAAATTGGAGAGGGTCCAGAGAAGAGCAACAAGAATGATTAAAGGGCTAGAGAACATGACCTATGAAGGAAGACTGAAAGAATTGGGCTTGTTTACTTTAGAAAGGAGAAGACTGAGAGGGGATATGATAGTAGTTTTCAAGTATCTAAAAGGGTGTCACAAGGAGGAGGGAGAAAACTTGTTCTTCCTGGCTTCTGAGGATAGAACAAGAAGCAATGGGCTTAAATTGCAGCAAGGGAGGTTTAGGTTGGACATTGGGAAAAAGTTCCTAACTGTCAGGGTGGTTAAACACTGGAATAAATTGCCCAGGGAGGTTGTGGAATCCCCATCTCTGGAGATATTTAAGAGCAGGTTTGATAAATGTCTATCAGGGATGGTCTAGACAGTATTTGGTCCTGCCATGAGGGCAGGGGACTGGACTCGGTGACCTCTCAAGCTCTATTCCAGTCCTAATATTCTATGACTAAGTGGGGATAGGACAGAGATCTATAAAATCGTAACTGATGTAGAGAAAATATATAAGGAAGTGCCATTTCTCATAACACAGTAACTAGGAGTTACCAAATGAAATTAGTGGGCAGCAGATTTAAAACAAGAACATAAGAACATAAGAATGGCCGTACTGGGTCAGACCAAAGGTCCATCTAGCCCAGTAGCCTGTCTGCCGACAGTGGCCAGCACCAGGTGCCCCAGAGGGGGTGGACCGAAGACAATGATCAAGCGATCTGTCTCCTGCCATCCTTCTCCAGCCTCTGACAAACAGAGGCCAGGGACACCATTTCTATCCCCTCGCTAATAGCCTTTTATGGACCTAACCTCCATGAAATTATCTAGCTTCTCTTTAAACTCTGTTATAGTTCTAGCCTTCACAGTCTCCTCTGGCAAGGAGTTCCACAGGTTGACTACACACTGTGTGAAGAAGAACTTTCTTTTATTAGTTTTAAACCTGCTACCCATTAACTTGATTTGGTGTCCTCTAGTTCTTCTATTATGGGAACTAATAAATAAATTAATAAATAAATAAAAGGAAGCATTAGGAAAAACTTCCTCACTGCCCAAATCCTACTCAGTTTACTCTTCCAATCATACCTCCCATAGTAAATCTTGCAAGATAACTGGGCAACTTACAATACCAAAGTATTTTTAATTTGTGTACCGATATAATGCCATAATGACTCTCTGCTTAGCAAATAGCCAGCACATAATGAAGGATGAACAAATTCAGCTGGCTCAAGAGGCCCATTTGTATTTTAAATGTAAATTTGTATGTCAGTCCAGTATTGCTTAACAACAATGTATTTTTCTGGAAATTTCCTGACACCCATGCAAACCAACTTTAGTACAGATAATAATAAAGTCATTTAGTCTGCTTGGCTGTTTTACCACTTTCCCCACAGTGTTTCAGCACAAGCTGAGCAAAATATGGTCTCTACAAAACCAGTGCTTGAACAGCAGGTCAGATCCTCTGCTGTAAGCTAGTGGAGCACTGTTGACTTCAGTATATCTGTGCTATTCACAATAAGGCTGTGTCTATACTGGCGCGATCTTGCGCCAGAGCTATGCAAATGAGGCTCAGCGTGGAATATCGCCGAGCCTCATTTGCATAACTAATGAGCCACCATTTTTGCAGAAGAGGCTCTTGCGCAAGACAGAGCTGTCTACACTGCCCCTTCTTGCGCAAGAAAAACCTTCTTGCACAAAGCCGTTATGCCTGAAAATAATCAGCATAACGACTTTGCGCAAGAGGGTTTTTCTTGCGCAAGAAGGGGCAGTGTAGACAGCTCTGTCTTGCGCAAGAGCCTCTTCTGCAAAAATGGTGGCTCATTAGTTATGCAAATGAGGCTCGGCGATATTCCACGCTGAGCCTCATTTGCATAGCTCTGGCGCAAGATCGCGCCAGTATAGACACAGCCTACGAGTTTACATGCACGATTAGAGGAGCCAGCAAGCTGTTCTTGCACACAGAAAGAAACAGCACATTTTGTACATACAAGAATGGATTATGTGCGCCTTGGCAGCTGAATTTTCACAAAGTAATTTCATTATGGCTGGAATTCCACCCTGCAAGGATAGAAGCAGTACAACACCCAGGCACTATTTCAATTCCTTCCACTCAAACAAGGATTTTATGGAGTTCAATGGTGCGCGATGTTGGTTCTGACTACAGCCTAAAAGATATGCTCCTTATTTCACCTTTTTACACTATTTAAGCAATAATGGGGCTCTTTCTCCATTGACTTCACTAGGTTTTGGATCGGGCCTGAGTTACTAACAAATGTTTGAGAAACAAGGTGGATGAGGTAATATCTTTTATTGGACCAACTTTTGCTTTAGAATGTAAGCTCCAAAGCTTGTCTCTCTCACCAACAAAAGTTGGTCCAATAAAAAATATTACAGGTTGAGCCTCTGTAGTCTGGCACTCTCTGATTCGGCAACATCTGTGGTCCGGCATGATTTTAGTTAGCTGGATGTCCACTTATCATGGGGGTGTTGCCAAGTTTCCCATAGTCCCATAAAGTTTGTTTTCAGCCACCTGGCTCTGAGTGTTCTATGCTATTATTTAGGTCTAATTTACACCTAAATGTTGTCTAAGAGCCCAATAAGCAGTGGGAATGTTAATAATGCTGCTAGACAATATTGACCTCCCATGGTTAGGCAAATTCTCTGGTTCAGTACCAAGGATGCTGGACTAGAAATTCAACCTGTACTTCACCCACTACACCTCTCTGCTATCTTAGGAGCAACATAGCTAGAACAACACTGCATACATATGAGAAATGTTGGGCAGAAAGCTTTCAGTTTTTGAAAAATAGCCTCTTTACAAAAATGAAACAATCTGCAAAGAAATTGTCAACATGAAAGAGAATGTCTGTTTTGCACAAAAATTGTGCATGATATTTTTAACTGAAAGGGTTATAGCTTCACATTCCATTTACAAACTGAAATCTAGGACTCTATTTGGAACTTCTCAAACAAACCTGCAATGTTGTTTTATGATTTTGCACTGAAATCATGTGAGGAAACCTAGCTTCTCATCGGGGTCAGAAATGACTGAGTTTTACTTTTAGTTTTCAGGTGCCAACCTTTGAGTGGATAGATTTGAACAAGCCTGAAATTTAGAAAAAAATATAAAAACACGTCTGAAAATTATGCAGACTCTGGTTCTATTGGATTTATAATTTATCTACTGTAGCCATGTATTCCTAGAGCATCATCACTAATATATGGGCACCCTATTTTGGTTAAGAGACCATTATTGCTCTTACTCTGTGTTCCCAAATAATTAGGTTGAGTAATTTTGCTCCACTTTGTTATCTGCATTGTATTTTCTGTCACTTAGTGCAATGTAATTCCCGGTTAAAAGCAATTCTTGATTTTTGATACGTAACGCACATTCCTTTATATGATAAAGTGTTGCTTAACATCGCATTATTGAAACAAACAGTAATCCTATGTAAAGGTCTGCAAATTAGAAAAAGAAAAAAAATCACTGAATTGCTTGGGTAATTCAGCGCTTGACACTTGATAAATTACATCTATTTTCAATATGTTAGAGCTCATTATGGTAGATGGAAGTTAAAAGCCAATGACAGGTTTGAAACAAACCAAGGAAAGATGGGGTTTGCTGAGTGCCTGAACTCTTGATAAGTAATTCAGTGAATCTTTTTAATTTAGTTCACATAAAATTGAGTTATGTTGTGGCGCGTGCCTATAATGAAGTGAAACCAGGAACATGTATTTCTTAAATACAAGGCATTGATTATTAATTACACATAATGTATTTCATTTGTACATCAGCACCTGCAGATTATGGGTAATTTTTTTTTAAATCCCTACATGACACACACACTTATGGCATGTCTACACTACGAAATTATTTTGAAATAACCAAATTCAAAATAACTCCTGAACTAACAGAATTGAAATAGTGCATCCCCACTATGGGGGAGCCTTGAAGTTAGTCCGAGGCAGGCTCTGTTATTGTGGAAGCACTACTTCGACTTAGAGCCCCAGAAAGCACTGGGGAGTAATTATTTCTAATTACTCTGGGGAGCAGTTACTTCAAAATAGCAGCCGTGGAGCATCCACACTACCGCTATTTCAAAATAACTACAGGAGGCCCCCGACTTGCGACACAATTGGTTCCAGAGGAAGCATTGCAAATTGGGGGCATCGTAACTTGAACCCGCATTTACAGTAGGCACTGTGCACCGTCGTACATACAGGCCAAGGACATAAGTCGGGGATTTCCAGCCCCTTCCGCACTTACAAAAATGGTTGTAAGTGCAGGGGGTCGGAACTTGGGTGGTCGCATCTCAGAGGCCTCCTGTATTTTGAAATAAGTGTTATTCCCTGAGGAAAGCTGGAGTATGGATTTTGAAAGAACCAGCCCATTATTTTGAAATAACAGGCTTGTTAGTGGGGACCAGGCCTGGGCAAAATACAGCTCGTGGGCTGCATCTGGCTCACCAAACCACTGGATCCAGCCCGCGGAGGTAGTGGGGAGCCACAGGCAGGCTCCCCCACAGCCCCATGCACCATGCAGAAACAGGGTAGCTGGGCTCTGTTTCTGTTTTAAAACTGGAGGGAGGGGAGAAGTTTTAGGAACCGCCCTGCCCCCAGCACATTCCCATTGGCAGGTTTCTGAAAGAAACCAGCCAATAGGAGCTGCTTGTTGCAATAACAGGCACCGAAGAAGAATCACGCCCCCTCTCCCGGGCTCAGTTATTCATGAAGTACATGGCCAGGCAGGCTGGGAAACATTTTAAACTTTGCAGGCAGGCAGGCAAGTTTGGCAGCTGGCCACAGCCTGACCCCCCACTCAACATACCCAAACCCTCTGTCCCCCTCGTATACCCATACCCCCTCCCAGATCTGGCACCCCAATCTCCTGCCTCAGATCACAATCCCCTCCTCCCCTAAGTCACATCCCAAACCCCTGCTCTCCAGTCCCCTGCCCTAGGTCACAACCGCCTGCTTCATCCCAACTCCCTCCTAGACTCCAGTCTTCCTTCTGCACCCCAATCCCTTACCCCAAGCTCCCTTCTGCACCCAACCTCCATCCCAGACCCCGCATCTCCATTAATATATTATGGAAGAGTGTGGCCCTCGACTACTTTCCAAAATCTTGGTGTGGCCCCCCCCCCCATCAAAAATTATTGCCCACCCCTGGTGTGGACGCTCCGCTAATTATTTTGAAATAACTCCCTAGTGTAGACCAGAGCTTAGAAGCCTATGTCCCATTGACTTTCACGGAGTCCCAAGTCACATTTAAAAATGGGACTTAGGTGCTTCTTGAAAATCTCACTCAGATCAACAGACACGTTAGCAATTCTTATTAGGGACTGATACTTGCACTCGCGAGTAGTGCATTAATTCAATGTCCCGGATTTGACCTTCAGTTTTAAAATATCAGCAGCATGCAAGACCGATCTTCCTGCTGGGTAATACTCTCTCTCCTTTGCAATGATGGAGTTCAGGACCTACGAAATGGCCTGGTTATGCTGCTTGCTAGCACTCTGCATATTGTATTCACTGCTTGTTATACAGGTGAGTGACCTGGAAGAAAACACGCCAGCAACTCTGCTGTTTATTAATGCACAAGGAAACCATTCCACACTCCACTAATGGCTTCCCATATGAGGTGTCAGCCCCAATATTCTGATTTCTTCTGTAAAAGATACATCTTTAACTCTGAAAGGATTAGCTAGTTCTATAGTCTTTAAATTGGCCACAGGGTAGCTGAGTTATTCAAGTCGTGTCATGTAGCAGGAATGATTATAGCATTGTTTCCTGAGAGAGTCAAACGGACTACAGGAAATCAAAGATGTAACTGGGCAAGTAAAATTCAATTAAACTAATATTCTTCCCATGAGAAAGTCAGTTTGCGTTTCCAAATGTCTGGATGCATTTCTGTGTGGAGATAAAAATGAAGAGGCAGCTCCTCTGGTAGGATGTATCAGCATCAACTCCACTGGAGCCCTGCTGATTTACCCCAGTGGCGCATCTGGCCCCACGGCTGAAGGGCGCGGGCGTATAATCAGTGTGGGTAGGCGTGAGGCTTTTGTTCTTGTCAAAGGCTAAGGTAATGCTCACACAAATGGCCAATTTGATGTTGCATAAAATTGTCTCGGTTCCATTTCCTCAAGCTAAACAAATGGCACTTAAAAAAAAACAGAAGTGGGAAATAAATATATTGAAGGGAGGAAAGTGCAATTTGTTTAAAAATCAAATGCAAAGCTAGGATTGATTCTGCGAGGTGCTCTGCTAACCCAGTGAAGTTAGTGGGAGCTAAGAGGCTTCAGCATTTATTTAGGTGCCAACAGCACGTAGGCTATGTCTAGACTACAGGGTTTGTTTGTTTTTTTAAAAGTGGCCTTTTTTTTAAAAAAACTTCACCTGCATCTAGACTGCTGTTGCGTTCTTGCAAAATTAAATGGAAAGAACGCGGTGGGTTTTTCGACAGCGGTAAACCTGCTTTTACGAGGAAGAACCCTTTTTTTCAAAAGAGCTCTTTCCAAAAAAGGCGTTCTTGAGTGCAAACAGGACTGAATGCAAAACAGGCGTTCTTGAACGCAAACAGATTGCCTGGGTGCTCTTTCGAAAAAGCAGCTCACATTTTTGAAAGACTTGGGGCTGTCTAGACGATCTCTTTCGAAAGAGGCATGTAATTTAGACGTACTTACAGATTTAGGCGAGGATCTACAGACATCTAAATTTGAAGGCTGTTCTTTGGTACCTATTTTTCAACCTGGGTGCATCAGGGTTCTCCATGAACACCAGCCCCACCTCTTCTGGCTAAAGCCCTGCCCAAAGCTGAGCCTTGCCCAGAGCCTAGGAAAGTCTGTTGCCAGCCCTGCATAGAAGTCCCTTTCTGCAGATGGAATCCTGATCTACGTATTCAGTAACTGAATTTAGGAGATTCAGTGCATGTGGGTGGATTTTGAACAGAACCAAACCAGTTCTGTCCAGGTTTGGAAATGTAACATTTGAAAGCCGAGCTTCAGGGTTGTCTAAGTTTTAGCTGTGTTTCACAGTCTGAATTGTGTATGCAGCCTAGACAACAATCAGATGCTTCAGAGTACCAGGAGGTATATTTTCATAACAGCACTTGACCTTTCATTTTGCCCTAGCGGCTCCATTATCTTTGTTTTTATAAAGGCGGTTGATTGCATCGAGCTCATTGCAGAGTTAACAAGAGGTTTTTGTGAGAAGTCGAAAGAGATGCCTCACGAATCTCTGAGAAGGATGAGTTAAAACTGGCACCATTGCCTCTCAGCTTCTGCCTACAGTTTCCAAATAATTTCCCAAGGTGGCCATCCTGCTGCTTAATTCTGCCTTCCTTTTCCGGGAAACCCTACTGCACACTGCTCTCAAGTAGCACTAAAATATCAATGGGGTTTTAGTGCCGATGCCTTAAGACAAATAAATCAAAGGAACTTAGGAAGTACCATGCCTAGTCAAACTAGTACACTTTCTGGTTCACTATCTTGTCTCCAGGAAGCGGCAATGCCACAGAAAAGAATAAAAAGTCCCGAAATTATAGAATTATACCATTATAGAAAAAAAAACTGTCCACAGGGGAAGTTTCTATTTCCTGCAGCTAGTGTGTATCTGGTTTGCAGTGGTTAAAATCTGGGGAGATTGGTTCATGTCATCATGGCTCAAACCCTGGTCCCATTTTGGTCACCCCAACCTAACCCTAACCCATCATGGCTGAAATCCTGGTCCCATTTTGGAAATATTGCCATTAGCGCCTCTGGGGGCAGGATTTGCCATATAGATGAATTATGTGCTGCAGCCATCATATATTACCTGTAATAAGGTAGCACCTACCAGCGCCAGTGATGGAACAGACCTCCACTGTGCTGGACACTGTACAAAGAAAAGCATGGACCCTGCCCTAAGACTTTGCAGTCTAAGCACTCTTGAGAAATCAGGGAATTTCAGGTTTTAGTTAATGCTTTTGTAAAAAATGAAATTGAGAATTTTGTCATCTCTCATGTTTTTAGTGCAACTCTGGAGGTGTTTTCCTTAAAGACTCTAACTACGTCTAGACTGCAGTACTTTTCTGGGCTATCAGAGGATGCATTCTTTTGCCATCCCTGTAAACCTCGTTTTGTGATGAAGAAGGGATGGCTCAAAAGAGCAGGTTTTTCCAAAATTTGGTGTCGTGTAGACGTGCCAATTTTTGGAAAAGCCTCTTTCGAAAGAAAAGTGGAAAAAGATACACAAATTGCAATTCACAATTTGCGTATCTTTTTCTGACTTTTTTCTTTGTAGTCTAGATGTAGCTTCTGATCCTAGAATTCTGATGGTGCCAAAATCTCAGCTTTCATTAAAAAATAAAGATGTTTCTCACCTGCATGATTATAAAGAACAGCTTGAAAATGTGGCCCAAATGTACCTTAAAGACTCAAATAGCACAAAGCAAATAAAAAAAGTATCAACCTTTGTTTTTTTTTTAAATCTCATAATTTTTCAGGAAAGAGTTTTGTATGCTTGATGTTGGTGTGGTATTGCCAACCATGCATTGCATGGCACCAGATTTAGTGACTCAGAACTCCCAGACTCAGTATGTCTTCATGACTCTGTATCCTATATCCAGTAAGACATCTGCTGTGTCCACGAATTGCACTGTGACACAGCAGAGAATGTTTCCAGCTGGATCTGTGTCCAAACTTTTCCAAAGTTCAGAATTTCTCAGATTCAGCACTTTGACTTATCCCATTACAGACACAAGCCAGCTGCGAAGTAGAGACTGAGAGTTAAACTTCCCTGAAGTTATGATATACGGGGGTTTGGGGTTCTGCCTTAACTAGTATAAAATGAATTACATTATATCTAAGCTTGCAACTGTACAAAAACATCCTGACTTGAAAAGCTACCAGTAGCTATTCTGAAAGCAAGCTGAGCCAGTCTCTGAGATTTGTATGAGTGTAAATCAAAGCCTTTAGACTCTCTCACTGCAAAACTGTCAGATGCTAAATGGACTTACGGTCTATTTCAGCATTGCAGGCAGCTCCCATATTTAACAGTATCTTAAAATGCTTCAGAAATTCCTCCCAATAATTCTGTGGTCAAGAATGAAATACGGAACCGTAGGGACCAGTTCTTCAGCTTGCATAAGCTGATGAAGCATCACTGACTTCGGAAGAGTTTAAATTAAAAAAAAGGTGGGGAATGAAATTAATACACTCGAACCTCTTTAAGCCGGCAACCCTGGGAAACAGGGAGGGAGGGGGATAGAAGTAGGGCGCTTACCTGATGCTCCGTGTCCCCCATTGCTCCCAAGGTGGGAGCAGCAGGGAAAAGCCTCTGGCAGAGCACATGGCTCTACTGCCCTTCCCTCAGCTGGCGGAGGGGGGGGGGGGCAGAACATAAGCCTGATATTGATCTCACTCACAACAGTGTGAAGCAGGAGTAGCTCCCCTGAAATTTATGAAGTTACTGGAGCAGGTCAAAAAATTTCTGTCAAAACTATTTTTAAGCAAAAATGCATTTTAGCTAAAAATGAATATTGACAAAATTGTGTGTGGGGGGGAGGGTATCACAGAAAACCCTCAATGTGAATTTTGTTGAAAACTGCAAAAATAGAAGAGAAAAATTAACAAAAAGAAGAAGGTCAAAATTTGTCATGAGGTGGGGCAGAGGGAACTATTCCTCAGCCACCTCTAGAAATGATGCTAGTATAAAATCATTTTTCGATACCTTCTGAATAGTCCCTTGGTCTGCTTTGGAAATTCAAGGACCTAGTCTGAGAGTCATTGTGTTTTTAATATACAGAACTGGCTTATTTATTTTCCATATATTAAAGCTGATGAGACAAAAATAACATACATGAGTATATTAAAATATATATTATAATATAGCATCTTAGCTGTGTAATATCACCACTGCTCTCTGCCCAGGGAAGATGGACTACAACACAGAACTTTGTTAGACGCTAATAATCATGAGCTGTGTAGAGACACTGGATTTTGGGCTTATTACCATAACCGCTAACAATCTCTCCCAACCTGCCTTTTTTCCCCTCCCTTTCTTCCCCTCCCCCCATGACTAGAGGGGTGTTAGCAGGCCACCTCACCTTAAATGGTTCTCTGAAATTTGTTTTAACAATTTACACTAAACAACCTTGTAATTATTGGAAACAGTTTGAGTGGGTTTCCCAG
Organism: Pelochelys cantorii; assembly: GCA_032595735.1. Classification (NCBI taxonomy): domain Eukaryota; kingdom Metazoa; phylum Chordata; order Testudines; family Trionychidae; genus Pelochelys; species Pelochelys cantorii. Next base: position 8,755,280 of record CM064355.1, on the reverse strand, counting down.
ACCTAAGGAAGACCTCTGTGTAAGCTTCAAAGCTTACCTCTCTCAGCCCTGGTCTACACTAGGGCTTTATTTTGAAATAACCGCCCTTAGGTCGAATTTATAAGCAGAGCATCCACACTACCAAACCCATTATTTTGAAATAACAGGCCACTTATTTCAAAATCTGTACTCCTGCTTTCCTCGGAAAATAATGCTAGTTTTGAAATAGTTATTTCAAAATAGCGGTAGTGTGGACGCTCCGGTGCCACTATTTCGAAATAACTACTCCCCGGAGTAATTCGAACTAATTACTCCCTGTGCTTCCTGGGGCTCTAAATTGAGGTAGTGCATCCACGTTAAGGGAGCCTGCCTTGGACTCATTTCGAGGCTTCCCCAGAGTGGAGACACGCTAGTTAGATTTTGTAAAATTGGGAATTAAGTTGAATTCGGTTATTTTGAAATAGCTTCCTAGTGTAGACATGGCCTCATTGACAGAAGTTGATCCAATGAAAAAAATTTCTCGCCATCTTGTTTCTAGATTATAATTTCTCTACATGAGTTTACAACCCCCCACAGGTTGCAGAAAATTGTTAAATGTGTCTCTCTTCCCTTTCTTTTGTTGGGGAATTGGAACACCTTGCAACTCCTTTCTGTTTTACCATGGGGATTCACCATCTGGAAAAGACTGGGAATCACTGGGTTAGAAGATCTCGCAAATCTTTTCTATCTTCTATGATTCCTAACACTTGCTACTGCTTAGCAGTGAATAGTTTCTGAGCTCCCTCTAGTGGAAGATCTATTCTTTGCAGTTTAAGCCAGTCAATGTTTTCCCTGCTAGCTTTTCTTTTTGCTTTTCCAGGCATTTCTTGGGAAACTATCCCACTGCCCTTTACTTCCCACTTCCTTTTGAATGTGTTGATTTACCAGAGCAAGCCCGCTCCTGGAGCTGCTTACGCCAGACCAACTCCCACTGAAGAATTAGCTGAAGAGCAGGCTATGCTATGTACCAGGATGGTTGAGCAGTTAAAGCATTGGACAATAGGCCTATGCCCATGTGGGTTTGAACCCTACTCTTGGTAACTCCTGTTTATGAGTGTGATTAAATACTAGAATACATTACCTAACAAGGGTGTGGGCTTACCACTGCAAGAGATTTAAAAGTGGGTTAGAGAGGGTATCTATCAGGGATGATATAGTTGGCACTTGGCCCTGCCCTTAGGTTGAAGGACTTGATTTGATGACTTCTTGGGGTCCCCTCCAATTCTATGTGCCTGTAATGTAGTCCCATGGGGAAAATATTCAGATTAGGGGCTGCAGAAGAGTTAAAATGCTGTATCAGGTTTTATAAGCCAGGTTTGATTTTTGATGGGGGGACACTCCAAGAATTTGATAAGTGACTGAGGGCCACACACTTCCATGATATTAATGGCGGAGGTGCAGGGTCTGGGATGGAGGTTGGGTGCAGAAGAGAGCTTGTAATTAGGGATTGGAGTGGAGGAGGGGGGTTTGGGTGAAGGAGGGAGTTGGGATCTGGTGCAGGGGCTGGGAGGAGGTATGGGGTGCAGAAAGGGGGCAAAGGGTTTGGGTTATGTGGGGTATGGCTGCAGGAGTGGGAGGTAGAAGGCTGGGGGGATGGAGGAGTTGGAGTGCCAAATGCAGACTCTGGCTGGGAGACTTACCTGGGTGACTCCCGGTCAGCAGCCCAGCACATTCTCAGGGAGGCTCCTTGCCTGCCACGCCCCCGCACTGGCTGCAGGGGCCATGTGGGTCTGTGAATAGCTGCGAGCCTTGGGCCGGGGGGGAGAGGTGCTTCGTGCATTTTCTCCAAACAGGCAGTTCCCACTGGCTGGTTTCATTGGCTCACAGACATTCAAAGACAAACAGGGCCCCACAACCACTTTTCTGAGATGTGTGCAGGGGCGGGGCGAGCCTGCCTGAGACTCCCCTTTGTGTCCACACAGGCTGGATCCGGCAGCCTGAGAGGCCAAATCTGGCCTGCAGGCCGTATTTTGCCCAGCCCTGGTATAAGCAGTGCCAGAGCAGGCACACAGAATTTTTAGATCACCAGCATGTACTGAAACTGAGTTTTGATCTAGCAGCCCCATAATAAAAGCTGTTGTATTATCATGGCAGGAATTGGAGAAAGCAAATCAGGTTTCTGGAGGGGCATGTACTGGGCAGGAACCCCCATGCTACTAACACTCAGGATTTTATTAGACAATATTTGGTCTTTTTCATAAGGCCTCAGTTCTTGCACTCATAGAACTATATGAAAAAAATTTTTTTTTAAAGTTTCTAGCCTTCATGAATGCCCAGAAAAATGGACATTTGACCCAAATATACTTTGGGACTCATTAACCAGAAGTCAAAATAAAAAGAAACCAATTTTTAAAAACATGAATGTTAAGCCTGTCTTTGGAGGGTAGGAAGGTCATGCATTTTGGAGCTGGCAACACTGAAGCAGCGGCTCATGAATGCAAATCCCAGGGCTGTCAGGAGGGAAGAGATGCTGTTGAACCTCACTACATAACACACTGGCTTACAGAGCTGCCTGCCTGCTGCATTAGTTATTGGTAACTAAACAGCCCCTGCAGAGGAGATTGCCTGTGTAGGGGGGTGAATATGCTAGGCAGGGGAAGGTGTTGCCTTCCCAAATTGCCAGCATGGCCCCACCCATTCTCCACCCCCAAAATGCCTACTGTAGGCATCCTGGGGGCAGAGGGTTGCTGTCCCCAAGTGCCCGCCCTCCCCTTGATGGGGCCGGGGAGGAAGATACCGCATGCCCTCCTCCCTCCCCTTGATGGGAGGGGAGGCACCTTGGCTCCTGTGGGGGCAGGGCCTGGGCAAACTGGGTGGGGCTGGGGGCAAGGTTGGGGGCTTGCCTCCCCCTGCTGTACCTTCACCCACTGCTCATATGTATGTGAATGGTATTTGTTTGCACAGCGCTAGGTTCACCCAGCTGAGTAGAGGATGCAGAGGGGTCCCAGTGCAGCAGAGCTGTTACACCGGGGGCAGGCAGCTCCTGAGGAGTCACATAGGAATTCTGAAGCCCCCATGTGTGGGCTTTGCTGGAGCACAAGGGTTCAAGCTGGCATGGCGGAGCGTCCGTGCAGGGCTTTTGTTCCCTCACATTTCCACACAATAATACTGTGTGCTTCAGCTTTCTGTGGGGAGTCCCACGCTCTGCCCTTACAACTTCACCTGGACTTTCTCTCTGCCTTCATGGAATCCCACATGTTCCTAATGATCAGTAAAATCACTTTAAGTGCATCGATTGCTCGAACAGGGGAGACACAGTTGCCACAAGTCTGTTGTCTTTAAGGAAGCTGACAAAGGGCTCAAACCTGAAACCCTTGATGTGGTTTTGCCTTGAGATGCCAGGCAGAGGCCTGGGTCAGAGCCAAGGTTAGAATTTGGGAATTCCTGGCTCCATATCTAGTATTCACTCCTGACCTCTCTCTGCTACGGGAGTGGTAACCATTCTTCATTCAGGGCCTGATTCTCCACAACCCTAAATCCTGTGGTGCCATTTGTACAGAGTCCTAGCACAGTGAAGCCAAAGCTATGCTTCCTAGGCACTACCCACAATGCACAGACTAATGTGTAGCTCTGCAAAGTGAATATGAATCATTCTGATATGATAAATGCAATCAGCTGGCCTGCTTCCCCAGACCAGTGGGGACTTTCTGCCACTCAAGTCTCTTTCAGGCCACAGGCTTGTTCTTCAGACATTAACTAACCTAGGCAGAACACTGAAGCAAAAACTGTTCCTCTGCCCACGTGGCTACAGCTACCAAAGACTTTCCCACCCCAGGGCATTGAAGGACTGCAAACGGGCAATGGAGGGAGCAACAAAAACACTTAGAAAAACCTACTGAGCACAGCTATGTCCTGTGTCCTAAGCAAAGGCCCAACAAACATTTTGTGGCTAACTTCTTAGGACATAGCTACTCCTTACTCACTACAGGAGTGTGTGTGTGTGTGTGTGTGTATATACACACACACACACACACACACACAAAACACAATAACAGTGTTCCCTCTAACATTTCTGTCCTTGAGTGGGTTGAAATTTCTTATGTGCAACACCAATATTGAGGTAGTGTATGGATGTGCACCACCAGTACAAACAAAACACCCCCCTCCCCTCCCCCACGCACACTTGTGGAAGAAAATATATTAAAACAAGGGATAGTTAACAAGGAACAATGCTTATGATATTTAATATGAAATCAGTAAAAAGAAAATTAACACTACCCTTGCAGTATATGTATCATCATCCTTTCCAACAACTCAAGCTAATAAACACACCAGAATGCATATTAGCCACACATAGCTCAGCTTTAAGATGTTAAACAAATCTATGAGTCAACTAGAAACAGCATTTGCAAGGAGAGCATGATTAATACAATTTTTACGGAGACTGGAAAGTAAAGTAAAAGGCATTTCATTCAGGCCTATACTGTTTCTCTGGGGAATGTTTAGGATCCATGCCATAAAAAACAGATAAAAGTTCTCCTGGTTTGAAACTTTCACCTTGTGTGTGCCACCAATTCACAGAGTAGAAGCCCTAGAACAAATTAATACACAGCTTCAGGGTTTGTAGACAGATGAATGTTTCAAAGAGCTTGCAAATAAGGTTTCATCCTAGAAAACAACTAGCATCACACCTAGTACTTGCTTCTTCTGACCCATAAGAACTCTACCACATAGCAAAAATCTGGCCTTAATACAATACAATATACCATGTATTAATAATGCACTATTTTAAAAAAATCATTAAGATTATAGTTTTAGATATCTGCAACACTCCAAAAAAATTCTGTTAAAAGAATATTTTTCTTTCTTACTTTAAACCATTAACTCCTATGTAAATTTTGTTTGAAATGTAATCATGCAAATGTGGTCCAGGCACACACACACCCAATGGAGCCTACTTCCCCTCCACACCTCCAACCCAGCCAACCAGAGAGAACCGCAGCGAGTCAGGACACCCCAAACAAACTGCTCCCTGCTTCCACCTCACTGCACAGATGCCAGGACCCACCCACTCCCTTTCCCCCACCTACCCCTGTGCAATCTACTCCTGGGCTGGGATAAAATCCTGCTTCTCAAACTAGCAGGCATGAGCAGCCTAGCTGGGAGGACACAGTACAAACTCTCTACTCCTCCCCCACCTCACCACAGGACACACAGCACAAACTCACTCCCCCCGCCTCCACCTCACTCCAATGCCAGCACCCACCCACCCCCTTTTCCCCCACCTACTCCATGCAGTCATCCCCTTACCTCCCAGTTCCCAGGAGCCTTGAGGAGAGTGTTGGGTTTCAGTTTCTGCCTCTGCCTCTCTCTGCAGACAGGACTCTCCAAACTCCCCTCCCCTCCCCTCTGACACCCCTTTAGCCAATTACTCCCTCCCTCCCTCCTTCTCCTGCTCCTGCTCTTGCTCTTCCTCCCCCCAGTCACTTATTCCCTTCTTGTCTCCCTTCTTTATCAGCTGTGGGAGCTCCTCAGTTTAAGCAGCTCTGTTTAGCTGCTGCTTAGGAGATGCCCTCCTCCCTGCCGGTCAGCTAAGCTCCCTCTGCCTGCACAAGATCTTTGAAATTCTGAGCGGGACTCAGAAAACAGCTACATAGCCGGGCAGCCACGCAGCTTACAGGGAACTTAGCACAGAACCTGAAAACACAACCCAATCTCAAATAGCAATAAACAATAAGCGCTGGATAAACAGGTAGCTTTAAAAAAAACTATATTGAAACCATTTATGACAATTGCTATCAGTGAGCAGCAATTAATAAGTAAGTTAAGGACAAACAGGCTGTCACAAGCAATCAATGAACATGGTTCAACTGAGGCTGTTTACTTTTTCATTGCTGTTTATCAATTATAGTTTAAAACTACAGAGCGAATACTAAAACACCTGGATATTTTCATCCACATCACACGAAAATAATTGCTGATCACTACACAAAGCTCCGGTATTAAGTACTGTTACAATGTCCAATAACTTCCAAAAGCGGCGAGGAGTCCTGTGGCACCTTATAGACTAACTGAAGTGTTGGAGCATAAGCTTTCGTGGGCAAAGACCCACTTCGTCAGATGCATGTACTGGAAATTTCCAGAAGCAGGTACCACAGGACTCCTCGCCGCTTTTGCAGATTCAGACTAACACGGCTACCCCTCTGATACAATAACTTCCAATTATTTATTTTATACCTCCGAGGAAACAAAACCCACAGAAGAAAACATTCCAACACACACCCATACAAGATCACAGTACCAATATAGGCTACACTGTTTGGTATCCTAATTTCCATAGTTATTTGCTATGCTTATTAGCCGTATTAGTATTAAAACTTACAGTAACATGAACATCTGGGAGTTTCCTCATTTCATCAGTGTAGTCTTCAGTCTTTTCAGAAGGTGAAAAAAATCTTCCATTACTTAATTAACTTATATTTGTGGAACAAATAGGAACTATATACATTTAACAAACAGATCAAAGTTCAAATGTTGTCTTCTTCAGTATCCTCTGTCAGTAAGCAGTCCTCATTAATGCCATTTGTCAAAAAAGTCTTTTCTGACATGATGTAAGTAACAAATTACTTACCAAACTCTAGAAAATCCAAAATATCTCTGATATCCTTGCGTACATGAGAAAACACAAAATGGTTCACTCTTTCTTGAGACACTAGCCAATTAGCCCATCATAAGATGGGATTTTCAGGTCTCTCCCCCACGCCGGTCTTCTCTCCTGAGCCTCCGGTCTCTCATTCCGACTCTGACTCCGTCTCTGTCTCTCTCTCCTTCTCCTCCTCCTACTGCCTCCCCCTCTCTCTCTCAGCTCTTCTCTGCCTTCTGCCTCTCTCTCCGTCTCTCTCTTTCTCTTCTCCCCCTCCTGCCTCTCACTCTCTCTCCACTCTCCTCCCACACACAAATGTACAAAACATTGATTGGCTCAAACAGTGTATGGTGGACGTGCACAGGGCTCTCATCAGGTGCTCACTGCTCCTGTTGCCACTGTCAAAATGTTACACCATGCAACCTTGACTTATCAGAAAGTGCTCTGATGCCCCAGTGCAGCTATCACCCGACATGGTGGTTGTTGAAATGTTACTGTGGCAGGGCAGTGGTTGGGTGTGGGGGAGGAGGGGGCAGAGCAGGCTTCGCTATGGAAGGTACTGTGATTGGGGGTTATTTTTAGGAAGCTGGGGAGCTTGAGGTGCCATTGTGTATGGGGGATGTTGCTGTGGGGTAAGGCAGAGGGATGTCACAAGACTGTGCGTGTGTGCATTGTGGGGCCTGCCTCTGCGCTGGCTGGGGTGCTGCGTGGGCGAGGCTCATGTGGTCGTTTGAGGGCTGGGGTTGCCTTGCAGGCCCGGGGCTCTGGTTCAGAGGGTGAGGGGGGCAGTGACTCACCGTCAGCCTCCACTCTTTCTGTGCTACGGGCAGTGTGTTGGCGTGGTCCCGCAGTGTGTGTGTATGTGGTGGCCCCGCCCTCAGCATGGCCCCGCCCATCACTTTATTTTTCAGTGTCACCCCGCCCATGATTTTATTTTTCAGTGTCACAGACGCTTCCTTCCTGCAGTGGCCCGGCTGAGCCGCGCGGAAGTCAGCTGAGTGCCATGGCGGGAGGTGAAGAGGGGCGAGGTGGTGACGTACATGGCCAGGCCCTGCCCCCTGGCCGTGTACATCACCGCCCCGCCCCCTTTTGCCTCCCGCTGTGGTGCTCGGCTGAGTTCTGCGCTGCTCAGCCGGGCTGCCGCGGGGGAGCAAACGGCCACTTGGGCTCCCTCGTGGCGGCCCGGCTGAGCGGCGCAGAACTCAGCCGAGCGCCATGGTGGGAAGCGAAGGGAGGTGGGTCAGTGACATACATGGCTGGGCCCTGCCCCCTGGCCGTGTACGTCACCACCCCGCCCCCCTTCGCCTCCCGCCGTGGCACTCGGCTGACTTCTGTGCCGCTCAGCCAGGCCGCCGCGGGGGAGCAAGCGGCACAAGCGGCCATTTGGGGTCTGCACTCCCCACGGGGGTGCTGCATGGGGAGCGCGGACCTCAAATGGCCACTTGCTCCCCCGTGGCAGACCGGCTGAGCGGCGCAGAAGTCAGCTGAGTGCCACGGCGGGAGGCAACAGCGCTCCCCAGAGGCAACATGTAACGCTACAGTGTTACAAAGTCACAGACATTGGGCTACTATATATATGATTACAAATCAGAGGTAAGTTTTTATTCTTTGCACTGCAGAAAGGCTTTATTCTGCATGGCTGTATCAGACATAGGAATTGTTAAATAGATGAGTGTGTCATTTTCAGAAAGGAGCTGGCATGTTCCCTGATTAGCTCCAAGTAGCTAATTTCATCACTTTGTTTATGCTGGCCATCTTTCACTGGCATTGCTTGTACATTTTCAGCAACTCCTTCAGAATCTTCAAGTGAAAGTGGAGGCAGTCAAAAATCAAAGTAATCAGCATCTAAATTACAACTTATTTTTGAAATGTCCAAGATATTGCCACTGACTGCTGAAATTACAAGAGTCTTGATTTGTTGAAGTAATTCCAGAGTTTCCTGATGTTGTTACCCAGGAACTCAGTAACAACAATGAAATTGATAGAATTTGAACTAGGATCTGCTCTCGATTTTGATTTTGTTCCTGACACCAGAAGCACAGGTCCCCTAACACTGTATCTATCACCAGTGGATTTCTTATGGCCCCAGTAAAAACACAACTCAAATATAAATTTAACCAATCTATTAAAGAACTAAAACAGTATACAGCATATGATGACACAAACCAATGACCCCAGTACAACCAGTAAACAGTAAACCCACCCCATATCCTTGAACCAGAAGAGAAGAAGATAGAAAAGGATTCCCCAAACACAACAAGGTCAGTTAAAATACTTTACAGGTGTCTGTCTGGCCTAGATGGAAGATGACCCTTAGCAGACGGAGGGAGAGATGCAAGCAGCCTAGGACCTTCTACCATTCAGCAAGGAATGTGCTGTCCGGGAGGTGACTAGGTGATCCCACGGAGATGTTATTCAGGCGCAGGTCAATCACGGATTCAGGTCTGGCTTACAGAGGGCTTTCACCACAGGGACCAGGCCAGGATTCTGGAGTGGGCAAAGGAACCTAGGAGCTCTGCTGGATGTCCTCTAAACACAAATCCCCACACCCTTTGGTGGAGGCTGTGAAGGGAGGCACCCACAGCAGCTCGGAGATTCCTCTCCCTCAGGCAGCTTCTATCCTGCAGCCGGATGGTAGGCCTCACTCGAGCCTTCACCACGGAGTGACAGCAAGACAGGCAAGAAGCAGCAGCAGACCAAGGGCCGAAGGATCAAGCAGCAAGGTTGTTCAGGAGGAGCCCCACCCCTCAGACTGACAGTCCTTTTAAAGTTCCTTAGGCGGGAAAAGCAGCAAGGGGGCTGAGTGCACTGTCTCTGTGCCGTGTACAAAATGGACCATGCCGTGTGCAGCATAGTGCACCCCTGAGGTAATTTCAGTCTTGGCGGGAAAAAACGAATGAAACTGGTTTGTGGTGCAGGGCACAATCCAAGACGGAGTTGTTTGATACAAGATGGAGTCCAGCATAACAAAATGGAGTCCATTATAATATACAGATGCTTACAATGTGACCATGCCAACCTGTTGAAATAATTGGTTTAAACACCTCTGGTGCAATTCCATCATCAGCATATCTTGGTAGCTGTTGAATCCACTTCAGTAGTTCATCTAAAGCTCCTGTATACATTTCAGTAAAGCGTGTTTCTGAACTCAAGCTATTTAAGGGCAGTGCCAACAGGACTGCAATAGTTTGACTATACCCTCACAACTGAAAATACACTTAAGTGAATGTTCAGTCCAAGAAAGTTTTCCATGAGAAAAATCAGTCTGGTTTCCTCCCTCCACAACCACACTGCTTTGGCTTCTCTGCCTTCAAAGAGACCAGCATCTAGTGTGTTGAGGATCGCTGATGACTGTCTAGCAGTTATTTCATAGCTGATCTTTGAGCTGTCCGCTGCATCAGACACAAGGGTTTTAATGAATTAGACTTGTCCGATGGGAATGCTGCTTTTTCAAATATAGCTATTCTTTTAGCAGAGGCACCAAGTATGTTGTGGACTTCATGAGCTGCCTGCAATGCAGTTCATTAGATAACTCTTTGCTGCCTCTTTCAATATATGGGTTGTGCCCACGAAAGCTCATAATATCATCTACATGTTTTGTTGGCCTTTAAGGTACTACTAGACTATTTGTTGTTTTAAAGTTTTTCCTGTTACAGACTAACTCAGTTACCTCTCTGAATCTTTCAGTATGGGTAAGGCTATGTTTTAAGCAATGAATTAACAGAGCTTTGGGGTTTTCTTTCTCAATCTAGTTCACCACACTGGAAATCTTTCTTTGCAGTGCTGTAAATCTGTCTGCAGGCCAAATCCCACTTGTACCAATGCATCTTCAACTGTATTCCTCATTGATATCAGGGCTGGCCTTACCATGAGGTGAACTGAGGCAGCCACCTCAGGTGCCAGACTGGGGGGGGGGGGGCGCCACTAGGACCCAAAGTGTAGAAAATTGTGTCTGCTGCTGGTGCATATGTAGGTAGCAGAGCAGTCCCATGAGAGGAGTAGAACAGGAAGAAGGCAGAATTGAGACCTTTCAAAGTTTTGGCCCAAGCGAGGAGGCAGAGGGGCGTCATTTGAGCTCCCCGCCTCAGGTGCCAAAATGTTGTGGGCCGGCCCTAGTTGATATTGCGATGGCTTTTATGCAACCACACAGTCCCACAAGCTCTTTGGCAACCTCAATTATCATCAATCAAGTGTACAGCAAACATGAGTTGTCAGTGACCACTTACATCCCTGGTTTTCTCAATAACAAATGAATTCTGACAGCTTGACTTTGTCCGTAGCTGTTTTCAAAACACCTGATGGTGCAGTTCTTTAGTTTGTTCATTGACAGGCTCAGGGCAGGCATATTAATAGCCCCTTTTTAACCACTGCTTAATTTCTGTGCTGAAAGGAGCTCAAACAGCTTCTGAAAACTGCTTCATCACCCACATGGCCCCAGATTATGATTATGATTATTATTACAAATTCACAGAGTTCAAAGCTAGAAAGGACCATTGTGATTATCTATTCTAACTCCTGGATAACACAAACTGTTGGACCTCCCCAAAACAGTGTCTTGCCTACCACCAGCCCTTGCCTTATTAGATCCTGCAAGCACTTGAGTTGCTCCCAAAAACAAACACCTCTACCACCTCAACAATAAAACAAAACCCAACAATGGGATTAGTAACTTGCTTGGCTTCTTTACTGTGTTGTAGCTGAACATCTTCATTCATCTGGCTGGTGTAAACATGTACTTCATAAACATGTTCCCTGTGCCAATTTGATTTCTCATGTACACCTCGTTTCCCAGCAGAATCTCTCAATTATTCATGCGAATCAAAGCAAATACACCATGGCTGTATGTACCAAAGTTACGTTTCTTAACGATGGCAAATTGACACTTTGCATCAGGCTCTCTTTCTTGTCGTATGGCGCACCAGCCAGGATCTGTCTTTATACCACTCAAGGTAGAAAAATCTTGCTCTTGCATTGTCGCGAGATCCATTTATGTGAATAGTTTCTTGTTTTGAAATAGGTGCACTATGTTGGCATGGTGCAATGGTGCAATGTGGCAGATCACAACTGAGGGATTAGTCCAGGGTTATCTACTGTTTTGTGGATGAACGAAGTTGCCGGTATGTCATCTCAATGTGAGCACAATCACTCTTTTCAATAAGTATTACCAGTTACAGCAAGAAGGGGGCTTCCTGGGGTTCAGAGCAGGGCCTCTTTTTGGGTCTACTGCCCTCTAAGCTCTGTTTTGCTTTCCTGATGGTCCTCACTACGAGGAGGTGCCTCCACAGTTTCGGCAGGTGCGGGTGAGGGCCTGGCATGTGGCATGGCACAGAGCAGAACCTGGCTGGCCAGGATGCAGTACGCATCCAGACCCGGCAGATTCAGGTTTTAAAAAATGGGAGGAGAGAACAGCTCTTTGGCCTCCCATCTCTGGCACCTGTATTCCACCTCTTCAATCACCCTTCCAAGCCTACTGCAGGAGCCTTTCTCCCTCCTACAGTGCCTCTCCTTTGAACTATTTGCTGGCTTTTATAACCACTTGTTCTTTTCCCAGCTGGATTTGCTTATTGACCACGGCTGGCTGGCAACAGGGCTTCTTGCCCTTAGAGGGTCAGACTACCCTGTCCCCATGGCATTTATACCCTCTTTGCATTCACAATTGACGGTGACAGTGCAGGGCAATGAAGAATCGGATGTCAAGTAAATACCTTAGTGCCTGCTGTATTTTAAAGCTCCAACCTTACTAAAATGCCTGAAATGAGACCAGATCCTCCATAATTCCTTTGTGTTTGAATGGCAAACGTCTCATTAAGCGCCACGCACACTGAGCTAAAAATAAAGATCATGCATATTTGAAAGCAGCACGTATTGTTTTTTTCTGGACTAAGTGGCATATGTTTTACTGTCCTGGGGTTTTATTAATGAGCAATATTTCATTAAAAGCTAATTGAAACCTCTAGGCAGCTATTACTTAGAGATGCCAAATGTGAAATCAGAGAGCAGGTGAGCAGAAAGCATAACCATTGTAATTATTTCATTGGGAAGTGGAAAGAAATAAGGGGAAAAACACATAGTATGCTGTTTGCAGAGGTATAAATACAAAGCACTTAACTCATGCATGTTGCTGGATATTTTGATCAGCTGTGTTGTAATTTAACGGCTCTGCCTGTAAATTCCTTGTTTGAAGTTTGGTTTCCTAAAAGTCTTCTTGGGCCCAATTATTCTCTTGGCATTACTGCTCCCATGATGCAAAGGAGTCATCAACGTGAGGGATTCTGCCTCAGGATAATTTCTCCAGCGTACAGGAAAAGATTTCCCGGGGAGTGCAGGGACCGTGTAGACATTCTGTAGTCCTTGGAGGAGAGGGCATGGTTGGAGAAATTGGAAAGGGGACACAGGCAGAATGTTGCTGTGGTCCAACTCTCCCTAGCTGCCCATTAACACCTTAGAGCTCTAAGGAGCTAGATGCAATTTCAAGCAGCTCTGAGATCTCTTTGACTTATTCCCCAGAGTGAGTAAGTCCTGCATCATATATGTAGTAGCCCAATGTCTGTGAGTCTGTAACGCTGAAATGCTGGCTGTTCTCTCTGGGTGGCGCTGTTGCCTGAAATGCTGGCTGTTCCCTCTGGGCAGCCCATGCTGCATGGGGAGTGCGGGGCCCAAACAGCCGAGTGCCACGGTGGGAGGGGAGGGGGGACGGGGCGGTGATGTGCAGCGTGACAGCAGCTCCAGGCCCTGCCCCCTGGCCGTGAACGTCACTGCCCCGCCCCTCTTCACCTCCCGCAGTGGCACTCGGCTGACTTCTGCGCCGCTCAGCTGGGCCGCCACGGGGGAGCAAGTAGCGCAAGTGACCATTTGGGCTCCGTGCTCCCCATGCAGCACGGGGAGCGCAGAGCCCAAATAGCCGTTTGGGTTCCGAGGTCCCCCGAGTGAAAGGTAGGATGGGGTGGAGAAGAGAAAGAGAGAGACAAAGAGAGAGGCAGGAGGCGGAGGAGAGCTGACAGAGAGAGGGAGAGGCAGGAGGAGAGAGAGAGAGAGACGGAGCGAGAGACCGGAGGCTCAGGAGAGAAGACCGACGTGGAGGAGAGACCTGAAAATCCCATCTTATGACAGGCTAATTGGCTAGTTGGCCTTAGAATAGGAGAAATGCAAAGTTGCTTGAAGCCTCATTTAGAACAAAACTGGCACTACTTGTATACAAGAGCTTGTCCTTATTTAGCACCTTCCACCCAAGAATCCCAGAAAGTTTTAGAAATTTTAGTAAATGTGTTTTCACAAATATAAGAAAGGTTCCTCCTGCCACCTAACTACAGGTAAATGCCGGCACCAGGACCCAGAACCCACCTATATTTAGGCATGTAGCTGTGATAGGAATCCGTGGGAAGCAGACACCTTTGAGTATCTGGGCCCAGGGGTTTATTCCATGACCTGCTCAGTTGTCACATGCTGAGGCTGATCCAGGAAAAAAAATTACTGACACCTGAGCTTTTATCACCAGACCAGTGGTTTTCAACTGTTTTTTTCTATTGCGCTCCCCACCCCCCTATTTTTTTAACAGAGGAAATGATCGCTTTGGAAATCTTAGACATAGTCTGGAGGTGAAAAGTTAAAAGCTGCTGTACTAGACCCTATGTAATCCACCGAGTACAGCAATCAAAACATTTAGTCCATGTGAAACTGGTTCTAATCAAAATCTCAGGATGGTGACTTCATCTTTTATACTCCAGTAGTGGGCCTCCAGTAGCAGCCAGTTTTGTTCAACATCATTAACAATCTGGATGGTGGGATGGATTGCCCCACTGGCAAGTTTGCAGATGACACTAAGCTGAGGAGGGAGAAGTAAATATGCTGGAGGGTAGAGATAGGATCTAGAGTGACATACAAAAACTGGAGGATTGAGCCAAAATAAATGTGCTGAGGTTCAACAAGGACATGTGCAGAGTCCTTCACTTAGGATGGAAGAATCCCAAGCATTGTTACAGGCTGGGGACTGACTGTCTAAGTAGCAGTTCCACAGAAAAGGACCTGGGGATTCCAGTGGATGAGAAGCTGGATATGAGTCAACAGGGTGCCCTTGTAGCCAAGAAGGCTAATGGCATATTAGGTTGCATTAGGAGGAGCATTGCCAACTGATCTAGAGAAGTGATTATTCCCCTTTATTTGGTATTGGTGAGCCCACATCTGGAGTATTTTGTCCAGTTTTCGGCCCCCAACTACAGAAAGAATATGGATGCACTGGAGAAAAGCCAGCAGAGGGCAACAAAAATGATTAGGGGGCTGGAGCACATGACTTATGAGGAGACACTGAAGGAACTGGACTTATTTAGTCTGCAGAAGAGAAAAGTGAGGGGGTTTGATTGCAGCCTTCAGCTACCTGAAGGGGGTTTCAAAGAGGATAGATCCAGGTAATTCTCAGGAGTGGCAGATGACAGAACAAGAAACAATGGTCTCAAGTTGCAGTGGGGGAGGTTACTGGGAAAACCTATTTCACTAGGAGGGTGGTAAAGCACTGGAATGGGTTACGCAGGGAATTGGTGGAATCTCCATTCCTAGAGGTTTTAAGTGCCATCTTGAAAAAGCCCTGGCTGGGAGGATTTAGTTCGGGTTGGTCCTGCTTTGGGCCGGGAGTTGGACTCGATGACCTCCTGAGGTCTTTTCCAATCCTAGGATTCTATGAGTGCCCACCAGCCCCACTTAAGCTGGGCAATCACAGTAAAAGGTAATCTCCACCCTAAAGAGCTTATGATTTAAATAGGAATGGACAAAAGGTAAGAATCTAAGTAACAGAGAGATTAAGGTACAGATCCTAAAAAGGCCCTTAGGGCTTTGTTTTCATTTCCTGTATGGGCTTAATTGCTTCAATACCTTTGCCTTCAATCAAATGCCTTTCCCAGGTGCCAACAGATGGTGAGCAGTAGAGATGACTATAGAGCCTATGTATCTGGAGTCCTAGCGTGGAAACTGTGGCCACCACGGGAATATTCATTTCAATCACCCTACAGAAAGACATGTTAATTACACCATAGCAGAGGCCCCTGGATTCTTCCTTTTCCCTGGAACCCTCCATCGGTATCAGGTTCCCATTGCGCTAGGAGCTGGCTGCACATTGACACCTGACTGAAGAGGGAATGGAAGAAAAATGTATTGTTTGCATTGTGCTGCTGGGTGAACAGGATGGGAAAGCCAGCTGACCGCTAAGACACAGGCATCTCATTTGAAGATGAAACAGGGAGCTACATAAAATAGCTTGAAAAGCGGATCAGTTGCGAAATCGGAAGTCCTCCAAAGCTGGTTGGGCTAGCAACATGACTATGACATGTTGGGATTTGATTTTGTGACACATTCTTGTTTGGTGCTGTTGATAAAAGATGAAAGCAGCCCATGTGGTGATGTGCAGGGAAGTCAAAACAGCATGGACTGAGAGCGGAGCTAAGATTTCTTCATTTCATTATTGCCATCTTATAATCTTGCATTAACAGCTGTAATTAGTGCCAGGCCATCAGCTGTTATTGAAATGGCTGAAACTAATTAGGCACATGGTTTTATGGGAATGAGTCTGTTAGCCTGACAATTTACAATGGCCGGGCTTCTGAAATGATGAAGATGAGTATCACAGGGATATGTCTGACACTGACAGCAAAAGCATGAACAGCAAAAGGTCATGGGAGAGTTTTGGCTGTTCAGAAAAATTATGACACCCACCACCCTTTTCTTCTGAGATTCCCTGACCGAAAGTCAGTGCTTGGATTGTAAGGTCACTACGTAAGGCTATATCTACACCACAGCTTTTAGCGAAAAGGCTGTGTTGACACTGTTGTGAAAGGTCAGCACGTGTGAATGCCGTTTGTCATACTTTTGCTGACAAAAAACCTTTAGCCCCCATGTGCGGCTTTCACTTTGTTGGCAGGCAAGTGCTCCAGATAACAAAGCAGCTTTCACACTTGCATTTGCCATGGCAAAACTTTTGTCACTTGATTGCAAGGACAGAAAAAGCCTTATAGAGATCTCTCTAAATCAAATGCCCTGATTGTAACACCCGACAAGTCCAAATCTGGAGCTGAATTTTGCAGCTTCAAACCATCCTGTTATTTTTAACCTATCTGTGGTAGGTAAAATCCCTCGTGGAAAGAATATACTGAGCCTGACTCTTGTTTTCACACCTGTTTTACACGTTTGTAACTCTATCAAACTCAGGGAAATTATTCCTAATTTACACAAGTATAGGAGAGCAAGATCACACCCGCAAAAACTGAAGGCCTGATTCTTTGAGATGCTAAGCAACCCCAATTCTCATGGAATTCATAAACAGGTGATGGGAAATTATAGCTAACATCAAGCCCAACCCTAAAAAGTACCAAGCACTTTCATTTTTGGCTGACATCATCCAGAATAGGGGCGCAAGGTATCTGGCAGGAGATACTCAATACTATACAGATGTAACCCTTCTGCTGGTAGCTGTTGGCAGTCAGAGGGCCGGGTTCAGGATCTAGAGAGGTTCTATGAACATTGTAACCAAACTGGCTAGAGATCCCCCCCGTAAACAAGGAAAATTCCAACCTATCCACTAGGCACCTTTAGAGGCAATTCTTCCCCTCTCGCAAGCACTGAGTCGGAGATAAAAACAGTCTATTTAACAACACTAATCTAGTATCAACCTCCGGAAACACACATAAACAAAGAAAACCTGTAAGCAAGGTACCATCCTTGGAGTCCACAGAGGAGAGTCTTTGCTTAAAGATCTTTAGTCCAACCCCCAATTCATATAGTATGGTTTCCCCCCACCTCAAGGACCCTACTCACAGCTCTGTCCAGACAGTGCAGACCCTGAGTTCATAGAATCAATCATAGAATCATAGAACACAAGAACTGGAAGGCACCTCGAGAGGTCATCAAGTCCAATCCCCCTCTCTCATGGTAGGACCCAGTACTGTCAAGACCATCCCTGATAGATGTCTATCTAACCTGCTCTTAAATATCTCCAGCGATGGAGATTCCATAACCTCCCTAGGCAACTTATTCCAGTGTTTAACCACCCTGACAGTTAGGAACTTTTTCCTAATGTCCAACCTAAACCTCCCTTGCTTCAGTTTAAGCCCATTGCTTCTTGTTCTAGCCTTAGAGGCCAGGAAGAAAATTTTTCGCCCTCCTCCTTGTGACACCCTTTTATATACCTGAAAACCGCTATCATGTCCCCTCTCAATCTTATCTTTTCAGAACTAAACAAGCCCAATTCTTTCAGTCTTCCTTCATAGGTTTTTCTTATTGTCGAATCTAAACCTCCCTTGTTGCAGTTTAAGCCCATTGCTTCTTGTCCTATCCTCAAGGAAGCTTATCTTTGAAAAGTTGTGGAGATCGGGAGAGATCCCAGATGATTGGAAAAAGGCAAATGTAGTGCCCATCTTCAAAAAAGGGAATAAGGACAATCCAGGGAACCATAGGCCGGTCAGTCTTACCTCGGTTCCTGGAAAAATCATGGAAGGGATCCTTAAGGAATCCATTTTGAGGCACTTGGAAGAAAGGAAAGTGATCAGGAATAGTCAGCATGGATTCACAAAGGGCAAGTCGTGCCTGACCAATCTGGTTAGCTTCTATGATGAGGTAACTGGCTCTGTGGACATGGGAAAGTCAGTGGATGTGATATACCTTGACTTTAGCAAGGGTTTTGATGCCGTCTCCCACAATATTCTTGCCAGCAAGTTAAGGGAATGTGGATTGGATAAATGGACGGTAAGATGGAAAGAAAGCTGGCTAGAAGGCCGGGCCCAGTGATCAACAGCTCAGTGTCAGGATGACGGTCGGTTTCTAGCAGAGTGCCCCAAGGTTAGTTTCTAGGACTGGTTTTGTTCAATATCTTTATTAATGACCTAGATGAGGGGATGGATTGCACCCTCAGCAAGTTTGCAGATGACACTAACCTAGGGGGAGAGGTAGATACGCTTGAGGGCAGAGATAGGGTCCAGAGTGACTTAGACAAATTGGAGGATTGGGCCACAAGAAATCTGATGAGGTTCAACAAGGACAAGTGTAGAGTCCTGCACTTGGGACGGAAGAATCCCAAGCATTGTTACAGGCTGGGGACCAACCAGCTAAGTAGTAGTTCTGCAGAAAAGGACCTGGAGGTTACAGTAGATGAGAAGCTGGATATGAGTCAACAGTGTGCCCTTGTAGCCAAGAAGGCTAATGGCATATTAGGTTGCATTAAGAGGAGCATTGCCAGCAGATCCAGAGATGTCCTTATTCCCCTTTATTCGGCTCTGGTGAGGCCACATCTGGAGTATTGTGTCCAGTTCTGGGCCCCTCACTATGAAAAGGATGTTGACGCATTGGACAGGGTCCAGCGGAGGGCAACCAAAATGATTAGGGGGCTGGAGCATATGACCTATGAGGAGAGGCTGAGGGAGTTGGGTCTGTTTAGTCTGCAGAAGCAAAGAGAGAGGGGGGATTTGATAGCAGCCTTCAACTTCCTGAAGGGAGGTTCCAAAGAGGATGGAGAAAGGCTGTTCTCGGTGGTGACAGATGGCAGAACAAGGAGCAATGGTCTCAAGTTGTGGTGGGAGAGGTCCAGGTTGGATATTAGGAAAAACTATTTCACTAGGAGAGTGGTGAAACACTGGAATGGGTTACCTAGGGAAGTAGTGGAGTCTCCATCCCTAGCAGTGTTTAAGTTTCGGCTTGACAAAGCCCTGGGTGTGTTGATTTAGTTGGGATTGGTCCTGCCTAAAGCAGGGGGCTGGACTTGATGACCTTCTGAGGTCTCTTCCAGCTCTATGGTTCTATGATTCTATGAGGCCAAGGAGAACAATTTTTCTCCCTTCTCCTTGTGACACCCTTTTAAATACCTGAAAACTGCTATCATGTCCCCTCTCAGTCGTCTTCTTTCCAAACTTAACAAGCCCAATTCTTTCAGTCTTCCTTCATAGGTCATGTTCTCTAGACCTTTAATCCTTCTTGTTGCTCTTCTCTGGACCTTCTCCAATTTCTCCACATCTTTCTTGAAATGTGGTGCCCAGAACTGGACACAATACTCCAACTGAGGCCTAATCAGCACAGAGTAGAGAGGAAGAATGACTTCTCATGTCTTGCTCACAACATTCCTGTTAATGCCTCCCAGAATAATGTTTGCTTTTTTGCAACACCATCACACTGTTGACTCATATTTAACTTGCGGTCCACTGTGACCCCTAGATCCCTTTCTGCAGTGCTCCTTCCCAGACAGTTGCTTCCCATTCTGTATGTGTGAGACTGATTGTTCCTTCCTAAGTGGAGAACTTTGCATTTGTCCTTATTATACTTCATCCTATTGACCTCAGACCATTTCTCCAGTTTGTCCAGATCATTCTGAATTATGACCCTGTCCTCCAAAGCATTTGCCACCCCTTCCATAGGTATATCATCATGTCTCCCCTCGTTGAGCATGTGGCAATGCCACCTATGTGCTGCTCCCACCAGCTGCTCCACCGACCACCTGTCGCTGCTCCTGCCGGCTGCCTTCTGCTGCTCATGCCGGCTGCTTGCCACTGCTCCTGCTGGCTGCCCACCGGCCACTCCTGCCAGCTGCCCTGCCAGCCACTCCTGCCAGTTGCCTGTCACTGCTCCCACCAGCCACCTGTCGCCACTCCTGCTGGCCACCTACTGACCGCTGCTTCTGTTCCCCCCGGCTGCCCTGCTAGCTGCTGCTGCTGGCCTTGCGATGGACTGGGCCAAACATAGTGATTTCAGCTCTCTGTGATTTCAGCTCTTGACCCACAGCACAGTCCAGCCAAAAGATTCCAGGATCCACTGGAATAAAAATTTAAAATAATAAAGAGACTCCTTATAGAGTCCGTTTTAGTTCATTAGAATGAGGTGGAGTGGGGAGAGGAGAAAAACATGTTGAAGCAGTCTTACAACTCAGTCCTGGAAGGCATGCAGCCTGCTGGTTCAGTGCTCTGCCTTTTCCCCTAGTTGGCTTCACAGAGTCTGGCAGAAGAAGCCTTGTCCATCAGAGATTCTTTACGCTGATCGTTTCTCTCCTTTGAACTGAGTTAAACATTGTCTGACTTTTCTGCATTCCCAATAACTGCAAGCATTGTGGTCATATCTTACAGTTCCTGCATTTAGGGTTAACACAGTTTGTGACCCACAACAGCCAAACTGGTTCCAATAGGCAAAATACCATTCTAACAACTGAATATCTAGCAGGCCTAAGCAAGCTGAGTGAAATGTATTTTTATAACCACACTCAGGATTCCATTCCCATTCCAGCAGGCTGCAAAGGAAGCGTTGATTCAGAGCCTGCTTACATAGGATTGGACCCCATAATACACAGACCGGTACCTTATTAGCACATGCTCCATAACCTGCCTCTCCACATTTTTTACCAATTAACATCTCCAAGAAATGAAGATGTCAAAATCAGGCAATGACTCTGTTCTCAGAAGCACTGGGTGGATGGGAAGGTAGGGATAGACAAAACAATTTAAGGAAATAAAAATTCAATTTCCCAGCCCTGGTCAAGGCTTTCCCTGTTTGAACCTTTTTGGAATCTTTCTGGGTGGTTGCAGCATGTTGGATTACCATGTTCTCTCTGGGTATGTCTACACTAGCCCCCTAGTTCGAACTAGGGAGGCTAATGTAGGCATTCGAACTTGCAAATGAAGCCCGGGATTTAAATATCCCGGGCTTCACTTGCATGTTCCCGGGCGGGTGCCATTTTTAAATCCCCCTAGTCCGAACTAACTGCCCGCAGCTACATGCGGCAGTTAAAAGTTAATTCGAACTAAGTCCTGCCCGGGGCCGCAAGAGGCGGGCACCCTCCTGGTCTAGTGCAGAGATCGTGGACCTCATCGAGGTTTGGGGGGAAGCCTCCAACGTCCATGATCTCCGCACTAGCCACAGGAACGCGGCCGTCTACAGCCGCATGGCTGCCAGCCTGGCCACCAGAGGCCACATGCGGACCCGGGAGCAGGTCCGCTGCAAAATTAAGGACCTGGGCAGTCCTACTCCAGGGCCTCCCAGCCAGGGGCCGACCCGGAGGCATGCCCTCATTATGAGGCCCTGGACCGCATCCTGGGGGCTCACACAGTCCATGCCCCCCGGGTGGTGATCGACCCTGGGGCAGAGGGACCCGTCCCTGACACCGAGGAGGAGGAGGAGGACGCCGAGAGCCAGGAGCCTGCAGGGAGCCTGCCCAGGACCCCGGACTCCCGAGGCATCCCACAGAGCACATCGGCTGTGTCGTCCGAGGCCGAGGGGGGCTCCACATGTGAGTGCCATCATGCTCCCCTTATGTGTACGGGGAGGTGGGGGGAGAGGGAGCCCAGGGACCGTGCACCTGGGTCTTGCCCACCATGGAGCAGCAGCTGGGTGTCATGCAGGGGCCCTGGCCCGTTCCCCACATGCCGACCTCGCCTTGCAGAGGGGGACTGGGGGGCTGTGTCCCCAAGGAGAACTGACCACTGCTCTTGTTTCACCACAGCCGCAGCACCTGGGACTGCAGGGCACACCACCCCGCCTGCAACAGCCACCCGCACCCGGGCCAGCAGGCGCACCAGGAACCTGGAGGACTACCACCGGCGGCACCTGCGGCTACTGGAGCACCAGCTCCGCACCCAGGACCACTGGGTCCGGGAGGACCTGCGGCTGCGTCAGCGGAGCTTGGAGGCATTGGAGGAGCAGGGCCGTGCCCTCAGAGGCCACCTCCAGACCCTGGTGGACAGGTTCCTGCCTCCTGCTGCTCCGGCCCCTGAGGCCGCCCCAGCTCTCGCTCCTCCTCCCACCCCTGCTCCCCTTCCCGCTTCCTCCACACCCCCTGTCCCTCCTGCCCCACCCTCCACACCCACTCCCCCCCGACGCCCCCGCACCCGCAGTGCTGCGAGATGGGAGAGCCAGCAGGACCCCCAACCCTGAGCTTTCCCTTCCCTTCCTCCCCTTCCTCCCCCTTCCAGCTCCCTCCTCCCAGGTTTCCCCCTCCCCTCTCCCACCCTCATTCCCCCCTCCCCCCACCCCAGTTATGTACAATAAAAAGAGATTGTTGTTTGCAATACAGGTGTCTTTATTTAACATTAGGAAGGGGGGTTAGGTAGGGGAAAGTGGAAGGAGGGGAGGGTGGAAGAAGGCCCCAATGGGGCATTCAGGGACAGTTCAGTCCTCCTCCACCAGGAAGGTCTCCCGCAGGGCTTCCCGGATCTGGACGGCCCCCCGCTGGGCCTCCCGGACAGCGGCGGTGTGGGGCTGAGCGTAGTGGCCAGCCATGCGCTCAGCCTCAGCCATCCAGGCTGGCAGGAAAGCCTCCCCCTTCCGCTTGCACAAATTGTGCAGCACGCAACATGCTGCCACCACGGGAGGGATATTGTGCTCGGCGAGGTCGAGGCGGGTGAGGAGGCACCTAAATCTGGCTTTCAGTCGTCCGAAGGCCCCCTCGACCACAATGCGGGCCCTGGTGAGCCTGGCATTGAAGGCCTGGTGGGAGGGGTTGAGGTGCCCCGTGTACGGCTTCATCAGCCAGGGCTGTAGGGGGTAGGCCGCATCCCCCACCAGGCAGACGGGCATGTCCATGTCCCCAACCCTGATGTGGCGGTTGGGGAAGAAGGTCCCGGCCTGCAGCCTCTGGCACACGGAGGAGTTGCGGAACACCCTGGCGTCGTGTGCCTTGCCGGACCAGCCCACATTAATGTCCGTGGACTGGCCCCGGTGGTCAGACACGGCCTGCAGGAGGACGGAGAAGTACCCCTTGAGGTTGATGTACTGGGAGGCCTGGTGTTCCGGGGCACGGATGGGGATGTGCGTCCCGTCAATGGCCCCCCCGCAGTTGGGGAAGCCGAGGGCGCCGAACCCCTGGATGATGGCGTCCAGATCGGCGCGGCGGACCACCCTGCGGAGCAGCACCCGGTTGATGGCCTTGACCACCTGCAGAGAGACACAGCAAACTGCAAATCACTGGGGCGCCCGGGTGGCTGGGAGTGTTCGTTCCCTGGCACTGCCCCGCGCCCCACTCCCAGAAGCAACCCCCGCTGTGATCCTGGCTGCCGCCGGCGGCCTGTAGTACGGCCAGGACAGACCGAACCCTCCCATGCGGGGCACTGTCACCTCCTCCCCCGCCCCCATTTTCCCTGGGGTGGCCCATTCCCTCCTTGCAGCCCCCTTCCTCCCCGGCCCAGTGGCCGGTGAGTGCCGTACCTGCATGAGTACTGCTCCGACGGTGGATCTCCCCACGCCGAACTGGTTCCCAATGGATCGGTAGCTGTCCGGCGTGGAGAGCTTCCACAGGGCGATGGCCACACGCTTCTGGAGGGGGATGGCGGGCCTCATGCGAGTGTCCCGTCGTCGCAGAGCAGGGGCGAGCCACTCGCAGAGCTCCAGGAAGGTGTCCCTCTTCATCCTGAAGTTCTGGGTCCACTGTCTGTCTCCCCAGCGCTCCAGGACGATGCGGTCCCACCAGTCGCTGCTGGTGTCCAGACGCCAGATGCGGCGGGGCACGCTGGCATCCGGGCGCTGCTGCGACTCCTCCATAGCCCCCAGGGAGGCCAGGTGGAGAGGCAGGGGGCTGATGTGCACCAGGTGGTGCCAGGCAGCCTCCAGCCATTGCTGGCAGGCTTGCAGCAGCAAGTCCAAAAACTGGAGCAGAATGCCCAGGGCGAGCTCTGGCTCCATGGTGCCAAGTGCGGCGGCGTCCCCAATGGGAACCACCAACACAGGCAGGCTCAGAGGAAAACGCTTTGCTGTCCCTTGGCGAGGTAGGCAAGCAAGCGGAGAAGCTGAGAACCGGCTGTCCAGGGGGGTCCCTTTAAGCACAAGCCTCAGATAGCCTCAGACAGCAGCCACACAAAGCAACTACTGACCTGATGCCCTGCCGGAACCAGTTTCAGCTGCCCTTAAATGTGACCCAGCATCCAATCAGTGTGGACGCGCTAGTTCGAATTAGCAAAACGCTAATTCGAATTAGTTTTTGGGTCTAGATGTGTTAGTTCGAATTAGCTTAGTTCGAATTAACTAATTCGAACTAAGTTAGTTCGAATTAACTTTGTAGTGTAGACATACCCTCAGGGAGCCGGAGAGCTAACTCAGCCTGGCTGGGGAAGCCTCCCAGTAAACTCCACAAACTGGGAATCAACAGTGGAGAAATAAAACCCAGCTGAGGGATCCTGCCTTCAGGTCCCTACAGGCTAGTTCTCAGGGGGAAACCCTGCATGCAGGCCTGGGGCTTACTAGCTCCCCTTGCCCTGGCTGGCTCCAGGCTCCTCCAACAATGGCTTCTCCTCCCCCTCCTCAACTTCCTGGGAGGGGTATTTCACTCCCTATGGGTTGCTGGTCAGACTCTGTCCCTGGTAGGGAGAGGGAGCCAAGGCAAACTTAATGTGCCTCTCCCTGAGCTGCCAGCAGACAGAGCCCCGGGAATCTAAGTAATCTCCTTGGGGGTTACACAGTTATGGATACCAATTTTGTATCCGCAAAGTGCTCTGTTGTTCTGTTCACATATTCAGTTTCTGATCTGATCTGGGCATGGAAGAGTCAGATGTTAAGTTTTTTTAGTTTGGCTCAGAGCAGGAAGTACTGAAAAATCGAATGAGAAAGCCTGCTCTGCAGAAATTTTCTGCCCGCTGTTATAGATGCAGGTGTCTTGGTTAGTCCAAATTGGTTTTTGATACGTATCTAGACTTTAAGGTACGTAGTTAAACTGAACTTGAATTCCTGATGTCTATACAGCAGTGATCTGCTGCAATCCAAGTGCTAAAACAACTGTACACAGTTAGTCCAGATAAAGAGTCACACTTTGCCTGACACAATCTTTGTCTGAAATTCTCGCTGCAGACCCAAGACTTAAGTTTGGTGTGTTCCTCCTGAGAGAGTCAGGGTTTTCCTACTCTTCTGTCACGTACAACTGTTCTCAGCTTGCATTATACTTGTGCAAGTGTCATGGCTATCGGCTCATCTGATGATAATGAATTTGCAGTCACATATCTCCTCAATGGGTTCATCTCCTGGAAATTCATCTTTCTAATTTCTCCTGTTCCGAAGCACCACAGAGTTATGAAGAGTTTAAGTGTCCATCAATTAATGTCAAAACACAATGAAATACCTATGGAACTGCATTTGACATCCACTAGAATGCCAAATGAATTCACTAATGATCAGTCCTGCTACCATCCCCGGAATTCATAACGAAGGGACATTTAGGCACAATTCATAAAATATGGATGGGCCCATTCAGTGGGGTTTTACACTCTAAGCACAGAGAAAAGAAATAGATATATCTGGGTCATGAGACTTAAAAATTAATTTCACAGGGTATGTCTACACTAGCCACCCTAGTTCGAACGAGGGTGGCTAATGTAGTCATTCGAACTTGCAAATGAAGCCCGGGATTAAAATATCCCGGGCTTTATTTGCATGTTCCCGGGCGCCGCCATTTTTAAATGCCCGGTAGTTCGAACTCCCTGCCCATGGCTACACGTGGCACGGGCTAGGTAGTTCCAACTAAAGCCCCTAATTCAGACTACCGTTACTCCTCAACTCCCATTGATTTCAATCTCTCTTTGCTTCTATTCCCATCTGTGAAACGGAGACAATATTTCTTTTGTCTATATAATTGCCAGGGAGCGAGCTAGCTGCCTACAGGATACATGAAGTCTGTTGCTGAATGAGCTAGCCAGGGACACCCGGTGTGGGGAAGGAACTGCAAGCAACTAGTTCTCTGTAAGAGACCTGAAGCTATTCTGCGGATGGGGGAGCCACTCAGCTTGGACAAGGTGCCTGGAAGCTGATAAGAGAGAGACTGTGAAGGGAAAGACCTCTACTCCCCGAGACTTTGAGGTATAACCCATGCCCGGGACACATCTTTGGGGATTCCGAGTGGTCGGAGAAATCCTGCTTTTGTCTGTGTTTGCTTTCTGGAACTTTGCAGAAAGAAAGAAACCCAAGAAGCACCGTGAGGCTATGTCTAGACTGCAGGCTTCTTTTGGAAGAAGCTTTTCTGGAAAAGATCTTCTGAAAAAACTTCTTCCGAAAGAGAGTGTTCACACTGTGAAAGCTCATCGAAAAAAGCTATCTCACATGTAATCTGTGGTTAGTATGGGCAGAATGGCCACCAGGGCAGATGTGCTTTTTCCTCTTTCCTTTTTTTTTTTTTTTTTTTGAAAGAACTCCCTCTTCCCTGTCCACACACGCCTTTTTCCAAAAGAGCTCTTTCGGAAAAAGGCTTCTTCCTTGTAGAAAGAGGATTACCAACACCGGAAAAAACCCTCTGTACTTTCGATTTACTTTCAAAAGACCACAGTTGCAGTATGGATGTTATTCAGGTTTTGTCAGAAAAATGGCTGTTTTTCCAACAAAACTCTGTAGTGTAGACAGACCCTAAGTGAAGGAGAAAGACTCTTGGGTTTGTTTAAGGAGCCTTGTAGAAGGAGAAAACAGCAGCGGGAATACAATAGTGGCACCCCTGCCTACGAGAGCATGTTTGGATCATAGCCACCATGTTACCATAGTCTATTTAGATCTCAAGAGGTTCAGGGCAGGGACTGTCTCTTACTATGTGTCGGTTCAGCATCTAGCCCAGCAGAACCTCTAGGTCCTGAATTAATGCTGAATGAGTAGACAATGGCAAAAGGAAGACGGAGCCTCCTGCAGGGTTGCCAACCCACAGAAATTTCATTTACGGATAAAATGGGAAAAATTTAGACAGACAAATTTTTTTTACGGACATAATTTTTATACTATATTAAGACAACATAAATGGCCAAAAGCGAAAAGCAATCATTGTCATCCATACATCACAAGAACAATATGCTATTTAACTCACTTTCATTTAGTTAGTCATGGTCCTGGATCACGTGATTCACATTACGTCACCTCAACCATTGAGCTAAATAAACAACTAAAACGTCCAATTTCCACTGCTCTTCAATAAAATGGCTAAAGTAGCACAGAAGAAATTTTAATTGCTATAGAATAATTACTGTTTTTTGTAATTTTATTGCACTTTTACAAAATTTACGGACACCTAAATTTTTTTATGGACTTTACAGACATGTCCAATTTCGGCTAATTTTTTATGGACTGTCCATAAATTTAGTGATGATTGGCAGCCCTGGCCTCCTGTCAAGTGCGATAGCTGAGCTACGCCCTTGAGGTGTGGGCTGTAGGTCCAAAGAAGAGATCAAAGGCCCATTTTGCACATGCAGTCCCATCTGCAAGTGCCACAGGTGAAGACTACTGCAGGGGAACATGTTCTGCCTTTAGCTTTATGCCTCTCACATTTCTCCATGACTGCAGCAAGACATGCATGCTCAAAGTCTTTCCATCCCCAGACACTGTGCTGCCACCATCGTGTCGTGGGCTGCAACAGCCACAAAACGTTAACACCCCCTGCAACCTGGATTTGAATAGGTCACATCAGCAGTTGGGTTGAAATAAGAACGGTTCTGAGGCAGGATCCCAGCTGGGATCAATCAGCAGAGCTCCACCAAAGGCAGGCTGAGACGCTGGTTCTTCAGTGCTTGGATCTACTGAGTTAGCAAGTTCTGCTATTCTTACTCCCTCTGGCATTCACCCATGCAGCTGGGCTGATGCCCCACTTATCTCCAGCTTAAGCCAATGGGATACTCATAGAATCTGGCCCTCGGCTTGGTCCGTTTCAATGATTCTGCAGGAAATGTCACTGTGGTTAGAAGAATAATGAGCCTTCATGTAATTTAACGCTGTTGCTGCACATATGCACAGTCATACTTCATATTCCTGTTTATTTTTTCTGGCTAAACGGTGCTGCTTAATTTATTATGGTGTGCACTGTAAACTGGATGCTATAAAACAGAGAGGACAGGCAATTGACTCAACCCAGCAGATATAATCTGTGCTTGTACATTTCTTGACTTCTGGTTAATTTAAAATATGCTGCCTTAACATTGCATTAGCATAGCTCGTTTGTGTTGATATAACAACACGAGAGCAAGGCCCTACACTGTGCACAGAGTAGTGAATGTTCACATAGACAAGACAGAACTTATGACCAATGTCGCCTATATATTTTTCCACATTCGGAATAAATTTTGCTATGTGCACCAAAGCATGTGCAGATGTGTACCACCACAAGTACAAGCACATGCTGATCAGCTGGGTGGCATTTGAAGCTCTCCTGGGTGACTGCCCAAGCGCTCATGGGGAACACTGGTGCACCTGCAGTGTCCATTGAAATCATTGGGACTGATTCTCTATTCTGCTCCCATGAAATCCATGTAACTCCAGAGACGCTGGGTCTATTTACCTTCAAGTCCTGGTCACAACCACCTCTGAAGAATCAGATTTTTGAGTTCTCCTCTGAACATCTCACAAAAAACGGCAACTCATTGGCCTTAGAAGACAAGGGGCTGAATCATTCAGGAAGTGACCCAATGGGACCTGGGGAATGTTAGACCCCGTTCTATGGTATGACGCTACAGGTTGAACCTCTCTAGTTCGGTATTCTCTGATCTGGCAACATCCGTGGTCCGGCATGATTTTAATTAGCCAAATGCTCACTTATCATGAGGGGTGGCCAAGTTTGTTTACAGCCGCCAGGCCTGGCTCTCAGTGTTCTGTGCTGTTATTAAGCTCTAATTTACCCCTAAAAGTCTTCTGAGAGGCCAGCAAGCTGTGGGAGTATTGGTAATGTTGTTAAACAATATTGACCTCCCGTGGTTTGGCAAATTCTCTGGGTCAATCAGGTCCCTTGGGTGCCACGCTCAACCTGTACTCAGCCAATCACATTAGAAATTGGAAAAATCTACAAGCTGTATTGAACACGTCACATTTTAGATAAGTGTCTGTCCAGATCACCAGTGGCTCTAATCCAACTGCCTTCAGATACAATATCAGTAACTAAAGCCTTGATTTCTCTAAAATGAAATTTAAAATGCTCAGCACCTTTCACAGGTAAAACTTCTCTATGGGCTCCCAGCTCTGGTCCGGACTGCTAACAAAGCTCATCAGCAGGAAATTCCACTGGGGTGCGAGATCTTTTTACTTTAACGCAAAGCAGGGTGGGGAACCTTTTTTGAGTCGGGGGCCACTGACTCACAGAAAAATCAGTCAGGAGCCATGCACAAGTGAGAAGCAACTGCCCCACCCCAAACAAAACAACCCCCCCCCAACCCTCACTGACCTGGCCCCTAAGAGAAAAGGAGGGAAAAAACCTTCACAGATGTGGCCCCCAACTGAGAAGCAGGAAAGAAAAAAACCTCTCCCCACACTCAGCTCAAGCTCCAGCCCCATGGGGAGGGAGGGGCACCAAGATTCAGGGATTACCCCCAGGGCTGGATTAACTGTTCTTCTGATCTGGGACTAGTAGATTTTGTGGGGCCCCCCCATGCTCTGGGGTGGGGCCCAAAATATGGGGTTCAGTGCGCAGGAGGGGGCTGCTGGGAGCAGGGTTGAGGATAGGGGTCCAGGGTCTGGCTGTGAGGGAGGGTCCAGGAGTGAGCTGGGGTTGGGGGTGCAGGGTCTGGACAGGAGGAGGGTGCAGGAGCAGGGTGGGTGTGCAGGATGTGGGTGGGAGGGAGGGTGCAGGGGTAGGGTGGGTGTGCAGGATATGGGCAGAGGAGGGTGCAGGAGCAGCGTGGGGGGTGCAGGATATGGGTGGGAGCGAGGGTGCAGGGGTAGGGTGGGTGTGCAGGGTCTGGGAGGGAGGGTGCAGGAGCAGCATGGGGGGTGCAGGATGTGGGTGGGAGGGAGGGTGCAGGAGTAGGGGTGGGTGCACAGGATCTGGGAGGGTTGATGCAGGAGCAAGGTGGGAGTGCAGGATATGGGTGGAAGGGAGGGTGCAGGAGTAGGGGTGGGTGTGCAGGATATGGGCAGAGGAGGGTGCAGGAGAAGCATGGGGGGTGCAGGATATGGGTGGGAGGGAGGGTGCAGGAGTAGGGTGGGTGTGCAGGGTCTGGCAGGAGGAGGGTGCAGAAGCAGCGTGGGGGGTGCAGGATATGGGTGGGAGGGAGGGTGCAGAAATAAGGGTGGGTGTGCAGGGTCTGGGAGGGAGGGTGCAGGAGCAGGGTGGGTGTGCAGGGTCTGGCAGGAGGAGGGTGCAGAAGCAGCATGGGGAGTGCAGGATACGGGTGGGAGGGAGGGTGCAGGAGTAGGGGTGGGTGTGCAGGATCTGGAAAGGTTGATGCAGGAGCAAGGTGGGAGTGTGCGATCTGGGCAGGTGGGGCAAGAGATGGGGGCACCTACATAGTGCAGCTCTCAGGGGGCAGAGATGGTTCCACTCAGCTCCGTGTGCTGCAGGGAAGCACTCCTGACAGCGCTGCTCCCATTGGCTGTTTCCCTGCACAGTGAGGCTTCTTCCGCTCCACCACGGCACCCCCTGTGTGGCTGGGGTCTGAGTGGCTGGGGGTGGGGGAGCACAAGCTCCAAGCCTCGTGGGCCAGATGAAGGCAAGATGCGGGCTGAAGCTACGAAGGATGCCCTTAAAGCTTGATTCTCTGTGGACCACAATGTATCTTAGGCCCCTCTGGGAAGCTACTTTTAGGATTTTCAAAGTTAATTAAACCCTTAACAGGCATTGTAATGGGAGGATATTTGCTTAACTACATGCTTTCAAGTCTATTAAGTCTGGAGGTAAAATCCTGGCCTCATACAATGAGTTGGAGTTTCACAATTGGGGCCAGGATTTCACCCTCAGTATTTTGATAATTTTGGATGAAAATCTGGACCCATATTGTGGTTTATTTCAGATAGTAATATCCCTACACCCATTCAGGAGCCAAACCCTATAATAAAATCACAACAGCTTCTAGAATACAGCCAGTTGATGGCTTGGGTCGCAAACTAGGAAGAGAGGGCAGAGAAGAGAATGACGGCTAATCACACTATTTTTTTAGGTTCTGACCCCACATCCGCTGACTGGAAAGGCTCTCATTGACTTCCCTGGGCATTGGAACAAAGCCAGCTCCTACACCTTTACTTACAACCTCTTTTTCCCTCTCATATTATATTGAGGCCTGACTCCAAGCCCCTTGAAATCAATGGGATGTTTTCCATTGACCTAAAAGGGTTGATGCAAAGCCCACTGATGCCTGCCCATTTATTTTATCTGTTACTAGGTGACAGATGTATGTGGGGAGTATTCTATGGCCAGCGATGGTGCATGTGAAAACACAAATACCAGTAATAGAGAGGATTGGGATCAATGCTGGGAAAACCAAATGGAAGTTGTCTCTTTCACACACACATGAAAAACATTTGTCTTTGGCTAGCATCAACTCCTCTGAACCCAACTTTTCTGAAGTCCACTATGGACCTCACTCTGCCAATCTAATTAACATGGAAGGCATTCAGATATAAGGGTCATGGTGGGCCAAGCTGTTAATTAAGTAGATAGACGCAAGAGGGGCTGTTTGCATGGTATATACGGACTGATTTGAAGCACCAGCTGTTTCATGAGAAAGCTTGCGTGCAGCAATTGTTCTACCCACATTTGCTGAGTCAGAAGATGGGATCTTTCGAAGCTTCACATACGCCTGGAACCAGCCCAAGCAAATCAAAACTGGAAGGGTGTAAAGCAGCGTAGCTCAACTGGCCTCAATGCTTAGTGGCACTCTGCAAAGGCGCACCTGGAAATGGGAAGGTGAATTTAGCTCCAGCGGCCATATGACGTTAATACCTGACCTACCACCTGACAATGGAGAAAAAATGCCACAGGATGTGCCAGGGCTGAAGCCGAACACCTGATTTCAAAGAAGCCTATGAACAGAGGGTTGGTGTCACTAACACGTGTGTGAGCACAAGTGGGCAGAAATGCCAAGGCCCAGGGGCACTAGAAGGGGGTTCAGAGGCCATATCCCGATCTGGGAAGTGGGACGGCTATGCTCTCCCACTTTTTTACAGGCTGTAAGGTTGAGCAATAGGGGGTAGGTTGGGGAGGACATGGTGGTGCAGAGGTTGGGGGAAGGGGCAGCTGGAGGCGGGGACACAGGAGAAAGGGGTGGGCAGGGGCAGAGGCCGGGGTGGTGGTGCCATGGTTCAGACACCAGAAGGCCCCCCACTGTTAGGAAGCTTCTGCTGCCTCCACAAATGCCTGGTTATTGATGATCCTTAAACCAGGCAGGCAGAGAATAAATAGATGAGAATCAATTTGGGTCTCCAAAGCTTTGTGCGGGGGGACTGAATTCCAAGACCGGAGGGCTGGGAACATGCTGCCCAGCTTGGGCAGACCAGCTCACACTAGCTCTGTGCGAGCTAGCATGCTAGCAGCACAGGTGTAGAGGCACGGGTGGTGGTTTGGTTTCGCCCCTGGAGTCCAAACCAGTGCAGACTCCTTGGGTCTGACCTTAGGCGTCCATGCCGCAACATCCAAATTAAAGAAAGTAAAACAGCTAATTTAGCCGTAGGATCTCACAGGGAATAAAATAGATTAACATCCATAAAAACATTTGGCAATAACCTAGAGCGAGTGTTATTCAGGTGTAAGAATTGTAGAATCCTAGGGCTGGAAGAGACCTCAGGAGGTCATTGAGTCCAAGTGCCTGTCCAAGGCAGGGAAAAATTCTGGTGATGCCAAGGATTGAACCTGGGACCTTATACATGCAAAGTATGCACTTTAGCACTGAGCTACATCCCCACTTGAAAAGGTTGGTAAAAGATACATCTTTAAGAATGGATTAAAAAAAATGTTCATTTTGATTTGAGAGGGAGCAATGCTGATGGATGATGCTTTATATTTAATTAAAGAGTAAATGGCAAAGGAAATCCTTGAGGAAATATCAGGTCAAATGCCCTAGAGGCATAAAGTGGGCAAAAGTCTTTGCCTTTGAAGCTCACTTCTGCTGCTGGTAAACTGTCTCCATGTATTTAGATGTAACATGTGGTTATATCATCTATTCATTACCACTGCTATGCTACTAAGAAAAAAAGCTCTCAGGTTTACTAGCATTTATTCCCTTCTCTGTTGATTATCTCAATACAGTTCCTTGCTGCATTGAATTGCTTATTCCAGATTCACAGAGGTCAAAGCTGCAAGGGAACAAGCACTCTGATGCAGGGGTGGATGAGAGTTTTGTGGGGCCCAGGGTGGGGGGCCTACTGAAGCACGGGGCCCGGGGCAGCACAATTTCGCGCATGCTCCACAGCCACAGCCGACAGGTAGCAGCTTCTGCGTGGGGCCTATTGAAGTGCGGGGCCCGGGGCAGCTGCCCCTGTCGCCCTGCCCTATATCCGCCGCTGCTCTGACCATCTAGTCTGACCCCCTGTAAAACATGGGCCAAAGTCCAGACTGGCTTAGAGTCTGAGCACCCTGAAAGGTGGGGGTACTTGGATCTGGGGTTTTGGTTTGGCCCCACTTCCAACCCCAGTGCCCCCAGAAGCTCCGACGGATGGCCTGAGGTCAAAGGAACCTTGTCCCTTTTCACAGCGGCAGTGGGATTTGGCCCTAACAGGAGAAAAATGAAGGCCTGGAGTTCTCAGAAGACACTAATCTGCAGTGAAGTTCCATGAGGAACAGGCAAGGACCAAATCTTCCCTGCTGGCCTTCTGACATTGGACTAATGCTTAGGGAAACTTTCCTGCTCTCACAAGCATCTGCACCATCCCAACAGGTCGAGTGTACATCGGCCATGATTCAGCAAGGCACTTTAGCACACGCCAACTTGACTCAAGGGAGCATCCCCATTGACTTCCTTGACTCTGCAGCAGAACTCAGACGTGACTATCAGCCACTGGAACCCACTGCTTCTGTTCTCACACTTTGGCAGCTCTAAAAGTTTTGGCCTTTCCATACTGGCCATTCAGCTCACAGGCTTTCACCTGCATCTCTGCTGATGGCCAATAGACAGTATCTCACTGTTAATGGGATGTGCCCGCACAAAGTAAGGATTTCTTTCTGCACTGCGTTTGAATGGATGCACTAGAAAGCTGATGTCACATGTCAGACCACAGTCATCTGAAATCCATGGCACCGCGCCAGCAGAGAATTTGGTCAGCTGTATGAAATGTGAAGATGGATACACAGTGACTGGCCGACGGATTTTTCCTGCCAATTCTTTGGTTAGGAAGAGGTGGGTCCGGGTCTCCGTGAAGTCAGTGATGTTAGTGGATTGAAGGGATTCTGGATTTAAACCTGTGAATGGAATCGGGCCTCGAGTCCTGTGTTTGTTTCTCAATTGCTTACGTGAGAGCAGAGACCAGGGCCACCGACAGCAACCCTGGGCCCCCAGGCAGAATTGTTGGTGGGCCCCATGCATCTACTGGGGGTGGTGCACTGTCCTGTGCAGTGGCACTGGGACCACTTACGGAGAAGAGGGAATGAGTTTGCTCTACGGCCTTAGCTGAGAGCAGGCTGGCCGTTAGCTCAAGTTGTAGAGGCTCAGGCATGAAGCTCCACAGGTCCCATGTTTGGGTTTGCCTGTTGGTGTTACATAAACCGTATCTGCATGGGTGTGATCGGCCTGACATTTGGGAGGTACCACACCTGTGCTGGCTGGTGCCCCGTGAGCTGCACTGTGGGGTGTGTTCTTCTGGCATGGCCAGGCCTTCTGTATGCCCACCCAATAGGAATGCCAACTGTCTCATAGTGCAGACCTAAAGACCTGCCCCCTTCCCCACCCCTTCACTAGGCCACACCCTGTCCCCTGCCCTGCCACTTCTCTGAGGCCCCACCCCTTCCCTCTGTCCCTCATGCTGCCCTGCCTCACTCACTTCCATCGGGCTTGGCAGCAGGGACGTGGTGGGGGTGGGGAGTTGCCCCCGGGTGCCACACTAGAAGGAGTGCAGGGAGAATGGCGCGGGCGGGTCTGACGTGGCCGCGGCTGCTGCGGCGGGACTGCGTGGTCCCAGATCTGCCCACACCTTTCTCCCTGTGCTCGCCCTAGTGTGGCACCCGGGGGGCAACTGCCCCCTTGTTCCCCCTCTCACTAGAGGGGTGCAGGCACAGAGGGAGTTTTGGTGTGTGCAGGGATGCAGCCTGTGGGAAGGAGTTTGGGTTTGGGGGGCAGGCTCAACAGAGAGTTGGGGAGCAAGAGGCAGGGGCTTGGGGCTTACCTTGGGCAGCTCTCAAAAGCAACAAGCACACCCCTCTGGGCAGCAGCTCTGGGGGGGGGCGGTCTCTGTGTGCTGTGGCCTGTAGGCATTGCTCCTGCATCTCCCATTGGCCACTGTTCCTGACTAGGGAGCTGCAGAGTCAGTGCTGTTGGCAACATTCAGAGACACCCCCCCCCCCAGAAAGGGCATTATAGGCTGCTTCTGGGAGTGATGCAGAGCAAGGGCAAGCAGGAAGTCTGCCTTAGCCTTAGCCCTGTGGCAGTGCCCTTTTAGATTGCCCGGGCCCTGGGGCAATTGTCCCTGTTTGGAAGGCATGGCAAACACAAACTGTCTCAACTGATGGAACAGCACAGACTATGCAGTACAGTTATTAAAACAGAGTAAAAATACTTAGCAGCCAATATCTGACACTGATTCAAGTTAAGGAGCACCTCTGTCGAGCAGTAAGCCCATTAAGTAAGGGGGATTTGCCAGTAGAAGTTTATTGTATTCACTTAACGGTATAATTTACCCCTGCACGGAGGGTCAGCAGAAGAGCTATATTCTACTCGAGTCCCATTTAATGCCTCTAAACAGGGCTTAAGTGATTCATGGGCTCTTATGCAGTCTCTGTGCACAAGGCAGGATCGCACGTTGATGAGAGCATTTTATCAGGGTGTCACTTATCTTTGTAATCTCTTTCCATAGCAAGGACTAAGCTGGTGATTTTTTGACCCTGTGTTTCTGTCTCTGTATTTTCATAGCAAAATCACTGCTGCTATAGAAAAAAAAATTCTGTCAAGGCATCAAGAAAGGCAAATTGTATTGCTTTGAGCTGCAGGACTATTGTGTGGTAGTCCAAATCTGGCTTCTTTCTCTCTCACAAAAAGTTTGTTTTCTAAAAAGTATTTTGAAAACAACAACAAAACCCTGAAATTGTTAATGATTAAAAAAAATGAAATGAAGTTGGTTTTAGTTTCTGATTTCCAGTTTTGGTTGGGTCCTTTTTTTCTCTTTTTTTTTTTTCTGTATTTTGCCACTAAAAAGAGGAAGAGGAAGAGGAAGGGATGAAAGAAAGTGAAAAACAAACACGCTCTAACTGAGAAAATGAAGACTGGAAACAAACATAAAAAAGGCCATTTAAACAATTTGTAGTTTTCAATTTTGTGTTTGAAAAATCAAAACATTAAAAATATTCAAGAAAAAAAAGGCCATTTCTCAATCAGCCAAAGGGCTCTAACATAACTTCTTGCCCATTTCCTCTGTCGGGCACCAGGGAATACAAGTATCCATAAGAGGTGTGGCTTTGTGAATTTTGTTCAGATGCATCTCTTAGTCAGACTGTGCCCTGGTGAATCCATGATTGTAGCACCCATAACAGGCTAATTTTTAGTTCATAAAACAGAAGTCTAGACTGATCAATTCATTCCCTGCCACTCCTTGTTTTAACAAAGCCTTTTTTTATAAAACTTTACACATATTTTTTTGGCTACAGTTCACCCCTAGATGGCACTTGCACACCATGAGAGCAAAAGAGGGAAATGCGATCTGACAACAGGAGACAGCAAATTTAACTAAAACACACTAGAAAGTTTCTCATTCATTTTACAGAAGAAGAACGCTGGAATTATTTTTGTGTGGTCAGAAGGGAAAGGTGCTTTTGTATAAGTTGCTGCACAGGACAAAGGCTGAGGCACAGAGAGTTTAAGTGATTCACTCCAGGTCAGAGAGTAAGTGGCAGAGTCAGAAAAAAAATGCCACCCGCTTCCCTTATCCTAAGCCTTGGATCATGCAGAGGATGCCCAGGACATACTGAATTATGAAGCCATGGGAAACTGAGCATGTTTGGCAGTGCAAAGGGCTGGACTACTACAACCTCAGCCTTTTCAGGCTACTGTACCCCTTTCTGGTTTCCCTTGTGTACCCCAAGCTTCACCTCACTTAAAAGCTTTCAACACAAGACACAAAAATACAGAAGTGTTATATCCTGTTATTACTGAAAAATCACGTCCATTCTCTTTTTTTGCTATACAATCTGCTATATATTTGGGAGAGTCTGTGTGTCTGTCTGTCCCTGTGTCTGTCTGTTCAAGAATTCTTCCTAAATGGTAAGAGCTAGGACCGCCAAATTCAGTATGCAGCTTCCTCTTAACATAACTTAAGGCAAAGGCAGGGTGTGGTTGTGCCTGGAAAATGGGATGTGCCTGGAATGGGATTGTTTCTCAGAAAACCACCCAGAAAAGAGACAGAGTCACCAGGCACATGAAAGGGGTTGGCTGGGGGCACCTCCCCATTCAGGAGTGCTTCATCCCCGAGCCTCCCAACCCTCAGGTACCCTTTGGGAGGGGCTAAAACTCCCTCCTGCCCCCCAATTCCTATAGGAACATTGCTGGCTGTTCCCCTTCATCAAGAAGCAAGGGGAAAGTGCAGTTTTCTGCATTCCTCACTCTGACTGGGAAGGGGGGCAGATGAATTTGCCTATGTACCCCTCCTAGCTGTGCTCATTGGATCTGTAGCTGCCATGGAGAGGCGCTTCTCACCTGGCTTCAAACTGCTGCGGTGAGAGAGGGCTGGGGTAGTCTTCTCTCCTCCCCAGCCTGCATTCTGCATCCTCCCCAGCCTCACCCCAGAGCAATGATTGAAAGAAGGACCAAGCAACACCAGGTAAATCTTTTAGTTACAAAATAAATCAATTGGAATATAAATATTGTACTTCCATTTCATTGTATAGTATATAGAGCAGTATATATAAGTAATTATTTGTATGAAATTTGAGTTTGTACTGGCTTGGCTAGTGCTTTTCATGTAGCCTGTTGTAAAACTGGGCAAATATCTAGATGAGCTGATGTACCATCAAAAAGACCTTTGAGTCCCACTGAGAACCACCGTATTAGAGAACTAGGGCAGAGTGTCTTTCAGGCTTGTATATTTAAAACCATTGATTGTGTTTTAATCGAGCCTTCTCCATATTTCCCAGGCAATGATAAATAGAACACTCTTGTTGTTGCTTACTTCTTCTTCTTCGTTCGTCCATCGTGGTCAATGAAGACCTCAACACCACTAAGTGCTTTGAGACTGGATACAGTGTGTCCGAAGATGACTATCAGGCCAATTCGGGCACCAAATGTCCTGAAACATGTCAGGCAGACATGTGTAGGCATTGCAATCGTTGCGCTGATAGCTTTGGACTTGCACAGCACGCGCTTGTGTTGTGCTTCAGAGATGCGCCTTGTTTTGAGAACTTGACATCCCTTATGAATGAGACTGCACCAGGCAGGGTGGTTGTGTGCCAGCGATTCCCAGGTGGTTGTATCAATTCTGAGCGACTTCAGGGAGGCCTTGAGTGTGTCTTTGTAATGTTTCCTCTGTCTACCATGTGAGCGTTTACCAGTAGAGAGTTCCCCAAAAAGGAGCTGCTTAGGTATACGTTCGTCCGGCATACGACTGACATGACCTGCCCATCTAATCTGTGCACTCATCAGCAGGGTGTGGACTGACGGTAAACTTGCTCTAGAGAGAACCTCGGTGTCTGGTATTTTGTCTTGCCATCCGATGTGTAATATTCTGCGAAGACAAGTCATGTGGAAGTGATTAAGCTGTCTTGTGTGCCTTCGATACACAGTCCATGTTTCACAGGCATACAGGAGGGTGGTAAGTACCATGGCTCTGTAGACCTTCAGTTTTGTTGCTTGGCTGATTCCTTGACGTTCCCATACAGTGGGGCGCAGTCTACCAAAAGCAGAACTTGCCTTCGCTATTCTGCATGTGACTTCTATGTCAATGTTAGCTGTATGGGAAAGAGTACTGCCGAGGTAAGTGAACTGGTCCACTGCCTGTGGCATCCGCCCTGTGACTGTGATTGTGGGTTTTGTGTACAGTGCATAAGGGACAGGCTGATACATGACTTCGGTCTTTCTGCTGTTGATGATGAGTCCAAAGTTGTCACAAGCTGTGCAGAACTTGTCCACGCTGACTTGCATCTCTGCTTCAGAGCCAGCATACAAGGCGCAATCATCGGCAAACAAGAAGTCTCTCAGAATAGTCTCTTTTACTTTGGTGATAGCCTGAAGTCTCCTCAGGTTGAAAAGATTCCCGTCCATTCTGTACTTAAGGCTGATTCCGGCAACACTGTCCTGGAAGGCATCATTCAGCATAGCAGTAAACATGATGCTGAACAGTGTAGGTGCGAGTACACAGCCCTGTTTGACGCCATTGGTGACTGAGAATGCCTTAGAAGATTCTCCACCATCTAGCACTCTGGCCATCATGCCATCATGAAACTGGCGTACCATCTGAATAAATTTAGGGGGGCAGCCAAACTTTGACATGATCCTCCACAGACCTTGTCGGCTGACAGTGTTGAAGGCTTTCGTGAGATCAACAAAAGTTGTGTAAAGTTCACGATTCTGCTCCTGACACTTCTCCTGAAGTTGGCACGCGGCAAAGATCAAGTCAATAGTCCCGCGGCCCTTACGAAAGCCACATTGTGACTCCGGCAGGAGGCCACACTCCAGATGAGTGACCAAACAATTTAACATCACTCTTGCAAGGATTTTACCTGCGATGGAAAGCAGCGAAATTCCCTGATGATTGTCACATACCTGTCGATTGCCCTTCCTCTTATAGAGGTGTACAATGGATGCATCCTTGAGTTCCTGAGGAATGGATCCTTGCTCCCAAAAAGACTGGAGCAGCTCGGTGAGCTTCTCTGTGAGTACGTGACCGCCGGCTTTATAGACCTCTGCAGGTATAGCATCTGCCCCTGGAGCTTTGCCGCTGGATAGCTGGCTAACAGCTTGTGAAACTTCGGCTACTACCGGTGGATCATCCATGGCACCATTGATGTCAACCTGGGGAATCCTCTCAATCGACTCGTCGTTGATAAATGACGGTCGGTTGAGGACGTCTTCAAAATGTTCAGCCCATCTCTGCAGGATCTGAGCCTTCTCTGTAATCAGAGTTGAACCATCTGTACTAATAAGGGGGAAGCTCCCGAGAGACTGAGGACCATAGAGAGTGTTAAGGGCTGCATAGAACCATTTCAGGTCATTCCTGTCAGCATGCCCCTGAATTTCAGCTGCCAGGTCACTTAACCAAGCATCTTGCATTTTACGCAGTTTGTTCTGGACTGTTCTGCGAGCATTTGCAAAGGCGTTCTTCTTGGCAGTTGATGATGGATCGTTCTGATGTGCACGATGAAGGCGGTGCTTTTCAGCAAGTAGATACAATATCTCCCCATCATTCTCATAGAACCAGTCGGGCTGCTTGCGCGAAGAGGGTCCCAAAATCTTCAGTGCAGATGAGTAGATAGCATTCCGGAAAAGTTCCCAGTTGTCCGCAGCGCTGCCTACAAGGTGCAGGTCGGAAAGCCTGCTTTCTAGATCCTCAGTCAATGCTGAGGCTATGCTCGGGTTCTTTAGCCTGGCCACATTAACTCTTTTTATGGGCTTGCTACCTTGTGGCCGCCTCTTCATTCTAATTCGGAGATTCATTTTGGAGACAATGAGCCTGTGATCTGTCCAACAATCAGCACCACACATGGCCTTAGTCACTCTGACATCTTGTCTGTCTTTTCTCCTGACAATAACATAGTCGATAAGATGCCAATGCTTAGAGCGAGGATGCATCCAAGAGGTCTTGTTCCGGGTAGGCAGGTGGAACGTTGTGTTGGTGATAAGGAGGTCGTGTGCTGCACAGGTCTTCAATAGGAATAGGCCGTTGCTGTTACATTTGCCCACTCCATGTCTGCCAATGACT
Organism: Pelochelys cantorii; assembly: GCA_032595735.1. Taxonomy (NCBI): domain Eukaryota; kingdom Metazoa; phylum Chordata; order Testudines; family Trionychidae; genus Pelochelys; species Pelochelys cantorii. The sequence continues at coordinate 8,713,969 of CM064355.1, read as the reverse complement.
CCATGCCAGGCTATTGAGTCGCATCCTACTCTTGCATTGAAATCACCGAGCACGATCAGCTTGTCGGTGCTACTCACAGCTGATAGTAAGGAATCCAGTTCTTCATAGAACCTGTCTTTCATCTCGTTCGGGTTAGTCATTGTGGGAACATAGGCACTGATCAGAGTGGCTTGGTTTCCATTCTGTAGCGGAAACTGTAGTGTCATAAGCCGATCATTCACACCCTTGGGAAGACTGGCAAATTGCCGAACAAGGTGATTCCTGACGGCGAATCCAACTCCAGCATCGTGACGCTCATCGGTGCCACGATCACTCCAGAAAAAAGTATATCCACCTCCAGTTTCAATTAGCTGACCTTCATTAGCAAGACGAGTCTCACTGAGGGCTGCAATATCAATGTTGTATCTTGCAAGCTATCTAGCAACCAAGGCTGTTCTTCTCTCTGGTCTGTCTGTTGTAGGATTGTCCAAAAGCGTGCTCACGTTCCAAGTTCCAATGGTGAGCGATGTCACCATATGTTTAATCTGTTTATTTGTATTTGTTCGACCGCCATAATGGGATTCCTGCCAGCCGCGGTAAACTGGCCAGGATATAGTGAAGCAGGCAATGTTTAGGGCACCTTTTCTAGCCCCTTCCCCAATTCTACGGAGGTGAGCAGTGCGTTCCTAAAGAGGACTGCTCAGTCGCCCAGGTAGACGCCGGATTTCACTGCTGGTTTGATCAGCGAGAAATGAACATTAAACCTGAGCCGCCTGTGTGCAGGTCCGTGACTACAGCTCCCAGTGTGTCCACACCTGCTGCTTCGTCACTTGCCCATCGCCACAGGACTTCGAAGGTTGCGATAATGATGATGGTAATAATGTTGTGTCGAGACTTGCATGTTATTTGGATTTTAGTGAGGAAAAGTTGTGCAGCGTCAACCTCACTCTCTCTTCCCAATTCCCATCTGGGTCCAGTAGCAAGACAAAAGTCAAGACGGCTGGAGATGGGACTGGGCGCAGTGGATGACCAGGGCGTCTTCTGTGTCTTGTCCTGCTCTACACGTTCCACAACACTTGCGGAGACTGCCTTCTTGGCCGTTGGACCTTCCATTGGTCTCATCCACTCATTCCACCGGAGTCCGTCTTCACATGCTGGGATAGACAACTCCCTGTCTCACCGAGGGTTTTGGGCCCATCGGCTACCCTCACCTGGTTTGACCGGCCAGTCGAAGCCGTTGCCCGGGGTGTGGCCGCTGTCACATGCAAACAGCTACGAGGAGCCACAGGTGAGAGCTGGGTGCCAGGTGGGGGCCAAAGGTGGACGAACCACCCTGAAAGGACGTGACATGTTCAGCCACCAGAGGTGCTACCCCTCCCTGACACACCCTAACACCCCTGTTGCTTACTTAGGTTTTAGTGGGATATGGATTGGACCACATGGAAAAAAATAATATGATGATAGGATACAGTTGTGTTACCTACCTACTCAAAATCAACCCAGACAATAATATGGAAGAGAGTGGGTGGACGCCTGGTCTCACTGAAGTCAACGGCAAAACTCCCATTGACGTCAACCAAGCCGGTGTTTTGAACATCTGAGGATCACCATGAAAAGAAGGAACATTCCAGCAGTGACAGTAAAAAGGAACTAAAAAGAGCTGTGAATGCAGCAAAGAGACAAAGAGAAATCATGTGCATGCAGTGCTCCTGACTATACAGTAACTAACGGTGTGATGAATAGGGTGTGTGTAAAACCCTTTTCTGGACATTCCAGCTATTCAGTTAACTAAAGTCTTTTCTCAGTAGTTAACTCCTGAGACCTAACCCTAATTGACTTGCCTGTCAGGGTTAAAACCATAGACAGTGGGTCCTAGAGTGTCCCCAAGAATGCTATGGAAGCAGGAAGTGAGTTGGCAGGAGTCCAGGAGAGCCAATGGAAACAGAGTGTGGACTTTTGAATTGGAAGCAGTAGTCCTTCCTGTTCCTGTTGTGTGGCCGGAGGAGAGCCCAGAAGGACCAGTGAGGTGCCAGGGAGCCAGGCATGGAGGATCCAACAACATCCATGCCTACAGAAAGACTAAAGCCACGTCTCCACTTGCGGGAAGATTGATGCTGTGGTGGTCCATCTTCCAGCGCTTGATTTAGCACGTCTAGTAACGACCCACAAAATTGAATGCTCAGGGCTCTCCCATCGGTGCTGGAACTCCTACTACTCATGAAGAGTAAGGGAACTTGGCAGGAGCACTTCTCCTGTTGACCTCCTGCTGTGAGGATGGCACTGAAGCTTGGCTTAAAGTACATCAACTCCAGCTACGTTTTTTACATAGCTGGAATTGTGTACCTTAAGCTGCCCTTCCTCTGTAGTGTGGACCTGGCCTAAGTCTTGAAACTACAGAGATGTAAGTAGAACAGGGAATGTTTAGTCAGATGCTATCAGGTTATTTTTTTTATTTAGGGGTTTATTGGACTTCTCTGTGAAGAGCACATGTAACTACCCCCTAATGCTGTAACTTTCCAAACTGAATCCCAAGGAAGCAATTCTCAGTGTTTTTAATCCTTTTTTTCAGTTGCTCAGTAACACCTGGCAACATAGTTCCCTGAAAGGTGCATGCCTGTGCAACCATGCACAAAAAGTTCTCCGCCCGCCCTCCTTGTTTGCAGAGACGCGCAGCAGCACCCACTTTCCTCTTGGAAGGTGAATGAGGCAGCAGGCGGTTGCTCCAGGCAGAGGCTGGGGCCAGGGCTAGGCCTGGTTGAGGTGGCATGGTGGGGGGAGCACTATGTGTAGGGGGCAGCTGAGGCCTCATGGTGGGGGGCCTACTCCAGCAGCCGGGGCCTGCTCTGGTGGGGGGTCGGGACTGCTTAGGGGGCTGGGGCCTGCTGCAGCTGCATGGCGAGAGGGCTGGGACGTGCTGTGTGGCAGGGGGTCGGGACCTGCCATGGCTGCGTAGTGGGGGGCCGGGGCCTGCTGTGGCTGTATGGTGGTGGTGGTGTGTGTGTGGGGGGGGGGGGGGGCTGTGGCATGCTGCAGCTGCATAGCAGGGGAAAGGGGTTGGAGCCTGCTCTGATGGTCGGGGGCCGGGGCCTGCTGCAGGTGCATGGCAGGGTGGGGCTAAGGCCTGCTCCAGCAGTTGGGGGCTAGGACCTGCTTGGGGACCTGGAGGAACCATGTGGCAAGAGCAGCTGGTAACTCACCACATGGCCCTGGCCCCAGCTCCAGCCCTACCCCGAAAGGTGTTTGGTTTTGAAGTCTTAATTTGGACCTTTCTTAAATTATAGACAATTTTTAAGATGCTTCTATGCCTTGTGACTTTGGTCTTTTGTTGACAGAATCTGACTAGACTTTTATACTGAAGTATGTGGGGTTTTGGTTTTGGAGCAATATTCTGCAAAAGGTGGAAAAACAAAACATTATTTACTTTAAATATAATCTTGTAACTAATTGGTCTCCATTTAGAAGGAAAAAGTGGTCATTAGGGCTCATAGAAAATCATTCCAATGACACTAAGAAAATGAGTCCTTGAGACTGAGCAAAAGAGTCCAGTGTTATGCTTAGTTTTCTTAAACCATCCTGTAAATCTTCAGAAAGAACATAATATTTACGAACATAAGAATGACCATACTGGGTCAGACCAACAATCCATCGAGCCTAGTATCCTGTCTGCTGACAGTGGTCAATAGTAGATGCCCCAGAGGGCGGGAACACAACAGGCAATCCTCATGTGATCTAATAAACTAGATTTAATAAACTAGATTTAATAAACTAGTATGTTAGGTGCTACTTACGGGTGAAGACATTTTTGCTATCTTTTTTCTGTAATGTCATGAACATGTACCTCAAGGACTTTAAAACATACACATAGGGTATGTCCACACTACAGTGGTATTTCAAATTAAGTTAATTCGAAATAGTTAATTTGAATTAAGCTAATTCGAAATAACGCATCTAGACACAAAAACTATTTCGAAATAGCATGTCCACACTGAGTGGACCCTGAACCGAAGTTAAGGCTGGCCGGAACCAGTGCCGGCAGGGCATCAGGTTAGGACTTAGTGTGTGGGGCTGCTGCCTGAGGTTAACTGAGCTCTGTGCTTAAAGGGACATTACCCCCACCCTGGACAGACAGTTCTCAGAGTTCCCTGCTTGCTTGTCTACCTCGATGAGGGATAGCAAAGCAGTCCTGTCTTGGAGTGCCCTGAATGCCCGCACTCGGGACATCACAGCAGTCGGCCACATGGAGCCAGAGCTACCCCGGGGCATGATGGTGCGTCTCGTGGGGTCGTTGCCATCAGCCCGGCTGCACTTGCTGCAGGCTGCCATCCGGGGGGTTCATCGTGGGGCTGTCAGGATCCAGGAGGTCCTGAGGGAGAGCGTCTACCCCAAGGAGCCCTCAGAACCTCCCCAGTCCTCCTCACCAGTGGGCTCGTGCCCCATTCCTCCCTTACCTCCTTCCACTTACCCCTTCCTAGCCCCCCTTCCTGATGTCAAATAAAAGACACGTATGTTCAAAAATAGAAACTGGGTTTATTGAACAAAACTGGGGGGGGGATGAACCTCTGGGGAGACTGGGAAAAGGAGGTGGGAGAGGGGAAGAGAGAGGGTAGAAGAGGGGAGGGGAAAACATAGGAGGAGGGAGCTGGAAGGGGAAGCAAGAGGAAGAAGCTCAGGGCTCAGGGTTGGGGGTCTCACTGGACCAACTTGACTTTCATGCTAACCTACTCCTGGGTTCGCATGTGGCCTTTGGTGGCCAGGCTGGCAGCTATCCTGCCGTAGATGGCCGCATTCCTCCGTCTAGTGCGGAATCATGGACGTTGGGGGCATCCCCCCCAAACCTGAATAAGGTCCATGATCTCCACCCTGGACCAGGAAGGTGCCCGCCTTCTCCAGCCCTTGTCAGGCTCCTGGGAGCTGGCAGACTGCTCCTGGGGAGCGGTGGAGGGCTGGCTGCCAGTGGCTTGCTGGCTCATGTTTTGGGGCCACTGGGTCAGGGGCCCCGGTGGCCACTGCTGGCTCTGGGCTGGCAGGCTTGGAGCTGGCATAGGCACTGTGGCCAGGGTCTACCCCTTTAATGTCTACGGGGCTGGGGGAGAGGAGAGTAAGCTTTTCTGGTTGTGCCCAGAGTGGCCACCAGGGCTCCATGGGAAGGGCTGGAGGTCCGCTATTTTGAATTAAGTGTCTACACAGCACTTAATTCGAAATAGCTATTTCGAATTTGGTGTTACTCCTCGTAGAATGAGGTTTACCAAATTCGAAATAAGGGCTCCACTATTTCAAATTTATTTCGAAATAGCGGTTTGCCTGTGTAGATGCTATTAAAGTTAATTCGAAATAACTGCTATTTCGAATTAACTTTATAGTGTAGACATACCCATAGATAATAAATATATCCTCAGTTTCACGCTCAGCTCAGTGCATGCTGGACTGAACGTTCAGACTTTAGTCAAACCTGCATGAATACTCATATATTGCAGACAGTTAAATATCTTGCTAAATGTTAATGCATTAAGTAGAACTACCATGTAAAGCAAATAGAAATGCAGGTTTAAATCCTTTAGAGGATCTAAAGGGTAATATTTCTTTCTCTCTCGCACTCTCTCTTTCTCTCTCTCTCTCTCGTATATGTGCCTGTTTTTTATCTTAAGAAAATCAGGACTGTTAGATGAGTTTACCGTACTTTTTGGACAAGACTTGTTGGAGGTTTCAGATACAGGCTAAAAGCAGAAACTTTAACTGAAATAATGGCTGTGTTCAATATTTAACAAACACATCACTTGTCCTAGATATTAGACATTTGAGTTAGATATATATTTTAACCCTATCCCCCTCCCCTGAAAAAATAGGTAAACACTAACTAAAACCAAATCTCCCACCATCTTCAACTGTTCACTTTTGAGTATCATGGAATTACAAATAAAACAAAAAATAGTTCACCAGCTGCCTATAGAATTTCAGAGTATTTAAGATCTGAATTTCAAATGCAAGAAAAAAAAATCAAGGCTTTCGTTATGTATCCTCAAACAGCATAAAATTTAAAATCCCAATTTATATCTTACTTTGCAGCTGCCCATAACTTGCAATGCCACAGGTACTATGTAATGTGGACACCTGTCCGCTAGATTATTGTCTGAGACCACAGATCCCCTTTCACGTAAGTTATTGAATAGCCATTATATATCAGATGACTTTCAAACACTATAAGCCGGAGCTTGATTATGCTACCACTAACTAACTACCAAACAAAGTGCTTATTACTGTGAACAGTCCCATTGATGTTGGGACTACTCACAGTTATGAGCCCTTATTTTAGTATTCTTTCTTCCATAACCAATTACTAATAAATATCTTCCAAGATATTTATTAATAATTGGTGGTTGCCACAGTGCTTCACTTCTGAAGCACACATGACCTCAATATTAGTGCACAAGACAAAACTCACTCCGCTCATGGATGGAAAACCTTAGAGGGAAAACTGCCTGGCAACCAGGCAATGTTTCACCAAGTGTGTTCTCTTTTTTTATTGTTAATAAAAAATGACATTTTTAAGACCATGCTCTGATTCCTGTGTCCTAGAAGCTTAGGCAGGTGCACACACAGCAAGATGATGCTGGGGGGAACCAAAGCTGGCTGCCCCCAGCCCCAGCTCCTGCTCCCCTCCTTGCTGCCTCTGATGCAGCAAGAGTGGGGAGGAAGCAAGTAGTCGAGTAGTTGAGTAGCCGAGGCTTATCACGTAGTTGACTACTGCACTAGTTGCTTACATCCCTACATTACATACTCTCCTGCTGTTTCCTTCCCAGGTAAAACTGCAGTAATTGTTTATCAGGGATATTACCTGATCACAAATATGAGAAGAAGAGGATTTCTAAGACAGCTTCTCTATGAAAAGGCTTGGGGATACCTCTGTGTTCCATTGTGTAGCATGAGCATTTAATAGCACTGGGCTGGTATGACCATAAGTTATAGCTAAAGCCCTATGCGGATACAAAAACGTGGATCCACATCCACCAGGCTCAACTCATCATCCGATCCACAATCCAGATTTTACTCACATCTGTAGAGCAAACCATCTGGCGGTGAGGGGGGAGGGAGCACAGATGAGTGAGGAGGGGACAGGGTCATGCAGGGAAGAGGCAGGAAGGCAGCAGGAAAGCAGGAATTGGGGGTGAGGGGCAGCAGGGACTAGAGATAAGGGTCAGCAGGGACCCGGGGATGGGGTTCCATGGGTCAGTGCTCACTAGAAAAGGGCTGGCTAGGGGAGGAGGAGAGACCGGGCAGGGCCGGCACTTGGCCCTTCCTGCAGAGATTTAGGAAGAGCTTGTTGTGTTCGTTCCCTGCAGGCAGTGCAGGGGCCTGCCCTGCTGCCCCCCACTCTGCCTGACAGCCCAGCAGATGGGGTGGGGAGAACCCTACATAGGTATCCGCTCCACCAGCCACTCCACTATCTGTGGATATCCCAGCAGGTAACAAGTGCCTCCAATCAAATTGCTGATTTGCTCTCTGCTTGAGAGTCCCCTCTCTTTTTTTATTTCCCTGTCCATACAAGTGACAGCAGGATCAGTAATTAAACACTGTGAAGATGTCCGAGGCTCAGCGCTTACTATGCAGCCGACATAAAAGCAAACCCTGAGCCAGAGGGAGATTGCAGTTAGATGACAATGCACAAGGAAAGCTGCAATAAGCCGCAAATTGCAATGTAGCTTTACCCTGTGTCAAAGCTGTTCCCCACTCTGGGATTCTGAGAGCAGAAGGAAGGGGCCTAGAGGAGACTTTAAAATGCCTGCCACTAAAAGCTTCTGTTTAAAAATTCCCCAGGGTCACAGACTGCCTGGCCTCACCTTGCTATTGCTGCCTGCACCCAAATGCAAAAACCCCTTAGAGAACCCAGAAAGATGCACTTGGGAATTTCTTCCTGTGGGTACCCTCAAGTTCTTTAACCGTCCCTCTGGAGAGAGCTTGAAACTTTAGCTGTTGCAGGCAGCTAAAAAGAAACTTTAAATTCTGTTTGTTTGTCTTTGCAGTCTTAGGCAGGTGCGCACAGCTACCTGAACACCCAGCTCCTACTACATTTAAACTGCAGAGCCGCGGGGGCGGGGGAGGTAGCGAGTGCCTCCTCCTTATCGACTAATCAAATAGTCAATGGAAATTCCATCAACTACTCAATTAGCTAATTAAACGCTACTCAACATCCCTCATTTGATGTATTTTTAGATTCTTTTAACATAATGTAGCAGCTGGAAACAAGGTGGAGGAGCAGCGCCAGAGGTCCAATTCAGCAATCTAATCTTATTCAGCAAACCAATGGCAAACCAGTCTGAGGCCTTTCTTTGACAGGATAACAAGTCTTGTGGCTAAGGGAGAAGCGGTGAGTGTGATATACTTAGACTTCAGTAAGGCATTTGATATGGTCTTGCATGACTTTCTTATTAATAAACTAGGGAAATACAACCTAGATGGGAGCTACTATAAGGTGGGTGCATAACTGGCTGGATAACTGTTCTCAGGGTATGTCTACGCTGCAACACTATTTCAAAATAACTAGCACTAATCCGAAATAACTTAGTCCGCGTCTACGCAGCAGGCAGTTATTTCAAAACAGTGTCAAAATACTGTCAAGCTGGAGGACTTCTCACTCCGATTCCTGTTATTTCTCATTGTACAAGAAATAAGGGAAGTTGGAGGAAGAGCGCTGTATTTCAAAATAAGTGCAGTGTAGACATTCCCTATTTTGAAATAATCTATTTCAAAATAAGGTGCGCAATTGATGTAGCTCAATTTGCCTAGCTTATTTCGAGTTAAGCCCTGCAGTGTAGATGCACCCTCAAGGTATGTCCACACTACAGTGTTATTTCAAAATATCTTATTTTGAAATAGTTATTTTGAAATAGCTTATTTCAAAATAACACGTCTACACACAAAATGCATTTCGAAATAGCTTTTTGCTATTTCGAAATAGTGCGTCCACACTGCTTAGACTCTGAATCACATTTAAGGCCGGCCAGAACCAGGTCCGGCAGGGCATCAGGTCAGGAGTTACTTTGTGTGGCTGCTGCCTGAGGCTATCTGAGGCCTGTGCTTAAAGGGACCTCCCCTCCCTCCCCCCGGACAGCCGGTTCTCAGGTTTCCCTGCTTGCTTGCCTACCTTGAGGGACAGCAAAACATTTTGTCTCTGTGTGCTCTGCTTGCCCTCACTCGGGACACCACAGCACTCTGCAACATGGAGCCAGAGCTGCCTCTGGGCACGCTGGTGCTTCTCGTGGACGTGTTGCTGTGAGCCTAGCTGCACTTTCTGCAGGCTGCCATCCGGGAAGTCCATCGGGGAGCTCTCAGTATCCAGGAGGCCCTGCGGGAGAGCTTCCACCCTGAGGAGCACTAAGAGCCTCCCTGGTCTGCCCCACTGGGGGCTTGTGCCTCATTCCTCCCTCCTTCCACTTACCCCTCCCAAACCCCCCTTCCTGATGTCAAATAAAATACATGTATTTTCATGAACACAAACTCTCTTTATTTAACAAAACTGGGTGGGGGGAAATGAAACTCTGGTGAGACTGGGGAAAGGAGGCGGGAGAGGGGAAGAGAGAGGGTGGGAGAGGGAAGGGGGAAACATGGGAGGAAGGAGCTGGAAGGGGGAAGCAAGGGGAAGAAGGGGGAAGGGAAGCTCAGGGCTCAGGTTGGGGGTCTCTCCAGACCAACTTGATTTTCATGCAGACCTGCTCCTTGGTTCGCATGTGGCCTTTGGTGGCCAGGCTGGCAGCTATCCTGCCATAGACGGCCGTGTTCCTCCATCTAGTGCGGAGATCATGGATGTTGGGGGCATCCCCCCCAAACCTGAATAAGGTCCATGATCTCCATCCTGGACCAGGAAAGCTCCCGCCTTCTCTGGGCCCTGTCAGGCTCCTGGGATCTGGCAGACTGCTCCTGGGGAGCGGTGGAGGGCTGGCTACCAGTGGTTTGCTGGCTCATGTTTTGGAGCCACTGGGTCAGGGGCAGTGACTGCTGGCTCTGGGCTGGCAGGCTTGGAGCTGGCCCAGGCACTGTGGCCAGGGTCTACCCTTTTAAGGGCTCCGGGGACAGGGGAGGGGGAGGAGTGTTCTTGGTTGAGGCTGGAGTGGCCACCAGGGCACCCTGGGAAGGCTGGAGGCCCCCTATTTTGATATGTCTCTACACAGCCCTTATTTCGAAATAGCTATTTCGAATTTGGCATTATTCCTCGTGGAATGAGGTTTACCAAATTCAAAATAAGGGCTCCACTATTTCGAATTTATTTCAGAATAGCGGTTTGGCTGTGTAGATGCCAGTAAAGTTATTTCGAAATAACTTTGCTGTGTAGACTTACCCTCAGAGAGTAATTATTAATGGCTCACAGTCATGCTGGAAGGGCATAGCAATTGGGGTTCCTCAGGGGTCTGTTTTGGAACCAGTTCTGTTCAATATCTTCATCAACAATTTAGATGATGGCATAGAGAGTATGCATATTAAGTTTGCAGATGATACCAAGCTGGGAGAGGTTGCAAGTGCTTTGGAGGATAGGGTCATAATTCAAAATGATCTGGACAAACTGGAGAAATGATCTGAGGTAAATAGGATGAAGTTTAATAAGGAGAAATGCTAAGTGCTCCACTTAGGAAGGAACAATCAGTTTCACACATACAGAATGGGAAGTGACTATCTGGGAAGAAGTACTACAGAAAGGGATCTAGGGATCATAGTGGACCATAAGCTAAAGAAAGAAAGAGAATTGTGATGATGATTATTACCGCACATGGCTGCTCTGTGAATGGCTTGGAAAATGCTTTGAACATGAAAAGGGGATATAAATGTTATGTATTAATATGAAGAGGGAGCTATTGGTGAAATGCTACTACCAGTGTGATATTAAATGCCATGGTTAATGCTAAACACAGAACAGAGGTGTCGTATTGCTTCAATGCATTTTACAAAACCCAGCCAACTTGGGCTCATTCCAAAGCTGATTGAAATTAATGGAAAGTCTCTTATATCAGGCCTTTAAGCTTCACAACAGCCTTGTGGAGTAGGAAAGTAATATTATCACCATCTTAGAGAGTGACAGAGCTGCTGCACAGAAAAAAATTAAGGGTCTTGCCAAAGGCCCCTCTAAATATCAGTGGCAGAACTGGGAATAGAACCTACTCCTTTCCCTATCATTAGATCTCTCTCCTTCCCTTCAACAGAACAGGAAATGATTTCCCAAAGGGATATAAAGCCAAAAGCCGCCGGCACTATTTCTTGATCGAGCTAACCTTTATAGCTCTCCTGAACAATATTTTACACAGTTGTTTCTCAAAGAGAAGTCACTATATTGTTTTTTATACCTCTCTCTCTTGTCAGGAGGAAGCTAGTGTAAATTCTATTCAGACAGCTCTGAAAATTCCTGAGTTGCGTGCTGATTACCATTGTGTTCGCTCAACTCCCAGCCTTGATTTAGTTGGGATTGGCCCTGCCTTGGGCAGGGGGCTGGACTTGATGACCTCCTGAGGTCTCGTCCTGCTCTATGATTCTATGAGTCTATGATTCAATGTGCAACACTCAGGCTGTTGGTGAGTCTACATCTGCTTCCACCAGTTTTAACCAAAAAAACTGGATCCTAAATAAGCCCTTAACTCCCACTGATTTCAACTTATGCAAAAAAACAGCATATGCTCATTTTCATCTCTTTGTGGACTGTTATTTTGATCAGTGGAATGTCATCACAAACACATATACAGGTCTGGATGGGCACAGTTGAAAATACAGCAAGAAGAAAAATCATGGAGGGGATCCTCAAGGAATCCATTGTGAAGCACTTGGAAGAAAGGAAAGTGATCAGGAATAGTCAACATGGATTCACGAAGGGGAAGTCATGCCCGACCAATCTGATTAGCTTCTATGATGAGGTAACTGGCTCTGTGGATGTGGGAAAGTGAGTGGATGTGATATACCTTGACATTAGCAAAGCTTTTGATACGGTCTCCCACAATATTCTTACCAGCAAGTTTAGGGAGTATGGATTGGATAAATGGACTGCAAGATGGATAGAAAGCTGGCTAGACTGTCAGGACCAACTGGTAGTGATCAATGGCTCGATGTCAGGTTGGTGGTCAGTTTCTAGCGGAGTGCCCCAAGAATCTGTTCTTGGACTGGTTTTATTCAACATCTTTATTAATGACCTGGATGAGGGGATGGATTGCACCCGCAGCAAGTTTGCAGATGACATTAAGCTAGGGGGAGAGGTAGATACACTGGAGGCCAGGGATAGGGTCCAGAGTGACCTGGACAGATTAGAGGATTGGGCCAAAAGAAATCTGATGAGGTTCAACAAGAACAAGTGTAGAGCCCTGCACTTGGGACGGAAGAATCCCAAGCATTGTTACAGGCTGTGGATCAACTGGTAAGTAGCAGTTTTGCAGAGAAGCACCTGGGGATTACAATGGTTGAGAAGCTGGATATGAGTCAACAGTGTGCCCTTGTAGCCAAGAAGGCTAATGGGTACATTAGGAGGAGCATTGCCAGCAGATCCAGAGACGTGATTATTCCCCTTTATTCAGCTTTGGTGAGGCCACATCTGGAATATTGTGTCCAGTTTTGGGCCCCCCCCACTATAGAAAGGATGTGGACTCATTGGAGAGGGTCCAGTAGAGGGCAACCAAAATGATTAGGGGGCAGGAGTGCATGACCTATGAGGAGAGACTGAGGGATTTGGGTTTGTTAGTCTGCAGAAGCAAAGAGTGAGGGGGGATTTGATAGCAGCCTTCAACTTCCTGAAGGGAGGTTCCAAAGAGGATGGAGAAAGGCTGTTCTCAGTAGTGACGGATGGCAGAACAAGGAGTAATGGTCTCAAGTTACAGTGGGAGAGGTCTAGGTTGGATATTAGGAAAAACGATTTCACTAGGAGGGTGATGAAGCACTGGAATGGGTTCCCTAGGGAGGTGATGGAATCTCCATCCCTAGAGGTTTTTAAGTCCCGGCTTGACAAAGCCCTGACTGGGTTGATTTAGTTGGGATTGGTCCTGCCTTATGCAGGGGGCTGGACCTGATGACCTCCTGAGCGCTCTTCCAGCTCTATGATTCTATAAAGAGTGAGATCTCCACCATCATTAGTTACACAGATCCAAATGAGATGAGAAATTATTATTCATGTACTCACATTCCCCTTGTCAGTGAGGACCAGATCCTCAAAGCCCTGGTCTACACTAAAGGGGAAAGTTGAAATCAGTGGGAGTTACGGGCTTATGTATGATCTAGATCTATGCTCCTCAGTGCTAGAAAAATTCAGTCTAGTAATAGGATGCACATTTTTAACAAGGGAAATTAACCATTGGAACAACTTACTAAGGGCCAAGGTGAATTCTCCATCACGAGCAATTTTAAAATCAAGATGGGATTTTTTTTTCTGAACACTATGCTCAAGTCAAATAGGAATTCAGAGAAACTCTGTGGCCTGGGTTACACAGGGCATCAGACAAGATGATCACAATCATCTTTTCTGACCTTTGAATCTATGCATTTACCAACAGTGACTCTCTCCCTTCACTGTTTGGGAAGAGGCTTGAGCATGGCCGGTGCTATCTTAAATAAATAACACCAGGACAAAATGAGGATATTGCTGCCAAAATACCGAGGAGTGAATCTTTATTTTTCATGTGTTTCAGTGCCTCTTACATGATGTGCAAAGAACTTTGGGTATGTCTACACTAGCTCGTTAGTTCGAGCTAGGTAGGGTAATCAGGGCAAGCGGAGTTGCAAATGAAGCCCGGGATTTAAATATCCCGGGCTTCATTTGCATGTTCTCGGGCGCCGCCATTTTTAAATCCCCCTTAGTCCAAACTCCATGCCCACGGCTACACGCGGCACGGAGTAGGTAGTTCGAAGGAGTAACGGTAACACGAGGAGTAACGGTAGTTCAAATTAGGATCTTTAATTTGAACTACCTACTCCGTGCCGCGTGTAGCCGTGGGCACGGAGTTCGGACTAAGGGGGATTTAAAAATGGCGGCGCCCAGGAACATGCAAATGAAACCCGGGATATTTAAATCTCGGGCTTCATTTGCAACTCCGCTTGCCCTGATTACCCTACCTAGCTCGAACTAATGAGCTAGTGTAGATGTACCCTTTGTTAACAGGTGCCCTTCCTGCAGAGAAATCTAGTATCGAGCACATGTGTTGATTTACACCAGCTGAGAATCTGATCTTGTTGCTAAAGCACAGACAGCGTATTAAGGGAAGCAGACTGTAGCAATCACTCCCACTGATTGTGAAAATACATCGATAACAGAAGCAGCACTTTCATCCTTCGTGAGTTGTCAACCGGAATTCCTGCAGCCCAGAAAATTGCATCCTTAAGGCAGTGACTAGGTCAAACTAGTGCATACTAGAACTTTCTAGATCGGGTGGAGAATTTTTTTTGGGTCAGTGGCCGCTGACCCACAGAAAAATCAGTCAGGGACTGCACACAATTGAGAAGCCTAAAAAAAACCCCATCCTCACTGACATGGCCCCCAACTGAGAAGGAAAAAGTTAATTCCCACATTCCCCTCATACACCAGAGCCTAGGAGGGCCCCAGACCTAGTAGACTTTGTGTGCTCCAGCCCTATGGTGGGGCAGCAAGGGGGCTGGAGCACCAGTGCCGGCCCCCCAAAGCTGGGGGAGAGCCCTGAGCCTCAGGAGGCCAGATACAGGCAAGCTGGGGGCCGCATCCGGCCCGTGGGTCTGAGGTTCCTCACCCCTATTCTAGATGTAAAGCTTGGACAGCAGAAGCACAGGCTACTTTTTTTCTTCCTACTCACATCATAGATCGATGGATGGATGGATGGATGGATGGATAGATAGATAGAGTGAGCACAAAGATAGTATATGACAATATTCATGTCCTAGAAGCATGTTCAAAACAACACTGAGCGTTTAGTTCAAAGGGAAAGGGAAATTGGGGGGAGCAGTTCCAAGGCGCCCCACCAGGGGGAGCTGTTAATCAGGGATCTCACATCAAATAAGCAGCACCTGTTAGTGAGAGCGAAAGTCGAGGTGGACGAGGTGAACCAGGAAGACAAATATGGGGAGCAGAGTACAGGAGATGACCATCCAACCCCTCAGCAGCAGGAAAAAACTGTTGCTTATACTAACCCTAACTTCTCTCAGCACCAACACAGACCCCAGACCCAGTAGAAACAGAGCAACTACGTTGCTTCAGTTGTCTGATACCTGTATTTCGCACTAATTATATAACCAGAAAGCTCAGTGCATGACTAAGAAACTCCAGCATAAATACAATACAGTTAATATAGGCATTAAGGACACTACCAAAAGACATAAAGCTAGTAAATCAGTCACCAGTTCCAAGAATTAGTGATAATTACATATCGAAGAGCAACACCAGTGTGATTGCACTGTGACTGTACTGTCATTTCAGTACACTTATTATTTACAATGTGACCAGCTTTCTTTCCCCTTATTTGTGGTGGGCAAGGCTAGATCTATAAAACAGTGGAAAAAAATCCTTAGCCCAGACAAAGCTATTCAATAATCACCAATTTTCAACAGGTTATTTCTATTAGCTGCTATTCTATTTGCTGAATGGAAAAAAATGCAACTCCCCTGCGCTCCACAGATGGCTCGCAAAACCACAAGAAGCTCTGTCCCTGGGAAAAGTGACTAGTCGGCACAAAGAATGAATCACACTGCCAATATTTGGACATTTGTCTTGCTTTTCTCTTGCACAGCAAGTTTTAAAAAAATACCACCCATCCCATTTATTCAGTGACTTCAGAAGTGGAAAGTTCATGTCTTCTCTGTAACAGTCATATGTGCAGAAGGCTCCTGCCCAACTTTATGTAAAAGACGTCTTCTCACTTGATGCAGGGTGCTGCTTTCCTATGATTTACAGAAGTGCTGAGGGCATGGGAATGGCTCAACTGCTGGGAAATGCTGAGGAGGCAAAGGATTGGGGAAAGCCACTGGTGTCTAGTGTTCCCTGGAAGCTGTGCACTTGTGCGGCCACTCAGGAGAGAGTCAAATGCTGCTTAGCTGATTTGCAAAGCACACACAGCTAAGGTTTTGTTTCTACCAATGGTGTGCACTCACACATGCCTTGGTGCACATACAAAATTATTCCGCACATGGATGGAAAAGATTAGAGGGAACACTGCAGGTGTCCATTTAGCCAGCAAGTTGCACTAAATGGGATGTCTGGTTTTGTTCCCAGGAGAAGGGTGGAGCCAGGCAGGTGCTTGCAAATAAAGCTCTGGTCCTTCCCTTCCCCAGAGGAAAACAAACAAACAAACCCAAAGGAGTGAACTCAGGAGTCAAGTTGTGTGAATTATGGTTGTTTTCAATTATAAAAAAAGGACAGAAAAGGAATAAAATCCAAAATGAAATTTTTCAAAATGTTTGGCCAATCAAAACGTTGCTTAATAATATTTTCAGTTACACAAAACCTTCTGTTTTGACATTTTTATTTTAAATGCTTTTGATTTGTATTTTTTCAAATAATATGAAATCCATTTACTTCCCTCTGCTTGCTCGTTCCTCTCTTGGCTTACTCAATTCCTGGCCCCTCTCCCTTCCTGGATTCCCTGACTCACAAAGCCCCCTCTTTAAAGTCCAGGAGAGAGAAAATAGAGGCTTTAAAAAGGCCACATCTCATTCTGGACAGTGGGGAGCACTGTGCACAGTTGGCTCTGGATTGGGAGAGACAGAGTTCCCTCTAGAGCTAGTCAGGAATTTTTCAAACGAAGTTTGGGTTTAAGTCAGAAAATGCTAATTCATGGAAACCAAAACTGTTCATGGGAAAGGGATGAAATGCTCATTTCGAGAAAAAAAAATTGAAAATGTGAAATTTTCAAAGCATCCCATTTTGATATTTTCTCAGCAATTTTTGTTTTTCCAGTTCTAAATGCCATCTCATTTAAAATTGTAAGTTAAGTAAAAGAAATGTTAAAAAGCCCATAAAAAGTCAGCACTGAAAAGCAGCACACTGAAACTATCAAACAAAACATCTTGAATCACCCAAACTATTTTCCCCTGAGTGTTGATTCCTGAACTTTTCTGAGAACTTGGTCCTTTCTTCCCAATCTGGGCCTGGAAAAAAAGTTTTGAATTTTCAAAAATGTTCCCACGACTGGAAAACAAAATCACAGAACCAGAAACCCATATCCAACTCCAGTCCCCAGATATTGTAGCACTATGGAGGTCAAAGTTTGGGAAAGAACCATGCTGATAGGTGTTGTTAAATTAGCCCCTTATATTTCATCTGGGGTACAGGCACATTCCTTCTCTCCTTAACAATTTACTTAGGCACGACATTAGAGACCATCAGATGCCTGAGGCCAGCATCTCTGAATATCTCTAGAAGCTCCAGTCAAAATTCAGGACGAATTGTCCTCGTTTCCATACACGTACATACTCTGTCCCTTGCCCACCCTCCTTATTCCATTTCAGATCCCTGTGGAACACTGGCAAAAACGGGATGAAAAAGACTCATAATCACTTATCATTTTTCTTAGAGCCAGTGCAAGAGTATTTGCTTGATATGGACCTTGGTGTATACAGGGAGTGCAGGCACACTCTTGAGCTATTTAAAATAATGAGGGTATATGCTGCTTTTAGCAGAAAATGCCCTGCTTTTAATGACAGCAGCAGCCCCGCGAGGAATATTGTCTACATATGGGACTCTGAATGATGATTTGCAAATGCGGCAAGTGCAAAAAAAAAAAGAAAGTCAGCTGCTGTAATTTTACGTCCTTTCTCTTTCTGTTGTTAGAGAAATAAGAACAGGGACTCTCCTTTCTCGGCAGGTCTGGAAACACACAATTAAATGGCAGATGCTGTCTAATGTCACAAAGCAAAGCTGGCTTGAATTGGATGCTAACGAGGGACAGAAAACAATGGTGCTTTTCTAAAACGTGCTGCTACGGGTGCCAGTTACACCTTTCCTAAACAATTAGCCACAAGATGACTAGGGAATCTCGATGGATTTGCCTCTTGAGTGACTGCCAGCCAGTGAGTCAGGCTTTTTGTTCTATATTACTGCAGTTTCAGGAAGCAAAACTATTCACCCTTAAACAGGCCTTTCCCAGCCTGCAGGGTCACATGTGCATTTCGTGCCTCTTTCGAGCCTTATTGCACCAACAAAGTAATTCCTCAGCACTTTTCTCCTCACGGATGCTGACAGGGGTGTGGGGGGGGGGGGAAACTTCCTGGCGAGCTCCGGGTGCTTATCTGAATGGCAACCGCTTTCTGATTTTTATCATGACGGGCGTGAGCAGGGGGAACAGCTGCCTGTCTCTCGTGGCGTCGGCACACTCTTAATGTGCTATGGCCCCGCTCTCGTCAAAATTAATGGCTTATGGTTATTCGCACTATTATTCTTAATGGGACCGACCATGTACTGTACACTGCAAGAAGGAGTGCTTGACTTGTCAGCAGTGATTTATAACACTCTGTGACCTGGCTGGGCTAGCTGTAAGCATGAAAACCTCACTGCTAATAAGAATGTGCTGCTCTGAATAAAATGATAAAAAAAGGAATGTAGAAGGACAGATCTAGCAAGCTCCCACCAGCTGCTCCTGGATTTTGTACTGGTGTGTTATCCATCAGTTAAGAATGGCTGACATGCACCGGTCTGCGTCCAAAATTAAAATACGCTGCAGCATCATACAGTATTCGAATAGCCCGATCTTAGATCATAGCAAGATTGTAGGAAGATCTGGGGTTGGGATTTGTCTTTTCGGTGTGGGTTTGTAGTGTGCCTAGCATAATTCTTGGTCCCTCTTTGGGAGCACTTCGCTGCTCCCACATAACAAATAGCTCACACTATTCCATCTTTAAGGCAGCATCCAGGCCCCACTGGCAAACTGGACCAGGATTTCATCCATGATGAGCTGAGCCAGACTCTCCAAATCTTAATACTCCTAACCCCTAGGAAGTTTCACTCCCAGATATGCATGTTGTAACTTAGGCCCCTACCTGCTATGTTACTCGTTAACCAAAGGATTTAGGCCAAATCTTTGCCAGGAGACAGAGGCTTTGGTTTTAAGTAATTGCCCACTTTGGGTTATTGGCTATCATCAAACACAAGGTACAGAACTAGGACTACTCGTATCACTGAGTCTACGTCTATACTGCACAGTTATTTCAGAATAAGCTATTCTGGAATAGTTATTCTGAAATAGCTTATTTCAAAATAGCACATCTGCACTGCAGGGAAGCCTCAAAATTAATCTGAGGCAGGCTTCCCTAATGTAGACGTGCTATCTTGATTTACAGCCCTGGGAGGAATAACTTAGCATGGCCCTGGTGAAGGGCTATTTTGAAATAGCAGAAGTGGAGCATCTACCCAGCCCCTATTCCAAAATAACTATTTTGGAATAGGGGCTGTGTAGATATGTAAAAATGTAAATAACTATTTTGGAATAGGCGTTATTCTTCATAGAATGAGGTTTACAGAAGTCGGAATAAGCCACTCGTTATTTCGAAATTATTTTGAAGTAATGGAATTGCTGTGTAGACGCTCTCATAGATCTTTCAGAATAAAGGCCGTTATTCCAAAATAACTTTGCTGTATAGACAAACCCCGAGTGTGGCCATGCCTATGTCCCCATGATTTATTTTCTCAAGCCTCTGCACTGCAAAGCAAATCAATAATAATATTAAAGTTTGGTGGCACAGGGCCTGATCCTAAGGCCACTGAAGTCAACAGACAGACTCCCTTTCTGAAACTTGAGAAAGTGGTTCTGTTTTATGTTAACAAAACAGCCCCTATTTATCCAGCAGATCTGCTCCCTGTTCTGTATTCGCAGGCTTGAATGAGAACATAACGGTTTGGGGATTTTTTTTAGCAATATGTTTTACGTACATTTAGAATTGGAAATACCATCCTCTAAAACAAAATCTAGTTTACAGTGACCAGCAAGTGCCTGCGAGTAGTCAGAATAGAGAAGAGCAGCAGCGTGGCAAGCGGGGGAAATTACACCGCTCCCATCTGACCTTTACAGAGCCACTGAAGCTGGGAAAAACGACAGATTCTTTTTCGAGCTCACTCACCATGGCAAGGGCGGTTGACAAAGACCCAATTGCACGGCCATCTTTGGGGAAAAAAACATACTGCCCTCAGATTGTGCCCTGAGTTACACATGCGGTTCTGCAGCTGAAAATGAAGGAAATCATTTGAAAATGACTAGGCTCCGCAGATGGGGAGGAAGGCATAAATTTGAAGATGAAGTGCTTCCAAAGGACTGCACCATGAAGGGAGTTCTGTAACAACTTCAGTCCCCAGGCAGATGCCCCGATTCACTTCGAGCCCTGATTTTGGAAACATTTGCCCAATTCCAAGTGGAGGAAGAGTCCCACTGAAGCCCCTGAGACAACTTGGATGCTTAAAGTTCTGTTTTCAGGCTGGAAGTTCACGCTGCAGTGAAGTTTGCCTTAATAAAAAACAGAAGGGGTTATGGTTTGCATACACTTTTGGTGTCATTTGGAAGAGTCCTGCAGCAGGGCTGGGATCCATATGTCCACCAGGACCCTCTGCCATAATAGTAAGAATGGATGGGCCCACGCATCATCATTCCACATGCTAATTAACCCTCCCATCGTTCCATATGCTAATTAAAAACATGTGTCTCTGCCTATTAGGCCCTAGAGAAAATACTAGAAAGAAAATGTCTTCTGATTACAAGTAAATATTTTTGCAACAGAAGAAATCTCCTAGGAAACAATTTTTGTAGACAAGGGTATGGGTTGAGCTTTCTCTTTGTAAGTTGAAAGAAAAGCAGTAATTTGTTTTGTAATAAATGCCATAATTATTATCCACACAAACACAATTTCCCTAATTGCTTTTTATTCATACAAATGGGTTTGATGAAATATGAAAAGGGAAGGTTTGAATTAAGGACTAGAGGGTTAATGGGAGGGGATATTTTAAAACCTGTATGGATTCCGATGGGTTGAAACGCTTGGCACCCTGGTTCATTAAGAAGGAGCCCTCTTTGCACTGACATTGATGAAGAATTGAAAGATCAAAAGGAGTTGATCTAAGAGCGTTACTATTTCGGCATCACAGCAAGACAGATTTAAAGTTCTATTAAACATTATCATGAGTCTGACCTATACAGTTATAGGGCTAATACCCCACAGGCTGAGGTTCTGTAAAGAGATGTTTTGTGGGGTTTTTTTATATATGAATTTAGGGCTGGATTGGCAGTCTTGAAGAGTGAATTCCTCCATGGACCAGAGAAAAGGTGAAATATAGGTAGCAAAGTGCAAACATCAATTAAACAGCACTGATGGACTATTGGAGGTACTGCTTGTACGCCTAAAAAGGTCCTGTCTCAGTGCCCTATATCAAACATTGGCACTGACGCTGGGATGGCCAAGAAGGCCTGTTACTGCTAATTAAGATGAGGGCATTTTCGTACTGTTAACATCTGTTCACTTGGGCGTGAACTAAGACCAATGTTATTGTACTTGTATTACAGGAGCATCACCTGAAGACAAGGATCCATTGTGTGAGGCTACAGACATGGGCAAGAGACAGCTGCTGAACTGAAGAGCTTACAACCCAAATAGACGAGACAGATGGAGAAGTAGGAAAAAGGACGTCGGTTTCAGGTATACTCAGTCCCTGTCCAATGCCTTGTCTGAAACATCATCCTTCCTTTCCCTCTCACGGCACATACTCACTTCACATACGCTACCATAATGTGACCAGGTGACAATAAACACTTTATTTTTCTGACAGAAGCATATCAAATATTTGCAGTGAAGTGGGAAACAATTCAAATTATGGGTTTTACTATGTTTCAGCACAAACTTAAAGTGGACATCAAATTACCATAATTTATTCTTTTTATTACTTTTCATTTGACCCTGGGCCGTACCTCCAGGGAAAACTCCACAGCTCATTCTTGAAGATGGAAAGGGTATCTTCTCAGAAAAGCATGATTTTCTGAATGTCAGAATTCAAAATTTCACATTCTAACATTGAAATCTGAAGTTCTGTATTTTGATTTTTTAAAAATGTTTTGCCAGTTCTTCAAACATTGTATAAAAAGATGCACCCTGACACCCAACATGACCCAACCCAAAAATATTCCTCTGAAATATTTTCACGCACATTTTGTACCCAAATGTTACTCAAACAGGAGCTAGATTTCAACATAAGAGCAGAAATCATTGCAGATAGCCAAACTTTGGGTCCAAAATTGTGTGCAAGGCTCTTGAGTATTTTAACAGATGTGTTAAAAGGTTTCAACTTCTGGCAAAACTGTTATGTTTCAGATTTGGTAGTGAATATTTCACACAGCTCTAGTTATAATACCCTAAAAAGTGATTTTTACAACTTCGTAATCATATCAAATATTCATCATGTACACTGCATGGGCCTGTCTACACTGGGGTGTTATTTCAAAATAACTCCCCTTATTTTGAAATAACAAGATGAGCGTCTACACTGCAAGCCATCATTTCAAAATAATGGCTGGCTGGAATACTTCTTACTCTGACTCCTGTAACTCTCATTTCATGAGGAGTAAGGGAAGTCAAAGGAAGAGTGTTCTTCCTTCGACTTCCCACTGTGTAGACCAGTGTTTCCCAACCAGGGTTCCGCAGAACCCTAGGGCAGAACTCTAGGGTTCTGCAGACCGTCAGGGGTTCCGTGAGAAATCGTGGAATAAATAAATAAACATTTTTTTTCATAGACTCATAGACTTTAAGGTCAGAAGGGACCATTATGATCATCTAGTCTGACCCCCTGCACAATGCAGGACATAGAATCTCACCCACCCTCTCCTAGAATAATCTTCTCACCTATATCTCAGATATTGAAGTCCTCAAATGGTTTAAGGACCCCAAGATGCAGAGAATCCTCCAGCAAGTGATCTGTGCCCCATGCTACAGAGGAAGGCGAAAAACCTCCAGGGCCTCTGCCAGTCTACCCTGGAGGAAAATTCCTTCCCGACCCCAAATATGGCGATCAGCTGAACCCTGAGCATGTGGGCAAGACTCACCAGCTAGACAACCAGGACCAATCCCAACTAGATCAACCCAGTCAGGGCTTTGTCAAGCTGAGACTTAAATACCTCTAGAGATGGAGACTCCACTACTTCCCTAGGTAACCCATTCCAGTGTTTCACCACTCTCCTAGTGAAATAGTTTTTCCTAATATCCAACCTGGACCTCTCCCACCACAACTTGAGACCATTGCTCCTTGTTCTGCCATCTGTCACCACTGAGAACAGCCTTTCTCCATCCTCTTTGGAACCTCCCTTCAGGAAGTTGAAGGCTGCTATCAAATCCCCCCTCACTCTTCGCTTCTGCAGACTAAACAGACCCAACTCCCTCAGCCTCTCCTCATAGGTCATATGCTCCAGCCCCCTAATCATTTTGGTTGCCCTCCGCTGGACCCTCTCCAATGAGTCCACATCCTTTTTGTAGTGGGGGGCCCAGAACTGGACATAATACTCCAGATGTGGCCTCACCAGAGCCTAATAAAGGGGAATAATCACATCTCTGGATCTGCTGGCAACGCTCCTCTTAATGCAACCTAATATGCCATTAGCCTTCTTGGCTACAAAGGCACACTGCTGACTCATATCCAGCTTCTCATCCACTGTAATCCCCAGGTCCTTTTCTGCAGAACTACTACTTAGCTGGTTGGTCCCCATCCTGTAACAATGCTTGGGATTCTTCCGTCCCAAGTGCAGGACTCTGCACTTGTCCTTGTTGAACCTCATCAGATTTCTTGTGGCCCAATCCTCCAATTTGTCTAAGTCACTCTGGACTCTATCCCTGCCCTCCAGCGTATCTACCTCTCCCCCTAGCTTAGTGTCATCTGCAAACTTGCTGAGGGTGCAATCCATCCCCTCATCCAGGTCATTAATAAAGATATTGAACAAAACCGGTCCCAGAACCGAACCTTGGGGCACTCCGCTAGAAACCGACCGCCATCCTGACATCGAGCCGTTGATCACTACCCACTGGGCCTGGCCTTCTAGCCAGCTTTCTATCCATCTTACCGTCCATTTATCCAATCCACATTCCCTTAACTTGCTGGCAAGAATATTGTGGGAGACCGTATCAAAAGCCTTGCTAAAGTCAAGGTATATCACATCCACTGACTTTCCCATGTCCACAGAGCCAGTTACCTTATCATAGAAGCTAATCAGATTGGTCAGGCACGACTTGCCCTTTGTGAATCCATGCTGACTATTCCTAATCACTTTCCTCTCTTCCAAGTGCCTCAAAATGGATTCCTTAAGGATCCCTTCCATGATTTTTCCAGGAACCGAGGTAAGACTGACTGGCCTGTAGTTCCCTGGATCGTCCTTTTTCCCTTTTTTGAAGATGGGCACTACATTTGCCTTTTTCCAATCATCCGGGATCTCTCCCAATCTCCACAACTTTTCAAAGATAATGGCCAAAGGCTCCTCAATGACATTTGCCAACTCCCTCAGTATCCTCGGATGCATTAAGTCCGGACCCATGGATTTGTGTACATTTAGCTTTTCTAAATAGTTCCTAACCTGTTCTTTACCCACTAAGGGCTGTCCATCTGCATCCCATCTTGCGTCACTTAGCGCATTAGTCCGGGAGCCCACCTTGTCCGTGTATACAGAGGCAAAGAAAGCATTGAGTACTTCAGCTTTCCCCACATTTTCTTACAATGTAAGCTGACATATCATATATATAGTAGCCCAATGTCTGAGAGTCTGTAACGCTGAAATGCTGGCTGTTCCCTCTGGGCGGCGCTGTTGCTGAAATGCTGGCTGTTCCCTCTGGGTGGCCCGTGCTGCATGGGGAGTGCGGGGCCCAAATGGCCGTGTGCACCGCTTGCTCCCCCGTGGCGGCCTGGCTGAGTGGCGCAGAAGTCAGCTGAGTGCCACGGCGGGAGGCAACAGCACCGCCCAGAGGGAACAGCCAGGGGGTGGGCCCTGGACGAGCGGCGTCTCTGACGTCAGGAAAGGGCGCCGGATTCAAAAGGAGGAAAGCGGAGCAGACACAGAGGACACGGAGGAGACAGAGAGGAGAACGGAGGAGGCGGAGGATAGTGAGAGAGACGCAGCAGGAGGAGAAGAGAAACAAAGAGTGAGAGGCAGGAGGGGGAGAAGAGAAAGAGAGAGACAGAGAGAGAGGCAGAAGGTGGAGGAAAGCTGAGAGAGAGAGGGGGAGGCAGTAGGAGGAGGAGAGAGAGAGAGAGAGAGACGGAGTGAGAGACCGGAGGCTCAGGAGAGAAGACCGACGTGCAGGAGAGACCTGAAAATCCCGTCTTATGATGGGCTAATTGGCTAGTATATATATAACAGCTCTTTACAAATAAATTTTCTTGACAATAATTTAGCAGTAATTGAATTGCGCTCCCCGCTGTCAACTTTTTCTGGCCAAGCAAACGTTTTCATAGGTAAGGGTTCCTCAGGCTATGAAAAATTATTTTAGGGGTTCCTCCATGGGAAAAAGGTTGGGAATCACTGGTGTAGACAGCACCAAAAGTCAAATTAAGCTATTTCAACTTCAGCCACGCGATTGACATAGCTGAAGTTGTGTATCTTAACTCAGCTTTAGCTGTGCTGTGTAGATGTACCCTATTTTTCTCTCCTGGTTGGTCCACATAGAGGATAAGAGCTGACTACTGCTACTTGTTGACCAAGTTTCTCATTAGCATAATGAATAAAACTTGATGTTGAAAATCTGGGGGTCAGTCCCTTCTGAGGACCCATGTTTGTGGTAATTAAAATATCACTGCTAATTGTCAAAGGAATCCTGCATTCCTTGCACACAAGACTGATTGGCAAATTTTAATCCACAACCAATGCAGGCTAGTTCTTGTGGTTCTCCAGTTGTGAAGCTGCTAATGGGATTCATATATGTATTTAGGTGCCTAACTCCCATGGGGCTTAGGAGCCAGCATACCTTTATGGATACCACTTTCCATGCTTGCTTTGTATTCTGATTAAAATTAAAAAGGGGGGGGAGGGGCAAGAGCGTGAAACAGCTTTGCAGAACACTTTCCAGAAGATTTAGAACTGAGATTTTTCAAAACAGACTGGAAACAAACCCTGTATGCATCTGGTTATGTAGGACTTTCAAAGATGACTAATCAAATTAGCCACACAACTCCCTAAATCGGGTTTGAAATCTCTACCTTGGCTAGCAAATCAGGTGGCAACAGTCTCTTTTCTAACAGGCAGAACTCGCCTCATAATCAGTTGGAGTTCAGCCTGAACAAGGACAGCGGTGTGTGTGTGTATGTGTGTGTTTTAAATAAACAACTATTCAGTCGTTGGGATCTCTCTAGTGTGGCGGTTCTCAAACTTTTTGGGCTCCGGAGTCCTTTACATGCATAAAAATTTATGCAGAGCCCCAGCGATCCACTGATTGTATGTGTTGTACTTATGCAGAACCCCAGCAGTCCACTGAGTGTATGTGTTGTACCTATCGATGCTTCCAGTTTGTCAACCTCGCAGAGCCCCTGGAGATGTCTCGCGGAGCCCTGGAAATATTGTCTAACTTTTCTTGATAGAAATGTCAAGCCTGTTATTTCAGGCTCACTATTCCAACGTCCCTGTAAACCTTATTCCACGAGGAGTAAGGGACATTTCGGAATAGCAGGTTATTTCGAAATTTGGGGCTGTGTAGATAGCGCCAAATGATGAAATAAGCTATTTCGAAATAAGATCGAAATAAGATATGCAATTTGCATAGCTCAAACTGTGTATTTTATTTGGGCTATGGTGCAGTGTAAACACACCCATAGTGACCCTCACAACATCTCTGTGAGAGGGATAAATGTAATCATGCCTATATTAGTTAATAATATTTGTATTACAGTTGAGCCTATAGGCTCCACCCAAGGTTAGGGCCCCCTTGTAATAGGCCATGTATGTATACAGAGAGAGACACAATTCCAGTTCCTGAAGACCTTGCGATCCAAGCAGACAAGACAAAGAGTGGGAGAACTGAAATTTTAACTTCCTTATACAGGCACGTTATAAGACAGCCATGCATGCTTTGTTCCCCAGCTGGAACAGTGAAGACTGGGCAGTGCTGAAAGTGTCTGCCAAAATGTGGCAGATTGAAACCGCTTCCACACAGTTGCCTGGGAAGGACAGACAAGTTCTCCCACAAGACGCCACAAACCAGTTCAACTTCAGGAAGCAAGGTGTTGAAGACCAGGGAATAGGCACCCAGAAATGCGAGCACAAAACACTGTGTAGCTGCAGTGCTAGTAGAGACAGGCACTGGGACAGCTTTGCAGTGCTGGGTCTGGCTAATGTGTGATCAAGCCGAGATGTGGCACATTCCCAGTGTACAGAGCAGTTGTGGAAAACCAGAAAACTGAATCCAGCTTTCCTCTTCCCAGTCCTGTGCTTACCTGCAATATGTTTCTGCCTCTCTACGCTACTCGTCTTGCTTTGGTGTAAGTACTTATTCACCCCACGGTGCTGGCCACGGAAAAGGAATCTACACGCCTGTATCCTATCAGCAGCTGTGCCTTGCCAAAAAGGAAACCTGAGCAGAAAATGTTAAATGTGTCAGATATTATATATAATAACCAGTAACCCGAGAATAAGGATAACAATCTAATTGCACTGTCTGGAGTTCTGCATGAAGCAACAGATGAGTAAAGCTGGTGTAAGAAAAGAATTGGTCTTGTCTTATCTCTTTCCGAAGTTTCTTTAAGCAAACAGATTGTTAAAGGATCAATAGTTCCTCTTTTTTTTGTTCAGCAAAAAATACCTTTCAGGACTCGAGAAGTACAATGTACTGACCAGCGTTAGCCTCTCCAAGATGTAAGAAGGGGAGACCCTCACAGGGGGTGGAGAGGAGACAGAGCCAAAAAGTGAACTTGTATCTGAATAGTGCAGTGCCCAAAATGAAGTACGTGTATGAGTTCGCCCTAATTCCCCAGTGCATTCTATCTGCACCACCAGGTCCTGTGCTGTTAGTTCCTGGCAACTGCAGGTCGCAAACCTGGTTTGTGGCAACTCCATAGGCTATCCCACATTTCCCAAGTGTGGTATGGGAGCTTGGGGTGCCTTCCATTCACACCACGGTTTAAGGTGGGTAACATGCACCAATGAAGGGAGGAGCTGCTACTCCACTCCTTCATCACGGTAAAACTCAGTTCCCCACCTGCAAAATGGGGATAATAAATCATGCTTTCTCCTGCCCTTCATTTGTCTCCTCTGCTAATCAGCTGGGCGGCATGTGAATCTCTCCTGAGCGGCTGTACAAACATGCAGCTTACAGGGAACACTGTGTTTAGCCCCTTCAGAATTTAGGATTTGTACTAATAATACAGTGGGAAAAAGAGGCTTCTTTTCTACACTCAGTGTTCCCATTATTTAAGAGCAGACAAATTGAATTGTGATATAAAATTACTCATTAATGTGGTATTCAACTGCTATCGTATCTTATTTTTTAGTCTAACACCACCAAATAAAAAAAAATATGTACCTCTGATAGCTCCAAGCTGTCTTGTCACTCTCAGGTGTAGACCTCTGTCTACCGGGTTAGTCTTCAGAAATCAAAGATTCAATCTTATCAGCCCTTCCTATTCTTTGGATGGGCCAAGGATTTTTCTCTCTGATCTCCCATTGCTGTCTTGATTTGCGTCTGAAAGTAAAAAGCTTTCCATTAACAGTAATAATATAAATGAAGCAGCATATAAATCTCAGTTCATTGTTTACCATCAGGATAAAAAATCTTCAAACCCACGCCAGGTGTACTAAGTTAATGGACGGCAGGTTTATAGGAAGGAAAGAAATTGCTAGAAATATTCCCAAGTTTGTTCCACCTGTAAAAGCATTGATATAATTAATTTCTCTTCATCAGTAGCATGAATCTAATTGCAAGTTCAGAAACATCAGCTGTCCAAGTGATTGGATAGTCATTAGACATGAAAGGGAGAAAACAAGGCATTGATGAATTTGGGTTTATAAGGAACTTTGTCTCCTTGTTTCATCATGTGAAGCTGTTGGAAATTGGCTACAAAGTAATAAAAGAAAATTAAATTTGTTAAAGTCACATAGAAGGGCCTGCGTTAAACACACATAAGCAAGAAGGCAGTGAAGAGAATAATTCATCATAAAGATATAAGGTCCAATCCAAAATCCATTGAAATCAATGGCATAGTGATATACTTCTTCACAGCATGTTATCCAGCCACTAGATGTCGCTATATAACATATAATGCTCTGGGTAAACAAAAGGGCCAAAGGTGGAACTTAAGCTGTGTGGAAACCTCTCTTCTTGCAGTTCTAAACCCTAGAGGCTCCAGCTGGGATCAGGGTCCATTTTGTTATCTGCTGTACAGGCACATAGTTAGAGAGAGTCCCTGACTAACAGAAAACACACTATTGAAATGGTCTAGTGGATTTTTGCACTGATCTAGAATTTGGGACTTCTGGATTCTGTGCCAGGCTCTGCCCCTGACTTGCTGTGAGATCTTTGAAAAGTCACTTCATCTTTGTATGCCTGTTTCCCCGTTCATTATTGGTCTTATCTATTTAGACAGTAGAGTGCCTTTAGGGCAGGGACAGGGACTGTCTGTAGGGTTGCCAGATAGTTTACCTAAATATACCGAACAACACCCACCCAAAAAAACCCCACTGTTGAGGAAAAAAAGGGGGGAGACCAAAGTTGTTGAGCACAAAAAAAAAAAAAAAAAAAAAAAGGACCCAATAGTTATTAAGCAAAAAAACCCCCAAAAACAAAAAACAAAAATCCCACCATGGCCCCTTTAAGGTCTTTGCTGGCGGCCATCTTGTTTTCTTACTCTGTGCTGGAAGAGAGCTCCCCTGCGGAACCAGGTAAGCGAGGGGGGGGGGAGGGTCCGGGAAAGGCCCGGGGGCTGGGGCTGGGAGGACCGGGGGCCAGGCCCGGTTGCTGAGTGTCATAGGGTTGCCAGGTGTCCTGTATTTTTGCCTGCTGGCAGGGAAAAAAATCAGAAAATACCGGACATTTTTGGTGTCTGGTATTTTCCGATTTTTTTCTTACTGGACAGGAGGTGAAAATACCAGACAGTCCGGGTCAATACCGGACACCTGGCAACCCTAACTGTCTGGTAGTCAGCACCTAGCACAATAGGGTCTTGGCAGGGGCCTCTAGGTGCTACTCAAAGACCTAGGATGGCGTTTTTCAGCTAGGGTCTATGGGCCCTGTGATGAACTCCTCCCTGATCCCCTCTCCATTGTCTCCTGGGGCCCACAGCCTGGGGCTAAAGCAAGTTTATCTGCCATGGTTATGCATGGCTCCTGGAAAAAACACCTCCTAGGCTCATGGGCAGCAAGGGAGGCTCCATGCACTGCTCTTGCCCGAGTGCCAGCTCCCATTGGCCGGGAACCATGACCAATGGGAGCTGCGGAGGCAGGCTTGAGGGCAATGCATGGTTCCCCACTCTTAGCAGTAACATTCAGGGCCAGATTAACTCTTCTGAGGGCCTGCACTCTCCTGGCAGCTGCTTCCCCTCATCCTCACCCCCCCTCAGAGCCTATACTCCGCTGCTGCCCCAACTCCCCAGCTTGGTGAGAGTGTGTGAGGGTGGGGGAGAGTCAGCACCAGAGGGAAGGGGGGTGGAGTGAGCAGGGGGAGGGGTCTCTGAGAAGGGGCAGCGCAGGGGGGGTCCCCAAACTTTTTAAGTCAAAGGGTTGCTAAAGTTTGAGATCCCCTGATCTCCGTGCCGACAGTGTGTAACCCGTAGATAAGGCTGCACACAGGCAGCGGGAGAGAAGACAGAGTACCAGGTGACCCAGGTGCACCTGCATACATTTTTAGTCACAGTGCTCTCAGTCAGAGGAGGCCGCCATCCCAAGTGCTAAATTGAATTGAGTCGGTGGAAAATAATGCCTGCCCCAAACACGTTCTGCTCAGGGACCAGCATCTCTCAGGTAAACAGCTCCCAGTAATCCCCACCTGCGCTTGGCATTCTCTCAGACAACACCGCTCGCTTCCCTGTTCCTCCGTGTTGAAATGTCACTGCGGCTGCCACTGCCAAGCAGCCCTGGAGCTGTGACTCCCACCGGGCCTTGCCGCAGCAGCGCCAAGCTGAGGCCTCCAAGTAGGGGCTGTCAGCGTTGAAACAGGAGCGGAGCCCAGACAAGTGGCAACAGCTGCCTCTTACCGATGTAGCGGCGCCAGCTGCCATGGCAGTGGCCCCCTCCCCAGAGATCCCTGCTGCACAAAGCGTGGGGCACGCCAAATGAGCTCTCCGGGGCCAAGGATCAGAAGCATGCATGTGACCAGGCCCCGATTATGACAGGGGCTTTTGGGCTGCAGCCCAGGGCCCCGCGCTAAGGGGGGCCCCACAAAAAGATCTCTGGGCTGCCAAAAGTGCACATCTTTTTGCAGGGCCCCATTAGCCTGGGTCCCTGAGCCCAGGGGGAGCCACAGCTCCAAGGCTGCTTGGTAGCCACAGCAGCAGTGACATTTTGACACTGAGGAACAGGGAAGCGAGTGGTGTTGTCTGAGAGAATGCATCCACTAAAGCTCCTGCATGCTGCCCTGCTGAGGGGAGAAGGAGGAAGCGTCTCTGTACGTTGTCGTTCCCCGTCTGCTCCCCCACTGCCTTGAGCTGTGTGTATCACCACTAGCAGCTCTTTGCCTGCAGGCTCCACCCCCACTGCTCCTATTGGTCAGGAATTGAGGCCAATAGGAGTGATGGGGGTCAGTGCCAAGAAGTTCAGGGATGCTGAGAGCCACCTGTTTCCTCCCAGGAGATGCACCAGGTGAGTGCCCCAATTCCCTGCCCCCTCCCAGAACCCCTACCCACAGCCCGCTCCTGCACCTTGCCTCCTGCCAAGGCCCCACCCACCAGCCCCAGTCCTCTCCTGGACTCTCCATCCCTCCAAGAACCCATCCCCCATCTCCAGCCCACTCCTGCACCCTACCTCCAGCCCAGACCCCTCATACCCCGCTCCCCAGAAGCCTTCTCCCACACATGGAACCCCTCATTTTTGGCTAGGGCCCCCCCAAAAATCTACTAGTTGCAGGCCCCCAGAAGAGTTAATCTGGCCCTGAATGTTACTGCTAAGAGGAAGTGGGGGGGACAACAAGAAATGATTCTGAATGAAGCTAATGCATTCAAATAGCTCACATATCCTACTTTACGGCTTATGCACTCAAACAATATACTTTATGGCAATATCATAGGTCACTCAGTTTTAAGACAATAAGGGCATGTTGGGACTATCTGGTCTGATCTCCCGTACTACACAGGCTAGAGAACTCCCCACCAACACTTGCTAGAGCAGATCCTTTAGAAATACATCCAAACTTGATCTAAAACTTGTCAGTGATGGAAAAGCCACTGTGACCCTTGGTAACTTGTTCCAGTGATTAATGATACATGCCATCAAAAACATAAGTCCTAGTTCCCATTTGAATTTGCATAGTTTCAAATTCCAGCCATCGGATTGTGTTATACCATTGATGGCTAGACTCAAGTGCCCATAATTAAATATTTATCCCTTATATAGTTATTGACTATAATCAAGTCACCCCTTTGCCTTCTCTTTCTTAAGCTAAATAGATCGAGCTCCTTGGGTCTATCACTATACAACCAGTTTTCCAACACTGTGATCATTCCCGTTGCTCTTCTCTAACCCCTCTTCAATTTATCAACCTACTTCTCCAGGTGTGGACACCAGAGCTAGATACAACATTCCAGCATCAAATACAGAAGTAAAAGCACCTCTCTTCTTCTATACAAGATTCCCCCGTTCGTGCATTCACTCATTTGGTTACAGTGTCAGCCAGAGCTCATGTTCAGCTGATTATCTACCACAACCTCCATATCATTTCTGGAGTCGCTGCTTCCCAGGACAGAATCTCCCCTCCTGGAAGTATGGCCAACACGCCTCATTCCTACCTGTGCACATTTATATTTAGGCTACGTCTAGACTGCAGGCTTCTTTTGGAAGAAGCTTTTCCGGAAGAGATCTTCCAAAAAAACTTCTTCCAAAAGAGAGCATGCACACTGCCAAAGCACATCGAAAAAGCCATCTGCTTTTTCGAAAGATAGCGTCCACACTGAATGGATGCTATCTCACATTTCAGCTGTGATTACTATGGGCGGAGTGGCCACCAGGGCACCTGTGCTTTTTTCTCTTTTCTCTTCTTTTGAAAGAACTCCCTCTTCCCTGTCCACACACGCCTTTTTCTGAAAGCGCTCTTTCAGAAACAGGCTTCTTTCTCATAGAATGAGGATTACCAGTGTTGGAAAAAACCCTCTGTTCTTTTGATTTTTTTTTTCAAAAGAATGCAATTGCAGTGTAGATGTTAAGTGAAGTTTTTTCAGAAAAATGGCCGTTTTTCCGAAAAAAACTCCATAGTGTAGACATAGCCTTAGTGATATTAAACTGCACAGTGTTTGCATGTGTTCAGTTTACCAAGTGACCTATCTTCTTCATTATTTATCTCTCCTACACATGATGCTGGGTGGTGCCCGAAATATTCAGGTACCCTACACAGCTGCGGATGGGTAAGGACAGCCCTGCCAATATGTTATTTCCTACCAAATGAAGAAAAAAACCCTAAGAAATACCTGATCATCTATTTCAGTCAGTACATTATTTGAATATGGAGAACAAAGATTAATTTTTAATGAGGTATTTAATTTTTGGAAAGAACCCTGTTTTCTTCCATTTACTCTGATTACAACCACTTCTTTCCTCCTATTCAGTTCCTGCTTCACAAATTACTTAAAATTATTCTTTGGGTATGCAAAGCAATTGATTTATTTTAATTTTAATTGTATTTTATTTTGCACAACCTAAATTTTACTTGCTTGCTGAAAGTAACCCTTTAAAAATGATCCCACTTTTTGTTGTTGCCTTTTTGGTCAGCAAAACCAAATTTTCTCTTTGGGGGAAAAAAGGAGAATGCAATTATTTTGTGCTAATGATCACACCAAAGAAGAAACCTTTGATAATGGGAAGGTGAGCCACTGATCCTTCAAGATTGCAGTGCCGCCAAATAGTGCTACTACAATTCTGAATTCATTTCCATGATTGTATCAGTGGAAAAATAATAAAGACCAGAGTAATTTCTGGACCAGTCACATTTATTGTTCTGCATGCCATGTGTCTGCAGTAATATGGCCTCTCCCACTGTATTATCTCAGAGGTTCTTAGTGCTAAGAGAATGGAATCAAATAAGACATGTTACGGCCCAGGTCAGGAAGCCTTGTCTCCATTAACAAAACAGCAATAGAACCCCTACAGGGATGGGACAAAATACTAGTATATGCAGACCCATGGCAATATTTTAAGACCTGGTGTTAGAACCACCGGAAGCCTCCGACGTTTGCAGCTTAGCACAAGTTCAGTTGTTTTTTCTGTGGATTGCTGAAGACAAGATATTCGTTTTGAAAGTTTAGATGCAGCTCTGTATGGCTCAGCCAGGGGGTGCACTTGGGGGGATTTTCATGTGTCTCTGAAACATCAGCAACTGATCAGCGCTGGAGATGGGACTGACAAATAAATTGATCTAATAGGACAGCCTCTATACCTGTAATTACACACACATGCCCAGTGTATCTTTAATCCCAAGCAGCTGTACACGGGTACATTGATGTCAATGCTGAGGATATAGCCCATAAGCTATTAATTTTCCAAAGGACAAGGAAACAATAAAGCAGATATGGGCACAAATTGATGATCCAATTCTCTTCCCACTATCTTCAGTTCAAGCAGGAGTAGGCCTGAAAATGAAGATTTTTTAAAAAATCAATGTTTCCTAAAATGAATTTTTAAAGCACCACCACTGCCTCAGTAGAAACCCTGCATTACAAATATAATCTGGTAGCTCTGTGCAGGGCCGCTCCTAACCAATTGGCAGCCAGATGGTTCCAAAACATACCAGACAAAAATTTGCTGAGCAAAAAAAAAAGAAGGGTCGGGGAGGGGAGTAACCAGGGGAGCCTGGGGGGAGGATACAGGAGGTTGGGCCGAAATGCGGTCGTGGCCCACCCCTCAGACCGGCTCTGTCAGTAGCTCCTTGAAAATGGCACCCTGAAGGCTGGCTCTGGCTCTGTGGTTTCTGATGCCATAAAGTTGGGGTTGAAAAACTGCGGCCGAAAGCATGGACTTTTATCATTTATATCTGGGAAAGCTTCAGGAAGCAAAGATGCCTATGGGCATTGTGTAAAAGGATTTTTCCTTAAAACTCTGTGTCGGGCAGCCGGGGGTGAGGGGCGGGGAAGGACCTCCCACTCTCTCTCAACTCAAGAAAAGCCATTATGTTAAATAGATGTACTTTATAGCCTGGCAATTTCTAGTCTGCAAAACCTCAAGATTTTCTCTTATTTTATATCCAGATATTCCTCCTCCAGCCCCCCACTGCCCCATTCCTTTAAATACAATCTCTGTAGGAAAATCATGGGGCATGACGCTTGCAAAGTCAGTGGCTTTAAAAAGCTGACTCAGCAGGCTCGTGCCAGCATTTGAACATGTAGATCATTCTCCTGACAGTTAAAATATGTAGCCAAACTAGGGCATGTGACAAAAAGAGACAGGATTTCAACCTCATTTGGAAAAAAAAAAAAGTAGCTCCCGCTAGATGGAAATGCAAGAGACAATAGGCCTTATTTCGGCAAAGAACAAGTGGCTAATTTCTTCAAGACTGTGCCTGTCCCCAGACTCACTGCTCACATCTCCTGGCTTTAAAACATCAGGGCTATGTCTACACTACAAGTTTTCTTGGCAAAAATACGCTAATGAGGGACTCATTTGCATTAGTCATGAACTCATTTGCATATTTTCTGCCGATTCGTTTTTGCGCTACGGGTTTTTGTGCAAGAACAAGCAGTGTGGACATTTTCTTTTTGTGCAAAAAATCCTGTTTCCATAAGATCCTTATGACCCAAAAAAGGAGGTATACTGATCTTGAGGGAAAAGGGTTTTTTTGTGCAAAGAGAAAATGTCCACACTGTTTGTTTTTGCGCAAAAAACCCGAGCACAAAAATTGCTTGGCAGAAAATATGCAAATGAGATTGTGACTCACGCAAATGAGTCCTTCATTAGCATATTTTTTGCTGAGAAAACTCATAGTGTAGACGTAACCCAGATGTAAACCATCAATGGCTTTCATTTTTCTCTTTCTTCCTCCTCCTCGGGGAAAAGCAGAAGGGACAACACCAAATTCTTTTTTGGAGTGAGATACTATGAGCTCCCATTCCCGGCTTCGAAATAGGAGTTGGGGCACGCATTACACTTCCTGATTAGTATTATCCTTGATTAGGCTGCAGATAATCCTCTGATTAAAGTGCTCTTGGCTATTTGGAGTGACACATGAATATACATGAATGTGGAGAAGAAAAAAGTAAACAGACAACAAAGCAGAATCTAGCAATTATTGCTCTGCTAGGTTCAGAGCCCAACCCGGACCCAAGCACATTTTCAGGCCGGGACTCTAATGATGAATGATAATAATAATGGTAATAATAATAATGGTGAATGATCTGAATGAGTAAGGGCCTCATCCAACTGCTAGTGGGAGGAGGGATAGCTCAGTGGTTTGAGCATTAACTTGCTTAAACCCAAGATTGCAAGCTCTATCCTTGAGGGGGTGATGTGGGGCAAATCTGTCAGGGATGGTACTTGATCCTGCCATGAGGACAGGGGACCAGACTCAATGGTCTTTCAAGGTCCCTTCCAGCTCTATGAGATAGGTATATCTATATAAAGAAAGAAATTGTAGGTGCCTGACCAACACCTGGCTTTTCCTGTGAATATGCTGCAGAGGACAGACAGAGCTATGAAGTTCCTATGGTTTGATAACTTATTAGTGGTATTCAGATCTGAATTTACATAAAGTCAGGATCTATGCAACTGAGGGCATGTCTAGACTGCCCACGGCTTTCAAAAGAAGATATGCAAATTTGCATATCTTCTTCCAATCCCATTTTTGGAAGAGTTAAAAAAAAAGCAGTCTAGACGCAGTTCTTTCAAAAAAACCCACCCTTTTTTGAAAGAACCCTTCTTCCTAAAAAAATGAGGTGTACAGGGTTCTTTCAAAAAAGGGTGGTTTTTTCGAAAGAACTGCATCGAGACTGTTTAAAAAAAAAAACAACTCTTCCAAAAATGGGAGCAGAAGATATGCAAATTTATGCCAAATTTGCATATCTTCTTTCAAAAGCCGCAGGCAGTCTAGACGTGCCCTGAGTGAGCCAATGACAGAGACTGGACCCAGCAGTGAATTTCAGAGATCCACCACACCCATGGTCAGATTTTCCTTCATTCCATAGCAGGCTGCTGGGATTCATGATTCCAGTTTGGTCTTGGGATTTTGATTCAAAATAATTATTGATTATACCTTCCTCCATGAAGTCAGATGGATACAACTAAAGACAAATTACTATGCTTATTTGCTTTTGCTTTGGTTTTGTATGTGGGGTTCAAAATATCTTAGTGTAACCTTATGGATTTTCCTATTGTCCTTCATGTTCCACCTTTCCTCACATCACCGCCCCATCCTGTTCAATGGGCTAATTCAGATATCATCATAAGTGGTTCACCCATCTTCATTAAAGGCTAGACCCGAAGAAGTTAATGGAAAGACAAGAACTAACTTCAAGAATTCTGCATCATGCCCTAAATAACCAGAAAAGAAATGCATCCGAACCAAATACTTTGCTTTTCCTCCTTCCCTGATCGCTGAACAGAACGTACATGCTGGCTGAAATTAGACAACAATAAGAACCTTATATTGAAAGGAGACCTTGCTTTGGGAGTCTGAGGGCTGTACTTGTTCTTGGGTCACCACTTTGACCTCCCCACTCAGCTCAGCAGGGTGATGAGAGAGGGCCATGGAAGCTCAAAACTTCAAGACCTAAGCCATTCTCTGACATCGATGGGTAGGATAAGAATTGCCACGGGTGATGGGTGGTAGATCACCCTATATTTGCCTGTGGTGGGAGATGATTGCATTTTCATCTTAAGCTTCTCTGCTGGAGAGAGATACTGGGCCACTGAACTGATCCAGTCTAGCAATCATAATTCTTACCAGCTATTATTGTTCTTGTTGGATCAGAAAAATGGAAAGCAAAAGGAAGACCCTCTAGCTTGCTTGCCAGGAAAAAACAGGCACCTCCTGAGACGACTGAAAATAATCAAACTGCAGTCAAATTAAATCCATACGATTCACACTCCTAACCCCCTTTTGCTAGATCTCCGATTCCTTTTCCAGTGGCTTCAGTGTGAATAGATGTTTGTGATGCATTCCTAACTACTGCTGCAGACATATTGCTAGAGAGACAGCCGCTGGTCTCCTGCTGCTGCTGTTCATTTGATGTGAAGAGAGAGGAAAAGGTACCTAGCAGGTTGTCTAGTGTTTGTGCAGGCATCTTATTAATGGCGTATGTGAGCAGAACCCTCCCTCTTTCTCTT
Organism: Pelochelys cantorii; assembly: GCA_032595735.1. Classification (NCBI taxonomy): domain Eukaryota; kingdom Metazoa; phylum Chordata; order Testudines; family Trionychidae; genus Pelochelys; species Pelochelys cantorii. The sequence goes on along the minus strand of CM064355.1, from coordinate 8,675,627 downwards.
CCATGATGCCAGAAGAGCTGTTTCTAATTATTTCCTTCTGGGTCTTTTCATCCTGAGTCCCTCTTTCTCCCCATGACCCTTATTTTCAGTGATGTTTTATTTTTCTCTTTACTTTCCCTGTTAGGCTCTGCTAAAGATGGGTGAACCTGTTCATATGTAACAGGCAATAAACCTTCACCTCCTGCACTGTGTGGTTTCATCTGAGACTGGATAGGCCAAAACAATCCAGTTTCTTGTGTTTGCAAAAGATGTGTGTTGAGCCCTGAGAGGATAATAGCCAACTACTGGTTCTCAGCAGTGGGACTTAGTTGGGGTTGGTCCTGTTTTAGGCAGGAGGTTGGACTCGATGACCTCCTGAGGTCTCTTCCAACACTAGAATCATAGAATCCTAGGGCTGGAAGAGACCTCAAGAGGTCATCAAGTCCAGCCCCCTGCCCAAAGCAGGACCAATCCCAACTAAGGAGGACCCATCCTCCTTGAACCCTAGGATTCTATGACATCTCTTTTAGCTTCAGTGGTTGAGGTCCAGGTTGAGAAGCTGACGAGAAGCAGGTTCAAACACCATTAATAATCTGTGCTGTGGGTTCACTAGAGTTGTTAAAATTTCTAATTGGGACATTTCAAAGTCTGGGGAAAATAATTTGAGAAAACCTTCAAGTTCAGTTCAATGAAATCCCCCCCCCCCCATTATGCTGGTTAATTTTTTTTCAAAATGCCATCAACATTTTTCTTATATTTAATTAGGGTAAAAACAAAGCAACTCTCCACTAGTTTTCCCCAACAACTCTAGTTTCCAAACCTTTCTAGAACTGGGAAATACTTAAATGCTCTCAAGAAAACAGCTTCTTAGAAGTTTTCTGCTGGAGCTCCTTGAAGCAAACTCCAAAAGGAACTGAAAGTGACAATTCTGCTGAAGCGACCAAGTTTTGCCTGTTTTGTAACCAAACCACTGAGGATTACCATGTGGATCTGCCTGTCTCAGGTATTTGTATTGTTTCCATCACCATCTTTGCATCTCATCATCTGCAATGTATTTATGCTCAAGGCATCTTTGTGAAGTAAGGTTGTGCTGTTATCTCCATGTGGCAGATGGGAAACCCAGACATAGGGGGTATGTCTAGACTGCATCCCTCTGTCGGCAGAGGGATGCAGATTAGGCAGGTCGACATTGCAAATGAGGCAGGGATTTAAATATCCTGTGCCTAATTTGCATAAAAATGGCCACCACGTTTTGCTGACTCAGCACTTTGTCAGCAAAAAGCCGTAGTCTAGAGGGAGATCTGTCGAGAAAGAAAGCCTTTTTTGACAGATCCTGTAAACCTCCTTGCAGGAGGCATATGGGATCTGTCGAAAAAGGCTTTCTTTCTCAACAGATCCCCCTGTAGACTGCTGCTTTTTGCTGACAAAGTGCTGAGTCAGCAAAATGTGGCGGCCATTTTTATGCAAATTAGGAGCGGGATATTTAAATCCCTGCCTCATTTACAATGTCGACCTGCCTAATCCGCATCCCTCTGCCGACAGAGGGATGCAGTTTAGACATACCCAGGGAGATTAAGGGTACATGGCAACAAAACCCAAAAACCCCACCATACGCACAGCAGTGAGTCTCAGAGCCAGAATCAACGGACTCAGGCATCTGGGGCTTGTGCTACTGAGCTAAACATGCAGTGTAGTCATTCCCGCTCAGGTTCAGAGACACCCGCCCGTAGCTGGGCTTCAGAGAAAAGACGTGAATGCAGCTCTCGCATATGCTGTGCTACTGCCCTAACCACTAAACCATCCTTCCACTATTGCAGCTCATGTCTAACAGCTTGCTGAATCCATGCCCCAAGTCTGCCAACAGGCTTGGCATCCACAGTAACAGCATTGTTTTGTGAGGCGGTTACGTATTCCCTGGCAACTGGGAGGAGACCAAAGTGTGTCATGTACGTCACTGAACAGCTGCTGGCTGTTTAACAGCTGTCGTCACTCCTGACCCAGATTCTCTCTGGCCATCTACAGACATTGATGGTGCAGTCAACGAGCAACAAGGGGCAAGTGGTGATTAAAACCAGAAATCAACATTTTGAAACAGGACAGCCCAAGATCCCTAAAGCCACAGGACAGACACTCAAATAATAAGACCTGCAGATGCAGCCCATTGTGATATAAAATACTAGAAGACTACCCAACATTTCTGGATCCTTCAGGACAGAGGGCTGGTGGTGGGGGTGTGTGTACAGGAGTCAGGGCAGGGCCTTGGTGTTGTGGGGGGGCTCAGGGCAGAAGGCTGGGAGCGTGGGGGTGCAGGAATTAGGGTGGGGGATTGAGGCGAGACTCAGGGCAGGGTGCAGAAGATGTGGGGGGGTTCAGGAGTCGGGGTGGGGTGAGGAGGAGCTCAGCATGGGGGGTGTGTGTGCAGAAGTCAGGGAAGAAGGTGAGGAGGGGCAGAGGGTGCGGGTGCAGAAGTCAGGCTGGGGGTTGGGAGGTGGGGAACTTGGGGGAAGAAGTGGGGACTCAGGACAGAGTTGGGGTGACTGCTAACTTCCCCTGGGGGTGGCCCGGAGAGGCAGGAACTGCACATCCCACCTGCTGGCTTCTCCCTAGGACTGGCCTGGAGTGGGGGGGGGGGGGCAGTGCACCCTTCTTGCTGGCTTTTGCCTGGGGGCCAGACCGGGGAAGAGGGATGGTGGAGCTGGGGGGGGGGGGCAGGCAGGCCAGCCCTGATGGTGATCCCCAGTCCTGGGGAAAGGGGCCATGCAGGCCAGTGCTCTCTGGGCCCAGTCCAGGGGCCAGAGGTGGTAAGGGGGGCAGGCTGCACTCTCTGGGCCTGCTCAGGGTGGTGCGGGAGCAGGACATGCAGGCTGGGCCCACTGGTACTCTCCAGCCAGGTCCAGTGTGCGGAAGAGGAGACGCTTTCCAGACCCAACCCAAGGGGGGGCTGCTCCGGCTGGCCAGGGAGTGGGCACACTGGGTGGCCTGGCAGTTCTGGGTGGGGGGCAGGCTCTTGCTTCTCAGGGAAGATCCAGGGCTGCTCTGTCTGGTCCCAGCGTGCTCCTGGCGGGGGGGCTGTGGGACTGGGGCTTTCCCCCTCGGCCTGGTGCTGTGGCCAAGGGCTGGGAGGAAGACATTTGGCATGAGGGGCCACTTACCTGGGCCAGTAGCTGGCAAGACAGTGAGCCCCCACCCCAGCTAGCCACTGTCTTCCTTGTGCGGCTGCTTTCTGTGGTCATTGTACAGTATCGCTGTCACCAAGCTCACTGTTTTTCTTCATTTAAATCATTGCTTGGGGGCGGGGCTGAGGGTGAGGGGGTCAGTGCGCAGGCTGCCCGGGGTGAGAGGAAGGTTGGGGCCTGCCCTCTCTCACTGCAGTAGCTTAGGACCAGGTGAGAAGTGCCTGTCCATGGCTGCCGCAGCTGCAGCAGGCACACCTGAGGGAAGGGGTGCATGTCCCTGGGCTGGGGGACAGACAGACAAACTCTCTCATATATATAGTAGATACTGTCCTTTTCTCCATTCCTGACTCCTGCTGGCCCAATGGGGTTATAGCTGTCCTGGTCCCCATCTCTGGCCCCTTTCTGCTCCCTTGTGGTCATTATACAGTATAACTGACCTTGCTAGCAGACCCCTTCCCATCCATTTTATGAGAAACAGTCACATTCCAGGAACATCCCACTGTCCTGGCATAACCAATCCCTGATCTTGCTTTAAGTTATGAAATGAGACAGCTGCATACCAAATTTGACAGTCCAAGGTGTTACTGTTTAGGAGTTCTGGAACAAAGAGACAGATGGACAGACTCATTCCTAGACAGAGAAGTCTTCTCATATACATAGTCGGTACAGGACTGGATTAGTCCTCTGCATAAGACCCTTTGGCTTCTGGATGTACCTGACAGGGGAAACCTGTGTGCACGCCCATTGGGAGGAAGAAGAACCAAAAAGCCAGAAGTCCATCTACTGGCAGGTATTTTTATGTCAAAGCCTCTGTGTCACACTCCATGACTTCCTCTCTCTATACACTGTGATTAATGGATCCCCAGAGCCGTTTCCTGCATCCAAATTCTTGTGTCCTATACCAATTGTTTAGCCAAAGAAGTTCCCGGAGAACATAGTGACAAGCTGAAGGCACTTGCGTCTTAGGAAACGTATTTCCCACCCAGCAGGGGAGGAGTCAAGTTTTCCGGTAACATGCCAGGATTCCACTCCATCAGTACAAACGTAGTCATGGACAACCCAGTCTGGGAGTGAGGTCTCTCGCAGAAGTCGTGGAATGTGGTGCAGTGTCTTTGGAGATGAGTGTGGGATGCTCTGTGCTTTCCTATCACAAATAACTGGACAAGCACATACATACGTGACTCATGAGTGCAATCAGGTGGTTGGGCAAATACATTTGATCATTTGTGCCCTTGCAGTTAAATTGTACGTGGGATTTTGCAACTGCAATTGAGTACAGGCACCAAGCTAGAGGTCTGTTTATAAACATCAGCTCTCAATGTTTAAAAGCACATGTTGGTTAAGAAAAAGCTCAACAAGAAACAGTGGTGTAAGTTAGAAAAAATCCCGCAGGGACAGGCATTCGGCTTGTTTAAATTGAGAGCAATGGATCCAGGCAGGTTTCAGCATCTGAGCAATTAGGCCCCTGTGCTAGCTAGAACTAACTTGGTTTTAACCTGGCCTGTGTGCTTCAGTATTACCTGAACTCCATTTTCTTATTCTTTGTGTGTTAATATGAATATTCGCCTCTCTAAACTGGAAATGTTTTCCTTTAAGAGCAGCTCCATTCTTTGCTGCTTGTGCATTTTCTTGACTGTTCACCGGAGAGGCCAAATGTATGAAGTGGAAGGTGGGAGAATAAAAAAAACGTACAATGTTTCTCAAGCTATTGTATTGTGATGCAGTCTGCCTCAAGACCTTCCATTGCTATAGTAAAATTCAATTCAGATGCGGATGGCTTTTGTGTCATTTAAGTCTCATTTAAGCCCTTTAAACCAGGCTTTTCATCAGACCCACGCATCTCTTCAGAGGTACTTAAGTGGTGGGTAGGTCTTACACTAAGACTCTGCACAGAACTGAATATCAGCTCTAATGAACATAGGTCCAGATTTTGAGCTCAATTATAGCAGTGAAAATCTGGAATAACCCAAGTGGTGTTAATGAAGTCAACTCCAGATTGACTTTACCAATCATGCAGCTGCAACTGGGATGTTCTAATTCTGGTGTTGTGAATATGCCGCTGTTTAACATTGCAGTCTTAAAACTATGTCTGAAAAGGCTTTGATGGAATGAGCAATTTGGATGCATCCACCAGGGTAGAAAATGTGTTTTTTTAATGACTCTCTCCTGATGAAAACTGTTTATTTAGACATGTTCCAGCGTCCGAGAAATATTTTTCCTTCTCAGGATGTTATTTTCTTCCTTTCAGGAAAGAAAAGTTCTGTGTATATCAAATGTTGACATTTCTCTGACAAGCTACAGCACATCCACAATATTTTCAAAAAGCAAAGCATACATTTCTATTATGTTCAAGAGTGCCTTCACATCTCCATAAAAAAATATGCAGCCATCAATAGATGGATGAGCCAGCAGGAAGATATACAAGAGCTACCTGAAATAAACTTCTCTGGTAGAAGTTAGCACTTATATCAAAACTCATCTCGAACAGAAGCTCAGCATGACATTTACCATTTCTTCTGCAAAAATTTGTAGTACACTGGTGGTGCCAAGTAATGAGGACATAAGCTATATGCAGTGATAGCCTGACATATTACTGAAGCTAAGCCACGCCAGTATTGAGAGCTGCAAAACGATCAAGAATCATGAGCCAAGCTCTCCGAAATGGTAAGATTTTAAAAAATGTCATGATTTTCAAGCCATATGTATCATGGGTCCTTTTTATTCACATTTTTGTTGTGTAGCTTTTAGGGTTCATATTTTTAAATGTCCCTCAGCTACCAGGAGAGCCAGAAACTTTTTTTAATGAAAGCTGAGAGTTTTCATATCATCATATGACTCCAAGAGCCAAGGCTTTAAGAAAAAACACCAAACCTCATAAAAATTGGCAACACTGCACAAAAGCTATGCAAATGCTTTGAAAGAATATGTAAAATATATTGGGTTGAAAATTTTTGGCCCCAAATGCGTTTTCTTTTGGAACATGTGTTCTTCTTGAACTCACTTTTTACAGTAAAATGTCAATTTTGACTTTTCATCTCTCATTAACATCAAAATGCTTTGTTCTGAAATTGGTGAAATGTTTCACTTTGCTTTATTGTTTAAATTAATTTCATGTAGCCTTTTGAAAGTCTATTGAAGTATTAATTTTACTATGGATCTGTTTGACATGATCAGATTTTGATATTATCAAACCCAATCAAAACAATTTGGAATTTCAATTCTATGGGAAGTTTCAAAATGTCATCATTTTGGTCCAGTCCTTAGCATAAGCTCTTTGGCGCAGGCAATCTTTCTTGATCATGTACCCATTCAAAACCGCCACTGATTTCAGTAGTACAACTATGGGTATATAGAAGACCTGAGAGCAAGCAGACCCTGATTTTGTAGTATCATCTATGTGCTGGTATGATGAATTACTGCTATCTTTATATGAAACAAGAGTTTTTGTTAGGATGCCTTTCTCTGAAGTTTATCAACATTTCTCTCTGGCTTTCTCTCTGTCATCTGCTTTCCAATTTGTTCATGATCTTTTCTGTTATTATTCTAATCATTCTTTCCTGCTTGTACCCATGGTCTTGTCAATATTTCATAAGCTTTTGGGGCCAAAAAGGAATATCGCTACAATCTTCAGGCTAGCCAGGAGATTGCAAAAACACATTGTTCAATGAGATGAGTTTTTGAAAAATAGCTTTATTTATTGCAACACACAAATGCATTGTGATCCACCATGTTCTGATAAAGGGGAATATCCTCAAAAGTGCCTAAGGCTGAGATCCCGTCTAAGGTATTTGGGTGCCTATGTGCTGAGTTTGGTGGGAGTTTGGTGCCTCAATACTCAAACTCCTTGAATTAAGACCCTAAGATTCTTTGGGACGTAGGTGTCAAAGACTCGAATGCACCTGTGAATGTTTCACCCCCAAATGACCACATTTGGATGCCTAAAGCAGTGTTTCCCAATTTTATTTGGCCACGAACCCCTAGGGTTGCCTTAAAAAGAAAAGGTCCCCGCTACATTTCATCAAGCAACAACAACAACAACAACAAAAACAACAAAAAAAAAAAAGGCCCCGGCGCCGCGATTCCCACCATGGCTCTTTCTCTTTAAGAGGGGGTGGGGAATGCCAGCTCTTCGCAGAACCCTTGCTTTCGCTTCGCGAAACCCCACGTTTCCGCGGAGCACCAATTGGGAAACACTGGCCTGAAGATAAGTAGCTAAATAAACCCACAGCTTTTGCCTTCCTGGTCTGGCATCCAGGGAATCTGCTGGACCAGGGGAGATCAAGGCCAGCGCCTCTGTGCCTGACAGTGCAGATCAAGAGTCAACTGGGCAGGAGCTTGGAGGAAGAGGCAGGGTGGCTGTGGCCCAGGAGCACATCCCTTTGGGAGCATGCTGAGCCCCGTGGCTGCTGGCCTGCATTCCCAGTCTCCACCTCCCACCGTGGGGCTCTGCAGCCGCCCTGCCTCTTCCCCTGAGCATCCTCCCCCCTCCCGGCTCCTCCTCCCTCCCCGAGCTTGAGCACCGCGAGTGAGCAACCCAAAGCACTCCGAAAGCTCTGGGAGGGTGGGAGAGGAGCTGCTGAGCACAGGGCCTGGCTCTTCCCCATGAGTGTTCCAGCTCAGGAACGCCCATGGGGATGCCGGACCCTAGATGGGGCTGGATGTCCAACCTGTTCTTTTCCCAGGCTCTGTCTACACTATAAAGATCTATCGGCAAAAGGCACGTGAATCGCACTCCCCAATTTACGTACCTTTTTCCGATAGTTTTTTTGGAAGAGGCTTTTCTGAAATTTGGTCTATCTACACTGGGCCCAATATTGGAAAAGCCTCTTCTTTCAGAAGAGCCCTTCTTCCTCGTGGGAGGAGGAAGACAGGGCTTCCATACAAAAAAGCAGAAGAACAGATGCATTCCCCAGACGTGGCAGAGTTTTTCCAGGATACCTCCGTAGCGTAGACATAGCCCCAGAGTGGTTGAGCACAAACACAGATTCTGTCCAAGTTAATGGGCCTGGACCGCAGCTGCCTGCTTCGGACATGAAACAGTAAGGCTGTAGCACAGGCTGGGATGGGGTTTGCTCACTGCTCCCTCTTGTGGCTGGGCCCCGGGGATCAGCTCCCAGCTTGTCGAGTGCCTGCATCTAATGCTTGCTCTACCTATAGCCCTTCTCGCTTTCCATCATGACTCCGTTCTCTGTCCAGGCCTTTTCCCGTTGCAGCGTAACAACATTTCACCAGACAGTCTTTCCATTCAAGGCTGTGTCACTGTCCCAGTGGCCCACAGGGGAACCTGAGCCCACAACCAAGTTCTGCACCATCTCAATCCTTGCTACCCCATCTCTTGGCTTCTTCCTACTCTGTCCTCTGCAGGATTTCTTCTCCAACACCCCTCTTCCCTCACCCTTAGGGTACCAGGGCTTCTGCTTTTCTCCTTTTCCCTTACTAAGCCCAGAGAGGGTACATTTAGACAGCGGGGCTAGTTTGGGATACCAGAGATGTCCCAAAATAGCTATCCTGTGTCTTTTAAATGCACCCATTATTTTAAAATATTTTTCAAAACAACGGGTGCACTATTCCAGCATCCCTGTTACCCTCGTTCCATGAGGTTTAAGGGATGTCTCGAAATAGAGTGTTATTTCAAAATGCGGAGCTGTGTAGACATGCCCCATTTCGAAATAGCTCCAGTCAAAATAAGCTATTTCGAAATACAATCAAAATAAGATACTCAAATTGCTCATCTTATTTCAAGTTTAGGGTGCTGTGTAGACACACCCAGAGTGACTGACAAGTGCACCTCTTTCCCCTCTTGTATCGCCAACAGACCCTTGAGAGAGGAATTGAACCTGGGATCTGTGGAGCTTAGGACATGAGCCGCTACCACATGAGCTAAAAGCCAGATGGCTCTCAGCTAAGGCTGTAGAGCAGACTCATTATTCTCACTGTAAGTGCATCAGTGTCCCTACATGGGACAGTGCATCCCCTCCAGAAGGTGTATGGGTTACACTCTCACGTCCTAGATTTCTACAAGCCATCTCTGACTCCTGTCCAGAGAGGCTCCATCTCCTAAGTCTCCCTCCAGGTGCAGCCTACCAGGTTAATTAGCCCCTTCTGAGCCACCATAAAGCCTAAGGGGTGCAATACAGCAAACACCCCATCACAAAGACACGCAGTGAGTTCACCACTTCACGAATGACAGTGTCCGACCAACTAGCCTCCAATGGCTGGCTACTCAAGCGATTCAGTCATCTGTGGTGCATGCTGGCATCCATGCCAGCCACCAGCTTTAGTCCTTTGACCCAACAAAACCAGGATGGAGAAGACCTCTTGGACAGGCTCACGCTATTGCTGCCGTCTTTGGCTGGGTGAATTTCTGGAGGACATTATCTTTAATTCCTTGTGACTCCTGGACAATCCTGGAGGATTGGCAACCCTCGCTCACACACACTGGAGGAGTGTCATGGCTTCCAACCAGGCCTATGCCAGTCTTAACATCGAACAGGTGCTCTCTGGAAACAGGTGGTGTGAAGTAGTGCCCTCTACAGTTCACAATCAAGAGAATTAATGAAGGAATCCCAGTCCAGTGACTGAAGTACAAGACCAGGCTAAATTCTGCAAGACTTTTCTCTCAAGTAATGACTGTTATTAAGTGACATATCCTATTTTTGTTGTGTAACATACAGAATTAGAGGGCTGATCAGCTTCAAAGACTTCTCATCTGTGAGAACAAACAAGCTCAAGATTCTACTTCCCTTTGATTACATATTTCAAAGAATCACTCCCTACTCAATATACAGACACACACACACACACAGACATACACACACACACACACACAGCATGCACGCACATGCAAGAGCACTTTATTTCATGGTAATTCTACTCATAAAAGCTGTTAGATTGTCTTTTTTGTAAAAGAAAAAAATATTTTCTCTTTTGGCTGTGTACTGAAAAGCACCTTATTCTCATCGTAAAACCCAGCCTTTGGATGATGATAACGATTCAGCCCAATTTGTCATCGTAAAATATCAATGTCACACATGGAATAATCATGTAAAAATACTTCAGGAAGAAGAAAAATAAAATGAAATGTTCCCCAATTGCAAAAAAGACGATGGGGGTTGGTTATGAAAATGATGAAGTCAGAGGCTTAAGTGATTAAGTTGAATACAGAGCTCACTCATTTGCAATTTGATTTTAACTCTGGACAAGATGAGGGAAAACAAGAACAGGGCTGTCTGCAGCATAACATTAATAAAGCATAATTAGGAAAAGATTAGCATAGAAGAAAGAAAAGCGTCTTAATTCACCTTCCTGGAGCCTGCCAGTGCATCTCTTGATGTTGATTATTATTTTCAGTGGGCTGATGTTTACAAAGGCTTGATTCGATTGTAGGAATGCAAATTAAGAAGCTTGTTGAGAATGTCTAGTTCCCCTCTTCGTACAAAAAGGTAGAAATCACAGTGGCAGTCACTGATGAAATGCTATGGATTAGACAGAGAATGTAGATGACTCTGGATATTGTATATTCTCACCCAATATTTCTTATACTGCCTGAATCCCATTTCAGAGAGATTTGATTTTTAGGATCACAAGCCGGGATAATAATAATGCTTAGTTTTTATGCAGTGGTTTTCATCTGTAGAAACCAAAGTACTTTATAAAGGAAGAAAACTGCCATGATTCATTATCTCCAGATCCAGAAAGTCACATAAGGCATGTCTACACTTACGAGAAGATCGACTCTCTGGGGGTTAATCTTCTAGAGTTTGATGGGGCTACTGTAAGGTGGGTGCATAACTGGCTGGAAAACCATTATCAGAGAGTAGTTATTAATGGTTCACAATCCTGATGGAAGGGCATAACCAGTGGGGTTCCGCAGGGGTCTGTTTTGGGACCGGTTCTGTTCAATATCTTCATCCACAATTTAGATATTGGCAGAGAGAGTACGCTTATTAAGTTTTCAGATGATGCCAAGCTGGGAGGGGTTGCAAGTGCTTTGGAGGATAGGGTCATAATTCAAAATGATCTGGACAAACTACAGAAATGGTCTGAGGTAAATAGGATGAAGTTTAATAAGGACAAATGCAAAGTGCTCCACTTAGGAAGGAACAATCAGTTTCACACATACAGAATGGGAAGTGACTGTCTAGGAAGGAGTACTGCAGAAAGGGATCTAGCAGTCATAGCGGACCACAAGCTAATATGAGTCAACAATGTGATGCTGTCCCAAAAAAAGCAAACATGATTCTGGGATGCACTAAAAGGAGTGTTGTGAGCAAGACACAAGGGCTGTGTCTAGACTACATCCCTTTTTCGGTAAAGGGATGTAAATTAGGCACATCGATATTGCAAATGAAGCCGGGATTTAAATATCATGTGCTTCATTTGCATAATGGCGGCTGCCACTTTTTTTCAAAACAGGGCTTTTTCGGAAACAACCGGCAGTTTAGATGGGAATCTTTCAAAAATAAAACTTTTTTTTGAAAGATCCTGTACTCCTCAAAAAATGAGGTTGACAGGATCTTTCAAAAAAGGGTTTTAATTTCGAAAGATGCCTGTCTAAACTGCCGTTTTTGGTTTTTTATTTCGAAAAAGCCCCGTTTTGAAAAAAAGCGGCAGCCGCCATTATGCAAATGAAGTGTGGGATATTTAAATCCTGGCTTCATTTGCAATATCCACGTGCCTAATTTACATATCTTTACCAAAAAAGGGATGTAGTCTAGAGACAGCCAAGAAGTCATTTTTTCGCTCTACTCTGTGCTGATTAGGCCGCAGTTGGAGTATTGTGTCCAGTTCTGGGCACCACATTTGAAGAAAGATGTGTAGAAATTGGAGAAGGTCCAGAGAAGAGCAACAAGAATGATGAAAGTTCTAGAGAACATGACCTATGAAGGAAGACTGAAAGAATTGGGCGTGTTTAGTTTGGAAAGGAAAAGACCGAGAGGGGACACGATAGCGGCTTCCAGGTATCTAAAAGGATGTTTCAAGAAGTAGGGAGAAAAATTGTTCTCCTTGCCTTTTGAGGATAGGACAAGAAGCAATGGGTATAAACTGCAGCAAGGGAAGTTTAGGTTGGACATTAGAAAAAACTTCCTAACTGTCAGGATCGTTAAACACTGGAATAAATTGCCTAGGGAGGTTGTGGAATCTCCATCACTGGGGATATTTAAGAGCAGGTTAGACAGACATCTATCAGGGATGGTCTAGACAGTGTTGGGTCCTGCCGTGAGGGCAGGGGACTGGACTCAATGATCCCTCAGGGTCCCTTCCAGTTCTAGTGTTCTATGATTCCATGATTCAGCAGGTCTAGTGTAGACCCCTAAATCGAATGCTGAGGGCAGCCCTCATCAGCATTCCATACTCCTCCTCCTGAAAGGAATAAGGGAAGCCAGTGGGATCGTGTACTCCTGTTGGCCTCTGGCAGTGTAGACTGTGAGTTAAGGTATGTCGACTCCAGCTATGCAATTAACATAGCCGGAGTTGGATATCTTATCCTCCAGTGTAAACCAGGCCCTATGTGGTCTACATATGAAGGTCAGGTATACAACCCTGGTTCTCCAATTCCTAGTGACATACCATATCTCCCAACCTACTATTAATCACAGATCATCCAACAGGAGTCCTGGCATGGCTGCTAGCTCACATTCCTCAATGGCATTCTTGTTCTTCTGATGAATAGTCAGTATTTTCAATTGCGTACTGTGTGATATTAGTACACAACTGATATTACAGTACACAGTTGATATAACAGTGTGATATTAGTAGTACAACTAGTACACAATCTGGAACCACAGATAAAAGTGAATGTTTTCAGAATCCCCATCCCCACCCCCACCACAATGCAGGCTAGTTGGAGAAGCAGTGTGGCCAAAGCAATGGGGTACTTGACTGGGATTCAGAAAACTTGTGTTCCATTCCAGGTTCTGCTATTGTCCTGCTAAAGCCTCAATCTGCCCATCTGTCCTTTGTAAATACTGTAAGGGTATGTCTACACTAGATCCCTAGTTCGAACTAGGGAGGCTAATGAGGGCAACCAAAATTAAATCCCGTGCTTGATTAGCATGTTCCCGGGTGGTCGCCATTTTGGAAATTGACTAGCCCGGAATAACTGCTCGAGTCTACACGCGGCAGAGAAGCGCGATTCCGAGATAAAAACCTTAGTTCGAATTAACAGCTAAACCTCATTCCGGTTTAACTGTTAATTCGAACTAAGGTGTTTATCTCGGAATCGCGCTTCTCTGCCGCGTGTAGACGTGGGCAGTTATGCCGGGCTAGTCAATTTCCAAAATGGCGACCGCCCGGGAACATGCTAATGAAGCGCGGGATATTTAAATCCCGCACTTCATTTGCAATTTCAGTCGCCCTCATTAGCCTCCCTAGTTCGAACTAGGGGGCTAGTGTAGACATACCCTAAGAGACTGAGTTGTGGTTATTTTTGGGATGGGGGGGATCACTTTTAACTAGGACTTCTGAATGCAACTGTAACACAAATAATAGTCAAAACAATTGTTTTTTAAAGTTGCCTTCAGAACGGGGTGAGTCATACACCATGTTGTAATATTGCTGCCAGTTGTTGGCCTCTCTGCTAAGGAGGGGAATACTGACATTTCTAAATGAATGCCACACCCTTAATGAAGACGCAGCTACTCTGCAATATAAAAGGGAGGCAATTAGAGCCCATTGTTGTGTTTTTAATACTTGGCAACTGGAAACGGGGCTGATTCATTGTGCCATTTGGGAGGAGCCACCAAACGGCCATTCAGTGGTAATACCTTTTGGTCATTGCCAACCAAGGGCAGATCTGATTCCACATATTAGAGATGAAAAACACTGTCTAAGCCGCAATCTGCTCTTCTGAATTCTAGATACAACAGCACATCCGTCTGCTACAAATTGAAACATCTTCGCATGCCTTTATTAATTTGTCTTCTAACAAAAATAACCATCCTGTCCTTTGTGAATTAAGATCTTGCATATCTATGCTGTTAATGAGAAACCACCTGCCAGTGTTATAATTGTTTTTAAGAAACACAGCTCCACAAAAAAGCACTTTAAATAGAGCCTCAGCAAATTTGCTCTGTGGATTCATAAGAGGGGGAAAATAGCTCAATTTTCCCTTCAGCATAATTCAGCAATGGGCAACCTAGGCTAGTGAATGGACCACATGAGTGGCCGTGGAGGGTCTCCTGGGAAAGTTTTTGGCACTGTGCTTGTGTACCTAGAATTTGCGGGGAGTGCGCCCACTGAATCATAGCAATGCACACGGCTCTCACAATATTGTGTGTAATCAACATGCACTTCACTTCGCAAGCCCTGGCTTTACTTTAGTAATACCAGGAGGAAAAAAAATGAAGTGGGCAGAAACAGGTGGAATCTGGCAACCCTGCGCATGGGCAATAGTAACAAAATGTCTTGTGGACCACGTGTAGCGCCCCGATGGACAACAGGTTGCTCACCACTGGTATAATGCAAGAGAACCCGGGCCATATCGATAGTGTAACCCACACTCATTCAGTATGGCACTCTGTCCTCCTCTAGAAGAGGCTGGACTACCTCTAGAGAATGACGAGACTCCTATAGCCATAGCTAACAGACTTGGTATTTTTAGTTCAGACAGTAAAGAGGCTTCTACTTTAGGGTTCCAAGGTCTCAGGTTCATGCATAAGCCTCCCCCACAAATTCATCAATCTAGACCAGGGGTGGACAAAAGGGCCTCCGGGGGCTGTATCTGGCCTGCCAAGTGGGTTGATCAGGCCCGTGGAGGCCCTGCCATTCCTCTGCCCCCAGATCAATTAGGCAAAACTTCCTCCCACCCCGGAAGCACCACGCAGCGCTTTGAAGCGCCATACACTCCTCTCAGGGTGGGAGGAGACATCCTGCGCTCCCCCCACCCCCAAGCCCTGATTGGCCTGGAGGGAGAAGGAGCACACAAAGTTTCCTCTGCCCTCCCCCCACCCTGCAAGGAGTGCGCGGTACTTCAAAGTGCCATACACTTGTGCAAGGTGGGGGCAGCCCAGAAGCATCATGGCCCCACCCCTTCTGTTTAGGCTCCACCCCTTCCAGGGCAGCCCGGGGTCACTTCAAAAATTTTTGTAGTGGTCCCCAGCCAAAAATATTGCATACCCCTGATCTAGGCACACAAACCATTTCAGGCGCATAAACATGTCCATGCAGTTCCTTGTACAACTATACCTGGTAGTGATCTTTATACCATCTGCGACACGGAACTCTGTGTCCTTGTGGTGGTTCTCTCTGGCATGTGGGCCCAGTAGAGTCACTCGGACATTACAGTGACAGGCATCAAGGAACGAGGCTCGACAGATAGAAGAAAAGGTGGAGAAGTAGTAGGTGGAGTGGCCATTGTGGGAGTTTGCCATTGAGGGAGCTATGTGAAGCAGAGGCAGTCATGGACAAGGAGATGAAGGGGCAACCAGAGCACAAAACTGGAGCTGAGAAAAGCAGGCATATCAGAAACTTGTTGTGTAAGATCAAAGTATTCCAGTCAAAAAGGCGGGGTGGCATATGGTTTCCTGTTTCCTCCAGGGAAATGTATTTTTCTCCCACGTACGTTTTTTAAAACTACAGTCTATATTTTGCCCTTAGTAACACATTATTATCGCTTTAACGTCCATTCCTAAAATGGAAGGAATGATTTTGAGTTCTCAGTGCTCCCAGGAGGACCAGGGAAAAAGTAAACTTTCAAGCCCAACTGCAGAATAAGTGGGAAATGAAGGCAGCTTTTATTCTATGGAATGGTGTGTGACTACAAAGGATACAGGTCATTTTGGCTTCAGCACAATAGCACAGCCTCAAAACCACCTCACAGACAAGGTGCCATATAAAAGATTTTTGTGGAAGGCAGTTCAGGTCCCTTTATACCTTCAGATTCCCTCCTCCATTCTGACACCCAGTTCTTTATCCACAGATGGATTCAGCAAAACCTTCAAAGGCACAAAAGGAAGACTACAAAAAAAAAAAAAAAAGACTTTCTTCAGAGACTAACCCACATCCTTTGTTCGCGTATAAAGGCACATAATCTGTATAAATCATTTACTCTCAATCCAACTGAGCCTACACGTTCAACACTGGCACCCCAATAGTTTCGACAGAAAGGAGCCACTTTGACATTTTATTCACATAACGGTTTTTGAATCATCTGAGGCCTTTTCAAGTCTCACTGCTGGAAATAATCAGGACCAGCCAAGTAAAAAGAAACTAGCTCCTCTTATCTGTTCCAGAGACCTCAGGGATATACAGCAGAGTTGTGACAATAAGGACAAAATAATTGCTTACTCTGAAACATCACCAATTTTAAAAGCCAGAATGTTTATGAAAGTATTTTTGGTCCATAATCTGACACAGAATAATGAAAAAATATCCCAAATCTCAGCCTAAATAAAAGACTCCAGTCATTAAAGTTGGGATGTGTGTTTTTACAGTGCAGAGTACAGGGATAGCTCCAGGTGCTAGCATAAAGCTGTGTGTACATTTCCCCCCTTCTTTTGATTGTAAATTCGCCATCAAACACCTTCCCAAAGCAGCACCATCTCATAGACACATAGACTTTAAGATCAGAAGGGACCATTATGATCATCTAGTCTGATCCTGCACAATGCAGGCCACAGAATCTCACCCACCCACTCCTGGAATAATCCTCTCACCTATATCTCAGATATTGAAGTCCTCAAATGATTTAAAGACCCCAAGATGCAGAGAATCCTCCTGCAGTGATCCGTGCCCCATGCTACAGAGGAAGGCGAAAAACCTCCAGGGCCTCTGCCAATCTACCCTGGAGGAAAATTCCTTCTCGACCCCAAATATGGCGATCAGCTGAACCCTGAGCATGTGGGCAAGTCTCACCAGCCAGTCACCCAGGAAAAGTTCTCTATAGTAACTCCCATCATCCCACCATTGGCTTATTTACCACTGATAGTGAAAGGTCAATTAGTTACGAAGATCATGTTATCTCATCAAACCATCCCCTTCATAAACCCATCTAGCTTAATCTTGAAGCCACGCAACAACAATCTACGCAACAACATTATTGCTTTAAGTGATTTAAAGTACAATCAACTGCCTTTTCATATGCAATGCTTGGATAGCTCCCCAACATGCCATTCAGTCAAAATGAGCAATTATTTTTACATGAGTGTAAAGTATTAGGAATGTTTTCATGATCATCATGTTTAAAGATTAAAGAGAAATAACCAGAAGGGGACAGTTTTCTGGCGCCTTTTTGAAAGCATATCTCTGGGATCGAATCGCACATGGAACCACCATGGTAGACGGCTGCAATGCTCATGGTCAGAGGTACAAAGTGTTGAAAATAAAAAGCTGACTAGAACATGATGTTTCTCTTCACATGAATTCATTATCATCATCACTATTTACAATGTTCCAGCTCCAAGTGGGTTACAGCTGATGCATAAAGCTGTCTTGCTTTGGTGAAAGGACCCCATCTAGGAAGATGAAAAACAAATCAGTTGAGCCAGAGAGAAATGTCATCTCTCTTCACCTCGGCTGATTCAAACTCTTACATTCGCAAAACGTGGTATGCGGGGTCGTGGCTGCAAACTACCATTAGCGGATGTTAAGTGGAAATATGTGGCTAGAAAATGCTTTGCAAAATGGGGGCACACAGGTGAGTGAGCAAAGTATTCTTCAGCTGCAGCATTATCCGGTCACCTGAGGATTTCACAAGCTAAGTAGGGCTGAGCGCACACATTAGTCGGGAGGGAGCGGGGGGGAGAGGGGGGCTGGGGATTTATGAAGCAACACTCATCCATCTGCATTAACACCGACCCCGAATTGGGACAAAAGTTGCAATCCCAAATTTCTACAAACAAAAAATCCAAAAACATTGAATCCAGTTAATCAAAATGGCGGGGTGGAGGAGGAGGGTCCCACTGGCAGGGGAGCGCTACCCTTTCCCTCTGAGAGGAATCACCACCACAACGGTGCACCCTTGCTGCCATGGGCGGCCCCAGTAAGCTCCCTCTACCCCCCAGCCTCTTGTCCTGAGCCCCCTGACCTGAGTCCTGCACCTCCCACCTGCCTTGACTTCTGCATCTCTCCTGGCCTGAGTCCTCCACACCCTTGGCTTGAGCGCCCCCCTGCCAAACCTTCCAACCCTCTGCCCTAAGCCACCCACCCATGCCCCGCCTCACCCCCAACTCTCACTGACCCCGCTCCAACCCCTTCTCCTGTTTACCCCTCCCTTTGGTCCCTGGACCCACCCAACCCCAACTCCGATGAGGTCCCCACACCCGTGGTAGCACATTAAGCCATCCCCCTCACCCCTCCCAGCCCTGAGCCCCCTCCCCCTCCCAGTTATGAGCCCCCCTCCCCTTGCCCACCTTTTCCGAATGTTTCATAAATTCAGACTTCATATTGTTGAAAACCAAACAGCAGCGTTTATTGGGAGGTCAGGGAGAGGGCAAAGAGAGGGGTTGTGGTGGGGAAGGGACAGGGCCACAAAACACTGGCCCCTAGTGGGAAGGCCCTGGGTAGAGTTACTGGGGTCTTTTAGAGAACCCCTCCCTCAGGGCCTCCTGGATGTGCACCCTGGCCTGATGGGCCTGTCAGGTGACATCTGTCCTCAGCTGCTTGCATGCTCGCCCCTTGTGGCTGACATTTGCCCCCCACCCTGGGAGGAAGTAAAGTAGCCCTTCTGATTAATATACTGGGCTGCTCGATGGTCCGGTGCATGGAGCAGGATGTGGGTCCCATCATAGAATCATAGAGCTGGAAGAAACCCCAGGAGGTCATCAAGTCCCGCCCCCTGCCCAAGGCAGGACCAATCCCAACTATGGCTTCAGTGCAGTTTAGGAACCCCAGGGCAGCAAATCCAGCCACGGTCATGTCTAGGTCGCCCAGACGGATGACCCTCCGCAGTAGGATGGAGTTAATGGCCCTCACAACCTGCAGAAGGAGACAAACAAACACACAACACAGAGAATGAGTGAGGGAGTGCCTGAGCCCTTGGGACATGCCCGCCCTGCTCCCCTCCCTGCCC
Organism: Pelochelys cantorii; assembly: GCA_032595735.1. Lineage (NCBI taxonomy): Eukaryota > Metazoa > Chordata > Testudines > Trionychidae > Pelochelys > Pelochelys cantorii. The sequence continues at coordinate 8,656,463 of CM064355.1, read as the reverse complement.
CCCCTCAAACATCCCAGGAGCCATCTCCTATGAGGCCACCCACCCAGAGCAGCAGGGCTGTGTGAGGGCAGGATGGCACAACCCCCCAGAGACAGGGCTACTCCCCCACCCCCACTCCACCCCCCCAGCCCCTAACCCCCTTTCCTGAGGGTCCCCCTTATCCAGGACTCCCCCCCACCCACTGCAGGGACTGCAAACCCAGAGTGCCTTACCTCCTTGAGGAGGGCCCCGACGGTGGATTTCTGTATGCCAAACTGATTGCCCACCAATCAGTAGCTGTCTGAGGTGGTGAGCTTCCAGAGGGCGATTGTGACTTGCTTCTCTGTGGGGATGGTGGGCCACAGGTGGGTGTTGTGTCTCTAGAGGGCGGGGGTGGCCTTCCGCATACAGAAGTTTTGGAGCCACTGCTGGTTGTCCCACTGCTCCATGACCAGCCAATCCCACCAGTCCGAACTGGTGTCCAGTCTCCAAAACTGTCTCTCCACTGTGGGGTGCGGTTGCCAGAGTGTAGCTCCCACACTCAGAGAGAGGGTGCCCAGAATGAGTTCGGGATCCAGCTCGTGCAGTACCAGGAAGGCAGCTGGCACAAAGTGCTGCAAAAACTGCAGCATGGCTGTGTGGGGCCATTGCATACCCAGGGGGAGCTCCAGCTCCATAGCTCAAAGAACAAAGCTGTGGCATCCAAAAAAGAACAGGGCAACCACAGCAGGCACTGCGAGAGGTTTGCTGTCCCTCAAAGAGGTAGCAAGCATGCAGCAGAAGCAGAGAGACAGCTGTCCAGGGGATCTCTTTAAGTGCATGGCTCTGCAAGGCTCCAGCACCAGCAGTCGAAAGCAACTGGTGACCTAAAGCCAGGGCTGGACGAAGGGGTGGGCTAGCCGGGCAGCTGCCCAGGGTGCCATCCTACGGGGGGCGCCCGGCTCCCGGCGGGCTGCAGGGGCTGCCCATGGCAGGGGCCATGTTAACCCCCGCAGCACTGGCTAGCAGTGCCCTCCCCCCCGTGGCTGCAGAGCCCTGCACAGCCAGGCGCAGCCCACCCTGGATGGCCCTGGGCTGCGTGCCATCGGCGGTGGTGGGCCGACTGGGCAGCGCATGCGCCGTGTGTCCGCCCATGCACCCTAGGGGCGCTCCCGCGCATGCGTCATGTGCCCAGGGGCAGGGTCATACGCCCCAGGGGCGGCGCTGCATGCCTGGGGCCTGGGGCGCCAAAATGGGTCAGGCCGGCCCTGCCTAAAGCCCGGGCTGAAGTGGTTCCGGGTTGCCTTTTATGCGAGAGAGCGTTCAGTCCATCTGGACACTCTCTCGAAAAAGCACATAGCTTTTTTGATGTGCTTTTGTGTGTGGAGACTGTCTTTCAGAAGAAGTTTTTTTGGAAAAGATCTTCCAAAAAAAGCTTCTTCCAAAAGAATCCTGCAGTCTAGATGTAGCCTCTGACTCCATGCTGATATCCAGAAAAAGTCTAATTTTCCCCTATGGCCCCAGAGTTCATTATAGTAAATTGGTCATTCTGGGAATAAATGAATTCCCCAGAATGGGAAGAGATGCAGCCACACTTGGCCCATCCTTATTTCCTTTTGTCAGTGGGGCGTTGTACCCCCACATGCCTTTGTTGCGATGGACTTGAATAAACCGGCACGTCACCAACCTGCCAACCTGTGAGTAAAGTCTTATTTATATTGCACAGAGCGGTCCCTTTACAAAAGTAATAAAACAAAGCGTCTCAGTGTCACCCACGAGATATGACAAATGAGCTCCATTTTCCAATAGTTGTGTTCCCACTTTCTATATTTAATGAGAAATATGCTTCAATACACTTATCTCATTTGCTTCTTCTCCTGGCTCTGAAATAGATACGTACACATTTATTTAAAGAATCCACTTGTTAACCCATTCTCTCCTTAATGCATCCCTGCATTGTAGTCCTTAGTCCCTAGATGGCTGTGTATGTTGGAAAGAGTTCCAGAAAGGAGGCAATCCCTCCTAAAAGAGGGGAGACAAAGCTGGAGCTTAAGATGAGTGGAAACCTCTTTGTCTGTGTAGCTATAGTTGTTGAAATGCCTGTGCATAGAGCAGGATGCCCAGAGAGTTCAGGGCAGGGGAATAAGAAATTGGAAATGGCCTAATTATGCACTTCTTTCTCCTAGAAAGGCGTTGCTTTGATATGGGAGAATACGGTGAGTCTTAGAAATACCTCAAATAACAGACAATGTCGCATGACCTCTGAGCTTTTCATTTCTCCATCTGTACACTGGGAAAGTGGGGACACCACAGAGGGAAGATCATGTTTACTTCACTCCCCTGATGATTAGTTACTTAGGTTTGAATGAGCGATGATTCACCAAGAGAGGATAAACACACAATGTTGTTTTTAGTTAAGCACTTGACTATAACGGCTTCCAAGTGCGAATCCCCCGGGCGCTGTGGGCTCAGGATGAAGCTAATGTCCCTATAAACTCCACGTCCAACCCATCGGGGGGATTCCTAGCTCTTTGGGGAGCTACAGTCAGATTTGGGGTAGGGCCGAGAAGCTGACTGGTTAGCGAGTCTGACATTATGTGAACTCACTGAGCCTTTGCCATTAGCATCGGCAGGAGGCTATTGAAGCTTTCAGATTGCAGGATCAGCCGTGGAAAGAAAGGGTAACTTTTTCCTTCTCCCCTGCCGGGAAACTGGGCCCCAACACAGTCTGAGCTTGGAGTAGGGAGGGATATGGACCCATGTGAGGGAGAAATGCATCCCTCTACAGAGAGTAAGCACAAGGCAGATACACATATCAACCCTTGCAGAGACCCATGCTAGGACCAATAGCCACCGACTGCCACTTTCTTTGACTGCAGGGTTTGAATTGAGAATTGTCAGAGTTTAAAAGCCGGAACCTCTAGAGCTGGGGGAAGGGACAGAGCCGGACAGTCTCGAGATCTGCAGCTGTCTCTGTGCCCAAACACACATAACGATTCGTGAGTTACGGATGCACAAGCAGGGAGCCCGTATCTGAGACCCCTAAGCCAAAAGGGGAAAGGAAGAACTATTTATAGAGCTATTTGCACCCTAACCAGTCAAGGAGAATGTCTTGTGGCCTGCGACCTTCCTGCCCCACGGAGCGTGTTGGCCCAGCAACCACTGCTCACCACGTCAGCAGCTACCTCGGAGTCCTGAGGCAGGTTAAGGATGGATGACTTCAGGAGGAAACAGAGATGATGGATGGGCCTAATGAAAAGCATATGGCTCCTAGATTACATCAGAGTGATAGTGTTGGAGACGTGGCAAACGCCCTGCACCTCCCACCCACCTGCAATGAGAATACAGTGGTCAGCCTCAGCCGAAGAGCTAGTGCTGCATTAAAGGGGAGAAATGGCTATCTGCTGCTCAGTGCTTGCTTGGGTGTTCAGTCACTGGAGCGAGCAGGAGAGAAGTCACTCCTCAAACACGACAGGGCTTTGTCTACACTATGGCTATGTCTAGACTGTGCCCATTTTGTGCAAAAAATATGCAAATGAGGCGAAGCACGGACTATCACGGCACCTCATTTGCATAATTAATGAGGCTCCGTTTTTGCGCAAGAGGCTTTTGCGGAAGAGCCGTTCTTCCTGAAAAAAATGCGGAAGAATGGCTTTTGCGCAAAAGCCTCTTGTGCAAAAACAGAGCCTCATTAGTTATGCAAATGAGGTGTGGTGATATTCCACGCTTTGCCTCATTTGCATATGTTTTTGTGAAAAAAGCTATAGTGTAGACATAGCCTATGAGTTTTGCCACAAGGGGCAATGCAAATGAAGCACGGATTTGGCATTTTCTCATACTTCATTTGTATACTCTCTTTCAGTCTGTTTTTGCGCAAGGGGGTTTTGTGAAAAACCAGGCAGTGTGGACGTTTCCTTTTTGTGCAAACCCCCTTTTTGCGCAAGATCCTAATGCCTGTCCCGGAGAGTCATAAAGATCTTGAGGAAAAAGGGGTTTTGGCGCAAAAAGGCCCCGGCCACACTGCCTGTTTTTGCGCAAAAACCCCTAGCACAAAAATGGAATGAAAGAGAGTATGCAAATGAAGCACAAGAAAACGCTAAATCCGCGCTTCATTTGCATTGCCTCTTGCGGACACAGTCACAGTGTAGACATAGCCCAGGTGTATTATGCAGGCTATGTGCAGAGGTGCTTGCTCTTTGCTCCCCAGCTATTCAGCAAAGGCCATAGCCAAAGCAAAGGCAAGAGGGGAGCCTGTTTTGTGCTCTCTTTCCGAGCACGAGTATGGCAGAGGCCGGATGGGTTTGTGGCTCTTCTCCTTGAAAGACTCACTCCCATGCTGATTTTACCCATTTTAAGAAGTGTGTGGCTTTCAAAGGGACTCACCGCAGGCTTAGAGGGAAGCACTTTGCTGAGTCCCACGAGCTACACAAGCCCTTTTTGGGTTCTGTTCCTGACTCTTACACAAACATCCTCTGTCATCTGGTATAAAAGTCACATCAACCTGCATTATCAGCTGCCCTGTGCAGAGAGGCGTAGCGAAACGGGGGCAGTGGAGGGGCAATTGCCCCCGGGCGCCACGCTAGGGGGCGCCGGGACTGGGTGAGAGCGAGCGCACACTGTGCAGGCTCACCTGGCGCGGGCGGCGAGTTATATAGGCGTCCCCCCCGGCCCCGGACCGTCCCTGCCCGTGCAGTGTTCAGTCAGCTCCCCCTTGGCTGCGCACGTTGCCTGCTGCTGCTGCTGCCATGCACGATGTTTTCAGGGGAGTGGGGAGACGCCCGGCGCGTGACGTGACGTCACGGCCCGGGATTTTAAAACTGCTAGGCGGTGCGTGGCGCTGTGAGGCCTCGCTTCTGGTTCGGAGTTTGGGGATTTCTGGGGCCCGAGTGCAGACTCTGGCCCCGCAAAGTAGAAGGCAGAAGGTAAGGGAGGGGGAAAACTAGGGGGAAGGGGCTTGTGTGGAGGGCGGGGGAGGAAGGGACTTGGGCGGAGGGGGAGGGGGAAGAAAGGGGAAGGTACCAAGAGACAGGGTGGAGGAAAGACAAATGCCAGGCGGCCAAGTGCAGACAATGAGGGAAAGGGCAGGAGGGGAGGTGTCAGTGGGAGGGGGGACAGGGTGATGCTGGGAGAGGAGAGGAGAGGGGAGGGCATTGGGGGCTAATGCGGGGGAGGGGGAGGTGCTGGGAGAAGGCTTGAAAGAAGGGGTGGGCATGAGAACGGTGGGGATTGAGCAAGGCATGTGTGAGGGCACAGGGGCATGAGGGGAAATGGGGCAGAGGGTGGTGAGGGGGTGGGCATCAGGGAAAAAGAGGGCAAAGGGGGCAGGGGCAGTAAGGGAAGGGGGAGGCACCAGGAGGGTGCAGGGCTAAGGGAAGGTGCAGGTGCCAGGGGGTTCTGGGGGTGAAGCAGAAGGGCAGACACCTGCAGGGGAGGGGCCAGCACCAGAGGACAGAGGCAGGGCAGGTGTGTAGAGGGAGGTGTTAGGAGAGGGGGTAGCTCACATGATCAGAGTGGGGCTACTGGAGGAGTGGGCACAGGGGGGGAAGAAGGGCTGGTGGAGGGGGGCAGGTCGCAGGAGGGCTGAGGACAGTGAGAAGGGCAGGAGTCAGGACAGCAGAGGAGGGTGAGGAGTTAGAGGGCAGCAGGCACCAGGGGAGATGATGGAGCAAGGAGACGAGACATGGCAGTAGAGAGAAAAGATAAAGGTTTATAAGGGTATGTCTACACTAGCTCGTTAATTTGAGCTAGGTAGGCAAATCAGGCAACCGGAGTTGCAAATGAAGCCCGGGATTTAAATATCCCGGGCTTTATTTGCATGTTCCCATCCGGCTGCCATTTTTAAATCCCCCTTAGTTCAAACGAACTGCCTGCGGCTACACGCGGCAGTTTAAAGTTAATCCGAACTAAGTCCTTAGTTCGGATTAAATGTTACTCCTCGTGGAATGAGGTGTAACAGTTAATCCGAACTAAGGACTTAGTTCGGATTAACTTTAAACTGCCGTGTGTAGCCGCGGGCAGTTTGTTCGAACTAAGGGGGATTTAAAAATGGCGGCCGGACAGGAATATGCAAATAAAGCCCAGGATATTTAAATCCCAGGCTTCATTTGCAACTCTAGTTGCCTGATTTGCCTACCTACCTCGAATTAATGAGCTAGTGTAGACATACCCTAAAATATTTATTAATAACTTAGTATGCTGCCCATAGCCAGTTTGTTTGCGCCCTGTGGTGCAGTTTGGGTTTATGTGGGGATCAACATGTGGCCAGCGAGAGGGAGCCAAAACAAAAAAGTAGTCAGTGTAATGATCTTCTGTTGATATATGTTTTAGTAGTTAAATTCTTGGACTGTCATTGCTCATGAAAAGTGCTGTCACATGGGTAGAAATCAGGTAAATATTGTATTTTATTACTATCAGCAGAACTGACTTAAATGGGGCCTGTGTGTTGTGTAGTCTTGCCTTAATCTTTGTATTCGTGCCTGTCAGTGTGAGAGAAGCTATTTGTATATATTTGCTTGCATATGCAACCACACTTAAGTTGAGGCCCTCATCATGTTCTGTATGTATCAGTGTGGCCCCTGGGGCTTCCAAAGTTGAGTTGCCCTCGCTCATCCCTGACAGGTGTCTGTCTAACCTGGTCTTAAATATCTCCAGTGATGGAGATTCCACAATCTCACTAGGCAATTTATTCCAGTGTTTAACCACCCTGACAGGCAGGAAGTTTTTCTTAAAGTCCAACCTAAACCTCCCTTGCTGCAATTTAAGCCCATTGCTTCTCATCCTAACATCAGAGGCCAAGCAGAACAATTTTTCTTCCTCCTCTTTATGATACTCTTTTAGATACTTGGAAGCTGCTCTCATGTCCCTTTTCGGTCTTCTCTTTTCCAAGGTGAACAAGGCCGGTTTCTTCAGCCTTGCCTCATATCTCATTTTCTCTAGACCTTTCATCATTTGTGTTGATCTTCTCTGGACTTTCTCCAGTTTCTCCACATTTCCTGAAATGTGGCGCCCAGAACTGGACATGATACTCCAGCTGCGACCTAATGTAGATGGCTCATTGCCTGCCTAGGGGACATGAGACTGGGCAGGTTAATTTCCAATCCTCCTGTTTATTCTTTTCCTAAGCCAGGAGGGCACGGTAGTTCTGATGGGGGCTCTGCAGGAAGGGAGCCCGCACTGCCCCCTGCCTGAAACCTTGTGCAGGTGTTAAACAGCTGTCCAGCCCACCCTAGAGGTGACTGCATTTCAGCGTGCCTGAAGCAACACAAAGTATGTCTACATTAGCCCCCTAGATCGATCTAGGGATGCTAATGAGGGCGACCGGAATTGCAAATCAAGACGGGGATTTAAATATCCTGCACTTGATTTGCATGTTCCCGGCCAGTCGCCATTTTAGAAATTGACTAGCCCAAAGTAACTGCCCGTGCCTACACGCGGAAGTGAAACGGGATTCCGGAATAAATCCCTAAATTGAATTAGGTGGTATTCCTCGTGGAATGAGGGCAGTTACTTCGGGCTAGTCAATTTCTAAAATGGCGACCAGCCGGGAACATGCAAATGAAGTGCGGGATATTTAAATCCCGGACTTGATTTGCAATTCCGGTTGCCCTCATTAGCCTCCCTAGATCGATCTGGGGGCTAGTGTAGACGTACCCACAGCACGAGCAATGGACAGGAGAATGGCTCCTGGACATGGCTTGCTCATGACTGCTTCAGTCCCGTTGATAGGCCTCAGCCTCTTTCCTTCCACTCCCCCGCTTTGCAATGGGGCTGTAGACTCTGTGGGGAGAGGGGTGGAGGCAGGCAGAGGTGTCTCCCTGCTGCAGATGTAGACACGTCTCTGTATTAAACATTCTCTCATTGAAGTTTTTAGCTTTGTATTGAGTCCTTTTACATGGAAACTTTGTATTACGTCTTGGTAGAATAATCTCTAGGACAAGTGAGGCAGAGACTGTCCCTGTGGGGTGAACGAGGTGGGAATGGATAAGGCGGAAGGTCAGCACCTCTGGGCAGTTGCAAAGGCTGGAGAGGGGATGGAAGCCAGATCCAAGATCAATGAGCCCTGGGAAGTGGGCCCATTGAAAGGAGACGGGACCTGTGGATGCCTTGGGGGTCAGCAGCAAGGGCCTGCTTTGGGAAGCCCCCTCTTTGGAGGTGAATGTGGCAGCATTGAGACACCCCCCAGAAGCAGGGGCCACAGACACTAACTGCAGATTCATGGGACGGCTCTCACAGATCTTGCACATGCATAAGATGATAGATCTGCAGGAAGGGGGGCAGTGGTGTAGCGAGGGGGCCGGAGGGGTCAGTTGCCCCTGGGCACCATGCTAGGGAGGCACCAATTTAATCCCATTCTGCTCCCCCCATCATCCCTCAGCTCACGTGCTCCTACTCCGCCTGCCACCGGCAGCTGGAGCCTCCTCCCTGCCTCTCTGCTCCAAGCCCGACCCTCCTCCATCTCCACTGGCGGGTTAGTGCATTCGGGAGCCCGGCCCCAAACTGTAGGGGGTGGGGGAAGATGCAGTAGAAGTTCCCCTCAGCTGTGCACCAGGTTCGGGGCCGTGCCACATGGTGGCGGGGGGGGGCACACATTTTTCCTTTGCCACCGGGCGCATAACACTCTCGCTATGCCTCTGCCTGTGCACCTGTCACAGAGGCCATCCTGGAAACAGCATGTAGAGCAGGTAACAGTTGCACACTTATTGGCCCACACTGCTTGCCCAATGGCCGTAAAGTGACCACGCCCTTTGGGCACATCCCTGGGATGGGCGGAGTTTAACCGTCTCGCCTTTCATCTTGTTGGACATCAGTTTCCCCATCTATAGAATGGGGGGGATGTTAGCACCTTCCCTCTGCACGGGGCTATTACAAAGTTAAAACAAACAACATTTGTAACATGCTCTGTTGTTAGGATTTCTCCTGCCAGGATGCCAGATAAGACTCAAGGCTGGATTGCAGTGTGAACTGTAGAGATGCCATAAAGTACCCATCCCAAGACCTTTACATTGCAGGTGGTGGCAAGATTTAAACAGCTTGAGGCAATGGGGGCGCATAACAAAGAAAGTGGGAAGAGTAAAGGAAAAGAATCCTCATACAATCAACTTACAACTTGCCTGGCCATTGTCACAGAGCAGCGGTGGGGAGGGACCCTGGCGGAATGTTTAAGGTGGGGTTTGATACACAGACAAAAGGCTTTTGTTACCAAGGTGTTTGAGAACAAAGCCGATATTGAGATCTTCAACTGGAAGGAGCTACAAAACTCCTCTAAACTGGGACTTTCTCTGCAGCTGCTGGACCATGGATGTTCCACAGAGCCCCAGTGGCCAGGAATCCAGCGGGTGGCTGGGAGCCCTGCAGAGGCTGGCCAGCAGCAGAGGTGACAGTGTCCAGCCGCACTGACAGGCCAGCTACAGCAAAGCCGGCAGCCCTGCTTGGACAGCACTAACGGGGTGGGCGGCCCTGCTAGGGCCGGGAGCCCTGCTGGGCCAGTGGTAGCAGGGACAGAAGCCCTAATGGGACAGGGATCCCTGCCAAGACAGCAGTAGGGGGGCCGGTGGCCAGCAGCCCAGCTGGACCGGTGGCAGTAGAGTCCGCAGACCTGCCGGGGCTGGGAGCCCAGCTGGGATAGTGGCAGGGGAGCTGCCGCTGACCTCCCCTGGTCCAGTAAACTTCCTCGTTCAGGACTGGTCAGGTCCGAGGGGTGCCAGACCAGGGAGGTCCAACCTATAAGAGAATGATAACTTTGGGATTAAGGCATTTGACTGGGCCTTGGGAGAAATATGTGTCCAGTCCCTGGCTCTGACACTGACTTGTGTGCGGTCTCTTGCAAGTCATTTTAATCTCCCTGTACCTCAATTTCCCAACCTTAAACCTGGGAATAATAATATTTCCTTTCTCTTATCTACTGACATTGTAATCTCCCTGGGGATCTAACTTTTTTATATATAGAACCTAGCAAAATGGGGCCCTGACCTCAGTTTGGACCTGTAGGTGAGACTATATTATAAATATTTCAACTAAAACACCCTTAATTCACTGGATTAAGATACTGTACCCTGAAGGCTTTTGTTTTCTGCTACTGACGACCCTCATCATTTATTTCTGGGGAGCTGCAATTGTGAAATTTTAATAATTTTAATGCAAAAATATGGATTTCCCGAAACTTTACTGAAGCTCAGTCACATTTTTTGCATCAGGAGCACTAGATTCAGCGTTAAGATGGGTAGTCTACAGAAGCAACTGGAAACCCCCATGGAAAAAGAAATCCTTTACAAACTTCCAATTAATCTCAACAATCTTACAAATTGATTTTCTGCCTTTTATCAATTGAACTCCTTGTTCTGGAATAACTCATGTGCAGGTAATAGACTTAAATAACAAAGTCCTACCCAGTTATAATTGACGTTCTTTTCTAAAACACGGCCATCAGACATTACTGGGCCACTTTTCAGATCCCAGGAAAAAGCTAACAAGTTCTGGGTTGACACAAAGAAACAGATTTAATTTCAGACGTCAGACTTATCTTGACTTACTCTTCTCACCCACAACCTCCGCAATAAACCTTATGTTTTTCGTATGCATAGAAAAAGGGATTTGTTTCAACTAATAAGGAATTTTAATTTTTCAACCCACACAGTGTCAACATGACTTGCCATGCATGATACCAGACGTCACAGAGGTGCCAGGAATCTATCAAGACTGGACAACACCTTGAAAACTACCAGTAATGAGACTCAAACTTCCAGGATTGCATTAGCTACTGTCTTGCTACTAAGTTAGGGTACGTCTACACTAGCCCCCTAGTTCGAACTAGGGAGGCTAATGAGGGCGACTGAAATTGCAAATGAAGCGTGGGATTTAAATATCCTGCGCTTCATTAGCATGTTCCCAGCCGGTTGCCATTTTGGAAATTGACTAGCTTACATGCGGCAGAGAAGGGCGATTCCGAAATAAACCCCTAACTTCGAATTACCAGTTAAACCTCAATCCTCATCCCGGATAGCAGCTCAGGGATGCCTGTATGGAAGGGGAAAAGAGACAGGATCCTTCGCGGCTGAAGAGCCTCCCTGGCCTGAACATCCGAAGTGAAGCTGGAGAGAGGGCAGACACCTGACAGTGCTCTCTGAGTTAGGTATGTCCATCCGGTAAAGGGTCAGCAAGTGTAACCCACTCCCCTTCTGGAGGTGGTCTACTGTCCCATCTGGGGCACTGAGAACACCTACAGAGAGAGGCTAGGTCTACCTTAGGGGCTAAGTTCAAAATGAGATACAAAACTCCAGCCACGGTAATTGCGTACATGGAGTTGAAGTATCTTGAGTCAAGTTTTGGTGTTGTCCGCACTGCGGGAGGTCAATGGGAGCTCACTCTCCCTTCGACTTCCCTTACTCCTCCTAGGAGCAGGACTATTGGTGTCAGTGGGAGAGACTCTCAGTTCGAATTGGTGTGTCTTCAGCCCGGAAGATCGACTGTGGCAGCTTCTATCTTCTCTGCAGCGTAGACATGGCCAGAAAGAATAACGAGTCTGCTCTACAACCAGCTGGCTTTTAGAGTAAGCGGTAGAGGCTCATGCACTAAGCTCCAGAGGTCCCAGGTTCTGATTCTGTCAGTCGGCATTACACAAGAACACTCTGTCCCCAAAAGGTAGAGATCACAGGGTTACATGGGGGCACAGGGATCCCCACGGTTCACCAAAAGGGGTCATGTAAGATCTCTACTGAAAGCTTGTGTCACACTGGTCATTGCAGTCACTACAAAATGTATGTATGGAAAATATGTGAGGAGTTACATATCTATACTAAACATCGCGTTCTCTAGGTTGGTCATTAAAAGCAGGCCACTCACAGGCAGTGTGTCTTGAGACCAACTTTCCCAGAGAGGAGGTGGGAGACATTTAATCCCCCAATGGACCATTGTGTATTGTATATCTTACAATAGATGTCTATGAGCATTCTAATAAAGAGCTGGAAGAATCTTTGGAAGGAAATGAACAGGCAGTGGTAAACAGTGGGAAATGGGGAGCCCTAATTGGAAGGGAACATCAAAGATCTGTTCTGGTGTATGTGGGGCTGCAAAGAGACACTGTGCTTCAGCTAGGGAGTAAACTGGCAGCAAGTTTGCGTCACAAAAAGGGGCTCTGAGTTAGGCGTGGATGAAAATGCTGGAGAGACCTTTGGGTAAGAAACTTCTATAGGCCTTAGGCTGACTTGTTCATTACGTTCAGTCTCTAGAATTTGAGTGAGGATTTTGTTTTATACGTAACCCTTTGTTCCCACTTCTTGCACTGGTGGTTTGTATTGAAACTGTTCTCTCTCAAATGCATTTTTTTTATCATAACTGAACACAAATGCTGTGCATAATTCAGGATGGCAGGGAGGGGGGTCTAAGGGAATGTCGGTAAACTGTGGCGCACTGTTTTGTTGGGAACCGAGAGTCTGGGATTTCTGTGGGGTAGCCAGTGACCAGCTCTCTTTAAAGAGACTTTGGGGGCTAGGCTGAATCTATCATCAACTTGTGAGGTAAGGCAAGGCTAGTGCAGCTCCCAGGAGAGTGCCGAATGGCTGACAGGATGGTTGGCTTAGGGTGCTAACAGTGAGACTCTCTCACACTGGAGACTGGCAGAGACAAGATGGAGCACATCGCTGGATGTCCAAAGGAGCATCTGAGGCTGGCAGCTCACTGTTAGAGGGAGATCTCTTGCACTTGCTCTATTACTGGAGCACCGTCTCCCTCACTCTCCTTCAAACTCATACGGAAAAGAAGCTTGTACGGTGATGCATGTACAGTTTTGCTTCATTTAAAGCCTGCTATTCATAGACACAATTAAGGTCTGATGCAGCTCTCATTAAAGTCAATGCAAAGGCTCCCATTGACTTCAATGGGCATTACATTGATCCCACACCACGGAAATCAATGGGAGCTTTGCCATTTAATTCAATGAGTGCAGGATTGAGTCTTTAATGCACTAGTCAGTGAAGCAAGCAAGTTCATTTCCTATCCCTCCTTGCAAACATAAACCTTTCCTGAGAGCATTCACAGCCTTGCTAATACAAATGGATACTTTCTGTGCCAAGGACTCGACAGATTGCGGCCTGAAGTGCCCAAAGAGATACGTCTTACACTATCGGCAGGGTATTTCACAGTGTTAAATAGAGAAGAGGAAACTAAGACAGCCAGGAAAATGAACTGTGTTAATGTGACACTGTAAAATACATCCTGGATCTTTCCCTAGTGGAAGCAAGAGACTTTTGCTGTTCTTCTTTGCAGGTGAATGATAGAAATGATACAGACTAAGGTGAATAGTGAAGAAGAAGAAAAGCTTAGGGTGCATTCTTAATTTGTGTATTTGCTAGCTCCTTTACTAGGTTGTTCCATATAGTGCAGTTTGGGCAGAGATGATGGAAGTATTGTTGAATATTTATCTGATGGTTTCTTACAATGAATAGCCACCTGTCTTGGATGATTTAGACACAAGAAATCTTGTATCTTGGCAGGGAGTTAGATTAAATGAACCTGATGGTCCCTTCTAACCCTATGGTTCTGTAATTCCATCACTATATTATTTATAACGGGTATTCCTGTGGTACCATAGGGTACGTCTACACTGCATGCTTATTTGAAAATAAGCTATTCCAGAAGAAATACTTCAAAATAGTTTATTTCGAAATAGCACGTTTATGCTACAGGGAAGCCTCAAAATTAGTCAGAGGCTTCCTTAATGTGGACATGCTACCTCAATGTAGAGCCCCAGGAGGCACTGGGGAGTAATAATTTTGTATGGCCCTGGGGAGGAGCTATTTCCAAATAGCAGCAGTGAAGCATCCACACCTCTGCTATTCTGAAATAGCTGTTTTGGATTAGCCATTATTCCTCATGGAATGAGGTTTACAGAAGTCGGAATAAGCCGTCCGTTATTTCAAATTTATTTCAAAATAACAGAATTGCTGTGTAGACGCTTGCATTGTTATTCCGGAATAACGGCTGTTATTCCAAAATAACGCTGCCATGTAGACGCACCCTTAGAGACTAACAAAAATATATATAGTATCATGAGCTTTCATGGGCAAAATCCACTTCTTCAGATGAGCTTGAGTGGAGAAAAAAGGGGGACTCTCAGTATTTATAACAGAAAAAGAAGTGGGGGGGGGAGTACTTGTCAACTAGTGCCAGTGCTAATGAGGCTAATTGAGTGGGCTGGAAGTGGCTCATATTTAGCTTTTGATGTCAATGAGGTGTTAAATGTAAGGAATGCTGCTACCCATTGAGACAAGTGTCCCAGTACCAATGCATTAAATATACCTATGCAAGGTGAAAGACAGTCCCTGCTCTGAATTGCTTACAATTTAATTAGAAGCCTGGAGAAAGGAAGATTATCCCCATTATATAGATGAGAAACTGAGGCTTTGTCTACACTAACACTTTGGTCAGCAAAGCTTTTGTGAGTCAGGGATTTGAAAAAAAAAGCAACAGCTCTGACCAGGAAACATTTCCTTGACAAAAGACCCCATGTGGACAGTGCTCTGTGGATGGGAAATGCTCTCCCAACCTCATTACCATCACTCATTATGGGTGCTGTCACACCAGCATACCTTACCATAGTACAGCTGTGCCGCTGTAAGGTCTGAAGCATAGACAAAGCCTGTGGCAAAGAGAAATACAACATCCCGCTCAAAGGTAAGATGGGACAAGATTCTAGCCTATATCTCTCATGTTGCCCCACAGCCACTGAATCTACACACCAAACCAATCAGAGTGTGCAGATGCAAGGAAACCTATGTCAGTAATGAAACTTGTGGATTTCTGGCTTCCCTTGATTCAGAAATGCTCTAAAAATACAAACTTTTCCATAAGGGACTCTATGCACTATGCACTTTAACCCTAAACACCCCCAGGTTCATTCCATAAATCACCATGGCCCCTTGCAAATGAGCATTGGAAGAGGCTGACTGGGGTTTAATCACTTCTTCTCTGTTCCATTCCAGAGACGTATGTGGATTTAATGAGTAAAATCTGGTTCTGAGCTTCCAATCTATTTTGCAGCATGCAGAATGGTGCATTCAGAATGCATCACGTTGGTTAAAGCCATGTTCTGTGAGCCCATTTCTGTTTCCATCAATGGGGCCTGTCCCTCTGAAATGAGCTACAAATGTAGAGTTTGTGTGGGGTGAAGCAGGTGGCCAGGTCTGTAATTAATCTCTATACTTTCTCGCTCTGGGCCCGCGCCAGCAATCTAAACTGAAACTAATGTGCAAGCAGCAAGAGCTGTACTGGAAAATATCAAACATCAGACACAGGAAAATAATTAAATGCTTTGGTTGTGGGCCTGGTCTCCAAAAGAGTTTGCTCACTACTGCCACACCTGTGGTAAGATGAGGGCCTGATACGTTAGCCAATCTAGCACCGGACTGCTTTGAGGCCTAGCTAACAATGGACAACATTTGGCTAATATAAAGCAAAGCTAAGCTCTGAGCAAGAGGCAGGACCCTGCTCACAGAACTTGGCATGAACAGGGCTGAGAATGTAAAACACTCATTGGTAATTGGCCCAGGTGTATAACAGTAAATGGTACTGGTCATAAGTTGAAAGCCCATTCCAAAAGGATGGTACCGCCAGCGTGTTAAAAACGACCTCGGTATCCACACTCCCCACAGATACCAACCCAGGTTCAGGAAAGGGTTTAAACTGACAGCATGATGGATCGAGATGTTCTAATTGAACCACGAGGTGCAGGGTGATGGGTGGCATCTAAGTAGCATCTGAGGGTGCTAACCGGACACATCAGGAAGGATGTGTAACTTGTTTGTATCTGTATATAAAGTGGTGGCTTGGAGGGACAGTCTTTGTCCAGCCACAGGGGCAGTGGGTCCTCCCACTGACTGAGCTGAGTCCATTGTTATGTGTACATGTGCGTAGTGGTTCAGTAGAGTCTACTGACAACTATTCCTGTACTTCGCTTAACAATAAACCTGCCCAGGTGCCTTCAATCCTTATCTGATTGTGGTCTTTGGGGGCTCCCTCGGAGTCTGCTGTGTGGACTAATTGTGCAAGTCCACACAGCACACATGATTGAGCACACACACATGCAACCTTCTGGTTATTAGCACTGATGGAGCAGGACACCTGTCAGGACACCAAGACACTACTATATTGGTGACCCTACTACAACATCTTTCCCACACTCCAGGTGATCAATGCATGAATGGGAAAGGCTGGGCTTCATCTTCTTCATGTTCCTATAGGCAGCAGCTGCCTTTAGGTGACCTGCTTAACAGGTGACTCTCTGGCTTTAGGATGAACGCATGTGTAACTCATTCCTGTTCACACTGTCTTTGGCTTCATCCAACTGGGAAGAATCCACATCATCGCCTTCTTCTAATGGATTTAGCGCAGATGGAAGGTTCTGGATCCATAGTTCTGGAGCTTCTAGTTCTCTAGGTTCCTCTAGAGAGGCGGAGGTTCTGACATGGGTTCAGGAGAGCTCGGCTCATTTTCTGACTCTGTAGTTAGCTTCCCATGTGACCTTGGCTCGGCGCCAGGAATAAAACCTAGGAGGGCAGCCTTTGAGTCACATGATCTAGCCAAAACATAGTGACTTCTTCTTCCTTACAAGGAAAGGGCCTACTGCTCTGAAATCTGTGCATAAGGCAACAGAGAGTGTGCTCCCATGTAAGGGGCAGCATAAAGTCATATGGCCCCAAGGAGAATGCAAGGGGGGATGGTATAATCCAAACCTGAGCAACCCACTGCATGTGCAGGAGGGATTATACTTTACAGGATGGAGGGAGAGCAAGAGGGCCTATAGCCCTGCCTCTCTGTAACAGGGCGGCTCTCGCCCCCCGTGAGTGCCCCTTCTAGCTGAGGGATAGTGCCTGCACTCTCTCTGTTTGGAGCCTTCTTCGGCAACGGAGCCCTCTGGCCGAGTCACACGCTGAGCGAATCCCATCTGGCCACACATTTAACAGGGCCCATCTCAGTGCCCTCTGCATTGGGTCGCTCCGAGTCTGTTCCCTGCTCTGGGCCACAGTGGTGCCCCACAGCATCCTTGCCCCCTATCCCAGGGCTTACCTCAAAGTCCCAGCATAGTCACTCAGGCTCAGTCTACGCTGCACCCCTCTGTCAGCAGAGGGATGTAAATAAAGCACATCGAAAGCGCAAATGAAGTGGGGATTTAAATATCTTGCGCTTCATTTGCATAATCACGTTCTGGCTCTGTTTCGAACACGTGGCATTTCAAAACTGAAACCGAGGTTTAGACCCGGTTCTGCTGACAGCGGCGTGATTTTTTGAGCAGAACCGCGGTTTCACTTTAATTCGAACTACCTAGTCCGTGCTGCGTGTAGCCGCGGGCAGGGAGTTCGAACTACGGGGCATTTTAAAATGGCGGCGCCCGGGAACTTGCAAATAAAGCCCGGGATATTTAAATCCCGGGCTTCATTTGCAAGTTCGAATGCCTACATTAGCCACCCTAGTTCGAATTAGGGTGGCAGTGTAGACATACCCTAACCTCCTGTCCCCACGGAGCTGTCCGCTGTGCTGCTCTCAGCCAGTCAGCCTCTCTGGGGTGGGCTGTGGCCAGATCACCGGGCCTCCAACAAGAGGCCTCAGGGTCTGGACCACCCTCTCACACTCTGACCTATCCCTTCCCCTTTTGGGGCAACATGTACCTCAAAGGGGAGTAATTCCTGGCTCCCCCCCAGAAGGACTGGGATTCACTGGCCCTCAGCGTGAAGGTTACTGCCCTGCACAGGCCGGGGAATCTGTCTCCGAGGAAACACTTCCTCCCTGTTAACTGAATCTGGCTGCAGACACTTCCATAAGCCTCTTTCTCACACTACTAGTTCCAGGCCAGTGGGTAGGGGTGGCGGGTGGGCAGCAGAGATTGTCTAGCCTTGGCCGCACATTCATTTAGGTTTTAGTCAAGACTTAATGAAGTCCAGTTGGAGGGGTGAATAATGAGGTGCTTACTCTGAAAAAGGGCCCGCACAAGCCAGTGTCATAAGTGCACTCGCTGCGAGGCAATGACTCTGAGAGCACCAAAGCAGATCCCGTCATTTCTCAGTGGGCAGAGAAAGCACAGAGTGTTACTGAAATTGAGTCCCCGATAATTACTGTTCCTCCGCCAGGCTGAGCAGCAGCAGCACCTGCCGACTGCAGAGCCTGAAAGATGCAGGAAATGAGGCTGGGTTATTTTTTCCATATAAGAAAGACAGAGCACAAGTCCCTATGATTTCATGGCTCTAAGAGCTAGAGATCCCAGCCGTGCCTCTGATCTTGAAACATATTCCATGCAGGCAACGGCGTCTGTCTGGACCTATGTGCAAAGGCTGGGTCCACCATTTTCAGAGTGGTTTGCAGAGGTGCCACCAGGAAAAAAGAACCTTCTCTAGGACCACCCTTTTAGAAGGAAATGTGAGTTTTAAACAAAGCCCATTTCATTGCACAGCAGGGGTGTGACTCTTTGCTGCCCAGAGAGTAGGGAGATGGGCGTCCCAAGTACCCTAGACAAAGCTACAAGTGCTTAGTTCTTCCATAGCATGCCAGCCAGAGACCTGACTACAAAGCAGAAAGCCCTTTACAAGGAGATTCACTATCTCCCTTTTACAGGGGGAAACAAACACTGAACAGGGCCAGATGCAGCCTGGGAAAAGAAATTCAGGTCTCCTATCTCCTTCTATCAGATTGAATACTGGGAGAATAAAGGGGTGATGATTTATCCTTTTTATTTTATTTGTTTTGCTTTAGGTCAGTTAGATTTTTTTTAAATTTCCTACATTCTTTTCTTTCTCTGTCTTTGAGCTAAAAAAAGGTCTTTCCGGAATAAAAGATACAGCGTGTATAAAAATATGATGCCTAGGAAAGAGAGATGTTAACTGATTATAAAGGAGGCAGTGTGTGTTAAGCCACTCTCATTAGATGTGTCTAGGAATAGATGAAGTGAAAAGTAATTGCTGATTTATGCAAAAAATAAAAAGGTATTTCAGGTCTCATTTGTAGCTCATCCTTTTTATATGTATGACACAGTGAAAGACCCCAGACAGTTATTAAAGAAAAATAAAATAATCATTGAATTTCTTCCTTTTATTAGGGCTTCATTTTCCTCTCTCCCCTATTGTTATTCTGGATCTTTATACTTTGAACTGATTTATTTATATTCAGCTGAATGTATTTTCTTCCTCTCCCTCAGACAGCAGGATACGAGAGAGGTAACAGGACAAAATGAAAGAGATAATGAATTAATGATGTATGGAAATACTTTATTGATTCAATGGATAAGAAGTGAAGGGCCATTATAAAAATAACATCATAATGTCAATGAAATAGTGCCGTGCGGAGGGTTGACAGATGACTACATATTGGACTGAAGGCCAGCTGGAGGAGGGGATAGGAGTAACAGGCTATTGCCCTTTTCAGCTCATCAGGAAAACCTCCACGCTAATGCCTGATAGCTGCTTAGCAGCCAAGCCACAGATGAACCAGAACGGCAGTACCAGATAGAAACCCTCCCGGGGAACTTCAGAGGTATATCTCAGATTAGTTCACCAGGACGGTACGTAGGCCAAGTGATTGTGGGAAGAAAGTGTTACAGAAATTGAATCCTGACCTGGCCCATTGGCATTGCAGTCAGAAGGAAAGATAAATGATGGGAGAGGTAGGCTGTCCTGTCAGCTGGTTGTGTAATGACTTATAGAATCCCTGGACCCTCGCCCTGCAGATAAGAAGAATCTTGTACATTAACTCAATGGGATTGATTTGCAGGGCAAGAAATCCCCTGTGGGACATGAGTCTTCTCTAATGTTTCCTATTCTTCCTCCTGCCTCGACCAAATCCTTTATTAGATCTCTTCTTAAGGACGGTAACTCCTCACTTAATGTCCTGATTAGTATTGTTTTGTTGCTTATCTTCTAGAGCACATGCTCATTTAAACTTGTGCAATGCTCCCTTATAACGTTGTTTGGCTGCCTGCTTTGTCCACTTCCTGCAGGATTTTCTGGAAAAAACTGCTCCCATCAGCTCCCCTAAGTTCCGTGTAAGGTATGCAGCTGGGCAGCTGCAGTTCAGCTGCCCCTCTCCCCGCCATGCTGCTTCTCTGCCTTGGAGCTGCTCCCAGGAGCCTTCTGCTTGCTGGGGGGTGAGTGTAGAAGAGTGCTGATGTCAGGACACCCCCCACTCTGCATCCCATTTGTGCTGGAAAGTGTTTGCAGCCTCTGCCATGTTTCTATCATGTTTCTTCCCTCCTGCCTCAGTCCATGCAGCCTCTGGAATGTAAGGCTACACTAACAGCCCTTGAGGGCTCAGCTGAGGGCTAGTTCCTCATGCAGTAGCAAGACATTCCCTGGGAAATATTCCACATTCTGACTCTACCACCTCAGCCACGTTTCACACTCAGCATTGCTGTGTGCAGTATTACATTTTGAAACCTTATGCTCTCTACGTATATCCTGCCTTTTGTCTGCTGAAAAGAAAATCCCTGGAACCTAACTGCCCCCCCCCATTTGCATTAATTCTGATAAGGAAATTGGATTCACTTAATATTTTTTTTCTTAAAGTAGCATTTTTCAGGAATGTAACTCCAATGATAGGCGAGAAGCTACTGTAGCTACTTATCTCATGAATCTCATCCAGTGTGTATCTGAACTATATGGTTTTACAAGCCCACCCTCTAGCAAGGGGATGCACCAAGTATGCAGTTTCACTGACTCCCATTGTATTGTATTGTATTCCCCTACCTCAATGTTTCCCAATTTTATTTGGCCACGGAACCCTTTTAAACTCGAAAGAATTTTGCGGAACCCCTAATCACAGTCTAATATATGGAGCTGAAAAAGTAGACTACGAATAAGTAAGGATAATAATAAACAAATGCTAAATAAGGTCATGAGATCAACATTTAGTTTAATTGCACATACTGAAAAACAAACATTACATAATTATTTTTTAAATCATAAAATGTTATTGTAACAGAATTTTTCGCGGAACCCTCATTTTCACTTCATGGAACCCCGGGATTCTGTGGAACACCATTTGGGAAACACTGCACCTGAAAACTACAGGGTTCCCTGTTTCTGTTGGCATGAGGCTATTTTGTAAGGGTTGTAGGAAAGAACACTGTAAACAAATCACATTAGAGCATAGAATCACAGAATACTAGAACTGGAGGGGACCTTGAGAGATCATTAAGTCAGGTCCCCTGCCCTCATGGCAGGACCAAACACGATCTAGATCATCTCCTATAGATGTCTATCTAACCTGGTCTTAAATATCTTTAGTGATAGAAATTCCACAACCTCCCTAGGCAATTTATTCCAGTACCCTGACAGTTAGGACTTTTTTCCTAAGTGCCCAATCTAAATCTCCCTTGCTGCAGTTTAAGCCCATTGCTTCTTGTTCTATCATCAGAGGCCGAGAACAATTTTTCTCCCACCTCCTTGTAAAACCCTTTTAGATACTTGAAAATCGCTATCATGTCCCCTCTCAGTCTTCTCTTTTCTGAACTAAAAAAGCCCAATTCTTTCAATCTTCCCTCATAGCTCATGTTTTCTAGACCTTTAATCATTTTTGTTGCTCTTCTCTGGACCGTCTCTAATTTCTCCACATCTTTCTTGAAATGTGGTGCCCAGAACTGGACACAATACTCCAGTTGAGGCCTAATCAGCACAGAAAAGAGCAGAAGAATGACTTCTTGTGTCTTCCTCACGTCACTCCTGTTAATGCGTCCCAGAATCATATTTGCCTTTTTTGCAACAGTGTCACACTGTTGACTCATATTTAGCTCATGCTCCACTATGATCCCTAAATCCCTTTCTGCAGTACTCCTTCCTAGACAATTACTTCCCATTCTGCATGTGTGAAACAGATTGTTTCTTCCTAAGTGGAGTATTTTGCATCTGTCCTTATTAAACTTCATCCTGTTTACCTCAGACCATTTCTCCAGTTTGTCCAGATCATTTTGAATTATGACCCTATCCTCTAAAGCACTTGCAACTCCTCCCAACTTGGTATCATCTGCAAGCTTAATAAGCGTACTCTCTATGTTTTATCTGAAGGCGATCTTGGTCTCTGACTCTTTTGTGGGGCTAGACAAGAGGTAAAAGCAAACCTGTCCTGCTGAATAGATTTTATTAGAAGACTTACCCGGCATTGCCAGGGTCCTACGGGGCAGGGGGCTGGCAGTGTGTGGGGTGCTGGAGTCAGGGCACGGCCTTAGGGGTGTGGGGTGCAGGAGTCAGTATTGGTGGTTGAAGAAGGATTCAGGGCAATGGATGTGGAGGGAGTATGAAAGTGAGGTTTAGGGGTGTGGAGGGGCTCAGGGCATGGGGCTGGGGGTTCATGAGTAAGGATGTTAAATAACGAGTAATTTTCTAGTCAAGTAGTCGATGGAATTTCCATCGACTACTCGACTAGTCTATAGGCACTTCTGCATTCCTCTTTTGAAATATACAAGGGCCCCCACTGGGGCTCTTGTACATTTCAAAGGGGGAATTCAGAACTCCGCATGCAGCCCAGGGCCAGCAGGAAGTCCCACTAACTCCGAGCTCCACGAGGGGACTTACCCTTTGAAATGTGCAAGAGTCCCCAGCGGGGGTTCTTGTGCATTTCAAAGTGGAAGCGCCAGCATGGAGCCTGGGGTGAGCTGGGGACTCCCCAGCTGGCCCCGTGTTCCATGTGGCGCTACCGCTTTGAAATGCAATGGTGGCATTTTAAAGGGGCAGCTCCGCATGGAGCCCGGGGTCAGCTTTGTGCAGTGCTGCCACTTTGAAATGCTAAGGCGGCATTTCAAAGGGGCAGCGCCACGCAGAGCCCAGGATCAGTTGGGATCACAAATGATTGTCTGTGGGTCAGAGGTCCTATACTGCTAACTCCTTTTTAGCGCTAATGGCAGTGGTGTGAGCTTTCAACCAGGAGGACATCACTTCTTCCTATTGCTACCATGGAATTCCAAGTGACTGTGGTGCACAGCACCATGACAAAGGCAAAGCCTGGCTGGCCAGTGATCTGAGTGGGTAGCTGTGGCTTACAGTGGTTTCTCTGTGTGGTTCACTTGCCCTCAGAGAAAGAAGGTGAGTGTCTTATTGTTTGATTTTGTGATGAGCACCCTTACTCCCACTAACGCCAGTCAAAACTGTAGGGGTATGTCTAGACTGCATCCCTCTGTCGGCAGAGGGATGCAGATTAGGCAGGTCGATATTGCAAATGAGGCAGGGATTTAAATATCCCACTCCTAATTTGCATAAAAACGGCCACCGCATTTTGCTGACTCAGCACTTTTTCGGCAAAAAGCGGCAGTCTAGAGGGGGATCTGTTGAGAAAGAAAGGCTTTTTCAACAGATCCTGTAAACCTCCTTGCAGGAGGCATAAGGAATCTGTCGAAAAAGTCTTTCTTTCTCCACAGATCCCCCTCTAGACTGCCACTTTTGCCGACAAAGTGCTGAGTCAGCAAAACATGGTGGCAATTTTTATGCAAATTAGCAGCGGGATATTTAAATCCCTGCCTCATTTGCAATGTCGACCTGCCTAATCTGCATCCCTCTGATGACAGAGGGTGCAGTCTAGACATACCCTAGGGCTACGTCCAGACTGGCATGATTTTCCGCAAATGCTTTTAACGGAAAAGTTTTTCCGTTAAAAGCATTTGCGGAAAAGAGCGTCTAGATTGGCACGGACGCTTTTCTGCAAAAGCACTTTTTGAGGAAAAGCGTCCGTGCCAATCTAGACGTGCTTTTGCGCAAGAAAGTCCCGATCGCCATTTTAGCCATCAGGGCTTTTTTGCGCAAAACAATTCTGGGTTGTCTACACTGGCCCTCTTACGCAAAAGCATTTGCGCAAGAGGGCTTTTGCCCGAATGGGAGCATCATAGTATTTGCGCAAGAACACTGACGATCATACATTAGATCGTCAGTGTTCTTGCGCAAATTCAAGCGGCCAGTCTAGACAGTTGGCAAGTTTTTGCGCAAAAGCACTTGCTTTTGCAGAAAAATTTGCCAGTCTAGACACAGCCACGGTGTTCAGAGACTCTGGAAATCAAGCCAGTCACTTTCAAGCTACATCAATGCAATGTTCACAGATGTTATTGTATTACTCTTTGCTGTCTTCACTGTAGTTGTGCCTAGAACAA
This sequence comes from Pelochelys cantorii, assembly GCA_032595735.1. Taxonomy (NCBI): domain Eukaryota; kingdom Metazoa; phylum Chordata; order Testudines; family Trionychidae; genus Pelochelys; species Pelochelys cantorii. The sequence goes on along the minus strand of CM064355.1, from coordinate 8,632,399 downwards.
CTGTAGTTGTGCCCAGCCAGGCTCACGGTCCCATTGTACCAGGCCCTGTGTTTACACCTTGTAAGACACAGTCGCTGCCCTGAAGAGCTGTCAATATAAAGAGCTAAGATGTGAGAGGAGAGAGAGAGTTGAAGTGACTTACACTCGTTCACACAGCAAATCAGTAGCAAACCAGGAGCACAATCCAAGGCTCTTGAATCCTTGTCCACTGCCTTATCTAGTGGGCAAATGCCGCTTCCCACTTGTGTTCCCAAAACCAGCCTGTTCCTTAAATATTACCCAGCAGAGCAGGTTAATTTTACAGTACAATAATATTACAAAACTGCTAGCCCCATTTCCCACTCAGACACTGTCAATAAAGGAGTGGGTGAATGATTAATTAAGAAATGATATTTCTTTATGGAAAATAGCCCCAAGAAAAAAAATCCCTTGCTACCGTTCATTACTCAATAGACTGAGATCAATGATCCCCTAATTTTTTCCATCCCTTTGCAGAATAATTTTATGTGCACCTAGGCACATACAAAAGTGCATCACCAGTAGAAACAAAAAACTTAGCAGTGGAAGCTCTGCTAATCAGCTGGGCAGCATGTGAATATCTCTTAAGTGGCCTCATAAACTCCCAGCTTAGAGAGAACACTGAGAGATCCTCTGTTTTTCCGTGTGTGCAAGACAAAACAAACACTGATAGTAAATGCAACAATATAGCAACAGTTAACAAAACAACTTGCCCTACATTGTTCAGTGCCTGCTACTCTGAACAGGTAATTAACTCCATTCACATGAGATACTGTAAATTGCTCATCCACTGTTAACATTAAATTGCAATTTTTTGAAACTTAGAAATCTGGGAGGGTGGGGAAAGTGACAGGAGATGTTCATCATGGATTTACAGGTGAGTTAATGCCTGAGCAAATAAAAATAATGTCAGGCTGAACCTGGCCTCCCTGGGTATGTCTACACTACCACCCTAGTTCGAACTAGGGTGGTTAATGTAGGCATTCGAAGTTGCAAATGAAGCCTGGGATTTAAATATCCCGGGCTTCATTTGCATCTTGCCGGGTGGGCGCCATTTTTAAATCCCCGTAGGTCGAACTCCGTGCCTGCGGCTACACGCGGCACGGAGTAGGTAGTTCGAATTAGGATCTCCATGAGGAGTAACGGTAGTTCGAATTAGAGATCCTAATTCGAACTACCTACTCCGTGCCGCGTGTGGCCGCGGGCACGGAGTTCGACCTAAGGGGATTTAAAAATGGCCCCCCCCCGGCAAGATGCAAATGAAGCCCGGGATATTTAAATCCCGGGTTTCATTTGCAACTTCGAATGCCTACATTAACCACCCTAGTTCGAACTAGGGTGGTAGTGTAGACATACCCCTAGAGACAAAGTTTTATTCCCTATTGTATGTATTTCCCTGGGGAACACAAAACAGGATATTGCGTCTCCGCAGGTGTCTGATTTTTAAAAAGAAACATGAAAAACATCCAATTAATAGCTTTAAAACAGGCAATGAAAACCCATTTTCATTCTAGCTCACTCTTTGTAAGTGCAGTCATCTATGGAGTCCCATAATCTCTTTTGATTAAATATTGTATATGAGGACTAGATGAGGGTTTTGGAGATTATTCTCTTTTCTTTGCATTCCTATTTTGGAAAGAAGTTCTTGTGATTAAGGCACTGGGTTATTATTCTCTGTTCCTGTTTTCCACCCCTGCCTTTGTGACGAAGGACAAGTCACTTAGGTGCCAAAATACCCTTCAGGATGTGACCCTAACTCCCAGTGACATCAAATCAGGGCCCAAGAGGAGGCTTCTCAGTGTGTGCTGACAATTGATATCAGCAGAGGATCTTCCTATTAATTTCTCTGTGCATCAGTTCCAGTGGTGGAGGAGGACCCTAGAATCCTGGAATCCTACAAGTGGAAGGGACCTCAAGAGGTCATCGAGTCCAGTCCCCTGCCCTCACCGCAGGACCAAACACTGCCTAGATCATCCCTCACAGGTGTCTATCTAACCGGCTCTCTTAAATATCTCCAGGGATGGAGATTCCACAGCCTCTCTAGGCAATTTATTCCAGTGTTTAACCACCCTGACAGTTAGGAAGTTTTTCCTAATGTCCAACCTAAACCTCTTTTGTTGCAATTTAAGCCCATTGCTTCTTGTTCTGTCCTCAGAGGCCAAGGAGAGCCATTTTTCTCCCTCCTCCTTGTAACACCCTTTTAGATACCTTTCCCTCTGTATCTTGCCTACTTAGGCCAGCTCTACACTTACCCTGAGAATTATGCTCCGGAGTCGGATCTTCTGGGGGTTGATTTAGTAGGCCTAGTAATGACTCGCTAAATGAACCTCTGATGGCATGCCAGTTGACCCAGGTACTCCATCAGGTTGCAAGGAGTAAGAGAAGTCAATGGAAGAGTCTCTCCCATCAACCTCTCATAGGTACATTGACTCCAGCTTCGCTATTCTCATAGCTGCGTATCTTAGGTTGACTTTCTCCGGTAGTGTAGACCTGGCCTTAGACAGTAAGCAATTTATGGCATGGGCAAGAACTATCATCGAGGGTGGAATTTGAACCCAACTGACTTAACTAAGACTAGGATATTATCTGTACCATACTGATGACACCTACAGTGAGGCCCTCATTAGAGCCTCTAGGTGTTGCTATAATCATTCCTCTGAAACATATTGTTTTCAAATCTTCGCTTTATGATTTTTTCTTTCCTCTTTTTATATGACTTAGCCCTTCAACAGCTGTCACGTGGGCACACTCTTCCTTGAGCCTCATCCCTCTTTGGAAATTGTGTCACTAATGGCCTCCTCCATCCTTCAGATTGCAGTTTCTAAGGGCTTTTGATCACAGCACTAGAGTCATCTACATGTTTAAGAATAGCCTTTGTGCTCAATGACATTCCTGTTCTTATGTGAAGAGTGTTTAACTTCTCTCCTATCAGTACCCAACAATCATCCAATCTTTGGATTCTCTCCACCTTCCTCTTCTGTGGTAAAGGCAGAAGTACCATCATTGTTCAAATCAGCCTGTCATCCCCATATTCTCTTCTCTTCACCTTTCCTCTGATGAATAGAGCTGAAAAAATTTGTAGAAGGTAAAAATATCCTTCATGCGACAATGCTCAGCATTTCTCCTTTCCTTCTGCTAGCACACACGAGCACACCCCACCCTCTTCCTAAATTGTTTATGGTTTAATAATGTCTCTTGCAAAGTGCACATAACTCCTTGCCTTTTATAGCCCTACTTAACCTCATTGGCCCTTATTGCTCATTTCTCTGCTGAGACTCAAGTGGGATGAATTCCAACTGCATCCTCTTCTACTACCACTTAATTATCTTTTTGCTTTTCCCTGGCCTATTTCCCCACAGCATGATATGACTCCTAATCACGATTCATCTGGGAACTTCATCCTCCCCCCCAATCAGAAACCTGTGCATTGTTTCTCTGTACGTTTCTTCCTCATGAAGGTGCCAAAGCCAATAATTCGGAACAGAGATAATTAAACCTTCCATGATCCATTACCCCCATTTTTTAAAAAAAGCATATTTAATTCATTTCCTAAAATTTAGTCCAGATTAGCCCCAGACTGTATCAAAATTCATTAAAAGTAATATCATTAAGCCTAGTTGCTATTAAATTCTTGTACCGCAACAATCTTAGAGTTTTATACTGCTGCCCAGCACCAGGACATCAGTGTGTCTTCCATGTAAAAATCAACTGCAATAGTGAACTCCCTTCAAGATGTCTCTAGCACTTCTTGCTTTCCTGGGTCAAAACTTGGCTTGAGGATAAAGACTGTTTTCAGGAAGAGGGGCTAGGAACCAAAGAGCTGTTCAGACTGTGTCGCTTGTGGTAGAAAAGCTCCCTCAAAGGGATGGATTCGTGCCATTTCCTAAGGATGGTCAGACTCTGGATTCACCTGAACTCCTCTGCATGTCCCCTTGACAAAGACTCCTAGCTTTCACTAGGTTTGTCCTCAACTTTGTGATCCAGAGGAGGGTAGCTATTCCGGTGGGTCACAGATTGAAACTGGGTCCAATAATTGCTTTACATTGAATCGAGGCCTTACATTGGCTTCAGAAACTGAGTGGCAGCTAGTGGAGGCACTTAAGCACAGGCCAGATGTGCTCACAGTGTCCTAAGCCATGAAGGAGATGGCACAAGGAGGAACCATGTGGCACCTGTACATCGTCAGCTTCTGGTATAATGAAGGGAGGATCCAGCATGTCCGGAGATGGCCACCACATCTCAGGTGTGACAAGACCAAACAATTCTGTAATATCTCAGTTTTTTAAAATCATTCTTGTTTAAAGTATCCATAATTGATAAAACATAGAATCATACAATACTAGAACTGGAAGGAACCTCACGGCAGGACCAAGCACCATCTAGATCATCCCTGATAGATGTTTATCCAACTTGCTCTTAAATCTCTCCAGTGATATCTCCAGTTGAGATTCCACAACTTCCCTAGGCAATTTATTCCAGCATTTAACCCTCCTGACAGTTAGGAAGTTTTTCCTAATGTCCAACCTAAACCTCCCCTGCTGCAATGTAAGCCCATTGCTTCTTGTCCTAAATTTTTTTGTCAAAACATGCCTTGTTCCATTTCTTCACCTTCCACTGGTAAATCTAAAGCAAGATTAAAAAACAAAGGCCAAAAGCCCTGACCATCTTTACTGTGCTTAATCCTTATCCCAATTATTATAGTGTCATTCTCTAGGACAGCAACTCCATCAGGACACTAATAACTGGGATTTTAGCTGTGATTCAGCCATGGTCTTTGTTAGGCCTCAGAAAATTGGGCCTAGAGCGGTTATGCTAAGACAGTCCCTGAAAGGCTTCTGGGTAGTCTCGGAGCAGAACTTAAGACATGGTAAAAGTAAGGGCATATCCGAAATACTTGCTTAAGCTCCAAAAATGAGGTAAATGAAGACTGCATTCCTGTACTTGCTGTGCTAGAACGGCTTGTCTGGAGAACTGATATGGAGACTCCTTGTCCAAACTCCCTGTTTCTGTTCTTCATCCGTTCTTAACTCCCCATCTCCCTGTTTTCTGGTGCTTGTCTCCTGTGCTGATAAGAAAGTTGCTGATGTATTATGGATTGCTTAAAGCCATATTGTATAGTTGGCTAGGTATGCATGAATACTAGAAGTTTCTTACTGATGAAGAGGGGGTGGGTTGCTTGGGTGAATAGTCTATGACGTGACGGAACTGTCTATATAAACCTCCTTGTTACTGAAATCGGGGCTGGTTCTTTTTGGAGACGGGCCGCTCTCTATTGTTGTGTGCACTCTTCAGTAAAGAGCTTGTGATTGAACCTTGCTGGCGTTGCCTGTCTCTTCGCGGTCAGACAACGAACCAAAGCCGTCTGGGTTTGAGTCCCCGACAGTCTTTAAGTCCACATGTATACTGCAGCGTTATTTCGAAATAATTTTGAGATGGTGGACTTCTTACTCTGACTTCTGTAACCCGCGTTTCATGAATAGGAAGGGAAGTCAGAGGAAGAGTGCTGTTCCTCGGACTTCCTGCTGTGTAGCCAAAGCGCCAAAAGCCAAATTAAGCGATTTTGACTTCAGCGATGCAATGGTTGAAGTTGCGTAGTTTAATTAGACTTTTGCCCTGAGGCATAGATGTGCCCTAAAGGTTGTAGGATCCTGGGGTACTTCTGGGGCAGCATAGGTAAGTGCTGCTTCTTGACAGTTTCTTTACAATTGTTCCTTTAGATTCTTTGGGGCTGGTGCTAACATCTACTGTATGTTTGATCAGTGCCCAGAACAACAAAGCCCTGACTTTATAGTAGCTTCTGGATACTACTGTAATATAAATAAAATGCAGTATGCAATACAATAAATACGTAATAAAAGTCTCAGACTTAACCAAACCATCATTCTGTAACTGCTCAACAACAAAGCGGAAAGACTGGCCACTCTAGCTAAGTTCTCCCTGCAGTTTCAATGGGATACATAATAGGATTCTTCTTCACTTCCTGTCTTAAACAGTGACTGTATATCATTGCACAGCTGTTTTCTTTCACCCCCGATGGGGCTTCATTTCAGTGGAGGAGAAAGCAAGTCTGGAGTAAAGTCCACATTCAAAATACTGTACTGTGTTCCATAGGGCCAAGTTGGAGCATTACTGATTAGGGGTTCACCTTCAAAAAGAAGAGAACTTGGTGCTGACATGCTAACCCCACCTCCTAAACCACATGGGCTTTTCCTTGGGGAACACCTCCATCAGGTTAGGAACCTGCAAAGGTTTATGCAAATGTAACCTACACACTTGCTGGGTGCGGTGCATTGTCCCATGCACTGACACCACTTGGGGTGCATCTACCCAGCAACGTCATTTTGGAATAATGGCTATTATTCCAAAATGACAATGAGAGCCTCTACACAACAGTTCTGTTATTTCGAAATAACGGACGGCTTATCCTGACTTCTCATTCCATGAGGAATAACGCCTATTCCGAAATAGCTCTTTTGGAATCGCAGTGGTGTGGACACTCCACTACTGCTATTTCAAAATAGTTTCTCCGAGGACCATTCAAACTAATTACTCCCCAGTGCCTTCTGGGGCTCTAAATCAAAGTAGCACATCCACATTAGGGATGTTAAATATCAGTTAATTGAGTTGTCGAGTAAAATGATGAATTCTTATCTATTAGTCAACTCTTCTCTAGTCCCCAGGGGCAAGGCTGACAGCTAGTGTGCTCTGGCCCCGCACCTGAGGAGCCCTCTGCCACTCCATGTTGCTGCCTCTGTATCAGAGACAGCAGCGTGGAGTGCCAGGTGGGAACTGGTCCACAAGGGGGACTAGTTTAAAAACCAGCTCCCCTCACAGATGGACTATCTGTTGCCTTGTGCTGCTGCCTCTGATAAAAAGGCAGCAGTGCGGGGTGACAGCAGGCCCTGGCTGGGATGGGTCTGAGTTCCTGTCACGTTACTGGATTTTGAGGGGAGCAGCCAGATCACTGCTGCACCCATGGAGGGGGGAGGCGTTTGCCCCAAAAGTTGGTACACAGGGGGCCATGTGAGGTGTCAAATGAAAGCTTACTTTCTTCTGATTCTATATATGCTATTCATGTAATTGTTGGTAATGGGAGCATGGAACATCCGTACGCTCATGGACTGTGAGGACACAGTAAGACCTCATCAGAGAACAGCCTTAGTTGCTAAAGAGCTTTCACGCCATGGTATTGATATCACTGTCTTGAGTGAAACCAGGCTCGCTGAAGGAGGATTTCTCACTGAGCTAGCTAGTGGTTATACCTTCTTCTGGAAAGGGAAAGTGCAGAATGAGGATAAGATTCATGGAGTCGGCCTGGCTGTTAAGACTAGTCTGATGAAACAACTTTCGGACCTGCCTGTCGGTATTAACGAGAGGCTCATGAAGCTACGCCTACCCCTTAGTCACAAGCGGCATGCAATAGTCATCAGTGCATATGCTCCCACCATGAACAGCACAGAGGAGACATTTGAACAGTTCTACATCGATCTCAGTTCCATTCTGTGCTCAGTGCCGGCCAACGACAAGTTGATCTTGTTGGGAGACTTCAACGCCCGAGTTGGCTGTGACCAAAGTCGATGGGAGGGAGTGTTAGGCAAACATGGTGTTGGTAAGATGAACAGCAACAGCTTATTGCTGTTGAGCAAATGTGCAGAATATGACCTCCTCATTACAAACACAGAGTTCAGGATGGCAAACAAATACAAGACTACCTGGATACACCCTAGATCAAAACAATGGCGTATGATAGATTATGTCATTGTTTGTCAGCATGATAGTTGGGATGTCCTTATCACCAGAGCCATGCGAGAAGCAGAGTTCTGGACTGACCATAGTCTTGTCCACACTATTTTCAAAATACACATTGCTCAGCATCACCCAAAGGGCCCAAAGCTCATTCAAACAGCCTTTAACATTGCCAGACTCCAGCAGCCTTCTCATCTGCACAAGTTCCAGTCAAGCCTTGATGAAAAGTTGACTGCCAACAGACTATTGATTGGAGGTCCAATTCAGAAGTGGAGCCAGTTTAGAGAAATGGTGATGGAGACAGTGAAGTCAGTGCTGGGTCCCAAGAAACGCAATCATCAAGACTGGTTTGATGAGAATAACAGTGCTATTGAGGACCTGCTTGCCAAGAAGAACTAGGCATGTATGGAGTGGCAGAATGACCCAGGCTCCATCTCTAAGAAAGACAGGTTTAAGTTTCTCCAGGCCCAGGCTCAGCGAGAAATCCGCAAAATGCACGATCAGTGGTGGGAGAAGAAAGCTGAAGAGGTGCAACACTATGCTGACTTAAATAACTCAAGGGAGTTCTTCAGCTCCATCAAGTCAGTCTTTGCCCCCTTGCTGTCTGCAGACGGAACCACATTGATTAGGGAGAAGGCTGGCATTAATAACCGATGGAAAGAGTATTTCAGTCAGCTCCTGAATTGTCCATCATCAGTCCATCAGTCAGCACTGGAACAAATTCCTCAGAAGCCAGCCCTTGAAGACCTGTGAGATCCTCCATTTATTGACGAAGTTAGAAAGGCCATCAGGCAGATGAGTTGCGGCAAGGCATCTGGCAAGGATGGAATTCCCGCAGAACTGTACAAGGCATTTAATGAGGAGTCACTTAAGGTTTTTCATAATATCTTGACCAGTATTTGGGAAGAGGAAGAAATGCCATCTGACCTCCGTGATGCCGTGATAGTTGTTCTGTACAAGACTAAGGGTGCAAGAGCTGATTGCGGGAACTACAGAGATATCTCGCTGCTTTCCTTTGCCAGGAAAATCTTTGCCCGCATCATCCTGAACAGGCTGATTTCGACAGTTTCAGAAGTGAGTCTCCCTGAGTCACAATGTGGTTTCCACCCTAATTGCAGTACTGTCGATATGATCTTCGTAATGAGACAGGTGCAAGAGAAGTGCCTTGAGCAGAATATGACCCTCTACTCTGTCTTCATTGATCTGATGAAGGCATTCGACACGGTTAACAGAGATGCATTGTGGATCATCCTCAGGAAGCTGGGCTGCCCAGCGAAGTTCATCTCACTCATCAAGCTGTTTCACAATGACATGACGGGAGCGGTACTCTCGGATGGTGTGCCATATGAGACATTCAACATCTCCAATGGCGTGAAGCAGGGCTGCGCACTCGACCCGGTGCTTTTTAACCTGTTCTTCGCTCAAGTCCTCATGCATGCTGTCAGAGACTTAGATCTTGGTATTTACATCAGATACCATTTGGATGGTTCACTGTTTGATTTGAGTCGCCTTACTGCACAGACCAAGACACTGGAGAGGCTTATCACCAAAGCGCTGTTTGCTGATGACTACGCCCTTATGGCACACCAAGAGGACCACCTGCAGACCATCACTGACAGATTCTCGGAAGCATCTAAACTATTCGGTCTCACAATTAGCCTCTGAAAGACAGAAGTCCTCTTCCAGCCTGCACCAAACAGTGCTCCTCCACAGCCATGTATCACTATTGATGGTACACAACTGAAGGTAGTGGACAACTTTAAGTACCTGGGCAGCACAATATCAAGTGATGGATCCCTTGACAAAGAGATTACAGCGAGGATCCAGAAAGCCAGTCAGGCACTTGGGAGATTGCGATTAAAGTTCTTCAGCACAAAGATATTCGCCTGTCAACTAAACTCAAGGTATATAATGCCGTGGTCCTCACCTCTCTCCTGTATGGCTGTGAAACATGGACCCTGTACCGTAGGCACATCAAGCGGATGGAGCAGTTCCACATGCGCTCCCTACGATCAATCATGCGAGTACACTGGCAGGACCGAATTACTAACCAAGAAGTGCTTGATAGAACTAGTTCCACAAGCATCAAAGCCAAGATCCTCCAGATCCAGCTTCGATGGTCTGGCCATGTTCTCCGCTTGGACGAAAGCAGGCTCCCGAGGCACCTGTTCTACGGGGAGCTGGTTCATGGTAGTCGCAAACAGGGACGCCCAAAGAAGAGGTCTAAGGACAACCTGAAGACCAACTTGCAGTGGACAGGCCTTCAACCTCAACAATTTGAACTAGCTGCTGCAGACAGGACTAATTGGCATTCCCTTACAAGAAAAGCGTGACAAAGTTTGAGGATGACCGCCGCCAATGCCTCGCAGCTGCACGTGAAAGACGACATAGAGCTGTGTTCTCTCCTGTCCTGACAACCGGCATCCCATGCCCTATTTGTAGCCGCATGTGTGCTTTGAACTTTGGGCTCCGGAGCCACATGCGTCTCCACAAATGAAATGCACAACATGTCTTCCTCGGCTCCCGAGAGACAACCAACAACAATAACAATAATATATGCTATTCATGTAATTGTATAATGTCTGTGTGTGACGTTATAAGCATGTATTCTGTGTGGATACTGAATGTTTCTCTGTATGTGGTTGAGCAATGGGCAAAGAAGCTCAGCCTATGGACATGCTAATGAGCAAGTCTCCATGGAACAATAGTCCTCTATAGGGCAAGGACACACCTCAAGAATGGTGACTGATACCTAAGGGCTACCAGCAGGGAACATAGGGATAGGCCACTGGCCAGGTGACCTGCTGCAGCCAAGAAGAGACGAGGAAGGAGGTATATAGGGGCTATGTGGCATTCTCCATTTTGTGCTCAGCTCAGGTCTTCATCCCAGATGCAGCATTGCAGAGATCAACGAGCTGGAAAGAACTGTGGACCCATCCTGACATAGGATGTACACTAAGGACGTTTAAGCCAGCAGTTATAACATCTCTGCTGCAAGCCTGCATCAAGAATTGGGAAATTCGATGCATGTAATGTATGATACTTTAACAACCTTACTCTCATGCTTTTCTTTGTTTTAGTAATAAACCTTTAGATTTTAGATTCTAAAGGATTGGCTCAGCCTGATTTGTGGGTAAGATCCAGAGTGTAAATTGACTGGGGATCTGTGGCTGGTTTCTTGGAACCGGACAGAACTTGTTCGGGGAAGGTGAGATTGGGCTCTAAAACCCTTCACCTGTGTACAAGGCCTGGGGCCATCTGGGGCATGGATATTGCTGGGGTGTCAGAGGGGTTTTGCTCGTGAGGCTTCTGGCTGGCCAGGCAGGCAGCTGAAGCGTTCTGTGGGACTGGTTTGTGGCCTATTTGGGAAGGTCTCCAGTCTGGGGGCTATAGAGAGCCCTGAATTTGAGCAATTCAGCCTGAGCAGATGCCCTTGGCTGTGCCCAGACCCAGCCCAGTCTGTCACAGCTCCCATACGTGGTGAGCTGGAACTGAGCTGGGCTGCCTGCCCACCTGTCTCCTAACACACTTTACATGCAGAGCGGGGTAGGTCGTGGATCTATTGCTAGCCAGAACTGAGCTTGCCAGCCTGCTAAAAAATGTACTGGCAAGGAGGGGAGGGAAATGCATGTAGTCTATAGCATTAACCAATAAGCTTTTGCTTATTGGTTAGTCAATTAATTGACTGCTCTATTACATCCCTAGTCCACATTAGGGAAGCCTGCCTTGGACTTGAAATTTTGAGGCTTCCCTGCAGTGTAGACATGCTATTTCAGAGTATTTCTTCTGGAATAGCTTATTTTGAAATAAGCATGCAGTGTAGACGTACCCTTAGGGAGGGAATAAGGAGTCTGTGCTACAACCTTAGCTAACAACCAGCTGGCTTTTGGCTCATACACTAAGCTCCAGAGGTCCCTGGTTTGATTCCACCTGTTGATGTTACACAAATGCTTCATTTGATGTGCTGTGTGTAGTCCCATTGATCTCACAGTGCATCAGGTTAAATTCATTCATAAGTCCTTAGAGGGTGAGGGTCACAGCATGTGAGATTTTAGCCAGGTGATGTGGCCCATTTCTATATATACCTGCTTTATCAACACATTGCTGCTAACAGATGGTTTTGCCTGCTATCAAGCCAACATTACTCATTCCACCCTTAATCTAAACATGTTGCTTCTAACCCTCTGCTGCACTGAATCTTGAGATTAATTTCAACTCCTGTTTATGCCACATTTTTTAATGCTGCTTTAACTTGAAATATTTGAGTAACAGTACCTTTGCTTGTTATTTCCTGCTTACTTTATGGTGGTAGCCTCTGAGGAGCGGCAACCAGTGGACTGCTAGCAATGACAGGCATTTTTTAAACCTCCCAGAAGCTCCATAACTTTCCCCAAGTGGATTTATTAAGTGCTGGTTAATCAACTGAAGGGAAATCTCGGGAGTAAAATGCAGTCTGGACTTCTCTCCGTTCATATTAATCCAGCTCCTCTTTCTGCCATTGCTCTAGTTCAAAAGGGGGGTTATTGTCTTTGGAGGAAAATCATGGCAAACTAAGAGAGGCCCTATCTCAGCAGCAGAAAATCAAGCTGACTTTTATTATGGTGGCAATCACTTTAATTACAGAGGGCCTGGAATGCTGCATTTGAGCTACGGATACCAATGGTGCAGCAGACTGAACGGAGGTTTTCCATCCTCCTAGTTCTTGTACAATTGGAGGCTCCTTTGAGGGAGGGCCTTTGGAAAATAGTGCTGGGGGCTAGGCTCTTGGCAAAGTTAGGTCCGGGAGCTGACAGTTTTCATGGGCCCCAGGGCAAAGTGTGTGGGGGGCGGTTCGCACCCCTGGAAGGGGCAGGGCCTCAGGTAGAAGAGGCCGGGCTAGAGCAAGCAGTCTTCAGTACCACTTAGTGCTCTGATGCTACAGTGGCGATTTAAAGAGCCCAAGGCTCTGGCTGCCCCTCCTGCCACATAGCAGCAGCAAGGGCCAGGAGCCACGAGCCCCTCTGAATCACCATGGCCTGGGGCAATTGCCCCCTTGGCTCCCCACCCCAATTAAAGGGCCTGAGCCCACCACCACCAGGGGTCAGTGACTGTGAAAGGCCTCGACATCATCTTCCTCTGGGCCAACGTGTTTCAAAAGTGAGGAGACTTTTTGGGCACCTGTTCTGAGACACCTTCACGGGGCCTGATTTTCAGAGGGGCGGGGTCTCAGCGCTTTCTGAAAATCACACCCAAGTTGGGAACTGGGCCCGTCTGGCTCTTTTCATGCTGCCCCGTTGAAAGGACATTTCCCTGCTTGATTTACATTGAGCCCGTTAGGTCTCTAAGTACAAAATGGTCACCCATCGAGGAGGTTTCACCGTCCCTCATGTCCTTCACCCGCATTGCTCTCAATCGCCGGTGTTCACAGCAGCTGAGCAAGAACAGCCAGCCACAAATGAGCCTACAAAGGTACGAGTGGTTGATGTACTCATTGTATGCGTTTGGAAGATGCAAATTTGACAGAAGAACCAATGAAATTCACAGCGGCGGAAGGGTTAGAATTCACAGATTTTTGTCCTACCAGCTGACGTGCAGGAGCATGCCAGTCAGCGGCACAGTATCTATAGCATTTGACTGAATAATTCTGAGCCTGTCCAACAGAGAGCAGTGCTAACAGTGCACACATCCAGCCTGTGCTCCCTCTCATTTTTTTTCCATCCCTATGAGGAATAAATTCTATGTGTACCAAGGCATGTGCGGATGTGCACCACCTGTAGAAACACCTTCTGCCATCTGTGGGTACTCTGCTAATCAGCTGGGTGGCATTTGAATCGCTCCTTTTTGGCTGCCCAAACATTCAGCTTACAGATAAGACTTCATCCAGCCACCCACCCTAATTCTTTGCACTATATTAATTGTATATTACTTAATTGCCTTAATCTTACATTCATTGGGAAGGATTTAAAATGCACTGCCCTGGTCTGTGCTCCCCACACAGCCTTTGGGACAGGCACAATCTAGGTTTGAAGTTACCCGGTTTTCAGTCACAGGGGCAGAGACAAACATCTGATGCACTGGAAGGAATTTTC